>OX465518.1:10687500-12026999 GCA_950022985.1 Udea ferrugalis
GGTAAATGCTTCTTGTTTTTAATATTCTTCTTATGTCATAAACTCAACCAAAAAAATAATAATATCAGGTAATATTTTAGGACTTAGACTACGAGTCGAACTTTATAAAGTTCTGACGCTGTGAATTTCAGTTTTTTGGAGGTTGTGCATAAAAAACATCACTAAGTAGGTTCGTATATGTTACGTCGTTTTGTTTTATATGCCCTTTCATTTCATTTATTTAACATTTTCTAGCTAAGTATTTGATTTAGTTTTGTAAAAGTAACGTTTTCTTAAGTCTGTAAAGAGTGTCATGTTTAGAGTTGGGTTATACAAATCTGATCCATTACCATCCATGGTAATACAAAAGATTAACCAGAGAAGCTGCAAAAAACAGACCACGTTCCTTTTAGATTCAGTAGTTGCAATTGGCGATAGACCTTCGGAATGTGCAGTCAGTACCGAAACTTCATTAAAGATGTTTCTATAGTATCTATATCTGTTTAAGAAAAATAATTCGAACACTACCTACTTACCAACAATGATAGAGTCGTAATTTATTTGTAGTCTCCCGTGAAGCAAAAAAAAAGTCTACTTAAACATTATTAATAGGGTTGCTTTTTCAAATACTAAAAATATATTCGGGCATGCAAGAAGGTCACATGGGTCTGTATGCTGACCGTCTCTACAAACTGAAGTTTGGTAGTTAACCTAAGCCAAACAGCCTATTCTCAAGAACACATGCAGCGCGTTTGTCAGCATTTTCTTTCTTTCTTTCCCTGTCAGCCTTTAGATATCTTCCAAGTAAACATTAATACGTTGGTAAGTACCGTGTGTAGTCATAAAAGAGTTTGTTCCGATAATTTATGGAACAAGTAATGTTCCGCTTCCGCAGCGCCCGCGTGCAGTGTGACATACGACACGATTAATCTTTGTTTATTGTTCCAACTGAGTTTTATTACTTTTCTCAAGAATAACATGTTCATTTCTTGTAATTTTCGGAACTATGTAAAGCAATGTTTTATATAATTCCGAAAAATATAACTTACCATAGTAACTAAGAAATATTCTGCCGGTATATCTTCATAGGGCGAAGTCACCTTACTTCAAACTAACCAATGGTTAAATGATAACCCCCTTATTCAGAAAAACTTAAACAGCTCTTCAACAACACGATTACTTTTGTATCGCATTGTTGTGTAAGTAAGTGACATAACACGTCAATTGCCTAACCTACGCTTTAACGTTGCGTTCGTTTTTATGATTAAGTATACCTCCTTACCTTAAGATACCTTTTTATAATCTGAACTATACTCCATTTGTTATAACAATTCGAAAAAAGAGGCTCATAGAAGCAGAGCTGCCAAACAAATCAAAGATTTGCCTTAGGGTGGTGATTCGGGTCCATTTATCCGGGTGCATCGTGCAGACATGACTTGCCCACTGCCACTTCAGTTTTGCGGCTTTTAGGCCAACGTCTTGGATCATCCCAGTTTTGACGCGGATCACGATCCGCGTCAAAACTTCACAATGCACCGACAAAATCAGAAACACCGTGGTGTTTCTGATTTTGTCGGTGCGCTTGATACCTAACACACTCCGTTCCATAACTCTGGCAGACTCCAACCTTTGACTCTAAATTCTCGGTCAGCGACCAAGTTTGTGCACGTAGGGGTAGGATAGGCAGAATGCAAACGTGAATGAGTTTCCGCTTTAGTGAAATTGGAAGGTCACCCTTCATATAAGCCTTCATGGACCAGTAGTTCGATTTCTTTTTTTTGCCTGTTTTCGAAGAATACCTACTATCTGGCCCAAGTAGATAAATTCATCGACGTATTGCATTATCTGCCCATCTACCATTACCCTACTTTGTGTGCCATTTGTCATCAGTTTTGTTTCTGACCGGTTCATCGTCAGTCCAATGCGAAAGCTCGTCGCGCTCAGTTCTTCGAGCATTGTCTGCAGCTCGTCGGAAGTGTTGGCGAATAGCACGGAGGTTGGTCAATTTTCTCCCTTCGACATCGATTCACTTACTTGACCAGAGTCTTGCCAACTGTCTAAATACTTCTTCCAACGCGCTGGTGAACAATTTGGGGGGCAGCGGGTCGCGCTGCTTGACACCTTTCCTTATGGCAAAGAGGTGGGCCTTGGGCATGCAATTTTCAACTAATCATTAATAATAATCTATTTGGGATGGGGCTTACAATAAATATTTCCGAAGCCTCGCGATGTTTATAACTATGAATAGTTACCACAAGCAAACCATCAGATTAGTTATTGTGTTAAATTGCCACAGCTTAATAAAATTTACCCAAAAAATGCTGAAAAAGCTATCCCTATGTACAAGCACAAAGGTCCATAATTGCTCTCATAAATATCGGCTCGCAGCAATCCATAACGGGCCGTGGCCATTAGGCTGTCTGTTACCTATTTACACTTCGTTGGGAGGCTGTTTATCTTACACCTGCGGAGTCTTGAGGGAAACGATACAGCTGGGTACTTAGTTGTTAAATGATGGAGTAAGTATATGGCAAATGGGCGTTTTATTCATTAAAAGTTTTAGATAGTTAATTGCTGTTTTGCTTAGGTCTAGTATATAGCAATTCGATTCAAGAGCATCGTTCTTCGCACAATGAAGTACCTACTTATATTTTGCTTTCAAATTACCTAGAGTTTTTTAAACCTTGCCAGTCGGTTTTCTTAACTTAATCGAAAACTTAGGACCAGAGCAAACTTTGTGATTTTGTCTCATATATTTTTTTTATTCCCTTTAAAGTTTAACTTTCCAAAAATACTTTTTGAAGAGATGTCAAAGCTAAAGTTAGATTACAAAATAGACCTACGTTCCATACTTCCGACTTTTAGATGATGCAGTCTTTCATGTTCGGTGATAGTAGGTAACTAAGTGAGGACAAACAACTTCTTAATCTTACCTACTTAAGTACTCTATTTTCAGATTTACCTTCTTAAAATTAAGAGTAGCGGCATATGGCGATGGCGTGAACATTGGTTGGTTTCTTGGGGCCGAAAAGTTTGACTCGGTATTTAAGCGAAGCGCGACACCTCAAGGTAGCTCGGCTGGTCACCTGAAGGCTCCGCACTCCATGAAGGAGTGGATGACAATTGAAAATAAATAAAAAGCGTTGGCCACTATCACACTTAGCGTTGTTTAGACCCAAAATAAGCAAAGCTTCTAGGTACAGTCGCGGAATAAAAAGGTTGACCAGTTTTCAAATAAATTCATTTATGCGTTGTAAGCATGTAGAACCTTTCGTGGATCATTGAGCAAGCAAAACAGATCTTAGGGTAGTCAACCTTTTTGTTCCGCGACTGTACTTACCGAAGTACGGACTATGAGAACTAGACAATGGACAATCATTCACATACTTGTGGAATTCACATACTTAAGTATTTGGTTATTATTTATAATATACTTTTAAGTACACAAGAAACACCCAGGTTAATACTTACAGACATGTTCATGCACACGGATGTTGGCATTGGGGTCTCTGGTCTAGTGTAGACAACTTCTTTCATAACAGATAAAGGAGCTTTCCTCACTGATACCTATAGATATTTAAAGACCTAGAATAGAAGCCTTGAAATAATGTGTTATTTTGAACAAGATAGTTTAAAAAAAGAAATGTGGATCCTCATCCACTAAGTTTTAAACACTAGGTGTTTAGTGACACAAAAATATTACAAGAAATAATAGGTAAGTACCGAAAATACCTTCTACTTATGTCACAAGTGTTAATACAGCACACTTTAAGCACATAAGAGTTTTAACATACATAAAGTCACCAACCATATAGGTATTCGCGAGATGATGTGGGCGGTGCAAGGGGCGTGGCCTCCCCGGGCCCGCCCAGCCGCGCCCGTCCCAAACTGGTTCAAAATAATTACATACCTACCTATTAACATCTTTATATGGTCGTTATCGAATACCAGAATGCTGAGCGTTGGTGCCCAAAAAAGGACATTGTACTCTGTGGAATTCACAGATCGCTAAAGTAAATCATGAAGCTTTATGTGTGAATGTTAATTAGTTTAAAAATATGCCTTAATCATCTTAATTAAGTTATTAAACCACTATGTAGGTAATTGTTCTCTTAATTGTATGAAAACAGAATCAAAACATTGTATCAATAAATTAAAGTGTTTTACCAGTACAGTCAGCATCAAAATGATCTGTGCGTACAGCAACCTTAGGCATATCTAAAAGGTATATACCTACCTATCTTCTGAATCAAAAGAGAGTTTCAATGATTTAAAATTTTAGTAACGCTTCAAACATATACAATATGTAGAACTACAAATTGACTATGTCAACCATCAATACCTTTTTAACCACTCTGCTAGCTGACATAAGCTTCTTAGATTTCTAGAAGGTTTCTAAATCCAGTTTAGTTACTAACTCATTAGTTATTAAATCCAATATTGATTATAGTTGTTCGTAGCTCCCTCCTTAGGCCATTTCCAGTCGCTCGTCCGCTACCTCGAAAATTCCTTCTAAGTCCTTCTCCTGATCACATAAGTCGTTGGAAGTTGTGTTGTCAGGCTAATGTAGTGATAAACCTTGCCGTCAGATTTTATCCAATCGCGTTAAGGCCTCCAATCGTCATTTAACGACGTCAGCCGAGACCAACTGTTTTACTGTATGCACGGAGTTGAAGGAGAAAAACATCACTTAGTATGGATTCATCCTAATTAGGTACTCATCCTATGCCGATTCCAAAACCCAACATGGCGTGAGTAGTTTAAGGGTCTACCCTCGCACCTCGGGTCGAACTAGCACCTCTGTGAGTTAGCCCACCATCAGATTCTTCTTGCCTTTCACAGGCTCATTCATGGGTTTGCCAAGACGAGGTCTCAAGAAGGCGCTCACCTTAAGTTGTACGATTTATCGGCTCTAGGGATATTGCCACTAGCCCTCTGCAACTTCAGTCTACTAACTTTTATGTAGAGACTTAGTTCTCTATCGGATAACCCTATTTCTGAGTGTATTGCTAGTAGCTCAGTCCACAGATTGCAAGTTATTGTCTGTGAGGCGATGTGCGGCAGTGTGTGAACTAGAAATATTTGCGAAAGATGTTTAATTGACCAAACAAAAAGCAAAAAACACACTTTAGTAAATCAGACAGTCTAGAAATAAAGTGACCGACTTCAAAAATAAATAGTAAAATATATCAAGGTGCCTATAGAGAAGTAGGTTCTTTCAACTCATGAATTGGTGCGACGACGCAATGTACATTATGAGTGGCGTCGCCAAAACATATCAGACGGTAAGGCCTCATAAGCGCCTAGGCCTAACTTACATTTAAGACCTAATTACCGCTAGATATCGTTTCCTGCAATGATAACCATAGAAACCTAGCTCGTAGCGTATTAGGTTCACATGGTGTGATTCTAAGTACTTAGTGCTCTAACGAATGAGCCTGCCTTCAAGTTCGATTAGAAACGGGTGCTTCAGTGTTGGCCGTGCATGATTTGCAGAACGTCCTTTTTATTCAGGTCACTAGGCAATAGTTTACGTTAAAGTGTGCAGTTATGATGTTTCCTGCGGCTTACAAACCCCTTGCTAAGTGCGGACGCGTGCGGCGACGGGGGGCGCGCTATGTGGTCGCGGCCACCGCGGTTCGCGCTATTCACCGCCCAGCTGCCGTCTTTGATGAATCAGCTATGGCTTTACAACCATTTCCGATTTTACTTTTTATTCGCACTGACTTGTTTAATGTAGACCTCCATCATAGATGTCACCTATCGCAAAAAATACTGTCCACATCCATACTTATTTAGTTACCCGGACATCTGCCTTCGTCAATAGTGGTTTCTTCCTATGAATAAAACATTATGGGACTTTTAGTCCATTGGCATCGTGAACATACTATTGAACTCCAATTGAATGGGTTGTAATTGACGGTCAACCACTCTTACTCTGTAACGGAAGGATGTAATGTAACGGAAGGATGTAATGTAAGGAATTTCAGTCTTAGGCGCTGTCAAGGACGAGATGGATTCTACGTATGTGCGTACACGTGCTAAGACGCATGTTTATAATAAGAACATATCGATAGAATAATCATACTGTATACTCGTAGTATACACTATATTCTACTTTATTTATACCATAATTACTTAGCTCATTAACTCGTTGACGTAGGCCGAACAAATATTCACCTCTTGGATATTTGTCTTGGGCAGGTATTGAACCTAGGTAGGGTACCTACCTACTTATATAAGTTCATTCGCGCTATGTTAGCATCTACACCCAGTGTGCCAGCCGGTCAGACAAACATAATTATCTACTGGATAAGTTTTATAAGTATCTACCTTAAATTAGACTTTTAAAGCCGCAGCTAAGTTCTGAACAAATAAGTAGTTACCTACCTATGATTTGAAATATCTTCTGACCGAACCTGTTTACCACTTTATACAAACTGACTTCTCGTAAACTGACCATCAGCTAATTGGCACTTACAAAGTTTTACAATCACCTAGATCTATTCTTACTACTGACGACAACTTAGAAAAATAATATTTTATTATTTATAAAGCAATGTTTGCATTATTAAAAACTAATGCAATTTGGCAGGTACTCGTCGTAAATTAAAACCCTCATAAACTCGCGAGCATAAATAACTTCATAAAACAAAACAGCATCTCAAATTTTAAAGCAAGTTTAAATCAATGCATAATGTAAACAAAACGTTTAACAACGAATTAAGGTATTGTAATAGATCTGTCACCCAAATCAGTGACGCCCAACTAAAATGTAACATTCTTTATTGTCAACGTTTCTGAACTGACAATAGTCTAACAAAGTATGATGGAACAATGGGTGCACCCAACGTCTTGTTTAGGAAACAGGCCCAATGTTAAATAATTGTGAAGTGAGAATCACTAGGCCACCGTGACGGTCTCAATCGAGTTCATAAATCACTTTCGAATGACAAAACGGATGACAAAAGAGGTCTAGGAAACTCATGAAACTTTAGAATATTGGTTGCCAAATTGTAAAGTGTGGAATTGAATAGGGGATGGACGAAATAACTGTACCCTAGAATGGAGCGTTTGACTACAGTAAAAAAAACATCATACGTTTCTTAGGTAGTGCATAAGTGAATAGAAGTTTAAAACACTTGAATAAGAAAATCCGGGAAATCATAAATAAACTTTAGCTAAACATTAAGATTTTTTGTTTACTGTCTCATCTAAACTAAGTTCAGCAATGTTTTTATCAAGCAACATGTAGGTAATAAATATATCTTCTGCGCGTTCTGTGGTGCGTCAGATACGGAACTCTACGCTGCGCACCAGAACAAGAAATACCGACGAAGCGAACCATAGCGAAGAAGAAATGAGATTCGGCTGGCCACGGCTGCCACGTGCTGGATGCCCCCTGACCTAAGACTGTAAGTCTGAAGCCCACCAAAACAAACCTAGCAAGCCAAATGGGTGTGGCAGGCTATAGGGGGGCATAAAGAAGTGAAAGAGAGGCTTTTGTCAGCAGTTTATTCTGGAAACTAAAACAATATTATTATGCTAAAAAAAAAATTTAACAAATATGCTAAAGAATGGTATGGTCACGTAAACCACGTACTGAAGATGGGGCAGAGTGTGCGGAACATGAAAGAGCTTGAGGTTTCCATGCACGACCATCGAGGACTGAAGGAAGTGGTGAAGTTAACCATGGACAGCTCTACCACCTAGGTAGGTAGGTATGTAGTTTCGAATAAGTTTTATTTATTTATAACTGAGGAAAGGAAAGGGTGTCTAGATAGTTCTTGGGATCATAACATAAACATAAGCATAAACGGCCTATATACGTCCCACTGCTGGGCACAGGCGTCACCTTAACTATGAGGTGATGCGAGCCATACTCCAACACGCTGATCATAACACTCAGTTGAAATAACATAACACAAACGTAACAGTAAAAAATACCACTAATCTATTTTTTCATGGACAATGTTCTTGTCCTTAATAATGTCCTTTTTTAAAGAAAAGTAAGTAGGCAAATAAGTTTATTTTCTAACACAGATGCTTTTCCAATAAATGTTTTAATTGGCGTTGTAAATAACCGCGTCATGGGTTATGCAATGGACACTGCTGATTTATGACCTTTTTATATCCTTACACAAAAGGTTCGAACTCATTGTTACATAAAATTAGGCAAAAACATCATTTTGAAAGAAACCATTGTCTGAGAGCCCTGTGCCATGTGGTTGAAAACATTTGAACGACATTCGAATGAATTGCCAGCATCGCACAGTTCATTACTTTTTTATGAGATGATAAATGATGTTGGAACTTTTTGTTTTCTGAAAAATAGAGTAGGCACGAGATGCCATCGAATTATTATTTGTATGACCGCTTGGAATCCTGAATAGATTATCTCAAATCCATTTTTGCTACCACTGTGGAGGCATAAGTATCGGAAGCTGTGTCGAACTGTCGAGTAAGGCTCACTCACATTATTTCCCGCTGCTTGTCACCGAATTGAAATACAATTGCATGGGACATAATTATGATGTCTATCAGAGATGTATTTTAAAACTATTTGTATTTTTGAAAAACTTTGTTCAAAAGCTTTTGAATTGTGGTAAAGTGACATGAAGTAGAAGTGGGATGCCTGAACTTCGTGATTACTGTTATTTAACAAAGCGTCGTTTTAAATAGAAACGTGTGATGGTTAAGAGTAGGTTGGAGTGAGAGGTGAGGCCCTTGCCCTGAAATGGGTCAGTGTGCTTGATTTAACAAACAAACAAACAAAAATAACTTCATTTAAATATACCTGTTACTTTCAAATCGTCAAATCTAACGTAATGAACAACAAAAGCATAGGTACTTAATTATAGATCTGAATATCATAATATTGAATGTACATACGTTTAATATGCCTACTGTACATAAGTAAATGTGACGCTACCACTGGATCAGGAAGTTGTTTCTGTACTTAAAAGAACCGGCAACCTGAAGAAATGCATTTCGCATTTAGATTTTTATATTCAGATTATTAAACGCTGTCGGAAGTCATATTTGAGCAATTTTGAGCAAATATTCTCACTGAGCAGAGATCTTTCAGGTTATTTAAAATGGTTGCTAGGCATAGTTCCCGACGGGTAACCACCTTTTGGGTGTAAGTACCCTGATATCCTCCGCTTAGTTTGGGAAACGTGATAATTACCATATTCCTAACATTTACCCATGTTTGCTCACCTTTTATACCTTCCCTGGACCTTCAAGATTATTTTAAGACCAAAAAAAATCAAATCGGTCCAGTGGTTCTCGAGTTTTAGCGAGACTAACGAACAGCAATCCATTTTTATATAGAGATTTAACTAAGATATGGAAGATGAACGGAATACCAATTATGTAAGTATTTCAGTTATTTTATTATTGTTTTAGCATTTTCCATGCAATGTCTTTACTAAAGATCTGAAAACCAGAAAAAGACATTTGGTCATGCCGGGACCAGGGAGGAAGTATTTCAGTTTCAGTAAAACTGAATGACATAATATCCTCGAAATACCTGAAAAAAAAATTCGGTCCATCTGTGTCCCTGTTGGCGGAAGACACCATCTTAAACCTATTTCAGGCTGAATTTTAAGCGGAGGCTTACGCTAACCGCCAGGATCCTAGGCTCTGTCGGTTTGACTTTATGGAAACCAGACCGAATGTTTTTATTTTGTATTTCTATCTTTAATGAAGATGCAGCATTAATAATGCTAAATAACAGGAAAAAAAAGACATTATGCTCCTTCGCCAAACTTCACACATACTTTTAAATTGTGTTTAGAAAGCAACGAGGTACCTAAGGTTACCTTATACTTACTTGCATACATCTGGTTCAACACCGACCCGAGTGAGAGTTAGTTTTCCCCTAAACTCAATACCGATATTGCACAATTCACTATCATTTTTTTTTATACAACGACTGTGGCAAACAGGCATGCGGACCGCCTGATGGTGAGCAGTTACTGCAGCCTATGGACACATGCAACACCAGGGGCATTACTCGTGCGTTGCCGACCCTGCAGGAACCTTTTCAAACCCACGGAATAGAAAATTTTCTATTCCGTGTTCAAACCCCTCTTGAAAAATTAATTAATAATAGGCATGATGACTGTATTTTTTTTTTTGTTTATTATCGAAAGACCTTACATTTATGTAAACAATCCTCAAAGAATCACTTCATCTGGATCAATACCACCAGAGATATCACAATTTGAAATGCACATTTTTGGACTTGCCCAAAAACGCTCCATACAAAAGTGACAGCGACAGTGACGTCACTGTCGCTGTTTTTGTAAGGAGCGCGTAATAACTTTGTTCGACAGCTATATTCAATATTGCGTTTATGATAATGGTCTCCTAACATAATTCCTTCATAATAGTTTGGGTTACAAAAAAGTGATATTGTTTTACAAAAATTTAACACATATGAAATGGACTTGCCCACCCAAGTTTGCAGGCCTATTGTAGCCTCATTTTGAAACGAATTTCGATTGTGGTTTTACAATAACATTTGTAATCAATTATTATTTTTGGGGAACATAAAAAAACATGCAAAATCACTCATAGTCATCTACCCTATTCTTTGTTCAGATATAACTGAATATCCTTGCCTATAAAAATGCTTTTTAATGTCGTGATCTACTCACGGTCCGTCTAGACGGCGCAGGCGCACAGCAGAGCCGCTTTGGACAGGTTCATTATAAATCTCCGATCTTATCTATCCTAATCACAGCTATTAAACGGCACAAGAAAGACCGTTCACTTTTGTTTTGGTTTATTTATGTGCGTGCTTGTAGTTTAACGTCATACTTATTGAATAGATGAGAGTACTTGGGACGGCAATTGACCATACGCCAGATTTTACAATAGGTAGATAGATAGCTACATCTCAGTACACCAACTTGCCACAGAGTTAACATCTTTTTTTTAAAATTTATTTATCTCATAAACACTTAATATAGACACAAACAGATTTATTTAGCATTTAAATACAAAAAGGTTTATGACAATGCTACAATTATATAATGCATGTACAGTAATTAGGCATCAACAATTGGTAAAAATTTACAAATTCATAACACAAGGAGGTTAACTAATTCCTAATTTTTAGCATCTAGTTGTGACCATTACCTGTGACCGTGTCGTGGGAACTCCGTCTTTCACATTACACGAGGAGATACGTAAAGGTACTGTGGTTTGGTAAACCTGATTTGCCCAGACGAACTCTAAAAAAGTACTTTACAGTTTACAGTTTTCGAAATAAGTTCACTCCTAGCCAAGAGCAATAGTTAAGAAATCTCAATTTTAATGAAATGAAAAAAATCCTTTCTTTCGAGTCGTACCCCACGTAGATACGAGTGTAATGCTTGCTAATGTGTACGTTTAAGTCAAACATAACAATAGGTAGATGATTTAAAATGTTTAAATTACATAGGAAGGTAGGTACTGCTTTAAAATTGTACCTAAGTGCCTGTTTACACTGGTGCTGATGTAGAAGGGAGATAAAGTAGAGTATTGACTGGTCCCGCATGAGAGCGCCTTAACGATCCGCCGACCGTCCACTGCATCAACTAGCAATTAATAAAAATTACCTCTTACATAAAACTATTAATGTCCAGCCGCGACAATAAACTGATCGGAATCATCCGCCGCAGCGATAGCTAGTAAATTAATTGTTTTATTATGTCACCAGCGAGATGTGATAAAAAACCGACAAATTACAGCTGAATTGAGACATCCCGCTATCCCTTTATCAGACACGTGTCCCAAGAATAGCAGCCGTCACAAGATTAAGCCTATCGAAAAATCAAAATGGCCGAACCAACATTTTTAATTTTTTACCCCGAAGCAGCGTGAGGCTTATGCTAATGAGACCCAAAAACAAACATTGTTACAAGCCAAATGTGTAACATACAATAAAAATAAATTAAATAATAAAGGGAATCGTTAAAATGGAAGAAATGCCCGTAATTTATCCACGAGTCACCTTTTAGGCATTCCGTGGATGCCTTCGCGGCGGGGTCTCGCTCGCTCTAGACGCGATCTCCGAATAAAAAGGCGCCACAAAAAGACGCATTCAATAAGCCATTGGCCATTACTGGCCGTAATCGATGAGATAAATTAATAATAATGAAATCTGAAAGAGACAGCATACTGCGGCGCCCGCTGATGTTTGACAAGCACTAGCGAAACACGTCACTGCTGACTTGAAATGCCTAATGCGGCCGATGAGAAATTGACGATCTACAAATGTTGATGATCTACATTCTTTAATATATCTGCTCGCAGTCTAATGGATGTGGAATGCTAATAAGTCAGGCACGTTGTACCTCCGATTCACAACGTTGCGAGTATGTAAATAACATAATAAATATGAAGGATATCTTTCAATCTTTGCACCAAGACTGTCTGTCCCTAATAAAAACAATACCAATAGTAGTTTTTTTTTAATACTAGCGGCCGCCCTCGACTTCGCCCGCGTGGACTTAGGTTAAAATATAGGTATATTGTGACACATCTTTATAAACTGTAGCATATGTGCTATTCAGATGCATAAGCTAAATTATTGTAAAGTTTCATTAAAATCCATCCAGGATTTATTTACGTGAAAGAGCAACACGGCACATCCACACATACCAACTTACGCATCTCTATAATATTAGTAGGAAGTTGGATATGCTTGAATATAATTAATAGGGAACGCTGGATATTCCAAATACAAAAATCTCTTGGCCTGAATGTTTGTTCTGGGAGGCGATCGAACCCACGACCCGCTGTATGCAGGATTTTTCCCTATGAGCCTACTAGCCAGTTACAACGCAACATTATTTAGCTCCTATTGTCGTACGGCGCGCTGGGTAAATATAATCTCTATTTTACTATCATAGTAGAGGACGTTTTTCACTGATCAGCATGAGTTTCTGTTCATTTACATACATTAATTCAGGAAGGTACCTAACATAATATACTGACCGGTCCCAAAGTAGGGAAGGTAGTCTAGAAGAACAACACGGCCGAAAGTTTATATGCTTAGTTTTTTACTATCTTCACTAGGTCTTGAGTTTACTCAAGCACGCCAAAGTCTCAGTAGTGTACTATAGTCCGTTCGCGTTCAGAATGCAGTTATTTCATACTTGTCCTTCGATCTAGCACGCCCCCTACTAACCAATCAAATCGTTCCTAAATTAGAAAATCAAGTCCACAGTGACCAGTTGACGCAAAGGTTATGGATCCGTTTTTTTTCTGTGCAACATAATTAAATTTGAAAATCACTGCATTCTTAACGTAAACGGACTGTATGTACTGAGGTTGGAGAGACAGAACATTTTGTAATTATCTTACCTAAGCACCCGAGTTATTTTCTAACTTATATAAATATTAATACAAGTACCCACTAATATAATTTCGTCAGAGAACTTATATCAGCCTGGCAATTCTCACTCAACTCAACTCGATCTCCCTCAGGAGAACTCACCGCCTACTCGCTTCACCATGAATAAGTAGGTATTCACCCTCATTCGTACCTAGAAGAATAATTTTGAATTATTAGGTCTTTTCACTGAAATTAAATGAATGAGTTTTACAGAACTTCTCGCGAAGTGCTTATTACTCGTAATTACTTCTTTCATGAAATTTAACACGTATGCAGACTGCCCTTTAAAATGGTGACAAGTGGAAGTCCAGCAAAAGTCCAGGCATAAAAGCACCTAAGTAGGAGGCTTTCAGAATCACCGACATAGTGTATGTTTCAAGATTTTTTTGTAGTTGAAGATTTCATTTCTTGTATCTTGACTTACGGTACATACATGAAACATCGAGATACATGGCTGGCTGTAAACACATCTTAGATTTAAATAAAAATATGAGTGCCTAATAAAAATAATTTGCCAGCATTTTTACCGCAGCGTTTTGTTCCGAATGTGCTGCAGGCGTTCACGATGGTTGGTCACCCAGGTTTACGTACGCGGTATGAACTTGGAATTTTGTCGTCGGCCTTGTGAACTACACACGGGCTGTGAAACCACCCACTTAAAATATGCGCTTCAACTATCTCATTCGTGATTGATTGTGGAAGGCTCATGTTGAAAATGGGGACCAGTGGAAGAGAGCTTGAGGGAGACCTTTGCCCAACAGTGGGTTATGGTTGAATGACACTTCAGATCCTAATGCATATGTTAGGTAGGTGGATACTTACTTCGACTGAGCAACTAAGTATAATAATTGTGGCTTGGCTTCCGTGACGAGCTGACCTCCCATGGTTACTGGCTAGCGTCGCCCCATCCGTGAACTTGGTGTTGGCAATTACGCCACTTCTCCTCCATAGATCCAGTAATATCTTACCCGTTAAACGTTGTTTAAATTAAAATCCAGTTCTAACTTTTTGTTTCGTTTTTTTTTATATTTTCTATATTGTCATATTTTTTATTTTATTTTTTAAAATATTTTTCTGCTTAGCCCTTTGACTGGTAGAAAATGCCTTTTCGGCATTAAGTCCGCCCTTTGTAACAATCACGTTGTGCAATAAAGAATAAATAAATAAAACGCGACACCCTATTACTGAGGGCATATCGGTTTCGGAATCGGATGCGCCAAGCTAATGCGATAATGTCGCTCGCGCCTCACGCATCTGTCGCGATGCAAGTTTCATTTACCTCCCGATGTCGTCAGACAGTCGCGCGTTTGCATCGATTGACCACTGAATTCACGAACGCAAATCAACGTTGAGCATTACTCAGAAGTTTAGCTGTCTCTTTCAGTTCCATTGACATTTTACGGGACAGCATGAGCGTGAGCGCGTACTTAGCGTTGATTGTCGTTTGTGAATTCGGGGGTCAGTCGCACTACAAGAAGTCGCCGTGGGCGAGGGTCCTGAGATGGCGCAGTTATCTAACAGCCTCACTCAAGACGTCATAGCTATTTCATTAGTCCCAAAAATGCAAGATGCATAAAAAACTTCATCGGCGCAGTCAGACTCATAGGGAAACTTAAAAGGGAATTAAAAACATCAAACTTCGTGTTTCTTAAATTTTATTGGTAAATTCACATTCAAATTATAGACCACGTCGATGACAGATGTTACAATATGGATTTCTACAGACAAAATTTAGTTATTATTTACTATGATACTGTATCGGTACTTTTCAATTTCTAAATCTACTGCGTCAATAGCTACATCGATTTTAGGGTGCATAAATGCTTCAAAATTCCAGTATTAATAGTGAACCAGCAATGAGACTGTCGGAAAGTAGGAAATCGAAGTTACACAATGACATCATCCATTTACGAATTCACGATACAGATCGAACATCAAAAATATTTCTATATTAATAATCGACTACTCACATAATCGGTACTAAAAAATAATAAAACGCGTGCGGGTCACGACAGAGAAATGAAACGTGATTGTCATAATTTATGCTATCTGTAAGTCGGGATATCGTATCGCGGCCGTCGGCGGGCGCCGCAGCCGCAGTGTAAATGTAAGAAACGTCGGAAGCCGCCGCGGAAGCGTCTGAGATTCAGCCGCGGCGGCGCGCACTCTACACTCGTCTCACTCGCACCGCTAACTAGTATTACACTATTCAATAATCACGGGGCAATTTCAGTCCGACTCGGTTAACCGATCAAGAAAAATTAAACTAACACCCCTTCGCTGATCGCGTCAGGACGGCGATATACGCCTCCTCGATTAACTCTTACTGGATTAGCTATAGCATACTAGTCGGAAATAAAACTGGGACATAGACCGTCAACAATATAAGAGTTCATTTTTTTGTGACAAAATGACAAAGTTTGGCTCCTAAAGCCGGGACCACCTTTGCGCACAGTTCGGATCACTTTCTAAGGAACGGCATGAACGCGCACAATGATAACGAATTATGAATTGGAAGGATTTCCTGATGAGAACTGGTTGGCACGTACTGGTATATAAAATGGTAGTAACGTGCACGCTATGCTTGCACGACTACAGCGCTTATACATGCTGTTCCTAAGAGAGCAGTAGATTAGGACATGCAGAATGCATACTGTCGCCGTTTAGATCGCTACATCAATATCGCACCTTTCAAACATATGTATGACGCACACGCATTTATCTAAACATTTCTCACTGCGACATATCTTAGAAGTTTACCACAATGCCTACATAAAAACACAAATATTTCGTTTTTATGCCTCCGCCAAGGGCAAGCATTGACGTGATTTGCCTCGCGATTGCTCAAATCGGGTCCCCTTAATCGTTTACCGTGGACACATCGCTCTGAATCACATGGTATCACTCGCATAATGGGTGAGAATATCTAAGTATGTCACCTTTGAATCACATGTTGTGAATTATTCTGCCAATGAGGCATAACTGAAAGGCGACATAATTCCTGCTTACCGGCATTTACTATCACTATCATACATACACATTATTTTAGATATTGAGGTAGCGGTAGCGATCAAGACTTATCTTCTGCATGTCTTCAACATGAGAACACAAATGAAAAAGCGAAAATATGACATCACATACAAAATGCGCTAAGCGCCTACACATCGGCGTTTCCTAATGCTGTATTCGCACAGTCAAGTGGGCTTCAAACGAGCTTACAGTCGTCAAACATTCGTTCTGAGTGCTAGTATCGGTTCAAAATAATAAATAAATACGATACTTCAATTCATACAACAACCAGAACATGACTGCAGCAATTGCTCCAAAGGCTGTGTGGATGCGGCATAAGGTTACAATTCAATACATAGACCTAGTCACAACGTCGCTTCTATGTAGTTATACTATGTGTCCTCAGTGCGTCTGGCACAAAGGTGGTCCCGGCAGAATCACTACCGAGAAAGTAACCGTCGAGTAACATTATCAAAAGTCTACACCTTAACATTTGGGATGATAAAATTGATTTTACGTCCGCGTGGGTGCTTCTAAATTGTATATAAGGTGTTACAAGACGATTACGTTAGCGACAGTGTTTAGCTCGAGGTATAGTCAGATAAAGAGAGAGTAGAGAGGACGGCAGAGTCGGGTTAGGGTGTAGGTGCGGGTGGGCGGGTGTGGGGCGGGGGCGCTTACGAGTCCCACCAGTCGGGCCCGCCGGAGCCGCCGCCGCCGCCGCCGCCGTACGAGCCGCCGTAGTTGCCGCCGTACGACCCACCGCCACCACCGCCGTATGATCCGAAGCCTGCAATAAATCAAAATAATGATGGCACAATGCACATATTATGTGACCATTTTAGTTTAACAGAGTTATTTTCTCAATTGGGCGAGTTAAGGCAAATCGTAAACTATGAGGAATATAGAAAAATGGTTAAAGGAGTTTCGGAGCTCATTCTGCCAGAAACTAAAACTACATATTCAGATTGTGTGTGAACAGGCTCATAGCGCTGTTGATAAGGATCATAGCGCTGTTGATAAGGATCAAGTTCTGGAAGTACCATTATATGTCCAACTAAAGCAAAGGCTTTGCATTTTTAAGGCATGCAAATTAATTACGATATGATTCGCTAGACATAAAAAAACTGGACGTAATTACACACAGCGCCACCTAGCCCCAAATTAAGTAATTAAATGATTGTGCAATGGGATACTAGACAATGGATAACCATACTTAGATACTATTTTATAAATAATATTGAATACACATAGGAAACACCCAGACCAGTACAAACGAACATGTTCATATACACAAATGTTTTGTGCGGGAACACCCAGACCAGTACAAACAAACATCTTCATATACACAAATGTTTTGTGCGGGAACACCCAGACCAGTACAAACAAACATGTTCATATACACAAATGTTTTGTGCGGGGATCGAACCCGCTACCACTGGTATGTTAGCCCACTTCTGAACCATTACACTAAATCGGTTTAATTTATGATATTATATCGCAAAGAGGCAATATCATAAATTGACTAGAGCCCATACCTCCGCCCGCGGAGCGCGGTGGCTGGCGCGGCTGCGTACGACAGTCCCTGGCGCCGAAGCCGCTGCCGCCGCCGCCGAAGCGACTGCCGCCCGAGCGACTGCCGCCGGCGCGCCGCCCGCCGCCGCCCAGCCGCCCGTCCGCCGCCGTGCTCGTCAGCCAGCTATGGAATGAAACAAAATTTAGCTGAAGGACTGTACAACGTTGAAGGTAGGTTTGACAGGGCAAATATTTATGAATGTGACAATGTTTGTGTTGTTTCTGAATCTTGAATATTAGCAATGAAAGTTGTTGTGTATTCAACAAAATGATAGTTTATCCGACATACCCATAATATAAGCTCTCCACTTTGAGGACAGTTGTTCAGGGAGTAGTGCCTATGTATGTATTTATTACAACTAGAAATATGATGACGCTGAAGGATCTTAAGTCACCATCATCATTAAAAATGGATTCAAACAGTGATTGATCAAAAATTGTAGTTTAACCACATCTTGTCTTATCCAATGATGACAAGTCAGTTTGACATTGAGTTTGATACATTCACCCATAAAATACCTTTAGAGTCTTGCACTTTCAATCAAAAGTCGAACTGTATGGTTTTAATTTTAATTCGAAACCATACCCGCTGAATGAACAAACTCAAATCATCGTTGAGAAGCTCTTACAAGTGTTCTTTCAGTTCTATAGACAATTAAGGGACCAGCATTAGAATTTGAAGCCTTTGAAGCCAGCACTTGAAGGCGTGGTCAACCTTGATTGACATTTGTGGGGCAGAAAAATTCTTCGGTTTCACTCACCTAGGTACATCCTGCTTGGCCTCCACGAGCAGCTCGACGAGGTCGCGGGCCAGGCCGCGGTTAGTGTCGTTGAAGAAGGAAGTGGCCACGCCCAGGTTACCCATACGGCCGGTACGACCGATGCGGTGCACGTACTCCTCCACGTCGGAGGGTAGGTCGAAATTGATCACGTGACGCACGTGCGGGATATCCAGACCTGGACAAAACAAGGTTGGTATTTTTAATTGTTATTTTATAATACTACGAGTCCTAATTCAGCATAATTTTGCCAAATGGCTTCAGTTTTTTTAAGGGTGTCTTGTATATTTTTTCTGGTATATTCCATACTTTATATCTTTAAAAAGTAAAATCGCGAGAAGACATTCTTGATGTGCTGGTTGTTAGTTAGACAGGATGAAGATAACAAAAAAAAATAAGGGTATATTGAAAACGATATGATGGAAAGCTTTCCAAAGGCTTGCCCTAGACCAGGCAAAGCTCAATAGGTCGCTTGGCTAGCAAAAGCGCGGCCAAAGGCTGAGCTTTGCATATGAGGCCAAAGGTCGAATTCCGTGCTTGACGAAGACCTTGAGCGTCCATCTACTACGATGAAACTCATTTATTCATTCATTTATTCACTGCATACATGTGGTAAATTAGGTCTTACATAAATAAAGTACAAAAACACATGAACCCTGCAAGGGCGCTGCAAGATAAGTAGGTATGTAGTAATAGTATTAGTATTCTTAATTATGCCCACAAATTAATCACAAGTAATGTAGGTAATCATGCACAATTTATTTCTGACAGTTATCATTAAATTCAAAATACTCTTGAATAGAATAAAAACAATTTACCAACAAAAAGTTCTTAACACTTTGGGGGAAGCTAAAAGTTGTTGGTTTTTGAATATCAGTGACTAGAAAAATCAGCCACTCTGGTGATAACCTCTGGTCTGGTCTGGTGGATAACTCCTTTGGGGGAAGCTAAAAGTTGTTGGTTTTTGAATATCAGTGACTAGAAAAATCAGCCACTCTGGTGATAACCTCTGGTGGGTTATCTGGTGAGGCCCCTCCACAAGGTGGACCGACGATCTTGTAGAGGTCGCGGGAAGCCGCTGGATGCGGACAGCGCAGGACCGATCGTTGTGGAGATTCTTGGGGCGGCCTATGACCAGCAGTGGGCGTCGTTCGGCTGACATGATGATGGTGATATCAAGACGGGGTCAGCAGCTAATAAGCAGCTGGATTAGTATGTTACCTCTAGCGGCGACGGCGGTGGCGACGAGTATGGGCGTGGCGCCGGTGCGGAAGCGACGCAGCGCCTCTTCGCGCTCGCGCTGGGTGCGGTCGCCGTGGATCGACGTCACCGGGTAGCCCTGTGTGTCCAGGTACTCCTCCAGCTGGTCCGCGCCTAAACAACACAAATAACAACTTTTAATACATTTATTAAAGACTGATCAACTGCTGCATGTGATGCAACTGATCCCTAATTTAGAATCTAGTTGTACAATTTGGTAGATTTATTTTTTGAACATAACATAACATAGCATACCCTCACGACCATAATTATTCCTAATTTATTCAGAGGCACACTGTTTGTTGCAGTCATGGTGAACGGAACCTTCAGAAGCCTACATTTTGCCGAGGGAATTTCAACCCAACGTGGTAACGTAGTGATTCTTTTTTTAATTTGAAAAAAGGGAATTTATAAGCTAAGGATAATGAAACAAATAATTAAACCGAACTTCAAACACAATTATAAACTGACCTTTCCAGCCAAGTCTCATCACTGATGGGTTGATTATATTCGTCTCAAGCTAGCTTTTAATTACAAACTTTTCTCCTTAGTTAATGAAATAAATTAGATACAACAGCTAGGTACTGATGGTTTTACTTACATGCCTTCTAAAATGGCTTGTTCGATAGTTTTGATAAGACAGCTGTTAGCTATCTCTTTTCATTCTCTAAGGAGAAAAGGAAAGAAACTTTGAAGTCCGAGATTAAGAGTAGTAACCGCAAACCTCATTGGTGTGCATTGTTTCTTAATAGAAAAACAATGTTTGCTGCTAAACACCAACTATTCGTTATTAGAATTTATTCGTTTCTGCTACAACCTTTTATTTGTCCTATTTCAATTTATTCAGTTTTATATTCGAGTTTAGATGGTTTCATTTAAAGCTGGCTTTTCATACTGTTAGACCGCATTTTTCTTCTCTACCACTGAATATGTGAATTGACGATCAAAATATCACTTACCCTTCTTAGTCTCGACGAATACGAGAATAAGCTGGTCCTCTTGAGGATTAGAGCGCTGGAGCAAGTTGGAGGCGTTCAGAAGATCCAACAGGAATGAACGCTTGTCCATTTCTTCCACCCAGACCACCTAGAATAGAAAAGTAAATATTAGTAGGCTAGGAAATTTGATGTTGACTTATTCATTTGGCCCAGTGGGCGATTATTTAACTGAAAAGGAAAAAAAATATACGTTTTATTATTTTAGTTTTCAAACAGATAATATAATCAGATTATGCAATGCAAACAATTTCAGTTAATGTTTTTATCAGTTGCATACAAAACATAGATAATTCTCTATAGAACATTTAAAAAAGTATAAGCTATTGGTCCTTCGAACCAGATTAAAAATAACTAATCCACAAACGTAACTAACCTTCTGAGTGATATTTTCAGAGGTCGATCCGACCCGTCCAACAGCCAAGAAGACGTAGTTGTGTAAGAAGTCCTGCGCCAACACCTGGATCTGCTTGGGGAAGGTGGCGGAGAACATGAGCGTCTGCCGTTCGCCGGTCTTCGGCATGGTGTGGCACTCGACGATCTTGCGGATCTGTGGCTCGAAGTCCATGTCTAACATGCGGTCGGCCTCGTCCAGTACGAGGTGGTGATAGTCATCCAGCAGCACGCGGCCGCGGGTTAGCATGTCGACGAGAATTAAAAATAAGTAATCCACAAACATAACTAACCTTCTGAGTGATATTTTCAGAGGTCGATCCGACCCGTCCAACAGCCAAGAAGACGTAGTTGTGTAAGAAGTCCTGCGCCAACACCTGGATCTGCTTGGGGAAGGTGGCTGAGAACATGAGCGTCTGCCGTTCGCCGGTCTTCGGCATGGTGTGGCACTCGACGATCTTGCGGATCTGTGGCTCGAAGCCCATGTCTAACATGCGGTCGGCCTCGTCGAGAACGAGGTGGCGAGAATCAGATTAAAAATAAGTAAAAACTTAACTAACCTTCTGAGTAATATTTTCAGAGGTCGATCCGACCCGTCCGACAGCCAAGAAGACGTAGTTGTGTAAGAAGTCCTGCGCCAACACCTGGATCTGCTTGGGGAAGGTGGCGGAGAACATGAGCGTCTGCCGTTCGCCGGTCTTCGGCATGGTGTGGCACTCGACGATCTTGCGGATCTGTGGCTCGAAGCCCATGTCTAACATGCGGTCGGCCTCGTCGAGTACGAGGTGGCGGCAGTGGTCCAGCAGCTCGCGGCCGCAGGTTAGGATGTCGAAGAGAACGAGATTGAAAACAAGTAATCCACAAACGTAACTAACCTTCTGAGTCATATTTTCAGACGTCGATGCGACCCGTCCGACAGCCAAGAAGGCGGGTTAGCACGTCGACGAGAACCAGATTAAAAATAAGTAATCCACAAACATAACTAACCTTCTGAGTGATATTTTCAGAGGTCGATCCGACCCTTCCAACAGCCAAGAAGACGTAGTTGTGTAAGAAGTCCTGCGCCAACACCTGGATCTGCTTGGGGAAGGTGGCGGAGAACATGAGCGTCTGCCGTTCGCCGGTCTTCGGCATGGTGTGGCACTCGACGATCTTGCGGATCTGTGGCTCGAAGCCCATGTCTAACATGCGGTCGGCCTCGTCGAGTACGAGGTGGCGGCAGTGGTCTAGGAGCACGCGGCCGCGGGTCAGCATGTCGACGAGGCGGCCCGGGGTGGCCACGAGGAGGTGGCAGCCGCGTTCCAGTTCGCGGAGTTGCTCGTGGATTGGGGATCCGCCGTATCTGGTGGGGGAAATTATGGATTTAGTTTAGTCTTTTTTTCATTTAACAGTGTAATTACTCACATGTGTGACGAAATTACTCTATGGTGTTTTTTCCACAGGATGTTTGAATTTGACTGCAAACATTGTCACGGTCGTATAGGTACATAACTGAGATAACTAAACTGTTATTTTTGGCAATGTTTGTATACTATAAGGCCTCCAGATCTCTCTTGTAAAGTTATTTAAATCTTAGTTGGACGTCGCGATGTTTTTTTAAACTATTTGTTCTGGGACAGTTTCGAATGTGTCAGCTTACAGTCCTCCCGGGCGACGGTAACAGTAACACCATGCTAAACGTAGCGCTTGTGATTAATGTCATCATAACAGATGGCACTGCGTCTCGTTCTTCATGTTGCAGTTGTTCATCAGTGTATTCATTTCGTTTTTCCTAACTACTTGTTGTTTCTATTTTGTGTTGTGTAAGTATTTGTTTCTATTGTAAAGTTTCAGTCTTTTTGTGTGTATTGAGAAACAAAGTCAATAAATGTATCATATTCTAAGTATACTCACACGACACAGGGTCGCACACGCGAGCGGTAGGCGAACTTTCTAGCCTCGTCGAAAATCTGAGTGGCGAGCTCACGGGTCGGAGCCAGCACCAAACCCTGAGGGTACTGTTTGCGTCTGTTGTACGGCCTGAAAATTATAGAAAGTAAGTTTACTAATCAATACAACATGACACTAAAATTACATACATTGTCCTAGTGAAAGAGTGAGGTTTATTGACACAGGATATCCTCATACTATCATGGTCCTAAAGTTTTTTGCGTTGTTGTATTAGTTAGTCTGTGCTGCAGTACAATAACAGCCGGAGGTTCAATCGACTGACTTTGAAACCTAACATGACTGACTGACAAACAACGTCAAATGTATGAATGTCGCATCGATCACCGAATAAAAATCAATAATCCGGGCTAACAACTATACTTTGTTGCCAGTGACATTTATTTAATATTTACTCTACTTTCTATTTACTGTCTCGATGCAGAAAGCTTCTTTTACTTTAGAGATACATATAGCTTCTTCAACATTGTTCACAACATTTTACAGCCACCTTAGTACTGCCACAAAATGATGCAGGAGTAGCACTTTTTAAAAATAAATTAAATACAGACCAAAAACAATCTTACAGCGCGAGAATAATACATGTTCTAGCCCCTATGAGCACGTGTAAACAAATAACGCCCAACTTACCCCATATTCTTAACGGGCCCTGCTTCGTACATCTGGTTGAGTATGGGCACGAGAAAGGCTGCGGTCTTCCCGGAGCCGGTCTGCGCGCACGCCATCACATCCCTGTGCGAGCACACTATCGGAATCGCGTACTTCTGAACCGGTGTCGGCTTGTCGTAGCGGGCGAGAGCAATGTTCTGGCGCATTATTTCCGTCAGGTTAACCTCCTCGAACTGTGAAATAAAATTAAAAATTAGTTGGTTTTGACTACGCGAGGAAGGGTAGATTGCGTGGTGGTGTTCACTGTTTTCAAAGCGTTACAATTTGGGCCTCTCAAAGAGTGTATAGACATTTGTTAGGCCGGCATGGCCCCCTTAAGTTCAGAGCAGGCGGTACAGCGAAGCTACTTTTAGGTTTGAATTTAGGAAGATTTTGTTGTAGATATCCTCATCCTAATTTTAGACGATTTATTATCAAGAGTTTATAAACATGGTAACCCAAGGGATATCTACCACACGTAAGCACAGAATACTAAAAGGGTCTTATCTGCTTTGTACACCTACTATTATATTCACCTACAACCTGTCCGTGTAAGCGACGGTAAACCTAATGTCTAATGTACCAATAATGCGGGTAGCGCAACATGCGCGCGGCGCTGCGCGCACCAATCTACAAAAATGGACCCGTCCTACGGCACAGTATAAACCATACAGTACACAGACACGCGGCACAGCCCGTCCGTACTGCCGCCTCCCTATGCCTCCCTATTTTATGCTAGCGTGTGCGTGAAATCGCGTGTGCGTGATGTCGCGACACGGCGCGCGACGCTCGAGCACACATGCAAACCGAGATTGGCACGTTTGTATTTAGATGTTCTACTGTATGGTTTATACTGTGCCCACGGTGTCGCTTCTTCAGCGTATTGCACCCACATCGCGAAGTTCGCGCGGCAGCCCGCGCGAACTTCACGATGTAGGTCAGAACGTAAGATGATTCGATTTAACCGACTTTAGAACAGGCAATATAAGCAAATTCAACTTTTTGTATGAGGATATGATTTCATATTGACGTATTGGAGAGTCTTGTGCGTATGTTAGAGTTTAAGTCATAAGTTATCTGGACTATGGACTGAAAGTTATGGTAATCAAATTCAGTGCCAAATAAAATAGGTCATATCGTCACACCGCAATTTGCGTCATCCGCGTCCATATTGGGACAATTCACGTTTCCGTCGACGTACATAATGCAGATCCGATTCAATCTCTAGCAGGCTGAAACAGTTACTACCAAAACTAAACTTAGAAACTGGGAGAAATGGTTATGAACGTTTTGTTACGATATAAAAACCTAAATGGGTTAGAAAGACCTGTCAAACTACTTTGCTGCTACACGAAGTAATCCAACAACTAAAAGTAGCATAGGAAACACAGAGGACGTAGAAAGAGTAGGCTTCTGTAATTAAAAATGTTCTAAGAAAAGGTTAAAAGTTAAACTTACGCTTGTAATGAAGTCCGGTACGCGGTCGCCGCTGGCCTCAACGGGGATATCCTCGTATTTGGAGAAATTGATGCCAGTGTTGCCAGTGCCAAACAGGTCCAACTCCGTCCGCTCGTCGCGAGGTAGCGGGATCGTCCAGTCATTCTACAATTATAAAGAATATACATATCAAAAAGCGTTAGTTAGGTTATAAGAATAAATCACAAACGTTCAATTAACTTGCACCTTATCACAGTAGCTGTTGCTAATTGGATATTACTGACTGGCCAGTTGGCGTATTATAGCATCAAAGGATATGTCCTTCGATTCGAATGAAAAACATTCATGAGACCAACAGTTTATCTTAGATTTGGGTGCGGTTGCTTGTATCCTTTCAGGCTCTGACGACAATTTTAATGGACTTTTGCCGAACCGGATCAGTTTCGTGAAAGTTCGTCAGAAACCGTGTCAGAAGGTTTAAAAGGAAATGCGTTCTGCTGCGCAAGTAAGCCCTTCCCCTAACCGACACTTGCGTCACAGATGATATTGGGTCAGGTTCTCAAAAATTAATTTATTTTGATTATTAATCAGAACGTCACAAAGTTAGTCAGCCATAAAACAATATCATGCATGGCAGCGTAACATACAAGTGAAAGATTATACTCAAGACGCATTCATGCATCATCTGTAATCTGTATTACATTAGTGTTTAAGTATTTCTTAAACGCATGTTAAGTATTACTAGCTGAGAAGCCACACAGTCTGAATGAATAGATTGTTCTTACACACAACAATACATAATGAAAGAAAGACTGAGTTGAATGAGGAAGTGTCAAGGTCAAGTCACTTCGACAATTTTATACTTTTATAAAAGTAGTTATCGCAATTGGTAATTTTATTTGTGGCTGTCTGAATAGTACAAGGGCTTATGTCGGACAACCGCTCATCCGTCTGCCCATTTCAGTCTTTTTATCTTGCTATTGCCAAATGACATTGACATAAATTTATCTGCAACAGTTCAAAGAGGAATGGCCGAAAATGCTGTTGACCGTATGTCGTCGCTGCCACTGTGCTTCGCCTTTCTTTTTGGGCCATTGCGTAGTTATCCTTATGCAGTATGTTTATCCCGGTGCAACATTTACGAAGCATGTAAAAAGCCCATAAAACTAGTGAATATAATGTTTTTCTTTAATATAAAATAACAAAAAATCAAGACTAAATTAGAACTGTCAGTTATGTTTTAAGATGCTAAACAATTTACGATACTTCGATACAATACAAACGAGAGCAGGCAGGACGCCACAACACATACCACAAACGTTTTTTTTCAATCCAGTTCGCAAAATATACAATGTATGTTGCACTTAATTCTGTACAGATGCCTTCAGACTTAATCACTTAATCTTTCTTCAGACTTAAGTGACTTAGTCACTTAAGTCTGAAGGCCCCTACTTACTAGTACATTTTAAAGTCTGAAGGCCCCTACTTACTAGTACATTTTATAACTATATGAAGCTACAACATAATAATAATATTAATATGTAGTCTAATTAATGATAACTAATCTAAAATAAATAATGAAAATGCCAGTCTATCTGTGCGTTGTACCTACTTCGCTCACCTCGTCCCTGCGAGAGCTTGTGCGGCGCACGTCGTCGGAGGCCCAGCGAGTGTTGGTGCGCTCCTCGGGGCGCGGTGTGGGCTCCTTCCATCTGTGGGGACACATGTATGACGTCATTGCGAGCGACCACACGTCAAGCATGCACACTAACAAACTGAGCACCGCCTTTTTTTATCCTTCACTTTCACAGCTTTACTGGACAATAGGGTGAGCAGAAGGCTCTCAACGGTTAATATCTGCGTAACGTGCATAAAGGATGCCCCAGGGGAGGCCTAGTCTCGGCTTAGGGCGTAATTGGGAAAAGGCAATCGGACGTAAGTTTGAGGAGAAAAGCGGCCAGACACGTGCCGGCAAGTAACGTGTCTAGGATGATGGCGTTTTCGGTCTTTTTTCCAGTAAGGGAGTTAGGGACGTAATTGTTCAACTCAGTTCTGAAGACATTGCAGGGTAGTTGTTCAGTTAGTCTGAGACAGAAACAGCGCACTGTCTCTTACAATAATTCGATTCTGCGGAACTGAGTGGTATTTTTATTACCTAGCTTTTAAAATATGGATTTATATATGTAGGAGATGTATTAAAGATGTATCACTAATTCTGCAAATAGCGTTTTGATAACCACGTCTATAGCATCCAACACACCTATCGTTCCCAGGCGCAGGCGGCTCGTTGTACTCGTCGTCGCGCCGTGGCTCGCGCGAGCCCCCGCTGCGGCTGCCTCGCTCGCCGCCGCGGTCGCTGCCGCGCTCGCTCCACCGATCGTTGCGCTGCTCGCCGCCGCGCTCGCCCCCGCGCTCGCTGCGCTCAGGCTCGTTCCAGCGACCTGAATCGCCATTTTGATATTCTGGTTCACGACCTGTTGAAAGAGGCTCATCAGGTTTGATGTAAAAATACTGACATATTCGAATGATTTGCAAATTTCTGACACTGTAAATAGGATACATGCATTGGATTAATAAATGTACATATTAGCGAAAATAAATACTCTTTGCATGATAATAAATAATACTTGAAACCTAAAAACAATATGCGATAATAGAGTTGTTTTAAAAAACGAATAACCTACCCTATTATTCATAAAAACTCAAACAGCTTTTTAGAATCACTTAAAGTTGTCCTCTTTCAACCTTTTGCTGTCGACATTTGCGAGTAAATGACAAGACACGTCAATCACTAAACCAATGCTGCGGCGTTGCTTTAGTTTTTATGAATAAGGGGGTAACTTTAGTGGTCTGTACAGATCAGACAGCAAAATTCCTTCATATCGCTTTCTTACCAACAGCTGAAGAAATAAATAGTGTAGCATACACTCGACGCACCCCACCATGCCTGGGAAAACTGGACCAGATAATTCTTTCAGACTTTGGATATTGGGATGATGTACAAAAAAGAAAACTTTTTACAAAATAGAAAGAAACTAAGAACAATCTTTTACTTAATTATGTTCTTATTATAAAGATTGGTGGGAAAGATGATAAACAGACGAACTATGTCCACAAGGATATAATGTTCCGCAACTGTACAGTTAAATCAACATGATTTTAGTGTGTGTACCTAGATGCTACATTTGTTAACGTCGAATGCTGTATAAAATACTGCAATATCTTATAAATAAACTTATACTACGATAAGTAGAGGAAACGATGTATACGTAATTATGTCAGCACGTCCAGGCGATGCGAGAACCAATGGAATCAGGTGACTCATGGTCATTAATCAATCAGTTCAACTAATCTAATATTACTTGCAACTAATTGACGGATGAAGGATCAATATGATATACGAGTAGTAGACACAACGCGCAACTACCCTGACATAGGCGCGAGCTCTCGTTAAGAAAGATTAATGCATTTAATCTTTTGAAAATTCCAAATTAACAGCATGAAACATGATGCATGCCACGCAAAATTTGCCCTAAACATTATTTAGTTTAAGTATTTTTTCCATATGAACTCAAGCTAGAATATTTTCATATTTCTAAAGTAAAAGTTCATTTAACATTCAACCGCGAAAATCGGTCACAGATTATTAAATTTAGATTCGTTCCGAATTTATGATATTGAAAGTGAATAGTTACAGCAACGCGAAAGTGTTTTCTTGTACTCATCTTGGCTATTCATAATAAGGCCAGCTAGTGCTATATTTAGAATATTGTGTCAAGAAACCATGAATGGATTACGAAACTTGCCCCCTCTAAGACAGCTCAATCTTAGTGCCAAAAAAAGAAACAGTACAACAATTGTAAGGTATCGAGGAGCATATTGATACAGAAAGCTATGAATGGGGCCCATATTTACGTCGAGTATCTTTTTGGGTGTAAACCGAATTAGATTTCCGTTTAAGAGATCTCCTTCAATGATGAAAGATACGGAAGTTAGAAATTTACTAATAGTATTTTAATAAACATTTTGATGAGCTATGACATGATTTTTGTTTGTTGAACTCCGAATCCTTTGAAAGCTAATGTCACCGAAGCCTTGAACACGCGTCTGGCGAGAATTTTACTGCAGTTGAGTCCCATGAGCTAAAAGTTAGAACTAATGACGGAGTAACGTTTCATCGGCGCACTTGACATGATTTTGACTGTTGATGAGTCTTTAGAGTTAGTTAGCTTAGTGACAATGAAGCTGTTACACTCGATCAAGATAAGATGTCTGAAGACAAATGTATCCATATGTAAGACTTTACCGCCGCGGTCCCTGCGCTCGTATCGCGAGCCGTAGCCGCGATCGTAGTCACGTTCGCGGTCACGCTCGCGGTCTTCGCGCCGACCACCACGGTCGTATCCTCCTCTAGAGTTGCTTCCCAGTGATGAACGGTTGTCCCGTTGTTCCGAAGGACGATCGTCTAAGCTTTGGCGCTTAGACTCTTCCCCTGTTAACAAACGAATCAGTTAACGAGCTATGATTCATACGTCAACATGAGATTTAACTCATGGCAGGAAAAAAGACAGGATTCTGTTATATCTAATAGTAATATTAAATACATTCTTACGACTTATAAATATTGTCAAATAAGAGAAGAAATACACAAGATTCAATTTAGAATTTTGTATAAGTGGCCATCAAGTAAACAGCTAAGTAGAACACTTTAGCCTGTGCTTTAGCTACTCCTAAACAAGGATCAAACGCGTATTTGGTCAATTTGATGTTGTATCATTAATATAAATTTAATACAAAAGAAATAAATATCAACTCTTAAGGACACATTCCTGTTACGGGAAGAGCCTTCATGTAAGTGTTAAGTAACTAACCACAGGCCAAACGTCTAACACAACAAGCACGCAATATAGAGAAGTCAGTAATAACATACCAAAGTGTGTACTGAAATAAATTTAGGGAACTTAACAAAACGGTGTTTTATTTAAGATCCGCAAAATAAACCTTGAATTAGGCGAATATATTCCAGCATTCTGCTCTACGCCAGAAAACAATATTCAAGACCAAATTCTACATAGATTCTACTAGAGTGAGCCCTAGTATAAATTGCTGGTTTGGTTAATTCTTTATTTATGTGAGAATCAATTTTAATCGGCAACTGCAATTATTTCCGTGTTAAAGAATGTTATCAACGTGTTAAATTATATCTAGCTAAGTCTAGAGCCGATGCAATTTCGTTGTGGCATGTTGTTCAAGCGTAGCGTCGCCGAGTGCTCGACCTTGTAGGTAGATGCACGTTTTGTTTTACTGACTATACGTGTCTAGGAAGTTATTATTTATTTGTTATTGGACATAACAAGTACAATTTACAAATTTAATGCAGTGAGGGCTCCTCTACCACTATACCGCAAGGTAAAGACGATTTTAGATCGAGGAATAGCAAGGATTAGATCAGCAATAAATTACGAGATGTCGTTCAGTTTCACGATGGAATATGATAAGAAAATTTTAGTAAAGTGCTCGAGCAAAATCTACCCAGTTTCTCAACCAACAAAAATAATGGTAAACAATGGCAAACAACAGCGAAAATATAAAAACCCTGTGAAACACGAACCGAAACTTTAAACTTGCCAGACATCAATTAAATGCAACCTATGCCTTATTGCAAAACATGCTCATCTAGTATGTCTGGTGACACAATGGCAGAAGTATTTTTGAAGGCCTCGACGGCACATTTTCGAGTGGATTTGTGCTAATTCAAACTTCTTTTGGTTTATAGTTCTGACAAACGGATTGAAATTCGTAAAGAAAATATCTGGTGCTAATATGAAGAAAACCCTGGATTCGATCAAGATCTGGGCGCTGCTGCAGTCTCTTCAGTGATGCCACTTTGGCTTTCTCTCTCTATTTGTGCTCTTGTTACTGTTGAGAAAAATAATGAAGAAAAAACAACAACAATAAAAATGATAACAACGGCAACGGTGCACCTTCATCACGGCAGACGGTTCCGTGCCACGGCAACCGGGGCCATAAGGCCAGAGCATTAGTACAGGGGAGCGTTTTTCACCATATCGATTTTGGGTACAGCAGCAGAACACGAGGGGGGTTACAATGAAAAAGAGCGTTAGACAGGAGCACGTCATCTCTCCGAAACGGTTCACCGCCGCAAGGATACTCCTTCAAGAAGATCTCAGTAGAAATGGCCAGGACTTAACTTGAATGTTCATAGGCAGTTTATCAGGACATTCGCTTCCGGGTTATCGACGACATACGTACGGTGGACGGCACATCACGCTACCCATTTCCGGTCAGTGCTCCTTGCTCTATTGCAAAGAAATGTCATTTGGCAAGAGCGAGAGAAAAAACGGAAATTGGGTAACCTGATGTGCTGTTGACTGTACATTAGAAATCTCATCTTTTTGTGACTGCCAGGTATCTGTCTGTCACTGGTCACTGTCAGGTGCTTTTTTTTATAGGATAGGTGGCAAACGAGCTGACAGATCACCTGATGGAAAGTGAATACTGCCGGCCATGGACATTTCTCCAACTCCAGAGGAGCTACAAAATGCGTTGCCGGCCTTTAAAATAGGCTCTTTAACGCTCTTTTAACGCTCTTTTCTTGAAGGTCTGCACGTCGTATCTGTCCGGAAATACCGCATGCGGCAACTCATTCCACAATTTCGTGGTGCGGGGCAGAAAATTTTCTGTTTAAACAAACAGTAGTGCTCTGCCAACTATCACTTGCTTGCTCCCCAGGACGCCAAGAACATCACTCCCGGGAAAATAGTGCAGTTTATGAAGGCTGCTGGCCTGGAGAGTGATCTTTAAAGGGATGATGGCCACAATAGATCAGTAATGGTCGCAGTGGCCTATCGCTCAGGCGACATCCCCACCCACAACGAATAACGAACTATCAACTTACTTGAAGTATTTCAGAAAATCATTCAAGCATCATCTTCATATGTCTATATCTCTATGTCTGCTAGTAAAAAACAAAAATTCACTGAACATAAATGGCGTGATTCTGGTGACCTTGGGTCCGGGGATTCTCGATCTCTGGGTACAGATTTTAAACAAGGAATGCTTTTTCAAAAACCCCTTATATGATGAAGACAGCAAATATCGAATAATTTAGTGATAAGACGTCAACGTTCCCAATTTCTAATCTGACACACTTCTGGTTTTCAGATTAATTGTTGCTATGCAAGCCGGTACATTATAGACCATCCAATTGGTACAAAGATAAGGGACTTTGCCTGTGGCGCGTGAGTTCGATGTCTCACGCCATAACAACCCCATCTTTGCCCAGGTTCTATTAAAAGTATTCATTTAAAAATATGACATACTAATTGATTGCCTTAGTGCAATAGTATCAGGTTGACCTTCAGTTGTTGTTTTTGCGGAAGAAGGCATACTACTCACCTATGAAGAAAAAAGATTCAAGCACATTATTATGTCAATATTGTGGGCAATGTCTTGTAAGTCAAAACATAACTTGAGAATTACTAAAACTCACGGGGGTTATTCAAGTATCCTTAACTTTACGGTCTTTGACTTTCAGCTTCGATTGTCAAATCTCTGGTAAACCTGTTCAAACCTATTACATATCATTATTTGCAGCTGTACTAAGTAAGAAGTAGGAAACTAAAAATCAAAGGTTTTTTTTTATTATTTTTAGTTGATTTATAAGGTGCAAAATATTTCATTACAATTTGTGAAATCACAAATAAAAAAATATAAATTATTTTAGTATGAAAAGTTTTTGAGGCCCAATTTAATAACACAAAAAGTCTTTGGAACATATCTAGGCCAAAACGATATTTAATTGAGCACCTTTTTTGAATGAACTGAGGTTATCAAATCACTGCTCAGACAGACTATAGAAGGAATTCAGATTAGTCAGCGACGATTTTGAGAGAGTTTGGTTGAGGGGACAGGGTGGTAGTTGGGGCTGGCCTTCGATACCCCTCAGACGCCAAGTTTTTTTTTAATCTCCAAAAATGTTTTTTTTTTCTTCAGCATTTTACTTTTGGCGCTCGCCGTTCCGGCGGCACTCTCATTGCGGCCGCTTGGCTAGTTCATATTGACCTAACATGCTCGTCACTTAGCTTTTCGGCCTGCTTACTAGCAAACTCAAGGCGCGGGAGGGGAAATGGGGGTGTTGCCCCTCTAACACCCTTTCCCCCCAAACTCTCAAAAGAGACAGATTAGTGCTTGACTAATATAGGCTTGAGATAGTTAAAAGCAGTGACAGTGAATTAGAACAAAACTACACCACCTGACAAAATATGACAGCTTCCTTGCACTGTCACATGGCACCTGTTTATTTCACAGCAATAGGATCTCAATAGCTACTAAAGTTAAACATATTAATCTGCTTATTCATAAAAAAATGTCTGTGTTGTCAATTCCATTCCAATAGTGAAATAGGACACAAAACTGTACTTCAGTAAAGTACAGTTTTGTGTCCTATTTTACTATTGATGGTAAAGTTAGACTGAAATAACTGTTGAAGGACTGATATTTTTTTATGAATAAGAGTATTCTAAGATTATTTTTACCTTGAGGAGGTGGGGCCTGCTGCTGCCTGCGCAAATGCGGGGGGATGTAGCGGCCAGCACTCTTAGGAGCCTGGGGCTGCAAGTCCAGACCAGCAAGCTATAAAATAAACAAATGTATAAGAAATCTGTATGTCCCAGCAGATCAGGTAAGGATCACTTTAAGGTAAAGCTCAAAATCTTTTGAACAATATTTGAGGCAACCAGACTGATCTTATACATTCAAAAGTAGTAGTAAGTAGTAAAAGTGGTAAGTTAGAAATTTTGAAGGTTCTATAATTCAATAAATAAAATACTTCAAACTCATAAAATATATTTTTCAGTGGTTGTTATGGTGCTGAGAATACGAAGAAAACAAATGTCTCCAAATACGATGACATCTTAACAACTAAGGTTGAATTATGAGCTTGTTATTTGCTGATATTCGACTAGCTATCCTGGGTCCTGACAGATGTTATTCAGCCAAAAGCTAGAGGACTGAGACAGTTCAGTAAATAACAGCAAACATTGTTAATTAAGCCTTTTTTGACAGCTAAGAAACAAAAGAATGTATTGGGTACATAAATAACAAACATGAGGCATTTTGCAATTAAATAATCAATATATTTGGACATTATACGACACAGCACCATCTAGCACCAATTAAATAGATTGTGGGTTGGGATACTAGACAACACATAAACATACCTACTTAAATTCTTTTTTTTTGTAAATACATACTTAATAAACATAGGGAACACCCAGACCAGTACAAACATACATGTTCATGCACACTTGTTTGTACTATGCGGGGTTTAAACCAGCAACCATTACACCAAACCAGTTGTATTTTTTTTGACATAGGTAATTTGAGATCTAAGGACTTAGAAAGTGTTCAACTTCAAATTTTTTTGTCAAGTGGAGAGAAGGCTGTAGTAACATTCTAGATGGTTAATCTAGATTAGTCTACGATCTCAACTCTCAACAGTTATACCTTTCCACTTTGACAGTCTCAAGGTTAAGATGCCCAGAAATAGCACAAATATTTTAGTTAGAAATAGCTCTTCCGGCTTCTTGCTAAGAGTTCAACTTTAATTCATTGACATGTCATGTTGCACTATTGCTGTTTGAAATAAAATTGACCTAGTGGTTCCATTGTTGAAATTCATCATACTTCCTGGTTTGTGTCTACATATTACTGCTTTCGAGGTGTTCAGCAGCCTTTTAGACAAATAAAAATAATTTTCAAGCAGCTTGACTACAGAAGCATGACCAAATAGGTACATGTAGGCAGGTTTCAATAAGAACATTAAAATACTGCTACCTACAAGAATTGATTACAGTCCATGACACGTTACCTTTAGCTGTAATACTTGAGATTTCTTTTTTTGCTAATTCAACATGAATGAGAATAACACAAGTTGCGAAATATAAATTTCCTCCCGCCATGACACGCATTTATAACGTGACAATGACCTCACAGTGGCTTGGGAAACTACCGCATAGAAATAAATTCGCAAGTCGCTTGAAAGTTGCGAGCGACACAAATTCAATCAAATAAAGAGTAAAAGCAGAAGAATCGGGGCGCCATGTTGGTTAGCCCAGGACACGTAAAAATGATTCCTGAGCTAACCAACATTTCAAGTGCGCCGACTGAAAATCCTTAGCCAATTGCATCATATTTCATGATCATATTACAATTCTTACAAAGGCGTTATATGGAGTTCAATTTTCATTCAATAAAGTAAAAATCAATACATGGTGCATGTACATGAGGTACCGACCTGCTGCTCTAGACCTGTTCCATTTTGGTTGGTAACATTACTCATATTACTACCAAGCGGTACGTTTTTTTTGGGAACTTTGCTCCAAAAATTATACAAACACAGTCTACAATGAATTTTTCACAAACACAAATTCACAAAATCACAGAAAAGACTTCAATTTTTCTCTCCGAAATCACTTTTTCATTCGTAGTTTTTGTTCTTCTCCTTGCTGATTTTTTATTTTTATTTTGTCTATGATCGTTCATTCATTCCTTCACTCTTTGCTTTGGCTCCTAATGAAATGGCTAAGCTTGCGACTAGCGGCTGGGCACGAAGTCCGTGTTTCACATTAAACGGACATCACGCAAAAGGCAAAGAGATGAACACAACGTCCGCGGAATCAAGCCGCAAGGAAATTTAATTAACAAAATATGAGTTATCAAGACAGTGAAAAAGATAAAGTTTTTGAAATTTAAACTGGTGGTTTGTCGTGTGCCCGAATTTAAAACAAATGATTAAAATTTTGCAGAAAAGCGCTCGTTTAATGAGTAAATACAGAGTTATATTTTTTTCAGACTAGGTATTTTTTGAGCAATTTATTTTTAAAACCCAGTTCAATCAAATTATTTCAGGCTTTCATATTCCTCAAATCATTTAAGTAAGAATTCAAAAAGGTTTTGGGTGAAGACTGAATTGATTCACGTACAGCTTAGCAAAAAAGTCCTGAAGGGGAAGTAAAAAATACTATCGCTATCACTTGTCAATCACGCGAAGGAAAGCGAAAGCATAAAACACGATTTTGCCACGATGGATTACTTAACTCTAAAGGCGCCCGTACATACGGAAGAGATTGACATAAGATGGTGGTTTGCTCAACTAAATTCTCGTGCGCTGATTGGTCGTGGGCATAGAGCTTCCAGAGCGTGTTTTCAACACTTACTTTACATCATTGGTCGTGGGTGACATAAAAAATGAGCAACACTCCTACACGCCATAGCGCGCTGTCTAGTAAATAAAGTACAATGTCTTTAGGCTGAAGCCACTGAACCGTTCATTCAATTTCTTCGAAGAGTCAACACGTCAGTCCATGCTAATTGCAGTTAAAATAAACTTTAACCCATTATGATAAAGTGCACAACTGTTTAAAAGTAGGTACTGAGGTGGACTATGCACGAAGAACAAGAAAGGACCGATCCAAATATTTCATTACAGTGCGTCTACACTTGAGCACAAGGCCTCATAAAGAAACACGACATACTAAGAGGAAAATAGATGATGATTGATATTCACAGTCAATGGTCCATTTTTCGTAGTTGTTGCTGACTGACATTGCTTGGCGATAGTAGGTCCTGTTTTCCCAAGACGTCTTGCTTTTTGGGATGTCGTGGGCTGTCCTGGATAAATTATGAGCATCGTCCTGGTTTTTTATGCGTCCTGTTATGGATCTATGCTTTAAATTTCGCGGACCATTTATCATTTTGTCACTCGTTAGTGCGCGCCGAGCGCGAGAAGGACTAACTCCTTTTAAAAACTAAGTAGCAACGTACGGACAATTTAATTAATAACTTTGAGTTTATCATTTTACAAACTAATAAATGTTGGCAGCACTGATTGAGTGGTAAGGAAGATTGATTAACAAAAGGGTTTTTTGGGCTAAAATATGCGTGTTGCGTTTTTTTCGATACCCGACAGTCCAAAATGGTATTGTCGCGGCACGACACACCCCAACACTGCAGCACTGCAATGTAAACCTAGCCTATGCTGTTGATTTCCAACTAACATGAATTGTTTTTTTTAAAGTAAAATAACACAGATTAAAAATATATAAGTATGTCACTTCTGTCAGCAGTCATCACACATGTCACTGTCTTGTCACTGTCATTTTTGTCAGTCAGCCAGCAGTTATCAGTTATTTGTTTGTTGCTTTTTGGTTGTTAATTCCTACTCATAATTTTATTTACACAAATATTACGGTGAGTCGTGGCCACTAGGCAAATCCTGCTGAAATAGCTAAAGTGTTAGTTTTTGCCGGAACCATACAAACTAAAATAACCAGCAAATTTATTAAGCTTACGACAAGATAACACAGGCTTGTTATCGTAGAATTTATTTGTAGTTTTTAATTGACAGAATGGATAGCTGTGGTCCTCCTGCTCCCAGAGAGCGTTGTCCTCCCCCTGAACCTCGGACGAGGCAGGCGCCGCCGGAGCCTCGCCGGGCTACAGCGCACCCTCCGCCTCAGCCTCGTGAGCGGCACCCACCGCCGCAGCCGCGGGAACGTCACCCTCCGCCTCCTCCACGCGAACGCCTTCCTCCGCCACAACCACGCGACAGACAGACACCTCTCTAAGCCTTTCCAGATCACGTTCACAAAACAACAACTATTTACTTTTCAATGTTGCAATTTTTGTACAAAACTAGACTAAAAAGTAGTACTGATTCTAATCACAATGTACAGTCAACATCAAAATGATGTGTGTTCAGAGTTTTCAAATATGATTGAAGTATTTAAGAAAAACCACTGTTATTTAAAAGGTTTTTGCAGGATTAAAATAGTGTGCTTGTTATAGATTATATGATGCTTTAAATGACACCATGACTTGGTGATTGTAGTGTTACAATTGCTTTTGTCAAACCGTCCCAATACCATTAGTACTACTCTGTCAGCACACATCATTCTGACTTTACCTTTATATTAAGTTTAATAAATTAGCAAAAGTGCATTACCAATCATATGACCAGGAACGCACTGGAGTCTAGTGAGCCTGGGGACTTCAAACTGCCTTCTAACTGTTCATCTTTTACACACTTTATGTCCTTGTTCCAGGAATGGACAAAATATTTTCGAGTTAATGGCTAATATGTTATGTTACCATTCACTGTTACGTACAAAACATAGTATTTTGTTTTTATTTTATAGTGATGGCTGTGCTAATGTTAGGATTCTATTAGTTATTTTTTTAAAGATCAGATCAGGCCTCCTATCAAAGCCTCTTTGGCTTATTTACTAATCACAATCTGCAATACTGCATTTTAATCATTAAAATACCTATTTAACCACTCAATCTTGTTCTAACAGTTAAACTGAATACAATGAATACTGAAGTTTTCTGAATGCTATTGTTTTTCTATTGGGTATAAGATATGTCACATCACAAGTGGAAAAAATGTTGAGTCTAAATATGTGTCATATCAAAACTGCATTTTTGATTGTTAAATATTTGCTTCAATATGCAAATGTTTAAATTTATAAATCATTTTCACTTAGAATTGATGACATAAATGATTAACTGATAATAATCACTTAACAGTCTGATCTCTTTCGAGACCTAGAGCACATCCAATCCCTTTTAGAACTTTATTAGGAACAATATCTTAACTCTGAGCCACTTATCCATAAAAACTAATGCAACACTGCAGCTAGCTTAGCGATTGATGTGTCTTGTCAGTTACTTGCAAATGGCGACTGCAACTAGTACAAAAGGGACAGCGTTACAAGACTTAACGTGATGCTATATTACTGTTTGAGTTTATATGAATAAGGTGGTTAGTGTGCTCACCTATAAGGGATAGTGTCTGAGCAATATGTTGTCAACCTCAAATAACACATGAGTTTGTGTCCCTTGGCGGAATGATTTTTCTAGGGTTTGATGACTGAAGCAATTAATTATGTTAAAGCTCGTAGGGCACTTAAATAATAGTCTGTAAAATGGACAATAAAATGTTAGGTATACTCACTATTTTTATAAACATCTTTGTGGTTTACATATTATCATATTTTGTATTATTGTTGTGAAATCAAAGATATATTTTCGTTACATTAAGGAGTAAAATAAAATTACTATTTATCAAACTAGTCATTCTTTCTATTCCTTGTCCAACAAAGTATGTAGGAATGTTAGGTTTCAATTTGTTGTTGTTTCATTTGGAGAGTTTAACTGCAAATGAAATATTTCATATCTAGTGAGATAAAGCGCATACTCATGAACTTTATAATACGAAATTTTCGAAAAATATCTATGACATCTTGCACTAAGCAAGATCGTCTATGCTTTTCCGGAATGCCCCAGCTATGGTATTCCGGTTGGCGCCAAAACTCACTTTGCTCGTGGTGAGTTATATTCAAGATTGAATTGAAGTGAACATCACTTCACATCTCTGTTCCTCACACTTACTTCAATCATCGCATCAATACTTTGAATAAGTATTTTTTCTCATTTTGTATGTAAATATAAAAAAAAATATTTTTCATTACTCATACTCTGAAAGTAGGTCATTACTGACCTGAGAAGCGGGCTGAAAGTAACACTTTTCATCCCTAGGGAGAATCACTTTCAACTGACAGGTGTCAAATTATTTTTAAAAAAACTAGTTCTTTTTCACATATCTATTGAACCATGTTCCAACTTTCTATACAGCCACGATGTAAAATTTGAAATAACTTAAAGTTAAGTATTGATCAGAGAATATATATGTTGTAAATAACTTTATTATAATTTAGTTTCAACAATTTCTTTAAAATAACTTAGCTTTGAATAAAATATTTACCATTTTTCTAATGATGAAAATAAAAAATAATGGCTGAATAGCGGGCCGGCCACAGAAAAAAAACAATCAAAATAGGCGGGAAAGCGGCAATTCGATCTTCATTTATTTTCCTTATTTTTTCATAAGCTAATTCATGTTTTTATTTTTACTTTCCTCGTATTTGTAATGAAAAGCACAGTGTTTCCCTCGGGTGAAAGACTTATTTAGTCCCTCGAACTATTGGCGCCCTCACTTCGTTCGGGGCGCCAAACCCCGTCTCGGGACTTAATAAGTAACTTTCACCCCTAGGATAACAATGTACTATTGCTTAATTATTTTCTCTCAAACGACCACAGTCGCAAAGAAATTGAATTTCACCACAAGCGAAGTGAGTTTAGCGTGTTGAATTCGAAGGGAGATTACATTTTGGCGTTCTGTGAAACTCAATAATGACGTGAATGTTGTCGTTTGGGTGAAAAGAACTAAGCCTAATAATATTTTAAAATTATTTTCATACATATGAGGAGGGAGAATAAAGACTATTGAAGTGAACGTCATTACCTTAGGAAGGTCGAGATATGAAATGTTTGCGAGAACGCTATACTGGTTATTGGTATCAAATGTGGCAGACCTTTGTTCGAAATGTAAAATAACTCATGCGGCTTGGTTCGTTTCACTCCCAACATCACAGTCGCGGCGCTACTGTAATAATTGACTTTCACAGAAAGTCAAATTTAATCAGTGCGAGAGAATCCGTGAGAGACGCACTTGAAACTTTGGAAGTGTGCGTCACTCTGCTGGAGGGCGATGGCTTAATGCTATGGACTTCAGTCAGTTTGCGCTTGGTGTGAGAGTGCCCAATAATCAGTCTTTGCCATTGATACGCTAAACTCGAACTCAGAAGCGTAGAGGAAGGTTTTGCAAAAATACCATTCATAGTAATTCCGAAACAGTTTTCCGAGACTGTAACGTCTCTTGACGAGCAGTAGTCCAAATTTGTCGGCAGATTTAGATTAGCTGAAGAGGCGTTATTTCCGGCGTGTAGGTGGAGGAAGTTGCTCGTGTCCATGCTTTATGATAACTATTGTCCTCACAACTGCAAGGTCTCGCTCAATCATGTCACGCTTAATTTGTTTTCTCTTATTATTAGCTGTACGCTATTCCCAGTGTCGGCCCCCTTTGAAATCGGAGTATGAAGAAATTTTAATTCCGATAATAGTGGATAATCAAGTTGTCCTAGTCAGAAGTGCGTGGGAGGACTCGCCAGAGTACGATTATGGCATTGATGCAGAGTCTGACTGCCCAGACGGATATCAGATGGATGCAATTGGAGTTTGTCGGGAAGTTTGGTGAAATAAGTTTACAAGACCATGCCCTACGGTCACTTAGTGCTTTGTGAAGTGTCTATTTTGTTTGATATTACTGGTGCTAACATGACCTACCTCCGTGGACCTACCTATAGGATTTAAAAATTGACAGGTTTATTTGATGTTTTTACACGTACAAAAGCCCTTTTAGGGATTGCAATCCCGCAGCTCATCCATTTTTTCCCGATTGATCAATCTCGCAACCTCAAATAATTTTGCAGAGCCGAATTGAAACTGAAGGTTTTTGTTTCAGAAATATATAGTATAGATATTTCAATGCACATGTCATGCTTTATAATCAATTGAAAGTCTGAAGTTAAAACAGTTTTTTATTAGATGTAGGTATTTTTGGTTAACAATCAGTCGATTCAGGTGAATTGCCTGTCAATCTATGCTCAGATAGGACCGATTTTTAAAATGCTTGTTAGTAAGTTATCTGGAGGTAATATTGAAGAAAAAAGTCTGCCTTATACTATGTGTATGGTAAGAATGTATAAATAATTGCAAAATTACATTGACATAGTTTTGTTTCATTTAAATTGCCATCCAGAACTTTATTGTGCTTCGTCATCCCTGGGCCTGGGAACGAAAGGGGCGATGTATCTCCAGGTGTCGAGCTGGTCTAGCAGCGGGTTGCCGAACGTGATGACGGCGGAGGACGTCAGGCTGGCGATGGCGGCTTGGAATCTGTTCACGTAGCTGATGATCACGTCTTCGGTGATGGCGTTGACAATCGCGTCGATGTCGCCGCCGCCAATCACACCGGAGAGGTTTGACTGGAATTACGGTAATGCTTTTAAAATGCTGTTGAGGCATACAAAGTTGTACAAGTCTTGCAAACGTCGGAAATAGCGGTGGTCAAGAGCCTTCTGCGCTCACCTACCAGTCCGGTAGAGCTGTGAAAGCTATTAGCAGCTAAACGCGGTAGTCTTAGGAAAAAAGCTGCAGGACTGTTACCCATTAATACAAGTTCCTAATAGTTCATACATGACTGTCGTTTGTTTACACATTTGGCCATAAAATATGTATTTTTCGGGTATCTTCGTACATAGGAAAGTATATTACCTAAGATGTTCCCGGCAGACCTATGCTACAAAGTTAGCCGTTAAATCAGAGGCCTTGAGACGGTTTGATTATATCAGACAGTATGGGTGATCAATCACTAGTGCTGTTCACATTGGGACAAACCTTTATAGGATGTTGTTTGTTAATTAAGTGTCGGTTAATATCATACCTTGAGAGCTGGGATATCAAATGAAGCATTTTCGATTCTGTCAATCAGGATAGACTTCTTGTTTTCGGACTGTTTCAAAAAGATTTTGGCGGCAAAAATGAAGTTGTCGACGTGGAATCTGAAAGTTTAGAAAAAAACACACGTCAAGCGTAACATAATTTAGTAGGTAGTAGTTGGCCTCAATGATATCCTACTGTAATGTTAGCAGGCATATGAAGAAGTAGGTATACCTACCTAGTACAGAAGCGTTCATATCAACCTTTCAAAATCATTGCAAGAAGGGGTCTCATGTCAGCAGCACAAGGTGCCCCTATGTTGAGGTTGATGTGAACGCCTTTGTATCAGGCCTAAGTCAAACTGTTTAGGTACTGTCGATATCGTGACCTGGCGTGACTTCAGAAGTTCAGAACCACCTACTGTGTAAATTACTGATTGCGTGCCGAGATTAAAAAACCTAGTCATTTCATGAATGTTTCCAGCTACCTACTATCCAGTGCCAATCAGATTATTAGTCAATTAGATAAGAACCTAATCGTCTATTCACGTTCTCTAACTGCTGAAGATAATTTAGTGCAAAACTGGTACTTACTTAGCCTTTCCTTTGCCAAAGAGGGGAATTGCAGAGTAAAGGTCGCCAACCAAGTCGTATTCCTCTGAAACAAAAAACATTAAAAAAATGGTAACACTATACTAGACTGGGTCTTAACTGTTTGTAATAAGACTTATGCTGTTTCTGAAAGGCCTCAGGTTATCGACTCATGAATAAACCCTCAGTGATTATTTATGACTAGGTAGGAAGATAACATATATCAGACCGCCAAGACTGACCAATCAGATATGGTGTCAGAATTACACGAGTTAAATAATGGGGTTCTTATATTCATTATTCATGTTACAGAGGACAATCTATCGCCTGTTTATAATAAGGCGTGATGTATAGATTGCTATTTGACAATGTTTATAACCATACAGAGAAACTCACACTATTTTTCGTTACTAAATTATTGCACACGGACTCAATTTCGAATCGTGACTAAAACGCCTGTTGGAAACTTTCAGCCAAATCCCCACTGCAAAGCTTTCAATGACTTTTCAACTTTTCATTTCAAATCGAAGGAATCCTAAAGGAGAAATTGGAAATAATAGTAAGTAGTTATACCAGCGCCGATATCAATTCGTGGCACGGAGATCTCAACGTCGAAAGTCAAATCTTGCAGGTTCAACTGGCTCTTGTGTACCACAAAACCTCCAAGGCCGGCCATCTCGATATTCTTCAGGTTCAAATCCAAACTGAAATACAGGGAAAGGTAGGTATTTAAGTAAGCAGAAAAAACTACAGGTAGGCAAATAGGTAAGTATATGAAAATAATATTTTGAAGTAGGTATATGCAGCATGTGATTAAATCTTTATAAAAAATATCTAAACAGATGATCAAACAAAAACAACTGAAATATTATGATTCATTACTAAATCACTATTAATTATCTGATGGAAATAATAATCTAGAATATAAAGCCAGAGATTGGGTTCTTTCTTATCGGACGATAGAGTCGAACTACAAGGCAGAGGTACTACGTTATGGTAGGTATTCGGAGACATTACGTTGGGAGGTCACTATAGGTACGGGTACCTACATACCTACAAAGGATCAAGCAACATTGCCATTGGGGGTTGCCTATGTTCCGCAGCCTAAAATTGGCAATGAAAGGTACTAAGTACTTAGATATTCCGAACCACGCTGCCGATTGCAACTAAGGAGGTTACATGTGAGCAAATCCTAGCAGTCAGCCGCTTGTGGCAGTGGCAGGTGCAAAGACGGCTCGTAGTCTCCTAATTATCATTCAGATAGAACTGAAACTAACTTCCACTCCAGGAGACTGAGGGTCATTCCAGAACACAGGGAGCTAAAAGTCCTGAGTAGAATGGTAAAAATGTTTGCTAGACAAAATACTAACTTAATAAGCTGAGCGGGTATGTTCAGATGGTAATGTTCCAGCTTGAGTGGGTCTAGCGGAGGGATGTCGAAGAGGTTGGATCCATAATTGATGATGCGGCGCAGATACGCGATCAGCTGATTGACTAGTAGGTTCACCACCAAGTTCCTGCCCTCAACTGGATTCTCGACGAATTGTACTGCATCTGAAAAGTTACAGAACTGGTTATGTTGTCAGTTGTTGAGTTTCCTGGTGGAAATAGATGGCAGAGAGAGACAAGACGTGTGGGTTAGGCCCGTGCTCCCTATAGCAGTGTAGGTATCTTCACCATGACGTAGATACCTTCTTACAGCTTCCCTCCATGCTCTCGGCTTTGGCTTGGTAGAGCTATCGGCAAGCACAGTGGCGTGTTGGTGTGGTTCGTGGGTGGCTTAGCCCACCACCTTCATGGTGGTTCGTTGTTTTAGGCGGTATAAAAGGTTCCTTATGCCTCAAGATGGCGCGGATTTACCAGTCAGAGTATTTACTATGTTCTTTTCTATGTGTGCAAATTGGTTCCATAAATCTCAAAGAAAGGAATGAGCTTAGTTTTTTCACGACTTGTTTTTTTTACGTTAAACGTACGAAAATGACGCAATAAGCAGTTATCTGAGAGGCGAATTCAAGTTAGGGATCGAATTGAGTAGATAGAGTTCTCATAAGTGATAGGCTGTGTAGCCAGGGAGGGCAATATACAAATAGCACCTGAATTCACAAAGGCAAATCAAGGTTCAGCATCCTTCAGAAGTATAGCTGTCCCTTTCAGTTTTATTGACATTTTAAGGGCCAGCATGAGCGTGGGCGCGTGCTTAGCGTTGATTGATGTTTGGGAATTCGAGGGTTAGTTAGTTATTAAATGTTGTAACCAACCTGTGTTTACGTACGTGATCGTAATATGGTCTGTACTTACTTGGATCCACATGTCCTGTCTCCAGGGAAGCTGATGCTGCTACCACGCAGGCGCAGAGTGCCAAAGCCAAACACAATTTCATTCTAAAATAATAAATATCAATCGTAATATCCTACACAATACAGCAATTTGTGGCGTTTTGAGGCAATTATGGTTAGATATTTAGATACTCATTACGTTCCTATTGTTGGACCAGGAAAGTAAGTACAGTGAAGCAAAGATAGCGTAACACTGCCGATGTAATTTGAACTCTAATTTGACGTGAACTAGGATATTCCTAGTTCACTAATTACTATACAAAGTTCGGTGGTTGACTATACTTTATAAAATTATTATTCATTGATTATAATTTAACATAATGCACCTAGAGTCATTTACCTATGTTTTAAAAGACTATGATTACTAATTTTTTTAACAAAGTCCTATAAAACAACTAAGAAAACCTCCTACCTGATTTCCACAGCACAGTTCAAAACCTACTGCAAGGAGAATCGAAATCACAGCTTTAAATATTTTAATCTGTTAAGATTTGCGGCAACTACGCGAATAGAGAGATATGAACTTAGATAATCAATACGGGCTAATTAAGATTCTTATCTTAATATTGCTTTAAACATACGTTCAAGATTATATCCCAAACAGGGTAATCAGAGACACATCGAATGTCGTCGTCATTGTGAACAAAACATTTACCCCTTTATTCAAAACAACGATCGCAACGCTAAAGCATAGTTTAAGCAATTGACGTGTTATGTCACTTACTCGCAAATGGCGGCAGCAACAAGAATGAAAGAGACAAAGTGATACAATAACGAGTTGTTGAAGAGCTGTTTGTTTTCATGAATAAGGGGGTTAGAAACCAACACTACACTGGGCGAATTCAAACGCAACGTGCTAAAAGGCCATAGCACTTGACCCTCTGATAGATTCTCTTAACCCCGAATTCACAACGTTGAGCATCCCTCAGAAGTATCCATCCCTTTCAGTTTTATTGACATTTTACGGGACAGCATGAGCGTGAGCGAGTGCTTATCGTTGATTGACGTTTGCGAATTCGGGGGTTACCCCTGGTCTAGTTACTACCATCTATTTGAACCTTGATGGGTACCTTTGGGTTATAAAGGGAAAAGCATACTTGGCCTCAAGTCGTATGGTTGGTAGAATATGGGAAGGCCCTTGTGCGGTGCTGGAACGGATTAGGCTGATTTCGATTAGATTACCTCCAACTACTTAAGTACCTACTACATGTAGGCACTTTTCGCTAATTGCTTTAGGTTGTTTTTATTTGTTTACTCATACTAGTCACACACGTACGGCATTCTTGTTTTATCTGCTAGACTAGGTCCAGCTGAAATATTCGCACCATATAGGTACATACTCTAAAATGAAGTTGTGTTATCTAGTGCATAAGTAATGTTGTCTTCTATTATGGGATAGTTTGGGTCTTCTTTGTGTCTTCAAAACAGTTTTCTCCTTTTTATAGGTCAACGGCACCTCAGGCAAACCATTTCCGTTTTTTATCTTGCTCTTGCAAAATGACATTTCTTTGCAATAGAGTTAGGGCCGGCGCCCACTATCGGCATCGGCACGCTTCAGGATTTTAAGGTGGCAAATAGCAATATACTTAAACATTATGACAATAAAGTAGAAATTTCCGTGATGTGTTCTCGTAAAAACAAAATGCATTTGTTCTGTTTCTGTTTCGGCATTTTCTACTTTATTGCTATTATGTTAGAGTATATTACTATTTGCCACCTTAAAAGCCTGAAGCGTGCCGATGCCGATACTGGGCGCCGGCCCTAAGGAGGACCGACCTGAAATTTATAGCCTGATGTGCCGTTGATCGTACATCGACCAATTCACACCAAAGCGGAGTGTTGTGAGCGATGGGTTGTTTCTGTTAAAGTTCTTTTGATCGAAGTTCCATGATATGGAGGCGTCTTATCGCAATCCTATTCCGCCACTACGTTTTCCTGCTACGTCCTTAACGGGTACAATTAGTTTTTTTTAAATTGAACATTGTGAGGTATCAATTAGGCTATTTGGCAGGCAGGTTTAAAAGAATCATAAAGAGCCATCTTTTACGCAATCCGTTTATTCAAAATTAGGAGCTAAATCTGGAGGCTGATTCCCTTTGTCATCAGAGTATCATAGAGAAGATGCTCCAAGTCTCGTACTGGTTCAGCACCGGGTTGACCGCAGCCAGGATGTGATGCCTGTACTGGTCGGAGATGTATCTGCTGAACCTGGTGAGGTAGTCTGCGAGGTAATCATCTAATATGGCGTTGAGGATGTGGTCGATGTTCTTGTCGTATTCTGTGAGGCTCTGAAAGGTAAGGTGATTAAGTAAGAACCTATTAATAATTAGCCCGGTTATAATAATCACAAGACTCCTTTTTATGAAAGTAAAATTAAATCGTCTATGTAATGTTGCGTCTACGTAATGTTGCTATTTCGTTAATTTTATCCTAACATTTTTAGTGTAACTAAATACTAGAAATTAATGATCTTACCACGACATTTCCAATAGTGAAATTGGTTCTTTCCAAATTCCCGATGAGAACTGATTTGCCATCATCAGATTGTTTCAAAACCAATTTCGTGTACAAGGTGATGCGTTTGAAAGAAACACTGGAAATACATAAGTAACATAACATAACATAACATAAACGGCCTATACATATACGTCCCACTGCTGGGCACAGGCCTCACCTCAACTATGAGGTGGCTTGAGCCATACTCTAAAACGCGGGCTCAGTGCGGATTGTTAGAGGGGTGTAAGGTTAGTGAGCAACCTTAATGTCAGATGTTATCAAGCCACCCTAAGGCCCCGACTAACGACTGACATCTAACGACGTCAGCCGGGACCAACTGCTTAAAGTGCCTTCCGAAGCACGGAGATGCCCGAATTACACATCACTAAATTTCGGTCGGGGTGGTCACCCATCCCATTTCCGACCCGACGTGTGTTGCTTTACAACAGCGGTCGTCGCCGATCACTGTCACAATTGCGCCACGGGCAAATCCAAATCTCCAGGCGGGCAAATATACATATATTTAAGTACATTGAATGAAATTAATAACATGCAGGACCACATATCTCCCCCTCATGGGTTCTCGCCTCGGCGTGGCGAGGGGGCCTAGTACCGGTGGTAGGGGCACCACCGGGAAGCGAAGAGAACCCAGGCGTGGCAGCGTGGTGGACTGAGCACCCACCCGCTGCGGCCCGTAAGGGCGGCGTGGGACTGCGGGGCCGGTGGTTGGGGCCGCGGCGCACAACCAGTTGGCGGGGGCCAGTAACCCGAGGCTGATCCCCCCTGTGCGTCGCGGCCCGGCGGGGCCGTACCGAAGGTTACGGCAGCGGAGCTGCCCTTTGGGTGGCTCGTGGTTGCGGGCCCAGTAGGGCCTGCGTACGGTGGCCAGCTGGCGCGTGGTACGGGGGTGCCGCCAGCATTGCACGGGTCACCGCTGCCTGGTAGGGACGGCTTGACATCCTCGGCCGTCCCTTCTGGCCTCCCCTCACGAGGGGGGGGGTCGCTTCCGGCCCGCCACGCAGGCGGGCTCCGTCCGGGGGAACGCGCACACGGCCTCGTTGCTATACGGCGTATTCCCCCACTACAGACGATCAGATGGTATGGTGATGGTGGTATACCACCTTTCCAGAGGAGAGTCCGACATAACCCGTTCGTCTCCCGGTGGACGGGTATGCGTAAAGCATTTCCCCTACTATAAAAAAAAAAGGACCACATATCTAGGACTAGCTAAAATAGTGATAAGAATTCATTGTAATAGAGCGTCACGGCCCAGTGATCAAACAATCTGTCTGGTAGAGAATGCCTTATCGGCATTAAGTGCGCCATCTGTACCAATTTTTTGTCGTGCAATAAAGAATAAATAAATAAATAATCCGTTTAGTAAACACTTCATTGTGTTCGCGTTATTTTATCATTATTTTTATAATTGTATACTTACTACATAATGCCAGTACCAGCTAAAGGAACAGCTTCAAAAATATTTCCCTGAAGTTCATAACATTCTGAAAGATAAATAAATACAAAAAGAGTTATGAAATAACATAGGTCCGGTCAACGGCATTAGGCTACCCATTTCCCGTCATTTCTCCTAGTTATATTGGTAAGAAATTTAATTTGGCGAGAGCAAGAAAAGCAGTGATAGGACCCGTTGACTGAAGGTTTTTCAATAAGTTAGTCGAGTTTGATCGGACAGACCGACATGCGAAGTTTTATGGGAATGAACCCTCAAATGATTACGGAACTCTAAACATGTATAAGTATTACTTACTTTTTTAGTAAATAACCGAATAGGCTACTCACCAGCTTCTAATTTTAGTAATGGTATAGTAACTTTGATATCCATCGACAAATCATCTTTGAACAGCTGAAATTCTTCAACATTGAACTTTCCTAGGCCGCTAAGGACTCCGTCAGTGATGTTAAGATGGCCGCTGAAACGTTTCAACAGGATTTTCAAAATGGAGCGTTCGTTACGTTACACAATACTTCGGTAATCTAATTTACGACTCAAGGAAAGAAGGTCACTCAACGATGACTTGACAAAGATCGCGTAAAATATGCAGGCCTACAGTCTTTTTTTGATAATTATTCTGAAATCCCCCAAGCTCAATGAGCCAGCACCATGTCTAGTTTTTAATAAAATTTATGTGGGACAGAATCATAGCTCTAACCTTTTCCCTTTAACAAGAGAATACTAACCCTTTAACAAGCGAGTAGATAGTGGATTGATTAACCATATTATTTTGAATGTGATTTTTTACTATCATGGGTGACCATAGAACATGCATGTTATCTGCTGCTGTTTCGATAACGCCTCTGACGACACGCTAGACAGAATCCGGTGGAGGCAGATCATCCGCTCCAGGTACAACCCTGAAGCTGACCACGATCCTCAGATATGAGGGACCGACTACAGAGAGAGTGTCGACAGATGACTGTGGTTGACTGTTAAGAGTATGCCTTATCGGCATGAAGTCCGCCGTTTGTACAAATTCATTGTTGTGTAACGTGGGATACCTAAGTACTTACCGCCGCACTCAGAGACGTTCATTAATTTAGTCCTAATGATCACTTAACTAATTATCATTAAATCCTTTAATGAACAGTGTCTCCCAGAGTCGAAATTTAATCGTCCGTTAGTTAATGACAGATTTAAGGATGCATATGGCGGTGCTAGATGAAAAATAATGTGTCGATTGTTTATCGATGTTGTGTTGTGTAGCCATATTTAAAATCAATTTATAGAAAACCATCAAGAAATTGAGTTTTCTGCATTGGAAACCATAAGCTGAAGTAATATGAATAAGAAAAGTAAGTTTGTATTGAATTTTGACTCATGGATTGGCGAAAATATAATGTTAAAATATTAAAAAAAAAACAATTGAGATTTTGTACTACGGCAACTCATACATTATAAAAGAAAAAACTTGTGTCACTTGTGTCAAGTAACATTTGAAGTTTGGTGTCAGTCAAGTGCGCGAAAAGTCTTTTGTTGTGTTATTAATTGTGATCGTTTTATTTGAAATTGTAAGTTGGTGACAAATTCAGAAAATATTTGAGTTTAGTGAAATACTTTAAAAATGTCTTACTTAGTAGTAGTTTATTTCACTTCAGGATCTTCAAGAGAAAATACCACGCAAAAGAGATGCCAACTTTACTGCTGATGAAAAGGCCCTACTAGCTCAGTTGGTTAAGAAACAACTTAATCATTCGAACTTATTGTTCTTGTTATACTCAACAAGGAGAACTCCTGTATCTCAGGTAATCAACCCTCCACCTCATTGCATGGATGAATTCATAACAGATAACAAACGAAACATTCAAAATAAATAATCCATTTTAATTTCAGATGGGAATTCGACAGTTACTGATGATACAAATGCCGCAACCTGTCGAAAACCTGTCGACTACATTCATAGGGAAGCAATCATACGCCTCAAATTATTAGAAAATAAAAAAAATTGAGATGAGAATTTTGAAAACACAGGTAGGTAGGTACTTACTGCATTTTGAAAAACTTAGATGGCTGTAATCTTCTATTAGTTGGTATTACTGCCTTCATTAACTATAACAAGTAGGTACTTCATGATATGATATTAATTTGGTTTTTATTTTCCAGATAGAAGTAGAACAGATGAAAATAGAAACAGAGAGGAAGAAACAAAAAATGCAAGAAGAGACGGATGGACCTAAAACAAGAGGCAGCACGATACTTAGTAGGAAAGGAAAAATTAGATTTAGAAAAAGCCAAATTAGAATTAGATGAGGTAAAAAATAGAAGCAAATAAAAGAAATGTTTCAAATACTATATTTTATTTTCTCTACATTTTAACTACTATATATTTTCTCATACTTAGGTAAAGAATCGTTGGACCAACGTACGTTTTTTTAGATCTGGCTCTATCAGAGTTACTATAAAATTTCTAACAACATCCGGTGTAAACCTATACCGAGCGTAAAATTCTTGAACAGAGTGTTCTCTATAAGGGTCTGAATAATCACGGAGATATCTTCCTGGTCCCACTTCCCTAAATCTTCTAGCATTGTTTACGAAATCGGCAAAGTCCAGTCCAGCAGGCTTGACATTTTGCTCTAGAAATGATTATCAAAATTTACTGATAAAATAAGGAAAGTTGAAAACATAACCTCAAAAATATACGTCAAAATATACGTCAAAATCACCCATTAAAAGTTAAGTAAAGATTTTTCATCCCTTAACTTTAATTGTCATTAAGCAATGCTAATGAGCCCTTAAGTGACTCTGAGAGTGAGCTTACTTAAATCTATACTAAGGAAGGGCTTAAGTAACCATTAAACGTCTCTGAGTGCGGCAGGGTAAACAGATTACCCGATTACTATTCTCATTCTGTATGGGATTCGTTAACTGCAGCCCCGGATCTAGGGGGGGGCAAGCCGGGGCCCATGCCCCGGGCGGCATGTTCAGGGGGCGGCCAAATTCACACTTTACTGACTAATGGACTAATCATAATTTACCTTCACGGCCCTATAAATTCGACAGATACCCAGAGCGCGGAGTAAGACGTGCTACTCGACCATTACCTACATTTCGCGAGGCGCGTAGGCCATAGTTCAAAATACGCGCCCACAGGAGTCGCAGATCGCGGTCATCACAGCACGCAGGCGCGTTGCGCGTGCTGCCGCGATTTGCGATTCCTGCGGGCGCACACGTGCGTGCGAAAGGGATGACGCTATATTCGAAAACTCCCTCGGCGATTTTTTAGCTAACTGAAACTAATTAAAAATTATTTGCGATCTTCCATGAGCCAGGAACGCTTGTCGAGTCTTGCAATCTTAGCGATAGAAAATCGGATTGCACATGAGTTAAATTACGACAAGGTCATAGATTTATTCGCAGAACAAAAAGCTCGAAAAGTTAAATTGTACTTTCAATTCACAAATGCAATATATTTGATTTTATTATACATGCTTTTATTTTGAATCTTATCCTGTGCTTTGTATTAAATGTATATCCTACATGTTTACAATTATATATCTGTAAATAAATAGGCTTTTATATTTTGACACATAAACGCGGCGCTTCGAACGCAAAAATAGAAAAATTACGTTATCAAATAGCAAATTTTTCATTTCTGTAAACTTGCAGTTTTAAAATGTAACATTTAGTGGCACCATCTGACTTGAACAATAACAAACATAAAAATTTTAGTCAAAGTACCGGTTAGGCCCAAAAATGACGTCAAATTGTCAAATTTGACAAAAGCTTTAACTTTAACTTCTACTATGGTGCAACTTACCCTTAGGGTAAGTTGCACCATAGTAGAAGTTAAAGTTAATTTTTTTGTTAAATTTGACAATTCGACGTCATTTTTGGTCGTCAAATTGTCAAATTTGACAAAAACTTTAACTTTAACTTTAACTTCTACTATAGTGCAACTAACCCTTAGAGTTTTAACTGTCAGATGTACAGGATTTGTCAACTTTACTACACTGCTCAAAAGTGTCTAGGGATATCTCAAGCATTTTCATACAAAGTATAACTATTTGGGAGGCTGTAAAAATTAAAATATTGATACCAACGTAGAAAGTTTTAGAACACAGTAACTGCTATATCTGCCCTTTCAGATTGTATAAAGAAATTCATTGTAGTAGCATTATTGTACAATAGTAAGGACGTTAAAAAAAGACAGATTTTCCTTTTAAAAGGTGTCAAAATTTTAGCAAAATCAAACGTTTTTTTTTGTAATATTCTTAACCTTTATCTTATGCCTCTGTCCTCGCGTTATTCTAAGATAATGCTCAACTTGTAAACAAATTTAACTTCATGAAAATTTTAAAAATGATATCCCTATGATATCCCTAGACAGTTTTGATGTGTGTATTTGAAACTGTATTTTTTCTACTTTTGGATTTAAAACTCCGCTATTTCGTACTGTAAAAGCTCCTGTTTTCTTTTATCCGCGCAGAAAAAGCAGTGATGGATGCACATTACTTACGAAAGTCTTATGTAGGCTATGTTCAAATATCAAACAATTAATGGATTTATGATATAAAATAATCAATTAGTGAAATTATAATAAAATGATAAAGGTAAAAATAAATATAAGTGGGCGGGGGCGGCATTTCTCAGTTTTTGCCCCTCCTAAAAAAAGTTGAAGATCCGGGGCTGGTTAACTGTTCATTTTGAATAATTACTTACTGAATTATCCCAAGATTCAATTGAATATCTTTAGCATTGATGACAAATGGGTCAGTTATCGGTATGTTCTTATCTGCATCGCCGTGCAGGATCAGGCTTCTGAACATTTCGAAGATTTGGTAGATTACTGCGTTTGACGAGAACCGACTTCCATTTTCGACATCACCTAAAAATAAATAAAATGGCATCTCGTAAAACCAAGTGATTGGTGATAGTGTAACTACAAACTTGAATTAGAAACTGCAACTGAAAACATGACCCTTTTAACTTATATTAATAACTAAGTACGACTAGTTATTATGTCCAATAATAACACAAACCGTGATAAGATACTTAATAATTTTAAATATTTTTGTTAACTTACAAGACGCTGTGTGCAGTAAATTCACAGTGAAAAGAAAAACAACTGTATAAAATGATAGTGACATTTTCTACTGGGGTAGTAACCACGAGTATTTAACCGAATATAAATTGTACTCCCAGAGAGAGATGGTTGTCGAATGGTTAATCTTTTAACTGCTTGAAAATCAATAAATGCCACATTTAAAAACTCTACTATCAAAAATATTGCGAAAGTTACATTTTGATATCTGATAATGTTAACTACTATTTTAACTGATGAGATTTCATGACTGTATACGTACTTAGTTTACGAAGAAAACAGAAACACACCTAAAGTAGAATAGTCTTTGTAAAGTTTCTGTGTATACTTACATACTTACCAGAATGAACAAATAGGTATTGCCTACTTATCAAGCTGAAACTGCTGCACCTTGTGACATGTCGTAATACGACTATTTACTTATTTATTATAAATATGAGAAAAGACCATAACAGTCCAATTTGTCACACCAGCGCATGATCTCCGGTTTGGTGTCTCATCCTCTCTGCTAAACGGGTCATTTCGGCAGATCATCACCACTCTACATTTTCGCTTACGCTATTAAAATAGCACTTGAGAACCCATTGACTAAAAGCCCCCGATTCTGAAAGAAGTAAGTATCTATTTGAAGCACTTGAAAAGCCATTGACTGAATCTACTAAAAGGTTTCTAATTGAATTAATATTCCCACCATGATAAAAGGCAGTCCAACAATCGTGTCTATGAATGGTGTGCTTGCATGGCGAGGGGCCTTGACATAATTCAACGAATATGTGAATTAAACCATAAAGTGTTTGACATCGGCACTCCTATTTTGGAGGGTAGATATAAAGATGGTTGCACTTACATCATAGACCTAATTTTTATATTAAGGACACAAGATGTTAATCGTAGCTTTGTGGACATACAAGAAATAACATTTGAATAGGATTCTAACCATAAAGTGGACCCAACTTACGTAGGTAGCACTCATTGCCCATTGTCAAACAGTGGTACATATGTAAGTAGGCCTGTGTGCAGGTATGATGTTGTAGAGACTAGCTCTCTACATCATCATGTTAAAGCGCTACCTTAATCTATTGGTTAAAAGTAAGAATTGACTCTACAATTTCCTGACTCGTTGCTCGGTTGAGAAGTTAATTAAATGAAAACCAAAGGTCATGACTTATTAATTTCAGTCCTTTCGGAAATAAAAGAAGCAAAGTCGGCCGCTCCATAAATCAATTTATTTTCATCGAAGAAAAGTTCAATTCTTCGAATTGACATGACAGCTTGCTCTAGATAGAATAAATATAGACAAGAAATACAACGCTTCAATTAGGTCAGTGACTGGTTCTCAATTAAGCCTGACAGTAGGATCACTGGACTGCGATATACCGTTACAGCTTAGTGGTGTTTATAACTTGGCATGCTCAGGAATCGAACCTCGATTGACTGACCTCTTTTGGCGCTATGCAGTCTGCTTTATCAAGCCGCCCTAAGGCCTCTGACTAAGCTTAACGACTGACATCTAGCGACGTCAACCGGGACCAACTGCTTAACGTGCCTTCGCCAGCACGGAGATGCCCGAAATACACATCACAAAACTTCGTTCAGGACAGTCACCTATCCCATTTCCGTCCCAGCGTGTGTTGCTTTAGAACAGCAATCACTGTCACAACTGCGCCACGGGCACCTCAAGTGTTCTACCTATGCCTTACTTGTAGTTGTCATTGCATTCGTTAAACCCTGTCGAAGGCTTCAAAGCGGCTTGTTAACATTAAGGTTCATTAGCATCAACATTTACTTAGTAGGCCACAGCCTATGCCCAGCGATGGGGTATGTTGTTTGTTTCGCTTTTATATTGTGCCGGCTTGTATAAAATAACACCTATTTTGTTCTCAGGTCTGGCTCGAGGCCTCGAGTAATGCCCCTAGTGTTGCAGGTGTCCATAGGCTGCGGTAACCGCTCACCATCAGACTGTACGCTCGCTTGTTTGCCGCGGTGTTTTTATGAAAAAAAAGTGTGTATGTGAATGGCTGGCGAGTGTCTGTTATTTCGAGAACTGAACATGTCATTGTAGTTAAGTGAGGCATAGCGAGAACACTAAAACACTTGCAACGGCAAGAGCTAAAAATAGCTTAGTTTTGGAGATGACAGATGGCGACGAATGCACTAAATGGGTCAGCGACTGGTCTGCAATTGGAGCGTGACGGAAGGAAGACACAAAAAGTGTAATTAAACGACATGTTAATAAATCTACGTCCGCGACCTGGCGTTCGACACGCTCCTTGACTTTGATGTGTACCAATGTATCCGTCCTTTTACGGAAGTGTAGGTAGTGTACCGTATTAGACAAATATTTTAGGTGAAATGTGGGCACATTGAGTTCATCTGCGTTTTGTTGAGTAAAACCTAAGGAGGTGGGTACCAAATATAGATAGATAGATAATTTCTTATTTTAAGGGTAGTATTGTTTATTCATGGGCTTATTTATTATTCTGCGTTTTGTTCAAATTAGCAGTGGTAGTTTCGTAAAGCATTTTTGACGTGTACGAGAAAAAGGGTAGCTGTACTGTTTGGTACTATCGAACCAAATCGTGTCTATTAGTTTCCAGAAAAACTGCCGTGTAAATCACAGCAAATGTGTTTGAACTTGGTCTGTTTCGTCTTGGTAACGCCCGGCTATTTTCAGGTGACCATGAACTAGGTGGCCGGTCCAAATAGTTCAACTGGTAGGTACTGAAGCTTGAGCCCAGCGTCAAAATAAAAATATTGGCAGGGTGCTCAGGGATAGGTACCGGTAAATCCAGTTTTCACATAAGTTTATTGAACATGTAAATGTAAAATGCATTCCTAAGTAATTTTACCACCTATGTTCTTAGATAGACAACTGTAATTAAAACTGCGATCATGTTTTACCAGTAATATTCTTAGGACAGACTGTATCTCTTGATTGTTTTTAATTTATAAGGGCTGCATTTTCAATAGTCGGATAAAATAAGTAGGTAGTCGAATAAATTACAACTCGGTAGATACTCAAATGTAGGTTTGTCACACTGCATTTTTTGTATTAAAGGACGTTATAGATTAACACCTTCTACATTTTAATCAGACTTATGCAAAATCAGCCCTAAATTTATTTTGGGCAACCTGAACGCGGCAAAGTGACTCTACATTTTGGAGATTTTAAGGCCTCTGTGGCAAACATTGACTACCTTAACTAATAAGTACTTATACCTACGTCTTGGTTATACCGTCTTGTTCGACGACATGCTGGCAAAAAAACTGTTACAACATGTGCATTAAATTGTACAATAAGTTGCCAGAGGCTATTAGAGCTTTGCCATTTAGACAGTTTAAATGTGCCTTGTACAATGTTCTAACTAAAAAATGTTATTATAGTGTTAATGAATTTATTAATAGTAAAATTTGAATCAAATATGTTATCAATTGTAATAATTTAATCAAAATGTATTTATTTAATTTAATTTTAGGCTTAACTGTGCTTCTCTCAATTATTGCATGCCAATTGTTGTTGGTTAAATGTGAGAAACCAATATTATGAAAAATCTGTATGTAGGTACCACATTTACTGCAATAAATGATTATTCTATTCTATTCTATTCTATTCTACGAGTACAATGTCCCAGACAGCCTAGAGCACATGTCACCAGGGCATAATTCTCCGGCTAAGGTTCGTTTTGGGTGTAACCATCATCCTACATTTGACTAGGTATTTATTGTAGAACTGCGTTGATCTAATTCAGTGTGCGAGTCTGTTGGCTGACTTGCGGTAGCTCAGCACCGTCCTTTGGAATTGAACACGCATTATTCTAAGCTTGTTTGAAATAACGTTACTTCAAAAATGCTGTTTTACTATGCGATATTGTGTTATTTATTAATTAACTGGTAGGGGTGTCAACGAAATTCATTATGTGGCTTAAGGTTGTGTTTTTTTCTGTGGTGCTATTTTACACTATTGTGTCTTTAGTGGTGACAGCTCCAACTTCATATCATCATTGTAAGTATTCCTTTAACTTAGTGAATTTATAAAATAGTGTACCATAGTTAAGATCTGAAACTTTCTCAATGCGATTTTATCTTCATGCTTGCTGAATTGGAAATCGTACCAGCAATGGTAATATCTACCAACCAATAGCCCTAAGAAGAAAGTAGGTAGATTTACAGTAGGTTATACCCAATACTCGCTATTAAATTATTGCTCTCAATTTTACTACTACTTATTACTTAGGTCCTGTAGGTCTAGCACGGAGCGCTAACGCTTTCTTTATCAAAAGGTAACCGTTACTCTTTTTTCAAAGATAGGAAAAAAAGTTTTGTTTATGTACTTTACGATTCGAAAACGTGAGCGGTTTGTGGTAGACCTACGTATTTTGGAGAGTGACTTTATTTACGAGTAGGTACCCTCAATAAGAAAATACAATGTTACAAGTATTTTTTTGCTGAGCATTGTATGCACTAACTGATGTTTAAGGACAATGTTTAAGGAAGCATTTTGTTGATAGTTAATAGATAATAAGGTTCGATACAACGGCCACAGATGCAAACTTTATGAACGATTAAAGATCTCAATGAACTGTGTATAGGTACCTATTGGAAAGAAACGGCGAAGTATGAGTCGGACTCAGACGCACCAAGGGTTCCGTTCCTTAATTATTTAGGTAGGTATGCAATTAAGTCATACGTGTCGTCTTAAAACTCAAATATTATTTAGCCGTTTTGGTACCAAAGCTCAAAAATTTAATCGAAGTTTGACGGTCTGTTTAGCGCGGTGGTTAAGAGTAACGATAGAGATTAAGGGTAGGGCTCGATTCCCAGATCAGCACAAATGTTGGCTGCTGAAACAGATAGGTATACATGTTTGTGCTAGGTGTAGTAGGTGCCCTGATTGTTACTGATTTCCACTACCGAAGGAGAAAATCTTATTATGGGACTGGTGAACGGAGCTATACATGTTATAAGGTTGCACCTATATTGTACGTGCAAATGAAACCTTTTTAAGACGCTTGAAATTTCGAACCCTCGAATTCACAAGCTCATGCAGTCCCGTGAAATGTCTACGAACTGGAAATGACAGCTTTATATACCTACTAACGTGTGAGTAGTACGGAACCATGAAAACGAAGCGGTTTCGTTAGTGACTTACTTATTTGTTCTAGTCGAACTCATTTGTATGACCCCCACAATAGCGTGCTAATTAGAATCGCACATGACGTGCACAGCTTCGTTCATTTCTGTGAGCGTAAATTGTGATTTTTGTAATGCACCTGTTGGGTAAAGTGCTCTTATTATTTGAGTTTTTTTTTTCTTAAAGCTTACATTCCTTTTAAAAATAGGAAAACCAGAAAAAGACCTTTGGTCTGTTGGCGTCACAGACCTGGCTGCCAGGTAAATATACCAGAAAAAATCGGCCGGTCTGTTAATGGTCTCGGTAGCATAGTAGTTAGTGCAGTCGCCCGGTTTGCGAAAGATGCGGGTTCGATTCCCGCCTGACGCCAACAGAGCAAATGTCTTTTTCTGGTTTTCCTATCTTTAGTAAGTAAGATGATAATGCATTTTCCCTAATGCTAAAAATAGAAATAACCTATTAGAAAACCTAGTTTTATCTTAATCGAAAGTCAAATATTTCCAATGTTTCTTTCGAGTGTTTAAGGTATATGCCTAAACATTGGTGAAACAAACCTGGTTGCCAGGTAAATATACCAGAAAAATTCGTCCGGTCTGTTAATGGTGTCGGTAGCATAGTGGTTAGTGCAGTCGCCTGGTTTGCGAAAGACGCGGGTTCGATTCCTGCCTGAAGACAAAATCGAATGTCGTTTTCTGGTTTTCTTGTCTTCAGGTAGATCCGAATGAAACACCCACCACGTTAAATAACGACCTGAAGGCGCGTTGGAAGATAGACATATTTCGTTGTTCTTAAGTGTTAAACATGGAGATAATGAGGTAGAGATTGTCTTAGTCGTATCACCTCGTAGCGATCTCGTGTAAAAGGTGTAAAGGTGTAGGCACATCGCGATCGATCTTCATTTGGTGGTGGTCAAGGTCTCAAGGATTCTTAAAGTGACGCTAAAAATAATACGAGTACGTTCACGATGCCATCCCATGATAGTTTCTGTTCAACATTTAACGGGGTATTCAGTCAGATGCCCACATTTTGCCAAGCGAATTATGAACCTAACGTGGTTTTTAATGGCTGTTTTCCTTCACTGTGAATTAGCCGCAAATTGTGCAATGAACAGAAAGTAAGTGTTCTGATCAGACTTGAACCCGAGATCACGCGGGCTCCATACCAGAGTGTTACCACCACTGGGTCACGACGCACTGCGCTGAAAATTTTACTATTATTTTCCAGTAAGAGGCCCTCACTACACAATCAGCAGTTCTCCGGAGAAGAAGGCCCCGTATATCGAAGTTCGCAATGTGACTTATCACGGCGGAGGGCCGAGGGAGGAAGCACGGGCGATGTGTTCTGTCAGAACGCAAGAGGTCAACGCTACTGCCAACGCTACCATCACTCGGAGGCTTCATGGAGTTGTCACTTCTCGTAAGTTTCGATATAAATAACTCATTGATATTGTTTTAAAAAAGAGAGAGGTTATGGCAGTACTGACGCGAAGTCGAAAATTGTCCCCTGGCGTACGCCCCTATTATTGGACCGTGTGAACAAGATAGTATGATTATTTACTAGAGAGTAAACGAGACAGATACATGTTGCGCAGTGTCGTCTCAAACTGTCAAGGCTTCGCTCAGTTGTTCGAAAGTTATGATTTCGGGTGATCGGGTGGCCACTTTTTGGATGGAATTAAAAAATGCGATTTTATCGCTTAATGTGCTTTCAGCCACCTAATCATTTCGAACCGCAGTTTGACTTTGACATAACGCTTACAGTGCTAACGCCAAAAGCAGAGGCACCGTAAGTGCAAGATAGCGGAGTTGGTCATTGGTGTGACCAACGTCATTGATGACGTCGCACCATCTTCCAAATTCGCGCTCGAAGTGCTTTCGGCGCAATTCGGGACGCTTTCATGAGTGCTAGAAGTACTTTCAGCGATATTCGGACCGCAGCCCTAGTCCCTCGTAGCATTCTGCCTCATTTGACAGTATAGCGGAGTGTAGATAAGTTGGAGGGGGTTCAAATTAAGTGTTTTAGGTTCAGACTTCCAATTTGTACTTCCCACTTTCTACTTTCCATTGTTTTCGCAGGAGAGTTGCATAGCGCGATCCAGCGACTGGAGGTGATAATCTTCGGACAGATGCAGCAACTCTGGCAGAGTTTGGACGGGCTGCGCGGCCACCTGGCGGGCGACAGTCGCAAAGCCTATCCGGATCGAAGGACCGTCATGTTCCGGTATCAGCCGGGCAAGCAATAGTAGAAGTTTATTAGCATAGAACCTACACTTCACGAAAAAATAGAAGCAACCTTTCCTTTGGGAGGGAAGTACGAAAACCTATCACGTTGACTTCAAAGTTCAAAATCTATTATAGACATTCAACAACCTGTGGTCAATTGATTTGCTGGCTTTTGTATATTAAAGTTGGTCCTTGAAATGTATTTAGCAGCGTTGGTTTCGCTGACGTAGTAAGCGTTTAACGTATGTACGTTTAGATACGAATACAAGAACGGGTATGAATTTATAGATCTCACTTTGTTGTTTTTTTTAATATCTTAAAAAATCACCGGTTTCAAATTGAATACCTCTATGTGAATTTAGTTTTTTCAGTATCTTCATTTAACTAGGCACTATAAACTGCGAATTCAAAAAGGCCAATTAAACTTGAGCAGCCTTTAAGACTTTCAATTAGTTGTACCAAGTGGTCACTCTCGGTTTGAAATCTGCTCAATTTTGATTGACGTTTATGAACTATAGGGGTATTTTTTATATTTCGGATCAATTATGAAATAAAAAAATAATTAATAAATTTCAATTTATTAACAATTAGTAACTGAATTAATTCAAGTTTACCCGGCCCAGATCACTCGTACACTCGTAGCCGTGAAATCGGCCGGGTAATAACAATTAAAATACCTCGTTAGTTACAATACATAGTTAAGTTACGATTATAAGCCTATAATGTCATTAATAAATATTAACAAATAAACAAATTTTATTATGTTCCTCTTACAATTACAATTTTGCATTATTATGTACTCGTACAAAGATTCGAAATGAGATTTAGTAGCCAACCTCTCAAGTTCTCAATTGTCACTATGAGGTAGGGAGGGGCCTGCTGTCTCTTAACATTTATACGAAAGTGAAAGTGACAGCTATAGCTGGAAGTTTTGCATAACTCTGAGTGACAAATGTGAATTTGGGGGTTAGAGTAAGAAATTAGAAGACATTTAAGTCCAAACAAAGCTTATAAATTATAATGGACGGAATTTTTGTTTATCTCAGTTTTATTATTATTCATTTCTTCATTAAATCTATGAAATCAAAGTTACCCTTATAATTTAAATGCCATAAACTTATCGCATACATCGATAACTGATATCGTTTTGGGTAAGTGAATAAACATACAAAAAGTATATTAATGTTCTTCTTATACGTTAGGTACATTTATTGTTAGACGTCATTGCCTTCCTAAAAAGAGGTTTTTTTGTATTTCCTACTGGAAAAATAATTGGTTATCATGTATAACTGACTGAATTACATAGCAGGAGTGGCATTTCCTATCTTAGAGCGAATAGTTGGCAATTTGTTTAGTATATTTCAATAATTACAATTTTATGGTTTTGAATCGGAACCTTCTGAATATGCAGATAGAAAGATTCAATGTATATGCAAACGAAGTATGCAAAAACTTTTTTGTTCAAAGTTGTTCTATCGATTTGGGACTGCGATTGAAAACCATAATAATGAGGAGTAGTTTTAGACATATACGCACGGCCGAGTAAGTAGTATCAATTTACACGCAATAACCTTTCAATATTGTTAAGGTTGAATTTAACCCCAATTTTTAAGCGAAAAATGCCCTATTCGTCTTTGGCAAGAAATCTTAACCAATAAACAGTAATCTTTAAGAAGTACCACTTGGCCGAATGTATAAAAACCAAAATACTAGTCCCCTTACCAATTAATCAATAATGGAAGATACGACCCTAAACCGATAGCTTGATCATTGAACGTGTTTGTTTAACAATTATTTTATCAAAGCGGCGACCTAAAGGGCTTTCGCAAGGTTGGTAACCTCTGGTGTTATCATAATCAGATATGCTACATTATTATTTTGCTTATAGGTTTCATGATCATAATGGTAATTTCAATTATACAATTTCACAGGCGAGCTTAAAAAGGAGATTCCTACGAGCAGAACGAAAGACCGTTGACAGAAAGGCCGTTACAGTTCAAAATTCGAAAAATGCAATGGAAAAAAAATGAAAAAAACGAAAGTGCTATGATGGGAAAGACGATTAGATCCTGTGGGTCGTACCTTCCGTATATGTAGTTTGGAATAGACGAGTATGATGGTATATCAGTGTCCAGCGGCGGCGGCGGCCGGGAGGTACCGACGCAGTTCCTCCATGGTGTCGAAGATCATGACGGGGAAGGGCGAGCCGGGCACGTGCCGCCCGGCCCAGCGGACCTCTACGCGGTAGTCGCCCGGCTCCGTGGGGGAGAACTGGAATTACACATTTACAGTCAGGTGGGGTCACTTTGAAAACTGCATTATGGGTTGCTCTTTAGGTAATACTATTTACATTTTTTTTCTCCGCATGTGGATATGTTGTTGTATTCTTTAAGAAAATAAATATCTTTAAACCTATTTGGTCGTGCAGCGCGGTCGGTCCTCAAAAAGTTAAGACTTTAACGATTTTCAGCATGGGGTTTTCGACTGATCGTTGTAACTAATTTTATCGATGATTGTATATTTCAGTCATTTGCCTTTATTTAAAGAAGCTATTTCGAGTATGTTACCGATGGCGCATTTCGTACGGACGGTAAGTAGGTACATTTCTTTAAATGGCCGCGTCGTTTTGAAAGGCAACCAAAATCATTCATGTAAATCACAATTGACATTTAGGCATTCATAAGTAATCACTCATCGTGATACATAAAGTTGACCACGACCACTTTGGCAGAGGGTAGCGACTAAGAAGAGCAGAAGTTAACATGTTATTAGGTGAAGCATGTATTTTTCACTTTCACAGATGCAAAAGACATGTCCTGATGATTAAGCTGTGCGATGGATTCGTCTTTTTCCAACATATAACTTAAGATCAAGATTGGTCTTTGGAATAACTAAATAAACTGTTTTCAATTCTACATTATCACCATTATAGTTAATAAGTAGAAAACAATTATGTCTTTATCAGTAATGACTAATTAATCAGATATTACAACACACATAGGATTATTTATAAGCTATCTACATAACAAATACGCAAGTAAGATAGCCACTTGTTTTTCTTTGATCTTTTTATTTCGATAACAAAGAATAATCTATGATTTTAGAAATACTACCTACGATATTCTTGATAATCATCTATTATAATGATTACAATGAAATGAAGATTATACAAATCAAAGGGAAAAACGCTAGGGTAAAGATATAAATACAATAAAAATCAACATGATAGGTATCAACGCGATTTGAACTAACTATCTCACAGAAGCCGGCCGAATTCAACCCTTTACCAACATTGAACCATTTGATTATGTTATTAAATATTTTTTTCCGTTTATCTAGGGAATAAAAAATGTGGCCTTCCCTTGGGCCATCTTAATAGTTTTTTTCATATAAACTTTGATGTTCGTCATATGAATTTTTGTGGTAGGAGAGAATCAAACCCATAACCAATAATACTGTAATCAGGATTACCTACGTCAAAAGGCCAGTCATCACTGAGGCTGTGTCATCAATTATCAAAAACATATTACTTCCCAGAAGTAATCCTTTTATGCAACTCTATGAGATGGCGCAATAATACAGGGAAGAGTTTTTTTAAACCAATATGTTCGATACCTGGCTGAGAGTATGCACTTTTAATTTTTGTCAAAATCAGTCTCGGGTGTCCTTCGAGTATTTTTCCATAATCCTTATAGTTTAGAATTCAGCCTACCTCAACCTAACACACTAAAATTCACCCGTTAAGATTTAATGATTTTATTCCACATAAAAAATACTACAAATGACGGACTTATTGCCAATAGAAATTCCCTACAATCAGTCACTATTTTTTTTCCCGTAAAACAAATACAACAAACGTCGGACATATTGCCTAGAGAAATTATCCACCAGTTGACACAGAAAAATAAAGATATTTGTCTGTTTATTTCCAAGAACAGTACCTTGCAAAGTATAGTCCGGTCCTTCTGGTTCTCTCGCTGCATCTCGACGCGGAATGCGCCCTTGGGCCCGCGCACGCGCACCGTGAGCTGACCGGCGCCGGCGCCGCGTGTGTCGCAGAAGAAACGCGACTGGAACGTCGCGAGTACGCCGGGCTCCACGCCGGGGCCGTACACGCGGACCTACAAATAGCAATTGTCAATTCAATTATTCAATTTCTTGACAGATTTTAGGTAAGTAGGTTTGTTTAGAAATCTACTTACCAAATAACCAATAGCTAGCCTCAGAGTAAGGAGAATGACGAGCGTCATATGGGGTAAGGATAAGCAGTATATTTAAACCAGCACAGCAATTCATTAAGACATTAACTTATATGGAAGGTAAATCGAAAACCCCATAAAAATTTGAATCATCTAGACTCACGATGATCATAAAATGCTTGTTATTGAGCTGTTGTCCTGGGTGCGTCTTGGATGGAGTTTGATTGTGAAGCCAAAGGCCAGCCTCTGTGAGGCCCGGAGCGTCCACTATCAACTCAAGAAACTTGGCGAAGCTTCTCTACTGAATAAACAACTAAGTACTCAGATATGACAAAGAGGGCCGCAAAACGGTAAAGCTCGTTACAAGCACCAATCACCCAGAAAAGACTGAGTATTTTTCACCTAATATTTTATTTTTCAATTTTATGAATTTGAAAGAAAGAAAGAAAGAAAATACGTTAATTTGGTACAGTATACAAAGTAACAACATTAAGAGGCTATATTCTGAGAAAGCACCAAAAAGGTGTTTTTTCCTTTGGAAGGCTATTTGAATACAAACCTTGGAAGGATCCGGGGCTCCAGCCACTTTGAGCACGAAAGGCGAGCCGGGCACGTGGTCGCCGGCGAACTGCACGCTCAGCACGTGTCTACCAGCCTCGGCAGGCTTTACGTTCAGCGTGAACGTGCCGTCGCCGTGCTCGTAAAGCTCGCAGTAGGCCACCTGTGGGGTAGGCACACGTTTAGTGCTGTACATGGCAAGTTTAGAGGCGTTGTACAGTTGAAGACAATAGCGCCTATGCACTTTTGAACCATGGCATTAACTTTGCTTTAGATAGATAGATAAGATAGATAGATAGATAGATAGATAGATAAACACTTTATTGCACACAAAATAACACATTTGTAAGGAATACATGTTCTCATAAATGTACAATTTAGGCGGTCTTATTGCTAGAAGCAATCTCTTCCAGACAACCTACACTTTACTTACACCTACCTTACTTTAGCTGTCATAGAACTTCGAAGGAGCTGTCAGATTAGCCAGTATGACAAAGGACTAAATTGATCAGGCACTTTTAAAAATTAAATTAAATTAAAAAATCATTTATTTCGGGCATGACCCATAAGTTGTTAGTAACATTGAAACTTTATTCTAAGTTAGTGAACCGAAATCTAAACACAAAAAATAGATATATTAAAAGCGGATTTGTGCGCTTTTGGCGCTGACTGTACTAGTTTAACACTGACTGTATTATGGCGATTGTAATTAGGTTTCCCAGAGATATGGAGTTTTTGATAGTAAATGATGGTCGACAGACGTCAGAAACAGTAAGGATCAGGGCCGGATTAAGCCAGCGCAGGCCCCGTAGGAAATTCGATGGAGGAATCCTTGGTTTGGTGTTTCGTCATCTTACGGTTAGCGCGTCGCGTCATGGAACTCTTGACCGGCGGAGTCTGTCTTCATGCACAAGAATGTTTGTACAGTGTACTCTGCGGGGACCTCTGATGAAGTAACCAACCTCTTATCGATCACACCAGCTATGGTGACGTAAAACTCTCTTCGCTCGTGGTTTATCTTCATAATTCAATTTCTTTGCGACTGTGGTCTTTTGAGAGAAAAGAACTAAGCCAAATAACATTTTTAAATTATTTTCATACAAAATGAGAGATGATACTAATTCAGAGTGAAGCGTATTGAAGTGATGTCAGCCGGACCGGAATGCCACCCAGGTCGGCCGGCGTCGGTCAATGGTGGTGTTGGTTAAATGCTGTCAAACTCTTGATACCTTGTTGGGTCCGTGCGCATGCACAGTCAGCTCGCCGCGTCCAGCGCGCCTCGTGTCGATCCAGGAGCGGATCTCCATGCCGACCACGCCGCCCGCCAGCCCCGCGCCCGAGCACACCACGCGGGACGCGTCGCCGCTTTCTGACCCGGGGCTTACGTTCACTGTGAGGGGGCCGGCCGGGGGGGATGCCGTGGAGTACTCGTTACTCCTGTAGGGCTAGCACGAACCGCTAACGTTTTGGTAATCGAGAAATAAACGATACTTTTTTTTCTTTGCGTCTTTAAGTATCGCTTACTTTTCGATTACCAACACGTTAGCGGTTCGTGCTAGGTTCAGTCGTCTCCTGTACCTTGTTGGGTCCGTGAGCGTGCGCAGTCAGCTCGCCGCGTCCAGCGCGCCTCGTGTCGATCCAGGAGCGGATCTCCATGCCGACCACGCCGCCCGCCAGCCCCGCGCCCGAGCACACCACGCGGGACGCGTCGCCGCTTTCTGAACCGGGGCTTACGTTCACTGTGAGGGGGCAACCTGGTGGACAGAATTGGGAATCAAAATTTATTTATTTATTCTTTATTGCACAAGGAAGACAAGTACAATTTGGCGTACTACCAGACAACCATCGGGCGAGGCAGAAAACTTGTTGGCGGTGTCTTTGACATATTAAAATAACGACTATTCATCTTTTTTTGGTTTTTGTTTGTTTTTCGTAACCAATCATTGCTACTATTTTATGACGAGTATTTGTGACTCTTGTAAAATGTGTTAAGTCCTATTAGTTGCATATCTGATGTACAAAGAGAGAGCCATAGTCAGCTGCAGATATTATAATGCAATACTGTAACGAGACAGGATTTTGTCAATTTCATAGAACGTAAAAACAAAAAGATACATCGGATTGAAAGAGGCCAACTCAGTTGTATTTTAGGTCACGATTAATATTCTATTTGCAAATGTACGTTTTTGACTGCAAAAAATATTATAACCTACATCAAAACCAAAATGACTGAGCGAGAATGAGCGAAATGATGAACTTCCAAATCATTTCACCAAACCGGTCGCAATAATACAGGTACAACATCTTACCCTTAACGAGTCTGCCAGCCCACATGACCCTGAGTTGATGGTCTCCCGCTCTCTTCGGCGTGTAGGTAGCCCTCCACAAGCCAGGGCCAGCTGCGGCGAGGGCCACTGGGATCTTGTCCCCGTCCGGAGAAGTGAGTACTGCTTCTGGCGCGCCAGGGCCGGCGGCGCTGCCATCTGGTGGGGAAAATGACATTTAAATAGCTGATAAATTGACAGCCTGAACATAAGCAAAAGATACAAGTCTGTATCCTCCGGTATTTTTGACAATGAAGTCGATTGAGATATTGTTTAGGTTTTCTTAAGATCGAAACATTGTAGAAAGTCGTTCACATCAATTTTCACAAAAAAACATTACGCCATGGGTCTGTCGGGTCAGCAGAATAAGGTGCCCCTATGTAATGGGCGATGTGAACGCCTCTGTACTATGAGAAAACACATTTGGGGCATTCTTTTTATGACGCACTGTTATCAGATAGATCCCATAGTAGTTTTAGTAGCTTCAAGGTATGCTAGTTAGCTAATATACAAAAAACAGGAATGTATTTTAGTAAGTCATGTCTTTGTAAGCAATTTTTCTTTGTTACTTACCAACATTGAAGACAGCCGGAGTGTGTGGCGCCGCATGTGCCAAGCCCCTCCCAGCCAACGTGACTCTGTCGGCGGTGTTACCCGAAGCCACGAGCGCCCTCCGAGGGGCCCCAGCGACGAGGGCCCCGTTGTACGTCAGCTCTAGTTCCTGTTCGCCGCTGACGCCTTCCACTGCTGCTAGGGTTACCACAGCACGTCCTGATACTGTTTCTACGCCTGGTAAATAATAGGTCAGTGTTAATGGATTATATCTGTCACCGTATGGTTATGAACATTGTTAGTTTAAAATCTATCTGGCAATATTATTTCTATCTAACAGATATACTACCAGCGATTTGTGAACTATATAAAAACTAAATAATCGGGTTTACTGCAACATATAAACTACGAACTGAACTGAACTGCTGGAACCGCTTACAATTGGATGCATGATTTTTGGATAGTTTATAATCTATCCGTGAAAAACTGACGAATATCATCTATAGTAAAATTGTATCTAACTTTATGCTATTGATGTTTCTTTTTGTGTTATAGGATAAGAATAAAATAAGTTCATTCATTCGATTGCCCTATTGTGAGGCATCTTATAAAATTGCTGTGCGGCTAACTGTAATGAGTTTGTTGTGTTCTTTTTTTTTTTTTTTTTCTTTTCTAATTTTTATTTTTATTGTGTTTATTGTTCTGTTTTTTCATTGTGTTATTTCCTTGCATGTAATTATTTGGATCTTGTTGTCTGAGCAATAAAGTTTATTATTACATATTATTATTCTCTTTATTTAATTTTAAACTTAGGTATAACATTTTTACAGTACAATTATAAAAACAAAGGATCATAACAATTATAAAACACTTAAGAATTATAATTATAAAAATTAAATAATTACAATTATAAAATTTAAGTCAGCTATGAAACAAAGTCTACAAAAATACTATAAAAACCTTAACCTAGGATGCCACCGGCAACGGGACGGGCAAGGCTCAAATAATATATTATTATTATTATGTTGGTACTTTAAAATTCACGGATCCATAGGGATCCGGTCCTTTGAAGCTTGCGTGGGGCCGAAGCCAACACGTAGAGGCTTTTTGGTACCGTATACTCTAATTTGCAATGTGTACATCTGCCGGGTTTTGTCTCTTGATAAATTATGGAAATCTACCCAAAGACAACACCCGGAAAATGCAAGGACTATTGTGAAAATAAGTAAAAAGGGCAATAAAAACCAGGCTATGGAGGGGAATATTTGGTGGACCGGTTAACTGGGCTATTGCCTGAGACAACGGACGTCTGCCATGCAAAATGTCTCAATTTTTACTCTCCTGGCAGACGGTGACTAGCCGCTCACTAAATGGGCCACCCATACGTGCTGACGCGTAAGGTCAGCAAAGGCGGCAACATGGCCGTGAGCGGCTCAGGGTGTCGAGAGGTGTGCACCGCTTTCTGCTCGGTGGTTTCCCACCTCACCAACTCGCGACTTAGGCATCTTTCACTTCCACCCTTATTATTATTATTATTGAGGGCATAAAGGTTCTCCATTTCTGCTCATAACTGTAAACTACAATTTTGTTATTCCTTGTAGTTATTTATTTATCAAATATAAGATAGTATCACACAAAAGATACGATATCAACACGGTACGGTATCAGACATAGTGATAATATCAGTTTGATATGACGCTCACGGTGTGATTGAAGCATTAGTCGTTGTAAGAGCAATATGGCGCTGTTAGTGGCATTCTCTTCGGCTTACACATATTTACTATATTTATTTATTCGGCTGTATTGTACAAACCGAATATCTTTAAGCATCGTTGTGTAATTTGTTTTCTTTGTGCAATAAAGTATATTTTATCTCATCTTATTTCGGATTACCGGAGCTAACTTCCAGCGTATATCGGAGCACAAAGATGCCTATTAAGGATTTTAAACAAATGTAACTTACGTTGATGCCTGCCTGCCAACAAGCACTCTAAGCTGCCAGGGCCAGCGTTGCTCGTGTCCAGCACCAATTTTGAAGGTGCTCTCACGCGGCCTGCATTGTCCGCGCCCCATCCTCCAACGGGCATTATGGCAGAGGTGTCTATGACCTAACAAAACATATACTATTTGAACCACAAAGAACAAATAATTACGTAATTAGGCTTTGAGACATATATTTTGCATGTTATTTTTTGGGGTTTTATCACATAAGTTAACTTTAGTATGTTGGTACCTGAAATAAATAACTGATTATTTCAGGAATAGGTAGGTATTCAAAAAAAACAATTTTCGAGGTAAGTTTTAAATTGAGCTAGAAACACATTTTAATAAATAGTTAGCCTAAAAAAGTTAAAAAACGACTTATTTTAAAAAACTCGACTTATTTGCAACCAATACCAAACCTGATTAAACTATAACTAGAACTTTTTTAACATCATATACAGCAGGAAAGAGTAAATTCACAGTTTAGTTCAGACGGAAAGTATTAAGAGACAAAAGTTAAAGTAACATTTAGAGACAGATCAAGCGTGCTTACTTTGACAGAGAAAGGGCTTCCGGGCAGTGGTCCGGATGTGGTGAATATCCTAACTTCGTAAAGGCCGACGGTCAGCGGAATGTATGCGCAGAGCCATTCGCGAGGCGCTCCGGCCGCCACCCGACACTCCAGTAGACCAGAATCCGCGCTGTCGTCTTTACTCTCTGTCAGTCTTTCGACCTGGGTGTGTGAGATATAGGTCAGAAGTGTATAGATTGAGGATTGAATAAGGAAGTTTGCGTGTTATTGGGAAGTTCAGGTACTATTTTACATAAAAACGTGGCAAGTTACAGTTTGGATTTACCGAAAACCTATCCCTTAAGCGAACGCTACACGTTCAATAAATATCTTGATAAATATCCTGATATTTACTTGAAATGTCGGTAAATAAATATTGTGGTCCATCAATATACTACCCTACACGTCAATAAATATCTTGATCCGTCAGTACAAGTTGACGGATCAAGATATTTATCTTGCGTGTAGCGTTCGCATTAGAATTCGCGCGGCACTCCGGCAGATCAGAGTTCGCCTCTTTACTTTCTGTCAGTGTTTCGACTTTGGTGTAGTAGAGATGAGTCAGAAGTGTACGAAGGTGAGATGGAATAAGGGACAGATATAGGATTGAATAAGGAAGTGTGCATGTTATTGGGAATTTCAGATGGATACTATTTTACAAATAAAAATCGACGGAGCAATACCTATCCATTAGGATTCGTTTAAAATGAGGCAAATAGCCCTCTAGACAATTTTTTTTAATTTTTGATTAAAAAAATTACAGATTTCTCAAGTCGTCACAAAAGTTTATAGATTTCGAAAGATATATTCATAATTTAGTAAAGATGCCCTGAAAGTAAGAGAACAGGGCCATTGCCACATATGAATTCTGTGATTGTTCAACTAATCATAACAAAACATCTAATAAATCATAAGGTACTTGGAATTCAAATGACTAAATCAATGATAAAAAATATTATTTCAATTTCATTGTAATCAAATAATCTGTTTTGAAAACTCGTGCACCATTCAGTTCAGTGAAGTTTTGTGCAAAACCTTGAATGAGCATAGCAGAGCTGATTTAAGTTCTATTACCTGTACAGTGGGCTCAGTATCCTCCGCGCAGTTGATGGTGAAGGCTGCTTCCTTCCCGACGTGGGCGTGCACAAGGCCTGTGCCTGCGCATCTCGCGGCAGTGCTACTGCGCCCGCTGAGCACTCCTAGGGAAATAGGGCTGCCAGCCACTACGGCACCTGAAGGAAACAATTACGATCAACACTAGGCTAGGACGTCTTTACACGACGATCCCCGGACCCTAAACTGAGCTTGACAGTCAACAGCTCATCATCGCATTTCTGTTTTTAATCTAGGTCTTGCTAAATGGCTGTTCTTTACAAAATAGAGCAAAGGGGAATGCTCGGAAATTGGTTGCCTGTAATCCGTTGACAGTAGTATGATATGAAGTAGATTACACGGTTGGATAGAAGGATTAAATATAATACAGCCAAGCTTATGTGTCCTGGCTAAGATTCGAACCCACAACTACTGACTTACAACATAATCTGAGACTGGCGCTTGAGCTCCTATCGAGGACGAAATAGATAGTTACATAACACGAGAACGTCAGTGGAATCTACACGTCTACACACGTATAAGGAAAGCATGATGGCACTACGAAAAAAGCATGATTCGAGATGTCGCTACTAAGATAGGTCACTTAAGTCTAAAGGCGTCTATACCAAATACAGTGTTTTTTTTAATAGTCTGCTAATCTCATGTATACCTTATTCTACAAGAGTAAAAAGTTAATATCTGTAAAACACAAACTTACCTCCATAGGTAATGTAAATGCGGTAGTGAGCGGGCACTGTAGGCCGTAAGCGCACTTTGTACGTGTGCCCGTCTTCTCGGATGTCGACCGGGAGACGTACGCGTCGGTCACCCATCGCTTCACAGACAACCTCCAGTTCACCGACACCAGCGTCTTTTGTGTCAACTAGGAATAGAAAAGGTCATAATTTAAGGAACGTTTATCATAATTTTGAAAATAATGTCAGCGTGCACAGATCTAGAAAGGATTTTAATTTAAAATAAGATTAGAGTAGCGAAAAAAGTTGTGCAGTACTAATTATTTGATAATTATTTTATTTTAGAAGCACAAACTCATTCCAAAGTGTAGGTATGTTTTTTACCTGTAAAGTTAATTGGTGTTTGCACGATGATATTTCCAGTAGGAACGCCAGATATTATAACTCTGTTAGGGTCGAAGGACTCGCAGGTGTAAGGGCTTCCAGAAACTTGTTTCGATAGGTGAAGTACCTCTGAAATAATGAAAAAGCGTTAACACATCTTCTGCAAAGCAAGACAATTGTTTGACCTGCATTTGAATTTGATGATATTTAGCATCGACTAGCAAAATTTTATCATTAAAATTAACCCTTTTTGCGAGAACCGAATCAAAATCAGTCGGAACTGGTGTTGAACAGTATCTCTACTGTATTAGGAAGCAATTTTTAGCTTAGCTATTCTTCTCTTATAGGCGAGTGAATTAATTGTAGGGGCGGCGGTAATGACCGTAATCTCCTGCCGAAGCATTGTAAGCAACTTATTAGGTCGAACACTTCTTGCTATCACGAAAATGGCCTATTGTACTTTACTTTCTTATGCAAATAATAATTAACAAAAAATATCACCTATAGTGCTCTGTCCGACTTCTGTGATTGTATATTCAGCTTGTAGCAGCCCGGACTTGGTCTGATAGCACCTGACGGGCAGAGCCCTGGAGCCCGGCCCTGATACTACCACATCGAACTCGCGCGCCGGCCGGCCTAGGGTGTCGATGCTGAACGACGCCACTCGGCCTACTTGCGCTTGGTAGAGGCCTAGGCCTGATGCTGTGACCTGGGGAAATGATGATGATTTAGCTATTGAGTTGGAGCAGGAAATCATGATCGAAATGCTAAGGGCATCACGCCACCCGGTGTCATATAGAAAGCGTTAAAATTTATGTGATGTTTTTTGATTCACCCGAATTAACCCGAAGTTACGAATAGTACAATACATATTTCAAGGCCCTCATCGACCTAACAGCCACAAGAAGCCTCAAGAAATTGAGTCTATCAACAACCTCAAGGTTCAGCAACGTCAAAACAAGGGTCAAGAAGGGTTGACCAATCAGTAAAGTTACCGTTCGTAAGATAACAGATTTGGTCTAAACTGACTACGGTGATTCCTTTATCAGACGTATATGTCTGATCCATTGACAGACTTTGCTCGCTTGTTGTCAGTAGTCTAGAAGCCGTGAGGTCGAAGGGTTCTACCTACAAGCCGCGGAGTGTTGATGGCGCTGATCGACTATAGTCCGTTCGCGTTAAGAATGCAGTAATTTCATACTTGTCCTCTGACCTAGCACGTCACCTAACCAATAAAATCGTTCCTAATTAGAAATTCAAGTCCACTGAGGCCAGTGGAATGCATACTTTCGAACGCAAAAGGTCTGAGTTTTTTTGTGTGCAACAGAATTAAATTTACAAATGACTGCATTCCATTTAAAGCGACCGGACTATAGTCATGACCAGAACCTTTTAGGTAAGTTATAAGTACGGTGGACGGCACATCACTCTACCCATTTCCGGTCAGTCCTCCTTGCTTTAATCCAAAGAAACTTTTCCGACACCGGTGGTTGAGTCACATTATGTTTGTATATTGTGTATTTATTTATTAATTCTAAGTATTTAAGTCTATTATTAAGTGTGTTTTTGTTTGTTTGATTAAGTTTTTGACGATTTGAAAGCACTTGTAACAGGTCAATTAAAATAAAGATATTTCTGATTCTGATGCTGAAATGACATTTGGCAAAAGCGAGAGAGACAACGGAAATGTTGTCACACACACACCCACACAGACACATTTTTCACATTTGTTTTTTTTTTGGTTTCTCACGATCCTCTACCTGAAGGTTGTCTGTAAGAGATCGCTCCCTAGCGATAAGACCGCCTAAATTGTACATTGGTCTTTGTGATTTAATACAACTGTAATGTTTTTGTGCAATAAAGAATATCTATCTATCTATCTATGGGGTAACCTGATGTGCTGAAGGCGCACTGAGTGCGGGACTGCTCCACGCTTCAGTGACGCGTCTGTGTGAGTACAATACGCACCTCCTGGCCGTGCTGCGGCGGCTGCACGTCCAGCAGGCACGGCTCGCGCGCCACGGCCGTGCCGCTCCACAGCAGCGTGAGGCGGTGCGGCGCGGCGCGGGCCGGGTGCCACACCACCTCCTGCCGGAGCCCGTGCGGGACTGCTACACGCCGCAGTGACGCGTCTGTGTGAGTACAATACGCACCTCCTGGCCGTGCTGCGGCGGCTGCACGTCCAGCAGGCACGGCTCGCGCGCCACGGCCGTGCCGCTCCACAGCAGCGTGAGGCGGTGCGGCGCGGCGCGGGCCGGGTGCCACACCACCTCCTGCCGGAGCCCGTGCGGGACTGCTACACGCCGCAGTGACGCGTCTGTGTGAGTACAATACGCACCTCCTGGCCGTGCTGCGGCGGCTGCACGTCCAGCAGGCACGGCTCGCGCGCCACGGCCGTGCCGCTCCACAGCAGCGTGAGGCGGTGCGGCGCGGCGCGGGCCGGGTGCCACACCACCTCCTGCCGGAGCCCGTGCGGGACTGCTACACGCCGCAGTGACGCGTCTGTGTGAGTACAATACGCACCTCCTGGCCGTGCTGCGGCGGCTGCACGTCCAGCAGGCACGGCTCGCGCGCCACGGCCGTGCCGCTCCACAGCAGCGTGAGGCGGTGCGGCGCGGCGCGGGCCGGGTGCCACACCACCTCCTGCCGGAGCCCGTGCGGGACTGCTACACGCCGCAGTGACGCGTCTGTGTGAGTACAATACGCACCTCCTGGCCGTGCTGCGGCGGCTGCACGTCCAGCAGGCACGGCTCGCGCGCCACGGCCGTGCCGCTCCACAGCAGCGTGAGGCGGTGCGGCGCGGCGCGGGCCGGGTGCCACACCAGCTCCTGCCGGAGCCCGTGCGGGACTGCTACACGCCGCAGTGACGCGTCTGTGTGAGTACAATACGCACCTCCTGGCCGTGCTGCGGCGGCTGCACGTCCAGCAGGCACGGCTCGCGCGCCACGGCCGTGCCGCTCCACAGCAGCGTGAGGCGGTGCGGCGCGGCGCGGGCCGGGTGCCACACCACCTCCTGCCGGAGCCCGTGCGGGACTGCTACACGCCGCAGTGACGCGTCTGTGTGAGTACAATACGCACCTCCTGGCCGTGCTGCGGCGGCTGCACGTCCAGCAGGCACGGCTCGCGCGCCACGGCCGTGCCGCTCCACAGCAGCGTGAGGCGGTGCGGCGCGGCGCGGGCCGGGTGCCACACCACCTCCTGCCGGAGCCCGTGCGGGACTGCTACACGCCGCAGTGACGCGTCTGTGTGAGTACAATACGCACCTCCTGGCCGTGCTGCGGCGGCTGCACGTCCAGCAGGCACGGCTCGCGCGCCACGGCCGTGCCGCTCCACAGCAGCGTGAGGCGGTGCGGCGCGGCGCGGGCCGGGTGCCACACCACCTCCTGCCGGAGCCCGTGCGGGACTGCTACACGCCGCAGTGACGCGTCTGTGTGAGTACAATACGCACCTCCTGGCCGTGCTGCGGCGGCTGCACGTCCAGCAGGCACGGCTCGCGCGCCACGGCCGTGCCGCTCCACAGCAGCGTGAGGCGGTGCGGCGCGGCGCGGGCCGGGTGCCACACCACCTCCTGCCGGAGCCCGTGCGGGACTGCTACACGCCGCAGTGACGCGTCTGTGTGAGTACAATACGCACCTCCTGGCCGTGCTGCGGCGGCTGCACGTCCAGCAGGCACGGCTCGCGCGCCACGGCCGTGCCGCTCCACAGCAGCGTGAGGCGGTGCGGCGCGGCGCGGGCCGGGTGCCACACCACCTCCTGCCGGAGCCCGTGCGGGACTGCTACACGCCGCAGTGACGCGTCTGTGTGAGTACAATACGCACCTCCTGGCCGTGCTGCGGCGGCTGCACGTCCAGCAGGCACGGCTCGCGCGCCACGGCCGTGCCGCTCCACAGCAGCGTGAGGCGGTGCGGCGCGGCGCGGGCCGGGTGCCACACCACCTCCTGCCGGAGCCCGTGCGGGACTGCTACACGCCGCAGTGACGCGTCTGTGTGAGTACAATACGCACCTCCTGGCCGTGCTGCGGCGGCTGCACGTCCAGCAGGCACGGCTCGCGCGCCACGGCCGTGCCGCTCCACAGCAGCGTGAGGCGGTGCGGCGCGGCGCGGGCCGGGTGCCACACCACCTCCTGCCGGAGCCCGTGCGGGACTGCTACACGCCGCAGTGACGCGTCTGTGTGAGTACAATACGCACCTCCTGGCCGTGCTGCGGCGGCTGCACGTCCAGCAGGCACGGCTCGCGCGCCACGGCCGTGCCGCTCCACAGCAGCGTGAGGCGGTGCGGCGCGGCGCGGGCCGGGTGCCACACCACCTCCTGCCGGAGCCCGTGCGGGACTGCTACACGCCGCAGTGACGCGTCTGTGTGAGTACAATACGCACCTCCTGGCCGTGCTGCGGCGGCTGCACGTCCAGCAGGCACGGCTCGCGCGCCACGGCCGTGCCGCTCCACAGCAGCGTGAGGCGGTGCGGCGCGGCGCGGGCCGGGTGCCACACCACCTCCTGCCGGAGCCCGTGCGGGACTGCTACACGCCGCAGTGACGCGTCTGTGTGAGTACAATACGCACCTCCTGGCCGTGCTGCGGCGGCTGCACGTCCAGCAGGCACGGCTCGCGCGCCACGGCCGTGCCGCTCCACAGCAGCGTGAGGCGGTGCGGCGCGGCGCGGGCCGGGTGCCACACCACCTCCTGCCGGAGCCCGTGCGGGACTGCTACACGCCGCAGTGACGCGTCTGTGTGAGTACAATACGCACCTCCTGGCCGTGCTGCGGCGGCTGCACGTCCAGCAGGCACGGCTCGCGCGCCACGGCCGTGCCGCTCCACAGCAGCGTGAGGCGGTGCGGCGCGGCGCGGGCCGGGTGCCACACCACCTCCTGCCGGAGCCCGTGCGGGACTGCTACACGCCGCAGTGACGCGTCTGTGTGAGTACAATACGCACCTCCTGGCCGTGCTGCGGCGGCTGCACGTCCAGCAGGCACGGCTCGCGCGCCACGGCCGTGCCGCTCCACAGCAGCGTGAGGCGGTGCGGCGCGGCGCGGGCCGGGTGCCACACCACCTCCTGCCGGAGCCCGTGCGGGACTGCTACACGCCGCAGTGACGCGTCTGTGTGAGTACAATACGCACCTCCTGGCCGTGCTGCGGCGGCTGCACGTCCAGCAGGCACGGCTCGCGCGCCACGGCCGTGCCGCTCCACAGCAGCGTGAGGCGGTGCGGCGCGGCGCGGGCCGGGTGCCACACCACCTCCTGCCGGGACCCCCCACGGCGGCGCACTGAGTGCGGGACTGCTACACCGCCGCAAGTGACCCGGCCGGATAGACGGCCTGCGCCTGCGCCGTTTGTGGACACTGGACAAAAAGATAAAGTAGTCAATAAGTCAACCCATTAACGGGCATAAACACTCGAAATATTTAATTAGTTTTAAACCTTATTCCATCAACATACGGTTCATATTATGGAGGTTACTATTTTCTTTCTGCCTTCTAGAGGTTTAGGCTACAATGCAAAAACATTTACTGGCTTGAAAGACACACGATTTTTGGCCATCAACGGTAGAGCAATATAAGTCTTTAAATCTTATAGAACGCAAAAACGTCTACTGGCTTGAAAAGGCTTAAAAGACACGTGTCTGGAAGACCTCTGGCCACCACGGGACCGCAATGACTAATTAAGATAAGATTATATTTTTTATGCAAGAAAGAGAAGCAGTTATATGCATACTCTCAATCAATTACACACGTTTTTCTACAACAACATGAACAAATAAAAGAGAAGATCAATAAGTAGCTGTAATTTGCAACTTATTGATTGATTTCTTTTAACTGGGATCTGACATATTCAGTTAGGAGCTATCAAATATTAGAATAAGTAACTCTTTTCGTAAAAAAACTTTATAAGAAGCTAATCACTTAGGTTGCGAGCCGTTTATTTGAGTCAAAAGTGATATTCGTTCACACACGTCCCGAATTTATGATTTTCGTGAGCGTGAGCAATGTAACGCGCTACTATCAGTTTAGGTTCAAAACGGACCGCGCCCTTAGTTATGGTCAAAACAAAAGAGTTTGATTGCACATTATTTTCCAGGATTTGTTTTTTTTAAAATTGACGGGCTGTTGTCTGTCCAACGTGCGACTTTCACAGCTTTACTGGGCAGTGGGGTGAGCGGAATTGAAAACTTGATTTTTATAGTACAACTTACCAGTGAGTATTGCAGGCCGATGTGCTACAGCATCTCCAATAGACAGCACTTTAACCGCCGTAGCATCTAACGCCTCGACCTCAGCCACTGGTCCTCTCGAACTCCTGACCATGTACCGCCCCACCCGGGTGGCGGGGAACGTGAGGAGGCCCGAGTCCTCCAGGTTTGCTTCTGATACGCGAGTTCCGGTGGGAGATATGACTTCTACGTCTGATAGGTTCTCGTCAATGTCCACTGTTGCTATGCCTCCTGTTGAAAAAAACGACGTGAAAAGAATGTACTGCAGGACTGTGGTAGTCTCATTATTTATTTTTTAGTTGGTACACAAGTCGATAGGCTTTATGGGTAACAAAATGAAAAAAAATGTACAAGTAAGCTTATCTCTAATAAGATTGAGAAAAATGCCTTGAAGCAGGATTATGTTTGGGATTATGTGGGATTATGCTTTATGGGATTATGTTTGTTTTCTGTGTTGATTATTTTCAGATAGTATTTACGTCTTTTATTTTGATTGTTCTAGACCATTCTCAACGTTAAATCGTAGGACGTCATCAATAAGAATATTTTAAGTTTTGACAACAGTTTAGAAACTTAAGAAATGCACGCCGTTACGCTGCCTCTTTTACAAAAAATCTGTGCTTTTAGATCATGCAAACGAGTAAAATAAACCGGTGTTTGTTTTCTTCCACTGGATACGAATGGGTGTAGAAGAGAATTGTGCGCAATTTCATAACAGAATAGTAGTATAGAATACGTACCAATTTGCACATAAGTATGTGGTTCGCTGACGCGGCAGACGAAGGGGCTGCCAGGCACGGCCTGTTCGTTGAACGTGACGGAGACGCGATGCGGCTCGCGGGACACCGGCACGAACGTCACGTCGTACAGGCCGCGGGCTACGGCTACCACCTGGGGTATAAGATATGGGGTAAAATTACATAAAAGAGTAAAGTTATGATCTCAACTATGAGGTGGAATAGAATGAGCCATACTACAACACGCGGGCTCAGTGCGGATTATTGGAGGGGTGTAGGGTTAGTGAGCAACCTTAATGTCAGATGTTATCAAGTCGCCCTAAGGCACCTGACTAGGCTTAACGACTGACATCTAGCGACGTCAACCGGGATCAACTGCTCAACGTGCCTTCCGAAGCACGGAGATGCCCGAAAAAAACATCACTAAATTTCGGTCGGAATGGTCACCCATCCCATTTCCGACCCGGCGTGTGTTGCTTTACAACAAAAAAGCCACAACTGCGCCACGGACAGCTCCAAATTACTTAAAAATATTAAACCAAAAAAAACGATTCTAAACACAGTCATGCCGACAGCCAATATACATTGTAATTTGAGCTTCTTCCAGGCAACTAGTCTTTTAAACTTGTTTGGTAGGGTTTTTTATCTTATCTTTGCCTTTGTTTATTCATTGGGAAGCTAGATCTATCGTCAAACTTTATTGCCAACTAACCAACATTGAGAATCCCTCAGAAGTATACCTGTCTCTTTTAGTTCTATTGGCATTTTACGGGACAGCATGAGCGTGAGCGCATATTAGCGTTGATTGACGTTTGTTAATTCGGGGGTTAGTGTCTAGATAATGAATTAATGCTTTCGTATACCTCAGCTTTAACTGTGGTAGATGGCGTGGACACAACGAGTTCCAGGGTCCCTTCCCCTGCGCCAGCTGCGTCCACACTGAACGTTACAGGCTTGCCAACTTCTACGCCTCTTTCCTCGTCCACTCCATCATCTAAGCTCAGACCTTCTAAGGTGCCTTCTAGCTCTGTGAAAGAAATAAGAAAGTATAAATTATATTTGATTATGCTTATTTTGGAGAGATTTAGCTGGAAGAGCTCGGGGGAGACCTTTGCTTAGCAGTGGGATCTAGACAGTAAAAAAAATGCTTATTTTAACATTATAACGCGTCGTCATACACAAATAATATGCCTTTGTCGCAGACTGAAATTGGCACATGGATATTCTACAACATATCTTTCACATTTGACGTTATCATTCCTCCAACTAACTTGCTACACTCACACATATCTCAAGTTTACTAAGTGTTATTTCATTGAGTGTGAACAAATGATGTACTCATACTCGAGGCAATTGAGATGATTTTTATCACACGGACGTGAATACACTGTTCTGACAATATGATTTACAAGCTAATTGTCTTAATTATCTATCGCCAATCAGTGTGATGCATTTATTCATATCATAAAACAACTAACCTCCAGGCCCCAGTCCAGTAACTCTCACCCGGCGAACGTCATACACGTTGCAAGTGAAAGGTGAACCATTAACATGGCGTCCAGCACAAGTGACTTGCACACTGTGCCTTCCAACTGCCTCTGGTGTGTATGCGGCTGTGTATCGACCTTCGCCAGTGGGCGTGACGCGGGTGCGGACGCTACTGCCGCCGGGACCGGCTACGTAGACGGATGGCTCACCAGCTGTGAAGATGGAGATTGATTAGGTACCTAAAGATGCACAAAGTATGCAAATGAGACTAACAATTATTATTATAGGTAAAGACGTTTCTACCTGAGAAACGTTTTCTTGGATTATTATTTTGGTTTGCGCCGCATCCCTTTATTAAGATTTTTGAGTTACTTAATTTAAGTATTCAACAATGTTTACGAATAAAAATATAACAGATTGAATTATTTTTAATAAAACTTATAAAAAAGGTTTATTTGAGTCGCGACGAATTATGGAACACCAACGGACCTTGAGGACGACTTCAGCGTTTTACAATAGCTGATAAGGTACACGTAAATAAAATCCATTTTATAAACCTGTATAGACAGCTTGAAATACTGACACTAGGATAACTTAGTAGTTAATCACACTTCGTAAGTATAAGTGTAAGGAACAGAGGAACTAGGCAGGTTCACTGACAAAAGACGAAAATATCATAAATACGTAACTAATTAATTTGTTGGCCAATCTGTATAGAGCAACGTACAATGACATGTCGAGCAGGTGAAACGTTTGACACACAGACACAAATTGAAACACATTAGGCGAGGCCGACAAACGCGACGTTTGCACAAACAAAACAACGACGAGACAATGATTAAATTTGCAAACATGCAGGCTGAATCACAACACGCTGCGATATTAATTATCCTAAACAAACTGTTAGTGAGATCAGTAATTGTAGTTTTTGATTGTCTCTTGTTATAACAGCACTGTACACAGCTGGCCAATTGGCCGTTATTTTTTTTTATTTATTTATATGTTTTAAGCTTCGACGGCCAGGTAGAATAGTGGGATGGGTGACCGAAACTCAGCTGAGCATTTTTTTAGTAAAGCTCAACGTCCTAGCGACGTTATCAGTCAGTCATATCAGTCGCTAACCCATTCAAAACACTCACAGGAGATTAATAGTAGTTAGGTTCATCAAATAACCTCGAAGGTTACGTCTTTCTTTGTGTCAACATTATCTGTTGTAACTCAGTCAAAATTTACTAATTTAACTGAACACTCATGTCATCGATTAGCTATCTACGTGACACATTCGTGAAACATAATTTAATATACTAAAAAAAGGTAATTTTGTAAGATGCTAAATAAAAAATCGGCAATTGAATACTTCACCCTCTAATATATTTACCCTATGCACTTCTAATAAGGTGACACAATATTGTCAAAGTTACTTATCTAATAACTATGAACAACTTCAGTTAGATACTCACAGTGAAAGCCAGTTAGCTGTATCTCGGCAGGTTCTCCCCTCGGAGTAGAGGACAAGCCGGGGCCAGTGGCTCTAGCATCCGCCGCGGCGGCCGGGGCGGTCACAAGGCATGTGAATGGAGATCCTGGTACTGCATGACCATTGAAGCGGACTGAAAGGTTGTGGGGAGCTGGCTCTACTGGCTTGAAGTTAACCTAGATAAAGACAAAATGACGTCAGGGCTGCGTTTAGAACTACACCAAAACCTAACTTAAAATAAAGGCATCAAGTGCTACCCCCATTCAATGAAAAACTATATCATAGAATAGAAGATAAAGATGAAAGAAATTAGGCCGGTCCAGTCCGGTTTTAACAACGTCAAAATACATCTCAATGTAACAAACTGTAAACAGAATTCTATAATCTTTATTTTCTATTCTATGGAACAATTTTTTGTTGTAACACGCGGAAAAACGTCATAATCAATGAAAGCGCGCTATTGGTAGACGTCACTCAAAACGCACGAATTACACGTGGATTCATACTAATTCATTTTCAAAATGAGTCGTAAAATTGTTACTATACTAACCTTAAATCGTGCATTTCCTTCGCTTTGTACGTAATTTGGTACATTTCTGCCATTTACAGCTACTATTATTTCCAAATTTCCGGCACCTATAACAAGAAAACATGGTGTTAAATTCAGAAGTTACTACTAAAAATCAAAACTATGATTTTATGAAAGTAAATACATTTGTACCGCTTTCATTTTAAGCCAAAAATGTGTCACACCAATTTCACATTGTATTCTATCCTTACCTGCATGTGAAGCATTGATAGTGAATGCGACAGGCCTTCCGACCACGCCAGGGGATATGTCAGTGACCGCCACACGAGCAGCGCTGTAGGCCTTGACCAGGAACGGACTTCCTTCCACGTGCCCACCCATGGCACCCGCACGAACCTACACATATATCGAGATGATTTAGAATAAATAATCTTTATTGCACAAAGAATCAAATGAAATTGATAAGCAGAGTGTCTGATCTTACCTCAATACTGTGGTCTCCGACATCAACAGGTATGAACGAAATAGTATATCGTTTACTTGCTTCATTCTCGCCTACAGTTTCTTCGGCTGAAACCTAAAAAGACGAAATTGCAATGTTATCAGTGAATCCCCAAACTTGTCTTGACATTCTGGTACGTCTCAGCCACCAATGATATTAGAGGCGTTAGCGCTAGCGAAATTTGCGATACCTACAAAAAAGGCTAGTTTTTCTTACAGTCCAACTGATTTAATAAAAACATTATGACATCTGCCTGTGTTATTGAAAATTAAACTTTAACCAATGCTAAAAGTGTTCATGTGTTCTGTCTGGCTCAAAAGTCCCGCCACTGCTTATGAATCGTGATACTATTACATTGAAGTACAATTTCCAATTACACTGGCATCTGTCAAAATGAATTTCTTAGATTAGTTGGACTGTAGCTATAATGATTTCGTGAATATCTAACCTGTACAGGCACCGGTCTTCTGGCTGGTCCAAGTACTTCAACATGTGGCGACGTAGGAGAGTCTACGCTGAAGGTGTACGCATCTCCTACAGACACTTTGTCTGGAGATTCACCCGACCCGGCGCCAATGACTCTCGCTGGTGCAGAGACGTGGCACACGAATGGACTGCCTGTTGGTAAAATATATCCAGTTATAGCAAAGTTCAAGTCAAGCGATTGAAGTTAACTGGAATCTTTAAGTCGTTTGTGTAGAGTTTCTTAATTCATAATACAAAGCCATATAGGAAATGAAGGTGAAACTGTTGTTTTTACGATTTTCCCTGTATTGGTTACGTTTTTTTCTCTCTATCAGACCCTTCCTCGGACTTCATCAAACGCAACAGAAAATAAATCGATTCAAGCGTTCTTTAGTTCTGCAGTTGGCAACACATTAAGCTATTTATTTTTAATTAGGTAAAGAGAAAAAAATATAGAAAGAATATTACTATTTCTCACCTGGGACGTGGTCACCATTGAATCGAAGTTCTACTGTGTGCGGTCGAGGATCTCTGGGTGTGAAGCTGATGGCGTACGTATGTGCTCCTTGGGCGGCCGCTGCGGTTGGCACGCGACCTCCATTCACAGTCACTTCGAGGTTGCCAGGTCCAGCAGCCATTGTTTCCACTAGAAAGGTTTCATACTTCCATTAGCAAGAAAAGGTCCTGGCTATCTTAAGTCCCAGCAAAGAAATGGCATATAAGATTTAGCAAGAATGTAACAGTAAACTCACCAAGAAAGGTTACGGGTTTCCCGACAGTCCCATGAGCGACATCTTTTACTCTTATGGCGGTGACGTCATATACCTAAAAAGAAGGTCGTTTCTTGATCAGATTGAGAACAAAAAATATGTGGTTAATCTTGCCACACAAGATCAAATATATGGCAAAATGTAAATTGGACTTAAGATAAAGTTAACAAAAACACATGTTTTAAACTAACCTTGAGATGGAAAGGGCTAGCAGGTATTGGTACGGAGTCGACGAGCACGTTGAGTCGATGCTCGCCGACCGCTTTCGGCACAAACTCGGCACGGAACACAGCGGGCCCGGCCGCGGCCACTGCCGCCGGCACCGATGCGCCATTCGGACCTACGCCCAATGCTCAGCTCACTGCCACGCCCTAACGCCCTAACATCCTACACTAATGTTACTGGCCAGCAACTTAGTAATTTTTCATAGAATAGTGAAAACTTCTTTTTATTTTATGTAATTTAGTAAAGGAGCTTCTATTTATGAAATCTTTTTTAGGGTTTCTAATTATTTAATATGTTTTCTTAACTGGCCTTTTCGTATATATTTTTATATTTACTTTTCTCATGAATGTTAGGAGTTAGGGCGAAGCGGATGAGCGTACATAACCTAAATGATTGTTACTGTGTCATGTTATTTTGAGTATTTTATGTATTTTGACACAAATTTCATTGTTTCTTCATGTTTAAATCACAATTCTGACACTGGCATTCATAGAGAGTAATTATAACAGCATGTTAAACTTATCAAGCATGTGTCTTGAGTAAGCAGAGTTATTACAATTATTATTAGTAAAATAAAGTGTCAAGTCTAGAAGTTAAGAGGTGGATTGTTAGTACAGCAAAGCGTAATGAGACTATTACTATTTTCTACTAAGCCTAAACTACATTGAATATTTCTTTTATTCCTCCTTTCAAGTTCTCTAGGAGCGCCACACCACAGGTGATATTTTCCTCACTCTCTATATTTTATTTCAAGAAAACTTTTTTCTCATCTATACCACCCTGTAAAGAGAGAATCAAATGATGTTATTGCATAATTTAATTTGTGTACAAATTATTGGTTAGGTTACTTTGCTAACATTTTTATCCACCTCTGAAGTAAAAAGTATTGGTAAAATAGATCAGATATTACTGATAAACAGTTGTTTCTGATTTAGTTGTTGAACTGTTGGTTTCGATATGGGTAGTGCTATTCTAAAAAGTGGAATATGTTTGTAAAATACTATCAAATAACATTCTGAATATTAGTCTCAGAGCAACAAATGTGAGCACATAATTATTTAAAATGATTAGCTTTACTTTCCAAACATATAAACTCAAGACCAAATAATGGCATCATCATTCCTCACCCACATATTTTTGAGAAAATTTTTTGGGGGAAAAAAAGGGCACCAACAGAATTCATGTAGGCTTATCACTTGTTGCCATCAAACTGTTACTATGCCTTTTTCGTCTTGCATTTTTCATGACTATTATCTCCTTACCTTCGACATTGACTTCAATTTGGTCAAGCGTGGCAGCAGGATGGTGAAGCGTGAGTGAGGCCGGCTGGTGCAGCGGTACTGGGCCGGGTAGCGCCACGCGGGCGCCGCTGCCGCTGCCTTCAGACACTTCGATAATGAGTGGGCAGCCGGGGACACGCATCTGTTATGAAGAGAACCATTAAAACTTGCCATTATTACCCCAACAAGTATTGCATTACTCTCTGGGGTGTCTCAAAACTTATAAATGCCAAATATTAAGTAATGAATTTATTATTTATTTTATTTTTATACTTGCGCGCACTAAGACGCGTGATTTTGTGTATGATAATAAATAAATAAAAAATGTTTATTATTGGGCATTGAAGGCCCAAAAACCTTCAAAACGCTATTACTGCTTCTCCTCACCTTCCACATCCCTGTCACACAATGTTACAAGCAGGGATTTAATTTGAACACTGAAAATCAATGCTAAAACAATAATAAAACACTGATAATCAAGTTGTTTTGATGAGAAATTATCAGAGGTATTCTAATTCTGTGCAAACCATTTAAAAGGTCTACCTACCTTGTTGAAAGAGACGTTGACAACATGATGGCAGGCTTCCGTTGGTGTGAATGAAACTGTGAAGCGGGCATTTCCCTGAAATTAATAATGTAAAATAAATAATCAGAAATTATTTTAACACCCATTTGTGGTTGTTCTGACTAGCTCTATGGCACAGAAATTTCACTTAACTAGAGAGAGTATGATGAAGAACAAAAAATGGGTAGCTGCTGAGCCATTGACTGGACTTTTACTTACATCTGACTGTTTAACTTGTCTTGAATTTGATAGACCATATCTTTTACTCACCTGTGGGTGTACTTGAGTAGGTATGTTTAGTCCATGTGCAGCCACTGTGATTTCTAAGTTTCCTTCCCCAGCTTGCGCCGCATCTACTGCCAGTTGTACTGGAACGCCAACACGGGCTGATGACCCACCAGTTACTGTCACCAGCTTTCCGTCATAGGCTTTACAAGTGAATGGGGTGCCCTGTAATTATGACAGTGTTTAGTAAAATTATATTCTGTATGAAATTGAAGTAAGATTTGGGTACAATCAAAACTATTATGAAGCTAAGTTGCTGCTGTTTAATTAACGTGGATTTTCTTAATCTAGTAATATCAAAAAAACATATTTACTATTAAGGAATTCTACAAACAACAATTTGAAAGCTGTTGCACGTATTCTTTTGTTTCTTACATACCGGTACTGGCTGGTTATTATAATGCGCTGTCAACGTATGAGGTCCGACATGTCTCGGTGTAAAACTGGCCACTAAACCGGTGACCGCTTCTCCAGTTAATCTAACAGGGACTTCGCCCCTAGGCCCTCGTACTGTCACGGTCAGCTCGCCACCTCCAGAGCCTTCCACTCGTACGGAGCATGACGCTACTTCACCCACAGGAATCAATTCTATTGACAAGAAACCATATTCATTAGTTTTATTACAAATAATTTAATGTTGTGTTTTATTATTGTTTTGTAAACAAATCGAATAAGTCAATGTCACTTGTCTGTCAAGTCAACTGAATGTCATTGTCATTTGAGAAATACAGATAAAAAAAACATTAAGTAACAGTGTCACAGTGAACAAAACGCAATTTTGGCTTCAATAGCTAATACCGCGTAGACTAGAGCAAAGTTTTGGCACAGTATAATCATCCAGTAAGATATCTACCAGCGTTGCCAGACCGTACCAAAAGGTACGGTTTTCCGTACTATTCATCATGCAACCGTACCACAACCGTACCTCAGTGTGGACCGTACCTTTTTCGTACTTTTCCAATGATTTATTTTTCATCGCAAACAACAGAATAAAAAAAAAGTGCCATCCTGTTTTTCTCAACATTTCTTGCCTTCCTCTTCGTAACATAGTTTGCGGGACTATCACCGATGTCTATAGTCGGTCTGTCTGGAGCCGATAGTTATCTTGTAAAAAGTGAAAAAGTTTTTTATTTTCAATTTTACTGAAAGGTACGTCTTCTGTTGGAACAGGGATTATAAATCTCTTCAGTCTACAGATTTACTTCACTCTTTAAATCCCAAATACATTAGTAAATCTAAGATACATTTTATTGCAAAAAAACGTGTTAGTGGGCAACCTCAAATAAATCAATTAAGCATTTTGATCTTTTCTGTTTTTATTTTATCCATTATAGTATTTAAGTCTATTATTAAGTACAATTATGATTGTTTGATTTAGTTCTTGACGATTTGAAAGCACTTGTAACAGGTCTATTTAAATAAAGAGGTTTCTGATTCTGATACTCTGTGGGGTCCTGAGAGGCCCGGATTTTTTTAAAACACATTGCTTTTGAAAAAATCCGCGCTCGCTCCGCTCGCGATATACTTATGTCTCCATTTTCTTGATAGGAGCATATGCGTATGCGCATTTTCTGCTCTAACTAAAGATCATTGAGAGACAGACACACGAGGATAGCCTTAACGGCCTTGTCCACCTCCCAGAAAGGCTACCTGTTATTTAAAATTAGTTTTCTACTAAATAAGCAAATCGTTAAGGTTGCTCACTAACCTTATACACCTCCAACAATCCGCACTAAGCCCACGTATTGGAGTGTGGCTCGTTCCACCTCATAGTTGAGGTGAGGCCCGTGCCCAGCAGTGGGACGTGTATGGGAAGCATATGTTATGTAAGCAAATCGTAAGAAACACAATTGAAAGAAATGAGAATTGCCTAGACTTGATTGCTCGTTCTTTCAAGTCTCTTACTCCAGTGAATAATCTAACCGATTAACAATAGCTAAAAAAAAGCGCTTGCTTCGCTCGCGTTCTGTTATCTTGACCTCTGTTGCTATGTTCTGCCTGGCTCATCTATTTTAACGTCTTTACTGCTAAGTAAATGAGGCCTAGCGAACTTGATGTCGCCGACGTCTACATGTGGTCTAGCGCCACCACTTTCGAAATCACTTTCCTGCTCCTTAATGAGTTTTTGAACATTAATAAAATACCTACATTTTACTTGTATCTATATAGTGGATCTAAGTTCTTGACTTGACCACGACTATGTGACCCCGTCCTGGCGCCAAAGCTGGATCCGTCCTTGGTGGAGTGACGCACACAACACCGTCGAAAAAGTTTTCTTTTAGTTCTTCATTTTGAAGCCCCTAGAGGGCGCTGTAGTCCATTTAACGTGACGTCATGTAGCCTATAACCAGTGGCCAATCAAGAGGCTTCCAACGGCACCTCATTTTTGCAATTATTATTAATGCTAGTTAAGAAGTTACGAGCGAACAGATGAAAATCCTCGTACATTGGCACATACATACAACTATACACAAATACAGGTCGCGATCATAACCGCCCTTTTTGCTTCGCCGTAGTCGGGTAAAAATTAGAGTCCGACCGAAACTGGTTTTCCGGCCGAAACCGAAACCGAAACCGAATGTTCGGCCTGGGATTCAGTTTCGGCCGAAACCGAAACCGAAACTCACGTGGTCAAGTATAAAATACCTAGAATTACTGAATTCTAAACCTTCTTACCTATTATTCTGATAATGACAACAAAAAAAAGTTACAGACTCATTGTTTTAACACAAGATTCCACTGCTGGGCAAAGGTCTCCCTCAATTGTTTTCAATTGGCCCCTGTCTTTTGCTAAAGTCCACCATCCGCCGGAGTTTTGTACCAGGTGGTCACACCATCGTTTTTTGGCCCTCGCCCTTCAACGATTCAGTCCTTGAGGAGCCATTGGGTTGTGATTCAGGCTGGATGCATTCTACAGACATGACCTGCCAACTCTCATTTCAGTTTGGCGACTTTCTAGCCTACGTCTTGAACGCCAGTTTTAGCACGGATCGTGGTGACCATACTCTGTCTGTGTGTTAAATGCCTAACACACGTGGAGTGTGTACCTTGCTCTTGAAAAATTCCGAGCTTTGACTTAGGGTGTTCCGTGAACAACCAGGCTTAGGCACTGATTGTTAGGATGGGCAAAATGCAAACGTCGCGAAGTTCTCGCTTGAAAGATAGAAGGTCGCACTTCATAAAAGCCTTGACCAGTTAACTCCTCCAGGCGATTCGGCGTACGATTTCCTTATCTCGCCTGTTTTTATACAACGACCGTGGCAAACAAGCATGCGGACCGCCTGACGGTGAGCGGTTACCGCAGCCTATGCACACGTGCAACCCCAGGGGATTACTTGCTTGTTGCCGACCCTGCAGGAACCTTTATCAAATATCTGTTGAAAAACTCCATACTATAGCTCATCGGGAAAACCTCGACAGAAAGTTCGTTCCACAATTTAACACATCTCACACATTCACACACATCTCAGGATCCGGACTGCACGAGATCATGGCGGCTCCAAAGAATGTGGATGAAAACCCTGACGATGGCGGTGGCCTTTTCTTGAACTCGAACTACCTACTTTATGTGCCGTTTGTCATCAGTTGACAAACGGCAATGTCCAATACGATAGCACACTACCGTTAGTTCTTTGAGCAGTGTCTGCTCTGCCACTCGGCGGGTGTCTTGGCGAAAAGCACGTTGTCGTCGGCAAAAGTTGGTCAATTTTTATAATTCAACATCGATTCCTTTATTAGAGTAGGTCTTGCGAACTGCCTCCAATACGATAGTAGTAGTAGTAGTAGTAGTAGTAGTAGTAGTAGTAGTAGTAGTAGTAGTAGTAGATCGATCATTCAAGTACAGAAACGAAACGAAAACTTCATTGTCAGTATCAACAACCATTCGACGTCCACTGCTGAACATCAGGCCTCCCCCATAGATTTCCAGAGCGGCCAGTTATGGGCGGCCCACATTGACCGAAACCCTGCGATCTGTATCAGGTCAGCCTTTTTCTTTGCTGGTAGGAGTCCCACGCTGCGTTTGGCTTCAAATGGTATCCCACTCGAGAACTTTTCGACCGCAGTAGCCTTTCTCGTGCAATGTGCCCCGCCCACTGCCACTTCAACCTGCCAACCAGCGCAGCCCCACGTCACGACGGCGTTTTTAGTGCCCAGCCGTGTTAGATGCGGCGATTCACCTCTTTCTCGAAGGTGGACCTGCCTTCTTGGATCATTTGGCCAAGACATAGTCGTCGACAACTTCGAAAATCGAGCTACCAATAGAACAGTCTCAACGAAAACCTACATGTAAACAGTTCCGTCAAAACATTACCCCTGAAGAAGTTTTGCGTCTGGTGAAAACGCATTGACGAATTTGTGTTGCTACGGAGCCATCCGAATGTCCCACAAAAATCCCACGACAATTCCCGAACTTTTAGAAGCCGCCAGGCTCTGCCATAGCGTTGCCGCGAGAAACGAAGTTATACGAGCGCGCACGAAAACCTCCGAAATGAGTTTCGGTTTCGGCTAAAGTTTCGGCCGATTTTGGCCGAAACCGAAACTGTGGCCGAAACTTGATTTTTTGGCCGAAACCGAAACCGAAAGTTCGGTCGGATACTAGTAAAAATGCAATAGACTAACCGTACCTTGAAGTCAAAAACCGTACCTTTTCTGAAAGCCAACCGTCCTTTTTTGGGAAGTCATACTGGCAACACTGATATCTACATACAAACGTGCCGTTCGTGGTTTGAATGTGTGCGTGAGCGTCGCGCGCCGTGTCGCGATATCACGCACACGCAATTTCACGCACACACTAGCATAAAATAGGGAGGCCTAAGGAGGCGGCGGTACGGACGGGCTGTGCTGTGCCGCGTGTCTGTGTGCACGCTAGGCTAATAACTCGGCGGGCGGCCTTAGATAGCCTACTGTATGGTTATACTGTGGTTTTGGTTAGAGTCAGAGTTTAGAGAGCGTGTAAATCACACTTAGAGGTTACTGATAATCAAAAAATAGGTGCATGTGTTACAGTTGTTGTGGAAGTTATGTTCCGAAGGCACGTTAACGTTGGGATGTAAGTCTAAACAAAAGGCTTGCATGTATGTTTTGTTGCTTGAATTGAAATTAATGATTGTGCATCTTCCATGGCTGGCAGATCTCTTTTTCAGAAGAGGATTTTCATAGGAATTTTGGATACTCACCTACTTGCGCAGTGTCTATGGTCACTCTTTGAGCGGGAGCTACGTGGAAGACAAATGGTGATGATGGCACTGGTTCCCCATTGAATTTTATATCCACACGATGTGGCGTCGGCGTTTCTGGACGCCAGAACACTAAACATCGACCTCCACCGACAACCTGGGAAGAAATCATTTAGATATTTAGGAAGGTAGGTAGATTCATTAGAGTTAGGACATAGGTAGCTACTTAATGCAGACGATACAATTCCCAACTAAGTTAGGTGGTTGTTATCTTACAGCCTTACCTGAACATGGTTGGGTACTTCTCCTTCGTTTATTGAAATTTCAAGCTGCCCTTCTCCAGCAGCACTTGCATCCACTGAAAAAAAAACCAACTGTAGAAAGGTGGTAGGTAATCAAGCAAATTACATTCCATTAGAATCTATCGTAGGACGTTGCCAAACCATACGCTGCTTGAACACTCAACATGACTTCCCAGAGGGCGAAGCTTAAAACAGTTGCAGTACCTATGTGCAAACTTCGTACCTTAAATAAATTAAATATAAGCCGGTACCTTTGAATTGACACTGTTGTCCGACAACAGCGTTACCGACGTCTGTGACTTTAATGAGGCTTGAATCGTAGACCTTGGCGACCAGCGGGTCAGCTGCCAGCTTGTCGTCTGCGATCGACATCTGTCAAACAAAATTATAAGTTTATGAGTTATTGTTAATGGTCATCCAACTGCAATCTAAGCAGTGTTTGATCCACTTTTAGTTTATGAGACTGATAGACAAACAACTTATTATAAAGAAAAGTTTGGTTTACAGGGTGTGGTGGGAACGGATATGAAACTAATGACCTGCAAGTAGTTTCACACACTACACGCCCATGCTGCACATATTATGCAACATAGGTAACAGAAAAGGATCGGCTAAAACAGAACAAGTACCTATTACCTATGTGGCCACTAAGCAGGTGTTAGGCGACTGCAACTTTCAATTTGTTCATCGGACTACCCATTAACAACACAATACGATCCACAACTAACACGAATCAGAAAACGCGCCTTTTATTTTCTTGCTAAAATGTAATTCGTAACCATGTGTGTATAAATACGCTCACAACAAAACGAATACTCAAATTGATTGATGACGATGACAATACATGTTTGACATGCGAGCATAAATCAGTGATCCGAGACCAGCAATAGCAAACGATATGTCATTGTGTCTTTACATAAAGTTATAGGATTTGCATATTCTTTATTTTATACGAGTACCTACCTATTCTTGAAAACCATTAGTTCAAGAAGTAAACTCACTAGCCCAGTGGTTAGGGGCGTAAAAGTTACCGCTGTTCCACATGTCGTAAAAGTCGACTAAAAGGCCTTCGGGGTTGCCGGGAGTGCACATGGTGGAGCTGTGTACCTTCATTAACCGTGGCCCCTACATTGCCATGCGCAGCGGCGGGTTTCAGAGGGGTGGTAAAACTCTCTTCGAGTTGAGCTGGATATACAGAATGACGCGCAGCATAGCGCGCATAACGCGCCAGGGGTCCACCGGTTGACTAGATATCTCATGGAGGTGCTCGCGGACCTTCTGGTTACGCGCGGAAGAGGGCCAGCGAGGAGTTAACTTTCCCACTCTTTCTGGGATGGGCGAGTCCAACTACAACACCCCTTACCTCCGAAGGATGGAAAGTGCGTAAAATGCATTGCCCACGCCCAAAAAGGGAGTTAACTCAATGCTGCCACTATGCAGCTGATTTTATATGCATCTATAGCTACTCAGTAGGCTTCTTAGTAACTGAGTAGGTACGGTACATTTCGATATGTGCGAGTAGGTTGATTGACAGCGCACGGCGCAGTATCCGTAGGTGGGCTGGTGAGATCACTACCCACTGAGTCTATTTAAAGCCTGGTTGACCCCTTTTCCTTGCCGTATAATAAAGTCCCTGACGTTGAGTTGAGGTCCGCCGACAGTTTCCGAACATGCTCCTGCGCAATTGACTCGCTACCAAAAGTGACTCGACCAGTCTTTTGATTGTTTCGGATTTGAGTGTCACCACAAACTTCAATCACCGTGGTATAAAAAATTGCTTATCTCAATTATTAAAGATCTTTTTGCCACTTTGTAAGGTCAAATGGTTAGATCCTGACTTTAGCTACGACCAACTTGAGAGCTCATGTCAAACTCAAGTTTTTTTAACACTGCTCACAAACGATATTACATAAACGATTTACAAAATACGTCTCAAGATTCTCAGAGACTGTGCAGTTTAATAAACAAGAAATAAAGCAGGTAGGTCCTCTGCTTCCATTTAAGCCACAAATACCTACATACTTAAAAGACATCTAAGTTATGCAATAATTCATTCGTTCGCACCGCGATTTATAGAAATGGTTCGTCATTTAGTACATTTGCACACAGCACCTTGAAAAGTAATTTCCATCCCTTAAGCTCCAGACTGACAGGCAGAGCCGACCTTTAAAGGTGAAGGTTCAGTTCGACAGAGGTCGATTACAAGTAAGAAATACTGCGGGTTTTATAGGATTGCAAGGGTTACAAGATATTTTAGACTAGTAATTAATTTGGCGTCAATAAGATCGGTAAATGCGGACCGAGTTAGAATCTGTCAATTTCTTTGCAGCCGCTTGATAGGAGATTTTCAATGAACTGGGAAAAAAACTTCAACTTAAAATTAACGATTGAGCTGTAAATTAGTAGGGCTACTTTGTACAGGATACCAGCGGATTAATGGGTTACGTATGTCAATCATCTTTAATAAGTTTTTCTAGGTTTTTGGCTTGAACACAATTTAGAAGAATTTCTAATTCAGGACGTTTCAGATAAACAGACTTGAATTTTAGCATATCATAAGCTTACATCGATCAAGTGTGTGCCAACTTCCTCAGGCGTGAACTCCAGGCGGAAGACCCCAGGTCTTTCAGCCACGTCCAGTACACGTGCAGTCACCGGCCTTCTGGATGGCGACGTAACTGTTACTCCCACCTGAAAATAAAGTTTAACGTTAGTTAAATCATGAACAGTCAAAGTCACAAATACTATTTCATTCGCCATCTATATTATACTGGAAACACCATTATCATGTTGCCGGGTTGAAGAAATTGTCCTCTTTAGGTTCAAAAATTTCATCAAAATAGTGTCATAAGAATTATTTTAATTCTTTATTGCACAAAAAAAATATGGTACAACAGGCGGACTTAATGCCAATAAGTCATCCTCTACCATTCAATAAGGCTAAGCAAAAAGTATAGTAGTCTGTACATTTGAGTGATTTATTCGAGAAAATGTATCAAAAAAATCGAAACAAGTTTGTAGAAGTAGTGGCAATGTTACCTCATTCTTGCTGAAGTTCCCAGTGCCAGGAGAAGTGGATATCTCGAAGACAGCCGGCACTCGCGCAGGGATCAGTCTGGTGGACTCGCCCCCGCCCCCACTCGCCGGCCCCGCCATCACTTCGACCTTCCACGGGGACCCTGTAATAGACAAAAACATGAATAAGTAAAACTTCACACAATGTAATGACACTTACTCCCGAATTCACAAGCGCAAATCAACGCTGAGCATCCCTACAGAATTATAGCTGTTTCTATCAGTTCTATTGAAATTTTACGGGACGGTATGAGCGTGAGCGCGTGCTTAGCGCTGATTGAAGTTTGTGAATTAGGGGGTTAATGTTGTAAGTATTATGCATAAAACTAGTTCTGAAATAACGGTGTCAGTAAGTTACTCCAGTTCAGAGAAATTGAATGAGTTTTGTACGAGCAAGTAAATAGTCACATTTTGGTTCATTACTTGCCGTGTTTTCGGTACTGAAGATAATTACATTACATAATTAGAGCCGTTTGCAAACCAGTGAATATGCGCTTCTTTAAATAAGTAAACAACTCATTCCACGAACCAGGGAATGCACCGAGCGATGTTTCTGTTTTGCTCGGTTTTTCAACGGTTCTGAATGAGTTCTCTGTTGAATTGTTGTCTAATGTTTTTGTAATAAATTACATTGTTTGCCATTGCCACTACAAGTATTTGAGCCAAAATGATTTTTTGCGTCGTTTTTGTTAAGGTATTGGAATTTACCAAAAGGTGTAGGTATGTGTGTGTCCTTTTGTGAAATGAAAATGTAAGAACTAAAAAATGCATTAGTAGGTATTTGACAGTATTCATTGAACATTTAAGTACCAACTGTCTAATACAGGAGATACTTGCATAAGTCAATAAATAAGAATAGGATGATAAATATGTACAGTCAGGTGAAACAATCACTGAGTATTGTAGTAGGTAGTCAATTTTGGTAGCCTCTTTAAGGCGCATTCAATATAGCTTTGCCCAGCCAGAGCACACTGCAGCGTTAGTTTAAATATCCATATAAAATACAGTTGCTGTTGTATGTATGTATTTAAAATGTATAGCACTGCAGCAGCGTTAGACGTGTTTTCATTTGGGGCATTCTATACAAGGGTGCATCCTTATCAAACAGTCACTTAACTATGTCAGTTTAAGCACAGCTTAGTAAAGTGTAAATATCAATATGTTAACTCAGTATTCAGCTACGTTGCTCACCGTAACACGCATTCATGACAAACCGTACTAGTCTACATTGCATTCGCGGTAGGTAACCACACAAATAGCTAAGACTAAGTACCCAATTACGTAAATAAATCGTTTCTGTAAACCGCGCAGGGGCATGTGAATAACGACATAACGATCAATCTCGTCGTCAAATGGCTCAAACGAAAACTTGACATTTATGTAGATTGGCACGCACCTGAGTACAGACGTATTATTTAATACTCTGTGTAATTAACATACTTTGTTCGAGTTTCCCGGAAAACAGATGTTATTCAATCCACCTGTATTGATTAATTTACTTAGCTACAAGACAGGCGAGCTATCTAGGTAAATAGGTGGCTATTTGCGTAGTTAGTTCCTAAATCAAATAAATTTTCATGCTTTCAAAATGTTACGTTGGATTGGAAATACATTATGACGAGCAAATGCATTTTAGTTATAATTTCCTGTAGTAAAAATTATACTTTCGCTTGTATGGTCAACCAACAGTTATTAGTTTTTTTGGTTTTTTATTGAGCTACTTATAATTTATTATTTATGTCCTGGTAATGATTGGCAGGAGCATTACGTAAACAAAACATTTGTGTAGAGACTTCTGCTATTGATTGTACGAAGGGGCTTTGCGCACACGTCAAGCGTAACATTGTTATACGCTGGAAAATCACTTCTAGCGCTTTGCCTGAGTGACTTCGAAGATGCAAAGTGCATGTACACTTGTCATGTGAATTGTGTGTACAAGCTGTTAAAAACCATTTTTGAAAACATTATATCTACCTAGGTACTTAAATGTTAGTGAGGACAGCATCATAATTCATGAGCTGTTAAAGTACACATTTAACAGGCAGACGTCTGTCTGTGTCTTGGTTGGTAGCGGAAACAAAAGACAGCAGCCCTGTTTACAGACATATGATTCTTACTAATTATAGTCAAATGTAGTCTGCACCTAACCTCTAATTAGGCGGGGTAACAACCTGAAACAAGTAGCGTTACACGCTACGGGTGCGCTACCTGACGGTTCCCATAGATATTAATTATTCAATTCACTATTATGGACATATCTAGTCAGTTTAAACCCACGCGGTATTGTAGAATCTTCAATAGTACAAATTAAGCGTAATATGTCGTCTATACCTACATACTCGTATATGTTCTGTCTTTAGTGGCTAAAGGAGTGCATCGACTTGTGTCAAATCGGTACATAAAGCGGATACCTAATCAGCCAGAGTACGTCTGTCTTTGTGAAACTGCACAGAATTATTCAGTTCAACAAATACTAAAGAGAAACTCATATTATTAAAATATTCACTGGTCTCTGATTGTACTGTAACTAAATTTATATCAGAAAACTACCGCAGTCCAAACTCACACAGTTTATAACGCCCTTTCTCTAGTAAGTATCTTGCATTAGAAGAAAATTTTCCAGGGTAACGTTCGGTATCGGTTCTTTCAGCTGTAAACCTTCCAATACTGTGTTTAAAAAACGAACTAGGTAACTGCAGAAGCAACTGTGCCTCTCATTTCAATGTTTATTAAATAACCGGGTCTTATTTGCCGGCAAATGGCTGCTTACAAAATGTGTTATGAAATCAAAAGGTCAATAAAAGTCTCGCCGATCGCCGAGGACGCTAGATTAGTAGCCGATGAACTTTTTAATTGAGTCGCGTTTGCGTAAATGGAATTGATGAAACATAGTTTATTGTACTGAAATAAATTATAATTTATGTGCCTCGTTTATGCCAATGACATGTGTTATTACACACACACACATTTCATTGGCATAAACGAGGCATAAGCACAAATGATCAGTGAGAAACGTATTTGCTAAAACAGAGGAAACCTTTTTCTAGGCAGGTAGGAGCACTGATACCTACTTCTATTTTCTAGGTGGGGACAAGCGATTTCGGACCATGCCAATTAGACGACTGAAACCGTCAAATTACAGTCGCTTTGTTCGGTCTTTTAAAACGTCTTCGACGATTGTGAATACTTCTCTACCTGCTCTGTTTTGAAACAAATTCACTTTGTTTTCTTATGCAGACTTGAACATAGATAAACCAATGCAATAAAGCGGTCAGTATGAGTGGTGTCCGTTTGTTGGGATGTAGTTGTTCAAAACTATACATTTTTTTTCAGGCTTTTAGACTGTCATAAACGTAGTCATAATCCTCTTTTACATTGCACAATATCAGTTACGTATAAAACTAATTACAAATGTTTAGGTATTTCTTCACAAAATATAAATATGACTTTACGACTTTGTACCAACCAAAATAACATGAAGAATTCATCAACTTTTTTATGAATGATTTAGTAGTATATGTTATATGAAATGGATATTCATAATGCAACCCGTGAGACAAATACTTTAGATAAAAACCGTTCCAAACGCCTTCCTGAAATATCCGGCTACAATGCCAACTCCATCACGAGTGTCAACTGGAATACAAACAAGGCAGCATTCCGCGCAGCTTTTTAAGCCTACTGCCTTCCATCTGGTAGGTATCTGGGCGACCTTGTCAAAACACCTTTCGACCCGTTTCAATTTGGCTTTTATTTCATCTGCTCCCGCAAAGATATTGTGAGTAACGGTATGTGTTTCAAAGAAGGAGGTTCCCGATAGGCACTTAGTGCTATTGTATGTTGCAAGACATCTCCCAAAATGATCTTGTGTGGACTAATTTAAAAAATACATTTCTTTCTTTTTTTCGTCTGTCAATGTCAATATCAGAAATGCTTTACTTTACAGGATTTTTGCGAAAATGGGAAAGATTGGATTACCTTCTACTGGTATCAGAATCGATAGGTGAATAGTGTTCATATTTTCAGACAATTTAAAAGAGCTATTTATTTACTATTTGTTCAGATGAAAAATGTTGTATCTACTTACTAACTAATGTAAAAAAGCCATTATGCTCGTTCTCATTTATTAACCTAACGATATCGGTATTTTAACACACTTTTCGCAATGCCTTCGGAATTTGGTTATACTAATTATTTAGTTGACTACATACTGAACTAGTTTCTATTAAAAATACCGGCAACATGTCGAAACAGAAGTTTACTGAGCACCACAACTTAATGGCTTAGCTCTATACCTATGTATGTATAGTACATTCACGGCATCTCACAAATTACGCAACGTTCCTAATAGCGTGCCAATTCTACGTATGTCCAGCCTATGCTCCCCAGATTAATCTGTTGCTGTCTCGTGTGTTACTATAGCGTGAGAGCTAGACAGGTATGTGGCCAAACTAGGAAAGTTGCAGAGTAGGGCGTTTGGTCAGTCCAGTCATTTGTACTCACCTGTCCGATGTGGCCGTTACCGCCCTACAGTTCTGCCATGGGAACACTTAACGGTACAGAATGTACGCGTATGTAATTAGACAAAGCACTCAGTAACAGTGTTGGGTATTGTGAATACCAATTAACAGCCCAGTATCAAAGTTAGGTAGAAAATGTGGTAAGGTTTCCTTGATAATGAATCCAAATAAGAAATGCAGTTCTTATTTTTGCACTTTTCTTTCTAATAAAAGAATAAAACATTCTTCAGATTTATTTTTATAACAAACAAGGCAGGTTCTTAGAAACGAGAACTACAACATTTATTTCTACTACCACAAGCTTTCACAGAAATCTAAAATAAGCTCTGCTAGTGTTTCCTAGTAATACTTAATTGGCCATTATCAATTATTGATTAGCACAACACCTGCACCGTATACGTTGATTTTGCAGTTATCAATGAATAGCCCTAGAAGTATATCCAGCGAAGCTCAGCTGTAGTAGATTATAGGAAGTAAGTACAGTAACACAAAATGTAGAGCAAAATAAACAACATTTCCACTTTTACAAAGAACAATGCTAGTGATAGGAAAGTTGTAACATCAGACGCGAAGTGTGTAACATCGATGTATTTAGAGATAGAGCATGTAATATCTGCCAATACGCCGAGAATTTCATTTTACAGATAGTATCAGAATACCGAGATTTTGTAACCACACTCACTCGAATGTTACGGCAATCTCGCTACTTTATGGAAAGTCCGAGATTATCAGCGATGAAATACTTCACTTTTTCGAGATGAGGTTGAAATTACACGATTAAGTAGAAATAATGTAGATAATTCACTGTATCACCTAAAAAATGTTGGAAATTTTCTAGCGGTGAATAATGTGTAGTTACCAATGGACTAGATTTCAAGATTCTTTATGACTGAATCCTTTATGAGCAAAGCTGCAACGAAACCTAGTATATTTCTTACGGCCCACCTTGGTGCTAGATGATTATTTGTTACCACGTTTTTACTGTGACCATTCGAGCGCAAAGTTAACTGTTAGATAGCGCAAATAATGAGCTGTTGATACGTAATTGAAAGATTTAACCTTTGAAAGAAATCAATGGTACGCCAGTGATCAGCAACTTTGGAAAATATTGTTCTGTTGTAGTTTGTCTATTCGTTTATTTACATAACGTTATGTTAGTTCATGAATTGCGGTCAGTGATTGTGCTTTCTATCGTTTTAGTGTAAAAATATTTGAATATATTTGCATTAGAATAACAATAATGTGAAGAATTTGAATATCCATTAATCATCATAAAAAGGCTGCTTTTTCCTCGATGATTAATCACTTCACTGGTGGACTACTTAATACTTTATTGCATTTCATAATGTTAGGAATATGGTTTCAGACACATTAGTAGAGATCGTATAAGCTGCATTTACGCGCCCCTCTACTGCAGCTACGCATACGAGTACTCTTGTTTGCGTAGATGTGGTGGGGTGGCGCGTCATTTCAGCTTAGATGATCTCTAAATCAGATTATGGGCCCTGTTGGACACTAACTATCAGTCGTGTTAGGATATAAAAAACAATTGTGTTTCAAAAAATGGAGCCTATAAATTTGGGAAGTGAAAATAATATAGAGCCTTAGTATTATGTTTAGTATAACAAAGGCTTACTTAAAAGGTTTGTACTGTCTAGGAACCAGACCAAACATATATATTTTTATGTTATATGTGATTTACAAAATAAAAGAAGATGATTAACCCTACAACAGAAAAATGCGAAGCAGATTTCATATTCGTAAATATCAAATAAAGTATTAAGAAGAGATGCCCTCTCAAGAACCTCTGAACCAAACCAACAGAGGGGAGCGTAAAGCTTAAAGATTAGTCTGCTTTCGAGCTTAATGACAAAATATTCATTATTCTAAGCTAAACCACCGCGGAAATCAAACAATGCTAAATATAATGTCAACATTTCATTAAATAGAGTTTTCATGTAAATTCTACTATCTTTCATCTATTCAATTCTCTCTTATTGTAAATTACAATAGAACTTGCTAATGCCCATTGTGGCAGTTTACCGGTACAATCTTGCCCATTTTACCATGAAAATTTGCAATAGTAGTTTTTTCTTAAGTTGCTTGTTGCTTTCTGCCTCTGCTCTGCAATTCATTGTCAATGAATGAGACCATTAAGAGCTCCGTTCAGGGTTTAGCTTGTGTTTAATTGTTGATACTTAATAGAAAACCTCACCAGGTGCGAAAGAATGCCATGCCGCCACTGACATAATATGTGTACACATCAATGAGTACGTAAACTATGTGAAGTAGGTAGAAGTACAAAGTCAACGAACAAAGAATTACCTTCAGCAGGAACCTGTATTACTCGTGCCAGTGTGGAGGCACTACAAAACAGACAATACAAAAGTATTACAATCATGTAGGAAAGTACAAAGTTTCAGTTGCCTTCCTTGTGAATGGAACGTTGGATGGCCCACAGAGCGTCCTTGTCACTCTGCCCTTGAGCTATTAAAGATCTATGCTAGATAAATCTTCTACAAAACAATCCCTGGCTTTATTGAAAATTTTAAAGCATATTCCTTGCCAAAGTTTGCAAGAAGAATTTTCTAAATAGAGTTTGTCTTTAAAATATATTTCCCGGAACAGGTTTAAGTCTTTCCACGCAAGACTCCGCGCGGTTAAGAGAAACTGCAAGTTTTACTTTGTATGCAGCGCGATGTGAAAAGTAAGCATGTTTCTCAAATATTTAGACGAAGGAAATCTGCGGACGTCTAGTGTTCAGTTAGAATATTCCCGGTTTATTCTTTGAGTGATTTTTGCATACTAGTTTCGTGAGTTTGATCTTAAAGATGTCAAGCTGATAAGGCCAGGAGGGTTAGCCATGAGCAACGCGTATTTTATCGCTGTGTAAGAAGCACCTTCTAATTTTTATGCGATAATTATTATAGAAGTCGGCGACAAGTCAAAATTAAATTTTAATGGCGCTAGAATGCTTTTTTTTAGCAATTTTTCCTAGGAAATAGCTATAGTTTGAAAATAATTCGCTTTGAAGTACATAACAAGATTCAACACGAGATGGCACAGGAACATCACGCCAAAACAAAAATCCAAACTGCAAGCTAATAAATAAAAACCTAGAAACATAGGGTGAAACATGAAATTTTGTTGATGAAGATATTCAATTTTTCGATCAAAACAATTCAATCAGTCCCATGTTAATACCCTCCCGTCCAGTTAAGTGTCAAACAAGTTGCAAACATTGTAACCTCAAATTGCATTTTGCAACTTGCTACAAAACCTTAGTTCTTAGTGCAGGCAACATTTGCAGAGGATTGACAGAACAGTAATCTGGATAGAAGTTCATTTAAGTTATAGTACATTGTTACACGAGGGGTGAAAATGACTTATTTAGTCCCGAGACGGGGTTTGGCGCCCGGAACGAAGTGAGGGCGCCAATAGTTCGAGGGACTAAATAAGTCTTTCACCCGAGGTAAACACTGTGCTTTTCATTACAAATACGAGGAAAGTAAAAATAAAAACATGAATTAATTCATGAAGATCGAATTGCCGCTTTCCCGCCTATTCTGTTTGTTTTTTTTTTTCTGTGGCCGGCCCTCTATTCAGCCATTATTTTTTATTTTCATCATTGTAAAACTGGTAAATATTTTGCTCAAAGATACGTTATTTCAAAGAAATTGTTGAAACTAACTTAATAAAGTCATTTTAAAAATATATATTCTCTAATCAATACTTCACTTTAAGTTATTTCAATTTTATTTTACATCGTGGCTGTATAGAAAGTAGGAACATGGTTCAATAGATATGTGAAAAAGAACTACTTTTTTTTTAATATTTGGCAGCTGTCAGTTGAAAGTGATTCTCCCTAGGGATGAAAAGTATTACTTTCAGCCCGCTTCTCAGGTCAGTAATGACCTACTTTCAGAGTATGAGTAATGAAAAATAAATAAAAGATATTCTAAACTGCACTTTCGCAAGCCGGGCGATCTTTTAACAACAGGTTACATCAAAATTGTCACTCACGTATTGCACAAACAGGGTCTGCAAATTCCTAGATGATGGTAAGGTATGTTTTTATGTAGAAATATCTTTATTTGTATGAAAGTAATCCATAGTACATTCATGTCGTGCCAAAAATGCTCATAGCATGCAAAATAAAAAAAATATAAAACCTTTATTATTATATAGTAGGTACCAGATAGCTGTAACTAGGTACAAACTCCCACTCGTTTGTACATGTCAAATAGATATACCATCGCAACTGTTCAATTAATTGGCTGTTAACTGTTAATTTTGCATCATTATCGTGCTAATTTAACAATTTCTACATCACTGAGAAAGGACATGTTGGTTCAAATTAACCGGAAGTTCTCCACATTGCCAATTATTAATTAACAAAATTGCAAGCTGATGAGGTTAGTTTGGCATTACTTTTGAGCGCCATCTCGTGGCATGGCCTGTTAATTGATTGGGAGCAGTTCACTGTAAACGAGTCAGGTAATGTGGTTTCACTGTGAAACGTCCCAGGAATACCTATTGGATATTTCGTATCGTTTGGACTGCTCATTAGTGGTCTGATTCCCAGAATTCACTGTGGTACTGAATTTGTGAACGTGTATTTATGTAGAGCTGTATTTCATCTGGCTTTTTACTAGCACGGTCTATCATGCATTCGACTGCCTATCAGCGCGATTGGTAAAGATTATATCCTTTACTAGATTAATTCCTACATGACCGGTGGTCAGGTGCAAGCACATGAACTCATATGCATTAATTAAAGAAGTTCCTAAGGATTTTTACCACACTCTCAGTCAAAATCAGCTTAACTTTAGCGAAGCTTAACATAATTTAAGCCTTAGTTTTTTTAACAGCCATATTACTAAATGTTATGTTGCCTTTGAAGGAGAAAACTTCTACTTGTATAATTTCTACGAGTTTATTCACCTATAATTTAAATGATGCGAGGTTTTTTTGACGACATTGGCCTTGCCTGACGTATTTTCTTGAATGCGAATCAGCACAAAAATCGTTCTTATGGATGAGTCGAATGTTACGGAATGTTACGTATTCATATATAGTCACTCTCTTCAGAATTCACAGGCTTCCAGCAAAGTGATGTTTGGAGATGAATGTTTAGCTTCAATATTGTCATCTGTCACGTATAATACGTATATATAACACTATTTAAATACCCCAATATACAATGTGCGAGTACGTAAAACGATTAAAACAAATAATTGGAAGCTATTTTAGAACAAAAGCGCCATTGTATTTAAAGATTTATTCCACTGATTTTGTATTTGCTATTTAGAATATTGGCACCTGACCGAACAGTATTTCGGTCTATTATTTTATGAATGGGCTGTTATTGTGAATATAACTTCTTGCTAAATACCTCTTTTTACGATTTACTGGCAACTTCTCTTATTCACAGATGTACAAAGCGTAAAAATGATTTCAGTATTCGTGTTTGACACGATTTCTATTAGTAGGATTATAGTTTCAATGAGAGTAATCCTTTGTATGAATTGCCAAAGATATGCATTTCGGAAGTGATGAGTTTGTAAGTTAGTTTCGTATGTTAAATAGTTACAAAATGCAAAACTAAGGCTTTTGATAGAATGTACTGAGGCGAGTATGTATTATCTGATCACACGCAGCGATTGATGCGTGCGATTAATCGTGGATTAGCTTATAAAAGAAATGCCTCTCAAAGTCACGTTTTCGCGCTCCACGCACTTAACGCGATCGAATGGAACTCACACTTGGACCTTTGTTCCATAAGAAACTGGACAGCCGTTAGTTTTCCGCGCTTGCCCTTCGAATACCTTGAGCTGGTAAACATCGCATGAGTTAAGCTGATTTTCTTGTAAACTGGAGTTTCTAAACAACCACTCGTGTTTAAATCGGAGATTGTGCGTGCAGGATGTCGGCTACGCTGACCGAGGCAACAATGGGTTCCCTCCATAAACATTGTATTGTTTTAGAGCAAAAACGGTGATGTGCAAAAGATTCTTGTTAGATTAAACTATGTTTTTTCCCTCTGAATAAATTATAATTTGATGTGAAGTTTAAAGAGTAATGCCAATATAAATAATACTTGCCTGGGGCTTGGATTTGCTTTTGTTCGAATGAGATTTCTTGCTGTTGTTTTATGTCACGCTACTTGCTAAATTCATGGGTAGGTCACCATCAAAACTTTGTTAGACTGGTCAAAAAGGAATTACGGTATGAAAAAACCAATATTATAACAGACAAACATGACATACCTACTGGTATTTAGCCACTCTGTGCGCAAACATTTTTTGACGTTGCTGAATTATCAATCGCAACTAGTATAACAAACATTTAAGCATATAAAATTATGATGTCGGTGAGTTAACAGTATTTTCATAATTTTCAATTCACTTGCCGAAAACGACCCAAATGTAATACAAAACTGAGTCCGCAAACGTCAAGAGTCGTAGCTCGTTAAAGTTGCAATTTTATAGCAAAAATCAAGTGAGTGATTGATCATCGCTGCTCAGTGAGTCGTAGGAAATATCGCTAAAGCAAGTGGACCGTTACGCGGGATATAAATCTACAGCATTCGGTTCCGGACGTTAATCTCTTTGACGTCGGAATTACCCCACCTTCACGCACTTCACGTGCTATGGGTCAGCTGTTCAGTGGGGCGACCATTGACTTTTTGACATTTCGTAGCGTATGTATCGAGGATTACATTGCTGAATATCAATTTTCAATTTTATGTGATTATTTTTTACGAAGGACCTCATAGCGTGGGCTGAGTCGCCAACATCAGAGTTTTTTAATTTGTTTTTCTTTGAATAACCGCCAAAAAACTTTAATTACGGAGTATTGTACGTACGTTAAGTTAGAAGTAAGGCGAAGGGAAGACACATATGTATATTCATAACGTTCATAATAACGAATGAGTGACGACTGATTCGGTAAATGAAAACTTTAATGTTTCTTGCTATTGTTATTTTGGCTTTTGCTCGCATCTTTGTTCACCTAATCCCCCCTTTTTACATTGTAACTTTAAGCCAACAGAACATTGTTTCCCGATTCAATCTTCTTATCCGGCCATCTCCTCATCTATGGACTATCTAACAGAATAGTTAGTTATCAATTTGAATAGGTGACTTGTTACAAAATCCATGACTTCATAACTAATATTGAATAATGAGTAGTACCTATTCCGTTTATTATTCAAAGCGTGGGTGATAATAATGTTCTACGCATGCACATAAATGGGTTATTATTTTGCGAAGTAGAAACCTTCAATCCTCGTCGACCATTTTATGAGTGAATCACGTTTCACGCAGCGAGCGACACTGCCACCACAATCGATAATGATTAATTAACGATATTTATTTTCATAGTACATTATTCATCAAAGGTTTTAAATACAGGTACTAGACACGTAACAAGGGTTTTAAAACTCGAACGTGGAATAAAACGACCCGAAAACAGGTAGGTTGAACGAGCCTTTCATTATTAATTAAAGAATTTTGTGAACACGCAACAGTTTGATTTTGCTTCAATAGAATTTTTAACATTGCGTTCTTTTAACTTATTTCGATTGCGTTTCATCAAGTACAGTGCTTTTACATTCTTGATAATCGCATAGCCGAATACGAACTATACCTAATTTTCTTTTCCAGAAATTATTGGATTAAGTTCTTTAATCATTTGAATCCAACTTCACTTGGTACAACATCATTTGGTACTTACTTTATGGTTTTTTTGTATTGATTTTTGTGTTTACTATAATGTAGAGCTGTTAAACTTTTTTGCTAGACAACTTTTTCTTAACCGGTTCACTGTCCGCAGCCCACATATTATGGTTTGTGAACAATTGGTTTTCGATTGTTATAGTTATGTGGACAGTGAACCTGTCGAAAATAACAATATGACATAGTAGGAAACAACAGAAGCGTTATGAGTATGTTAATCGGTGTGTTTAACATATGAGTTACCATAAGATTACTTTACAAGAACAGTTTTTCGGATTATTCTGATTGGTTCATTCCTTCCTGAGTTATCAAAACAGTTTATGTTAGGTACAACAAAGAAAAGGCCTAAAGTTAAGTCTTAACGACTCACATCAGAAATAAAATGGTTTCTTTCAAAGCTTTTTTTTACTGTTCTATTCATTTTATTCTGCTAGTACTACAGAACTCAGTTTTAAGATTCAACTCAAAATTTATTAGCTATGTTTATGTTAATCTCGCCCCTTAAGAAATACGTAATGGGCTATAATTTGTAAATTTATATCCTTTGTTGATCCGTTTGCTCAATTAGGTAATTTAAGAACGTAATACTACTTCGAAGTTTAATTTAAAATAGCAATTAATTTGTTTTCGAAATATAAACCATTCTGTTTCGTCGTTTTATTAGGTACCTATTTAAAAAGCCTGAGTAGTGCTACAAGATTTAGGATCCTAGGATAGTTTTAAGCAAAAATCTATTAAAGACAGATCATGCAAGGTTCTACAATTTGAACAGTTATGGAGTCGATTACCTAAACCACAATGACAACAGCCCCCTTAAATTTTGTATTCATGGCTAATCCACTATTATTTGGATGAAGATATATCCATTCGTCATATGAGCAACTGCGCGTGGTAATTACAAAGTTAAGACCTACAAGTCAGTCATCTTTTAAACCCTTACAGAGTGATTTGAACACCCTTCTGGAGTTCAGCTTGACACTATTTTTCGGATCAATCTATTTTATTGGAATAAAATGAAACATTATACTAAAGTTTATTTAGGTGTGCCCCTAGACACAATATTTTGATCACTGCAGAGTCCCTTGTGTAATTTATCGTGTAGATTTGGCCGCAGGAATACCACCTCTGATTTACAATGTTTCCCTTGCTTAGGACAGAATACTACAGATAACTTTGTGAATTTTTTTTCGTTTTGACTTAACATTTGACTTATTTCATTTAAATAAATATTGTCGAACCCACTGTTGTGTGAATTTCACACTGGTAAACATAATATCAGGTGGAGTTTCGACCGAGTGCGCAGCAAGTCATGGCTGGGACGCGGGAGCTGACCCAACAATGGGTGGACTCGTGACTTCCGGCCGGTCCGCCATGGGGAAATCGGAGGCGCCTGCAGCGAGTGTTAGGAAACAGATTTGCTAGAAAATTTAGAACAATTTTGCTGGAAAACCGAAATCGCCGTTCAATATTTGTAAGATTTCTTATTCTTTGCACACAATTTCATCTTTCGCACAATGGCGCTTGAAACTTGCGAAAACAGTACTTTAAAGCTTCATATAGTGAATGGACCGCGTAAGGAACTATGGAATAATAGTAATGGTTAACTACGAACATCCACTATATTCTTGAATAACGTAGGTATTTCAAAACAGATAGATGGATAAGACCTAGCGATATGGGTTTATAAACCATTTGAATGAACATTTTGCACATAATATACATATTATGTACAAATACCTGTTTTTGAACTTTTTATGGAGAGCTAGTGTTTTGATGACCAAGTAAATTGTTCCTTGCATCGCGGGAACTACGAAAAATGAAAGGACTTAAAACCTTAAAACCTAACACAAGTATCTGTTTTAAAACAAATGCTTGTATGTACGGTAGCCGGCACATCACGCTACCCATTTCCAGTCAGTCTTACTTACTCTATCGCTAACAAATGTCATTTGGCAAGAGCGAGAGAAAAAACGGAAATGGGGTAACCTGATGTGCTGTTGACTGTACACGTCCGGTAATTATTGATCCAACGACCCTAGTTTCTAGAGCCACAGTGCTTAATACAGTTTTTTTTAACTTATTAGTACAGTTGATGTTCCCCTCAATAAAGACTCTCGCATCATCTTCATCCATTTCTTCAAAATACATATTTGACGAGATATTAAACAGACTTTCACCCATTACCTGATTGTTGAAATATTTAAGCGGTCGTGTCTCACATGTAAGTATTGTCTGTGTTTTGCCTACTGACCTCCATACAAGTTTCCGCCTCGACGCGGTCTCATATCGCATCATTCTATGTCATTGCATTGTCTACAATGTTATGACGTAGGCGTGTATCTTCAGATTCAGCGCCAGACAATGTGGTAGTAAACATAGAATCCGTCCGAACTTGGGTCGGAAAATGTTAGTGCAACGCCGAAATATCGTCGACGAACTTGGACTATAGGAGACAAAATACAAGATTGTGAATGCCTAACAACAAGAAGATACAGAAGAAACATGTTGTACGATATATAGGATTCCAAATCAGTATTTTTAGGGAGGCTAGCGTTATCTAGTTCCAACCTTGCCTGCCTGACACCTCCCTTTTTTAAAGTAGGTAGTAGTTGTCTAGTATTTCTAACTTTGTTTTAATTGTCAGTCTTCCCTTTTTACTGATGAAAAAGTTAATATTGTTTTATTAAATACATTGAGTACCATGGGGTACACTGTCATGGGTACCCTTTCTGTAACATAAACAATAAACCGCTTGTTAGTGAATATGATGGGTGCCAGAACCATCCCGACTGTACCTATTCAATAATATTTGATTTATATCAACCTAGAACACATTGCGTTGCTGGCAGGATCCCTACCGAGCGTTCTATCCTTACCTTATCCCTACCTTGTTTGATCTTCGATCACAACATTTTGCACATTGATTTATAAATGAATCAAACATTTTGCTAAGCTCTCCATTCTAGCTCAAGAACAATCGATCACTAACTCAGTAATCTTCTATAGGTATATACCGCCTACTCGTAGGTGTTTGAATTGCGTGTACGTCTAGGTACGTCTACAGCAGGTAGTACATACTAACGCTATTCACACTTGAGTTCTGCCCGCGACTTCGTCCGCGTTGACTTGGGTGAGTCAGCCCTAGAAGGAATAATATGCTTTTACGGGCCTGTTTTAGAACTTTAAGAGTTTTTTACTATTTAGTATTTAGCCAGTGCATGCAAGGAAAGCTCAAACAAAATATTATTTTTCCCGTTTTCGCATTTTTTATTGCTGGTCCACCTATTTGTCATGGCGTGATGTTATACAGCCTTCCTCCATAAATGGGCTATCAGTTGTTCCTAAGCGTGTTTAAACAAACAGACTCTTCAGCTTTGTATTATTAAAGTAAATATATAGTATAGCTGGTATTCTGCAATCTGGGGGTCTAAAACGGCAACATTTTAGGTGTTTCATATATGAATCATCTAACTGACGTTTCATCTGGTGAATTGCTAAAAACGGTAAAACGGCGACATGAAAAGTGAAACACCTATTTGACGTTTTATATCTTAGACATATTTTTCTTTTTTAAATTTATTTCATGGCTTGGACTCTTAGACATAGTTTGATGACGACATTGCTACACCAAAAAAATTGTGTTGCGCCTAATAATTGTAAACTTAACGGTTTTCATTAAACAAATATTTTCATCATTACAACTAATAATTTAAGGCTTAAAAAGTAGCTTATTATTGAATTTGTGTGATTTCCTATCACTAATAATTGTAAAATGTTTTTAATTTACAATTTTTATGTCTGGCAATGAGGACCGTGACAGGTGGCCTAAGAACAATAATGTCACAGCTGTCAATCGAGATTGTAAATAATGTTCGTGAAAACTTGTGATAAAAATCATTTTCCGACCGGAAACGATGAATGAAGACAAGAAATTGGTGCTAGCTAGGCATGTTCTTGAGATTGAAGATATTTGCAGGGAGACATGACTCTGTAACAACAAAGCCCGAGTGATTTGTCAAACTTCTGCCTCGGCAATGGCGTACAAGACGACTTTATTTGGGAGCAGATTTTTAGGTTTTAATGCCGCACATTTTTTAAATAATACACATTATAATAACAAAAACGTTTTTTATTTACTCGATAATATTGGAATATTCACCAGAAGACAGCTAGTTAACGTAAATGTGATGAACTAAGTTCTCAGGAATTTCATTCAAAATGTGATAAACCTTCAGTGTCGTTTCCGCCACGGTCTTGGAAATTGGTTCAATTTATTGTCACTATTATGTATTCTTGGTGTCATTATAATAATTCACAGTAACACATTTTACTAGGAATAATTAAATTAATCCTAAAAACGATTAAATAATGTTTACTGCTATGTGAATTTGACAGCTCAGCGCTGTCACCTAGTAGGGTAATTTCGTCTGTTCGCGTCCTTTTAGTGCAGTTGCTAAATTTGACAGTGAATCAAATAATGCTCCAGCACTGATTTACATAAAAAATATATATAATGTATCCATTATATTCTAGTTTATTTTAGGATCAACTAAAAGTTTTTTTCGAAACATTGCATTTTTTAATAGATAAATTACAGAATTAGGTGTTTTTCCAAAAGTGACAATTAGCGTCCACTGTAGACCATTTCACGGGAATAATTTATCAGCTGCTTTACTGCCAGCATTAACTCTTGGCAGGGGACCCTTGCACATCCAACTTCCGCTTTGCCAGCTAGTCTCCCTAGAGCTGATTTGCATTCCTTGACAATCGCTGATGTTGTCGCTGGTTGTTGAATGCTTGCAGTGCTACTCTTACCTTGCTGTCGCTGTAGACCGTCACTTTTGTGACATCGTTGTGACACTTGCCTGCTATGTAAGCGCAAACCAGAATGCATAAATTTTGGTTTCAAGAATGCTGGCCAGCCTGCCCAAGCGTACTGATCTCTTTATCGCCGAGCCATCATCACATAGTGCGTCTGTGCACGCCAGCAACCAAGAGTTTGATTGATTATTTCCTGAATCCGTCTGTGTAGCATATAAGTCCGCCTGTGTCTGTTCTCCAGTGGTCTGTCTATGAATGAATAAACAGTAATCAGGTCTCTTCATTTCGCATTTCATTTTACGCTTTCTTTAATCGGTCTTCAGTTTATGTTCTCTCTTCATCATTATTTCTTGTCACCGAAGACCTAATTAATGTCTTGACTAATAAAAATAATGAAAGAAATTACTTCTTTTATTTAAAAATATAATTATTAGCCGTAGTCTTAGTTAAAAATGTATCATAATTATGAACAATACATTTGAAATTATTTTTACAAGCAAGTTAATTTTATTGCATTCAAGAAAATAGTGGACGCAATTTGGTTTATGATTATCTCCTGTAGGTATATTTTGCGGCCATAGCGGACGCAAACGCTAAGTTCTAAATAAGATGTATTTAATTCGCGTCTACCTCATTTTATTCGTTAAAATGTATCTTAAAATTCACATAAATCAATAAAAAACATCCGAATGCGCCGAAGACACACGCACATAAGGACAAATAGTGTGCAGCTATTTGTCCTTATGTGCGTGTGTCTTTGAACTCAACTTTGAAGTATTAGCATTAGTGACGTATTTTTAATTGTTGTATTAGTTTACTTAATTTCGAAGATTTTCCGTAAAATGGACGCGAACGGGGTGGTGGACGCGAACAGGCGAACTGACCCTAAACATCTAACATTCCTCCAATTTGACGTTTAAAAGTGCACCATTTTACGAATTCCCATACAAAACTGTCAAATTGTATGGAAAACAAATATGAAACATATTATGTTCATAATATGATTCACCTAATAAGTTGCCATTTTAGGATTTCAAAAAGTGTTTCATATTATGTTTCAGATATGAAACGTCTAATGTCGCCATTTTAGCCCCCCTGCATATTAGCTTCGCAATACCGACTAGATGTATGCGTATTCATCGCACAGGTCACTTCGCAGTCTAATGACTTTCGACGACGAATGACAATAAACGTGAGATCGTGACTGATATGAAGTACGACTTTTGAAAAGAGGTCTCAAACTCAAAGCCCCTTTACTGAGTGGAAATCGAAGTTATATCTACCAGGCATAGTTATAGGCGACATTTTGAGTTCTTTTGACATACCTACCTATTGCGAATAGATTTAGGTACGCCTTAGATCAAAGACTTTTTATTATAGGTAAAGTTCAATACAAACCATGATATTTATTTATCTGCTTGTCTGCACTAATTCAGATGTAAGTTAAGGAAAGGTCAATGGTGAAGGATTTAATTCAATCAGTTCCTTATAAAGAAGACAGTGGTTTTTATTTAGTGAATACATGCATCATACACTTTATTTAACTAGAAGTTCGTGGATTAGCAATGAAAATAGCTAAAATTTAAGCAAGATTAATGATTATGTCCAGTGAAGCAAAAATATAATAATAAAAAGTCTTGAATGCATAAAAGCTCTCAAGCATTTTCTCTGTTGTCATAAATTGACTTCAATAAATTATTCCGAACTTCGAAGTCCATTAAACGGGTCATCTGATCCAATATTGGCAGTACCGTAACATCGTCCGGTAACACGCGAATCTAGACGAATTAATTATGATAATGATCCAGGCGGGCCCGCGATAATTATCCACCATTTGCATCGGCATTCGCCTGTCCCCTCGATTCGATAGAATTCGATGGAATATTAAATTGTCAAATGGAATAATCAAGTTGACGATGTACACTGCCCAGTTCGCTCCTAGGGGGCCGTGAATAAGTACACAGTGGAGCGTAATCCGGAAATGTGCGAACTGTTCATCTGATTACTGCTGAGTGCTGGCGAGGGGAGCGTAAAAATGTTTTTTCATTTCAGCAGAGATATTGTTTTTAGGGTATTAATAGGTTTAGTGAGAAGAACAAATTAGTTATTGATGTAATGATTGAGTGTTGCACTATGAGGAAAAGAGAATGTAAGCTAGCATTATTGTCTTTGCACTGTAATCTATTAAATCGTTGCTCTCTATATTCTAGTGTTTCTAAGATGCTTTAAGTTATTAATAACAAGTTTAAGTCAGAGTCAAATCTATTTGTCATCCCTTCAATGGGTTGATTGATTGAATCTTTTAATTAATTATAAGATTTGAATGTAGTGCTCGATTTATCTGAGAAGCTATTCTTAAGTGAAATAACTATAAAATTGTTGTTCTAGCTTTCAAGTAATGCTATTATGGAGGTATTTCTATTTGTTTTCAGGAATTGTCTGAATATTTCATTTATATTTATCAGTTCATGTACCTACCTGACAACCTACTTAAAACACGTGGGCCAAATACATTAGCTACCCACATGGGCTTTAGTAAGTAATCACTCTATGTCAGCTGCAGCATTTGTTCTCCGATATTGATAATAACTATCACTGTAGTATGAAATGTACCTATTTAAGGCTGTACTGGCGCAAACGCAACAACATGCCAAACTTCAAACTTGTTAATCGCTCAGACTAATTTTGAGCAAACGACATGATGAAACATAAACTGCAGGAAATACCTAGTTGGAAACCTGTCCAGCGCGAGTTTCGAAAGCTAAATGCAGTTTTTAACCTGTTTCTTGCAGGTGCGAGATGGCCACCTACATTCGGTGACTAGGTATTGTGCATATGCGTTTGTGGAACTCAGTTGATGATGAAGATTGCAAATACGAGCAGCTCTTATAAGATATTCCAAAGCCAATCCATTTGCTGTCACTACTTCGATCATATTGATCGAAGGCTGCATATTTAGAGTTGATAATCTTGCATATGTGGCCAATACTATTCATATTCCTTTACCATTTTAGTAACTTACTTTAGAGACATGAACCAGTTAAATTTGAAATACCATCTTAATAAATTGTGATTCCATACGTAAGTAAAGAATACCAAGACGCAGAAAAACAAAAGGTTTAGTCATATTATGTTAATGTGAATCAAACCAATGATCTGGCGTAGGAGGTAGAATGAGTAGGTACCATTTGAAGCAACAATACACTAATTAAATAAAATGATAGGTATTATAACCTACACCGCTGAATATAGCCGGATAAAAACGTATGAGTCAAATACTCATCAAGAACTTTAAATATCATCACGAAATCAGCAGACAGAAAAGATTATTGTATGAACTAAAAACATGTACCATAAAAAAATACAACTGTTATCTATAGAAAAAGTTTTTGTATTTAAATGCAGCTACAAACAGAACATGAGTGGCCCCAATCTGACCTTTGCGTCTATCAAAATAAAGTTCTAGTCAGTGCCACCAGCCATAAAGTGTTGTGTAATCTGTTATACCTTATACAGATAACTGCTCACACTATGGAAGAGAAAACACTTCCTTTGACTTTCCGCAATAAAGCACGTTTTTACTCGCGGTCAGTTTCATCACGAACTGCGTTTGACGTAATGATATTGAATTATCATGTGTTAGGAAAATACAAAACCCCGTCCAGATTTTAGGTTAAGTACAAATAGGAACAAGCTTTTTCACAAATTGGATTACTACGTTTAATTAAATTGGTAAGGCTGCGTTCCGAAACGTGTGACATTCAGGTGAGTTTCTACCTTGAAAATCTTGTCTTTGTAATATTAATAATATTAATATTTTTCCCCGAAGATTTCAACGGATAATCGGGCTACCCATTTCCGTTATACATCTTGCTCTTGCCAAATGACATTTATTTACAGAAGAGCAATGAGGAATGACCGGAAATGAACCTGTGTCGTGCCGGTCATGCGAAGTCAAAAAAAAATAGAAATGATTTGTTGAAAAAAACTTGTTCAAATAATTCACCAAGATCGAACAACTTGAGCATAAAAGCGCAGCGCGGTTGCAACCAGACACGTCGACCGACATACGCAACCTGAGAACCGAGAGAAAAGTTCCGAAGTTGCATTTATTTCACGCAAGCAAATCATTGAAAAAGTAACCCTGTTTTTTAAAGGCCAAAGTCTAATTACTTTGTCAAATGAAATTGGCGTTAAGATAACAATCTGAATTAGATAGATTTGATACCGTTGTTTAACAAAGTAGTAGATAAAGTGCCTCATACTCTTGTTGAACAAACTACCTAGGTATCTCGTGGCAATTTAAAACAATCACAATGAAAAATATTATTTAAATGACAAGAATTTGTAGTCATCATAGAATTATCTGCCCATCTGCACATCCTGTCATGACTATTTTCGGTAAATAAAACTATTAACCAACTGCGTACCTTGAATTATCCATTTAGAAAAATACTCACGGGGGTATGTTTATCAGGCTCACACCCAAATTCACAATCGTCTATCAACGCTAAGCACGCCCTCACGCTCATGCTGTCCCGTAAAATGTCAATCGAACTGAAAGGGACAGCTATACTTCTGAAGGATGCTCAACGTTGCTTTGCGTATGTTAATTCGGGGCTTAGACACCCATAGTATGTACAAGCTCACCTTAGTTTGCGGTAAGGAGACGTTGGTGTAGTTCCCGCTTCTTCACTATTTATAATACTTATGTGTTGGAAATAATTAACCAAAGATGATTTACAAAATGTTCTTCTTTACGAAGGTAGTAAATCTCGAAGATGTCGCACCTATCGCCATTAAAGCAACTTCCGGCGTTTGCGAATAGTTACACAACTCGAAAGCGATATTATGTACATTCCGTTTTGTGACTAAATAACCATTCTGAACCGTTCGCTACGCAGTCTGCTTTCACTGTTTTATGTTCATATCAAAGGCGATTCAAAGATTAACGTAATTTAAATTTACTGACTGATTTACTCGGCAAATCTCATTCGTACTTATGTTAATAGTAACGTTATATTTATTTGAATAATCAATTGGATGCTTAATCATCTCTGAGTGTTATCTATCAGCTTTATTCGATATAGATAGTTCGCAATATGAACTTTCGCATATTATTAGCACTTTATAAATATGTAATACATTTATAGCAAAAGCACCTTTTAAGGATGATATTGAATTAAGACTATGCAGAAGTAATAATCTTTTACATTAGCCAGAGGGCAAATAAGTAGATTTACATAAATCCTCATCTTATATAGGTATGGTAGTAACACCCTTTTTTTGTAAAGCTTCTGTACCTAGCTTTACAAAAAAAGGGTGTTACTACCTATATCACAAAAAGCAAACCATATAGCACACTGATGATATAGGTAATTAAATGTTATCTTTTCCTTGAATTGTCCATCATAACCTTAAAAATAAATAGGTCGATTTTTGTGAGCGTACCACTTATTTATGCTCCCCAGGGTAATTTAAAATATCAGTTAGTATGAACCGTTACGTTTCCGTATAGTTCAAGTGTTCAAAATCTTATTAATACCAACGATATTATATTGAAAAGAGGTCCCCTGTTAAAATAGTCCCCTGGAGTCTGTCCAATTTAACCGTGTGAACAAGATAGTATAAATATTTACTATAGCGTAAACGAGACAGATACATACGTTGCGTAGTGTCGTCTGAAACTGTCAACACTCTTTGCTTGCAATGCTTTGCTCCGGTGTACGAAAGTTCTGCTTTCGGCTGCCTCTTTTTTATCACAAGTTACCTATCTTCCCCTCTCTTTTTATTATAATATCATTGATCAATACTCATTGAATTTTAAAAGAAGAACTAAATTCTGCCGAGGGTAAGTATCTTCTGAAAATAATGACAAATGGAAATGTAGGTGGAAAATACCGGAACACAATAAACGTTTTCATTATACAATAGTTATTAGGTGCACATACCAACGTGGTTAGCCTTGGTTGAAGTGGACGATTCAAGGTTACCAAGGCTTGTTATTACAAGTAACTTCTGCAACATTCCTTCGCCAATTGCAGAAATAGGACCATTTTAATAAAACTAAAAAAAATATTGATTTTGAATTGCATTTTTGCATTTGAATGTGTATAAATTAGCAGAAAGCAAATCAGTGACAAATTTTTAACGCGAAAAAGGAACGTTAAAGAGACAATTTTGTAATAAGGTGAATATAATAAAATATTCAGCTGAGTTTTTACTGTGTTAAAAAATATTTTTTTACTTAAAGTATTTCTCCTATGGTAATCAGGGTATTTTTAAAGCATTTTATCCGTTAAAACTCGCCCTCTCAGTCTCTAATTCAAAAGCATAAACTTGAAAGTTTTCAGATCGATCCACCGGACATGTCGCGCGCTAATAGGGTATCCGCTTTGAGGAACCCTAAAAAGTTTTAATTAACTCCCTTTGATAACGCTCGCGTGGACCGGCCGATCATAACTACGGGAAGTCGCGTGTTTAGCCCGAGTTTGCAGGCGGACTAGTTCCTATTATAATAATATTCTGAACTGGCATAAATGTAGATAGTTTTATTTGTTCGGAAAGTGATAGAATTCAGATTGAAATTTACTCTAGCGCGAAGTTTGGTTTCAGGTTAAAGAACGTTTGAGCGTCGCCACCTGTGACCAAGTTTGGAAATTCTTTAAAAATTCATTTAGGTTTTGGTGTTTTTGCCGTCATAGTTCCTATTTCAAGATATGGCAAATCGACCTTTATTGTCAGATGAAGCAGTAACGACGAACTTGACACTCACGCTTATCAACTATCAGTATTCTGCCCTAATTAAATTACAATACTTTAGCACTTCCTATCGCTTGATTCGAGCGTTTTAATTTGGGTCAATGTTACTCAGAAGAGCTTATCTGGGAAAATAAAAGTATAATCATAGTGACATAGTGCCACAAAGTAAATTTGAGAATATAGGTATTTATAGTAGTTGGAATAGACAGAGAAAAAGACATAGTTTTATAAATCTGTAAGACATCAACGACATCATTAATTCATGATGCTAATGAAATAACGTTTTTCTATGTTATAATAACATAAAGCGTCTGGTTGTACAAAAATGCGGTTGTAATTATCAGTGAAAGTAAAACGCTGGCCTTACTTTTAATTACATTTCGGAATATTGTTCGATAAGTAGGTATCTTAGGCACGCTTGCGTGCAACACTTAATCCAGGGTTAAATTTAATCTTCTTCGGCGGCCTTTTTTTCTTGCTAAGCGTGAAACAGAGTTTAGGAAATTGAATAATGGTTGTAATTTGAGTGACATAAAAATTCAATGTATTTTTGTGTATGTTGTTTTTAAACTAAAAAATCTTCTTCGATCATAAATAACATTTAGGTTAACTAACAAACTAACTTATGAAAAACTAGAAAACATTTTTTTTTATATTATTGGAAAGCTTTGACAGATACGATTTAGTTGTCTTCTACTTTCTAGGAAGAAATCTTTTTGGTGTGAAGAAGCAGTAGAAGAGCATATTTGTTATTTCACCGTACTATGTAGGTTATAATCTCCTCAATCATATAAACCTTGCGAGTAATTCTCACCGTACTATCAGTATGTTTTTTTGCTAACATACTAGTCACGCAACATCGGTTCGCGAGCGATCGGGTGTTATGAATGCTGACCATAAAAACCTTACATCCGTTATCCGATGAGTGCACCGAGATCACTCAGTGATAATAGCCGCTAACCCATATAGTTTTAAAGTGGTATTTTGGATGACTGCGCCACAAAGGGGTTAGTGAGGAGCGGCCCTTATAAAAGAGTTCAACGCACGTTTGCGCTTTGTTGGGATGCGTTCGTGCGAAACTATAACCTACATCTACTGCCCTAGGGGACTGTTTGCTCTTTAAATAAACACACTACTCTCACTAAAGCCACAATGTCACCTTGTTCTGTTGAACTCCTAACCTGATGTTTAAAGTTGAGTAAACATTCTAAAATAACATGGTTTTAAGTTGATTCCAATAATTATTTATCTTCACTTACGTCTTGGATAGTATAAAGCAGGTAAAACGAACATATGGTATAAAATCAACTTTCTAGAATTGAGGTCCCAATACTCAAAAAGGCTAGGCAAAGGTTATGACGTGTCGCGCCCACACGGAGAGACGGATGTAAGAACTCTGTATGCAAATAGACTTACTTATTGAGGGCAAGGGGTCCTGAGAGCTACACGCTCCCTCTGCGCCGATCTAGGGCGCTGGATCCGACGACAAAAAGAAATCACAACAATAACACTTTGGAACATTCACTGCACCACAGACAGACAATGCTGCTCAACTGTTCTTGCGTTCGAAGATCAGAGAGACACTCCAAAGTATGCCGTATTAGTTACTAGCACGTATGCGGAATAATACGCGACGAAATTGCATTTTTGTGTGAGGGAGGCATCGCCTCATTCGTGTGCGAACGCGACTCAAATGTCAGTCGGTGCGCAGGCGCAACCAGCCTGCGCCCAGCCGCGTGACGTCACTACGGTATTCAAAATGGCGGCGCGGAATTCGAGAGCCTACATCGGGTACTGGCAGCAAAGAAGACTCGTTAGCTCACGGCTCTGCCGAACTAGTTATTTCTCTAGCAATTACCTACTTTTGGTTTGCATAATAAAATTTGGTATGCATCATAAATATAGCACAATACATTGTTGAAGATAAATATGCCTACTGTTATTTAATATTATGTTTGGTTTGCGTGAGTCAGGTAAGAATAGGTTTGAATGAACATATTAGGTAAGTAAGTATTTTAAATAATAGTTTTGACCGCTTCCAGTGTCATTGGATATTTAACTTTATTCAAAGCTTAAAGGGTTATAGTGTTCTGTTATTCTTAAAAGTAAAACCAAAGCTCATGAATCGTATTTCTATTGAAAGTATATTTTTCAAAGACACTGCATTTAAGCTATCAAATCAAAATTATTAAATTATTTTAACTATTATTTTATATTACAAAGGTTTCCGAGTTAGGTCCTATGAATATTTTTTTGTCACGATTTAGATTTTAGTTCTATTGCAGAACTTGTAGTATTTGAATTTTTAATGGAGTAGTTAAGAGACAAGAACACTCGTAAGAATTCGGATAGGCGATTAGATAAGAAGAATTTATTGCACACAAAACAAATTGATTAACAAGTTCAGGTAAGGTTCTTTCAGAATTCTCTTACTTTAGCTAGTGGGCTAACCGAAGAAACAATTATAGTAATGGGTAAGTACCGAAATAAAAACCAATTCAAAGGTGTTTTTAATATAAATAAAAAATATTACGACACTAGTGGCACCAAAAAAAAAACAACAATATCAGAAGGAACATGAGGACATTATACTGGTTTTGGACACCAAATATTTTTTACACACTGTACCTACGAACCCCTTTTACTCCCATGAAAGAGACCGATATACTCGTAGTGTTCATTCATACTCTATGGGAGAAATAGGGATGGAAAATAAGGTTTTTTGACTGGACATTGCAGTTTAACATAAATTCAAATAAAATTGTATTTCTTATCAGCATAATTATGGCCGTCTACACACTGAAAAAAAAGTTGACTTGTGTTAGTAATTTTTATTTTCTAAGTAGGTTTAGGTCTCTAACTCTAACTTTCATTAAATTTCTGACAAAGCAGTATAATAATACCAAAAATTCAAGATTGGTAATTCAAACCTTAGCTTAGATCTGACAGGTAGAAAAGGTGCTAAACCTTTTTTTTCCTCATAATCCATTTGTAGTCTGCACTTGCGCAGTAGCAAAGTATAGTTTTTGTGCCTATCGGGCCCGCATGGGCCCGATAGGCACAAAAACTTTACTTTAATGTAATTAACTAGAAAAACAATTAATGTGATTAACTAGAAAAACATAAGTTTCACTTGGGTTCAGCGCACCTTAGTCCAAAACGCGTTCTATAAATTGACAATTGCAGTTCAATAGACAGTTGTTTCTGCGGTTATTAATTCCTGTTCTGTGCAAATCATAACCCAATGAATTGGTTTTATTGCAATCAGTAAGATTGATCCATTGAAGATCACCAACCCATTGTTGTGGAAACGAGGAACAAATAACCCCCGAATTCACAAACATCAATCAAACCTAAGCAGGCGCTCACGCTCATGCTGTCCCGAAGGATGCTCAACGTTGATTTGCGTTTGTGAATTCAAGGGGGTAAGTTCCTAGAAACATCCAGATTATAACCCCATTAGAAGTTTAAATAAATAAAACCTCCATATCGGACCATTAGGGTAAGTAATCCATGGCCTGAAAAAACATAGTCATTGACGTCGTTAGTAACTAGTCTAAGCCTATTCAGCATTTTTCTATAATTCTAATAGTTTAGTATTTGTTGCTTGACCAGTTATTTAGAAAGACAAAGTTAGAAAGGTGCTAAGTTTTTTTATGATTAAGGGAACAAAATGAAACCACCTCAAAGTTGATTGCCTGTGCCCAGCAGTGAAACTGATATAGGCAGTTCATGTTTATGTTTTCAAAATATTAGGTAGGTTCCTATTAGAATATGTAATTAGGTCAGTGGGATCTTGCAGGAATAATTAAGGTAGTTAGATTTTATGTAAGCAGTTTATTTAAAACTGATTTATTGGAAAAATTATACGACCGTCTCCTAGCAATGACACAGAAGCAGAGAGGTTATAATTGTTCTTTTTTAAGAAGGGTGTACGGTGGCCGGCATAGGAAACATGGCTTACACAGCCTATGCATTTCACAACTTTAGTTATAATATAATATATGGTTTTTGCATATTCCAACAGTACCCACCTATTTAACTAGCAAACTAACCTTCAACTATATTTCGAGCACATAGCTTAAGCATAGCATACATCATTTTGTTAATTTATTACAAGCAGTGATTTGAAACCACATGCAATTACGTAACATAACACTCCCATACCCGAAATGGGTAAATATAATGGAACGGATTAAAATTAACATTTCTAGGACAACACATTTTCATTTAAATAACTTACTATTATTGCGATAGGTGTTTTAAGCATAAAAGGTCAGCTGGCATAGGAATCTGGACTTACAGGATGATAGTGTAAAAACCTGTGTAAGAAACCTGTTTTTTAATTTATGTATTGCACAAAAAACAAAAACTTACTAGAAAAGTATTGCATTTCGGTTTTCAATCCATACTTGAGGTGAAAATGTTATCTAGCAGCGATCTGTTTGAGCATGTGGTTGACTGGTAGAGAATGCTTCTTGGCATTAAGTCCGCCATTTGTACTTAATTTTTTATTAATGTGCAATAAAGAATAAATAAATCTCTTTAAGTTAAATTAGGAAGGTGGAAAAAGGAAAAAGGCAAGTTAGTACCTATTCAACGATAGAAGTAAAATATTTGATTAGATAATATTAACAATTTATATGCACAAACATAAACTATAACGAATAAATATCTACGAGCAAGTACCTACTTGAATGTGCTGAAGACAACAAGACATGTTGTAAATTGAATTACAGTTCATTATCACCTTAGGCCGATGTATCAAAACAAAAGTCATTTTCAGACTGAATAATTTAGGTGCGTCGTGGCCGAGTGGTTAAAGTTTGAGGCTCGGAACCCGGTGGCCCCGAGATCAAATCTGGCCGGAACACACCTACTTTGTGTTCATTCTACAATTTGCGGCTAACTCTCCGGTGATGGAAAACACCGTTAAGAAACCCCAGCAACCCGAATAACGGCGGCAGGCTCGCCCCTTACCACGTTCGGTTCAAATTCCCTCGGCAAAGTGTGGGCTTCTGAATGTTCCGTTCACCATGACGGCAACAATCAGTGTGCTTCTGACTAACCCATTAGTGATACGGTCGTGAGGGTATGTATGTATGTATAATTTAGGTGTTAGTATTTTATCAGAGCCAAGAACGAACTAACTGCATAATATGTTTTGAGCATAACTTTTCAACAAAAGTATTCGCATTATGCAATAAAAAGTGATTAGATCCAAAACTTTCTTCGTTCTTACTGCATAAAGTTACATATTTTATTATTCAATCTACAGGTAAATATTTCATGAATGAATAATAAAATGCCGGTTGTTTCCATTCATTTACGAAGTTTATGAAGGGAAATCTCACAACTTAACCATAAAAACTTTGCCTACGCAATAAATTTCAGTTCTAAAGCTTACAAAGGAAATAACATTTTGTATTTTTACATACTTTATTAGCCTATTACTAATTATTGTTACGAGGTAATAGTGACAAACAAGAAGAAAGCTAGCGAGTGATTATAATTGATTATTATTTTTAGTAAGTGAGCGAAGAAATGGTGCTAGTACGGGCGTGTTCACTTTAACCTTTACATACCTTTTACTGCTAACTTAAGACCCTTTTTTCAATGGGTCTGTGAAGGTTGATGTGGACGCGTCTATACCAATACCGTGACCTGAGATGACCCACCGCCTACACAGAATTTGTCCGACCACGACACGTACATAATAGAGCAATTAGGCGTAGAGAACTCTCGAAAAGTTTAAAATTTCAGATGTTTTTGAGAAAAAATTTGGTTGACAAAATTACAATATCACTTCATAGTATAAAACAAAGTCGCTTTCACTGTCCCTATGTCCCTTTGAATGCGTAAATCTTTGAAACTACACAACGGATTTTGATGCGGTTTTTTTAAATAGATAGAGTGATTCAAGAGGAAGGTTTATATGTATAATAACATCCTTTTGCACCCGTGCGAAGCGGGGGCGGGTCGCTAGTTTTTTATATAGCATACGCATCGCTGTTACCCGATCCGTGATATTTTCTTCCATACTACGTACAACCTAACGACACAAAGTGTATGAAATATTTGAAGTTTACAAAACACTTTTTTATTTTCAGTGAGTGTTACGAAACGGAAAGTTGTCCAAGCGGGACAGAGCCTACACAGCGGCGCAGTCACAGGTGCGGGACAGTCAATTGAAACAAAGACTGCCATTAAAACTGCCAGTGACAGTTTTTAATTAGGCTATGTGTAGCATTGAAATAGTTTCTAATTAGAAACGGAAAATCAACAATGCACATGACTGTGGACACTTTCGAGCAGTGCAGTTGACCCATTGCTTTCTTTCTGAGTGCGACTGCAATCACGCCGAATTACACGCATCAAGAAGTCGAAATCCACTTTCTACACAATATGCCATTAGAGTGAAAAAGAAAATACGCTCTTAGTTAAGTGCACAAGACATAACGCTGTGACGTCATAATCGTTTAAAGGTAAAATTTCAGAACAGAATGCATAACGACGCTCTTGTTATATCGGATTGCGTAGGCAAGAATCGTAGACCAGTTTAGGAATTGTACAAGAAAAAGGGAAAGAAACAAGTGTAAAAACCACCTCTTGTCTCTCCTTTTAGTTTTAAATTATATAAAATAAATATTATCTCTATATTTTAACAACTAAAAATATTGCATACCGATAATGAGTTATGATTCCATTTCTATGAATTGAGTAAAATACAAATATTAATGCAACACTACGGGAAAACGTACGTAACGTACGTACGGGTAAACGTTTTGTGGGACTACCTTTGTCCTATGTTAGGAACTATTTGTATTAATAAATAAAAATAATAATAAGAAATAAATACTTTTCCAAAAAAGAAGTTTGTCCTCGGTTTCAGCTGCGGAGAAGCATGGTAACGTATTTCTCAGTCGTTTTATCCGGCTCATGTGTTTCAAAATAAATATAACATGGAGCTTAAACGAGGCGTTCAGAATCTAGATGAGTAGGGTGAAAGTGGCGATGGCGACTCTATTACAATAGCAATAGTGGTCTTTAAGTTTGGACTCCACCATCAAGTTTAGCAGGAACAATTGTAGTTGTTATTTTGTCTTCAAACAAAAATATATTTCAATAAGCACCCTGTTTATCAATATGGTTGTTGTTCGCGAACCAAAACTCTTCATGTACCGAATAATCCATAAATTTTGTTGCCCAGTTTGTATTTTGGTCTTAAAGAACAAACGTCCCTCTAGAGATCGCCTAGAATAATACGCCTATAACAAATCACTAAAGCAAGTAGCATATCGCATGCGGTGTTTTCCTTGAAGCGGCCAATCCGGGGCACATGCCTAGCTCGGGATCCCCCTGCGTACATATTGTATGCGATTCCAGGAACAAAGAGAATACCTCTTGCCTGAGGGGAATATTCCAACAAACGAAGAAACATATCAACGAGGAATTCTTATATACGAGTACGTCTGGAGAAATTGTAACGCGTTCCAGGCGTTTATTTGTGAGTTTGTGTTAGGTCTGCCTTCTAAGATGGTTTTAATTACAAAACCGAGACGATTCTGGCGTTTTTGCCTTAGCATATTTATCATCCTAAAAACCAAACATAAACGTCTTTTATTCGGCCCACTGCTGGTCCCAGGCCTCACCTCAACTATAAGGTGGCGCGAGCCTTACGCCAACACGCGGGTTCAGTGCGGATTGTTAAAGGGGTGTAAGGTCAGTGAGAAACTCTAATGCCAGATGTTATCAAGCTGCCCTAAGGCCACCGACTAGGTTTAACGGCTGACATCGAGTGACGTCAACCGGGAATAACAGCTTACCCTTCCGAAACACGGAGATGCCCGTAAAATACATCAGTAAACGGTCGGAATGGTCACCCGTCCCATTTCCGACCCGGCGTGTGTTGCTTTACACTGTCACAACTGCGCCACGGGTTTGTGCCTCTGACTACCCCGTTTGCGAAAGAGTCGTAAATGTGTGCGTGTTTACAGTTCAAAATACTTGATTGATCTTTTGGTTCATTCATTACATGGTTCAAACTTTAAGTAAAAAAAATGTTCGAAGAAAATGGGAAAGAAGTCATGCGTTAAAGTTGAGCCAACTCTACTTCTTTGTTGCGTACAAAATAAGAAGACCCATATATTTTTTTTAACGTTACTTCCAAAGTAAACGACCAAGTTGGTGTTACTTCGCCAAACCTGCGTCTAAATCTAAAAAGCACACAATAATCCGGATTAGGCAATCGCAATTAGTCAGCGCAATTACTAAATGAGGGTTAAATTTTAAATACCCGTCATTACTAGGCAATACAGCATTGGAACCTTAACGAACTAATCTTCGCGGAAGCCCGACATCAGAGTAGCTAGTGTGGGTATAATTCACGGTGGAAAAATCAGGAATTCACTGGGCTTTTCTGCGTCTCGTGCGCCAAGTGCTTGTCGTGTGTGTGTAGTAATCTATTAGAGCAAGCGGATCTAAAAATGCTCACAGTTTTCCTTATGAAATTATGTTTTTTTAAGTATTCATATTTTGCTCGCAACTTACTATTCTTACTTAGCCGCTTTTTTTGTGTTTAACTTATATTCAGATTCAGATTCAGATTCATTTATTTCTCAAAATTAATAAAACATTATACATAACATTAATGTCCTATATAAGTAATTAATATTGAGTATAATATACAATATAATACAATATAATACAGGAAACTGTTTTTAAAACCTATCAAATTTTACTAAAAAACTAACAAAAACTGGTTTTCGTAACTAAACCTTTGATAAAGCTAACCCCAAGTCTCATGCTGATTGTATTACCTGTAGTTGGTAGGTGAGGTAGGACGAGTGTGTAGAAAGATTTTGTGTATAAGATAATTGGGGCAAGGCATGTCACGTCATGCATTAATTAGAATTAAATTCCATTACTAATTCATGTTTTACTGCGCCAGTTAATGCCCTAGGTATGGCATTTACTGACGCAGTTAATCATGCTTCTTAATCATTCAGGAATGTTGGCATTGGATGGAGCAAAATTAAAGGACATGTCCAGACAAAACCATTTTTCGTGGGAACCCTGACAGTGGCATAATCGGCTTACTTAATTGAACTGACGTTCAATGTAAATTAAACGTTCACAGAGAGCGAATTTATAGAAAAACTAAATAGGCGAAACCTTTTTAAAGGGAATGGGGGATTGTTTGTTGTATCAGAAGGCCTACAGAGGAAAATTAATCAATTAGGTCTACCGTTTTAACGTTTGATACTTCGACCATGCTTGAAAATGTACTAGATATTATAATAAAATATTAACAGTCCTACAACAGGTTCCTTAAAAAGTGACGTTGTCTTTAAAATTTTAGCAACCAACAGTTTTTTTAAAGGTCACATATTAATTAAGCTACTATAAGTTTGGTATAGCTGTCATTTGAAGGTCTTTGCAGGTAAAGCCCGCATAGTTCGAATGATCGCTAACAGGGTATGTGCTTCCGAAGGTCGCATCATAGGGTATACTTATTGACTACTCACTTTGGTGTTATGATTCTCAGTGATAGGTTCGATCCCTACACAGTACATTTGTGTGAATGAACATTTCTTTAGCCTTTTTTAACACTAGGACTCAAGGAGCTGCAAACTTTGTTAGTTAAAATGGGTACCCGTTTTGCCCTGCACTGGATCCAAAATTGAGTGGGGCCAGGTTCTAGATCTAGGCTCGTGACGAAACAACAATACATGTCGCTTTCTAGCTCGATTTGGCGGGGGCACCTCCGTGGCCCCAGCTTGGCGTTGCACTAGGTCATACGCGATACAGTCGAATCTTCGGTACAGATTTTTTTGTCTTCTGTACTACTTATCAGAGGACGACAGGGAGTTAGGGGTTTTTAGCCGACTCTTGAAAGACTAAAATTAATTAAGAATAAAGGTAAGATAGATATGTTCACTCACCCGGCACATGCTCGTCGTTGAAGGTGACTCGCACCGCATGCGGGCGCAGTACGCGCGGTATGAACGCGGCGGAGTACCGATGTCCTCCGAGAGGGCGCACGGAGCTCGCGACCAGCGCTCCATTGCCGCCTGACACTTCCAGCTCCAAGTGGCCTGGACCTGCTGCGCTGCAGTCCACTGCATCAGTAAACATTTATGAAGATGACGTTACTAGATCCTGAGATCCTAGATTAGTCTCAGACAGTTTTAATACCATAACACACCTTTTCAGGAAAATACTTCTTACTCGGAGCCCATTCACAGAAACCTGACCGTGGTCATCTTCATGCAAAACTAGCGGGTAGCGGAACCCCAAGGGAAGAAACACTATAATCACAACACAACTGAAGTGCTAAAGCAGGTAACGTAGTCAATGGCGTGCGATAATGTAAACCGTTGCGAATTTGAAATGGAATTGGGCAGAACACGTCTTTCGCCCGCCGGATGTCTTGTGGGTCAAGATAGTATCAGATTGGAGGCCGCTAAACAGGCGACGTGGCAGACCGAGTTGCAAATGGGGGGCCGTTGGTGCTTTCGCAAATGGCCGGATGTCGCAAGAAATAGGAGGGAGAGAGGTGGAGAAGAGGCCAACAGTGAGATCAAAACGATAATTTAGAAAACAGTTAGTTGAAGACACCTCAGTCTTAGCTTTTGTTTTAAGTAGGTTTTAGGGATACAGTGATTGTTGTGTGTTGACCCATTACTGGGTAAAAGCTTCTATGATTGAAATATCGCTACATTTAGTGGATATTATGGCCAATGTGGGGTCTATATTCAAGTATTTGCTTACATTTGTTTCATGAATACTACTACAGTGTGTGACTGTGTGATATATCAGTTATGTATAGACTTTACCAATAATTACGTGTTACGGAAGCTAGCAACATTTTCTGAGCCTGATTGCTATTGGTTACTGAAAGGCATGTCATATCAACTCGCGTTCGATACATTAATTAATCCTTTGTTAGTTACACGAGAAATTTGATTTGAATAGGCTTTAAGCCGCAGTAGCGTTCAGTTTTAATAGCCTGATTTGTTTGGATTTACACCAACTTTTGATCAATACTCGGTAATTTATTCTCGTTTTTTTATTTATTACTAGGAATTTAATGGATTGTGAGAAGGTGCAAGCATCAACGAGCCGCCGATAGTTGGTATATAAACACAGTAGGTAAATCTTCTTCTTTAAATTATTTAGACTCCACAAAGTGGACCGACGATCTGGTCAAGGTCGCAGGAAGCCGCTGGATGCGCACAGCGCACGACCGATCGTTGTGGAGATCCTTGGGGGAGGCCTATGCCCAGCAGTAGGCATCGTTCGGCTGATATGATGATGATGATGATGATGAAATTATTTAGATACATTTCATCACACGATGGCATTCCAATTTTCTGAGTTTGAATCAGATTATTTAGAACCACTGCCCTAAACGGGACGGGTTTGATTTATCTTACGTCCAGAGTGTCTTAAAGAACTTCTCCTTTCAAAACATAACTTATGCGACTATTTATACAAACTTAAAACAAAAAGGAACAAATTTATATACAACCTAACCTAATATAAAAACTAAACTACCTATAAATGAAAAATTTCTTCTAAAAGTGGTGCTTGCTTGCTTCCTTTCTATTCTTTTTGATAAAGTATTCAGCGTGAAGGTTCTTAGTGCAAATGTGGAAGGTTAATTGGCATAACCGGACGGTTGAATAGGTTTCTGGCCTTACCTATGAACTCAACAGGTTGGCCCACCGCCCCTTTGTAGCTCGGCTTTACGATTACACTTTTGGCACCTTTACTGTTATCCCTTTGATTTGATCTGCAACAAAAGAGGAAGTGTCAGGCCCAGATTTAGAGTCGGGGTAGTGAAAATTTAACGTGCACTAAAATTACGATGTGATTATTGAATATATTTAAATTTTTGCCTTTCTGCTATAGTCGGATTACCTACTACAATCGTTAAAATAATAACACTTGTTTATATATATAATATAGCTATTAAAATTTGATAACCGTTTCATTTTAGACTGTGACGTATCATGATTTAATCACTGTAACTCATAAGATAATACAGTTAATTTGATATTTCTTCCGATGGTCGTCTAGTAGAGAGTGACTTTTCGACAAGTCTACGTACCTATTGTATCAATATATTGTTGTGCAATGAACAATAAATAAATATTTAAAATTTTGCTGCACTACAATAGCTTCACGACTCTCTGAAAATGTGTTCTTTATTAAAAATATAAAGTGTAAGAATTCTGTCATGGAGTATAACCGAGATGAAGCACTGCTAAGAGAAATATTTTTAAATTAAGTTACCTCCGAAGTAAGATTCATTCTGTATAGAAAATATTTCTTACAATAAAAATTGCTTCAATAGTGCAAGACGTATCGCGAGTGAAAAATTTACAGCATCGTGAAAACGTCGTCACTGTTCAACAGAATGATATTTTCAGGTTTCAAGATAAACTGGCTATTTCCTTTTTGTCATTCGTTTCTCCACCTTCACGGTGACACCGTAAAAATATAGAGAAAGTATTTAAGCTTCTTTGTAAGTAGCAAATAACAGCCTCTTTCTCGGCTTAGAGCATCTTGTGCTATGGAATTCTAGGAAATTATCCGCGTATTTGCTATTTTCTTTGTGCGGCGGAAGCTTCATGCACATTTGTTTCATTTGTTATGCGAATGGTTTGTTGGCGCAGTCAACTGTTATCCTGATTAACTAGGCTGGGAGTTCAACCTTAACTGCGAAAAAAGTTAATTTCTTTTCTATGTTACTTGAGGTATTAACGTCACTGATGATGACGATGATAGGTACTGACTGATGATAGCAGATGTTATGGAGTTCCTCGGGCGTCCGACTGATTAACGACTGACACCTAGGGTTGTCGGGAATAGCTGCTTATATGCCCTCCGAACTGTGGATATGCCCGACATTACTGGGTAACTTTTTTATTACCTTTTAGTTAAATAATTAGTTCAATTAGTTAAAATATGAATGTATTAAATTACAATACACAATCGCAATGGAATGGATGAATCATCCATCCATTCCATTACGATTGTGTTTCTCATTGAAAAAGAAACCTACCTGAAACGGGCGTGTGCTGCGTCCGGTTCAGAGAGGGCCCCCCCGGTAGGGTCACGGGGGGGCCTATTGGATAAAAAAGACTGCTGTTGCTTCTCCTCCACGCTGCTGTACGAGGAGTCCCGCACCACGTATGAGCTCTCCCGGACTTCCCGCTTGCTGAACTCTTGCTACAAAGTAATAACGTCCTTGTTATTATAAGCAGTTATCTTGCATATTATTTAATTTATTTCAAGACTAGCTGTCCCAACAGACTTCGTTCTGTTGTCAAACATTTAGTGTCACGTGACAGGTAGTAACATTTACTAAGAGGAAACTAAAATTGAGATTTTTACTATATTCCCAGCATTTTCTCATGATTACTCACCTTTTATACCTTCCCTCGACCATTACAAATACTTCTAAAAAAAAATTAGCCAAATAGGTCCAGCCATTCCCGAGTTTTAGCGAGACTAACGAACAGCAATCCATTTTTATATATAGAGATAATATGTTCCTTTGCTCAATAACAACGTAGTTTTCTTTTTTGGAAGTTTGGTTAGGAGCCATTTGAAACGAAGGTATGCAGAATTCTAAGTGTCGGGATCCTGCCAAGACCATATTATTGGGCAGTTTAGATCAGTGACCAACTCACATACTGTGGCAAAAGGTACATACAATAATAAAGTCAATCAAGTCATCGATTCGATCGATTTCATATAACATCATGGTTCTGCAATAAATTATTGAATTGAATTTATTCAATCGCGTCATCGATTGGACATAGAGCATAAGCTGAAAATCATTTATAAAACCAGTAAAATGTTAAAACATTACTGAAGGAATAATACAATTTGCAAAGTCGTTATTGGCAATATAAGGGAGCAAAAAATTGCTTATTACTCAAGCACCGAAGCTTTTCCTGTAATATTTTCTCGTGCAACTATGCAGATGTCTTGCACTAACTAAGTAGGTAGTTCTTATTTTGCAAGCTCTCTCAAGTGAAATGTTTCCCAGATGCATCTTGTTCGTCATGAATGTTATCTTGTTTGCAATTTTTTTATTTCAATAAAGTGAGTAATCTGAATATTATAGATAGTGTAGCAAAATACTTAGTTAATAGGAGAAAATAGGGTATTTTAAAAGGCCAAACCATAAAGATCATGACGTTGTGATCCAAAACAAGAGACCATCAACCAACGATATATCAACTGACTAAAGACCGGATAGCAATAACCCGATGCTTTATTGACTGAATAGGTACCCAAAATGTTGAAAGTTATTTGCACTGTAAATTCAAGGGGCTCTAATTTGGATGCTCTTCCATTCAACCTACTGAAGTTAAAATTAATAGGCAGGTTTTCTAGTAGCCTATGTAAGGCAATACTGAAAGATAGCACAGCTTTATGTCAATTCCTTGCAGATGTTAGGAAGATACGATATGTCATAATTACAAACAGCTACACGCAAGGTTTTTTATACGTTTATGTAACCGGGATTGTGATTAATAATTAGGAAGTACCTATTTGGTTCTTTTATTAACTGTTGGAAACACAAAGAGGTTCAACAATTGGAATTTTGGGAGCTTGACAAATTCTACCACCAGTCTTCTCTCTGTATGTACATACCCGGCTAGAATACGTTTCCGAGTCCTTATCGTCGGCGAGACGGTCTAGTTGGCGGTTAAACGAGTCTTGCGAGTAGTCGGTGAACTTGTTCAGCTGTGTGTTGCGTCGCGTCTCGCGGTCAAGAGTGCTGCCGCGCTCCGGTGACTCCAGTCTGCAAATGAGACGCGGCATGAAAAATTAAGTCCAGAGGGCACGCTCACTCTCAGAAAAAACTAGCAAGTGCAGCTCTACGAAACTAAAACTATATGTATGTATAAGTCTTAATGACAATTGGGCCATGACATGACTAATGATGAATATTATCTTTTACATGAAAATGGCGAGTAAAAGAACATCTCAGCATTCCTTATCGTACCTTAGCTGGTAACGCCAGAGATACATCATTTAGTCACGTGTATTGAAAAACACTGTGTCACTGAAAGTCGAAGAAATAGTGTAGGGTTTATCTACAGATAAATTGAAATGCTTGTTTATAAATGAGCACGTTCGAGACAAATTTCTAGCATAGAATACCTATCAAATAGGTTTATATATGTATGTATGGTATGTATATCTATAATCTACTAGTTCTTGTGCAAGTCACACAAGTTTGATTTTTTAAGATCCAAAGTTTTGGTTGTGTTCAGGGTTTTGTAATAATTTGGTAATTTGAATTGCGTAATAATATAACACACTGTATTTGCCACCCCCAAAACAGCTTCACCAAGCTAGCCTAGCAACCTGGACGGGGCTCTCCAACTGGCGGACGAGTATCGTATTCAGAACTCCGTTTGATGAATAGCTCTTTGAATTGCATGGAGTGGTATTTGAGGTGATAAATGTTGTACCCTTTAGCGTTGGATACTGGAGATATTTTCGTTCTACATTTTGTACCAGTTGTTAGAGCAATACCAGATACAAAATTGGAAGAAATGAGATGAGTAAAAATGTATCTGGTAAACAGGGTAATAGTTGTAGCCCCTAAGTTTTAACTTAGTGTGGTAATGCGTTTACATTGCATGCACTCTTTAGCTTAGCGCTTTACCTGTCAATCAAGGCACAGGACGATTATGAGGAAACACAACAATACAACTTAAAGAGCGCATAAACATATTCCCTACACTAGAGGTCAAGACAATATTAATATTATCCTCAAATGATTCCTAACCCCGCCTGTCGGTTCAGTCATGCAGGTATTAAGAGTATCTAAGACCTAAGCATGCATAACTGCATCTTAAAAGTTTGCATTGAGATTATTTAGTCAATTTCTGATTAGTCGAACTTTCAGTTTATGATGATGTATTTGACGGTACCTACTTTGTTTTTTTATGTTTACTTGAAATATCTATTGAGAAAATGATTATAATAACGTTCGTTACGAGTTCGTACTTACCGATTAACACTTAGCATCTGTCTAGTTTTTTCAACGGGGTCCCACGAATCTTTTCTTCCAAGGTATGATTTTCCTCCAGGATCTCCAGAACCTAACAAATGCAAATAATAGTTTAGTTGAGGATACCGGTTTTGACTGAAAGTAATTAGTTTAGTGTGTTTCGGATCTTTAGTAAGATACTGCAGTGGAAATGCTAAAATAAAAATAACAAAGTAATTAGTTGTTCGCTTTACCTACGACTACGCCTATTCTTTTCTTAGATAAAAGAAAGATTTCACATACTTGGACTCCCAAGTCTTTTCACACGATCGTTTTCAAGGGAGGCAAATGGGCTGCTCTGGTCGAGGTTGTCCTGAGACCCACTGAATGAGCTGTACATTTTGTAGTTAGACCGCTTTTCCACCACTCTTTTCGTTGTCGTGATAGGACTATGCCGGTCTGTCACTGGGCTGCTTACCCTAGAACAACAGTTGAAAGAAATTAGAAGATTCAAATCATCAGTCTGGGCGTTAAACTGATCTTAAGACCTATTTGGTCGACAGCTCTATAAGTACCTGTGGGCTATATAGCCAGGTAGATATATCTTTATATCTATCTGTGTAAAATAATTCGTTTGTATGTTTCCAGCAAGCACATAGGTACATTGATATCAATAAAGAACACAATATTAGGAAAACAAAGAAGACAATAAATGAAAAATTCATGGCATAAATAAACAGGACCAAGTCCTATCTTATTTTATTATTCAAAGTAGAATAAGCATTTCTCTTCATTCAAGATAATAATTGCAGTGTTAGGTAAGCCCTAAAGAAAATGTAACGTAAAATTCACAATTTAAACAACAAAAGTTCAGTTCTAAACGACGCTGTTTGTAATCAATATTCATAACTTTACCCTAAATCCAGCCGATAAAACTCGGGGACAAAAGTTAATATTCTTATAGAACACTTTGCGTTAATAATTATGAGGCGTGAATTATTTTCCTTCGCAAATGTTTGTTTTAACTTGGCCCCTTTCAAATTATTTTCGATCTAACCCAAAAGTTTTATTTTGCCAGTTGGACGTCGATTAGTAGAGTTTCCAGGTCACGGTGCTGTTATTTACCGGATCCGCATTAAAAATGCCGGTAAAAATAAGTCGCGCATATTTTTTGCAATAAATCAATTTTCAATCAGTGCCGAGCGCGCTGAGTGTAAATCAGAGCTTTTCATTTTAAGTGACTGTTAGTTTTTCGCGTCGAGCTGCCATTTACTATGTTTTAACAACATTATTTACGACGCCTAGCGGATAAGTAAGTTAGTAGGTTTAGGTACTTCGAAGTGGCAGTAGGCAGGCAAGGCACTGCTCACTCAGTGGGAAAGGGTTTTGTACCTTACATAAAACAGAGTAGAAGCAGAAAATGACCATACTCCAGCTGCCACCAGTACTGCTCGGTTGTACCCAGTATGGGTGTACTACGCTAAATCGAATGCCAATTGATCAAGAATCAAATATTAGAATACTATTCATCGAAAAGTCAAAACATCAACCGTTTCCGTTTAAAATATCGAATTATCAAATGATCTTACGTTCAAAGCACCGAATTGTTATTTTGTCGTATACTTACTAGTTACATCGAATGTTTAATTTATCTAAAATCAATAGCATAACATAAGCATACTTAGTTCATTACATCATGAACGGAAACATCTTTTTAGCTGCCCACTGGAGGATGTTTTAGCTTTTCGATGAATCTTGTTTAATTATTTGATTCTCAATCAATTGATTGGCATACGATGAGGTGATAGTGCACGTAGGATCGGGTGGGTCACCCGTGTAGAATGGTGAGGCATTTTCCTAGGAGTAGGAGGTAAGCTTGAAACAGTTATTTATTGGAAACAAGAATCTGAACGCAAATAAACAGTAAATTATTGTCAAACCCGCTTCAAAGACTCGTCAGCGGTTCACCAACGTTCGGGCTAGGTAGGGAGCGAAGCACGGCTCGCCGTTGTGTATCCGAATATCGTACCTGTTAATTGGACTCGCTGTCCTTTTTTTTTTTTGCCTTACGCATACCCGTCCACCGGGGGACGGACGGGTTATGTCGGACTCTCCACTGGAAAGGTGGTATACCAGTGGCCCTACCGACTAAAACCCCTACTACTCCCTCTTATCGTCCGTATAGTGGGGGAACACGGTGAGTAGCGCGAAGCCTGTTACGCGTTCCCCCGGACGGAGCCCGCCTGGGCGGCGGGCCGGAAGCGACCCCCCCATCGTGAGGGGAGGCCAGAAGGGACAGCCGAGGATGTCAAGCCGTCCCTACCAGGCAGCGGTGAAACCCGTGCAATGCCGGCGGCGGCACCCCCGCACCACGCGCCAGCTGGCCACCGTACGCAAACCCTACTGGGCCCGCAACCACGAGCCACCCAAAGGGCGACTCCACTGCCGTAACCTTCGGTACGGCCCCGCCGGGCCGCGACGCACAGGGGGGATCAGCCTCGGATCACTGGCCCCCACCAACCGGTTGTGCGCCGCGGCCCCAACCACGCGCCTCAAGGCGCCTGCAGGCCCCACTGGCCCCGCATCCCCACGTCGCCCTTACGGGCCGCAGCGACCCTACTGGGCCCGCAACCACGAGCCACCCAAAGGACGGCTCCGCTGCCGTAACCGGCGGTACGGCCCCGCCGGGCCGCGACGCACAGGGGGGATCAGCCTCGGATCACTGGCCCCCACCAACCGGTTGTGCGCCGCGGCCCCAACCACGCGCCTCAAAGGCGCCTGCAGGCCCCACTGGCCCCGCAGCCCCACGTCGCCCTTGCGGGCCGCAGCGGGTGGGTGTCCAGTCCACCACGCTGCCACGCCTGGGTTCTCTTCGCTTCCCGGTGGTGCCCCTACCACCGGTACTAGGCCCCCTCGCCACGCCGAGGCGAGAACCCGTGAGGGGGGGACTCGCTGTCCTGCCCTATTCAGGGCCCCTCGTTAGCGGACTGTCCGCTCGACCGGACCGATGCGGACTAGCCGATCCTATTGATAGCTAATTCTAGCGCCGAACAATATGTTCTACATAGGTGCATTTACTATTAAGTTTTATTTAATTGATAGATGTGTGTTAGTGGGCGTCTTACCGGTTGTACATCACATAATTTACACTTTGATTGAGACTACGTTACTAGCCGTCTTACCACATACTTATCAAGGAGAGATTTGCCGTATAAATTCACTTTGCTATTTCTTTGCAAACTGCTCATCCTACTTACATTCACTCAACTATTAACACCTATAATGGAAAAAGCAAAATTTGAATGCCTGTCAATTAGTTTGCAACGGTTAGTTTGCATCCTTAACTTTACTGACACTATTTTATCATCAACTAGCAAAACTATCAAGATACAAGCGGCTAAGGTGATTAAAGCTGGAAATCTAACTCATTGACAAATAATGATACATTGTGGTTAAATGAAATTCTATCGTCGATGCCTGCACTGGGGATAGTCAATTGTTGTTACCTGTTAATTGGGCTAGCTGTCCTGTTCAAAGGGCTGTCTCTTGTCAACGGGCTGCTGCGCCCAAGGGGACTGGTAGCTCTATACGGGCTGCTCGCTCGGAACGGGCTAGTGGACCTATTGACGTCCAGCCGCGACCCATTCCCAAGGTGCTTCGTTGTTATCGGACTCGCTGTTCTATTCCTGGGACTCTCAGACCCGTATCTGAACTCCTTCTTGTTAACTCGTGAATACGTGGAATCAGTGACGTCGTAACTCTTGTCTTTGACGTCAGCGAAGGACTTGTAATAATCGCTCGAGTCACGTCTCTCCTCACGACGATCAATGGAGCTTGTATTATGCTTCGTTGCGTTCGATTCGTATAGATTAAAACTGTTGTGAGGGCTCTCTGATCTGAGACGAGTTACTGGAAGAAATGACGTAGGAAATCATTCTCTCATCATAAAGTCATAATATCTGAGATTTTGAAATAGCAGACTCGTACCTGGACTGGATATCCTCGCATAAGCTGGAGAAGGACTAGAGCTTTCGCGTGGTTTCTTAGAACGTGCTCCTACTCTGAATAAATGTGGAGAACCGTGCACATCGTATCCGTTGAAGTAAATGTATAACTGGAACAAAAAACATTACATTATTATCAGTGTACACAAAGATATTCTCGTAAAAGAAAAACAGGTTCTACAGACATACCCTATGTTTTCCAGGTGCCTTAGGCATAAAAGTAGCGCGGTATTTGGTTGCAGATAGTTTTTCTAGAGCGCACATGACGCTGCGTTTGTCATGCACGATGTCTAGCTGCAGATCTCCCTTCACTCCACAACCACTGGTGTCCAGTTCGAAAGAGTGAGGCTTCAGGGGTTCAGCTCCTTCCAGTGCACCTGAGCTGAGGCGGACGCCTGCAGGGTCGAAGACTTCACAGGTGAAAGGTCCACCCTAGTATTTAAAAAAGATGTTAATATTGCAGTTAGTTTATATTTAATATACTGAACACGTGGATATTATCTAAGCTTGTTCCATTAAAAAAAAACATGGTTTTGATAGTGCTTTTTCTTTTGTAGCCGTGATATTGTGTAGCCATGCCGTTAATAACAAAAATTTGCATTATCGTCCGATTTCAGATTACATGTGTTTTTTTTAAATTCATTAGAATACCTGTATGTGCTCTCCTTTATAAGTGATAGCGATAGTCCAAGTCCCAGCCTCGTCTGGCTGGAAGGTGGCGCTGGAGGCGGTAGTGCCAGGAGCTGATGGTGGTGGATGACGAGCTTCCAATGGAACAGCTCTACCGCTTGGTGAGTGAGCCGTCACATCGATGTCTTCTCTTCTTGGTGCTCCTGTTAGTACGAGTATATTCAGAATAATAATTAACGAATTCTGCTGAAGATATCGACTGTGTAACGGTTAGAAAAAAATCCTAATTTTATATGAATCCCATAATGTGTTGTGCTAATTACCTGTGGCACTGACTAGTACTTCAACGATGCTGCCAGCCGCACAAGGAGCCATTCCTGGTGGGGGGACCATCACTAATCTAGGTAGCACCCTAAAGAAGTACCTTCCATCGACTCTGAAAAACGGGTACAAGTAAATAGAAATAAGTCACATCACAGTCACTGTACACTATTTCATTAAAAAAATGTATATGGATGAACGTTGCAGTGCGTGACTCAATACTTCAAAACATTTGTGCGACGACGCACCGCATAATGTGGCTTGTCATGAAATAGTACATTGTTACCCTAGGGGAGAAAGTAACTTATTCAGTCCCGAGAAGGGGTTTGGCGCCCGGAACAAAGTGAGGGCGCCAATAGTTCGAGGGACTAAATAAGTCTTTAACCCGAGGTAAACACTGTGCTTTTCATTACGAATACAAGGAAAGTAAAAATAAAAACATGAATTAGCTAAAGGAAAAATGAGAAAGATAAATGAAGATCGAATTGCCGCCTTCCCGCCTATTTGGATTGTTTTTTTTTCTGTGGCTGGCCCGCTATTCAGCCATTATTTTTTTTTTCATCATTGGAAAAATGGTAAATATTTTGTTCAAAGCTAAGTTATTTTAAAGAAATTGTTAAAACTGAATTATAGTAAAGTTATTTAAAAAATATATATTCTAATCAATACTTAACTTTAAGTTATTTCAATTTTACATCGTGGCTGTATAGAAAAAAAACTAGTTTTTCGTACCACTTGCTCAAAAAAGTGACATTCTAGCCCGCAAAAAGAGAACATAACAATAGTCATTTTTAATCTGTTGAAAACAGGGAAAGAATATTGTACTGAATTTCATTCATCCCCTAGGGAGAGAATGTGATTCAAATTTGGAATACTGACCGAGGTGTTCGAGCGCTAATTTGAATGAGAAGTTTTAATTCTTTCTTTATGACCTGCCAGTATTATATGTGACAGTATAAAACAAAGTCGCTTTCTCTGTCCCTATGTCCCTTTGAATGCTTAAATCTTTGAAACTACGCAACGGATTTTGATGCGGTTTTTTAATAGATAGAGTGATTCAAAAGGAAGCTTTTATGTATAATAACACCCTATTGCACCCGGGCGAAGTGGGGGCGGGAAAAATAGAAAAAGTTTAATAATAAATATTTTTTCGCAAATGGTACGAAAAGTAGAGTATTTTCCTCGGTGATAAAGCTGTCTTAGTCTTGGGTGAACTTAAATCCCTCGCTACACTCAGGACTCGGCTCGGGAGTTAACCTCGAGTCCTTCGTTACGCTCGCGATTTCAATCGTCACCCGCGACGGAAGACACTGCTTTATCACCTTGGTTAATAATCTACTATTACTTTTTAATAATTTGACAGCTGTCAGTTGAAAGTGATTCTCCCTAGGGATGAAAAGTATTACTTTCAGCCCGCTTCTCAGGTCAGTAATGACCTACTTTCAGAGTATGAGTAATGAAAAAAATATTTTAACAACACAGCGGTTAAATGGCTTAACCCTTACCTAATATCGTCGACTGTCAGGACTATTTCATGCATGCCAGCGTGCTCTGGAATAAATTCTCCAGATCCCCGAGCATCTAGTTTGAGCCTCGATTCCTGTTCTAAGGGATTGACTATGGACACTTTCACTTCCGATATGGAAAGCTCGTTTGATAAGGATTCCACCTTGATGTACGTCTGCAAAAAAAAGGAAGGTAAAAATATGGTATAGTATTACCTGCATAGGTAAAGTATTTTTAGCTGAACTAAATCTGTACTCTTGTTCAGTTGTAATAACTGAACACTGTGAGTAAAGTAATCACGCAGTCAATTGATGACTGCTGCAGAACTAGAAGAAAGAGCTGGCGAATGATGTAACATAATAGTACATTGTTATCCTAGGGGTGAAAGTAACTTATTTAGTCCCGAGACGGGGTTTGGCGCCCGGAACGAAGTGAGGGCGCCAATAGTTCGAGGGACTAAATAAGTCTTTAACCCGAGGTAAACACTGTGCTTTTCATTACGAATACAAGGAAAGTAAAAATAAAAACATGAATTAGCTAAAGAACAAATGAGAAAAAAAATGAAGATCGGATTGCCGCTTTCCCGCCTATTTTGTTTGTTTTTTTTTCTGTGGCTAGCCCGCTATTCAGCCATTATTTTTTATTTTCATCATTGCAAAAATGGTGAATATTTTGCTCAAAGCTAAATTATTTTAAAGAAATTGTAATGAAAACTGAATTATAATGAAGTTATTTAAAATATATATATTCTCTAATCAATACTTAACTTTAAGTTATTTTAATTTTACATGGTGGCTGTATAGAAAGTTGGAACATGGTTCAATAGATATGTGAAAAAGAACTAGTTTTTTTCTTAATAATTTGACAGCTGTCAGTTGAAAGTGATTCTCCCTAGGGATGAAAAGTATTACTTTCAGCCCGCTTCTCAGGTCAGTAATGACCTACTTTCAGAGTATGAGTAATGAAAAGATATTGATTTTTACCTCTTCTCCTACTCTTCCCGAAGTAGAATCTAGAGCAACCCTCAACATGTCGTGTACAGGTGGCCTCGGAGGAACATTGCGGAATTGAGAGGCCCAGGCCATAACCCCCAAATGCTCGACATCGTTCTGGCTCATATCCTTAGCTGATAGCACTGGCTGAACACCTAGAAGAGGAATATAGATAAATAAGTATGTAAACCAGCAAAATTGCAGACTACAACAAAAAAGGTTACTAGACTTTTCACGTCTAAATTAAAATGAAATACTAAAGTGTGAGGGCGTTCCTGGACGCCTACATGAAAACAGTAAAAATAGCTTTTCAACTCAAGGAGCAGTTCAAACATTACTCAGTAAAGTAACTGAGGAAGGAGGAACTGGAGTGGGCGGTTGGGTTTGGGTGCTCATTACAAAAGCCTATTGATCTGAAGCCTTTGTATAACAGTGACTTATTCAAAATTCTAATTAATTGCTACCCATTCATAAAACCCAGGAATTATATTTTTGGAATTTCTTTATTTTTTAATCTACTACGATAGTGACAACCACCGCAACATGTGAACACCTATACATCCAGATGTTACACACGTGTTGCCGAGGATTTAAGTAATCATCTGCTAATACGCTGTGTAAATAAGTACCTAGGTACAACGTGCGCAAGGAAAAACCTCAAGAACAAACTATTGAAGCCTTGAGCTGCTTCTCCCTCTTGATGGAAACCAGTACCATAACATGATGGTCAGGGCTAAATGCTGAGTGACAACCTTTTGAATTGTACTGCACACCACAAAAACTGCTTTGTGTTTCTATTCTATAAAATAGAGTAAACACTCTTTCTTAGCTTTCTTACCAATTTTCTTGGCGGCGTCGATAGCTTGCTGGTTATTTTCTTCCCAACGAGCTGGATCTCGACGCAATCTGCTCAGCGGCGGAGCAGGGCCACCCATGCTGCGCACGAGTTCATTCGCAACCCTGCCGTCGTTCCAATCAGTCTATATTGCAAAATAAACGACCGATTAATTTATAATAAGGTTACAAGTAAATTACAACAAAGGAATAGGTAGTTGGTGAATTAAAATCCGACATTTAAAAGGCCGACATTTATGGGAGTTTTTTTTAGTCTCTTGCGGGATATAATTTTATAAGTATAAATTATTTTATGATACTTTTAACTTCAATAATAGTTTTTAATATTGTATTTTCAGTTCAATTCTCAAAGTAGCTACCTGAAATAAAAAACAGAGCTTCTGGAAATAGAAGCCCTGGCGCTCATAGGATTCCGTTATGATTTTGTAATTTTAGCAGAAACCCTAAAAATAACATAAAGTAAAAATAAATAAGCTCTCTCATACCGTGAAGTTGGTAATTCCTCTTTCTAGCCGCGAGTTGACCCAATCCAGCGTAGCTCTGTAGCCAGATGACCCGGGCTTCATGAAGTACGAAAGGTACGTCATTCCTGACAGTTCATCCAACCATGGCGATGCCAAGTACTCTGGTTCCAAAACCATGGGCACTTCGAACTCACGGTGCGCCAGCTTCATGGCTCTCCGGCAATTCTCGACAGCCTCGTGACGATCTAGAACAAAGAATATTTTTAGGACTCATTTTCCAAAAAAAAGGAAAATAACGCTGATCAATGTGATCAATATCCAAAAAGCCACGCAGAGCTTTGCACCTTTAGCAATCGCTTATTTGTAACTCTCTCTCGCCACTAGGTTTCTGCAGCACCGGTTAAAGCTACATGGTATGTGGATCTTGGACATTTTCATTAATTATTTTGCCATACAATTAATTACAAATAATTAGGTACCTTATCAAGTAGGTATATTTTAAGATTGGTTGACGTTTCGATGATTTAGAGTGTAGATATGTACTTAAAAGGTTTTATTCGTCCATTCAACGATAAAATAGAATTCGGATAATCCGTTTCAGAGATTTCCTTACGAGTAATAGGTACTAAGTCTCTACTAACTGAATGCCACGCATTCAGAGACGGAAGGGGCTAAGCCCCAATACGGGAATGGATCTGCATCTGCATTTTGTGCATATTGTAACGAAAGCGGTCACTGACTGTAATGTGATTACACTGTGGCATTGACTTGCTTTGTGGCCAATTTATCGAACGAGTTTCTGATATTATGTCGCCACTTCCTCATATAAGCTTTCGATATTGAGAGCGTCGTGGTCTAGTGGTTAAGTACGGGGAACCAACCCTCCGATCGTGGCTTCAAGACCAAATCTGTCCGAAACGTTTATTTTGTGTTCGTCACACAACTTGTGGCGTGGCAAGAAGAAATTGACCTAGTTGTTTCATGACGATCAAATTAAACTTCATCATCCCTAACGTGATAGACCACATTCTTGGCCAACTGTACATATTAAACTAATAAATTACGAAATAAATTGATGTTCTACGATTTCTAGACAAAACATAGCTAAGTCTTGTTAACTTATGGCTAACTATTGTAAACTCTATTAACAATAAACAGTTGAGTTTAACTCATGTCATGAGCCCATTAGCTTGTAAGTTATACCTACGTATATTATAATCGGGTGTTAATTTTCATTAATTTACAAGATGTGTTAATCCTAATTAACTTACAGGGCGAATTATCCACGTGTTCAAGTACTGTGTAATTCATGTATTTGTTCCGGGAAAATCATGTAACTACGACTATCGTTTAACATAGTATTAGTGGCAATGCAATGTTGTTTAGTACATATTTGAAATCCAAGGTACTATTTACAATATAGATAAAGATTAACATTTTTTCATAGGACATCTAGTAATAAACTTGTAATTTGTTTTTCTCAACCTAGTTTAGGCTACCGGCCTAAGTTTACATCTTCAGGCCGTCACTGACATTCTGGAACCTCACTGTCCGTATGAAGTACCTTTATTCATTAAAATAATTGCTCCAACCCTGCATTATGTATTTTCTTACTAAGTTCACGCCAGTGCGGGAAGATTCCAGGCTTGCAGTGGTCGAGCAGGGCAGAAAGCAGCACACCGCTGTTCCAGTCGCTGGTCAAGTTCGAGACTCGGCATTCTGGTAGTGCTGATTGCAGCCATGACAACATCAACTTTCTGTAACAATAAAAAAACATGAGCCAACAATACGCAGGTGTAGAGCCAACAATTGTATTTGCGAGGAATTGGTATTTTTTGCTTTCTCATTCATCCTACTCAAAAATATGTTGATCTTAGTATAAAACAAAACAAACAAACTGTGCTGTGTTTTGCGATAGCTGGAACGCATATTTAATAAGAACTTGACATTGAATATGATGAATACTTGAATAAATTGTATTTCATTGTCAATTAAATATTGATGTCCAAATCCATTCAGAGCAAATAACATATGCTAAATGTATTGTAGCGTACTGAACCGTGACAAGCACGTTAACACCTTTATTTCACTACATCTCAATAACATAGCTGTTTTAGCACAATATCAGTAGATATTGTGCTGAAGCGATCTTAACCAAAATCTAGATTTCGTTTAGCTCCAGTCAGTTTCGTTGGAGCTACCTACTATGGTAATTAGATTGCCTAGTAAATTTACGACGACGAGACGGGGACGACGGCGTACGATCCAATTTTCGTATACAGTTTTACGTTTCCAAAATATTCTAGCTGCAGAAAATAACTATGAGGAATTGAGGATCTATATTCGGAGAAGGCACTTCACTTGAGCTGCGTTTATCTGCTACCATTAGTAGGTACTCGAATTTAACTTTACATGGCCATTTTAAAGGAACGTAACTTGGGAACAACGAATATCTGATCTGGGTAGCGATTCAGAACTGCGTTATTGCACGATTGAAAACATTTTAACAGTAAATCGTTCTGCGGGAAAGTATTTTTTTTAACATGTAAGAGCCAATGGGCTCTTAGTATTTATAAACTCAACACTAGAAATGAATTGAAATCAAAATTAATTTAGCCTCTCACCACTTAGCAGGACGTAGAAATCACATCCTACCGCTAATTCGGGTTCGACCACATGGTCGCACCCAAATGCAGATTATTCAATACAATTGAAATCTGTGGTCGATACCATCGAAAGCATCAAATTACCGTTGTCTGCCGTAAGAATGACTAATTTTCAGGGCTAACAACAGATAGTTTGGCAAGAGCACTGCAAGTGGGATGTGCAGGCCAAGCAGCGCGCGCGCAGCCGTGCCGCGCTAATTGCGCCTGAGTCGCGAGCATCGAACAACAGTTAGAATCTAAATTGCGATGGGTGGCGTATATTACCACGTTTACGTGCGATGCTGATTCCTGGTAAAATGTTGGTACAAAATATTAAGATAAAACTTGTTCTGTCTGTGGTTTACAGCTGTAATATCTCATAATTTTAACCAAACTCTATTGCAGATAAAATAGAAAGCATTTTCCTTTTTTTTCGTATTCGCTAATTTTTAAGCATGGAAAATTTATTATTGGTAAGGTAGGCATCGTAATATCAGGTGAACCTTTCGTATAGGATGACAAAATAGCTTTGCCAAGGAGTATTATTGACCATGCATATGATTGTGGTATATTCCCGTGTTAAAAGCCAATATAAATGTGATGTAAATAAGTTTCATATATTTCCGAGTAGAATACCGTAAGGTTTGAATAAATTACGAGTTTAAGTATGTTTTTTATATGGCCCAAAAATTTATTATACGGACGAGAGTATGTATGGCTTCAAAGTGGGAGGACTTTGTGGTCCTTCGAAAATCTTACCTCGGTGGAAACTTGCTTCGGCCGATTTGGTAGCGGACGATAAGCGACCAGATCAACCCCAAAATCAGCTTCAGATTTCCATTCACGATGTCTACGTTACCTGTAAAATAATAAAGCAGTACTTAAAGTTCGTAAATTTTAATGCTTTCTGCGTGACTGCTCGTTTTCTACTGTCAATTAAATAACAAAAGTTATTTTCTATTAGACATTAATTTGTCCAAACTAGTTTTCCAATAAAAATAAGCAAATGCTATTTGTCATGTCACATGTTTAGACATTTCGGCGCTTGACGGGGCAGGCAGGGTCGGTCAATTTCACCGCGAACCATAGCGCAAAGGGAATCCTATCTACCAACCCACGTGAAGGGCTCACTTCGTGGTCAAAAAGACCGGCCCGCCCTGTAGTCTGTAAAGCGCCTTATGGAAAAGATTTGTAGTTTACAGGGTGAAAAAGTTTGCGACGTTTGTTTAGAAAATAAATTGTCAGTGGCCACCGGTGGGGAAGATCCCTGTTCAACTGGTATGAGCCCTATGCTGATGGGTCTGTAACATGTAACATGTCGGATGTGAATACCATTTGATGGAACTTACCGATGTTAACCAATTTGACGCCATCATCTTCAATGGCCTGCAACGCGGTAGTGACATTGTCCAAGTTCTGATGCTGGTTGGTGGGGTTGGCACTCCAGCCCTTCAGCTTGCGACCTTGCAGCGCCTCCACCAAGGAACACAGAACAGTTCCGTCACGTAAATCTTCTACCAGATCTATAACCTGCAAATAGAACATAAAACAATGTTAGGGACATTGTAAGCAATTGAAAAACTCTTTTTATGATTGTGAATAAATAGGTATTCTTTATTGAACCAAAACATTACAGTGGTATTAAATTATAGATGTAAAAAAAACAATTGTAATGAGATATGGCCAACAATCTTAATAGCATGAATGTTTTGTCTAACATATTCCAATTATTCCACCAACGTTATGCCTCTACGTTTTTTGTGCTCATATGTTTAACTTTTTACGACAGCATAATTTTATAACTGCAATACAGATTATCACATAATCTTGCTGTTATTATTATAATTGCGTTTAAAATTACGTTTAACTCGTCCTACCATAAGAATGTCATAACCGGTCTTACCTTGATATTCATAGGTTTCAATGTCTCATTGACCCAGTTCTTAAAGGTGTTGGCTTGGATCTCAACCCAGAGATCCTCGTGTCCTTTGATAGCCATGCCCTTAGCAGCTGTGCCGGCAGTGCTGCGGGCCGCCAGGCCTGCCTGGGTGATCCTCCCGGCGGTGCCCTCGGCGGAGTGGGCCCGCACTCCCTGGTGCGAAACCCTCACACCCTCCATCTTGGGAGTATTCTCCACTTATGTATTAGCTGCTCCGTTGGCACAATTTCTTTGGTTTAGACTTGGCTGTCATCTGAAAAAGAAAGTTATATGTAGTTTTTTTAGGGTGATTTTTGTACACGATTACTCAATTTCAAACTAAGCACTTCTTGGGGTGAAAACGAAAAGAGTGACAAAATTGTATCACAAACTGGTTATCTTGCGCGATACGTATGGTTTTGGTGCGAGTAAAAATGCGACACAATACTGTCGCAATGGACATATCGAGTAAATCAGAAGAGGTACCAAACTCTGTGATACATTTTTTTTTAGTTAAGGGGCATATGCACAGCTTTAAGATGTAAGTCGTTAAGTCTATTCGGAGGACTTAAGGTGGCTTGTTAACATTTGACAGTGACGTCAGTCGCTAGCCTCGCATACATATCACTGAGCTCGCCTTGGCTTAAACGTTAGTTATACTTATTACTCGTTATGGCATTACACAATTAATCATCATCATCATCAGCAAGCCATATGATGTCCACTGCTGAACATAGGCCTCTGCCGTAGATTTCCAGAGCGGCCAGTTGTAAGCGGCCTGGCTCCACCAAAACCCTGCGATCTTTTTGAGGTCAACACAACACAAACACAATAAATCGTGAAATATTAATTATTCCCGTTTAGTATTAATTTACAAACGTATTTGAGCCAGTTTTGAGTTAATAATTTGCCCGAAGAATTTCATTTTTCGTTTGCGAACAGCGAGCTTAAACTGAACTTCATGGATGAAATGTTTTCATGTGAATCGTCTTTGAAAAGTTCGCAAATGAATCTTTTCAATAGGTTCAATGCGCTGTACAGTCAACCACGGCCGGCATAACCTGGACCCTGATTACTATGGGCTAGCATACACAAGGAAGGTACAAATTCACCAGTGTTACGCCTGGATTATGGTTGGCTGCATTAACAACCCTTCTTGTATACCTGCATACCTACAGAGGTATACGTTGTAAAAGAAATAACGAAATATAACAACATGGACATAAAATATTTTTGACTCACGATCAGGGGTTGACTGGTAGATGATGTTATAAGCATGAAGTCCGTTTTTTGGATCTATTCCTTTCTAATACCAAAAACTAATACCAATGGTATTTGTTTGCTATCGTTATTATTTTTCTGTTCCGAACGAATACCAAATTTTAAATATTTCAATGTAGTTTTGGTATTCGTCTGGAATAGAAAATTATTACGATTACAAACAAATACCATTGGTATTACTTTTTGGTATTAGAAAGGAATAGATCGTTTTTTGTACTTTTTATGTTGTTTGTTATTTTGGTGTGCAATAAAGTGTTTCTTATCGCATTTTCTCTTGTGCAATTTTCAAGCAAACTGTTAACTGATTAGTAACGAGTAACGTACTCAGAGGGTCGCGGGTTTGATTCTCGTACTAGCACACCTTTGTTGATTTTGATCGTTATTTGTGTTTTCAATGTTATGAAGAGAATTCTAACTTTAGAATCAGAGCAACGTATGTGATATTGTTTCATATTTATTTATTAATGATTATAAAAAATATAATCCTACTAATATTATAAAGGCGAAAGTTTGTATGTCTGGATGTGCTGTGTTCCTCTTTCACGTAAAAACTACTGAATGGATTTTAATGAAACTTTACAATAATGTTGCTTATACATCTTAATAACACATATGCTACAATTTATAAAGATATTGTGTAAATTGTTGAAAATATCAAGTAAAATATGAAAATGTACGCGGTATCAAGTGGTATGGCATGACAGTTGATGACAGACGGCTGCTGTCATTAGCGTAACTATGGGTGCGTTCCGATTTAGAAGAGTTTAACATCGAAATAACATTCGGGATACAATTTGTACTCGCTGGCTGAACTAAATTCTACGGGGACGAAGTCGCGGGCGGCCGCTTGTAGTATAATAAAATATTGTTTCAACTTACGCACTACTAATCACTTAACTTTCATTATTGGCAATTAAATGCACACTATTTTATCAAAAAGTTCATTAGCAGAAGTCATGTTTAAGTTATCGTTAAGGTTTTATGGTTAAAGAGTGGCAACACATTCTATGTATTTTAAATTAACATGGCAGTTGCATTATAGTTGATTTTCAAAGACCTTTGTTTTACTTTACCTTCAATTACATACCTTCTAAGGATAAAGCAGAAGGAAATACTAGACACTTATTAGTGATTAGTTGACTAACATGGCCTTTTAGTGATGGCATTCCTAATACAGGTTCTTTAAAGTCCTTTAAATTACATCAGCGAGGTGCCTTCATTAAAATAACTCGGTAGCGAGTGCCCGGAGTGTGAAATCTAGGAAAAACTTCAATCTAACTATGATATTTCCAGTTTTCATTGTTTGTGATGTTTTGTAGAGAGTGTTGGCACCTACCTACGCATGTGATACCTGGTCATATACCAAACACAACCTGCAAAAGTTCAGACCATGTCAAAGAGACCATGAAATACGAGAGCATGCTAAGTATAGGTTTGAAATAAAAGACAAAATAAATTAGAAAGAAAAGACGTATTAATCAAAGTTACTACAGAGAGGTGAGCTAGACATAATAATATTTATACCTACTAATAAGAAGAACAGATGGCCAAATGGTTTCCCAGAGAAAGAAACAGAAATCAATAACTACAGTATGAAAGATGGGAAGATGATGTCCAGAAAGTCGCTAGGCCGCTATAGAGAGGGTGCAGAACAGGGAGGAGTGGACGTTTTGATATCTAGAAAGCTGGTTTAATAATATTACGTAGATCAGAAAAGTTCAAGCTTTACTTATTATAATATGCACTTTGTTCCTATCAGAACTTTCATCGAATTTTTCGACATCACTCCCCTCATTAGTGAATATCGACGGCTTATCACTCTGTGACAACATTTGCAGAGTACATTTTCTGGCTTCCATTGACCTTTCGCCCGTACCTTCCTTTTTGCCGCTCATCTCTCCTCTCACGTCATGTCTGCAAGTCTTTCATTAAGCCGATGACAATGCTCTCTTTAATTACAGCTCAAAAAACCGGCGCACACGCACGGATGTGTTAATTTAACCGCTCTAATTGGAGACTGTTTTTGTAAATCTGCTAATTCAATGCGCTCTTTCGCCGAAACGGTCCGAGATAACTACTAACTGTTTGATATATTCAACTAGACTCGGAATAGCTCGTCCGACAACTGATTAAGAAGATAATAATTTCACGTCTGAATTAGTGCTTCTCAGGAGAAAGGTAATGGTTGCTGCAGAAAATGGCAAGTTATTTTTTGGGGTTCAGTAGCTATTAATAAACCCTTTTTGCTGCGTATTTTCAAAAAATCAGGTCGAACCGTTTGAAACACAAAATCTATGATACTCACCTATTAGTTTGAAGCACCTGCCAAAAACGAAGAGTAGGAATGATTTTTTGTCTTATAGAACTCAGTTTGTGAAATATTAGGTACCTACGTGTCCTATTTGATATTTGTTTTTGGATAATTTGGAATAAATAATTTGGATAATTTGGATGGTAATTTTAAGACCACCGTATTGAAGCACAGAAAAAAACTATCACCACTAGATAGACTTCACAGCATACCTACCGAAAGAGTAATCCAGGCTCTCCCAGCATTCATTTAGTTTAGGTATGAGCTGAAAACTGAGGACCTATAAAGGCTGCATGTTTTGACGGGCACTACGGAATCCTAAATGCGTGTGGCTAAACACGCTTTCGTCAGATTTTTTATTTCTGTGAACCTTCATTTGAATAAAATGTAGATCTTTATCAGATCTGTTTAGCGCAGTTGTTAAGATCACCAGTAGGCATACCAAAGTTCTGGTGTTCGGTTCCGGAATCAGCGCAGTGTGTGTTGATATAACAGGTGTCATTTTCACGGGGTTCAAGGGTGACAATGAAGGTTCCTGACATTCAGAAGTCTACACTTCTCCGAGCGAATTTGATCCTGACGTAGTAAGCGTGATCCTACCGCCGCTATCCGGGTTGCTTGGGTTTTTTATCGGTGTTTGCCCTCATCTGAGAGTAAGCCGCAAATTCTTAAATTAACACTTTAGTAGATGCTACGGCCATACTTGAACTCAGGACCACACGGGTTACGAGCCAGGGTATTTAACCACTGGGCCAGGAGAACGCTCTCTTAAATACTTAGTTAAGAGTATTCGAAAGAGATTTTTAGGGGCTTTGCAGACAAGACGGGCCGGTCTTTTTGACTGTGAAGTAATAAAGACCGCGTCGGCCCCACTGATGCCGACTGCCCTCAACACGAAAGGCAAAAAGTCCGGAATCCTATACAGGATTCCCTTTGCGCTACCGTTCGCGGTGAAATTGACCGGCCCGGCCTGCTCCGTCTGCAAAGCACCTTATCGTCACTTAGATGCTTACATAACATTGATAGGTTCGAGTATCTGTGCCACCCCTTAACCCCAAAGCCTCTGCGCGCTTCCATCAAGACCGAAGTGTGATCAATCAACGCTGAGTGACAATACGTCATCAATCCACTTAAAACTTCTCATTGACATTGGAGAGCGTCACTATAAGGCTAAAAAATTGCCCAGTGGGAGTAGTCCGCCCACATCTAAGATCTTAGTTACCAAAATCCACATCTGTGTTTGTAAAAATAGCGGACCTAACTCTCAAATCTATCACTACCTACTAAATTATGTGTTTGCTTAGATTACTATCATTTCCGAGAAGATGGATATGGGATTTATGGTCTAAGATAATGCGAATTTAAGGGCAGGTTTTCCCGCTAATACCGTCCTGACAATTTTAAAAAAACATCAAATCAGTCAGAAACTGTTTGTTAAGTTGAATTTTGAGTACTCAATCAACTAAGGATCTACAAATTGCGCAGATAGCGTTGTTCGGCCAGCTACGTTAGTACTCGTATAGAGTTGCTTTTCGAGGAATGGTTAAGCTCGCTTTTTAACTCTTTTCATTAAAATCCTATGGGTTAAGCGACTGGAAACACAGATGCATAGTCGTACTAGCCTGCATTTCACTGTTTCGCTATGAGTTTTGTAATCAGTTTGAGAAGGTGGTCTCAGCGATATGTTCTAATTTATTAATCTACTATTGAAATTCTGTTAAAGCGCTGCCAACAAATAGACAGCCAGATAATCTCACAATGTTAGATATATGAGTAGATATTCTTTATTGCACACCAAAACAACAGTAATCAACAACAAAGAAAAGAAACACAGATTAACGGTAATGTACAATTTGGGCGGCTTTATCGCTGAAAAGCGATCTCTTCCAAACAACCCACAGGTAGAGGAAAACTGACGAGAAGGGTAGGTAAGTGCACAAGAAATAATAACAGTAACTGAAACTGACGGCAATTAAAGATAGGATACTTCGCTTGAAATCCAGCGAGTTATGAAGCTCTTAGACAGACCTCTCACATCGTCAAGCCAGAATTTAATCACCTCGGCAAATATCCAGCACTAAATGGATGCAAGCACTCCTACTCGCATCTGACGACTCACGCGTTCGCTTCTCATCCGCAGATGCGGTCTAATTAATCTTAAATATATCTTAACTATACCGTTTCGAGAATTCAATTTATTATAAACGAGCCAGCCATATTACACGGCGTAGATTGAAATTGAATTGTGTTGTTAAATTAAATGCAGTTTCATGCCGCCACACACGCAACCCATTTTGTTTTCCCTTTATTTACTTACCTTTGTTTAAACCTCTGAGTTTTATAAATTTTTAAATTTATTATTCAAAATAGCATTTCTGGTTTAAATCCATGGCAAAGTTCATTAAAATAAAATATTCAATTTATCATACTCTAATCTAATTAACTAGGTAAGTACACCTATTTACAAGCTATATAAGTAAATAGTCATAGAAACAAAAGTCGCCTAATATCTGACTGTTCCGAGTTAAAAACCAATGATTGTGGCATTTTATAAAAACGCATCCACTCCATGACCGTAGAATGTGTTCAAAATTACTAATTTTGGTAAACCAAACACCTTTACCTAGCCATTAAAAATTTAGTCGATTTATTGATCACCTAAATTTTCAATTTACTCAATATTCAAACGCTCAGTGGGGTTCATTTCAATTGGGCAGAATAATTAAGCAAGGGTTTTAAATAAGATGCCTTTTTATGAGCCCCGTAAACACAATGAACCGTCACTAAATTATTTTCTTTTTACATCATTTAAGCAAGTGCTTTAAATTATGTATACATTTAGCACATCAATTACAAAAAAGGTATTAACAATTAGGTATAGGTAGTTATAAACAAATACAATTTAGTTGATCCAATAGGGTATTTTTGAAAATCACAGATTGACTGCAGATATTGTAACTACTATTAGTAAATAAAGGCAACATTCTTAGCTACCAAAATGGTTCTTATAGCTCAGTAAAAACCCTGCTAGGTAGTGTCAGAATAACCGGAAAGTTGTTTAAAATTAAATGAAATAAAGAAAATGTGACCCTATCATCATCAGATCCAAACAATGCCATGTTGTTCAACCAGTAATGAAAATTTTTTTTGTTCAAATCAGAAAAGTTTTCTTAGATCATTGACCTACATTTTCCTAAGCCCGTTTTATCTTAGAGACGCAATAATTAAAGGATATTCCACGTTAAGGCGCAGGATCAGAGAATTAAAAGATATAAGTTGATAAATTGAAGCAGGATTAAAATATTCCCACGGGGATCCGAAGTTCCAACGTGGTTCAAGTATAATTCAATCACTTCGCAAAACATTAGGCACTTTCATCAAACGTCAGCATTAGTTAATCTTTGTGAAAAGTATTTATGTTTGCAAAAATAAGGTACAAAAAATGAGATCTTCACTTAATGCAAAGTTCATTAATGTTTCATTTCAGTGTGGAACTGAGAATGCTCAAATCACCAAAGAAATGTATTTATTTGCACATGTTATAAAAGTATCCAGAGTTTTAATGCTCTACCAGTTAGTCGCACGGTATAATCTATCCATTTTGTGAATTACAAAAGATTTAGGAAGTTTGTGCTATGCAACTCGCTACCATAATACGCAGAAGTTATTTCATTTTCAACATTTCAAAACTGGAGTGGAGAGCGCCTGTAACAAAACAATACTCAAATACTGAATAATAATATTAGGTAAAAAGAGTAAGAGCACATTACGTTCCTAGGGAACTTTTAATACGTTTTGCTCGCTGAACAAAAAACAGTTGAATTTGCAATTTCGTCTCCAATTTCAAAAAAGGAATAAAAACAAAACACAAATTGTGCCCGTGTTCATTGAAGTAATGAACTCGTAACTGCAGCGGCACTGGAACAACAAATGAGAGTGGGGATCAATCCGTAATGTAATTCCCACATGGAACACCTTGGAACATTTTTTTTCTAATTAACTGCTAGCCGAAATTGTTTTCCTGTATCCCATTACGGTCTTTTCATTGTGACTTGACTTATTTTTCTTGAATGTTTGCAAATAAACTTGTAAATGCATAATTTATTGTATTGGATTAGCATCTAAATAAGAACCTACGACTTATTTTGAGAACAATACAATTCGTACAGTTACGATATATAGTTATAAAACGAAAAATATTCGCTCCGGGGCATATTTACTCTATGCCACCACACTCTGCGATACGAAGAGTTTGTACTATGGGTGTCAGACATAACATAATACATAATACTCGTAGTGATGTGAGTCTATTATCGTAGTGATAGGTGTGGTGACCATGGCCACGTGGTAGCACCAGCTTGAAACACAATCTTTGCCTAGTGACCATATCTAATGCATAAATCTAACCTATAAGGTGTTTGACACTTCTGCCGATTATACAAACAGGCTGTATAAAAAACTGTTACATAAAAGGGTAGTTAAATTCCAGTGCGGTCAAAATTAGACAAACCACAGAGTTATCTCGATGAATACACAATAGGACGACAGCGGGCATGGTAAATGACTTACTGAAATGATCACAATTTCAAATAGCTATTTCCCAAAATGTGTTCTGAATTTCTGATAAATCAGATGTGTGCTGCACATACTAAATATAGATTTATAAGCCGCAAATTGGAAACGCAACCATAAGTTGGTAGTTAAAAGTCAGTTGAAAGCGTGGGTTGGTAAGGCTTTAAAATTAGTTCGATACATATTTATATAAGTTGTCTGTTATAGTTTGTGCTTGTGGGTTGATATGAGTAGGGTTATCAAGAAGGCAATATAAAACAATCTCACAGAATTTTAAGTGATGATTGTGGCTATTGTGGTATACACCAACCCAAAACCCCTTCATCGTTAGCTTTATAAAGGAATTTGCTTAGGCATTGATGCTGGTGGAATTCTATCAGTAGTGTAATAATTTAAGAACTCATTTTCAGGTAATTGGTAAGTTCAGCTAAACACTCGTTAGCTTTATATAGATGAAGCCATGACAACACTGACTGCTTCGAGACCGACTGTTTATGCCTGACTGACAAGAGTGTTAAGATCTCTCGACAGCTAAAACTTAATCTTGACAGCCCTACATATCGACATACAGTTCAGTTAAAGTTCTACGTCATTTCTATTTCAGTTATCGTTATGTCACTGCTCAAGCCGCGATCAAGTGAAGCGGCCTTTGTACGGTGAGATGCAAGGAATTTATGCAAATAAGGTAAACATATCATCTTGTACGGTAAACAGGTTTTAAAATTGGAACAGTGATTCTAAGCACACGCGAAATGCCTTTTAAAGAAACACATTATCTTTGTAGCATAAGAGCTACGCTTTAATCTGTTTATATTAGCTCGCTTATATTTACATACACAACTATATACGTGTATGCGTCTGAATGTGCGTGGTTATGTACTTGTATCTGATTTGTTTTTAATCAAAATACATATTGGTACAGGTATGGAAGCCAATAAATAATTACCTCTGACATTCAATAAAACAAATATTATGTAGAGAAAACATTTTCTCTGTAGACGCATGTATCAGCAGTCGTCACCAAATATACAGAGCTTACTACGGCCAGGGTAAGCAGAACTCTCACTGCTATGAACTTGCTTCATACCCGCGGATGGTTTGAAGTCCAAACAGTTATAAATTGCGCTGTGGTTGCCTGTTCAAGTAATGTATGTGCTATGTGATTATTCCTACAGTTTATTGCGCTGCAGATAATCGCCCACTGCTTCGACATGTTAATTTTATAAGCGATGATCACACCTTATCGCACCTCACGCATGAACCAAATTATTTACCTGAGGACTTAAAGCAAAAATCTTTTCGTTTTCAAGCGTTTCGCAAGCTTTTTAAGTGAGTTACCACATTAATTATGCACATTATTTTTGGCATAGAACTCTATTTTCGAGGTTTGAGTCCCGCCTGACACCTAGTCAGGCGACTTAGGTCTCTACCCGACGGCTGCTCTAATCATAGGCTGGTTTATTTCTGGTATTTATTTCTTTAACAAAAGATAAAGTATTGACAAAACTACAGAAGAATAATACTAAGAATACTAACTACTACTACTAAGAATAGATACAGAAAAAAATACCTCTATCTATTTAGGTAATCTATTTACCTCACCAAATTAAATTAAATCTGACATGTTTCTCGAGTAGGTATCATTTAAGGTCTTATGGGAAAGGTCATGTTTGGGGTTAGCAGAACCCGGTGTCGAACCAATTTAAAATATGGGCAGATTTGGGGCAAGTGCGGGGTAAGTTTGGGCAGTTACTCCTGGCAAATTAACATCATAAAACTGACTAAACTACTACCTACCTATAAGTTTAGTTTACTCAACTTTCTCATTCATGGCTTGTTAGGACATTACTGTGTTATGGAAATTAGGGAATGAAAATCAACAAGTAATAAGCCACCTCTAAGAAAGGTTTTTTCAAAAACGGACACTGCATTTTACAATTTATAAAAAACAAATAATTATGTTTTTCTCGTAATGGTTAAATCGAAATTAAACATAGGCCTACTCGCTAAACAAAATCTGCGTGTTCGTGTTCAACACGTCTCTCAGCGTACATACATTGGAATAGTACTCAGATAGTATATTTATTAATAAAATATTCCGCTGCTAGCAACTTGAAATTACATCGCATTAAATCTATTCTTTTTCTGAATTCTAAAACAAACTTGAATCAAACAAAGGTAACCTTGTATCTGAAGTATTTCAAAGGCGCAAATATAGTTAGACTATTTGAAAGTCTGTGCTATGCTAAGAAAAATCTGATTATCTAGTTATTGTATTATTGTTAGACTAGTTGCATAGTTTTTTCATAAAAGGAGTAGATAGATAGATGTTCTTAATTGCACAAAAACATTACAGCTGAGTAGGTTTTCAATCCTACTGTTTTGTCTTATTTCTTTATGTTTGTTACTTCAGAAGTTCCTCAGTTACAATTATCGCAAATGTTAACGCTGCAGCCATTTTATCTGAGCGCCATATCTTAACCACTCAACGTACTAACGCGCCATCAATTGATTCAAATCGCACAGTGGGTGGCTGCGTATCAACCGGCCCACATACCGCCGTAGATATATTCATGATAACAATTCCGGATGCTAATTATGATAGTGTTACATTTTTAGATGACAGACTACTGTGTTATCTATGGTCGAACTGAGATCATCTCGATCTAATGTCAATACATTAGAGTACACATAAAAAGACGGATATAATTTTTAATGTGACTTTAGGTGAGTGGTTACAAATGTTGTTTGTTTCACAACAAAAACAAATGTGTGGTGTGAGGAACAAGGCTTTGTTATAGGTTCCAGGCCGCAAGTCACGCAAGTTTTCTATGGTTACAGTAAAAGAACATGGATTAGATAACTACCAAATTTTTCCTTTTTTTCCTTCCTTTTTGTTTTTATGAATATTATTGTGCATACTTTTGATGTGGTAACTACTAGTTACTGAATAAACGTTTTCTATTTCAATGAAATCTGAAATGGAAGCACAGGGGGAATCCGTTTCACTCCGGTGTGTGTAAGGAATAATCAGGCTTCGCCTGATTGAAGAGGAAGAGAGACGTGAAGAAGAAGTATTAAAGTTGCTTCATTCATAAAGAGATGGAAAAAACCTATTTGCTACGCAATAAGTACTACGTTGAATTATTCAAAGCTACCTACTACTAGTAATGCACGTAGGTGCCTCCGCTAGGAAGCTCGTGGTTTCCGCCGAGTAGTGATAATGCGTGCCATGCAAACTGCGTATGCGCGCAGTAAGTGACGTTTCACCATTATATGGCCATAAGACGTTCCCATATGATGTTACAGGAACTCGCTATGCGAAAATGATTTTGTGGTTCAGTTGTTGTTTTGCAATAGTAAGAGAGTTTTTTTAAATAAATCTCGAATAATGATCATAAAATCGAACCCTTGACCGCCAGCGCTTCAGAAAATACCTCTTTCTCATTGCAACAACGGGCAAGATTCGGATTTCATCAACTAAGAAGAGTTGATAGTATATTCAAGCGACTGAACCGATGTTCCTGAAGCAAAGCTAAGAGTACTCTCAATCATGTTACATTCAAAAACATGTCCCACACACACGTTTAACGTATGATACGACAAATAGAGGGCTGTTTGCAAGGCTTAGCGAAATATTAGTTGTCTTATCTAACTTAGAAAGAGTATTTAACCCGCGTGGAATTCGATCTGTCCCCAAAAGTCTTCGTACAACATCTTCATTATGCCCCTCGTCCAAACCCTACGATAACAACGTTTTTTTGCGGAGTTATTTTAAAGCTATGACATCTCTTATGTTATCCATTAAAATCAAATGATGTTACAGGCAAATTGAATAAGGTTTGATTTCATGTTTGTGAAACACAGTCGCAAATAATAGTCACCTACTTATTTTTGAACCATAAAAAGGTAATGAGTATGGTATTTTAAGATAAACATAAAAATGTTGTTTCATAGAGAATCAATTCCGTCATACATAATTCTCGCGTTTTAACCGTAAGGTTACGCAGGTAACGAGAGCTCTCAAAAGGAATCATTTTTCCCCCGTTTTTACAAAATTCATCATTGATAAGTACTCCGCGTTTATTAGTTGTAGTGCGATGTTTTTTATCCTACTAATATTATAAATGCGAAAGTTTGTACGTGTGGATGAGTCGTGTTGCTTTTTCACGTGAAAATTACTGAATGGATTTGATTGAAACTTTACAATAATGTTGCTTAGACATCGGAATAACACATAGGCTACAATTTATAAAAAATACTGAAATCGTTTTTACTTTAGACCACGCGGACGAAGTCGCGGACGGCCCTAGCGGCCGACTCTATATTTTTCTAGATAAATGAACTAATGGCAGTAGTACTCGTAGTTTCTGAGATTAGAGTACTGAACCAAATGAACAAACTCTTAACGTTCGAAGAGATCTTGGATTTGATTTGGAAGAGATCGCTTTTTTATAGCTATAGCGATAGAGCAGCCCAAATTGTACATTAAAGTTAATCTATATTTCTTTACTGTTAATTTCTTTTGTTTTGGTGTTAAATAGATATATATATCTATCTATCTACCTAACCCTAATAATATTATTAGTATAGATAACCCTACGATAGAGATACGCACGCAAGATAATGCACCTACATATATTAGTTAACTGTTACGCTTGATTGGTCGCTAAAGCTAACACTTAAGTACAGTAATAATGGAATTACTCGTACAAATGTAATTTAATACCATAATGGCAGTCAAATTGTAGTCACGTCCTTTGTTTACGAACTGATGTAATAATTTGAGTATATACTCTATGTGGTATGTACCGTCAGCATTAGAACCATGTAATCTTCCAGAGAACGATATTTCGAAACACAGTGTTTAACCACTGGGCCATGCCACGTTCTTGTATCTCGCTCGTTAGTATAAATCGTAAGAAAATAGTGTGAAGTAATGATTTTATGTAGATCTAGCGGCCGCTCGACCGCATTGATTTAAGTAAGAAAAAAAAAATTTGACAATTGTAGCATATGTCCTATTCAGATGTACCTATAAGCTATATTATAGTAGTTTCATTCAAATCCATCCAGAAGTTTTCCCTTGAAAGAGAAACACCGCACTTCCACACATACAAACTTTCACATTTATAATATTAGTTGGAAATATTCAATCGTTAAATTGTTGCCTTACGCGGTAGACATCCCTTCCACTCCGATGAAGAGGTTCTCATACTCTTCTCTTGATTTTTTCAAATGCGCTCAGCGTAAGGGTGGAGGACTATGTTGGCGTCTATGTTTCCAGTCACTTGCACAACCCATAGCTTCCAACAGTATTTTTTTCGGAAAAGATCGTGGTCACGAACAACCCCTAAATATTCGAAAAAGACAACTTATATTTTACTTTTCAAGAAGCTCTGAAATGAGGTTTTATCAGAAAGATAAAAAATAATAATAATAAAAGACTTACGTAGATGATGCTGACACCAGCCATTGCCCAGCAATGGGACACTTTAGGCTAATAATAATAATAATAACGCGTGGGTGTTGGTTGCAGTCTCACGGGCACACGGGTTTTGAGTCGATAGAAGTCCAGAGCAGAGAGGTAGACATGAGGTTTCCCCTCGATAAAAAAAGGGTTGGCTAATTAATACGTAGTATTTGGTTAAGTGATTCAACAACTACTAGTTAACAGCATTGTTCTCGCCGACTCTTTTGCCCGTCTCGCCGCAACAGGGTGACATTTTAATTTAATAAATATTTTCGGAAAATGGTTCAAGATTCTTACTTAAACATTCAGACAACCTATCACGTTAATGTTGTTTCAATATTGTTATGAGTGTTCTAAATGCGAGCCGTCAAAAGTCTAGTCAGCAATATTTAACAAGGAAACAAAAGAGCTCGAGAGTAGCGGTATTATTTCTGAAATAAAATCAAAATGAGTAACCGTTTGCAGGGTTGACACGTTCTAATTTTTTATGTTGCAAAAGATAAAGAAATTATCGTGTTCAATGAAACTTAAAGTTCTATTTTGACCACACATTTGTTTTATTAATTTTACGACTGTTACAACCGTACGTGAAACAATCAGAGGCGACCTGTTTCATAAAGCATAATGTCTGTATCTACAATTGACTGAAAAACTGACAATTGTTGCAAATTGCGACTCTTGCGAGCGTCTCTAGATTCCATGATTGTATTGACATTTAAAAAGAAAAACATTGACGCATTGGAGTCTTCCAAGCGCCGTAACGGCAGCAACAGGGATAATAGCTAGCCAATTTAAAAATAAAATATCCTTCAACAGCTTACTCAAAATATTTCAGTTACAGCGATTGTGCCTTTTCCTTACAAAGAAAACTATCAAAACAATGTTGAAGAAATTACCTGAGAAGAATAAGTAAGAGGTCTCAAGCTATAACTGCATTATTGTAGAGTGCAGCGAGTACACAGAGAACACTTGGCAGCAGCAGCAACCCTTGGCGCATGTACAAAAGGAAGCCTGGGGGTGCTAAAATTGTATAATTTTATTTTTAACAAGCGTCGGCCTAACGACGAGCTTCGTGCACCGCTGCCTCCTATAATGTGCGGGGCAGCCATGTAGAAACATCTATCCATAACAGAGCGTATATCGCACCTTTGCACGCATATTTTTTATTAGCTTACTCTGTGGAGCAGATATAATTGGTTCTTTAAAGCTCATTTTATTCAGCCACGGAAAGGATTTAGTAGCTGATTGTAGCTTTTGACAATATTTAATCTGCGTTGCAGGCTGAAGATGATAATGCCAGGCGAATGAATGGGAAACCGAGTCATGGCAAAACCTGGATCACATAGAGGAGTCTGGTTATTAATAAGAGAATGGGGGATAGTGTTCCATAAAGTTTTGGACTGAATTATTAATAAGAATGGTTGTAGAGAGTGGGGGATAGTGTTAAACTGAATAGAGTAACTATCGAGTTTCTTGACGGATTTTTTTCCATAGAATCATCATCTGAGCCGGTAGTAGAGTCATATTATGTTATTTTACTTATTTTTACTGTATTTTAATTCTTGACTTATCATGAAGTCTACATGAAATGGATGCCTTTGACTTGACTTTAGCCTGCCGCGTTTTTTTTACTGTACACTCATGTTAACCTCTCCCCACCTGACAGGAAGCAGTTGTGAGGTTCAGATAAGAGCCAATTTTGCCAATTTCACCTTTATGGCCTAAATGCCAACCCCAACGCCTGGTTTCCTACTTTTAAAGACAAATAAAACTCAGTAACCGAGTCTACTCCTAGTTCTAAAGTAGGAGTAGAATCCGTTACTGAGTTTTAGGTTTAGGATAAACTGAAGTTTTGTCAGTCCAATAAATTGACGACCAATGATCGCGTGAATTTCATAAAACAAAAAGTTATTCCGTATTAAAATATGAAGCCATTTTGTTATTGAAAAAGCAAATGGATGTGGTTTCATGGTTAATGTATTGTATGTATGCAATTTTGTTCGATATCATTGGACTCTACTGGGAATTCAAACGGACAAAAACCATGCTCTTACATGCAACTTCAAAATATATTCTCGAATAGGTATTGGTAGTAATAATCGATCACATATTTAGTAGTTAATGGTGTTGAGTATGTTTTTGTTAACGAAATAAAACAAAATAATTGTTTTATGTGTTCATTTGTGGTACAGAAACCATGACTTTTACCAAAAAGTTGGCAGAGAAGTTCCGAGTCGCGCAAAGGGGCATGGAGAGAGCAATGCTTGGAGTCACTCTGCGAGACCGAAAACGGAACGATTGGGTTCGAAGTAAGAGCAAGGCTCAAGACGTCATGGCTGTAATAGCGAAGTAGAAGTGAACGTGGTTAGGGCACATTGCGAGAATGGACGGTTGTTGCTAGACGAGACGAGTGCTGGAGTGGACACAAGAAGGCGTGGTAGACCACCGCAACGCGGGTGGACAACATCCGACTACACGGGGGCCGAGACTAGATGCTACGGGCACAGGATAGCCAAGAATGGGAAAACGGGGAAGGAGCCTACATCCAATATTGGATGAAAGTGTGTTCAATGATGATGATGTGATGTTGTAAGTGTGGTAATATTTTAGCCCTTTTAAAAACGTATTAATATGAAAGTAATCGATTGAAGAAGTACCTTAAAGAACTGAAGAAGAAAACGAGACGTTTTAAGTAAACATGTTTTTCAAGTAGCGATGTTAACGTTACGTTACGTTAAGTTGATAGTTCCTATTCTTAGGTCGTTAAGTGCAGTATTTATGTAATTTGTGCAGGAAGTTCTATAAACACAAGTCGGTTCTGATGACTTCTTACAAATGAATGGCATATTGTGTTTGAGTTATTATGCATAATATTTTGTTCCTTATGTCTTGCGGTACTTAGCTATTTGAGTTACAGTTATTAGGGGCAATTTCATTTTTTATCAGCTTCAAATGAATATTATTATGTTAAACCTATCATTAAAAGCGAATTTCTGCAAATGAAGCCTGATATAGTGCTTTGGAATAATTAAGTATAACATCAAGCACAGTAGTATTACTAGTCGGGTTTGTTGATCTTTTAAAATGTGTTCTGGCAGGGTTTTTGTTAATCCGGTTGTTGTTATAAATTCTCCAGGGATATTAAGAATCTAGCTGGAAACACATTTCAGTAAATCAGACGCACTTTCAGATATCAATAGATAAACTACACGGTATACTCGTAGCTCATTGAGGAAACTCGGCAAAGAGCTAATTCCACAAATCAGTACCTAACTAAACTGTCGCGCTATTAGACCACAGAAGGGATTCCCTATGCCTAATTCTCTAAGAAAAGACATTTTGAATTAAGTTAAACAGATTTGACTCTTGAATATCAAACAGGAAAACATTATATCCAGAAACTCGAATTATAAATAAAGTTATAAAACTTATTCAACGACACTTTAGTTTGGCATTTATTTGGTATCACTTCCCCTGGTTTTGCAAGCGTTTTGTTCTAAAATTATATTTTTATATTCTGAAGGAAAATTGTGCTTGGGACCTTTCCGTTGAAAAGGTATGTTCATAGATAAAATGTAGCTCAATGAATATTAATTGAATAATGAAATAGTTTGATAAAGCGACCTTGGAATAAGTGTGTAAAAGGGCATAGATCTATCTTAGCTGAGCTGACTCACAGTAGGTATGTCCTAAGTATAATCTGCAGATATACTGCTTCTTCCTTGCAGGTCTATAATTAACTGCGTAAATTGTGGACTTCATGTTTTCTTTCGAGCGTAGTTTTGTCTTTTTCGCGTAAGTTTAGTGAAACCAGTCAAAGAAGCTAGTTTTTGTAAATATTTTCTTTTGGCACAGCTCTTTTACTACTCGCTCTTTTATTGGTACAGAAGGCCATTGGTCAAGTGTTTACTCTTTGACAGTTGGAATCAACTTAATGTCAATGGCATTTAAGGGCATTTCCCTGTTAAATGATGTTTTATGTGGGTCCGACTGTACCTCTCCGTCATTTTCATGATGCTTATTTGTTGTTGTATGTAGGTATGTATACATTTTTAGAAACAAATTCTCTCTTTAACATGTATTAGGCAGGTAGATATTTGGATCTATTGGTTTATTTACAAATAAATTGAGGAAAATAGATTAGGCATGCTCTCAAAGTACCTACTTACCTAAGAAAATAAATAAATAAGACAGCTGGAATCTACATACCTACCTACAGGGATGTTTTTTACAAAAACTGGTTCCATACTCGTTTACCTTCAACTGACCTACATAAACTCATCATAAGTTTAAACGAATTTTTTATTTTTGACAGAAAACTAGACGCCGTGCTGTGTTATGTGATTAACCATTCATGTCATAACTTAAGACACGTGTTTTCGTAGGCGTACTGCGAATACGCGAAGTGATGTCATTGGGTACCTTGTCACATAATCTTTGCCACTTTTTGTACTCGAAGAATTTACCTCCAATGAATGACACACTACTCTCTTTAGCGGGGGTTATGCAAGAACCGGTCATTCGACCCACTATCTGATTCTAGTCCCATTCATTTAAACCCTTCGCACCTGTTTCCCAAAGTATAAAAGAACAGACGAATCAGAAGGGCCAATATTCCAATTGTTATAGTAACATATCGACAAAAGTTACTTCCAACGCACTGCTGCTACTTCTAATGCCCTTGCTGCATAAAATCCTGCACAGAACTTAACTCTGCTAACTGCACGTGAGATGATTACCTTATTTACAAACACGGGCACATCACTTGATCGACTCGAGTCACTCTCACTATTTTCTCACTCGCAATTCGTTTGTTTTCGGATATTTCGGCACGAAAGTAATACAGTTGTAGCGCGTACGGGCACAGCGCATGCGCGGGCGAGGCACTGACTGCTAGGAGTGAATCGAAGGCAGCAGGTTGCGCGGGAGGCTCCCCCCTCCTCTCGGCAAGGCTGCCCCGGCACTCAGGCATTCCATCTGTGACGACAACGTGCCCATTTATGTCTTTGGACATGGTTGGCGGTCACAGCGGCCATATGGTGCCTTACGGTGCGATTAAGTTTTTTTCAATGGAATTCTGTAATGGTCTTGGATTGCTGTAATGTGTGGGAAATCATGCGGCGTTTCGCTGCAATTGGCCGAACAGTTTGATATCTTGTAACTTGAATTATGTGGTCCGTTGCACACAAACAGAAACTGTTTCAAGAGTAGAGTTCCTAAAACTAAAAAGGCTGATAAAAAGAAAACATTAGTGTACGCAATAGAAAACTCTTTGTTCGCCTGTACTACACATCATTAGGTAGGATACTTGCGCCCGAATGGGTTTAATAAACGTACGCGAGTGCAACTCTAAGCACAATGTTTTATCACTGAGACTTCACTTAATTTCGGTAAACAAACATACCTAACTACTCCTAACTACTAAACAGTTCTGTTCAGCTGTTTTACCATTTAAAGATGAAAGTAAAAATGCTTAATATTGTTAGGTAGGTACCTAGTGCATTATTCAATCAATTTCAATTGATTGAAATAATCTAGCTGATTGAAGTCACTAACCTTGGGTTAGTTTAAATGGTCAAAGTTTGCTTGTCTTTGACTAAACACCTAAAATGGTAAAACCTGATTTCGACCAACAAAGTGGTAATCAGACGCTTGTTTAAACTTAGTACAATGTGTCATCGAGTGACGTCAGGCAACAACGGCGGAAAATGGTCAGGGTGCCACAACAACCGGAAAGTGTTGAGTCATCCTTGTTCGATTATCTTTATTCATTTGTTTATCGAGCTGAAGACACAGGAGCGGACTGGATGAGAAAGGGTCAAAACCATTGTAGGTGCCCTGGGAGAGACCATAGGCCACCCGCAACATCTAACTGCCGTACTCAGAGACGTCAATTAACGTTAACGGTTCATTAGAGTCAAAATTTGACATTCTGAAAAGTTATTTATTCAATGTGTTTTAAGTCTCTTTTCAAAAATGGAAATTTGGCGCTAATCAACCATTAACGTTAATTGACGTCTCTGAGTGCGGCGGTAAGTACTTAAGTAAAACTAATGATGATTTTTTTTTATTAGTTAGATAAAACGGTTACTCCAAAATCTGAAATCAAATATTTATTTTTTCAAATAGACCATTTTTCCATAGAGAAAACCCATCACAAGTTTTCCCTTACGCGGTCGGTGTCATCAGCTTTCTTATACTTTGTATGCAATTTTGTCAGTCTACTAGAGGCGTTTTTAAATACAACAGTTTATACAAATAATGACAAATAATTTAGTTCCTAGTAAAAATAAAACCTTGGAAAATGGAAAACGTGGTTTTCTACACATAAAAGCTAATTTTGATGAAAGCTCCCAAAGGAAATCCTAAAATTTAGCTTTTATTTTGAAAGTATTATTATTAAGTATCGAATGAAAATCATCAACGTTTTAGAAGAGGGTCAAATGAGGCCAGAGACATAACAAGCTGACGAGGCACGTTAAGGCATTTAACTCAGTTAAGGAAACTCATAGAATTAATGTTTGTTATGCACACTAAAGGAAAGGAAAATGTTTTCGTAATTTATGTGGGCATAAATTATTAATACACCACCCTCCACGAGCCAGCAGCTATCTGTGGAAGAGTTAAATTGGATCCAAGGGTCGCTAAGGTTTAATTTGATGCGGGCTTGGTCGAGCGAAGCCCTTTATGTTAAAGAGAATTTGTCGATTTTGAATACTTCGCAATTCCTGTCTATATAAAATTACCAACATTAATTTTAACAAGTTTATGAAAGGGAAAATTGGTAATCAGAATTATTTGACGTGTTTCTCAAACAGTGAGGTCAGCGAAGAGGGTTGCATGCCTATCTATATTATATCACTTGAAACCTTCCCTAGTTTCGATTGGTTATATATTTCGTAGCCTACGCTCACGGGCAATGATATTTAAAAGAGGTAGATATGTTATGTCAGTACTGATGCGAAGTCGAAAATTGTACGTACGTACCTATAATTCGACCGTATGTGCAAAATAGTATGTTTTTTTACTAGTGCATAAACGGGACAGATACATGTTGCGCAGTGTCGTCTCAAACTGTCAATGCTTTGCTCAGGTGTTCGAGGTTCTGATTTCAGGTGCCACTTTTTTAGTACAAGTAACCTATCTACGTCTTTTTATTATAATATCATCGCTCACGGGTGTATCTTAAACAGAGTAATCAGACGCAGGTTGGCTGTTGCCGTCACATGAAACGGAACTTCCACTGGGCTCACACCTCGTCTTCGCTTTCGCACACTGTCTTTTTGTCGGTTCATTTAATAAATGTGTTAGTATTAATTAACGAATACCTATACATTACTTACGCCTCTCATTAAATTTTAAATAATAAAGAACACCTATACCATACAAAAACCATACACCATGTAAAACATTTTATTAACCAATTTTGTTGTATTATGTATATTATAAATGCAAAGGATTTATGGACCTTTGAAAGCTTTTATGTTACCTACTTTGGAAAATGTAAACAGATTTCATGTGTTTCATATTGTCAGTACCTTCCAATAAAATCACAATTGTTTTTTCCAAATGTCATTAATAAAATATGAAGTTTTATTGCTTACATCTTTATTATTCATCAGATCAAATGAAAAGGTACCCAAAAGGCGAAATTTAAACAGAACATAAGTTTTCAAAAAATTACCTATTCTCTGCTAATTTTTCTTCAAGTAAGAACTTTTCACAAAAGCATTAACTTTGGTGTCGTGGCATCAATCTGTTACGTAAGATATAGATTGTCAGTCCGAGCCAGATTGGGAGTACATTCCATGGCACACTAACTCGTGAATAAATTTGAATGGTTGAGCAGAGGGTCGCCGACATTTGGCCTACAGCCCCTAGGCCACAGGTGTCGCTAGCTCCACGCTCCAATAAAAAGACACCCGTCGAACGCTTGGAAAAATCTGTGCAATTTTTCAAAACCGTTTTTCCACTATACTCGGTGTTCAAATCAATTTTTCCTACAAAACCATTAATATCATGCACCCCAACTCATTTGTACTAACCTATCAAGGTTCGAGTCTGTTCTTTGAAATTGGTGGATAAAGTATATTCTAAATGAACGGAAAGTTTAGCAAACGTCGTTCAGGCACAGATAAAGTTAATTGTTAGACAATTAAATGTCAGGAAAATGATTTGTGTTCCTTAGGACTTATTTAAAAAACTATGATTCGGTAATTTCATGCAGAGCATAAGTAAAATAGCAGGTTTTCAAATTAAAACAGAAGTTCTGAAGATTATTAATAAATGAGCATTTCCAACAACTAAATCGTACTTGCTGCTTTCTTTAGTTTGCATCTAACATCTACTCGAAAAAGGTTAGCCAAAGCTTCTTTGTACGTTATTTTCCTTGAAATAACCCCGAAAATATCCGCGCGAGCATAATCATCTCCTAAATCCGTTAAATGGGTTTTGTACGTTTTTAACACACCCCCAATAGCGGTGTTTGGTAAAAAATGGAGGGGACGGCACCGCTCAAATTGTTCTGTGATTTTTCTCGACTGTACCGAACTCTTTGGAAGCGTTTTCTCTTAAATAAACAGTGTACAATTTTTGCTAGTTTCGGCTAAGCCGGAGAAATTCGCGCGGCTGCCCTTTGTTCTACTTATTTTGTTGCTTTTTTTTGTTTACTGGATATCTTATCTCCTTAAGCTGTGCTTTCGTGCTTTCGGATTAAGTAAAATTTTGTTAATGATTTAAAAATGCTGGATAATGGTAATTATGGTTTTTTCCTTAATTAATCAAAGAGTAAGGTGAAAACTACATGTTTGTTCTATAAAATGTTGTGTAGTTCGAAAATAAAGTTTTACAAATATTAAACTTGAGTCTTTGTGTCCTACCGCTGGCACAGGGCTTACCTCAAGTGAGGTGCTGGAGGCATACTCCAACAAACGGGCTTACTGTACATTTTTGGAGTAGTATTTGTGGGGCTAATGATAAAGCTTACTGTCTGATTTTATCAAGTAGCCATAAACAGAGGCAGATTTATAGGCTTGGCCGCCCTAGGGCAAGTAGTATCAGTCGCCCCTTTTTTGTTTGTGTCGTGATGTAATAATGAATGGAGCCTTTCTTTATTGTATCAGGAAAGTATGTGCGTTGTTTATCTTGTTTAAAAATGATTAAAAGTTAAGAAATTGTTTCTGATTGAGTCTTTGGAGTTAAACAGCGTGTTTTTTTGCTCAAAATGGGTTAGATGAGTTCGGATTGTTGTTGTAACAATTTGCAAAAAAAGTCCACTGCGAAAATAGTGACACACAAGTACATTTTTTGTCATTGTTATTAATAGTCCCGAGCCTTCTGCGGCCTAAGAGGATAATCACCGTCCTCAAGATCTTCAACGAAGCTTAATGACTGATATCTTGCGTCGTCTGTTCGGAACAACGCCTCAAAATAAATCCTAATTATTTCAATGTGAGGATCACCCATGCCACTACCTAACTCGACAGACGTAGCTTAACATGAAGCACGGCACTCTTCCAAAGGTACTACAATGATGGGTAAAAATAATCTTCCTGAAACAATTAAATAAACTGGAAAGTTAAATCACCTCCTTCAGGGATTTATAGTTAAAGAAACGAGATAAAGTAATCAAACAAGGTTGAGCTCTCAAAATTAAAACGTTAAAACTGAGTGCTTTTTGATTTAACCTTTTTCATTTCTCGGGAGTCTTCCTGTTGAAGAAAAATGTAGGGCAGTCTAATATTCAAGCGAAATTATTATTTAGACAACGCAACCTGGTGAAAAGTGTTAGAGCTCTTTCAAATCAGAGGATCTAAAAAGGCGACATTAGACGTTTCATATTATGATTCTGATATGAAACAGATATGATTCAGATGATGATGATTCAAAATATGATTGCCCTTTTAAATCAAACGTTTTTTTTGCTATATTCTTAGCCTTTATCTTATGCCTCTGTCCTCGCGTTATTCTAAGATAATGCTCAACTTGAAAACAAAACCTAACTTTATGAAATATTTGAAAAATCATATCCCTATGATATCCCTAGACAGTTTTGATGTGTGTATTTATAACATTTTTTTGACAATTTCAATAATGCCGATTTATTGACGAAATATTTACATTTATTTGTTTAATTAATAATAAAATCACTGAGTTCAGTCGCAATTAAGGCATTAGTTTTTACTGCTGCCATAAATCAAGCTTATTTGAAATTTATAAAGGGCCCGCAACTAGGGCCCGCAATATTCCCTGAATTTTTTCAGACATGTCCGGTTTTGGCTCCCCATACGACCTTCCAATTGGGCTATTCATGCTAAGATTTCTTTCATGCGTTATATGATTAAGCAATAAAATTATTAAACTACAACTAATAGAAAAAAAAATATAGCGTCCTTCGCTTCCCGAATTAAACTGTAAGCTCAAACTAACATGAGCATTGATTATGCTAGGTTTGTTGGTCATTTTATTTAATGTCCGACTTTGTCAAACTTCAGAATGGTAAACCTACACGCGACGGCGCCACAGCGCTAATCTTATAAATTATGAAAAACAAGGAGAAGCAATAAATTGTTATTCAGGCACCCGACGCCGGCAGGGTCCACGGACCGACCCCATGGTCTCGTGGACGTCGTGTTTAATGAAGCAATGTCCGCTGTTTGTGGCTTTGTTGTGTTAGATTAGACCTAGGGATCGACCGGAAATTTCGATATACATTGGCCTTTTTTATACAAAATGACTTGAAAAAATATAATGTATTGATACAATATTCGTATAGCATCTATTAGGTATTTTTTAATAATAAGTTATTAGGAGCAAATACTTATAAGATCTTATTTATTGGTATTTGTTGCTGGACACTAAAACTCAAACATGTTTAAGTTACATAAATATTGTAACTACTCTAAGTAGCGGTTGGTTTATCTAAATGAAATAAAACAGCGGCCACTGCAATATAAACTTTTTTTTATTACGGCATTATTGTCTTTCAGCCGATAATAATTTATACAATCATTAAAGTGACATTTGAATAAGAATCAAGTCCACTAGGAGTAGAATTTTCTAAATGTATCAAAATGTATTGTCTAAAAAAAAACAAAATCCAAAATGTACTCCATGTGTTATTTATTTATTTATTTAATCTTTAATGCACAAACCAGTACAAAAGGCGGACTTAATGCTAAAAGCATTCTCTACCAGTCAACCATAGGGCGAGACAGAAAAACTATAGCGGTGCAAAATTTTAGGTTTATAAGTGAATAAATACACATATAATATCAATGTACATAATAAAAACATACATATACTTACATAATAAAAAACACCTTTTACTTCAAAACCCCAAAGCTTGAAGCGATATTATTCAACGATATAACATTTATGCAATCTATCTCATTTGGAGGCGAAACTTCGATATAGGAAAGCGTGAATGTGCACGCTCTGTCGGAAACCAATTCCATTTTTCAGTTATTGAAAATTTTTCTAGAAATGTTTCACCTGCGCCCACTAAACACGAAAATCCAATCGGAGTTTTGCTATTTCCAAGTTAAATTGCACAATGCATACGTCCCTACATTATTTACTCTTTTAAACGTGTCATAGCTTTTGTATAAAACATCTGTTGCGAATAACCATGCGGATCACTTGAAGGTTTCTGCAACATTATGGCCAGATCTTTAGACTAAAACGCGATGCCGGCAACTGTAACATTGATATAGTTTGTAGCGTGTGGCAGACACCGGCTTCACCGTGTGCGGGGAGTCCATATAAAATGAATGAAAACTACGGGAAATATGCCTGTGAGGGCATTTTATGGCGCGTGGCGTGTGTGGGAACGCTTAACAGATAAAAAAGTTTCCTAACCCTAAGATGTTTTGTCAACTTCACCGGAGTTAGGTAAGTAAGGTAGCTAGCACTGGCAGCGAAGCAGTGCGTTAAATGATTTGGGGATCCAGCTTTGTCGATAGAGGGGCAATGTTGAGTGCTGTCGGGTTTTAGAAGTTAGGAGTTCGACATAACCTCCGTACCCCCCCGGCAGCGAGGTATCCATGAGGATTTCTCCACGAAAAAAAAAATTGGTACTTACTAGGCGAGATCGATCGGAGTATAATACAGCAGTGATGGTGTAACCTTCGTATTTACGAGTCTCCTGTGCCTCTTGAGCTGTTTCATTTTTATGGTTCTGCTGCTAACGGGAGCAGGTCATTAGACGACACAGTACTTTACGCGTCGGTGCGCTATCGGAATTATTTCCCCTCATTCACTTTTGACTTATTGGCGAACGCTTGTATTTCTCCTTCAAATGATGTATTTAAAATCAAATCAGGTCCTTTCCTCGTTCAATAAAGATAGCTCCCACTGTATAAGCCTCTTCCTCGATGGTTTGTCTTCGAATTTTCTTTTATATCTTCAATAAGTAGGTTAAATACTGGACCGTTTTTTATTCAAGTTCATTAAACATTTACTTATTTTTCTTATAAAATGAAAAGAGAAAAGGTAACATTGATATCAGAAGATTAAAGTAGGGTTTGCAACTGTGCTTAAACTAAAGCTAATAAGTTTAATAATTTGCCCATGATACTTCACTTAGATACTTCACTTCACTGGTTACCGACCAGGTCCAGTCACATGCTGAGGGTGGTCCATTTCTTTCTGGGCATCGTAACACCGCTTTATTACAGTTATGTTTTTATTTTTATCTTTAGTTTTTGCTCATGTTTTTCATTGAATTTGTTTCATTGTTTCGTGTTAGTTCCTTTTTGTTATTTAATATTTTGAGGGTTACGGTGTCCCGAACAAATAATAAATGTATTTTCTTTTCTTTCTTTCTTACTTTTCTACTGTGATACAAAAAATATCTTGTGAACTGTTTTGGTTGCAACGTATAAACTAGTTTGTTACCTGAAGTAAAATCTTGTTTCGTGCCACAAATGTATGTTCCCTCTTTATTGAAAACAAGCGGCCGCCGCGGGACTTAGGTTAAAAAAAAGTAATAAACCTTCATAAATTGCAGCCTATATCCTATTCAGATGCATAAGCTATATTATAGTGAAGTTACATTAAAATCCATACAGTAGTTTTTACGTGAAAGAGCAACACGGCACAACACAACCCCCTACACATACAAACAAACTTGGCCTTCCTCTTTAACGATATCCATCCTCCGGTTGTCACTGAGAGACGATCCTAGCCCATATTTTGGCTGTCTTTTTGCCGACATCAGCAACATCGGTTCTGGATCATTCGATACCATTAGGTAGGTACGAGTATACAGCGTTTCTTACTTTGCAATCCTTTTAGGCCAAAAATACTTCGTGAAGCGAAGTACAACAACAATATAATAAAGAAAAAAATAAGTGATTAGATTAAGGCTATATCCTGGCTAGTCTACCGCAGGTCAAACAAAAGACATCATCCATCATTGAAATCAAATTATCACTAATACTAATGGGTATTGGCTTAGCCCACGCTCGCCAAAGCTCTAAACTAACTTCTCCTTCGCAAGTATGTCTACTGATTGAAGTGTTTTCAATCGCTTTGGGCAAATCATACAAAGTTATTTACTTAATTAAAATTGGAATAGGAACTTAGTTAAGTTTTAATATCTTACGAACAGACGTTCACAAAACCGTCATTACTTAGTTCCAAATTGATTGGCTAGTCGGGTTCATCGGAATAAAACCATGGGTAAGCTATCAACGGCTTTAAAATGACAGTGGGTAACTATTTCTGGATTCCTGGAGTGGTCTCATTAATTCAAGTGTCCGAACAATGGAGTGACTATCTCGAGCTAAGTCCATTTTAATGGAATGGCTTTTCGATTTTTGCTGTAGGCCAGCAATTAGCGAGCTACTAATCCATGAAGGTTGTCTGGAGAGATTTAGCGATAAGACCGCCTGACATAACAAATACGGCCTATATACGTCTCACAGCTGGGCACAGGCCTCACCTCAACTATGAGGTGGAACGGGCCATACTCCACACGCGGGATCAATGCGGATTGTTGGAGGGGTGTAAGAGGTTAGTGAGCAATCTTAATGTCAGATGTTATCAAGCCGCCCTAAGGCCTCTGACTAGGTTTAACAACTGACGTCTAGCGACGTCAACCGAGACCAACTGCCTTCCGAAGCACGGATATGCCCGAAACACACATCACTAAATTTCGGTCGGGGTGGTCCACCTATCCCATTTCCGACCAGCGTATGTTGCTTTACAACAGCGATCGTCGCCGAACACTGTTACAACTGCGCCACGGGCACCTCCAGACTGCCTGCATTGTATCATTATTTTAAAAGTTCTTGTAATGTATTTCTGTTTTGTGTGTTGTGTGCATAAGTAGGTATATCTTATCTTATTCCAAAATCAGTTACATAGGTACTTAGGACAGCAAGAAGTCCCAATTTTCGAAACGTTTAATGTTTTTATGCGAGCATTGTGGAGATGAGAAATAAATAAAAGCGTCTAGCGTACGTTTTTCATTCCTGGCTTACAATGTTTATTGTGGAATTGTTTTCCTTTGATGTTATTATTACGTTTGTGTAATTACGTATTCTGAACTAAAAGGATTTAAAGTTTCATAGGTCTGTTTCAAAAAGTAAAAACTTGACTTTAGAGCTGTATTTACTTACAACTACACACACGAACTGGAAGACGCAGCGTGGGGAGGCCCCCCACTCGGTGGACCGATGACCTGGTGCAGTTTGCGGGAAGCCCTTAGATGCTAACGGCACAAAGCCGCTCGGTGTGGCGCTCTATGGGCGAGGCCTATGTCCAGCAGTGGACTTCGAAAGGTTGATGATGATGCTCCAACACTCGGATAAGAAGGGCGACCACCCCATCCGAAATTTAGCGACTTATTTTCGGACAACACTAAGATTTGGAAACGAATGTTAAGTTTATTGTGCCTGGCTGATGTTGCTAGACGTTACTCGTCAAGATCCTTAGAAGCGCTTATCTGACATTCGAGTGCATCTCTCTGCTTTTTTGTCTTAACTATTTCAAAGTTATTCTATATTTGAACAAAGGAATTTTCGACATTGTTTTTTAAAGCCTCCAGGATCAGTTCTACGAATCGCCTGGAGCATTAAATTTACGACTGGTCGGGTACTGAAATACAGACCTGAATATTATTCCAGTGTACAGGAACACTTGACCGCCTTACGTTACTGGAAGGCTGCAAGTATTCAGGCCAGCTTACCTATTAATAATTCAGTGTGCCAATACGGCCACTCAGAGGCACACTCCTGCAAAGTAATTATTTGGGACCATAATCTATCATGTGCACATGGGCTCAGTGTCCACTATATAAATCTGCTATGTAAAAACTATATCTGTTCAATACTTAACAAACAAATAAGCGAAATACGTCAAACATTTTCAAGTTCTAGTGAAAATGTGATTATAAACACTTAAGTTCTCTTGGAGTTCAATTACGAGTATGTCCTTTATTATTCTAAGGCCAGATTTTTGATGTCATTTGAAATTGATAACATAAATACTTACACTTGAAATAAAATGAGGAATGTGCGCTGCGGTTTACAACAGCGGTGTCTGCTAATATTTATAGTTTCGGTAACATTTTTAAGCACGTCCGATTGGCATCTACTAGTAACACACTAAGCAGCTGTGACCCTATAACCCTTCACCACTATGGGCGATAAGAGGGAACCGTAGGGGGTTTAGTGGATGTGAATCTGGGCGGCTTCTACTCAAGAAGTCCCCACAACATGAAGAGGCAACAATTAACCTGACCACCCCCTGGTGGACGGGGACGCATAAGGATCCAGGTCGAACCATTGCATTGCAATTTCGGTCGTCGGTCAGTCCACCTACGCATAAAATACAAATCCCTTCATACAAATTTCCATGCAGGCAATCACGAAGTTGCCAAAATCAGACTCTAAAAAATATTTACACGAGCAGCGACTTCTTTTTCAGGTTGCTACAGTAAAACTTTTGAGTGCAGCATGTAACTAACAGTAAGCAATTTTAATTAGTTGCGAAGATGGCGCCTGATGATTATCTATTTCCTCATCTATTTCCTCATTTAATTGAAATGATCAATTCCAGTAATGTCATGACAAAAAGATACATGAAAACCTTAAAATAATGTAAATGTGTAATTATAATGGAGGTAACTTTGCTATGGTCGTTAATTCAGTAAATGTTTTATGGACTTACATTTAAAATTTTTAGAAGTTGGTATGTATCCTATCCTCGAAGTCTCTAGAACCCACGAAAGCCAATTTATTGACAGCAGTTTTGTTATAAATATATTTTATCTTCAAAATGCATACAACACCATTTGCACATGCATTTAGTAACTTATGCCTAGCCGTTATTTTATTATGAGTATTAAACAGCAACAAGTCTCTCGTCCGATTTGATTCTTCTAGTAACGCCATAAATAGGAGTCCTACAATTTTGGGGCGCCCTGCTTAGGGCGTATTAATTTGCTTTGCTCTACATAACCCTAGATTGCAAATTTTGGTCTGATTCTGCAAGTAACCATAGTTGACTGCAGTCTTATTTTGTCAAAATAAAAAGATAGCTAAGGTAGGTTCAATAAATTCCTGCAAGCGCCTAATTGCGGTAGTTTTGTAGCGAGGTATGACAGTCGTAAGTGCCCATTTTACGTTGCAATTGCACTCTGCCAGGTAATTCCATTTTACAACAGCAGCAACTTTTGCTTTGAGTGCGCAAATAATGGCGAACTATTATTGTGTTCTCCAGTCAAGAAAATTAAGAAAATTATTGTAAAAAGTATTTAAACATGATTGTAATTAATGATAAGTCAACACAAAAAAATACAATCTAAATAAACATAAATTTACGCTACTATAGGTTCGGACTTTGATGAATCCGTTAAGCCCCTTTTCCACTCCGGCAAGGGATTAGATAAATTAAAGTAAACAATTAAATAATAGAAAATGTAATTAAATGAAAGTTTAACTTGTAAAAAGATGATTATCCAATTACACAACCAAAAAGGGGGTTCGTGACATTGAATAATACTGGGTATTATTCAAGTACTTATCTAAAATTATAAGCGTACAAGTCCTATGGAGAACAACCACATCTTTCCACTCAGGTACTACTAATCTGACATACAGACCTCCATCATGCGCTTCTTCCACTTCCACTAATCCTTGCACATATGCCCGTCAGTTAAGGGGAAAGGAGGTTTTCGGCTTACTAAAAACGTGTTCATTTTGTACATTAATAAAGCTCTTCCCGTACTGACTGTCCCTTTTTCTTATAATTTTTCTTCATTTTACAAACTACTAAAATTTTAAAACGGCCCCAGATCAAATGCTTCGATAGATTATTCTGTCCCAGGGATATTTGTTTATTGGATAAGTACGTCCTATTTTCCATTCAAGCATTCTTGGAATGTTTTTGAAAATTATTATGAACACTAAGTGCTCAAGTGTAATAACTTTTTGATGGCAGTCGGCAGTAAAAAATGTTCGTAATTCTTCGTTTCACTCTTGCGGTGATTTAGTAGCTTCAAGAACTACCACGACAACAAAGCGATACTACAAAGTAGTCACACTGTGAGCATATTGGCAAACGTAGCTCTTTCACCTAAAGCCATTTTCACTCGAAAACTTGCTACGAGAGGTCCCTAATTGCAACTCTACAATGTTTGAAGGCTCGGAGCTTCGAATTAATTAGAAAAGTAGTTATATTCTAGGAAATAATAAGAATGTAACACGTCTTTATTATAGGAACTGAGGGGGGCTAAAACAGCAACATTTTAGCATTTCATATTATGAATCATCTAACTGACGTTTCATCTAGACCGCGGTCCGTTTCGAGTCAAAAGTGAGTAACAGCGCGCTCACACGCATCCCGAATTGATAAATTGTATGAACGTGAGCGACGTCAGCGCGCTATTACACACTTTTGACTCGAAACGGACCGCGGCCTAGATGAAACGTCAGTTAGATGTTTCATAATATGAAATGCTAAAATGTTGCTGTTTTAGCCCCCCTGGCTAGTGCTTGCAGCTTCTTACTAACATCCAAAACCTTCATGGTTTTCACTAAGGGTCATCTTTTCTTTTCTTTTAAATAAATATTCAAAAACTGAAGTGACTATACAATAATGAGTTACTTTTTTGCCTTGGGTAATGTCACTTGCCATATAATAAAATGTATCCGATTTTGTCTCAACTGAGTCCTGGGTACACGAGCATTTTTTTTGATAGCGTGGTAGATACAATAAGTAACTAAGCTACTAAATCTGATATAGGTATATTTTTTAGTAATAAAGATAAGGATAATTGGCCAGCAGTGAGGCGGTATTACGATGTTAATACTTCAATTAGGTAACTTTTTACCTAACTACGGTGAAGCAAAAAGTGAGGTGTAAAGATGAAAATAGTTCGGATAGGTGAGAAAGAAGTCGCCTAATAAATATTTTCCAGAAAAAAGTATTTAGTTATGTGCATCCGTTGTCTAGTGCACAAGCATTTAGTTGCTTAGTTTAGGCCTTGATGGCGCTGTGTCGAATAATGTCCAGTAATATTTATTAATTTACTTACTCACGGTCAGGAAACTTTACATTTTACATTCAATTGAAAAAAACACATCGATCTTTAGCTTACAACCCAAAAATCGCACAAAAAAGAAGGAAACACAACGTGATTATTACACAAAAAACACACACTAACTTTGCGAGTATACAATGCTTGCATCTTTCTTCACACCTTTATAACCGCATAAACAAAATTTTAGGAATTTATTCAATGACGCAACGGGAATGTAAAGTTAATGTCACTACCTGGTTAAAACAACTATGCTACAACGAAACAGAAGATCTACTTAAATATGATATGCTATAAATTACACAACACACACAACAAGCATATACATACACACACACGCGCACACACACACACTCACACACACACAGAGACACACACACACACACAGAGACACACACACACACAAACAAACAGATATAGGTACTTTATTTTTGTTAAAAGTTTTGTAATGTAGGTTAAGTAATAATATGTTTGCTATGGAAGAGTGGCTCTTTCTAACACAGGGGCCTTGGCACTTAAAAGAAAGAGCCCACCTCGTTATTTGTTATTAGTTCTTAGATTTTGAAAATAAATATTTTTTCATTTTCATTTTTTTCAATTTAAGTTAGACAGGAACACAAAGTTCTTAAATGATTTGTACTAAAAGTACCAAAATGCCGTCCCATTTGGAAAATTTCCCAGAAGCCTGGCAACAATTGCGACGCGTGCGATCTCTCACCGCGGCTTTACAGGTAACAATGTAATTTGGTTACCCTAATCTCAATCCATTTGCATGTGGGTGGGGTCGTACGTGCTGGCGATATTTCAGCGTAAATGTTAACCCGGCAAAGGTGCTGGTAGCTAACGGTTTTTCCATTCAACCGTTCTTACTGAAAGAAGAAAATCGTTATGTAAATATGTCAACATGAACTTTCATGTAATTTTGTAGGGTTAAAGCCATAAATGAATATATCTGGTCATTTTTGCACGCAGCGTCATCTAGACCCAAATAAGGCAATTAATTGCTTTAGCTATAGGATACTAGACAACGGATAACCGGACTAGTTTATTTTTGCAAATAGATACTTAGTACACATAGGACCAATTTAATAAGTAGCTATGACAGGCTACTTATTAAAGGTCAGTCGTCCCTGCTCTATTGCAAGGAAATGTGCTGGGCACAGACCTGCCAAGCCAAACCCAGCAGTGGCATACTTCAACACGAGGGCTAAATATTGTTGGAGAGTTATCTTATGATAGTTATCTTACTGCCTAGACTGAAGTTCTGAAATTACCTAATTATGAAGAAAGATGAGGACACCATGATTAAAAAGCGTCTAATATCATGCTAAAGTGCACACGTTGATGATTCTGGCTGGTAAAAATCATTGCACGAGACCGCTATATTTAAAGTACGCATGAAACATTTTGCTCTTATTTCTGAAAAGTTTACTGAAATGCGGCGTCTAAAATCAGAGAGCAGTGCGTTTTCCCGCACAGCGGAATATTATAACTTTGCAAATGATGTGCAAATTTTACCCATGATGAGAGCCATTTGCATAACGTCGGGGACATAGGTTATCCCTTGAACCATTTTGATGTTCTTTAGTTTTATGAGTGGAAAGGGATGGAGATAGGTTTTTATCATCTGGTAGGATGATATACAAACCTAAATTTATAAGTTTGATCGGAACACGAATGTTTAATTTACTCAACCTTTAAGCACATTTAACTTAAACATTAGATCCTTACTGAAATTACAGACTTTGTTCATTTTGAGAAATACAAACTAGATGCTGCAAAAACCGATAAAATGTCAAGCAAGAAACATTAAATATAGAGATGAAACTTCTAGAAACAAGAAGAAAAGGGATTTGCATTTAGGTTTAAGATGTATTCCTTCTAAAGTGTACACTATCGATTCATTGAAATACTTACCCACCTATAATTGCAATTAAACCCTAACAATAAGTATATTTAATTCCTTTGCCGACTTATATAACAGAGTATTCTACCTACCAGTTATACTTAGATAGTATTATGGCAAACTAGGGCAGTGCGGAATGTGTCCTATCTAAGTCCAATTTAATATTATGCTTGCTAAATAATAGTGTTATCCTAAAAGGATAGTTGCGGGTGCCCCGAAACCCTGCTTTGAAAACTTAGTTTCCCGTCGTTAGCGGCGGAGGTCCTCTTTTCATGGATTGCCAATTAGGAATTTTGAACCTCAATCTAGTAGGTATATATCGTATGGTCAGCCATAGTTAAAGTGTCGGTTGATGCTAATCCACCTTAGTTGTATACGCGTATTACATATGGTGTGGTAACCACCGATGTTTGTAGTGTCACGAACACTCAGATCAAGCAGACATAACCAATGATATCATAATAAAAAAAGATGTAGATATGTTACTTGTGCTAAAAAAGTGGCACCCGAAATCAGAACTTCGAACACCTAAGCAAAACATTGACAGTTTGAGACGACACTGCACAACATGCATCTGTCTTGTTTACGATCTTCGTTTACGATCTAGTAAATAATCATACTATCTAGTACATACGGTCAAATTATAGGTACGTACGTCAAGGGACAATGTTCTACTTCGCATCAGTACTGACATAACGTACTACCTCTTTTAAATATCATTGGGCATAACTGTAATAACTAACAAACATTTAAGCTCAGAAAGTTAGTGTTTTCTTAAAGTTGATTTACAGTACTCGTATCTTATAAAAACAAAAAATACCTACCTTCATAATGATGCTGCAGCGCGTATTGTGGCTGAGCTCGCAAGCTCCGCAGACTGATAGGATGCGGCTTGACGCTGACAGGCGTCAAAAAACTCGCCAAAGCGACATAGCCTCATAAGCGACAGGAACTCACTACTTGCATACTTTACTAGGTTATGGATTATGCTTACATAATTCCTATATATTATTCGTGCCTATACTACAAATATAATATTTATAGACTTTAATAGGATCTTATCCAGAGTCTATTTTACGCAACAAAGACACTACGTCTACATCTAGTATTTTAAAACCTTGCATACAAAAAAACAAATAAAAATAGGCTGGTGGGTTGTAGTAGAATTATAGAACTGCATACTAAGCAGAGCATATCTGTCAGACACTGATAAAATATACTTTTAATAATACATACCTGCTTATTCCGATTAAAATATTAATAGCTAATAGCGTTTTAAAAGTTGGTCTGTCATCACTTTTAACTTGGAACGGAAAATACTCCACTATATAATGATGTGCGCCTAAAGACGGTAATAAACAAATAGGGTGTGACAGGTGTCATAAAACGAACCCAAGTGACATAGCCACACGGAAATATTTCGTGGTACACTTACTCTTACAGATTAAGAATTTATTCTGCACTCTTCTTTGAGACTTGGGTTTACTTTCTCATTACCTAATTTAAACAACTGTAACAGTGTCACTATCGCATGACGTTATTCTTATTAATCTAAGCGAAGAATAATTTTAAATCCACGACCTCAAGAACACTGTTCGTGTTCTTAAAGTGTACTTCTCTACAAACGAAGACTGCAAAAAGGTTCACTTTCGTAATGATACCAGCTGCAGCACATAAGCACATACTTAGGTAGATGTAGTTCACAAGCTACAACAGACTGATAAGGTGCGGTATGACGCCGACAGGCGTCACAAAACGCGCCGCAGCGATATAATATGAAGCGACGGTTTTTTATATGGTTTCGTTAAGCAAAAATTATTCAAATATTTTTTAATTCAAAACAGTATGTTTGAATACTCGTCTATACAACATTCATAACAACTTTGGCAAAACACTGTTTTTTAAACTTATTTTCACCACTAATCTTACTTTATACTTAGATTTGGATCACCGGGCAAACATTTAGAAAATCACGAAAAACCCTAGTTGGGTTTTAGTACTAAACAAAACTCCTAAAGGAACAAAACTATGGTCTGGTTTCGTAGAGTCTCCACTTAAATTATGATGACTGTTTTCTGGTTTCGTGCGTCACTCTGTAAGGCCGATTTTCTAAAGTTACTTATCGCCTTATAAACGAATAACGATCTGTACGTTTTGTAATACGAAGCTCTCAAACGACACAGGTTGTTTCACGGCCTACTTACGATGCTGTCTTAATATGTTTACTGCCCCCGTAACTAGACTTTGCCATCCGTGCTTTTTGTCTCACGGCAAAATAAACGGAGCGAGCAAGCAAACGATACACGTAACGAACGTTATTGATAGTGCCTGGAACACGCTCCGTCATTTTGTCTGCAGCTGAAACGACCGCGTTGTTTGCCGAAGATGTATCGCCCGTATAAATTCGGATGAGTTATTCCTACCCAGTTCATTTGTTTCATAAATAGCTTCCAAAGGGACGGCACTCCTATATGTTTTAACAAAGTTGCCACTGCCCGAATAAAAGATTCTTGGAGCATATGGCAGCGTTGGCCGTCTGCCACGAGACGGACTTAAAGAAAATTTACTGGCCACAAAAATTTAGCGGCGCTACAGCGACCCGCCGGGACGCGCCGGGCGGATTAAAGTTTTGTTAATATGGAAAGGTTGCTGCGGTGCGATTTCCCGTGAGATCAAAATAAACACGCTCAGATTACCAACGGGAGGCTCTTGAGGAATTTTGCGTGGCAGCCGATGATAAGCCTGCTTAGGACACATATGACTCGGAACCGTCCCTTTTGTAACATTACAATGAATACCCTATTAAGCTCGGGAGTTTTGAAATGGCTCCTCTAAATGCACATTATGAAATTCCAATTACCGACCTACTTGTTATTCAGTTGATGAGTCTCTTTGTACGTAAAAAAGGAAAGGAAGACATGCGTATTGCGTAATGTGTTCCTGTTGTAAGCATTTTATGTGTAGCTACAGAATACTGATTGTGGCTTATGTGGTTTACCTTTGAATGACTTGAAAGAAATACGGAGCCAATCTCATCGAATAGGATGAACCGTAATCGAGTGTAATGTTCGAGTGGGGAAATCTATCGAGCGTTTTTGGGTTCCAATGAGAGCAGTTAGCGTGCGGTGGAGGAGCTTACCGGCAATCTCGGCGATCGGGCTATTAGGCGAACGCGCGGGCGGAGGCGCGAGTGCGATCATCGAGCGATTTGAATAATACATGAAACAGCACCTCTGTGGGAGTAACGGCGACGTTCGCCGGTAACAATGATTAATATCGTTCCGATAAGCTCCTGTACAAATGAAGTGGCAGGCGCAGGACGATAGTTTTCTCACGGGGTAATTAATCAAGAGGTGCACGACAGACGCCGGTGATAAATCATCCAGCTTGGACTAACGAGCAGTTCCTCAAAGCGTCTGCCGTGGATTTACTTACGCCCCCCTACTTTTCCGAGCTTCCAAGTTTTCGTATGACATCCACAGCTTTGCTTGCTTGATGTCCTGCAATATGCGATCCGTTTACGTTTGTTTTTTTTTAATATAATATCCGCAAAACTGGATTAGATTATAAGCTAAAGTTTTGCAGCTAAAGTACTTCCGGCCAATCAACACCAACGGTTTCAGCTGAAAACCGGTAAAATTCTAGTTTTTAACAAGTTGAGAAAAAACATGATTTTGTTGGAGGTAACAACCCAGTTACTTTTTCAGCCAGCACCATCCCAAAACTCGCACTTGGCCCAGGTTTAGTTCTGTTGATTTTGCTCTCCCCTTCCTCCCCTTTACCTTTAATTTGAGTCCCTTCAAAGACTAAATAAAAAATACACTGCAAATACAGTTTAAGTATTGTTTGGTATAACCAGGTAAGACTTCAGTGATGTGTCTGCCTAACATGAAATGAACTCTTGTTTAACCCAAAAACCCAGCTTTACAAACCCTTCCACTAAATAAAACAATATTCACTGTAGTAATTAAAGGTCGATTAGAGACCGTATACTAAACAAAAAATTGATAAAACTCATCCAATCCCTACATTGTGAGTACTCGCCTATAAAAGACGAGCACTTTTTACCGGATTATCCGAAAGTCGTAACACAAAGTACGCTCTTTAATCTCGCAGCTCTCTTAACCACTCATAATAAAGATTTAGGGCTAATGAACTGAAACAAAATAAGCGATATTCTCTTGACGCCCGCAATTTACAAATTACAAAAGCTTGGGGGAAATGAAAACTTATTAATACAGGGAAAAAAGTGCGGATTTTAATGAATATTTTTCGAAGGCCTTTTTAAATTAATGCAAAAAAGTGTTTGAAAAATATTTTCACAAGCTGATGGGGCGCAATACATTTCACGACGCTTTTAAGGGACGGAAGTGGATTTCAAGGAAAGGATACAAAAATTTGCAAGGCTAGATTCTTAGCTCTTGATTATCGACTTTTAAAGCAAATACGAATGTTGCAGCTTTCTGACGCCTACCAGATACCATTTTTTTCAGCTCGTTGGCGCTGATTTTCGAATGTATTTAAAAATACACATGCGTTTAGCAAAACGTGTGTGAGATTTTGCTAATTCTATTGAGGTGTTTTCATTTCAAAAAATTGAAGGCCGAAATGTAAAATCTACCATAAGAATTCAGCTGATCATTATAATATAGATATTTTCTACGATACTTCACTTTTTGATGAGCTGGAAAGTTTGGAAAGCTACGCCCACATAAACGAAGACTGGCAACAACTACTTGGTAAACATTTTCATTAAATATTTTCACATGCCTAGATAGAAATCCCGGAACTGTAAGCTTGTCAAAATGTACGTGCCTAGTCGTAGCGCTAATGGCAGCTCGCGCGGCCAATCCCCAAGGGAGGGCTCTGCGCAGAAACTATTGCACACTTTCCTAAATAAGAATATTGGTAGAGCTATCAAACTAAACCCGGAATTCACAACCGCTAATCTGAGTTGAGCAGCAGAATGTAGAATGTTAAAATTACTGGTATCTGAAAATCATTTTCTGTGAAATTATTAAATCGATTTAAACATCGACCTAACATGCACTAGACGCCCGGGGGTTAGTCATAAGCACCACGCTGCTTGGCGCCATGCAGAAAACGCCAAACAATTTATTAGAGCAACATTGAATGTATTGAAATGACATTAAATGTATTGAAATGACATCAAATTTATTGAAATAACATTAAACATGATTGCCAAAAATTTTGACTGGACTGCCTGTACGTCGGTCGATCACGTACCATTTCGGGGGGAGTGGTGCAGAACTGCTTTAAAGCAACTATTATATTTCTCTTTGTATGTATTGTTAATGTAATTTAATGTTTTTATCACAATTGAATTGAACTAACTTCAATTAATTTATTATTTTATATTATCTTAAAAATAATTTTTATAAAAAATTTTGATATAAATAATTTAATTTCAATGATAATTCATTCCTCTCTGCTAATAAAAATATTTTTTCATTACTCATACTCTGAAAGTAGGTCATTACTGACCTGAGAAGCGGGCTGAAAGTAATACTTTTCATCCCTAGGGAGAATCACTTTCAACTGACAGCTGTCAAATTATTAAAAAGTAAAACTGGTTATTTTTCACATATCTATTGAACCATGTTCCAACTTTCTATACAGCCATGATGTAAAATTGAAATAACTTAAAGTTAAGTATTGGTTAGAGAATATATATTTTTGAAATAACTTTATTATAATTTAGTTTCAACAATTTCTTTATAAAATAACTTAGCTTTGAGCAAAATATTTACCATTTTTCCAATGATGAAAATAAAAAATAATGGCTGAATAGCGGGCCGGCCACAGAAAAAAAAACAAACAAAATAGGCGGGAAGGCGGCAATTCGATCTTCATTTATCTTTCTCATTTTTTCTTTAGCTAATTCATGTTTTTATTTTTACTTTCCTTGTATTCGTAATGAAAAGCACAGTGTTTACCTCGGGTTAAAGACTTATTTAGTCCCTCGAACTATTGGCGCCCTCATTTCGTTCCGCCGGCGCCAAACCCCGTCTCGGGACTAAATAAGTTACTTTCACCCCTAGGATAACAATGTACTATTTAAGTTTTACTAACAACAATGAGTCATTGTTACTTGCAGTAAATAATTTCATTCATTCATTCATTAAATTTAGTTTTGACATGTCTCCAATCTGGAGACTTCTTATGTCATCTCATATTATTATACGCTCTTTTTAGGCCCCCTCCCACTGATGTTTGATTTCGTTACAATAAAGAGAGGGGTTACATGAGTAATTGTGCAATCAGGATTATTGTCTGATCAGTGACGTTGGTAAATTTTACTCTATGAGCTAGGGTGATTTCATCAATGTTAAAGGGATGCCTTTAACATTTCACAACATCTTCAATACTCGGAAGAATTATTATTTCAAATATTTAACTTCCGATTAAGATGAAAAAGCTATTATTGGTCAGTGCAGTCGCCCGGTTTGCGAAAGATGCGGGTTCGATTCCAGGAGGCGGGATCTCTTTTGTAAAAAAAAACATACTGCATGGAAAATGCTAAAAACAATAATAACCATGAGGGGGAAAGGTTAAAATTACGATAACCAAATTACTCGGCTGCCTTAATGGTCCGCGTGAGTGATGGTCGCCGCTTGCCACTATCATCAAAATGCTTCCGGTCGGCATTTACGCACATCCTACTTTTATCCCCGTTAATGACGGTTCGACCTTTTCATTTCAGTTTCAGTGAAATTTGGTGTCGTTACCCTAAATGACATCAACCAACGTTAATGTTATATCTCTCTATGTATTTAAAACAAAGTCGGGTTTGTTGAAACACTTAAAACTCGAGAACCGGTGGACTGACTTTCAGTTGTTGGGTTTGAAAAAAAAATATGTTTAAAGGAAACAAAATATTGATCAAATTAAACAACACACTTATTTAAATACGTGCGCATAAAGCAACATGATCCTTGCTATCAAGCCAGCTTGATTAAAAAACTATCAAAAATTACTGTCAATTCAACTAAGCTTTTGGTAGAATATATCAATTCCGTGATTAAATTAATCAAGTCCACTTGTTAGCAGTGATGCTGAAATTTGTGGCATTAATCATTATCTCAATTCATTTAACCAACTTTTTTTGTGTGTTGAATCGTGCAATTTGATTTATTGTACAAAAATAATGATCAAGCTAATAATTGCGATTTATAAATTTTATAAGATCAATCAAGTTACTTATTCAGTTCCAACGTGTCCTTACTTCGTTCAATTATGTAATTATATTGATGTCACTATGCAATTTTTTTGATTTAAACAAATCCTTTATCACATTAATCGAGTATAAGTGTTGGGATCTACTAGGTGTTATGTTTAGTCCAAACGTATAACTTGTTTAAAATGAGTGGCGCTAGTGGTCTCCATACTTCACTCCTATCACACTCACACAAAATTGGTGTGCAGCTGACAAATGGAAGGTGGCACACTGCGACTGATGCTTGGGACCTGTGTAACCACTACTGGATAAGTTGCGGATAGCCTATCTACGTTATATGATCCGTCAGGTAGGCTATCTGTAACTTATCCAAAAGTGGTGAAACAGGCCCCAAGCATCAGTCGCAGTGTGCCACCTTCCATTTGTCAGTTGCACACCCATTTTCTGTGAGTGTGATAGGAGTGAAGTATGGAGACCACACTAGCGCCACTAACCGTAATTAAATAACATCATACCACATGATTATGAACACTTGGACTAAACATTATTATTATAAATTACCAATGAAAGAAATACATGCCATTGATTTATATCAAGTAATTAGTCTTTATTAAAATTTAACTTTAACAAAAAAGATTATCAAATGTTTATTTACAATATGTGTACAACTTATATGGTAGGTAACGTGTCACAGTAATCAGTCTGTTACTGCTCAGACCTGACTGCGCAGCGCAGCGTCATAAAATTTTTAGCAGGTTTTGGTAGGTTTTCATCGCGCCGGTTTGAGCTTCCTTTAACTTCTTTTGCTGCTGAGAGACCAGCGGAGACTTGATCTTTCGTAGAAATTAGAACTACATTCGGGCTTATCAGGGCATCGGGCAGGCCTCAGCAGTCTCATCTTCATCAGTGCCTGAAAGAACAATTAGTATGAGATTACACAGTAACAATAAAATAGTAGGTAGTTTGCCAACACTTGGATTTCGTATCTTATTTAGCTGAGATCAAAGATGCAAAATCTAAACTTAATATTAAACAATTATCTGAGAGATCCAAAAATGTTTATTTAATACTATTACGTAGGTATTTATTCGGCATTCACAATGCTCTTAAAATTATACGATACACTAAAAAAAATGTTTTGGCTCCGGTTATCAGGGTGGGACTCAAACCCACGACATTGGACAATTCCGGCCGAATTTTATCTTTTCGCGCATCACTCCGCTACCGCCGTCTGACCGAACAGTGGCTGAGACCTAAATCAATAGTCTACCTCCAAAACATAACTTTTGTTCGCCAAAGTAACTATTGCAGCAAAGAAACACAAAAGAATTAGGTACTTTCTTGCAAACGGTATCTGGTATTTCCCATGCTGTCAAAAGATCAACCACTTCGTCCAATTAGTATTTATTGAAATCGAAAAATTACATTTTGCACATAACATGAAACTAACTAATTAGTCTAAAAGATATTCCAAGACACACACTGACCGACCAACGGCGGCGGTCGACTTTAAAACTTGTAGTAACTTGTCGCCCGGTTCTGGCGCCGGCCGCGCGTAGAAAAGTGTTGCCATTTAATGTTTGTTTTCTACTGATAAAATATTTATGGCAAAATTACATAAAACAAAAAAAACAATTTTAACGATGAATTAGTGTAGCAGCTACAGCAATAGACAGGTTCATATTTTAAAACGACTGACTACAATCGAACCAAGTGTCTTCAGTCAAACAAACAACAAGATTTTGTAGACGTAATAATGTTAACTTAATTATTATTATGTGTAAATTCAGTTAATTCAATTAAATTAATAACAGTTACCGTGTTTCGTGAATGAGTTTGAATTTTAGCTGGGGAATTTTAGCTATTTTGGTGGGTACCTACTTCAGATATTTATATTATGTATCTACAAAACCAAATAAATAAAAGAACAATAATCATTACGTAATTAAACTGCTAGCCTGCCAACACGTCTTCTCTCAGAGTGTCGTGCCGCGCGTGTCACTTTATCAACGAATTTCATTCTCTTCGCCATTTGAAGGGAAGGGACTCGTAGATATTTATCCCGTCCGAAACACGGAGTGACGTAGGCCTAGTTGGTCATAACAGCAACACTCAAATTTATCATATCCTGTAAAGATTTAAAATCCGTAGTTTGCTTTTATTAAGTCTGCGACGTGGGCATTTTCGGGTATGGCCTGTGGTTTCACTATAAGGATCAGTTTTTGACGTGATAACGTCTTTAAAATCGTTTTAGTCGGGGGACATGTTCAGAAACTTGTGTCACACCAAAACCTCACGAGCGCGTTCGCAGGTATAACGAGAGAGAGACGGACCGATCTCCCGTCTCATCTCGAGCGCTGCCAGTCATTCCGTGAAACTTGTCACGCGGAATCCTCACGAGCGGAGGCAGGCATAGCGTTCGAGTGAGTGGACCAATCTTCCGTCTCTCTCACTCTAGCGGCATACAAACGAATGGAGATTTTCTCGTGCGGTTAAGTTTTCGTTGAATGTTTAACAGTGAAACAAATCACCAATAAGACGTTATCACGTAAACATCTCGATCGTAAACCTACACAAACAAACAACCAATTTTTTTTGTTGGCATAAGACTTATGTAACGGACAAAAAAGTGTGATTTCAAATCAAAAGGACAAATAAATCGCAAGAAATAGATGTTCTTCCGCTGTAAAAATTAGCTTATGATAATTATGGTTTTCAACTGTAGCTCCCCTCTATTTTAAGCCTTTACTTTAAAAATATATAGCACACTCCAGCCTTCTAACTTCTAACTATAATTATTATCCTCAGAAAAAAAACGTACCTAACACTGGCTTCGTGAAAAAATTACAAACAAAACGTCAAAAGTACTTTTCCAGTTAAATTATTATAATAATAAAATTCATACTAGGTAGGTATACCACGTTAGTTCGTTATAGTAATTACTTAACCTACAATTGTTCTAGGCGATTTCTTACAATTAGTAGAAATTTACCACAAATGGCAACACTCCCGAGAAAATAGCTATCAATTATTGTGATTGTTACAATGACTTATAAGTGATCATATGTATTAATTTTTTTGATAGATTCTATCACTTTTACTTGATCGTATTGAATAATGTATTTTATTATAGTTATCGTTTGTTGTTTAATTCGGCACATTACTTGTTTACTTTAAATACTACCTTGTTAAAGCAAATTTTAATCAATTATTTTGTTAATTTAATCAATCTTTGTGATAAATTGGACTAAGTTAAATATGTTATCCATCAGCTTGTTAGATGGAAACATTTGTATTTAGTTGTTCCGTTCATATTGTTTATTAATATTGTCACATTTTTTTAAACAAGTTAAAATGGCACTTGATTTGATCCGATTTTTTTCAGTGCAATAGGATAATTTTATTAATATTTAGCACATTGAAAGTTGACAAATTATTGCATTTTCCCAAACTGTTCCCTAGTTTTGCACCTGTCAAACGGGACGGGATGAATATATTGTTCGTTGTCAATAGTTTTTAATGTATGATTGTCACAGTTCAATCATAATAACGATATTCTACTTCACCATACCTCAGTGACTCAAGACAAAGGTCAATAAGGTGTGACTTATGACTTGTGGATCTGTGATATGGTCACTTACTATGGGCCTCATAAGAAAGCACAAGGTCACCCAAGGCTATGTAGAGGGCTATGCTCAGTGCTACGGAATCGGTGGATACAGGCCGCCTACAACTGGCCGCTCTAGAAATCAATATGGTAGGCCTATGTTCAGCAGTGAACGTCCTGTGTCTGATGATGATGGACTAGTATTCTCACAAATCTTAAAAAGTCATCGAAAAGCAAGCCACGTATTATTTTCCCGTCACTCTTCTGTTCTATGGACTCACTTCGTGAACGCGTGAAATTGCGGTGGCATAGTGTCTGTCATTCAAGAATCGGTGCATTTAAACTTTAGCTAAACGCTTAGAAGAAGCACAATTAGTGCACATCTATACTAATAATATAAAGGTTTGTTTGTTTAATCGCGCTAATCACAGGAACTACTGGTTCGAATGGGAAAAATATTGTTGTGTTGAATAATAGTCTATTTATTGAAGTAGGCTGTAAAATAACATCACGCTAAGTCTACGGGAACGAAGTCGCGGTTGCCGCTACTTGTATTGAATAAGTGCGTCAAATCAAGCAGCAGTATGTAGTCTTGTTACTACAGCTTTTTTATTTTGTGTACCGTCCGAGCGAGCGGCTCTTGACGAATTGCACAGTGTGTCGGCGTCTCCGTCCGTGCGTCCGTTTGTACGTCACTCGACTGTTCCTGTTGAGTCGTGGTCACCGCTTTGTGTACTGGAACTAGCTGAAACTGGCAGCATTGCTAACCATATGTTGTTGTAAGTTACTTACTGTGTGATTTATTGTCTTGGGGAAAAGACGCCTTGAAATAGCAGAGCTTGCATATTATACTCGTACTTTACACATAGTAGAAAATGTTAAATTTTTAGTTAAGTTCAATATTGTATCAACATTTTCAAAGTTCTTGTGATGTATTTTTTAGTGTTGTGTGCAATAAAGTATATCTTATCTTATCCTATTGGATTCACTATCCTGGTAAAAAAGAAAACTTACTGCTTAACTGCAGCGGTATCGAAAAAAACATTTTGATTTGACTACCACAATATGAATTACTGGTGATCTGAATGAATCACTGGTGACCTGGTACATACGGGTTTTACTTAAACCTATATCGGGCACCAGTCTCTCACGCACAAGGCAAAACTGTGAAAACTAGCTTTATCAGAAATTGTAAGTACTCTGTGTACCTGTGTACCTTTGTGAGAGAAAATAAATATATTTTATTATTATTAAATTATTCATATAACATTAAGCATGGTGTGTAACAAGTTATAACAATAGATTATAATTATCATCTTACTAAAGATAGGAAAACCAGAATATAGTCTGGGTAGCACAGTGGTTAGTGCAGTCGCCCGGTTTGCGAAAAACATGGGTTCGAATCCCGCCTGGAGCCAAGACCGAATGTCTTCTTCTGGTTTTTTTATCTTTTGAATTTGTTTTTATGACCAAATTGAGAAAGTCGATAGGTATTTAAATGTTATTTTAAACTAATTAGTTGAATAAATTAGTTGAGTTTATTTAACATCCGAACTTTTTCTCCGAATGGTGTTCGCGCCTAAGCCAAACGTAAAACCAGTCAGTAAAATTTTCGTTTGGATTCACACCCGTTCTGTTCCGGTTTTTGTAGCCATAGAATAAAGCAGCGCGCATAACTGCGTTGCGGTCAATGATATTAGAATAAATAGACGTAGATAAGTTATGTCAGTACTGACGCGAAGTCAAAAATTGATCCCTGGTGTACGAACCTACAATTTGACCGTGTATACAAGATAGCATGATTATTTACTAGAGCGTAAACAAGACAGATACAGTGCAGTGTCGTCTCAAACTGTCAATGCTTTGCTCAGGTGGTCCAAGGTTTGATTTCGGGTGCCACTTTTTTAGCACTTGTAACCTATCTACGTCTTTTTATTATAACATCATTGGTTGCGGTGTTTCCGAACGCAACACACGGCCCGTCGCAGCTGCAGCCTATCAACGGACACGCAAACGGGAATGACGTAAATGCAGCAGTTTCATCGCGCACTCTTTTTTGATGTAGTCGTTTTGCAGATGTTCCGCTGGGCTAGACATTGGACTGCAATTAATTTCCCTACACGCATTCCTCTTTTGAACAATGCTCTGTTTGTTTTATTTTTACAACACGATGTTGCGACAGTGCATAAGCTCAGTGAAAATTTAATCAGTCCTGCTGGATGTATGAAATATGTAAGATTTTACAAAAAAGTTGTTTATATTACGCCTGGCAATGGTATGTAATGGTAGGTCTACAACCAGTGTGTGTTGCCAGTGATGACATATGGATCTGAGACATGGTCACTCACTATGGGCCTCATAAGAAGGCTCAAGGTCACCCAACGGGCTATGGAGAGGGCTATGCTTGGTGTTTCCCTACGAGATCGAATCAGAAATGAGGAGATCCGTAGGAGAACGAAGGTCGCCGACGTAGTCCAGCGTGTTAGCAGGTTGAAGTGGCAGTGGGCGGGGCACACTGATGGCCGTTGGGGCCGGAAAGTCCTCGAGTGGAGACCATTCGAGCCCAAGCGCAGCTTGGGACGCCCGCACGCAAGGTGGACGGATGACCTCATAAAGGTCGCAGGGTTTCGGTGGATGCAAGCCGCCTCCAACCAGCAGCTCTGGAAATCTATGGGGGACGCATATGTTCAGCAGTGGACATCGTGTGGCTGCTGGTGAGTGTGAGTGAATGGTATGCTGACGCACCCTTGCGTCCGAACACCTACTTAAAATTGTCTTACACTAAAGAAACTAAAAATTGCACTTAAAGCTTAAATTGTTTGTTATTTTTGGAATACTGAGCTTCATATTTTGTTGTTAAAAATAGATACATATAACATCAACTTTTAAGCTTTCCAAAGTTTCGTATAAACATCGTGAATTTTTCGTAGATTTATAACACCAGAGATTAACTTCATTGGCTCGTAGTCGGCTCGTTAAAAACTATTTAATAAACAGTTTATTAAGAACAATAAGAAATTAATTGTAGTACTAATTAATTTAATTTATTATGATTTTGTTAAAGTATCGGAAACAACATAGCAACCGACGGACTGTTCATAAAAGTGTCAGAGGAATTCAAAGACAAAAATGATTCTACATTACAAAATAGCAAGTACATATTCCAGCTGTTAACAATAATCAAAGGGTCCTGGAGTGTAAAGGTGCTCCGAACAGTGGTGAGTGCGATAAGAAACCCAGCGTTCTGCGCAGCGAAGCGTGAAGCATCGATAGTGAAGCGAGGTCTGCTCAGCACCCTTTGGTTCCCTTGAGACGACTGCCCTTCAAATACTGCTGCTATCTGTTTCAGTTCTGTTCTGGTACAATGATTTAATTCGTTTTATCAACCTGTCTTATTTTCAAGGGGAGTTCAAAATAAAAAAACTGCGTAACAAATGAAATGCCAAACAAACCCCAGTCAGGAATGCTATTCAAATTACTTACATTTATTAAGTATTACATACGGGAGGTGCCCGTGGCGCAGTTGCGACAGTGATCGGCAACGATCGTTGTTGTAAAGCAACACACGCCGGGTCGGAAATGGGATGGGTGACCATCCGACCGAAATTTAGTGATGTGTATTTCGGGCATCTCCGTGCTTCGGAAGGCACGCTAAGCAGTTGGTCCCGGTTGACGTCGCTAGATGTCAGTCGTTTAGCCTAGTCAGAGGCCTAAGGGCGGCTTGATAACATCTGACAATAAGGTTGCTCACTAACCTTACACCCCTGCAACAACCCGCACTGAGCCCGCGTGTTGGAGTATGGCTTGTTCCACCTCATAGTTGAGGTGAGGCCTGTGCCCAGCAGTGGGACGTATATAGGCCGATTATGTTTTTACGTATGTTGAAAGAATTACTGCCAGGACAACAATCAATTTTACAGTTTTCCTTGGGAAGAGTCGACTTGTTGACTTGCTCTTATAGCAGCACTGATATGCAGCCCTTCCCTTGCATTACGTAAATTAGGTTAAATAAAACAACTCTAGCACGTAGTGTGGTAGAGTCGTGGTCAAACATCAAAGTAAAAATATTGGAGGAAAACAGCATATCATTTTTTTTCGAAAGACAGGAATCAGGGACACCTCTTGTTGTGCTACAGACTTGAGATTGTTCATGGGGGAAGGCGGTCATTGTGCGTATATGCTCCCTCTTCCACAATAGTATGTAATACAGAAATAGGTGCCAAAGTTGTTCAATTAGCATCAACACTTTTGCACCAATACCACGTTAACTTTACTGAAGTAAAGTTAGTTAATTTTGATGCTAAGTGTACATGAACCGCCTCATGCACCTAATGCTAATGTAATATGTTGAATGTGGCTATCAATATCTTAGCGAGCAAGATATTAGGTACTGTGACAAAGTAAACCGCACTGCGGTCAACCCAATATACCCCAAACGGTACACTACCTATAACGTCGTAGCCTGGGGCAGATGTACGATCAAAAATTTAAACAGAATATCGCAAATCATAACAAGTCACAAATATTGTGGGGAATTATTTACAGCGATGAAATACTTGGTTCTGAAATTCGGAATTTTAATCTAACTGAACATCGAAGTTTTGAATAAGTTGGACAGTTTTCCCTTAAAAGGACCTTTAACTACATGGAAACCAGTCTTACTTAGGTACTATAACTTTTGAAAGATTTTTAGTACGAAACTGAAAATGTTTGAAAGTACTGTGAAACTAATGATAGTACACCTGAGCGTGTTCATTTAATTATTCACTCTTACGTTAAAAGTTAGTTACAATGGTTATATGTTTTTGATCCTGAAGTTTCTAACTCTTAGTTTGTTTCGGCTTCCTTACCATAAAAATCTTATTTTTATTATAACTGCAAAAAGTACATACCATATTTAGTTGACATCTTTGATCCCATACGCCAACATGTCAGTTGCATATAAATCTAGCAACTGCGATCGAATTGTGGTTCATCGTCTTACAGCGGTTAATCCGATGGAGTGAGGCGTCAGCAAAATTGCAGAGTCGAGTCAGCGCGTCAAGCAATCTAATCCGATCCAATCACTTCTGGGATGCACTCCATACTCGCCCACACTTGTGCAATTCTAAAATAACCAGAACTCCTCGCCTTGATCGAAATGAAAGAACGAATGCGGGAAAGTAGAGACAGGTTTGTAATTTCATGAAATGAAATTGCACCTTGATGATTTTTTCAACAATTCTTCGTGGCAAGCAAGCTAATGAATTCTCAGTTCCGTTTTCCAACGGAGCTGAGTAAGTTAGACACTTTGAAGCTGTGTTTTAAACAACCTCATGTTTCTTTCATAGCAACTGTCTTTAGTATTTCAATATGGGGCAGACTGCCTAAAACCAGTTACTCTGAAACTCTATGGAATGTGCGGGCAAGGTGCAGTTAGTGGTCGGCAGTCATAATTATGCCATGTTTTGAATGTAAAGTTTATTATAATTAACTGTATTAATTATTATGTATGTTTATTACCTTACTAAAATGTGTTTTTTGACGATTCGAAAGTTCTGTGGAATTATAGTCTACTCGAATAAAGAAATGTTGAATTTATTTCATTGGGCTAAACATGATGATGGCGATGAAATAATTTGCAAAATATCCGTATTTACTCCCACGTGTCTGGTTCTTTAAGATCGCTTACTCTGTTTAAACACGGTAATCGAGAAGGCAGCGAGAGGTTCTGTTTACCCACTCGACACCCCAAGATAAATGTTGAATACAGCTTAAAGTATTTCGGGAAACCGTTTAATATGCGTCAAGCTTTTATTTCAACGCTCCCTCTGTTTTTTATCTGTGGCCAAATTACAACCGGTGGAGGCTTATCGGCATTTATTTGTATTCGCTTTTGTGGTCCGATATTGAATTTTAAGTCAATGAATTGCGTTTGGTTTCGATACATATTATCTCGGCTTTTGTTTTGATTATGAGTTATTTTTCATCAGTTTGACTAAATTTTAACAATGTGATGTGTAGCTAGATATGCATTTTGGGTTTGGTGTTATGTCATTTTGGGGAGCCCGCATTGTCTCATGATATCTTAGAGGAAGACTGGAGGAGAAGAATGACTGAAGCAGGGTTTTATCAAGGATTTATTGGAGGAGATGAATGAGAAGGGAAAGGCAAACGTCTCGTCGAATAATTTTTTTTCTCATCAGTGCTTCTAAAATTTTCCCATTGTTTCCTAGTTCAGGCCCCTGGGTTTCAGATATACAGGGTGTAAAAAAAAGGAGCAGTAAAACTTAAAGGGCATATACTTTGAATAATTATTGATCTTTAGAGCAGTGTTAAAGAAATCCTTTATGTTTTCGGAACAAATGGAAGTCAAAGTTTTACACAAAATTTTTGAGTGATAGGTGTCATGAATATTTTAATCATTGACTAATTTACTATACATAAGTGTCTAATTGATTGGCTTTTTATCCAGCAGCAATTCCATTACCACGCCGCCACAAATGTTGACACCAAATTACTGAAATCCAAATGTATGAAAATCAAAATCAACGCTCTGAAGGATGGAGAAGGAGTTTTTTTTCTGCCCATGGTACCTACATGCCCTTAAGTATTAGTGCTCCTTTTTTACGCGATGTAAATTTTTTAGAGGTGCCCGTGGCGCAGTTGTGACAGTGATCGGCGACGTTCGCTGTTGTAAAGCAACACACGCCGGGTCGGAAATGGGATGGATGACCACCCCGACCGAAATTTAGTGATGTATTTATCGGGCATCTCCGTGCTTCGGAAGGCACGTTAAGCAGTTGATCCCAGCTGACGTTGTTAGATGTCAGTCGTTAAGCCTAGTGAGATGCCTTAGGGCGGCTTGATAACTTCTGACATCAAGGTTGCTCACTGACCTTTAACCCCTCCAACTCAGCAGATTATTCAAAATAAAGGTAAAACGACGCAGCGCATGACGTTTTCTTATATCATCGCAACGCAACGCACGCAACACAGTCATGGACATGGAGAAACTAATTGACAAAGCTGTAGCCAGAACTCTACAAATGAACACTCTTTTTTCCACATTTATCTCCTAAAAAATATGGTGATGTAATCTACAGAGCCGAGAACAAATTGTTCTTAACACGTAGTAAAATAAATCCGCAAAACGGCGATGGGCTGGTGCTTATCACGGGGGGTCTATAAATCAGCCGCTAGAGAGGATTCGGCACATATTTCGAATATTCACTTGCTCACCGTGACGCAAGAATTCAGAACTTTACCGTCGATCTTGGTAGGAAGACAATTAAAGCAAGACAGGAAATCTGTCTATTGCGGGTTTCATTGAAGTATTTTTTTTTGTATTATTGATTGTGTGTGGATGCAGGCGTTCACATTAACCTTTACAAATGAGTCCCAATGTCAGTTTGGTAATTTTTTTAGTTGTAAGTTCACTGTGGTTTATACGTTTCATAACGAATTCTAACTAATCATTGTTTTTAAGATACATCTTTACTGATTAATTAATTATGATGCTTGAGAAAAAACAAGTAATTTGTAACGGTAAAAAACGGAAAACCTTTTTAGTAAGTTTTCTATAGGTTTAATAGCCGTGAAAAAGAAAATAATTATATTATCCTTAGGAAAAGTTTTTTCTCTCAGACAGCAAATAGACTGTTATATTATGAATGATGAATTGAAGGCGACACAATGACTGATGGGTGTAAATAAATTAAACTAAGAGGCAAGTAAAATATTCATCCTACGGAAAGGACAGATGCTTTCACCGTAAAAGGAATTCTATCAGCTAAACTTACCATTGCCCAAATTTGAGTTTTGGTAAAGTCACATCGCTGTTCTTTTGTTATTTTTAAAATAATACGCTAAAGAACTCGCTGTCAAGATGCTGTCAAGAGTCTTTACGGAAAGTAAACAATCCCTTAGCATAACACAGACCTTTTATCTTTTCTTACATATTTAAAACCTTAAAATTTAATACAACGCCGTCCTGTCTTTTCACTCTCAGAGGGAGAGGAAAAGGGGAATTTGTTTATGTTAAACTGCGATTCTTTGTGTAGATCATACAGATGTGAGTAAATTGGCAAAAAAACAAAAGAATAGTCTATTTTGAAAATGCGATATAATAATTCTCAAGAGAGCAGGATGGGGTAATAAACATGGTGGATTGTGGTGTAGCAGTTACAAATGGCGGCAATTTGTTGTCTCCGCGGTTCTATTTGGCACTAATGAGGCTGGGAATCACATTCCTAACCAAATCGTACAAATTTCGATACGAGATACGAGTATGCGGCCCAAGGTATCTGATTAAGTGCGATGTGTGCCTATTTAAAATACACTTTAGTGGAAGCTTGGAACAATAGAAAGTGAATTTGCATATTTCATAACTTTCCATAATTATGTTTAGCGCATTTATATTCACATCCTCTTATGTAGCGCGAGCTCTGGTTATGAATCTCTAGTTAGTACAGATGGCAACACGTCAACCGTAACATTGCAGTTGAAAAACATGCTGTACACAGGGTTACTTTGCAAGGAGTAGGCCATTTTTTAAAATAAGCGCTATAAAATAATATTAAACTACGTCTTTTTCGTATTTATCTTTGAACCTAGTCAATAAAGGTTAAGGCATATTTTCGCGCACCATAATAATTGTGAAGAAACTCGTGTTGCACTCGGGCATTTTTCCATGACGTGGATAATTTAGGGAGTAAAATATTATTAGATACGCGTACTATTTACGAACAGCGGTTAGGAATCATCAAATATGAGAAAAAAATGTCTTTTATTTAAATCGATTTAGTTAAAAATTCAGTGTCGCCCCTTCGCCACCACTCCATGTAAACGAGACTTATACAACAGTGAAAAGATCGTACCTGCTATCTGTGGCAACGTAAAATTCAAACTTTGAACTGATTTCATGTTAAAACTTTGGCAACGCAATTAAAAATGAACGCCCCGGCGAGTTACATCGCCGTCGTAACGAGGATATTTTTTCTAGATGATTTTGGCAAATGGCATCTGCTATTTATAATTAAGTTTAAAATAAGATAAGAAACACTTTATTGCAAAGAAAACAGAGTAATTTACGCGCCACCTTTAGCAACTCGTGGCACAGCTCGATTGTCATTAAATATAAATAGTATTGAGGCTTAATAATTTGAATAGTTTGTGATTTTGTCATAAGTATTGCGTTTTTTGAAAAATAAACTTATTTATTGACGTTTCGTTCCAAATACTCAAATCACACTATTTGAATTCGAACTCTAAGAAAAAGTCTAAGAAAAGACAATCAGATCAAACATTCCATTCAAAGTTAAGCAGGATCAATGTAATATTTTATTCAGATGTAAAAGTTCAGCGTACACAGTACAACGCAAGCTACGCTCAGCTTAATTTCCTGGCAAGCTTCGCTGCTAAAAATATTAGTTTGCGTTGCATTTTCTTATGCAAATTGTTTTGGTTATTTTAGGTAGACGCTGTAAGACCCAGTTTCACGTGCCGACGCCTCGCCCGATGCGAACTAGGGTCGCGCTTCGTGTTTATATTTTCTGTTCATTTCCAGTATTTACATACCTTACTTACCTAAGAAAACGATGATATATATAGTAATTTTAAAAATATTTCATCACGTTAATTGTTTTATTGAAAAGTATTCTTCAGGCTTCAATTAATGTAGTTTTAAGGCTATAGACAAAAATATAAACAATTATAGAACTACTAAATGAAACAATTAGCCAAAAATTTAACTTTAAAACTTCTTTATTAGGAATCAATAGACGCAGCTTTGTAATTTTGTGCAGAAAAGCAATCTTTAACCGCAGATAACAGTTATTCATAAAAGGTGCACAGTACTTTCCTTCTTTTGTTAAATTCTCGTGACGTCACAAATGCGGTCTGTACCGGCACACTGCGCGTGACGTCAGTAACTGCGCTCTGCTACAGTGTACCCGGGAAACAAAGATAGTAGTATTGTGTGTCTGTGTATGCTCGCGATACTGCAACCAGTAGTTATTGTGAGCGGCTACGGTTGCGAATATTTGCTCGGCTAAAGGCTTTTTGAATTCTCAAAACTGTTTTGACGTTGATTTCCTATGCAGGGAGTTAACTTATTAACTTTAATTTTAGCCCTACAAATTATAATGGAATGTAATGCAAAAAAATTATTAAGTACACCATGTCATGACGTCACGTTCGTTTCTTTTGAAATACCTAAGTATAACTTTTCCGTAACCCTGAAATGTCAAACATGGAACTCGAATGTTCTCTAGTTAGATAACTTAATAAGATAATTTAATCAATTCAGTAAACTTAATTATTTAATAGGTCATATAATTTGTATAATAATTGCAACATTCACTAGCACAGCTGAATATTCTAAAATGGGATCATCAAGAATCACAAACTACCTACTTATTTATCACATCAAGAATTTTGTCGATTCTTTAAAGTAAAGTAAAGTAAAAGTAAAGTAAAGTAAAAGTAAAGTAAAAATAATCTTTATTCATGTAAACTTATTAAAAAGCACTTATGACAAGTCACAACATAAAGTTAAAAAGTAAGTAATAATGTGATTCTACCACCGGTTCGGACGTGTTGATTCTACCGAGAAGAAACCGGCAAGAAACTCGGTAGTTACTCTTTTTTAATCTTCTTAGATGACTTATCTGGTTTCACTAAATACGACGTCGATAGAGTGTGGTGGTGTGTTTAATCAATCATATATTATTATTTACAGTTGTCTGGCTAGCTTACAGTTGAAACACAACAGAAATATTCAGCCGGTATGTTAGGGTCTCGGCAGCTTAGTGGCTAGAGCAGCCTCCCGGTTTGCGAAAAAGCCTGGTTCGACTTCCACCTAAAGGTGGTCTAATTATAGCTAAACCGAGTGATTTTGCTGGTATTTCTATCCCTATTTTTGCCTTGGGGATTAATATAAAGATACAGTTTAGAAGCAGCACCAACTAAGGCAGGACACCACAGTTCGCAGCGAGTTTTTTGGTGTCATATTTGATGAACGATGAGTGACTTGTTGTATTAAAATAACAAAATAACTGCTCGACGAATGTCTCTCGTACTCAAGAAGCCTAATGCTATTTATGCTAGCAACCTTTACGACCTTATTACGACTCACTCGCAGTCTCGTCCTGGCGAATTAAATTTTAATACTTTTCCGATGGTGGAAGTGAAATAAAAGCAAGGTGATTATACTGCGGCCAACGGCAATAACACTATCAACGTTGGAATGGCGGATGTTTTTTTATGCTCCACGTAGATAAGTATTTAACGCTTGTTTTCGTTGAATATTCGTTGAGAGGTGATCGCATGACATCGTGATATTATGGCTTTGGCAGCATAAATTTTTTACTTTTTTATACTTATTTTTGACTAACATGTAGACAAAAATTGCCTGTACTACCGATCCCCAAAAGACTGATATGTATATGTTATAAGTCTGAGTGTGTAATAAATATTTAAATAGAGATCGTCTAATGACGCGTCCTTCCACCGCATCGGCGTAAACCAGAGTGCTTGTTTCTATGCATAGATGCAGTGGAAGGCGCGACATTTCAGCTCAGACGATCTCTCTCTACTCAGGTATAATTTGAGAAATATTTAAGTTTGTTTACAGTGCAACCTTTGTTTATAGAAGAAAGAAGAGAAAAAAACCTTTATTAACTCTGGATAACACATCATAAAAGATAAAAGTAAGCAAAACAAAATTTTCACACGAAATAAATATGTACTGCCAGAAAAATTAACAACAATTTTCACCAGACAGCAGTGTCACGATGTCCAAAATTAAATGAACCACACTCAGCTAATGCCTGGACCTGAAAAGCTCAAGCGCTAATTTTCAGTGGGCCCAACTGAGTGGAGGCACGGCCATTCGCAGCGGCTACTGTCAAATTCATTCACTATGCATTAAAGTCTCTACATAGTGATCAATTATATTAGTTTAGATGGTCTGGTGAGTTTTTGAGTGATAAGTGTCGTTACAACCCTGACTTTGTTTGTATAGGCAAGCTTGTAAGTAACCTGAAAAGCTTGCCTGTCAAATTGTTTAAACACCTTTGATCTAAACAAAAAGAGGAAGATACTTCACGTTCCTACTTCGCTAATTCGAAAACCTGGCACATGAGATTGACATATGAGGGACGTGCACGCAAACAAGTCGCTGTCATATAGGCTTGAAAACAGGTCCATTGAACCTGTTTTTGTGTTTTTACTTTTGGTACGCGGATGCCGTATATTCCTCTTTTTGTTTATATCAATGATTAACACCTTTCTTTTCACGCCGATAATTATAATAAGATAAATATAAACACCTGGTAGGCATTGAGTCTACATAACCATGCCTACCTACAAAGGCAAGCTAAGCCAAATTTTTCAAATTTTTATTATCTCAACAAAGGGACCGTACCTTTAATCAGAGCTTTAGATGTGCCTTTGTACCCTCTGGTCACCGGAGAGGCCAACGCAGCCATTAATTGAATGTTTATGATCATTCGCCCCACGGCGAGGGAAGTGAAATTCGCAAAAAATGTCCGTTGAAACCATCCAAGGAAACCTAATTACAAAAAAAATGATGGCTCTTTTTGGATTTGTTGTTGTTCAGCAGAAAATACTCCATCAAATTAACATTGACACTTTTTTTCTTAATTAATGTGCCAGGTAGTAGACACAATTTCACGGAATCGCACAAACCATTTTTGAGACTAGATTTACCTTAATAAAGATAAAATGTAGTTAATTTCATATATGTTTAATTATTTTCAGCAACTACTTTATTTAAAATGTAACCCAACCCAAACTAAGGATATAACAAAAAAAGTTGGTACAGATAAGTACTTACCTTGTCTTTTATAAAGTTACTATCAGAGTTAAGTAATTTATACCTTTTTACACACTACTCAAGTATAAAACAAAATGTGTTATGCTCGTGTAGTGTGAAAAGGCTAAATCCTGAGGGACCACCCAATCCCTTTCACCTAACCCACAATTTTGTGTCACTCAAATATCATTACCTGACAATCTATTTGTTTGCAAGGTAAATCGATTCCTACCTGTAGGTAGGTAATACAATTTTTGCGGATAGGAACGTAACACATACTTTATTTTTGTGAAATATAATCTCGCATAGACATTGATTGCTAGCTTTTTTTTTTTTTTAAAATTTAAAATGGGTTTGCGTTTGGCCTCAGACTCACCTGATGGTAAGCGATGACGAGGCCGAAGGTGGAACACGCTTACCCAGAAAATGCCTATTCACTCTTGCCTTGAAGACACCAAGGTTGTATGTATCCGGAAACACAGACGCAGGGAGGGCGTGCCACTCCCTAGCGGTGCGGACCAGAAAGGAAGCACCAAACCGCTTAGTTCGGACCGCTGGAAAGTCGACCACATGGGGGTGAAATCCCTCACGGCGCCTAGTGGTCCGGTGGTAGAAAGTGGAGGGTGGGATCAGGTCATGAAGTTCCTGCGCACACTCTCCGAAATACACCTTATAAAAAACCGATAAACAGGCAACTATACGCCGATGCTCCAAACTCTGGAGTTTGGTTCCAACGAGCGTATCGTCACCTATCAGTCTACTGGCCTTTCGGTCTACTGAGTCCAGTGCATCCAGCTGGTATTTGGCAGAGCCATCCCAAAGGTGGCAGCAGTACTCCATACACGACCGAACAACTGTAAGAGCTGTTCCGGTGTGAAGTACCGCCTAACCTTAAAGAGGATACCAAGCTTCTGAGCAGCAGTTTTTGCTTTGGACTCAATAGAACTTCCGAAGTTGAGGTCAGACGAAAGATTCATACCAAGGAGCTCGAGGTGGTTGGTTATCGGTATGGGTGCATTCAGGAAAGTAGGAGTCAGGTTGAAAGGACTCCGTTTGGCGGAGAATAGACACGCCTGAGTTTTGTTGGCGTTGAACTCAACGAGGTTAGCTTCGCCCCAGTCGGACACTGCTACTACAAGTACTACTACTAGCTACTGCAAGTTTTATGAATGAACACAAAGTACTTAGATGTTCAGGGCAGTTTTGAACTCGGTAGTCACAGATTCATACTATGTAATTCAAACCCCCAGACACCCGACCCAAATGTTCATCACCTAATATTTTGTCCTAGGTCATACGACCGAAAATCAATGGCTCCTTAGTAGGTAAAAATAACGGCTGTCAAAAAAAGAACCTACGCCTGTCAATTTAGAAAAATCTACCTAAAACTATTGAAATGCGGATGAAAGGTCAGTTTTTATGCTAATGCTACGACCGAGAAAGCTTTTTAACTGTAGCCTATATAGGTAATCACAATGATGATCTTGACGGCAATGACGACACTTTAGAGTTTTGACACTAAGCTCTTTGTGCAAAACATAATTTACAAAGTTCTTTGAATAATTCGTTATCAATCCTCTTTTCTAATATTCAATTCAGTTACTAAAGAATCTATAACTTTAATTAGATACCAGCTATGAGTGAGATCGTAAATCTGTTCCCAGTACCTACATTTTGTTAATAATGTTACGTACGTATTACCGGTGCTAAGTTCACCGTCGTAAAAGTTAAAGAATAGAATAGCACATCTCTTCCAAGACTAATCTATCATAAAATGCGCAATAATCCTAAAACTAGCAGACAAAGCTCTCTTTACGACCGAGAAAATGTAGGTCCAGTAAATAAATGCACTACAGTAACAGGGATTTAGGCGGTATTCTTTGTCTGAATGCAACGAACGAGTTAACTAAAGCTGCCATATAACCTAAATGCGTTCTAGCAATGCATTCTCCCGAACAAATAGTGTGTCTGAAATGTCACGCTTGAAATGGAAACAAATCTATATTTTTTGTAGAATGTTTTTGCAGAGTCCATATTAAATAGATATTTGAAAATGGGTGAATATGGAATGGAATAAAACTATTAGCATTTTTCTGTAACCACGTTTGTTTCCAGTAATCCGATATATAAGGTTTTTTTGCAATATACCTAGCCTGAATTTATACGTGCATTAGGCAAGCGCAGCGATTGAATCAATAGGGATTGGATTGGATATCGCATTGGATGATATTGTAATACATATTTGAAGAAACACTAATGGTCAATTCGGTCATTAATTAAGTACATCTCGTAGCTATTGAGGTTTTCATTTCGTTTTTGAGTTTTGGTATCAGATTATTTTGGTCATCTAAAGATGTGAAAATGCATTGAAGTGAAATAAAAAAACCTTATTTTAAAAACTTTGCTCTTCTTTTTGAGCATCTTACCGGCTCGAGCTGTGTTCAGCTCCTAAATATTCCATCACAAGTCTACTAAAACAAAGCCCATCAAACAATCTCATCCAAGAACTGTATCTAGGGCGGCAGTCTGTGGTGTTGCCTCAGAGTAAAAAACTTACAGATGCCCATATGTAAAGCGTAACCTTCAATGCTCGGAGTAAGTAAGATGTTGCGAATTGACAAATTTTATGCAGAGTTGAAGAGAGTCACAATAATGGGACAAATATTTTTAAAAAATGGTCATATATGTGCCGTATGGCAAATGAGTTCTGGGCGAACCGTACGACCAATTGGGTTCCCAGGAACGGAAAGCGTCATCGCGGCAGGCCCAGAAAGAGATGGCGGGATGTGCTCGACCATCATCTCAGTGACTGGCCGAAAGAAGCTTTGAACCGCAAGGAGTGGAAGGTGGGAGGGGAGGCCTTTGCCCTGCAGTGGGACAGCATAGGCTCAAATTAAATAAATAGTAAAATAATTAAAAAAACAACTATATGGCTTATTACATAATTCACTTATTTATCAAGTACTGGTGGACACTTCATACAAATAAAACGTTTTGAAGTAGAAAGCGGACGCATGCATCATGATGCACGGGCACCTACCATCTTTGGAAATCTAACGGGAACGCCAATATTCAGCTGTAGACGAGATATTGTCAATTATTATAATTAGATATAATTCATTATTCAGAGTAATAATGTAAAATGTAAATCCTTAAATTAAAAAGGGACATGAAAAGAAAAACCACCGGAGAGGAAGTTATTTTAATATAATTCTTCAGTTCAAAAAAATCTGTTCTCATATAAAAATATTAAGAAAAATACTTAACCTTACCACTTATGGAGTAGCAATACGGAGCTTTTCACTCGGAGAGACCTCTCTGTATCATTTCCTTCACGAGGTAGTGCAGGCTGTTTAATAGTAAAAGAAACACTCCGCGAGGCCTCCACTTTGTGAGGTTGCCGGGATTTCCTCCCGTTAATATTTCAGGGCGCTCTAACGCGCAATTCTCCGTATTTACCTGGTTTCTTGTATTCGCTTTGTTTTGGCCAACTGCGTGTGTTGGTAAGATACGGCGGAACTATTTTACCCTTTTTCCGTGATTTCTGTCTGGAGATGAGGCGTAATTAATTATTTAACCGTAGGTGAAGTAGGGTAGGCAGTTCAAGGAAGGTTTACTAGCAGACAACCACAGCTGGTATAACCTGAGCTGTTACTATTTGGTCAACCTTCATATAGTATGCACAGTGACGTCATGAAATCCACAGTGTTTTATGATTTTGTTGCAGTTGATGGAACGAAGTAGAATTTCCGCACAGTTTTCACTGCTTCCAATCGAGTCCATTGTCATAGTATTTGAATAGTAGTTGTTTAGTTTTATTACCATCATCATCATCATAAAATATCATTGAGAGCATTTCGGTAAACTCTCACATTAAATATATTAACAAAAAAAAATCACTTTCACGAAGTTTACGGTGGTGCCAAACTCCAGTCCATCCAGTGGCTCTATCCATATCACCCTAAGACATATATATGCTGGAATTTGCTTTATATGTGTCTAAAGAAAAACATATTTTAAAAAAAATAAGTACCTACCTTTAGATTATCAATTCTCTTTCACACTTGCGTCGTTGTAGCACTTGTGCTCTTAATGTAGAGCTGGTCCGCGATATAAGGATTTCATCAATTCTGCTCAGCGGCCAAATTTGAAGGCTGTAGTAGGTTCTCTTTAACTGTATCTCCTTCTTCTCTAGATATGAAAATGGATTCTCGTTAGTCTTGCCAAACCTCGGGAACAGCTGTACCAATTGGCTAATTTTTACAGCTTGAAATGTTTGTGGAAGTTTAAGGAAGGTTGGAAAGGGTAGTAAGCATGGAGAAATGCTAGAAATATAGTCAAAACCGTGGTCAAAACCACAATTTAGTTTTCTCTTAGCAACCGTTTCTACCTTTCACGTGACACTATATGTTTGACAACTCAATGAAGTCCGGACAGCTAGTTAGTAGATATGAAAGAGGCTTAGAGTTAGAGAGTTTCCCATATGAGTGAAATAAAAAAAACTTTTCGTATTATTATAATCTTTTTATTAACAATAAAATGAATCATGTGCGATACATAATTGAATTTCCAATTTAAGATGCACAAGCCTGATACTGCAGACACTACCGAACCTTTCCGTCTCTCGCTCAACACGTGAAGGTAAATAAAGTACTTACGATACATAATTAATTAATCATTAAAAGTAATTGCGTTCGTTTGATTCCTGGTAAGGGCGAGGGTAAGAATGCGTTTGTCTATGGCTTAGCTTTGTAACCAGCAAGTCTGCGCCGAATGCTGGAGTTTTTCAGTGCGCAGAAGTCACGACCCTCAGTATTCAGAAACCACAAGGAGAAGGAGTATATGAGGGGCAACTTAATACATCACAAACACATTCGTTCTCAGGTCAAGTAACAATGTTAAACTTAATGACTTTGAAGTCGTTTTGGATCTGAGTTTTGTTTAAGGACCAGAAAGGATGAGTTTAAAAAACAGAAATAGGTCGCTAACACTCCGGTTTTCAAAAAATTCTAGCTCGAGCACTTTTTCGAGAAAATTATGTCTTCTTATCTTCAACTTTAAAAGTGCTTAAAAATCTTTTCATCCAAATAATAAAAAAATGCTAAAGAATGAATTACTGCAGCATTCAAATAACCAAACGAACTTAACCTGAGCGTAGAAATAGTTTGTTTCCAATTGATATACTGAAGGCGACAAGCTTATAAAGTTGGAAAAGTTTAATGAGTTTCATTGAGAGCGTTCTCGTCTCTATCGGAACAAATTACGGTATTAGGTCCTTGAACATCAATTGTGTTTTGTTCAATTAGTTGTTCGGTGACTCTTTGCTAGACTTCTTCAACGGATAGTTAGAATCTTGTTCTTGGTATAATAGCAGGGATATATCTACGCCTTGCGTAAACGTGACAACTTCTGATGAAATGGCGGTTCTAAAAAGCTGCTGGGTCTGTGCGCAGTTTTATGTTTCTCTAAAATGGTGGCATCTGGTTGACGATTTCACATCCAGTTGCAAATCAGGTCAATGAAGGAAAAAGAGAGAATGGATGAAGATTCAAATTAGGAGAAAAAGCTTCCAGCGCGAGTCCAAAACACATTACATACACGTCATGACTCTAGGTCACAGACGTTTATAGACTTTAGCTATAATAGTTTGAAATCACAACCGCTAACCAAATATTTGACAAAAAACACAGAGCATGTGAAATAAGTGTTTTTATTCCATGTTTAATTTAAATCTTTCAAATTGTTTTCGATACAACAACTTGTATTCAGAACTTATCGTTCAGTTTATTAAATATCACTTAATTGCATTTTTAAATTATTGTCCTGAGTTCTTGAGTAATGCGTTGCAAATCAATTTTCTTACCATTGTGCGTTGATTTAGGATTGAAAGTTTTAAAGCTCTAGAATTTTTTTTGTTAAAAAATCTCTCCCAATATTTCTGCTACCCACCTACCTCTAATTTCCCTTCACCTTACCTACTCCTTTAAATCAACCTCAAGTAAGCATGCTGAAATGCATTATGTTTCAAAACTTTGCTTTAGTATTGATTGGTTGGACTTAGAACTTCTGGCCAGTTTCGGCAAACTTGTGTGAAACGCTATGTCACTGGCATTGGTCGGTCGAGGAGAATGATGGGTAGCTCGTTTGAGAACATTATGGATTGGCCTAACAAATGGTCCACTGGTTTACACATTTGCCAAAACTGTTATTAAACTTACTTGCTGATAATAATGTAGGTACGTACTTATATTTATTAGATTAACGTAAACTTACCATTACTTCAGGTTATAGGTAAATGCTTGGTAGGTGGGAAATCTAAGTTCCACTTATCTTTTCTTTTTGTGCCCACAATCTGACCTATAATCATGAAAGATGAGGCTATATTTGCCTAGGCCTAATAGTTATTCTTCTTTTAGTGAAGAGGCCGAAGTTGTAACGTTTTAGAAAAATTATGAGCAGGAAGCTCACTACACTCTTTTGCTGTTTGAATTATGAATGATTTACCTAAACTATCTTAGTGAATAGCCTGGGATTAGCAATACATGAAGTCGGTAATAAAGAACATAGACAAACGCATTTAACAGTTTCTTCACCCTTTGATACAATAGTATGTGATGAATCGTATTCGTACAGCTAGTCATGTTATGATATAAAGCATTTGCATTTTCATTCATTATATTCGATTGAATAATGCCTCTCTCTTACCATTTTTTTATAATCGAGAAATATGTAAGAAGAAAAATTTATGGAATATAATAACATTAAATAAATATTTTATTTACAGTCAAAAATTTTATCGCCTATCTATTATACCGTCGGCGTCGGCGTCAGGATGAGTCACTGTAACTAATACATACGGAAGGAACTAAAGTTAGTCACAATTAAATCGGGTTTGAAATGTCTTTGAACCTATAGGTACATCATTTTACTTAACTTATTTTAGGGCATTGTTTTAAAGCTTCGAACATTTTCTTTAATTATTTAAATTGCACAACTTTCACTTATCAGAAGCGAGTGAATTATAATTATTCGGTATTACTAATTCAGCTGGTATCTCTGAGAACCAACTCTGATTTCAATTTAAAATTATAAAATCTACCGTTACCATCTTAAATTCAGTAGGTACCTAGTCATTTGGTCATGGGATTCCTTATTTATTTACACAAAGCTCTAGGTTTAAAACAATACCCCACACACATGTATAACATACGTCACTGACAACAGGCAATTCGTTTGTTACGTCAACGAAATACAAATCCTATCAAAGTCCTTTTCCTAACTCGCATCGGTCGCGGCCAAAACAACAGCTTATAAACACGAATCATAGATTAGTTTAATTATTTACAATGTAAGTAGTGTTGAATATAATTAACGCTTTAGCGTATTGGTATTCTCTGAAAATAAAAGGGATGACTCAACAAATACAGAAGCTCCAACAACAAAATTCACTTATGCAGACACATTTATGCTAATAACGTGAACCGAATTTTAGGTCAATAGAAAGGGTATTAAGTACAAAACTCTTTAGTCGATTGGTAATAATCTTTACATTAAAACATTTCGTTTTATCTACTTACTTATTATTTGGCAGTAGTGATTTTTAAATTACCAAAACTGACTTTATCATCAGTTTTAAGCTACATCTTAATACAAAGGTAATAATCCGTTTTATATAACAAATTACAACATACTATGGTCGATTTTATATCATTACAACGGGCAAAACTGCTTCAGAATTTATTATTTCACGAATATACATAGATTATAAGATACCAAATTTATTGACGATGAAAGAACTATTCCCTAGACTGTTAATTATAATAACCAAGGGTAGAACGATTGAAATGAATTATCAGAATATTTGATCAAGTCTTCCGGGATTTTATTATAATTAAAGCTCAAATTTGATGGATGAAAATATCCATTACTCCATTTATGAGTAAACACAAAAATCTTATTCGTAACACATTCACTTTGACCACTCATTTGGCACATAGTTTCTGTTAGTTATAAAATACGATACGGGTAAACTTTTGTACACAAACTTCCCAACTCTAGTCCAGAATATTTCGCCATTAGATAACAGCAGCAAAAACAGGATAAACAATATCACATTAATAAACTGGAATTTATACTTCTCCATAACGGAAGAAACTTGGTAAAAATAAATGGTTAGGTACACTCGGCAACAAGTACTCACTTCTTGTTATTTTTATTTGCAAGTTGATTAGTTCAGTCGTTTTGGTTGCCGTATGTACAAAGATTAACAATCGCTCAGAAATACCTAAGTAGACATTTTGTCCTTTAGGACAAACACACAAGTAACACCAATACAAGACGCGGGTGCATAGCACACCCCGTCACGCACACTCAACGCCCTCGATGTATCTAAACGATTTAAATTTAAGATAATATTGTCTCGGCAAAATCTCACTCCACGGCACTCGATTATTAGCGAGTCGTATATACTACGTATATATAAATTTGATAAAGTTAATTCGTATTTAAATATACCATAATATTATTTTACTCACCATAAAAACACTGAGTCTTATTAGAATTCACAGTCACTTGAGTACGACACAGGGGGAGGGGCAACCGCGCGGGCTTGAAGACTTGAGGGGGCTTTACACACATAAATACGATGCAAACATTGGGTTTGGTTTCACCGTGGCTTTTATGCTGAGCATCCACTTCATCATAAAAGGGTAAATCTGGTCGTTATCTTGAAAGCGGTGCAGCATTGTACATGAAGACTACTTTGCAAAAGTCACCACGAGTAGTTTTCACACGAGTCCTGTCACACGCTCTCGAAAACCCAATGGCTAGAGCCATGACAACCCTTTTAAGCGTTTCATCGCTAATAGCAAGCTGGGTTTAGTAGACGGTGAAAGAACGCAGCGTTGGTAGCGGCGGCAGCGGACACAAGCGCTCAGTCGAGGGCGAGGCGCACCGTTAAATGATGCTCTCGCGATTGCGCTCGTTCTCCTCCTGCGAGCTGAGCGAACTACCACCACAGATTTGCATCTCGATCTCTTGCAGTCTGTGGAAGAACATTATGTACCTATTACATACGCGGACACTCATTGTATCACCTGTTATCTACTGTCTGGCCACTGCAATTGTTTATGCTCATCACTGAACTACTTGACTTGATGTTGGAAAATTATCATTTTCAAAACAGAAATGTTTTAAAAGAGTAACCCATTCGAAACGAGAAAATAAACCATAACATAGTTTTCTAACTTTATAATGTTTGTCGTTAGATAGTCTGCAACTTTTGGTAGTTAGTTCTCTAAAGTATAGGATGCAGTACAATAAGTTCTTCCTAACAAACTGTCGCAACAAACTTTTTGCAAGAACCTAATTTAGTGCAGCTTTCTTGTGGCAGGATAAACTTCACCGTATACAACTTATATTGACACCGTTTCTTTAAACTAAGAATTTGTCCGTGTTTCTCGCCAAAACACGTGTTTTTTTATTTCATGGGTTTTCAGATTTCCCAAAAATTTGATTAACTTACGAAAGTATTATGTACAAAATATGGTAAATTCGGTTAAAAACGCTCTTTGTAGTGAGCTTATTTCAACCCATTAACTCATCTTTATTATCTTTTAAGGACCAGTCAAGTGCTAAACTTCAACAGTAGTTAAGGCGTGTAGACGCTACAGACACACACGCACAAACCGAATTACTTTCGCATTTTTAAATTAGTATGGATTACCTCTGGTCCACTTCCCACTGTTGCTGACTCAGCTTAGCAGACATTGCAGCGTTCTCCGTCTCAACGGTGTAAAGCCGTTCTCGCAGACGCTTGATCTCGCCCTCAAGCGCGTCGTGCGAGTCGAGGAGAACTCGAGGAGCCAGTGAGGATGCAGCAACGCTGCCGCCGCCTGCTGCGCTGCTGCGGGCGCTGGACGCCAACGATGCCACAGGAGACGCTACACGAAGAGGGCTTACTGACGAACTGCAAACAGAACAACATCTCACTTTGCTTCGCAAGCACTACGTATATTTTCTACTCGTAATCATGGGTTATTTGTTAACAATGGAGTGGGGTAGGTATGGCTTGACCAATTACTTCAAGGACTACTTGAGCGCCAAGAATTGGTCTCTGCACTTTATGTTTGTTGACTTTCTGTTTTTCGTTATTATTTTAAACAAACAAGGTTGAAAAGTAACTGACAAGTTTTTTGGGTAGCCTTTTCGGTAGAATTAAAGTCCCTACCGGTGGTAGTCTCATTATTATTGATTGATTTATTTTCATCTTCATGTTACGACTTGTCATAAGTGCTATTTATAAGGCTCATATGAATAAAGGTTATTTTTACTATACTTTATTTTATTGAAGCTTTAAAAGCCAACAAATTTATTCTCATGTTTCTTACATGTGGTGTGGTCATGAAGTTTTTGAACGGATTCACTATAAGTTGTTCTGCACAGTTCACAATAGCTGTGCCATCTCTTAGTGTGTCCGCACTGCATAGCTATATGTCATGGTAGATAATCTGTCCGGAAATGTACGGTAGACGGCGCATCACTCTACCCATTTTCGGTAAGTCCTCCTTGCTCTATTGCAAAGAAATGCCATTAAGCAAGACCGAGAGAAAAAACGGAAATGGGGTAACCTGATGTGCTGTTGACTGTACCTATAAAGCTGGTCCCGGTAAGAAGGCGGGTGTGAGTGGTGCATCGACGGCATCACCGGCGCAGGCATGAGCTGCATCTCCTCGATGGGCACGCGCCCGCTCGTCTCCACGAGTCCGGGCGTCGACTGGCAGCGACCCATCGCCACGGCCAACATATCTACACTTAACCTGATGTGCTGTTGACTGTACCTATAAAGCTGGTCCCGGTAGGAAGGCGGGTGTGAGTGGTGCATCGACGGCATCACCGGCGCAGGCATGAGCTGCATCTCCTCGATGGGCACGCGCCCGCTCGTCTCCACGAGCCCGGGCGTCGACTGGCAGCGACCCATCGCCACTGCCAACATATCTACACTTAACCTGATGTGCTGTCGACTGTACCTATAAAGCTGGTCCCGGTAGGAAGGCGGGTGTGAGTGGTGCATCGACGGCATCACCGGCGCAGGCATGAGCTGCATCTCCTCGATGGGCACGCGCCCGCTCGTCTCCACGAGCCCGGGCGTCGACTGGTAGCGACTCATCGCCACTGCCAACATATCTACACTTAACCTGATGTGCTGTTGACTGTACCTATAAAGCTGGTCCCGGTAGGAAGGCGGGTGTGAGTGGTGCATCGACGGCATCACCGGCGCAGGCATGAGCTGCATCTCCTCGATGGGCACGCGCCCGCTCGTCTCCACGAGCCCGGGCGTCGACTGGCAGCGACCCATCGCCACTGCCAACATATCTACACTTAACACGTATTATTATAGCCAAGTGTGTTTTGTGGGTTAGTAAATTATTTGTAACAAATCCAATAACTTAACCTTAAAGTTAACAAATGTGAATTGATATCGGATATTAATAAATAAACATTTGTGAATTGAAATTTCCGATCTGGTATTAAAATTTTTAAAAGGAATGTACCTATTCATTTCACAGTGTCATCTTAAAAACATCGTATGGTTCAGAAATATTTGAAATTTGATGAAAGCGAACAAGTTTGCTTTTGGGAGAATCAAATTAAACAAGCGTAGATCAATATCACAGGTAGATCGTTTATTTAAAAGCTGGTGCAACGATATGTACAAGAAACCAAGGGTACGTTGGACGTTAAGTCATTAACGGCCCATCAAGTTATTATTTTTAAGTCTTAGACTTGCGGTCGATTTCTTTTATATGCAATGGTTTGCTCTTGACCACAATCTAATCCAGAAGAAGCCAGTTCTCTCTATTCGTGAAAACTTCTGGATTGGTTACTTATTAATTGTTTCAAAGAGTCCAATTCGTAAGCTTGTACCTTTTTCAAGTGGAGCTTTCTTATACTTCTCAAGTCTCTTGACAGCTATCGCCTCGAGCCGGACCCTAGCGGCGGGGTACTCCTTCAGCACGTCCCACATGTCCTTCTTGCTCAGCACGAACAGGTCCGAGTACCCGACGGAACGCACCGATGCTGTCCGCCGGTTTCCTGTCGACGTGTCATACACACACTCCGTGCCAACCGGTGCTCGGTCCACACGTCTTACGGTCTGTTTTGGCTAGCTTTCATTTTTATTAATTGCACTTTTTGAGTGCAATTATTTTATTTTTATATTTAAAATATATATATATTTCATTAGACTGCTGTGTTTTGCTCAGACAATAAGGCAAAACACAAAAAAACATTGAATAGAAATCTTTCTTGATTTATTTTAAGTTATTACTGCCAAAACAGACCATAAGATTTTCTAGGAAAACCGAAACACCGGTAACAGGGTAAAACAAAGTGGACTTTCATTACAAGGTTAAGAGAAAGGTAAGGTATATTAGAGAAAGATTGTAATTTTAACTACCTCACAGCAGGGGTGTGTCAGTCCAGAAAATTCGTATATCAAAAATAGGAATTGAAAACAACTATAAGAAGCAATTCTATTGAATTTTCAATGTGCTTCATACAGACAAAGCATCGGGGTTAGGTATAAAAAATTCAAAGATTCTGAGTTCTTGAAGGAATTAAGCATAAAACCATCTACAAGTAAAGTTAGACTTAAAAAGTATTTGTTGGAACTCAACCGACAGCACGATGAAAGATTCGAGAGTAAGTAGATAAAGTACACTTAAAAATAAGGGGTACATGCACCAAGAGGTCACGCCAAATATAAAAACGAGATAATTGGGGAGGATGCAAAGCGATCGGGGACACTGCCTTCAATACAACCAAAGGAGAACAGAAAAATATAAATAAATGCAAGACACTAGACGCTACTTATCCTGAAGGAGGACATACTAAGGAGAAGCCAATAAAATCGTAATGTCCAAGGAAACTTGAACAATGCAGCTTACCAAAGAGTATTGTCACTTCTTTGCAATGTATAATAAAATAAAAACAAAAATTAAGAAAACAAACAATTGAAACAATATTCTAAGAGGCGAAGTATTATTTTAATAAAATAATGAATAAAAATGTATAGTAGGCATTCCCTAATAATTTCAGAAGTGCTGTTACCGCAAGTCAATGGCCATTGTTTTGTTGACCAAGAGGCTCAACAAAGTTTATACAATTTAAATAGCAACCATACAACAAGGAGCAGCCAAAATATTTGACCTTTATGAAATCTATATTGACTCACTCAAGTATTCTACTGGTAGCCGATAAATTCTGGCAGCTAAGCATAAATTGTAATCCAAATTATACTTACATTATTTTTTTCTGCCTAAAAGGTGCAAAAATAGATTTACTGCGACTAATAAAATGATTAGAATACAGAATGTCAAAGATTCACATTTTAGAGCAAATTTCAGATAGGTCCAAGTTGCATGGAAGCAATTTTGTTTATAGCCTAATGATATTGGCTTAATAGAGTTAAAACATGGTCATAGTCGAACAGTAACAGCCATTGATGATGTCCCAGAACCTGTTGTTAGCGTCGCGGCCGCTCCCTCGGCCTGACTGCAGCGTCTCCTCGAACCGTTTGCAAAATTTTTCAAGAAAACCATGAAGTACAATAATAATGGCGTGGCGTCTCGGGCCGTGGATATTTACCAAGTTGTTTACCTGCCGTGCCCATGTTCAGAATGGAAATTTCGCCAAAATAAGAACCCGCCTTGAGAGTAGCCAGGACAGTCTTCCCGTTGTCGCCTACCACTTGCAGTTTGCCTCGGTTGACTATGTACATCTCCTTGCCGACTTCGCCTAGATAAGAAGTTTTTTGTGAGATATCTTCAAAGGAGGTAAAATATAAATATGGTAAGTAGAGCCCAGTTTCGAAAGTTTTCTTAATATCATCACAAAATAACAAACGACAATAATGATAAGGAAAAAAAATACGTTACCTTTTCTGCAGATGTAATCGCCCGGCGAAAATAACACGGGCCGCAACCTCAACACCAGCTCGCACAGGAATCCTGCCTCTGTATTTTGGAAGATCTCCACCCTAAGGGCAAGATAATAAGAAATTATATAAATAAAGACAAAGGTAAAGGTTTTCTTTTGTAAATTGTAAGGCTCTACTAACGTTTGTTTTTTAAGTTAAAGTCACTTTTTAAACTAAGAGTCTGGTTTTGAAGTGGTCCCTAATATCAAAAATCTTCCAAAAAGTACAGTCCTTGAACTTTCTTGTAAAATTGTAAGTAGAGCTGAGTTTTTAGCCTAGTATAATTTGTTGGATCTGCTTAGCATTGGGTTATTTTCAGAATTGGGGGCTCAACCTACGCCGACAAATAGCGACATAAATAGAATATTCAGAAGTAGTGAATTTCCCTTTTTTGCCTCTTTTGATGTAACCCAGAGCGGGTAAGTAAGTAAGTTGAAAGAGTAGTGGGCGGGGCACATAACGCGAATTATAGCTCAATAAAGATTGACCTGTCCGGAATTGTTTAAAAATATTTATTTGTCGGTTAATAATTAATTTTGTTGAATTCATTATGTAAGTTTAAGTTCTTCCGAATATCTAAGTTTTATCTACTTCTTTTCTAATTAATAAACACACTTCAATACTATTATTGCTGCTAGAATTTCCCAATTCCCAACAGAAATTGGGACTCAGCAACACAGGCACAAAATTTCGTAATTGCGTAAGTATGGACAATGAAACGACAAGAACTCGCAAGATGGACGCAAGACCTATCAATAGTACCTCCAACCAAACCCGATCTGAAAATACATGGGGCCTATGTTTAGTTTAGAAGTGGCTAGGCCTGATGGTCATATTTTCACACGTCACGTATATAACATAAATGCGCCTATATACGCCTATATGCGTCCCACTGCTGGGCACGGGTCTCACCTGATCTATGAGGTGAAACGAGCCATAATCTAAAACGCGGGCTCAGTGCGGATTGTAAGGTTAGTGAGCATCCTCAATGTTAGATGTTATCAAGCCGCCCGAAGGCCTCTGACTAGGCTTAACGACTGACATCTAGCGACGTCATCCAGGACCAACTGCTTAGCGTGCCTTCCGAAGCACGGAGATACCCGAAATAGGGCCGGCGCCCACTATCGGCATCGGCACGCTTCAGGCTTTTAAGGTGGCAAATAGTAATATACTCTCACATCATGGCAATAAAGTAAAAAATGCCGAAACAGAAACAGAACAAATGCATTTTGTTTTTACGAGAACACATCATGGAAATTTCTACTTTATTGCCATAATGTTAAAGTATATTGCTATTTGCCACCTTAAAATCCTGAAGCGTGCCGATGCCGATGGTGGGCGCCGGCCCATACACATTAATAAATTTCGGTCGGGGTGGACTTATTATTAGGCACGTCATTTTTTTACGCTTAATGCTTTTGAGAAAAAAGATTAACGTATTGGTCGACGTTAAGCTGACATCACATGTACGCACTTACTCCAACAATCCGTAAACGTAATTCGACTAAAAAAAGAAAAGCTCAGAGCGGCATTTGGCGACAAAAATTTACGGATCGTATAAACGAACACTTTTGCATAATTCATGGACGTAAAAAGCGAATGTTTCTCATTTTAATTATACGACACGGGATATTAAGCTTGAACTGCCACGCTGCATAATGTGTCCATGTACACTAGACTTGCCAACGTCTTTATTATTTTTAGCCTCCATTCTAATATAAGGTCGAGTAATAAACTACCATCGAGTGGCTGAATGGCTTTAAATGGTCATGCTATTTCTTCATCACAGACAACTGGAATAGCTTTCATACTCATACTCATTTTCTTTTGTGTTGGCAAGAAATGATATATGAAAAATATCTAGGCTTTATTTTGTTGCTTTTTTTTTCAATTCCTTTTGTGAACATTGTATAATTTGCGGCTAAGAATCCGGTGATGGCAAACACCGATATAAAACCCAAGCAACCTGGATAAAGGCGGTAGACTCGTCCCTTACCACGTTGGGTTCAAATTCCCTCAGCGAAATGTGGGCTTCTGAATGTTCTGTTTACCTTGAAGGTACAATCAGTGTGCCTCTTAGTATCCCATTAGAGATATGGTGGTGAGGGTATGTATGTGTGTAATTAATTTAGGAAATTGTGTTACAAAACTTACAGATCACTGGGTAAAAACAACGAAAATGTACACACAGTTACGATAACAGTATTTTAATAGTATACACGTTATTTATAACGAGAACTTATTGTGTTGTGGCTTGAAAAGCCGAAGCAAACTTCAGAGATTGTTTATAATGTAAAAATATAGGTATTACTAGCTCTTTCTAGCGACTTCATCTACATGGATTTAGTCTTTCAAACTTCGCACCTCGTTTATGAGTGTAGTCTTGCAAGTATTAGTCCAACTTACAAACTTTATCTGTAGAGGTAGGAAGTATCTTCAGAAACTGTCCAGTAGTTTTCACGTGATATTGGACCATACAAAGATTTCAAAGATAAAAAATATAACGTTTTTTGTGTTTGGTATCTTTACATCAGCTGCGATGTCAGATTAAAGTTTTTTCATCAACTTTTCACAAAAATACAATCATTATTAAGTGAGATTTTTATAAACTTAACTGATGTATTTTGAGGTACATAATCATTTTAATAACTTGATTCGTTTATAGTTGATGATGATGATTAAAAATCTGAATAGCTATATTTTAATGGGTATGAACATTTTATTGGTGTTTTCCATCACTGGAGAGTCACCTGCAAAATGTTCAATGAATACAGAGCAGAGTACACCTACTCTGACCAGGCTTAAACTCGGGGTCACACGGTTCCTAAGCCAGAGTCAACATCGAAAATCAACATTAAATTAATTCGATCAAAATGAGATCTTAACAGTGTCAAATCTGTTTAGGGCAAGTTGAAACTTAAACTTCACTGCGGGTCCATAAACAAAACTTGAAACTGCCATAAGCCATTAACCCTTTATAGAGCGCGCCTAACGGGTCGCGTGGAATGTGTTGCCCACCGAATTAGAAAATTAATTAATAATATAAATAAAGTACCTAATACATGGAAAATCATAGTTATATTACTAGGGAAATTTCCTCTTACGTTAACATTATAAACCAATAATATTTTTCAGCAAAAATATCCGGTATCTAGTTCTGTGTCTATTTTTCTTGGTAACATTTTTGCCAGACTTCAATCATGGGCATGATGGCAAAGATTTCTTGAAATTTTGAGCTATCTGTCTTGGATTTTCAGAAAACCACTGACAACCGAGTCCTGCTCGCAACTGAATTGTTAACTTCAAAGGTGTTTCCGAAACTACCAAAGTAAAGTAAGTAGTTCAATATCAAAGAGTTATGAGTCTGAAAATATTCATTGGGGTGTAAAAGAACCTACGCTATTATTTAAGGGTTAAACATCACAAACCAATATTTACTGTCAAAACAGTTGCCAAAGCAAGCATTAACTAAATGTGACGTGGGTCAAGATGACCGCTATGAATTTCCAAGTGCAGCTGACAGCCTACAAGTTTCGAAGATATCTCAATACTTGGAGAAATTAACTCTTTAAAGTGCAAATATTAAAACATTTGACAAAAATGAATGATATGAATAATACGTATGAAATAATTGAATAATGCGTAATGAAACTTGAACTCCGTAGTAAAGTCGCCTTCAACTTTATACTCTTCTAGAATCATGTCTGGTTTTACTATCGTTTTAGTAGTTTCGTTTAATAAACTTTTCCTTGTTGAAGTTTAAAAATGCTGTCATTTTCTTATACAATTTAGGATAATAGGAAATGCATAGATTTCCATAGATTTACAGAGCGGCCAGTTGTACACAGCTTGCATTTACCGAAACCCTACGCTCTTTATTATCAGGTCATCCGTCCATCTAGCGGGAGGGCGTACCCCGTCGCGTTCGCCTTCAAATGGTGTCTTCATTCAAGAACTTTCCGGCCCTAACGGCTATCAGTTCATCGCATTATGTGCCCCGCCCACTGCCACTTCAATCTGCTAACCCGCTGCGCTACGTCGCCGAACTAAGTTCTACGGATTTTCTCATTTCTCATTCGATCTCTTAGCAAAATACCGAGCATGGCCATATTCATTATACCTACCTAATTTATGAATATTTTGATATCTAAGTAGTCCAATTTTGGCCTTCTGTGGTCAAAAACTAGAGATCGGTAGGTAATTGGACAATCGATGGTTAGCATACGTCTTATTGCCATTTTTTTTAGCTTTCAGATTACAAATTTTTCAGATAATTTATCATGATACAAACAAAGATACCCAAATAATACCAGACTACTCGACTTGCTAGAAGCGCCATGTGCAGATGTGAGGTTATAATTTTAACATTTCCGTGATTTAATAATATTGTTACAGATACACAAAGAGCTTCAGCAATTGAGAAAGCTACGTTGCTAATGTTTATTTAATTGGCGTGTCTAATGCAGAGCTCAGGGGAGACAACTATCAAAGAGTAGGCACGTGGAAGTTACGACTTGCGACAGAGCCTCAATTCAATTAGTGCAACATCACCTTAAGATATTCATTGAAGGGTGTGTCACGAAAGCAATTAATTTAGGTAGGTATTAAAGCTTTAAGACCGGAAGGTACTGTAATATTGATTAGTATTTTGTCTGAATATAGGGACGAGTAGGGTGCCTGTGTGTCAGTGGCGAAATGGGATGTATCCCTTATTTATCTATCTAAATGAGAGGGTAATGAGGTAATGAGAGGTATATCATAACCAAATGCAGTTTTTTAGGCATTTGTGTGCTTCACAAGTATTACAAGTAAAGGGGTTGGAATGTTGGGAGGACGACCAGAATAAAGCTACAAGGTTTCGGTGATTGCAAGTTTTCTGTATTCACCGAAATTTTGCTACCTTCATCAGGTCATGGGTCCACTTTGCGGGTAAGTCATTATGGTGTTGATGAACGCTACGGCTGAGACTTGATAAAAAGTCAAACTTTAAAACACTATCAGTTATATCTGAATGCAGTCTACAAACAGAATATTTCCTCAAGTTAAACAGTTTTGCACGAACCCTAAAGTTAAATAGCTGAAAAATCTCGATTTAATAGGTTCCATTTTTATCTTTTCCATTTCCTCTAGCGACCACGTAACTATCTGCGCTATCTATAACTTCCACCTCATTCAACAATTTGTACTTACCTCTTTAGAGTATCTAAGTGAACGTTGATGGCTATTTCTGCCTTTAGCTTGTCTGGCAGACACGAGACCGCCTTCTCCTCATCGGAGCACTTCTGCGTCAGCCAGAGGTAGTCGAACCACTTGATCACTTTGACCTGCAGATGTGTTGGCACCCGACGCATGCGCATGTATGTTTTCACGCCGTCCAGTTTCGCTGTAACAAAACGTCCCATTAGTTATTCTGAAAACGACTCTATGATGGTAAAGATACGTTCTTGAGTACTTTTTAAACGCGGTGGTCAGATCAAATAATTATGTCAGCTCAAATGCGGTGGTCAGAAGAAACATGATAAAGTATGTCAGCAATGCGTTAGCAGTAAACGTACTAATTCAGAAGCCTAACCTTCACCTATATCAAATAGTTTGTCTCATCAGAAATCTTTGCATTCTCTAAAAATGAAACTAATGTTTGTACTGCCGACACTCATCAGGCTACTCATTCCCGTTTTATATCTAGTTCTTGTCGAATGCCTTTTTACCCAATAAAGCAAGGAAAAAATTAAAGCAAATGAGTAGCATGTAAAACCGTTGACTGTACGCCATAGATACAATAAAACGAATAAAATTCAAGGAACTTTATAAGAAGGTTAATTTTATTTGTTGAATTTCGACGTTGCCCATCATGTTCTTCAGCCATTCCCCTCATATTACGCATTTCCAGACACAGTTTTGCGCAGTGTTCATGCATTTTGAATGTGACAAGAGCCGATATCCCCAGGGAGAAGTCTCAAGACGTGACGTCCTCAAAACCGTACCCTTTCTATTCATAGTCACGCTCACGTCTCTACCACCTGTCATTTGAACTACGTGAGCGAAGCAGTTAGTATAGTAATCTAATCATTATGTGATGAGCGTAACTAATGCGTTTGTGTTTATAGAATCAAGTACAATCAATTGAGTTTCAATTTATATTAACGTGCGTATTTAGTAAGTTTGCACAACAAGTTGTCTTTCATAATACACGTTCATTATTATTGCAAACGAATCAATATTTGCAAATGAAAAATTTCAATACCTTAATACCGTAATGACCAGACCAAGAAAAGTATTCAAAAACATGTTATAAAATACTGTAACAACTATATAAACTTAATTGAATGAATTTAGATATGTATTCAAATTATAATTTACTTGTCCTTTTTTATAATACTTTAATGGAGTAAATTTCAAGGATTATTTTAAAATAAATTTCGATAAACGCCTTCAAAGGATAGTGAGACCGCTTGGTTAGTTAAATAAAAAGCATTTAGGAATACATGTTTTAAAAACCCTTTCTATAAATGAAGGGGTATAAAGATCATTTGAAAGTTTTTTTTACATACACAACGAGACTACAAAAAGCTAGACTGAGAATGAAAATATTTATGAACCCTTTTAGAAACTAAAATAAATACCTCAACAACTTTTTTCTAACCTCCTGTTCTCTAAAAAACCTAAAAAAGCACATGCATTTTGTTCAACGTGAAAAGTGCAAAGGTCTGTTTGCAAAAAGAACATTCCCGCCGGTAACGTTCAACTGAAAATCAATTCAATTTCTTTGCAAAAGTGATTTGTTTTACAAAAGCCGTTGCAGAAAACCGATACCTTTTTTCCAGTGAGAAACCCGGAAAACCGTAAATAGGAGTGCACCGGCCTTTAACGTTGATCGAAACCCCGGGGGGCCGGGGTGCTCGACGCCGATGTTGGTTGTCATAAAATCTATCCCTTATTTTTGAGCTTGAGACTGTGAAATGGATTGTAGACATAGGCGAATTCGATGAACGTTGTTATTTCAGGAATTCAAACAAAGTTATACTAAATTGTATGGAGTTCTGACTAGGCGATGTGAAGATATTGTGCAAAAAACAAAGAGCTTTTGAACGTCTTTCTGTTGGGCACAGGCCACACCTGAACTAGGAGGTTGTGTCATGAGCTATAATAGTTACTTCAACACGCGGGTTCCGTGTGGTTTAAACACTACTTTTACCTTCCCTGAAAAAGCTAGGGTCCAAAAAACCAAATTCTTTACTTCTTAGTCATCTGTATTAAAATACTAGCGGCCACCCGCGACTTCGCCGGCGTGGACTTTAGTAGTAAAAAAATTATTTAGGTCGTAATCAGGTCTCAGACCTAGCAAACATACACACATCAAAAGTGTCTAGGGATCAGGCATTTAAAGGCGGATATCTTGAGATTGAGATGTGGCTTTGTAATAAATTTATGATTTTATAAATTTATATGGATCCTTTTTGGTGCATTTCATAATTTGAAACAGGAACTGTCGATCAAATTCGAGTAAAAGATGAAAATCAGCTGTCAATATTTTCCCTATAAAAACATACAACGCATTGAAGACATTATTAGTGCTACCTACTGTTTCCCTACTACTGATTAAAACGTAATTATGGAGCGGCGACGTCATTTAAGCAGGGCAGAAATGCTCAGAGCCGTGGGAATGATAGAAGCTGGTTCCCGGCAACGTACTGTGGCTTTAGCTCTGAATACAAGTCAGAGTGTTATCAGTCGACTTTGGACACGTTACCGAAGCACTGGTACCGTGGCTGAGCGCCATGGAAGACGGTATCGCTGCACCACACGGAGACAAGACCGATACATTCAAATCACAGCTCGAAGAGCTCCAACAATAACCGCCATGATGTTAAACCGCTAAGGGTACCACCTATAGCAATGCACAATCGTAGGATTCGATATCAATGGGCTCTTGAACACAGAAATTGGGCAGAAGAACAATGGCGTTTCGTGTGCTTTTCTGATGAGTCTCGTTTTGGTATGAGACCGGATACAAGACGTATACGACACTGGAGAACCCTTGGACGCCAACAGCGATTAAAATCCTGCCAGGAAGTCCATCCTTATAGTGCTGGAACCATCATGGTATGGGCGGGTATTTGGATCGGCGAAATAACTGAGTTGCTTTGGATCAGAGGCAACCTCAACGCTCAAATTTATGCTGCGACGATTGTATCAGACGTCATCGTTCCTCTACAAGTGCAAATCGGTCCCTTATTTCAGTTAATGCATGATAATGCACGACCGCACACCGCAAGAGTTGTAAGACAGACTCTCGCCGCAGCTAACATCGATGTCCTGCCCTGGCCTGCTCAGTCGCCAGACTTGAACCCGATTGAGCATGCATGGGATATGCTACAGAGAAGAGCTCTGCCGAATATGGAGGGTATCCAGTCGCAAGAAGACCTTTTTTTGATGTTGCAACGAACATGGGCGGCCATTCCACAGCGTGATTTGGATGAACTCATTTTGAGTATACCGAACCGATGTTCTTGGGTTGTTAGTGTTCGCGGCAGAAACACGAATTATTAATTGTTTAAGTTACCTAATAAAATTTTAAAGAAAACTGTTATTTCAGTCTTTTTTTGAGCTTTAATGTTAGTGGTTCAAATGTCAAAAATCCCTTTATTAGGAAAATGGCAAATTTCTTTATTAATGCAAAGGTGACTTGGTTTATCGTTACTGTAGACAAACGAAAACACTTTATTTGATGAATCCTTAAAGAAAATTTTAATTAATATTAATCAGTAGAAAAGTTTTTGCAAAAATATATGTTGATCCCTAGACACTTTTGATGTGTGTACATTTAAAATTTCGTTACAATCGGTCAAGCCGTTTCGGAGGAATTTGACAATAAACACTGTGACACGAGAATTTATTTATGGATACGATATGCCTAGTTCTTTGATACGCTTATTTTTTAGGCTGTTTTAAAAAAAACAGGAAGAACGTGTTAAGATCGCACTCCAAAATGTTTTTTGCCGAGTTAACGGAATTTTAAATGGGCCGGTCCTACCCACTGCACCCATTCACTTATGAATTATTACCACATAAGATGTCAAATAATGGCACGGGTATAAAATTATTATCACTGAAGAGGGTCTCGAAAAATTTGTGAATATTTCGTGGTCTACGTTGGAAAACCGTATTGAAACTTACATTGCTGATCATTTTGACCTTAGGATGATCTTTTTCAGAGACAGAATACGTTTTTGCCTGCGTCTGTTTTGAGGTTAACTTTGTAAAACTTAACTATATCAATATCAACGGCCTCTGCGTCTTTTGCCTACGAATTATGCATGAGCGATTACTTCTTTTTATGGCTGAAAGAAGAAATGAAGATAAACACATATTACTTAGTGCAAAATATGCACTACAAATAAATATGTATGATGTAATGCGGGTTGATTCATCCATTCACCATTTATCCAACCCCGTCACATACCATTTATAAAACAACTAGCTTTATAAATGGTTTTCATCAACTTTTTTCTTAAAAAGTGATTTTATTCTATAAATTGTAGCCTATGTCCTATTCAGATGTATAAGCCAGGTTTAAGCTATATTATTGTAAAGTTTCATTATAATCCATTGAGTAGTTTTTACGTGAAAAGGCAACAACATCCATCCTCACGTTACAAATCTTTTCCATTCACAATATTAGTAGGATAGAACTTAGTTGGCCATTTTATATGAGCTTCAAGGCAGCGTAGGTACTGTTACATAGGTTTAATTTAACGGACGCCTATTTATAGACTGTTTAAAAGCGTTTCCAGACAAAACAAAGACGCGGTAACCAGCAAAGATCAAGGTTACCCTGATCCGCAAAGGAGATTACTTAGCAAGCGGCGCACGGCGCCCAAATAAACGAACGAGTCAACACACCAAGACCAACCCTTCAGCACGGAATACTCTAGCGCTTAAGCCGATGGGATAAAGCTCACAGTTCTCGTCTGCAGTTAGGCAGAGACGGGCACTCGGGTAATTTAATCTTCTTTAAACACGACACTACAGCTACGGTGGCTACTGTCAGGAGTGGATTGTGAAACATTCCGCTTTGGTGTAGTGGCAAGCGGAGCTCTCTCTGCCTAGGTCATGCACATCTGCCTGGATACGTAAACATGCTTAGACAAGAGCTACCAAAATAGACTACACCTGAGTCCGTCTTTTCGGAAATCAACTCTTCGTTGAACGATTCGGTAAATTTATTTCATTTTCTCAGCGTTGAAGGCTTAAGAATGATTCTTGATTATTACAAAGTTAGCGATATTAAATCTCTAATTGGTTATGCTTTGCAAATATCGTTAATGTCGTTTTGTAATAAGATTGTCCTCTTATAGTCTAGTAGGTAGGTAAACAGCTAGATTGGTGACTTAAGTAACGTGTCAGGAGAATCTTGTTGAATTTGAAGGGCTATCAAATTAGATGAATGAAATAAACAAACAAATTAATCTTCAAATGTTTGCTCTTGTCGTAATAACACATGGATTGAGAATACCTTAACTTCTTACGTTTTCAAAAGCAGCTACAGCAACGTAAGCATCAAACCTTTTTATTATAATAGTTGTTTTACTTGTGTCAACAGTCTACGTGACTTGTAAAAATTCCCCCAAGTTTAACTAGCCAAATTAACAAACAAGTGTACTAACCATCTAACCAAGTCTTGTATGTTTGCACATAGTGTTATTAGCACAGACATTCGCGCAGTTTAATCTTCTTCAAACACGGCAATGCGGCGGACGGCACCACGGCACGTTTAGTCTTACATAGCACTTTCTGGGGCAATGACACTTAAAGTTTTCAACGAGGATTCGCGCAGTCAACTACTTATACTACTTTACTAATATGTACCATACAAACAATGATATTAAAATAAAAAAGACGCAGAAAGGTTACTTATGCTAAAAAAGTGGCACCCGAAATCAGAGCTTCTAACACCTGAGCAAAGCATTGACAGTTTGACTGCCTCTTATAAATATCATTGCACACAAACGCATCAAATCTCAATTTAAATACAAATAAAATATAACTCTAAATAGCAAGAAAGTAGTTGTAGTTCATTCATTAGAACTAAGACAATGTAAATCAAAGATGGCTTGTTTAGCTTGCTAACCTAATAAGTTGTAACTTTTTCTGCTAAATTTAGACACAACTTACCTACAATCTCATTGTTAACGTAAACGACATTTGATTGCTAATCTTGACAAGGTATTTTTTTCAATGTTTGAAGCTGTCTAATAATAATACAGCCTCTTAGGTGCGAGTATAACATTAAATACGAGTAAAGTCCGACATATTAATGGGTGCCCCTAGTCATCCCGTGAGATGTCATGGGCAAGAGCGAGGAAGGGTGAACAATTTTAACATCTTTTAAATGTCTAGGCCAGTTGATTCCGATTCTGTGTCCTCATAAAAACATTAGGAGAAAATGGACAGTCAAGCGTGAGGTTGTCGGACTATAAATACGGCGACCACAGATATTGCAAAATAAATCAATGGCTGAAATAACATCGTATTACATTAAATCAATGAGAAGTTATAACAAATTGTGGCTTCTACACAATATAAATGTATTCAATTCCAACCAACTATAAGAATTCAAAAGTAATAAATTGTAACTTGTATTTCCTTTACAGTCAAAGCCTTGCGATCGCAATTCAAATATATTATGTACAAATGCAGCAAAAGCAAAGAAAACAATACAATGTAGTGTTTGACAACAAGACAACAATTTGAATATAAACTAGGCGCTTCAGCTTACAATGTAAATGTGACTGTATTTCAGATCTTCTAAGCGTTGTTATTGCTTTAAGGTATACAGTGAAGGTTCAGATGCAAAGGTCAATCTTTCAAGGACCACGTATAATGAGACTGTTTAAACTTTATAACATGACGTTTACCTATCGAGCACAATAAGATAGACATGAGACAGACATGTGGAAAGCATTTTAGTGAGAGTTACGCCATACTGCTCACGTTCATACTGTCCCTTACGTTTCTATTGACATTTTATGGGACAGCATGAGCGTGAGCGCGTGCTTAGCGTTGATTGACGTTTGTAAATTCGGGGTTAGGCACCTAGTTAGGCTACACTTCCCGACCAGTGTACACAGTTTATCCTCAAGACCAGGGGTGACATTCCGTCTAACATCACTTCACATCTCGGTGCTTTACGCTTACATCCATCATCAATGCGTTTCACTTTAAATTAGTGTTGTTTTTTTCATTTTGTGTGTAAATAATAAAAAAAAATTGACTTAGTTCTTTTCTCACAAACGACCACAGCCGCAAGGAAACTAAATTTTAAAGATAACTCACCACGAGCGAAGTGAGTTTTGGCGCGAACCGGAATACTATAGCTGTTTACTTATACAACATAGGTGTATAAGTAAACAGCTATAGTATTGGTATCTGAATTTGATTCAATAGTGATTGTTGCGGATCCACTGTTGCCATTGCGGCTTAAGCACCCCACCTATTAAAATAACTATTTCAATTATACCATTCCCTCAACTATACAAGTCTAAAAAACTAAAAATGCTGTGTACACACAGAAGATTAGTTGTTAGCTCCACCCAGTGACTGATTGTGTGGAGTTGCTGCGAGCGCCGGCGAGATTGGCTAGCAATTCTGTATTTCATTAGGCGTGCAAGCACTCGCTCGTATTTGTTAGCTATGCCAACTTCGGCTGATGAAACAAGTTCAACTTGTTCACTGTAAGACGTACAATCACTTGATTCTAGAAAATAAGGCTTGTTGGTGTTAGTTACTTGACGATCTTGCAATTTATTCTGTCTGATTTTAAGTTTTGAATCTCCATGTTAGTGTATTATGTCTGTAGTACTTAAAATCGTGTAGCAAACTCACGAAAAATAATCGAATACCTAAATGTTTAAGTACTTAAATACATTTAAAGCTGTTACGTTGTTTGACAGTATTAACTTTCAGTTTTATTTGACGACTTACAAATAAGGTTCTCACATTTTTTTCTTTAGATCCGTGTTTAAAACCAAGGCACATCTTGTCTATAAGCATTGTTTGTCTCTACACCAAATCCCACCTCTTTCTCAAAGAGATTGCAGCAGCACGTGCAAGTCCATAAACGGAGCTAGAGATAATACAATTTATATAAGAGCTGAGTGTCATCCGTCTCTCGTAAATGGCCGTGGAAGCCGCCGGTACCTTTCCCACTTACAGCGTTCCTGGCATAACTCCACTCCGTACACAGCCATAAAATATATTCGCAGTGTCGCCTAAGGCTGAGGCATGGCTGACCTTTCCGGTCATTTTTATTATAATAGAAAATAACAAAAAAACTATCAATACATAGAAAGCACTCATGAACATTCCTACATTTTGAGACTGCATTTTTGAAAAAAATTGAAAAATCCTTTGTCTGGTCCCATAATGCAAGCTTTGGTTAGTTTGTGGCTAAATGGCGCTATGTGTCAAAGTCCATTTTAACGTCCAACGATCTACATTTAAGTATTTTAGAAAAGCTTCCGTAAAAAGTATTTAGCAAATTTAGCATCTGCTAGAGCACTTTTTCACAAACAATCCAACGAGTGTATTTAAAAACTTATTAAAGAGTAATGCCTCAAAAATGTACAAAACAACTGCAAATTTTAGCAGCAGACACCGCAGCGCAGAGCGGCAATTAGGGAAATAAGAGGCCAACTACAAAGGAAAACTGCAAAGCCATCCTGGACAGTAAATAAATAAATATGAGGCAACATCACATTAAAATGTGAGTGTTACGAAGTCCAGAAACAACGAACGTATCACACAATGTTATACCCTATACATATATATTTGGATAAAAATATTGCGCAATCAAAAAAATAAAAACGTTTCAACCAAAATGGTATACCTACCTACTCAATTTAAAACACATCAATTAAACAAACCATCGACGCTAAGAACGCACCTATAATACGTCTTCTTAACCGGCGCTCTATAGCAACGGATGGTCGGATTAGAATAAACAAGTACCGTTAAATACGCCAACTTTGCCACCAGGGGGAACATTGCCACCAGGGGGAACATTGCCACCAGGGGGAACATTGCCACCAGGGGGAACATTGCCCAATGAAGTCAGGAGTACACTCGCTATTCTGTGTTGCGACAGGTATAGTTTACTTTCTAGCAATGTCATCAATGTTGCCATAACTTTGTTACTTTTTTAGATATTAGTAGATTGCCTTAGAAATTCTGTTTTGGGCAATGTTCCCCCTGGTGGCAAAGTTGGCGTATTTAACGGTATCGAGAAACTTTCAAAGAAATAAAAAACAGTTGATACAAGAAATTGCCATTCTAATACTTCAAAGAAAAAGAGGAGACCGAGGCGTCTACTCCAGTGCAATATTTATGAAGTGTCGTGAAACTTTGATATGCTGCAAAGCGACCGATTGTGTTTTGTACACATTAAGCAGTTGGACCTGGCTAACGTCCGTAGATGTCAGTCGTACTGCCTAATTGGAGGTCTTAAGGCGGCATGATGACATCTGACAGCTGGATTTATCTCTAATTTTACACCGCTCCAACAATCTGCACTAAGCCCGCGTGCTGGAGTATGGCTCACGCGACCTCATTGTTGTCTCATGTGGTCTGTGCTTAGCAATGAGACGAATAAAGGTTGTTGTATGTTTTATGTAAGTATTGCAAAATAAAATATAAGTAATGATGCTTAGACAAATACCTACCTAATAATCAAAATTTCATTATTTACTGCAAATGTGTATACTTCTAGACTATACGGTAGTAGGCCTCCTGTTGTCTGAACATCGCTCCGGCGGGCAGATCAATTATTGTCGAATTGTTGAGAGAGCTGGGCGCAGTGCCGACGACAGATCGATGAGGGTAGCGGGACGCTCCCCGTCTCCGGAATGGGGGGTGCTAGGGTTAGCCCGGCCGCGTAAAGAATTTCAGACTGACACCCCTTTCCTACTAGGAGAACCCGTCACAGATACAACAAATACCAATGGATCGATACCCATCCTTGTTATCCTCTTCACGTTCTTAACCTTTAGAGTTTAACGTGAACAAACGTTAGTTTTAAAACGTAGGCACGTGTCGAATGGATAATCTTCACAAGTAATTTTAATATAACGAACAACTTTAACGAACAATGGCAAATTGACACTATTTTAATCTTAACAAAATCCTGCTTACCGCGCTGTATGTAGCCTTAATCAAAATGGAACTACCATACAATTATTTATACTTTTTCAAAAGGAGAGTCATTAAAAATTGCGTTCGAAAAAAGGAAAAAGCAACATTGAGACATGAACAAAACTACTAAACAACAAATAAATCTGTCCTTCAATCCGTAGCTGTAACTAAACGACGATTAGTGAGTGTCTCGTTGTGTCTATAGCTCCTCTCGTGGATTGGCAGCCCTCACTGCCGCCCGACTTTCGCCGAGCTATTTATAGAATTCAAGCCGCTGACCTATTTCGCTGCAGCCGCTGGAAGGTCACGGATCCAGGCTCTTGCCATCGCGGCGCCATTGTCTCCACGAACTGCAGCCCTAATTAAAGTTGTTGACACTTTGCCGCTCTCTGTGAGCAAAACGCTCGTCTTGTCATTAGAATCGGTATTGATTTAGCTTTTCAGTTCTAATGGAAAGTGTTAGAAGACCTAATTGATCTTTTAGATTTAAATATGAGTTAAGGACTAAATACTCAGAGCTGTTTAAGCAAACTAACTTTGCCGCATCCCACTGACCAGTGCAAATTGTTGTGGTTCTAAGGCTAGTGAGAAACATGCTGTCAATTATTATCAAGCCAACCTAAGGCCTCCGACTAAGCTTAACGATTGGCACTGAGTCTTGAACGCTTCGAGGTTAGAATTTTGCACCGCCAACAGCATTTCTGCCTCGCCGAATAGTTGACTGGTAGAGAATGCTTTTTGCACTAAGTCCGCCTTTGTACAAATTTTATGCATTGAAAATTAATTAAATAAATAGTAAATAGGTAATGTATAACTCGAATAAGTACGTCATTCGAAAAGTTTTGAATGTAGTGGTCTTTTTATTAAAGTTTTCTCTGCTACGCTTTTACAAAGTAATGTTTTTGTGGCAAGCTAGCGAAAGGTCACACTGTCAAGTTCTTGCTATTGCGGCTCCATTGTCTTACGCCGGGTACAGCTTTAATTAAACTTGTCGAGACTTTGTTGCTCTTCGTGATCGTGAGCAAAACGCTCGCATTGTTATTAGACCGGATATCGATTCGGAAGGTATTCTAATCTAAGGAAATTGGACTTTGGGCATCTCATTTTAGTTTGTAATGTAATCATAGATGGAAAGATATATATTGTATTCTTAATTGTACACTGAAACAACAGAATTAAACATAAAGAAATATAGATTAACGTTAATGCACAATTTTGGCGGCTTTATCGCTAAAAAGCGATCTTTTCCAAACAAGGGAAAGGAAAGCTGGCTGGAATAATGTGTAACCTCAGCATTTTATTTTGTACTAACCAGTGGTTTTGGCTTTCACAGCTTTACCGGATAATAGGGTGAGTCGAAGGGCCTCAATCCCTAATATTTTAAGTAACCTGCCTAATGGTGCCATGGGCGGGCCGGGCCTCTGCTTAGGGCGTTACTGGGAGATACCAACAGCATGCATGACGTGATGCAGACGTAGACAATCCTGCATCACTAACCATCTCGTAGACTTTTGAAAGCTGACAATATGTGAAATAGGAAATTTTAATTGGTGATTAAAATTTCACAAATTCACTCAAAATCAAAACCTAACTTTTGCTTCATAACTATGATGACGTAAAAGTACTAGCTTTTATAACACCGTGCGAAGCTTAAAGGCATATACGTCCAACTGCTGGGCACAGGTTTCACCTGAACTATGAGGTGGCGCGAGCCTCACTCCAAAACGCGGGCTCAGTTCGGATTGTTGGATTTAGGTCCCCCTAAATGTCAGATGTTATCAAGCCATCCGACTATGCTAAACAACTGAAATACAGTATTTCTGGATTTCTTCACATATGTTCATGTGACCGACACCATAAGCGAAGCTTGTAATGATATTCAGAGAACCTACCACCAAAAGTTGTGGTAGTAGTGGTAGAAAATGCCAAAAAACAGACCCGTATCATGCATTCTAGATACATTGTTTTTTCTTGTTGAAGAGAAGACATCCAACAGTGTTGATTTGTTGGCATCAAAAGGAGAAACGGACTTATCTTCTTTTCATTTATCAAACAAATTAGTTTGTTAATTGCAAAAAACATCCGGTGTCAAATTTTGCATAACCCTATTTGCCCAGGCACCAAATCAAATCCACATCTACCAACTTCATTCGAAACTTACATTGCATTCTGTCTAACTCTGAAATATTTATTCATGAAATAGTCGATGATAGAGTTGTGTGAACCCTACCGCCGCAACCTCCGACCACGTGTCACGCGCACACATGATTTATTGTGTTAACTATCTAATGTATCACGGAGATTGATACGAGATAAAGTTAGTTCGCAACGGATATTCACGGAGCGTGGGCTATTTCCGCCGCATGGGACGGCACTTGTCGATGGATGCATAGACAATCATGATCATTGGAATTAATTGAAAGGAATAATGTTATGCTTGATTTTTGATCAAATGAAAAGGAGATCCAGCGTGATTAATTATGTTTGTTCTAAAATGTGGTGGAGGGTGAATCAACCTAAATCGATTCTCCAGGAATCAACTATGATGTTTTTTAAAAAAATTGTTCGCACTAAAACTATAAAAGTATTGTCTATAAGCATAAAAAACGAAGGTTGTTGAGGTTGCACTTCTTTGTGGTCAATACTTTCAGAGATAATATTCAATTTCAAAATTTAATTCCCTTACGGTAATGACGACAATAGGTTGGTAATGACGTTTTGATTGCTGGCAATGATGTCATGTGCCTGACAATGATCATTCGCTATAAATGCTGCAGTTGCAATGTTGCTGTTGATAAAATTGGGAACTATCTATGGTATTTAAATAAGCCACTACTAGAAGTCAGAGTTAAAATGTAATCACCACTTAGTTAAACTTTAAGTGGTACGGAGACTGGAAAAGGCTAGCAGAATTACTTATATCATTGGTCCCACTTCGTATAACAGATAACCGAACAACGTCACTCACCCAGCCTCTTAGGTCTAGGACTGAATCATTGTAAAGATGAAGATGTTATTTTGTTATGTCGTACCGCCTACTGTACTTTTCTGCTTAGCCTTATGGTTGACTGGTAGAGAATGCCTTTTTGGCATCAATTCCGCCTTTCGTACCATTCAATGTTATGCAATAAAGAATAAATAAATACGGTGTAAATCATTATTTACATGTACAGTTTGAGAACTTGCGACTGTATTAATCAAAAACATTCAACGTTTTAATTTAATAAATTAGCTTATTAATTGGCAGCATCTATCCAGAGCGCGTTCATTCATTATTATAATTAAAGGAAAGCTCCTTTTAATAAAAGTAACATAAACTAATTTATCTGTAGACCGTACTTATCCCGGCTCATAACCGTTCTGTCATGTCCAGACGATGAGTGATTGGCTAAGAAGTAAAAATAAAGGTACAATGTAACGACATTCCATCATTATATTATCTGGAGATTGCGGGGATATGTATCTTTTGTTACGGAAATAATTTCCGACCTCGATACTCGTAGGTATTAGTCAAAGCGTGTTATGAGACGCATGACTTCGTGGGTTTTTTATCTAAATACAGATAGATTCTTAGAGTCTAATGATTTGATGATTGATTTCTTTTCGATTCTCGTTTGGTATAAGCAGTGTGCATAAGTATAAGCAGTGTGTTTTTTTTGTACTGGTCAGAGTGTTCCTTTTGAATATCAAGTAATTTATTAACAAAAAAATAAAGAATTTAAGTATGTTTACCTGTTGTTTATCTAGTTCTCCGTTGGTTTGTGGCTAAATGGTGCTGTATCCGATGTCACTAATTTACTAGAGCATATATTGTGCTTCTGAGATGTTTTTTATTCAAGTATTTGGTTATGAAGTTTGATGCCCTTGTGGCAGATACTGTCTGAATATAAGACATCATGAAAACAGGAGGTTTGAAGGTGGGAAATTATTTCTGTTTAAAAATAGTAAAGCAGTGCGTTTTGCGTGTGATATTGTCGTCAACCATAAATGAATGAGTGGCTTAGAGGACAGAGAAAAGATGTTGTCTGGCATAGGTAATAAACTGGCAATAAGCTCGTCATGTCAACAGGAATTGATGGTGTAATGCAATAAAATTGTGGTGTGAAGACCGAGGGGTGAAAACAATCTCGATAAAGTCTGCAGATCGTTTGGTACAGCAATAACTATTGTATGCGCAGGATAGAAAGAATGAGATAATAGATATATAAAGTTATTTGACATTCTTAAAAAACGGATGAAATATAAATAGGATAGGAGGCTCTTCATTCCTCGTAAGAAAGTCAACGTTTGTATTACCTACTCTCTTTTTAGTATTTAGTCTTGTTTGATTTTTAAAGAGTTCTAGGTTTATTGTACAAATATCATTAGTTCAGATTCCACAATATTTTCCAAATTAATTTTAAAACACCGGAAACACCCTTAAAAACGTTTTTTGCAAACTTTTCCTAACTTCAAGAGCGTATAATTGACATGCTAAATGTTGGCGGACAAAGTCTTCTGTGCTGTATATTTCAAACAAAGATAAATCTTGTTGGTAGGCAAAGTTTTTTGTGACTTCGTGTGCGAAGAAAAATGAGACTTGAGGTTTTCTTATCTTATGCGGCAGGACAACGACACAAAGTTTCTTTAACAGTTGCCCTTCTTATTTTAATTTAGATGCTTTAAAATTAAGTAAGTTATCTAAGCTTACATCTAGAAGACTAAGCAGAGGTCTGAAGTTAAGGGTTTCTGTGTGAGATTATCCTTAACGCATATTTTGCAAAGGATGAAAGTCGACGTACATCAAACGTAGCGATGACCTGAATTTGATCATGGATACTTTGCTCAAAAGTGGACCATATTATAAGCTTAACTGAGAAGAAAAGTTGAGAAAATTCTAATCCACTGCTATCCAATGAAACGAATTCAGAAAGCCATGTGCTGATTGGGAGGTAATATTTTTTTCCACTCACCCTGGAACTCTTTCCTGGCTGTGCTGACTGAGGTGACAATGTTGGCCACATGTCCCAGCACCGTCGCAAACATCAGCAGTCCGAACAGCAGCTGGGCGATCACAAACACGTACTCCCCTTTGCTCCTCGGCCGTGGTAGGTCACCTGGGGATTTGGTAACAGGTTATAGTGGTTGCAAGAATATAATAAAGTTAAACGTTTGCATTGCTGTTCTGTAAGCAAGTTGATCGTCGAAAGCTGTGAATTTGTTATTTGTAGAAATGAGATAGCGACATCTCGTGTTAGAGAAGTCGAGCAAAGGTAGACGAGGTTTTTAGTTTTTCAAGCTCTTAGCTCAAGCATTTACTGTAAAAACGTCTTGAGTGCCCTACAATAAAGCCTGTAACGGACAGGTTATTATTTGACTGATCAGTTGTAAGCAAGCAGCAAAATTCGCCTTAAAACACCTTCAGCACACGTTTTGGGAAATAGAAAGTAGATATACTGCTGCTTGTAGGCATTGAACGGCTCCAGTAGTCGGCTCAAGTAATTTGTATATCTGCATAATACTTAATTGCTGTAGATCTGAACGCATTCTATGGCAAAAACTAAGCTGAATCCTTTTAGTTAATGATATTTAGTTAAGATTTGTCCATCTTGTGGCTGAAAGAGTTTTGTGAGAACTTTATTTCCCATGAATTTAAAATAAACTACTTTTTACACTTAAAGTAATATCTGTGACTGTCAAACTAATAGTGAAGCGTTCTTGCGAAAGTTCAAAAGTAATATTTCGAAATTGTAAAAGAATGAGCCAACCTAATTCAAATTCACTGACACTAAATTCTCGAAAATGCTCTATAGTACCACTACTTAATAAGATGATATAGGCCCTCAAAAGAAATGTTAACAACAAGACGTGGTTTGATCACATATATAAAATGTTCTTTAACTGCACCTATTGTAATTGTGATTAGATATATCATTTATTATGTCATTTGCGGTAAGTTTATTGAGTTATCAGGGACCTTTAATTATTGAACAGCTTGTTTAAGTATATGCATTCCGAACTTCGTTTAAAAGTTTCCGTGAATGTAAAAAAATATTTGAAATCAAGTCGAGGATAATAACAATTGCGTCTGTATTTCCGAATACATACAAAATTACTCCCTTTTCATTTTAAAATAGAACAAAATAATAATTGACTGACAAAGCGAGCATTCAGTGAAATGATGGGACTGATCTATAGAAGAATTTGCTTACTACTTATGTGTATTGTTCCCAAAAAACTGCTGTACAAATTGTTGTGACCAAAAGTTATTCAAACGAATTCATTTCAACGAATTTCGCATTATGACGTTTATGCGAGAACGCATTCAGGTATGATGAGATTGCAAACGTAGCTTTTATTTCAGAATCCTCATTTAAATAAAACAATTGAATTTTAATGCTGTCACGTCAACGGAATGAGAGCACAATCAAATAATTTCGCGCATCAGATAAACCAGCTGGGGATATGCATCGTTCGCTTATATAAACAAGTAACATGTTTAAATATAAGAATATCTAGAGGCGAGAGGTGGTGACTTTTACTTCAGAACTTAGAACAATAATTATCACTTTCCACACTTGATAGTTGTCTAACAACGTAACGTAGGTTTCGGAACAGAGCACAACAGACTGCGAATAACAATCATGTAGCTAAAAATAGCCAGTCACGCCAGTCACGCACCACATACGCTCATCTAACCGAGAACATAGATGGCTGTCTAATGACCAGTGACAGCCAGGCATACATGCACAAATACACCAGATATGCTTGAGCAGGTGCCAGGACCCTTATTCGAATGAACTGGCGGATCAGAGGACTAGCTATGGACAACACGCCGCCCGGCGAAATGTGTAAAGCTTCAAAATTGTCGTCAAATCACATTAAATGGCATTTTGACATAACATCGATCTGGCGGTTTCTAATACCATCCCATATATGCTTGGCGTTTCCTACTCTACATATCTCATGCCTAGACCCCAGATTTGAAAGGTGAATCGACACGCAAGCACAGTTTAAGCTCTGATTTCTTGTCAAGTTCACCCCTGTTCACCCATATTTTTCAGACACATCTTTACATGTATGGCTGGCAAACTTTCGCATAAGCATGAAACTCTACAATTTTCACGAAAAAAGGGGTTCGGAGGTTAAGCTCTTGTTTTCTTCAAATACTTTAGACCCCTGGAGAAGCACTTCACTAATATGAATCGTTTTTCCAATAATGAAAAAGCTACTGGCTCTAATCAGAAAATAATATAAACAGCTGTTTGCTATAATGTTCATGAACAACAATATTAGAAAACCTCCCCTAGATACAACGATGTTCAAATTTAGTTTTTTTTCCTCGTTTTAAACTTTGGATGGTATTTCCAATTTTTTTTTATTTTTAAAAATGGTTTCGGTCATGGAAGAAATATTTTATACATTGGACTGAACAATTGATGTTTATGACGCCTAAAAATAGGTTTTTTACATAGGTAAGCCATAGCATAAAAGAGAAACGTGAAAACGGTTCGCACATAACGATAAAATTTTTTAAATTTTCATTTATTTTATTTTACTATTTGCGAAGCACTCCTACTCTTTTTTGCAAAATCAAATGTCTGTCGTAGGTAGGTAGGTCAGTTAGTAGGTATCATTGCCTAAATGGTGTTCGAAACAGAAATTGTTGAGTGAAGCAAAAAACACTATTAATTATTTACTCAAAGCACATAATGTTGAAGGATCAGATGATCATTTCTGGTACTGGTTGATCCATTCAACCATTTTCGAATGGCGGAAGAGGTTGAAATAAAAAAATAAAATTTTATTTTAAACTCCTAGACGGTTAATTATTGTGTGTCGTATTTTATAAAGTGTTTTATTTTTTGCTTGGATAGAGCATTATATTTATACAATTTTATTGATTGAGCAACAGAAAGATAGAATTGTTCATTTGTATCTCAGAAATACGATACGATGTCCCTTAATCGCAGCTGAATCCGCAAACACTACAAATGGCGAAAGAAACCGATACAAAAGCCGTAGCCCGCAAAAGAGAAACGTTATTACATCGCAAATTCACGGATAGATGTTTCATAATGAGACCGTAAACTGGACGAATTTATAAGGGTACGGGCTTCTGTGTCACAGAATAACAGAATAACAGAGGGACCGCAGACTCATTTTAGCTGCCCTTTTTATGGCTCTGATAAGGTTTTCTTTATAGTTACAAAATATGGAGTTCTACTTGCCGCACTTGAACTTTGATTTATACTTACATATAACTTTCTTGTTTATTAAGGTACTAAATACTATCTAGTAGAGACATGGTGTTCCCCGAAGTAAATATCAGATCAAAAAGCACATAGCAGGAGTTATTCTCAAACAATATGTTTTAAGAGCATTTAGAAACCCTTGGATTAAATAAACATCATTGGACATTATTCCACACAGCACCGCCTAGCTACAAGCTAAGCCAAGCTTAGGGGTACTGGACAAGCTATTAATAAAATTTACCATTTTTTGGAAATACTTACATTTATACACATGGGAAACACCCTAGCCAAAACAGACATGTTCGTTCATGCTCACGAATGTTTATACGGTGCGGGGATCAAACCCACGACCTCTGGTTACTTAAACCACTTCTTAACTTTTGAGTACACCAAATGAATCGTTCTTATTGTTATTGGCTTGTTTTGTTTGGTCGCCAAAAGCCGTCAATTTAGGGCTTTTGCAAATGGAATATCCAACGTAAGCATGCCTACCGTGGCCCCTTGCTCTGTGCCTCCCGACCGTTCAGTCGGTTTCATTTTTATCCGAAGCTCGAGTCAATGTCACTTTAAGCTTACGAAGTAAGTACTTTATCCCACCACCTGTGACGGCCGATGTGGATTTTGTTTTAAAAGAGGAAAAATGTCAAACGGTCCGGAATAAATGTCTAAGAACGTACATTTTTCGCTTTGCACAAAATACTTCCTGTTATAAAATGTATGTTTTCCAAAGTATTTGTGCCAAATGTGCTTTATATTCCTGTATTTGAATATGCAATATGCTTAATCCAGCAATTATTATTGAAAACATTTTGTAATTATTTTTAATCCGATTGGCTTCAAACGAGATTATGGATACTGCCAATAAAGAGTTTATTATGCATGCATGAAAAAGGTATTATCCATAAACATTCAATTAGTTAGAGGTATTACCGTCGCAATATAAATTTACTTCTAGATGAATATTAACCAGAAGTGAATATTTGGTCGTTTAGTGGTGTGAATACACCACAGGTTTTTTTTCCAAACCGTATTTTTTCTAGGAAAGCGTCCTGGCATACCCCTCGGGGTTAAACCAGTGGTCGCGGATTCGATCCCCGAACATGACAAACATTTGTGTGCAAGAACATGTCTGCTTGCACTGGTCTGGGCGTATTCTACGTATATTGAATAAGTAGATGTGTATTAAAAAAAGTAGTGTTTAAAAAAATGACAGTTGTCAAGTACCCCATAGCACAAGCATTTAGTTGCTCAATTTGTGGCTAGATGGCACTGTGTTTAGTGATATTTTAAACAGTATATTTTGTTTTGTTTTTTTGTCTAATATTAATCGAACATTAGAGAGGGAACAGAACAGAAGAGAGTAGGTACTCTGGCTAGAATTTAATTCGTAAACTATAAAAGGGTAGGCTAGACGAAGCTTGGTGTTGCCTAAACGAACCCAACAGGAAACAAAAACAATTTAACTTTTGACACATCTTTTCCGCGATAAAACTTTATGGCTGATCCGCCGCGAGTTTGGGACAACTTAGTAGTTTACCTTTAAATAGTTTTACTTGCGAGGAATTTGCGTTTAAATAACAAACTTTTAAACAAAATCGTTGATAAGATGTAGAAAGTATAATACATTTCAAGATAAGACATACATTGTTGCACAAAACAGTTACAGATAAATGTCAAGAACCAAAAAAAAGGCACGTTTGAGTTGACATGCTTGCTAAGGCAAATGATTTTGAATTTTTTCACCCGTCTACACTGAATGAAATGAACAGCTGAATTACTATATCATGTCTCATGTATTTGTTAATCATTTATAGTTTTTGAGACATTGTTTATAAGGTATTTTACGCCGGATTGAAAGAGATAAGATAATAAGTATGTATATGTTTAAATGTAATTAGGTGCAAGGACCAGTACAAATTATGGGGATTGAATCCGCAACATTTTGTTAAGTAGCCAACTACTTAACCAATAATTAGATCCTTGCACCTAATTAGTCGTCAAAATATCAACTTATGTATTATTATGATATAGTTCAGTATCTGCCAATATAAATGATATGTGTTACGTAAAAGCTTCAGCTTTTTCCCAAAAATGTGCCAATAATAAATGATATTCAGAAACTCGACTGCAAACCTAACCGAGCACAAAAACCGCGTAAATAATAACATAAGTTTCATATCTTCCCGAAAAAGGACGCACAATTTAGTTTAATAACGTTATCCATAAAAGTGGATACGCCGACCCCGTTTTCACTGTCATCTTTGGAGAGGCGATCTGTCTTTTGAAGCATTACTTCTAACACAGACCTTATCGGCCACTAGGGTATTTGCAAAATACTGCTTGGGGAGTTACTACAGAGTCACGTTTCGCTGAAAAATTAAAGAGTGATGATCCGTGACAGCGGGAAATTTTTGGCACCTAGAGACTCTTGTAATCATAAGTGTCTACGTGTATTGTTTTGAAGATATTTTGTTTAGTTTCATAGTAAATAAAAAGTACGCTCTAAATTATATCCCTCTTAAGGAAGGTAGTTATAAGCAAGTTGGATTTTGCAATCTTGGTTTTTTGGACAAGACGCTTAGATGTAAATAGACACATGGCCTATATTTGAACCTTACGTGATAGATGAGCCTAGCCTGCTGCCGCGATTCAGGTTGCTTTGGCTTTCAGACGGTCTATTTCACCACTTGGCAGAGTTAGAGGGGAATTTACATTGTGCACATAGAAAGTATATCTTCTCACCAGAATTGAACCCGGTGACACACAAGCGCCTACCCTAAGGCTACGATCCCATGAGGCGTGCATTCCCCTCTTATGTTCGAAAAAAGCGACGCTGCAAACGCACAAATCATGTTACGGTGACGTGTCAAATGCCATCGGAAAATTTCTGCATGCGTGCCGCCGGCTGAACGCAGCAATTCTCCTGATAGATATAATTTGGTTGGACGGTATTGACCCGTTTGCGTTTTAAAGCCAGTAGGATTGGTTTTAATATACAATAATTAAAAAGGTTGAGAATGTGATAAATTTAAAATTAAGATACCTACTTAAGTGGGTCCGGCCTCTACATCTTAGGTAGGACATTTTCTTCTAGTATACGAACAGTTATTACAAAACCCACTACCGTGTGTGTTCTATCACTTATCATGGTTCTTCATGGTGCAAGGTACATTTTTTAAATCTATGAAATAAAATTGATGTGGTTTGCTTTAACCTAGCTTAGGCGTAGCTTTTAAAAACAAAAATTGTTAATGAACTCCCTACCAACTATAGAACTAACAGATATTGTGACACAAGTAACCAGTTATAACATTCCACTTTGTTTAAGTTGCTTGCAACATAGCACCGTGCGGTGCATGCACACAATGTTTACATTGCCATTTTTGACAGGACGTTGGAAATAAATTTTGATTATTTTTTTTGGGAAGTGTACATTTCAATTATTTGTCAATTCATTATCTGCCAGCTGCAGAACGTACGCCTGCATTAGTACACGCGTACACAAATCAAAGGTTTCCTTAAATAGTCGGTATGACCAAAATATAGGTAGCATTTTTTACTAACTATTCAATTCACTGTGTAACAATTTTGTAGTATGGAAGTGCCCGGGTCACGAAAGGCTAAGCCTTACATAGGTGCTTTTTGAATAAAAGGATAAGAAAGAGGAATAAGTTTTGCTGTAACTATATTCTAATTCCTTAACGATTTCTTCAAACTTCTGTTGAGGAAATTACCAATTTGCTGTAAATTTCATAGGCTTTCCTACGTTCTATCCTAAATAAAAGCGCTCCAACGAAATGCATAGGATCTGTGACAAGGGTACTAGCTACTAGTGTTTCTCAAAGGGGTACTAGTGCTATCACAAATAGTAATGGTATTTTTCCTGAACATTAGGTACTGAGAAAACTTTCAACTTATAGAACATTAGTGTAAATAGTTATTCTCATATTTTAAAATTATGTTACCACACTGAGCTTGAGCTGGAGTAACGCTACATCCAGTCAATTTTGGACATCACAACATAAAACATCAATGCTACGAGTAAGACAACTAAAATGCGCATTCCATGTATTGTGGTTATTTTTTTTATAATACACATTTATTAATTACTAATGAGGTGGAGTGGAGAGGGGGTACATTAGCTCGAAGCGCCCCTTAAGTACGCCTGTCGAGTGTGCACAAAAGATATGCATTGTACCTATCGGGTTAAATTGGCAATCAAGTTAATACTTCCATAATAAATTATAAATTTTGATTAGGTGCCTTACCCCTGAATACACAAACGTTAAACAAGGTTGAGCACGCCTGCAAATTCAGGCCGTCCCGTAAATTGCGTATAGAACTAACAGTGACGACTACACTTGTAAGATATACTAAACTTTTCTTAATTTGCGTTTGTGAATTCGACAGAAAGGTACCTTTTATAGGATTTTCTGACAGCGCAGTACCAACGGGCGACGCTTTAGCTGAAGGGTCACATCAAATAACTACAGTGCTTGCACAGAAAGCTACGGGCCAAGCGTAAACTTTGACCTCTAGTATCACGGGAAACGGGATAAATGTCATATTCGGAGTACGCTTGACGTGTGGCCGACTGTAACATAGTCCATTCGCGTTTAGAAAACAGAGACATCATCAATAAACAGGGCAAGATCTAATCATAGCTGGCATGAACAAGATAGTATTATGGATCACCCTTGTTTTATTGCATTCTTAGGTAGCATCTTAGGTAGCGCGCATGGAAGTGTTTAGAAAAATAATGTAGATACTTTTCATCATCATCGTCATGTCATCCACACCTAATACGGCAATGGCGAGTTTGTATTCCTTTTGGGTTGGGTTACTTATCAGTTAGTAAAGGATATTACATTTTTTTATGCCGCCTACAATCAGCCACTCAGGAAAACTATGAGGGAGACCCATGTAGACGCCGTGTGGGTGTTGATGATGATGACCATTTATTAAGTCAGAATTTTCATTAGAAAAAATAATTCGATTCGTCAGATTTATATTCACGTTGATCCTTATGAACCAGGCCAAACGTCTTTTTCATTTTGAACGATGATAAACTGTTTCTTCAAAGCGAATGAACTATACAGACCTATTTTAAGAGATTGACTTTTCTGGTTAGTTTGATTTTATGTCATAGCTCATGTTTTGCTCAGCTTTGGCTCATGACTAACAGTCCTAATAGAAAGGTGTAATGTACAATACTTAGAGCGTCTCAGTGAACTCAATTCGATCTTGAATTCGAATTTTCCTGTCATTCATCTAACAATTGCGTCATTTTTATATGTGAAAAACTATTCAACTCATATAAAAAGCTAGCTCAAAGCTAATTCTGTTATTTGAGATTAACAAAAGTAAATACACGTAATAAATTTTGACAGGTAAATTTGTGTTCCGGATCGAAGGAAGTTTGTAGAATGACTTGACTGTATCGAAGCGCTACGACCTTTTCAGACTTTTCTTTGTTAAAAGCAATTTTTCAATTATCGCACCTTGGTGGAAGCACAGCCGTTGAAATCCTGCTTCCTCCACCTAAATTCAGGATAGGGTGTGTAATGGGAATGATGATGACATTTAATACTAACCCAACCTCTGATCCTTACGACTAAAACGTCTTCACAGCACTAGAACTCGAGAGATAGTATTTCTTAGTCTGATTACATAGTATCTATCGCACACATAAAATTAAGAGAGAAGGCACATTTAGAGTGTTGAGCAGAAGTAACAAACATACCACTTGGCAAACCTTTCGTTCTCCGACCTCCGAAGATCGCAAGAAAAGAAAAAGGCAAATGTTATAATTAATAATGTACACTTCATAAAGAGCATACGTTTTAAGATTCTAAATATGTAACCCATTATAGAAGACTTTATGGATGCAAAGAACCATTTATGGGAAGTCATTTGTACCTACCAGCCAAACCTCATTTAAGACAACCCACGTAAGCCGTTACAACCTTTCTGAAGCGTATTACGTGTAATAAGTGCTGTTATTTCAAAGAGGTGCCCTTTTTATGATGAAAATGCTGCTGGGCGTCATATTGTAGTGGTTTTTGAACTTTTTGACTCTCGCGTGGTGAAAAGATTTAAGCTCACGAAATCAAACCAAACACAATGCAGTATTAGAAACATGTATTTGTTTTCGCCTAGAAAGCATCTTCAATAGTAATATAGCTGTGTTGCTGTGTACAACTTAGGCCTCTCAGGAAAATAATTAATTAGTCAAACCAGCACGTACCACTATGGTACGGTACATATCATTCGTGGTTTTTAATTTAATGTCTTTAAAGGTTGTATTTAGATTTCAAGAAAAAAACATACCTTTTTTTTTTGTATCATACTGTTGCGACATTTAATGTTTTTTGATTTTCCCAAAATATTTTAATATTTCATAATAGATACTTACTCAAAATCAAGTCGTATGCAAATCGAGATGATTCTAAATACTTTTACACATATTTTCTGCTGTACACCTTTGAACTGGTTTCACTGTCCCAGCCAAATTATCCTTACGCGAAAGTAACTCTTCGACTCAACACCGCTGTAATTAACAAAAACCTTCTGAATTTTAATCTCTAAACACCGCAACTCAAATTATAGAACGATATATGATAATTGATAAGCCAATTAGGACCGTTTCCGATGTGTATTAGTACATAATTAAACAGGAAAACGTAGTGCAGGTGAACCGATATAATAACAGGCGTCGCCCGCGAGCACAAAGGATTTCATGTTGATTTAAACTTTTCCCATTATCGTGAGGGCCTTGTGTAGGAATGAGACTACACAGTAACATTCTACTCAATTCCTATACGGATAAAGTCTACATTACAGAACGACGACGACCAACGTGCGTGCCCGGTTGCGGGAGCTAATCTTATTATAGTAAAGTTAGTGGTATTATCCTAATTACGTAAAAGTCCCCTTTTAATTATTTGCTAAGATTGTTCTGACGTTTTGGAGCTCGAGTCCACTCATTTTCATTAGCGAAATCGAATGTATTTGCTTAAACTGCAACTCGTAATTGGCTTTTTAACTTAAATGAAGTTCATCTATATAATAAAACAATCAATTTTACATAAAAGCAAATAAAACAAGATTTTTGAGAATTGCATGTACATATTCTCTTTCTTGTAAACATTCATAGCCAGTCCGACATGAGCGTAGAACAAAACAACCTTATTTCATTACAAATCCTAAATCACAATTCCTATAGGGGTACTTTTTTGATAAGCAAATTCTTTTAATGGGTTGTTGAGCAGTAATTACTCAGCAATCGATGTCAAGTACTACTTATAGTACTATCGAATTATTTAAAAAATGTTGATATTAATATTTCCCCAAACAGTTGTTCAGCTTAAGTGGAGTTTACTAAGTATTTTTTTTATTAATGACTCGCGAATACATAATTTTTAAAAAGTTTATGAGGAATAAAGACACTGTTTCTCTCGTATTTTATGGGCTCTTAATATTGATAATAGCAGGTATTATTGCCAACAACAACGTTTGAGAGCGGACTAAAATCACAATATTAAGCGAATCGTCTAAAAGATGGCCATTTTCAGCCCGCAGAATACACAAACATTTTCGCCCGCAATAGTTCGCGTGCCAGTGTAGAACAAAGCTATTTTTCATCGCACTCTTCTCTTATTTTCGTTAACATGTCCAAAAATTGAAAGGGTTGAAACCGACATCTGCCCACAACAAAGGCCTATCTGGCCACAAACAGAAATTTTTACTTCAGAACGGGTCACAAAAAGTTCCTCAAAGCACGGGTTGACACACGTTTAGCTGTCTGTGTCGCTTTATTCCTGTATCGATATTTAAAGCAACGTCGAGAGAGATACTTTAAGGCCGAAAAAGGTTCAGAATTATTTGACCTAAATACTTTAGAACGATTTGGTATTGTAACGAAAGAAAGTTACCGAGCACAATTCACGATTTTGTTACGTTGTTAATGTCACAAAAAGATTTACGTTCGTCCATGTCCAAGTATATATGCAATAAAATTTGCAGATAAATGCCTCCTTTATTAGACCATAAGATAACAAAAAAATGAAAAAAACATTATTAAAAGCTTTTCTATTTGAGCTAAAAATACAATTAGCATTACATAGTGTTGTAAGTTTCAATGACAAATCTACATCCTACAAATATTAATATCTTATTTTAAGCGAATGAAATAAACAATAATGTTACCTATTGTGAAACAATTCACAGATACACTGATCTGATAAAAAGCACTAGATTTTAGAAGCTACAGGCGGCATACAAACGGCTACTTTTGGGGTTCTTCGCGGACGTGGACATCGTACAGAAGATGATGACGGTTACTACTAGTTTTGAAGTTTTTCAAATGATAGGATTTTAAAACAATAGTTACTGCAAGCACTTTTCAAGCTATTCAAAGGTAGATTCTGACTGAAAGTTTTTGAAATCGGACAAGCTGAAGATGCTACCCTACCTACTAAATCTTCCTGGTAATTTCAATTGTAATCTTAAAATCTGTGAAGAAATACCCACTATAATAATTCTTGCAAGCGCAGCTTTAACTAGACTATAAAGTCATAATAAGCGCCTCTAAAGATGCTCATTTCACAAATTTCTCGAATGTTCCGGAGCTTCTAGCGAGCGATAATAATTCCTTCTTTGTAATAACTTGCTTCAGGTACGAGCTGTCTTACGATTCAAGATCTCGCTCATAAATGCATGACTCTTGGCCCTAATGCGGGTGTTCACCAAGCGGAACACACAATGGGATCATTAAACAGAACGGCGTCATACAATGAAACACCTTCATTCCTTCTTACATATTGACTACAATTGCTTACAGGCGATTTTAAACTCACTCGTAATAATATACTTGAGAGCAGTCGCATTCAAGGAGCTATGCGAATAAAATAAATTGCGTTTGACAAAGTATAGAGCCGAGTGCTTATGGTGAAAATAAAATAAGGCCAGCGGTCGTAGAGGCTATGCCACTTTGAACGTAGTGTTCAATTTGAATTTTTATCCAGCAGTGATTCAGGCGACAGAATATACTCGTATCAAGTATCTACTTAAAATCTATGTTTTACGTTTATGGTGAACCATAAAATTATGATGAATGTAGGAACTGGAGGTGCTATTTACTGTTTTCAATGAAAATATTTTTCCTATTTCTATTCTATTTCAATTAGTACGTCATGTTTTTAAATTTCACCACATTTGACGTGGTTTTTATTTGGTCTTAAAATATTGGGTTATGAAAAATCGTAATTACGATGAGTAAGTAAAGTTAATAAAGTTAAAATTTTAACTGAAATATACAGTGTGTTTGGGAACCGGTGTCCGACCCGTTAAGGTGAAGTAATATGATCTATTTTATGAATAAATCCACCATAATTAAGCACTTTGCCCCAGTTGTTTTAAAATGGCCGCCATTTTATTTTTTTTTTCTCGGGAGTACGGGTGGGTTATTTTAGTTTGCAATATCTGCTGATTTAGAGGTCCTACAGTCACAAAAGTGGTATCGTTGGACAGCTACAAAAGTAGGCAATAAGCTGACAAAAAAGCATTTTTTTAAAATACCTCAAAAAAATGTTTGAACTTGAAAATTGTGATAGAATTTGTTAGTTTTTTTTACATTTTTTTTTTCAGAAAAACTAAACTGTCAACATACATTTATTTTTAACTTTTTGAATACCCAAAGACATCACCTAAACACTGAAGCAAAAATCAAAGTTCCAAGTAAAATAGTTTAGAAGTTGTGACAAATTGAATATCACCCTGTCATCAGAGACCCTTTGAAACGCAGGTAAAATTTACCTGAAATAAATAAAAAAAAAAATTAAAAAAATTAATTAAAAGTGCTTAATTATGGTGGATTTATTCATAAAATAGATCATATTACTTCACCTTAACGGGTCGGACACCGGTTCCCAAACACACTGTATAGTAATAACTGATTTTTGACCCCCAACTGAATAAAACCATGGGCTCTACGTACAATTTACGACACACGGATGATTGGCTAAGTAAGTCTGGCAGATTTAGTTGTATTCATGTGAAACTATTTTATTCATTGCATGAAAAACAGCGTGCTTATCAAAAAATCTGAAACTGTATATCCTACATAAAGCTTTTTGAGAGTATCTTACGATAATGCATAAGTATTCAGTGTTAGTAAACATTGAACATAATGTAGAAATTCGCAATTTTTTTTTAATAAACACATAAGTATTTCTTTATCATTTCAAGTTAAATAAATCTGTGCTTTCAATTTTACGAAGAAATTGAATCGATAAAAGGCAAGAAGACTTTAAGAGTAGTGATGGGAGCATCTCGACTGAAGCGCTGTCGACTTGAGTGTCTACGAAGCACTTGTTTATCGAGAACGGTCGTCGAGTTGCAGCGTCTCGACTGGTTAAGCGACTGGTCGGTCGATAATTGCTGCCGATTGGTTAGTTCACAGATAAATCGAATGAATTGTGAATGATACCTACGTTCAAAGCCCTTGATATACCTCGTTAGTGGTTTCCTAGTAAATATATATAATTATTATACTACATCTATCTATATTGACCAAATGTTTGAAATGTACCTGAAAACAGATAATCTTTTTTATACGGAAATGTGTTTTTGTGTCAACTGAAGATAAGTTCAAATAATATTAGTGAGGGAGAATTGAGTAATTATGCGAAACCAATTTAGGTGAACTGAAGTTATGAGAACCGAAATTAAATCCGAAGGTTTTGATCAAACGAAGGAACACCATAAAATAGTCACATTATATTTAAGCTAAATTCAACACTATTTAACCACACTATACAAAGAAAGGGTTATCTGCACATCAATATATCTTCTACTTATGTAAATAAATTGATGGTTTAAGATCAGACGGGAGGCAACAAAAAGAGGTTAGTTATAGAAATACGTACTCCCTCTATTTATTCTTTCTACGTCCTCAAAACTTTGTCCAGAATAATCATATAAGTATCGATTAGTGGAACTAAAAATACTAGGCTCATGTTAAAAAACAGTGAACACAAAAAAAACAAGTCAGTGTCATAGTTGCATTCGATTTTGGTTTGCTGTCTTATTTAAGTCGCTATCATAATAACAAACTCTAATATTGAAGCAGTAGGAATTCCTTATTAAATCCATTGCTAATGACCGACCTACATGGTAAACAGTATTAATTTAGTCGCTAATTCACTTTATTAATAACGCAAACTGAACGTGCGAGATAATACTCCCCGGAAACTCATAACTCGTTCTATAATTAGCTGTTATAAGTTGCTCGGAGCCCATAGTGTAGCAGATTAAAATAATAAACTAGGCGCCCTCCGCCGCTGTCACCGGAGTCGCGCGGACACCCGGGACACCGAGTTACCCAGACCTCGACCACAGTATAAACCATACAGTAGGCTATCTAAGGCCGCCCGCCGAGTTATTAGCCTAGCGTGCACACAGCCACGCGGCCCAGCCCGTCCGTACTGCCGCCTCCCTATGCCTCGCTATTTTATGCTAGCGTGTGCGTGAAATTGCGTGTGCGTGATATTGCGACATGGCGCGCGACGCGCACGCACACATTCAAACCGAGAGTGGCACGTTTGTATGTAGATAGCTTACTGCAAGATTATACTGTGCCTCGACACTCCCCGCCATAAACAAGGAGATAATTGTAGGAAAGATAACACTTATTTATACCGCTAATACCGGATAAATCGAACCGCGCTGAAAGCTATACGGGATCGGTTTCAATAAAACGCCGGTTTAAAGAATGTTTTAACGCTGACGGTAATAAGATAGGATAAAGCGATTTTGTACGAAGTTTAAGTAACGTTTTAAGGACTTTAACGCTGTTTGAAGTTAGTGAAGAAATAGCAGATTAGTTTGCTTATTGTGTTAGGGGTACTAGGGGATTTTATTTTAAACATTAGATGTGCTTTATTGTTGTGAAGAGGAATTAGAAATAACATTTTATCAGATTAGCTAACTTTGCTGAATGTAAGTAATTACTACCAAAGCGTTTGCTTAGCATATTTTGGGGTGTGTATAATAAATAATTATGAAATGGTGAATAATCTGAGAAAATTAAGTATCATAATATTTATTATTTTAGTTTGGGAGTTATATTAGATTCTAAGCTAACATTGGATGCCCACGTCGAGAACATTTGTAACAGAGCTTTCAAAATGTACGGTGTAGTAATGCGTGCCAGTATAGACTTTAAGCGACCTGCAACTTACATTCACCTATTTAAAACCCTGATACGCTCGCAATTAGAATATGGTGTTTGTATTTGGGACCCACTGTATAAAATTTACTGTATTAATCTGGAGAGAGTTCAAAGGAAATTCCTGCGTTGTATGCATTTCAAATGCTGCCGAGGAAATCGTACATCTTACGATAAATTATTGATTAAATATAACTTACCCTACCTAAAATCAAGAAGACTGCAACTGCAAGCAGTAATATTGTATGATTTATTACATAATAAATATGACTGTAGTAACTTAATAAATAGAATTATATACAAAGTGCCACTTAGGCCACGTATGCGCTCTTGTCGTAATAAGGACTTGTTTTCTACCTCAGCAATTAACACTAATGCCGGCCAGCGTTCGCCTATGTATCGGCTGACTGACATTTATAATAAGTACTTTAGTGCAATAGATATATTCGCTTCTAACCCAATAACATTTAAAAAAACAGTTTTGAATAAAATTTGTGAAATAGATACTTCGATATAAATTAAGTTGCCTAGTAATACTAGAATAATTTATTGTAAACATCTTACGGAATTATTTAACCAATGTAGGTAACTAAGAGAAAAGTTATGTCTTCTGAACCGTCACCTCTCAAGAATACTCATGTAACAACCTGTGGTTAACGGTGTTGGTATCACAATTATGTAAACTGGTTTCATTCAATAGTATTGTAATAGTATAGTGATATTGTTTGTTGACCTCAATAAAATAAAATAAAAAAAAAAAAAATTATTATGGTATTTTTTCTAATTTTGAGTTTCCTCGACCATATCCTTAGTATTAAGTTATAATAAGTACGAAAAGGTATGAATGAATACTGCTGCTGATATCAAACATGTACTTATATACTTATATTTATTTATGCCTCATAAGCCTGTAAAATACTTAACGTAGTTTGTTTTATCTTGTTCAATTTTAGAACTAATCGCCTAAGTTTCTCGGAAGGGGGAATGAAATAAGGGCTATTTTCATATTATCATGAATGACTGAGAGGCTGTCTGACGCTCAGCGCGCTCGCTCATTTCACTTCTTGCGAAAATCGCTTTTTAATAACGAGAATGGAGTGAGACGGGTCGCTGTTAGCTTCATTATACCCTGTAAAAGTAGTTGAATAATATCGCTCAGCAAAAGTTGATTAAATTATTTTAAACTAATTATAAGAAGCATTAGCTAGCACAGTAGAGCGTCGATTATCCGATTGTCAGTCTAACAAACGACCGCTTAATCGTACAGTATAAGTACGCTATGGTTCACTGTGATCGCGTGATTATTTTTATTTGCTTTTGAAATGTCCAAATTACTGAATGTCTTGCTTCATGAGAGCCATAGGATTAAAAGACATGAGTAGATATTGATTTTAGTACTAAATAACAATATATAGTTCTATGTAAAGATTTATTTGGCAAACCGTTCGGTTAATGGTTAGCTGGGTTAGGAATCATAGAAGTTCACATAAGATTGGGGGCCAATGATTTCGAATAATCGACACTCTACTTAACCACTATTAGTTTTAATTGTCCTACTAAATTTTGCATGAAAGAGATGTCAAAGATTCTATTAATGATTACAAAATATCAGAGATTCTATTAATGATTACAAAAAAATATTTTAGTAAAAAAGGGGACCGCTACTTTGAACATAAAACGCACATCAAATATTTGGGCTAATATCGCTTCATCTGCATTAATTTCTGGAAAAAGTAGTCATGCTTCCATGGTTCACGATCCAGCCGCGGCGTGAGCTATCATACCTACCTTTATTTGCTTTCAAGATAAGATTTAGCTACAGAATACGACTAAACATATTATCCTGACTCTTTCTACACAGATCCATCTGAGATCAATTTACGTAACTAATTTCACGCCAAACACACGTTGGCGAACCAGCGAGTCATTTTTCATAACGAGAAAAATGAATTTGTGTGATGAATGCTTTTTGGTTCAGATTCAACCATACGCTATTTCATTCGCGTAATGTGAAACTCGTGGAGTGTTGCAAATGTACCTAAATATTTGTGAGGAAAGCAAGCAACGTTTTTTGTGCGAAAATAAGATTTGAATTGCGAGAATGAAGTAGGTAAATAACTAACCAGTCAACTACTACCTATGTTTATACTACCTACTATCGTTTTATCTATCAAATCACGCTAATTCAAATTCATATTCCAAATAATTTCTACAGAAGGTACGGTCAGCAGCATAGACCAGGGAACACTTTGGTAATAATTTCGTTCCATTTGCTTTGTTTAAGTTTTAAAACTTGAGTTACGATAAGATGTTTAACGAATTGTTGCCAGCTGTACTTATCTGTAAAGGAGTCTATGGGCAAAGTTACATAATTTAAAAGCAAACAGTAGGTAAAGTAGCTCCGCTTAAGTGCAATTAATTTACTATTACTTATTTATTTTGGATTGTCAAAATAAATCCCAAAATCTTCTGCGATCATTTTATTAGGTTTAAAGAATTTATTTCTCATAAAAACATACAGTTCACTTAGAATGAGATACAGGTTATCATTTTAAAATTATAAGGTTTTTTTTTTTCCTCTGGGTGCTAGATATAGAATCCAAATTAAATTAACAAATACAAAATTAAACAAAATTAAATCAAATCAATACAATGTCAATCATAATAAATCTGATGAGTAAATCAAATACAATTAAACAAAATCAAATAAAATACAATAAAATCAAACAAAATCAAATAAAACCAAAAAATCAAATAGAATCTTATAAATCAATTAAAATAAATAAATCAAATAGGTAAATTAAAGCGGATTAAAGTCAAGCGGCAAGTCAGATTAAAGCGTAATTAAATATTCTTTGAGTTTAGTCTTAAACATGTTCACACTATCACATTTTTTTACATAATTCGGTAAGTTATTATACAACTGTGCTCCTTCAAACAGTATCGTTTTTTTTCCATAGTTTGTGCGAGCTGTAGTGAGTTCAATTTTGTCGTTATTTCTCAAATTATGCGTATTGGCTTTTTTAAAGAGCTTGATATTCGATTGAATGCTATTAGTAGTGATATTTTTCACTAGAATACAGGTATAATACTTGTAAAGTTGTGAGATGTTTAGTACTTTAGTGTCTCTATACAATTGTTTTGTTGGGGTGAAGTAAGAGTAATGAAATAACACTTTTATGATTTTGTTCTGAGTCCTTTGCAAGTGGCGTAAGTTCGTTACAGCGGCCGAGCCCCACACTTCTATTAGATACTCTAAATGCGATTTAACTAAAGAGTTATAAATAGTCGAGCGTAAACTGTACGGAATACAACTTGTGACCTTTCGTAGTGCTCCTAATACGGACATTAGTTTTTTTGTAACATGGTCGATGTGTAAGGTCCAAGTCAGTTTCTCGTCTATAATTAGGCCGAGGTACTTTTCTTGGTTTACCCGTTGCAGATTTTGACCATCAATTGTAAGCGGGGTAAGGGCAGGTATTTGTTTATTCTTCGCGGAGAAAATCATAAAGGAGGTTTTGGATGTGTTTATAGTTAGTAAGTTAAATTTAAGCCAATTATTTAGAAGATTTAGGTCACTTTGGGCGCTGGTTATGATATTATTGATTGATTTACCAAAATAAAAGAGGCAAGTGTCGTCAGCGTACAATGTAAGATGCCCGGTCAGCCCTATATTATTGATATTATTGACGTAAATCAAAAACATCAGGGGCCCAACTATAGAACCTTGAGGAATCCCGTAAGTGACGTATTGAGCAGAACTGGTGAAATTGTTTATTTTTACAACTTGCTGTCTTTTTTCTAGGTATGAAGTAAATATGTCTAGGGCTGTGCCTGTGATACCTATGTTTTGGAATTTTTGTAACAGCTTTCTGTGGCTGACTGTATCGAAAGCTTTTTTCAAATCAATAAATATACCCAAGGCAAAATTCTTTTGATCTATATGAGTTTTGATTTTGGTAATTAAGTCTACAGCAGCTGTGAGAGAACTTGACTTTGGACGAAAGCCATATTGTTGATCAATTAAAAACTGTTTCTCAGCCAAATAATTGCTCAATCGGTCATGTAAAATTCGTTCAAATATTTTTGACAAAATAGGTAAGACCGATACCGGCCTGTAATTGCTGGGGTCAGATCTAGTACCAGCTTTGTAAATAGGACTAACTTTGGCGACCTTGAGTGTATCAGGGAAAACGCCACGTAAAAGACACTTGTTTATGCACTCAGTCAACCTTTCAACAATCACACCTTTTAGGCATTTAATAGCTTTAGTGCTGATCCCGTCTACCCCTGTACTGGTATCGCTATCTAGACCATCGATTATATTTGAAACCTCCTCAACACTACAAGGCGTTAGTTCGTTCAGTGTTATGTTATGCGAATAGGTATCATCGTACATCAAAATATTACCGGTATTTTTATGGTAAGTATCAGGTATTTTGCTTGCTATTTCTGCACCTACTGTCACAAAAAACGTATTAAATAAGTCACAAATTGCATTACCTTCAGCTATAGGCCCTGAGTCCGACACAAGCCTGGGAGGAGCACCGCTGTCACTGGTCTTGTTAAGCGCTAAACTGTTAATAAGTTTCCAAGTTGCCTTGGGGTGATTACAATTTCTTTGAAACAAGTCATGATAGTACATCTTTTTACGGGTTTTTATCTCAGTTTTCACCTTTTTTCGCACGTCATTATATTCCTTTTTTAGTTCTTCACACGTTGGATTAGTTTTAGTTTGCTGCCATAACTTGTTTCGCGAATTAATTAAATTAATAATGTCCTTACATATCCAGTCCCGTTGGGGTGGATTCAGAAATTTCGTCTTTTCAATTTTGTTATTCTCCACCAGTTCCGCAATAAATCTCTCCAAATTGTCATAGTCCTGGTTTTCATCAAAATACCTCGCTTCAAGAGCATCGCTGTAAAGAGATTCATAATTCAGTGCTTTATACGGTACTCTTTTATTTGTTTGCGGCGCCAGACTACCCACTTCCAGGAATATCTGTTTATGATCGGATAGGGAAGAATCCACTAATGACATAACAAATGAATGATTTTCTATGTTTGTGCACACATGATCCAATATTGTATTTGTTGTTCCAGTTTCCCGTGTACTGTATTTCTTGTGAATTTTATTTATTATTTCATATCCGGTTTCCTGTATTACGTTCTTGTATTGTTTGACGAACCTGTCGTCACTTAAAAGGTCGATGTTAAAATCTCCGAGTACAATCGCTCTCTTTCGCTGTTCTAGTTGTGAAGAATACAATTCCATAAAGTTACTCACATTAGTCTCCCCAGGCCTGTATATTACTCCCACGTCCAAAGATAGCTTGTCTATGTGTGTCCACAGGTAGTGGTTACCATTTTCGCACAGTTCTTCGGTTACATCATATTTGATACTATTGTGTATATAGAGAGATACTCCGCCACCCCTACTTTCTTTCCTGTAATTGTAAATGTGTGTGTAGTCAGGTAGTTGGTATAATTTGGCGTCATTTTCTGAAGCAATCCACGTCTCACTGAATAACAACAAGTGTGTAGTTCTCGGTATCGCTTTAAGTATACATTTTATTTCATCAAACTTCCCTGCCGTCCGGATGCTTCGTAAATTTGCGTAAAATAATCTTAAAGACCCTGGATGCGTTTGAATATCTCCATAGTCTTTTACTATCCGATGATTTAGCCTGCTCAATCTGTTTGTGATTTTTTTATTTCGTAATAAGGCGGTATCTAGTTTTTTGAATGATTTTTATTTGATACTATCTTCGGCACACCTTTTACGTATTTTATTATAAGGTTCTTTTCACCGTTCTGTAAACGCTCGTTCAGCTCATCTTTTAAAGAATCCATATACTTCTTCTGAGTAGGGGTTTGGTCTGAGTAGATTTGAATATTCTCTGGTAATTTTGTTCTATGGCGTAACAGGTTTCTCGCTGTTCTACTATTCTCGAAAAATACCTTGACAGGCCGATTTTTGTTAGGAACATATTTACCCAGCCTTAAAGTTCTTATTTGCTTAGGGCAGTCCTCACAAACCGAGGTAATTAACTTTGTTACTTCCGCGTCATCATACTTTTGTCTAGTGTGGTAACTTGCCTCGCTCACTTCAGATATACCCACGATAACAATATTTTTCTCACGCTCATTACGATCCTTTAGTTCGAGGATGAGGTTTTCTTGCGCGAGCGGTAGCGGATTCAAAGCGGAGCATTCGGTGTTTTGTTTCAACTTTAGCCGGGACACCTCATTTTCTATGCTCTCAATTTTAGCTTGACTTGCAGTGTTAGCCAATTTAATGCTTTCTATTTCTGTGTGTATTTTGTTAAACTGCTGTGTAAAATTTTCAATGGTCGACTTTACCGTCTTAACTTCGGTCTTTATCTCAGAAATTTCATCTCGAATGCACCTTAGATTTTCATTCTGCACTTTGCCAAAATCCTCAAAAAACTTCATTATTTCAGATCGGAAGCTTATTAGATCATTTGGATAATCTTGCGCTTCAGTGCGCTTTTTGCGCTTTCTCAATTGCGTATTAATGTAGGTATCATCGTCAATGTAGTCCGCTAAGTTTGAGCCGCTAGCGCTTCCGCTACCGCCTGTGAGCATGTCACCAGGCGGCGTTCTTGGTAGGCTCATTATGTACGGGTGCGACGGAACCAAAAAATAGCAGTTGCTCTCTTTACTCGAGGGGGTGAGGGGAGTTGCGCACTCGCCGATGTCCAGTGCCGCGTTCTTGCGTATAAGCTAAAGGTTATTACAACTTTTTCGAACTGCTAGTAATTTTAACTTTGACACTCTTGTTTTTACGAGTCACTTTCACTTGATAACCATTTGTTTTGAAATTTAATATTTTTGCACACGACCACTTCCAGCAAGCACCAGAGGCTTATCCCAGACCAGAGGCTTTTATTATCCAAAAGTACCAAAATTGACCGTCATTGAAGCTTTTGGTTATTATTCGTATAATTTTGAATTTACTCGTGTATTGGGTGTCTAAACACTCAATATTTTTCGTACCGGCTTAGCAAAGTTTAGGGTCAGACGATAATTAACTAACTATTGTATATAAATATGACTTTATTAGATAAATTGGCAATGTTGAATATCACGTTCATTAAACACAATTTATTTAGTTAATTGCGGGAAACGGTCCTGTATTTGGGACCCATCGGGTCAATTTGGAAAAAGTTTAAGTTGTCGGCGTTCTATGGATATTCGCACACGAGTGTTGTTTTATCTCTGAAATCAAAACATGGGCGCTTTGTTTTATGATTTTGCGTTGTCCTTTAAAGGCTAAACCTACTTCAAACCTAGTCAAATTCACACTATGTACCGTTTATTATTTTTCGATTTACTTTATTAAAAACAATCGTTGTCGGCCGTAGATCAAACCTAAGACCATGTTTTGTTCTTATTCGGAAAGGTTACGTCCAAACACTTAGTTAAGCATTGTCTGTGTTGGACTATATTTTCCGTTAATCTACACATACAATATGGTGTAATTATGTCGTAATGCATAATCATTCTAAACAGCAATTAATTTAACAATGATGTGAAGTGCTGTGCTCAAAATGTTAGGTATTCAAATAGGATTTCATTAATCAATTTAGTCATTACTGTGAAATCACAAACACATCACTGTCATTGTTGTTAATTATCCTCAAAATCAAAATTTAATTTCTTAAAAACTATAACCACGTTAGTAAAACACTTTGCTATTAAACAAAAGCCAAGCTTTAAACTAAAACGGTGTTGATTAGCGCGATTGGTTACTCAACCGCGCGCCGCAACCACATCGCGGTTGCCAGCCAATCAGGTATCAACCGTCGCATTTTCCCTAGAGCTCCTTTCTAATATCCAATTACCTTTATCTTAACTTGTACAAACTTAGCTCAAGAAGAAACTCTAGTGTTTCAAAGCAAGAAAATTTAACGGAAATAAAGCAAAGACTCACCTATCGTTGTGAGCGCCAACGTGCACCAATAATAACTTTGAAGATAATGTTTCACCACATCCGCATTCTCAGAGTCATGATACACCCAGTTTTTACTACCGAAACCATTGTTTTTATATATAATATGGTACAAGCACCCGTTCCAATGGAATATCACTAACAAATAATGAATTAAACTCATTGATCTAAACAAGTTTGGGTAGTTCGTATGCCGTTCTGTTCGGTCCATGAATGCCCAGAAGCGGTATATCTTGACGAGACGGAAGGAGCGCAATATGGAGTTGAAGCCGATGGACAGGTAGAGGAAGTCCAGTGGCAGGAGACAGAGGCAGTCGATGTAGAAGGTTGTTGAGTTCATATAGTGCGCCCGGAGCTTCGCCGCGTCGGTCTGTAGCACCCCGTCCTCGAGGTAGCCCGTTCGGAAATGGAACAAGATGTCCGCCAGGTAAAGAAAATCCGAAAAGTAATCCAATGTAAACCATACTATTAACGTCTCGCCTGAAACAATAGAGAAATAAGTTTAATGCTATATTCATCATGTTTTTTAAGTGCAGTCTAATGACCTAGACCTGGCTAACATGATTGTTTTACTCAAAGTGAGTAACAAAAATTACTTATCATGCAGCAAGTGGTAGATCCGTTTTGTATACGAAACAATATTTACCAAAAATGTTTCATAATTTGTTTAATCTACAACAATATAACTCAGGAGAAACCCATACTTTAAAATTAACAATTAAAATTAAGGTAAGAACTTGAATGTTAATCAATGGTAAGCGGCCCGCCATTGCCAACGAAATTAAATAACCTGGGAAATGTCAATGCAAATTATCCAAGGGTCAAAATACTTAACAACTCCATTAAGCATTAAAATATACTAAGCAAAAATCTTCAGATCATTTTAACTTTCAAATGAAATTGAACCTAGTGAAATGTAAATCGCTGTTACAACTCTGGAAGTTAGGAAACTAATATTTTAATTAGTTACTGTGATTAGAAAAGCTAGAACTACACATTATTTGAATCATAATTTTACTTAACTAACCCATACGAAAGTGAAACACAAACGGTGCTGTACTAATACGTTCACGTAAACTAATTAAAGTTCTTGACTGTAAATTAATTAATGTTTGCCTTTGATCAAAAACTTTTTCAGTTAACTTTCATGAATTAAAATCAATTTGACTTAAAACGGAAAGGAATAGTTTCATTCGCAAACAATATAATAGATATTTTTACACCAGAAATGCACAATTCTGTTAGCGATTCTACAAACTTGTAGGCGCAACTCTTGAAATAGTGAGATGCCAACTGAAGTTACGATTAAGCTTCGTGATTTAACTGGATGAAAAACTAATTTTGAGCACAGCCTCGGGTTTATGCAAGACGTCTCCATTTACGATGGCGAGCAAGATTAGCGGCGACGATCCCCCTGCACCGACTTAGCTGACTACTCGCATACTTGCCCGAACTTGCTTCGAGGAGTATTAAATTACTTACCTAAATAGCTTTTCCAAGGTAAACGCCGCACAATGTTACACTTTGTAACAAAAAAATGACCTGCATTCTTTGCACGTAATGTAACATGAGCAATATTATTTTATTAGAAGTTACACAACAAGCTGAAATGTTTGTTAAATGCAAAGTTTATTTGAATTATTATTTCAACTGTGCAAAACGACGATAAAGAACGTTGTGACTTAAGTTGAGATGGGAATGCTGAGGCGGTTTGGTCATATGCAAAGAATGTATGAAAGGCTTCTTACCTTTGCTTAATGGAACTATTGGACGGAAAAGGCGTAGACGAACGTTTCTTGGTGATAATGATGTTCTCAGAAAAGGTCAGATCAGGGAGTACCTTTAACCGACGAGCATGTACGAAGGGACTCATGAAAGTCGAAGAAGCGCATGATGTGTCACCATCGTAGCAAGTGGAAAGAAGTGGTCTGCCTACCCCATGGGAAAAGAGTCGATGTATGTTGGTATGTATTTAATTCACCTCTATTATATATAATGTCCCTTTACACTTATTCACACTCGTGATTTGTGAAAACATTCCAGGAACAAATTTTACCGCAGATCGTAAATTGGCGTATCGGAAACGAACATAAAATCAAAACAAATTGTAGTGCTCGCCACTGAAGGTTCAATGATTGTTGAGCTCAGTTGAGTACTTTATCCCGTACAGAATCAAAGTGCAAAAGGCGGGCTCGGTGACAGACTGTTGCATGTTGCTGGCATGCCACGCAGCCGCGAGCAACCAGTAAACGTTGCGTCAATCTCTCGAATAAAATGGAGCTACGTGGTTTTCATTCAGTAATATTTAGTGTAACTATGGGCTTAGTAATATTATAGTTAAAAAATGAAAGTTAAGGTATTGTCGTCGATTTTTTTTCAGGCGCAGGAGGCTCGTTGACCAATACCGTGGTACGTGGTACCGTGCTCGCTTCGCTTACTCGTTTTCTTGGCCACGTACTTGGCACATTTAAGTCATTGATGTTGTACTATTGTTTTCCAGTAAGGGCATTTTCTTAATAAAGTTAAAATCGATAAAAAAACATTCACTGTACTTACTAGCTAACGAAAAATTATTCAAGATATAATTAGCAGGCAAGGTTTACTGGCAAATAGCCACGAAAATAGCGTAAAACGATGAATACCTACTATAAAAAGTCGCTTACCATTTATTTCTTGAAAGGCGAACCTATATACGATGACCCAAAGGTTGTAAAGGAAGGCTAGTGAGACGACCATCGACCAGTAGTAACAGAGCCGGCCCGCAGGGTCAAACACGAACGACCAGTGCGGGCCTGCGCGAAGGCGCCCGCTGGCGTACGTCGATCGGCGCCTGAGTCCGCCTCTGCTGCCACTGCGAACAAAAATTAAAGTAAATATTGCACATTCTAGAATAGAACCTGAACAGTGTGAAATATGAAATCTTAAATCAAGCACACATTGTTTGTATCGGAAACTGAAAACAAATGGAAACTCAAAACAAATGAGGTATATGGAAAGCGATCCCTTGAACCCGATTGAAAGCTAACCATGAAAGTTTAAAGAAATATGAAACCCACATGATCTCTGTCAACTATTTTAATTTACACATGGTGCTGTTGTAATTTGTAGTACAGAAATCTTTCTGCCCAAATAATGTCAGTGAATTGAATGAGTTCCAATGAATGAATTGAAAGCATCAAATATAACAGTTTTGGAGAAATATTTAATAAAAAATTAATGGTGCTATTGAAACGAAGCTCAGCCCTATGGGAAAGCTTACCTATCTCAGGACTCAAAAAGTATTTTATTGAAAGCACGATTCTGGCATACAATTAAGGAAATCAAGTTAATAACTCTTACTGTTGAGATTTACGAATAATTTTCCGCAGTAAATTTATACCTAAGTAAAACATTTGCAGATGATAAAATTTAATTCCAATATGAAATGAATAAAATTGTTTTAAACTTTATTATTTCGTATAAACCTCTATTGTTGAACTATCTTGGCTAGTATGTAGTGATCCCGATTAAGTTGTAGAATCCAATTTCATACCTACTAAATATGTTTTACTCTCTACAGTAAATATGATTTCGTTACTTAGATCTAATGCCACCGTGTTAGTGAAGATTAAATCTGTGTGCATGCGGTAACTGGTAGCTCGGCCTCAGCCTCGAACAGAGTTAAGTCTAAACAATCAACTAGTGCAAACACCGGCCTACATATCTCATGTCTATCTATTACTGGCTCTAGGCTGTTTGTAGTGTTGTGACATATTTCTCTCTTCGGTTCAGAAAATACACCAGAAGCGCTACGTCCGCCCTTATTTTTGGATTTCGGGATTTATTATTTTCACGTAGAATAAAAACCATCGTTTTAAAAAGCATCTGCTTTTTCTAGTCACAGTTACACTTTGTTTGTTTTTTTCTGTTATTTCTATCTTGATGTACCAAATCTACCTATGTCAATATATTATGTTATGCTCTCAAAAAAAACATGTATAAATGAAAACAATTTATAAAAGAAAATATTTAGTAGCTCATTAAACATATGCTTTTAACATTTTGAAAAATATTCAGGTGGTATAAACAGATGAATCGTTTAATTTTTAAATTGCTTTAAATATAGTGGTTGGCTGTGAGTTTCTTTGTTAATGTGCAATAAATAATATTAGCTTTCTAACTATTACATATGATTTAATATTTAACTTAACAGGTTTACGGGCAACTATATAAGTAAAACATATCGGTAACATATTACTCTCAGGTTTATCTCTTCTGCTAGCAAATGCCCCTAATCCGCTCCTCTCTGAACATCACTACTCATACTATATGTAGCGTTACTCTGCAAATGGAGGGAATGTTGTTAGCTGGCGCATTAACCGGCTAGAGGCGTAGTGGTTCCGACTAATGTACCTACTTGACAACACAACAACACTTGGTACAACACCTGGCTTGTGTTTGTACATTGCTTGAATACGATTGATTGAATACGTTCATCAATAAAAGTGATTTACTTCATTTCACCTGACTTCGACATACCTATTTGAATTGTTATCAAAATAGTAAACGATTTTACAAACCTGAATTTGACTAGGTAAACTTGTCTTTGTTTTTTGTAATATCTTGATAAATTAAACACCTTTGCCGAAATTTCCAGAAAAAAAAAGAATTTATTTTATTGGTACTAAAGTTAAGCAAGTATTTATTCTGTATAGTTCTCCAATTTAAATCACATTTTATGGCAGTAAACGTAGAATTACCGCCCCTATTAACACTTTATCATACATTACATAATTTCGTATCGTCAATTTTGAATGAAGCAAATAACACTATTTCCTTATTAATACTTGTTTTCAACCACAATAAGCCCCAAGGGTCAACCTGATTATGAAGGTAATAATTATGTGCGATGATCTAATACACATGCTTGTGGAACCACACACAGGGATTGTGTCCAATTATCGACAGATAACATTGGTCACTGATTTATAGGCAGGGCAAATACGGCTCTGTCTATTCTGTTCCTTGGGCTGCGATATAGGTAAACCAAGGCGTATGGTTGGACGCGTATTAACTCTACCGACCATCAGATCATATCAGATTCGATTCGGAATATCGAATGGATTTGGGTCAGTATTATGGTTCGGCTGAGCTTCAATAACTAAGATGCTAAACATAACTATCATTTCGTGTTACTATAAATTAGCAGATATGGTAAATACGTATGCAATATTTGATTTAATAACCAGTTGAATAATTAACCTTTGATGTTAGTTTATTTTGAATCTCTATATTTAAAAATGGATTGGTGTTTGTTAGTCTCGCTAAAACTCGAGAACAGCTGGACCAATTTGGATAAATTTAGTTTTGCAATATTTGTAAAGCTCCAAGGAAGGTTTAAAAGGTTCGAATAACACTTGTCAGAACGACGTCTGCAGGGACAGCCAGTCCCAAATATTAACTATTAATATTAGTTATATCTTGTGCAAGATTTTCAAATCGATAGCATTAAGACCGTATCGAATCGTATAAACGATTCCTTACGCGTCAGACTAACGTGTATTTAAAGCACACTGCCTAGCTTATTCAGCTAGGCACATTTATCAATGACTACGGATTTTTCCGTAACCAACTCTCGCCTGCTACAGAAAGGTTTGCTACGAGTTTCTGGCTCTCATAGCTCTAAGAGCTTCCAGAAACACACAGTATGTTGTTAGCAACATACTGTGTGGACGAGTGACTCTAAATCACGCTTACCAATGTTGATGATTCTTTTTTTATTCGGAAGAATGTTCTTCCAGGGTAGTTTGATGAGAGTTGGTTAGGTTTTGATGTTGGATTAAATGAAAAAGTAACGGAAGTCTCAAATTTTGAGAAGCAAATCAACAAAACACGCTTACCTAGAGAATGTCTATTCACTCCATTGGTGAAGAAACCAAGACAACATTTTTGGATAACTAACTACTCGTAACTGACTAACTTTAGCCATTGAAATTGTAGTCGATAAGCTAGCTCAACTTGTGACGGATATTATGGTTAGTGCATGACAAACTTGATCGATGTTCTGACCTCTGCTGTAGCGGAACTGACTGCTGCTCTTACCTGGACTATTCATTAACTGTCACACTCGGAGTCAATGTCTACGATTAAACGTTTACTCTTTTTTCTTCATTATACGGGGTCATATTACCAATCATGATAGGCCATATTTTGGGGTGTGATAAGTAGTACAAATACGCAAAGAAGTCTCAAGGCCTGTTTTGGCAAAAACTAATTACATTAAAATTATAACGGTTCACTAAACCGTTATAATTTATAATCAGCAATTAGAAGTTTACACAATGTCTTATAACCTTTTATTTCTATTTTAAAAACTAGTTTCAAACAGGCATTCGGATGACCGAATGGCTTCAAAGATAAATTGATAATTTTGATACTATTTTCATCTTGGGCGTAATATAAAGCCACACCATTGTTGAGCCATCTCCTTTTTAAAAAGTAATGTTAGACTTCCTAAATGCGTACACATGGCGCATTGCACGGAGTCCACAGCACTACGCTTCGGCTGTAGGTGACTGTACCTTCAACTACATATACCCGCTTCCTTAATCGATCCTCTGACCAGTGTTGTGGCGGAGATGTCCGCTGCCAACTCCAGGCGATTCATTATCTGTGACGCGCAGAACCAATATCTACTATCAACGTTTGTTCTATTGTTCAGGTTAATTATATGCTACTAATATAATTATGTGTTTGATTGATTGGATTGACTGTATTAATTATCGCAGTATTACCACGAAGATCGATTTGATATCTTGGAGATTTAGATTTAATGAAAGTAGTGTTATGTATCTATTTTTCTAATTATGAACGAGTGTGAATTTCTCTAAAATATGACTCAGTCCCTTTAAATCTGATTATTAAGGATCTTTTCCTGGAACCAGCCCTAACATATTTCTTTGAGTTAACACTCTTGGCAAAATTAATTTTGCTAAAAAAATATTTTTAGACTTCCTTGCATCGATGCCCGTTATAAATCAAGGATGAAAACCGAAACGTAAAAACTAAATCGTTTCTGAAAACCCGATAGTACATTGCAGAATTATTTAAAATAGTATCTAACTTGCTTAGTGCTAAATGGCTTGAAAAATTTAAAACCACGAGTATTTTCGTCTCTACGAAAATAGTGGGATTCAGAAATCCGAGTTTGTAGCCACTTCTTAATTAGATTACATTTGCTCCGAGCAGATATTCTGCTTTTAGAAGTAGTTAGAGTTTAAAATGAACCTGTGGTGCGGCAGATCAGAGCAACTACGAGGTGGCTGAACTTATACTAAACGGCGAGAGCAAGCTAGAACTGCTTATTAGCAGTCAAGGCTAAATTGCATTTAAGACGGTTCAGAAATTCAATGAAGAAGTTTATCTTTGCACACAAGGATGCTCAGTTAAAGAGAACCTCGCGTTAGTGAACCTATTAATACAAATAAACCTACCTATTACCAACTGAAAGGGCGTCTACCAAAGCTGCTTACAGTTGCTTTCACAATTTGGAATTGCAACAATCAATTGTATATTTGTTAGAAAATATTAGATTTTCAGATTCTAATTGACAATTCAGAAAATATGATGATTCAGTAGAGGTGTAGTTTTTAGTGAAAATAGCGCAGTCTATTAGATGAATGATAACAAAGCGATAAATAAAAGTAAAATATCAATATGTAGGCCTTATTGATAATTCGCCTAATACATGCCTATGCATTTTGTGCTTCGGAAAGCACGTTAAGCAGTTGTTCCGGCTGGTTGTCAGTTCAAGCTTAACGACTGACATCCAGCCGGACCAACTGCTTCTGCGGCTCAGAACATTTAAAACATCTGACAACAAGGTTTTTCAGTGATCTTATATCTTCCCACAATGCGCCCTGTTGTTGTAGTATGGCTCATGCCTTCTCTTAAGATAATTGAGGTGAAGCCTGTGCTCAGCAGTGGCATAGGGGCTGTTTTGCTTTACGTAAATAACGGCCGTTTTGCTTCACGTAAAAAACGTAAATAGCGTATATAATAACTCTTTCCCAACGGGGTGGGCAGATACCACTTCTTTACACTTGCTACGATCCCGACACACACCTTGCGCCTCCTCTTCTTTCATGAGCCCTTTCATACATGCTCGTCGGCTAAAGGTACTCCTGACCTGAGCCTTTCTGAGAACATCGTGAACTTGTCCAAGAAACGCTCGTCCTAGACGAGCGTTTACCTTCCCTTTCCAACAGTTCTATTCATCCTCGCTCTATAAATCCGTTTCGGTAATCGCCTTTCATCCATTCTTTCCATTATGACCAAACCACCTCAGCATTTCCATCTCAATTTTAGTAATAATGTTTTCTTTGATGTGAAAGATCGCGCTCTTATTGCATAGTTTTTTATTAAATCAACCAGTTTTGCTTTTATCATCTTAAGTACCTGTCGGTGCCGTTGCAATGCGGCGCTGCGAGGTGATTGTGTGAGTGGTGCGGCGCGGGAGTGGCCGACGCATGCGGCGTGTGCGGCGTGCTGCGCCAGCCGCTCAGCAGCGGCGCTTCTCCGCTGGCACCCAGCAATTTTAATCTGTGGAAAAAATCGTGAATCATACGAGAATCGTAGCAACCAAGCATCTTAACATCAACCACGTGGCCCAAGCTTCACCTGACCACGCGGACTTGGTGCTAATTGTTTAAGAAGTTAAAGCATAGCTAGTTAAAGACATATTAACCTTACTGTCAGATGTTATCAATCCTCAAGGACCAACTGGTTATATTCCATCGCGTTTGTCACAGATTTTTACAAGCATGAAAAAGGTACAAATGAAGGTCTTAATACCAACAAACATTCTCGACCAGTCAATTGCTATCCTGACCTTACGTGCGTAGCTTAACACCGGTAATAGATGCATATCCGCTAGCCCGCTGAAGCCACGAATGGCAACTTTTTAAAGATGATTAAAAATAAAGTTCCTTTGGATCATCTTTGCCTTGGCCATCAGACCCCAAGCAAAGCAGATTTTGTACTGAGGATGTCAGATGCTGTTATTCTTATTACGATTATATTTTCTTAGTAGATATAGTTGAAAAATCTTCTACAATTGATAAAAAAAATAAAAATATAAAGTAATGAGACCTTGACAACTGGCGGGCTATGGACCATAAAGAGTGGAAAGCAGGGGAGGTAGTGCAGTACCTACTGCTGTTTGACCTGCAGTGAAACAGCACAGACTCATAATAATGTTAAATATATATTGAATGCAATACCTAATTGAAGTACGATTTGTATATATTTTTAATACTTCTAATAAAAGCACCAGTCTCGTGGAGTCAAATTAGTATTTAGTTATGTTGTTGACGTATCTACTTTCGAAAAGTCAATTTTAGAAACAAAATGAAATAACCTGTCGAATACAGAAACATAATTTCAATTTCAATATCCGAAACGTAATGTACAAAGTCGCGATCTGTAGTTTTGGATTAGTTTCCTAGAAACTTTATCTGAACGCTCATTTGCAATGAGGTCGCAGGTTTGAACAAATCCAAACAAACCTAGTAGCAAAGATAATAAATAATTAATTAATAAAGTAATTAAATGACGTTTTCAAGTGGCCCTTGACGTGAATTTTATCGTCAAACACAAACGTTTGTATTGTGATTTTGTTGCCATAATCCGTAATATTTTATTTCCCGAAAATGAAATTGTAGATTTACAGTTAAGTATTACGATACTGACTAGGTAGGATTCTATCTAAATCAGGTATAAAGACTGTAAAAACGGGCTTTATAAAAGATTTCATCAAGAAAGTTTGCATAATTTAGTCAAGACTAGGGAGCTGTGATGATTTGAGACATCATGAGAAAGATTGGCTAAGCCTGCCACGGGATCGAACTGTTTGGAAAGGATTGGGAGAGACCTTTGCCCAGCAGTGGGATGATTAAGATTAGGTTATAAAAAGGGAGCTAAATACAAGTGTATGTGCAAAAACGACGCTGAGTAAGAAAGCCAGACTGATTCGTAGCGTAAGTCAGCGGAAAATCCTCCGGATCGCTACACCACATTGTAGCTGCGAAAATTGATAGCAGAGGATAATCTACGCATTATATCAAACGTCATACTAAATTGAATATTTGTCTGAAAAGGGGAGAAAAATAAGCCCGGATAGGCAACGCAACCGATTTACTAACAATGTTTTCATATACCTTTGGGTGAAAACAAATTGAGATATCACTACACAGTATAAAACAAAGTCGCTTCGACTAATCCTACTAATATTTTAAATGTGAAATGTACATACAAACGTATGTATGGATATGCCGTGTTGCTCCTTCACGTAGAAACTACTAAATGGATTTTAATGAAACTTTACAATAATGTAGTTTATACATCTGAATCGCACATAGGCTACAATTTATAAAGAAATATTACTTTTTACTAAAGATCTGAAAACCAGAAAAAGACATGTGGTCATGTTGGCATCAGGCGGGAAACGAATCAGCATCTTTCGCAAACCGGGCGACTGCACTAACCACTGCTGCTACTGAGACCATTTACAGACCGGCCGAATCTTTCTGGTATATTTACCCTATGAGCCAGGGTGATTTCATCAATGTTATAGGCATCCACCTCTAACACTCGAAGGAAATAGGTATCATTTCAAATATTTAACTTCCGATTAAGATGAAAAAGCTATTACTATGTTTTATTATTGTTTTAGCATTTTCCATGGCGTATCATTACTAAAGATCTGAAAACCAGAAAAAGACATCATGTCATGTTGGCATCAGGTTGGAACATTTTGCCAACATGACCAAATGTCTTTTTCTGGTTTTCAGATCTTTAGTAAAGATACTGCGTGGAAAATGTTAAAACAATAACAAAATATAATATTACTTTTTGTTTTTCAACTTAAGTCCACGCGGACGAAGTCGCGGGCGGCAGCTAAGTAGTGCCTAACTAAATAGGAAGTCGTGCGTTAGTAAATTGTTTGAATTAGCAATTCATTGACACGCGACGGCAAGCACACACTCGTTAATCAAGCCGCATTTGGTTTGCTAAACCATTAAATAGGATTTCTTGTCCAATTACCCCAATCAGCGTATAACGGATGCACGCACTCATATCAACCAAATGGATGAGTTTCGCGAGGTGCCATCATGGCGCTTACTGAATTCATTGTTTAGAATAAACGATTAAATACGTGCGTTGAATATTTTATTTCTTTTTAACATATTGTGTATTTTGGTGCACATAATAATACATGAAAGTATTTTATTCTATATCTAGATTTACCGTGATATTACCGCCACATTCTCATAATATGTAAGTGACCATTTAAGTCAGAAATAAGTAAGTACTGCATATAAAAGCTAAGAAAGTCGGTCCATAGTTACTACACCAAATTTCTGTTTTTCTTGAAACTGCCGATGCGCTTGATATTTCATTTGATATCAAAAAGCAGCACGATAAAAATAACAGCATGGCTAATTTTTCCTCTGATTTAGGTAAAAATTCCATTCAAATTAGATTAATTCAGACTGCTGCTGTGTAATGTCATTTTCGAGTAGTTGGACTGCACAAGTACGATGTCGTGTACGAGCATCGTGCTAAGTATGATTCGTATAGAGGAAAAGCTAATGTACGTGCGAAGTTTGAAACTAATTTTGAAAAGACCCTTAAGCGCCATTACAAGTTTTGATACGGGTCCGCGCTATTTAACGGAGAAATCGCGAACAAGCGAACCCTAAATCAACATTGACTACTAGAGTATTCATTAAATTATAGTAAATTTTATCCTCATACAACTATTCCCTGGGCCTACACTGAGTTGTCTCTCGGGGCTAACTTCGTAACCAGGACTATCCAGGTACAGTACACTCAGCATCAAAACCATGTGACCCTACATTGGCTGAACACATACAAAATATGTGGGTATACTGTTTTAAAATAGTATTTCACTAGTTTTGGTTTCGAGAGTTTTATAGTATTGGAATTGCTTTTCTCAAATTGTTGCATAAGCTGTTACTTATAAACATTTTTTTAGGCTGACTGTACTGACTTCACATTTACTTTCTCTATTAAATAATTCTAACAAACTAAAATGTTTACTTAGGGATTGTTCTGTGATTGTCGACATAACTAATTGGATTAAATATTGAAGTCAAATTAAGAGGTAATGAGCATGGAAATCTAAATATTAACTTTTAAATTGGCGAATTGTGTTTGTTCAACAATCAGCCTGCTCACATTGTCTGTTTTGGGCGGAAAATAGCGTTGAGTTTGAAATAAAATTTTACTAAAAAATATTTTTTGTTGCGTAAGCACAATACACAAAAATACACTGTACACACGAAGTTACACAATAATAAAAAACCTTAGAAATTGTTTGGCTCAGTTCTTTTCAATCAAACGATCACATTCGCGTAAGTAGTTATTGAGTTCTACAAAACGCCAAAATACAATCTCACAACTTTAATTTTCGGTGTGCAATTGCAGAATGGCACCTCAGTTCATTTTAAAAAATGATAATAATGTTTTGAACAAAAACAGTAACCGCAACAAGAATCTACCCAAAATTACATAACATAAAGTCTAAAGCAATAAAGACTCCTAACATCGCACCTTTTCGCAAATGATAGCGCGGTGAAGTCGAAAGCTAACCAACACGTTACCTCTGCTAACGTATTCGATAGGGTTGTCAAGACTTTTGGTTCGAAAACAGAAAGGACTGTTTACGAGTATGTGTGTTTACGACACCCATGACAACTAGTGTCATGTCATAATCGTCATAGGTCATAGTTTCATAGTTAACTCCACAAGATGGAGTTATACGTAGACGAATCGCGCAAGTATTGTGTGGCCGCCGAATTATATAGCCTTCGGATTAATTTCTATGGGCAAGTTCAGCATCAGTTCAAACCAAGATCAACAAGAAGAAGTACCAAGTAAAAGTGATATACTAAAATAGTCTTTTAAGTCAGTGCAGTCTAGTGATTTATTTCAACCAGTTCCATCAGTGCATCCTCAGTTCACCATTTCATATTCATGGTCCATCGAGATGGATCTTTTAGGAGAATCAGCTCATATTCATGATCCATCGAGACGGATCTTTCAGGACCATCAGCTCATATTCAATGTGCTCACTTTGTGCAATAGACTTCCACCAAACAGTTTGTTCGGTTTTTCTGAGAATAGAGAGGACTGCTTAATTAATGGCTGGCTTTAACCACACTTTATAAGGTACGATAATATGCTGAACGGGTTTCTTGGGAGTCTTTAAGTATAAAATTGGACTAAAACTTTTCCTTTAAAAATGAGTTGCTAGTTTTTCACGCAGATTATACAGACACAAATGTTACGGTCTGCCGGTTCGCTTACACCCCTAATCCCCACAGCCTAATGACACGGATATTATGGTGGGAGGCAACTTAATAGTTGCGTCACCCTCACCAAAAATAGGCCGGCGATAATCCGCGAAGTTATGTAGATACGAGATTTTCAGAAAAGGAAAATTCGTTTGATGTTCAATCGACTTAGCAGCACGCGAGCGGCCACCGGTAGAAATTGGTTTTCCCAATACGACATTGGTAGCGGCTAAAGGAGCCGCTTGCTAGCTGTCGTACCGTGAAATGAGATATAAACCGCTCAAAAATGTGATCGGCACCGTTGCGGCGAACGGTCGACCACGATTGAGGGTAAATGAAGTCGTTTAGGACTAACACTTGCGTTGTATACACGCGCGAGCTTTTAGGGTTGAGTGACCCGGAGTGAAGATTATACCATCCATGTTTGTAAGATTCAAACCATCGTGAAACCTGCGGTTTCAAGGATCAGATGGGATCGGATCGTATTTTGAGGAATTTGTCAATGACAAAAATCATAAGTGGTAAATGAATTTCAGAACTATGCTTTAATAGAAAGATATTCACACAACTTTCAATAGAACTGACGTCGATCACCAAACAAATGCGTTGACCGTTGGAAAGAAAACAAGTTTATGCTCAGTCATTCTTAACAAGATTTTTGACTACACACTGCAGTGTAAATATCACAATTAGATATCTCTGGACATTATTCTACACAGTGCCATCTATCCCCAAATTAAGCAATGCTTTTACAGCTTGTTTGTGCTATGGTTTATTATACAACGGATAAACATAGGTACCTAAATACCATTTTTGTAAATACACACATCAAAAGTGTCTAGGGATATCTCAAGCATTTTCATACAAAGTATAGCTATTGGGGAGGCTGTAAAAATTAAAATATTGATACCAACGTAGAAATTTTTAGGACACAGAAACTGCTATATCTGCCCTTTCAGATTGTATAAAGAAATTCATTGTGGTAGCATTATTGTACAATCGTAAGGACGTTAAAAAAAAGACAGATTTTTCTTTTAAAAGGTTTCAAAACTTTAGCAAAATCAAAGATATTAGATAATGCTCAGCATTATCTTAGAATAACTCGAGGAAACAGGCATAAGATAAAGGTTAAGAATATTCCAAAAACGTTTGATTTTGCTAATATTTTGAAACCTTTTAAAAGAAAAATCTGTCTTTTTTTTAACGTCCTTACGATTGTACAATAATGCTACCACAATGAATTTCTTTATACAATCTGATAGGGCAGATATAGCAGTTTCTGTGTCCTAAAAATTTCTACGTTGGTATCAATATTTTAATTTTTACAGCCTCCCCAGTAGCTATACTTTGTATGAAAATGCTTGAGATATCCCTAGACACTTTTGATGTGTGTATATTATACCTGATATACACACACCAGGGTAGCCCCAGACCAGTACAAACAGACATGTTCATGCACACGTATGTTTGTACAGTGCGGGGATCGAACCCGCGACCTTTGTTATAGTAGCCAACTCCTTAGCCATTATACCAAATCGGTCGTCCAGTATGACAGTCCATACTTCTCTTACTTCTTTATCCTTAACTCTAGTGTAGTGATAACTGAGTTACAATTTAATAGATATCTGATTCGTAATGATACAGTCTATCTATGATATATTCAAAAACGTGACAAGTGCAACAGCCACGACAGGAAAGAAAACATCACTTTAAGATTTCAAAGGATGTCTTGGCAAACTAGATCATGTATCAGTTGGATCGACACATAAAAAAGCATCTACGTTTATATTGTTTTATTTGTAGATATTGTGCCTTAGGTAAACAAAGAGACAGAGAGGGTACAATCGATGGCATTTTCACGCTCAGCAATTAGTTCCTCTCTTTACGACCGCCGTCAGTCGAACAAGGTTTGTGTGCGCCTATACGGCTTAAAGTGATTCACGCCCGGCTCTGTACCCGTTACCTAACAGACGAAAAATTACATGGAAGCTTTTTAAGGAGCAATACGATAACTTACCAAAATCATTTATCCTCAATATTATTTTAGCTTTTGAGCTCATTTTATTTATAACTACGATGCTGTTATTTGTTCGTTTAAGTGAATTTAAACGTCCTCGAAAACACTTTTTTATGATTTTCTGAATTATACAGATTTAACAAAAAAAATACTATCTACTCATAATTTTTTTAGTGTTGAATTGTCCTAATAAACTAACAACTAATAACGATTTGCCGAAATATTTTACACAGCTTCTGTGAGTAATAATGACCGAGCCCCCACGTCCGTGTAACAATTTCCCGCTCCTATCACGGCGGGTTAAACAAAAGCTTTAGTTATGAACTGACCAAACAACGTATCCGTGATGTCCATTTAAGCGGGGCTTGAATTATTTCTATACCCAACTATCACAATCTACTTGGAAAATACAGTAATGTCATAAGCAGCAAACTATTCCGAACATAGTTGTACAGGCCCATTTGACACGTTAACAAAAGCGTCCATAAAAGGGACAAAACACCGCCTAAAATATCAATCACCCCGTGATGCGGTTAACGTGCAAAGTCTCCATTTAGGCGGCGGAGGGTTCGAGAGCCTGTCCTTGTTTGGGCAAGGCGAGGGCCCTCTCCTTGAGTGCCGCTTTAATCATGAGTGTTGACTCGATGGGCCTCGGCACGTGGAAAAGACTGTAGATTGGCCCTCGGCCGCGCGCCGAGATATTGATGTTTTGTTCATCTAATGGATCGCGTGGGACGGTGTAACACTTTATGAAATTGCTAAAATGATGTGGGAACTAAAGGCTGTTTGTACCAGGGAAACCATTGAAAGTCACAATTAATTATGATTAGAGCCATTTTCGTTCATAAATAAGGATGGACATTAGTAGGTCCTAATAAGTATTAGTGGGTACGAGGGTAACAATTCGCCTATGCCGTTTGGTATTAATAATAAATAAGTATTTATTGACGAATAAAGAAAATGCTAATGTATAATGCTAAACAATATCTTTGAAAATATAATCTCAACTACTTTTCAAGATTTGGGCTCTCAATTATTTAAAGGTAATATATTATACACATCTGTTTTTAAGTGACATTTGACATCTTGCATTTAAAACCTTCCGTTATGTATTTGTGAAAACTTTCAAATATCGTTTATAAATCACCCAAACATACATAGTGAAGAAGCTATCGTCTTAAAATACAATGAATATGATAGCAGTCAACAAGCTGATACTATTCAAATTGCCTGATAAAAAAATAATATAGACGTTGCTTTGGAATCTTGACATAGTAATTCCCTTTGACCCTAAACAAACAAAGCATGATAATAAACTCATGGCGGTCTAGTAGGCCCTTTTTTGCTACTGATACATACTTAAATATTTTTGCAAGCATGTTGTTTGGGGGACACAAACACCCAGTCAGGTCTTAAAGATGAAATGACTTGCTAATGCCGTTTTGTGTTGTTTGTAACCTTAACAGTGTTTTTATCTTTGTTACTGGGCTTGCTTAAATAAAATAAATCAAATAATACAATTTTTCATCCCAACGAGAAATCAACCTGTGTCGAACTAGGCATTATCAACTTTAAAAAGTTTTACCTGAATACTTACGATATTATTAGCAACATAAAAATCTGTCTTGCCTACAACGTAAAATTACCCAATCGTTAGCAATAATTTGGTCCAACTCTAACTTGTCGGATATAGTCGAGACAAGGATTCAATAGAAATGAAAACTACTTTTCTTGTATTTAGAGCGCTTATTACTTATTACTACTATCCGTAGATCCTCATTGAAATGTCTGCCACTTGAGATTTCAATCGGGCTTAATTGGCACGAATGCTCTTAAATATTCTCAAGCATTGTTCAGACGCCTTGTAGAAGGGTGGGTTTAATAATATAATGTCATCTTTTTGTATCTTCATTAAAAATACCGTTTAGAATCAATGAAATTGTGTAAGACCAACCTCTAAGTGATTTTGTTGTACAGTGCACGACGTTAAGTTTTGACAAAGCATTTGTTGAATGTTTGTTGAGCTTTTGTTTAATTGATATAAGGTTTTTTAAAGCAACTAAGTTTGTGAGTACTTTTTTAATTTTCACTAAACTTTTTGAATTTTGAATGTATATAACATACAAAGTTTTAAATGTTTTTGTTTGATCTATTATACCAGTGCCTCTAAATAAACACATGTTGTTAGAAACATCTCTGTGTTTCAAACCACAACACCAGATTAAACTAAAATATTGAAAACTGCATTATTAATAAATAGTTGGCAATGAACTTTGAAGATCAAAGTTAAAATAAACCCATTCTAAACAGTGCACATTTATAAAATTACTCTTCTAACAAAGCATCTATCGTCAAAATTTTTAAGAGTTTTTAAAGTTTTTTGGGTTAAAATAGAAATATGCAGCTTGTTTTCAGAAGTCCCATTAAATTTCAATTTAAACTGAGTGGGAAAGCACTATAATACTTTCTTAGTGAAGTTTGTATTTTTATTTATTTCCAACTATTCGTCTATTCTCGAAGTACTGGTTTATGTTCTTTTCAAAACTAGCAAAAATGTTCGAGAAAGATTCTAAATGACGCTTACAAACCATTTCACTGAATATCGCCTAAGTTCAAAACACTGGCCCTCAATACAAATATGTTTTTTTTTAAACCAAGGCAAGCTATTTTGTTGAGGTGCGTTACTACTGCGGTGTTTCGTAAGGCTGACGAACTCCACTTTCTACCTTCTGTAAATCAGACAGACGCGCGTCAGGCCCTATCTGCCACGTATATTAGCGTCACGAATGACGTCATATTATATCTATGTGTGCATGTAAGTACCTAGCTTTGTGTGCTCTCCGGGAACGCGAGAGGTCGAGTTCACTGGCGGCGGTGCACGCTGTGCCGGCCTGCAGCGAGCCGCGGGAGCCGCCCAGCCGTCGCGAGCCCAGCCGGCACGTCATCATTTCTGTAACAAAGTATAAAATACATTAATTTTCCAACCGCTAATGCGACATTATTTTTGGAACAATTTATTAACAATAGCGCTGGTTGACAGATTAAACCATTCAAAAACATTTACATGCAGAAATAATGGCAAGTCTTGTAGTTAATTGAAAAAGGTAGGTTCAGTTTAAACCGTGATTTCTAAGTCAGTTCCGAAAATAAATGAAAAGGTGAAAGTTGGATGCGATGAAAAATTGGTCGTAATATGAGATTTTTTGAATCTACAAGCCCTAACTCTTGCAACTTCGCCAAGAGACTTTCAAAATCTTCGTGACGGCAGTAAACATCTTCGAAGTCACACATTGTGAATGAGATGGAGAGAAGAGAAGAGGAGAGAAGTTAAAGGTTTCTTATCTGTTAGTGCGTTCCGATCAAGGAGCTGTGATCAGTTTTTTTGAACAGGGTTAGCCATTATCTCGTGGAGTTTGTGCGCCATTTTTACATTAAAATGTTTAGGTGGTGTACAAACTATCTATTCACTGAAATAAATTCTATCCAAAGTTTGTCTAAGCAATGTCGAACCCGAAATATAACCTTACACAACAGCAAACATGCCTGAATATGGTAGAAATGCACGCAATAATGTTTGCGATAAACTCCAATCTCCTTTATAAACTGTTCAAAGGGCCAATCACGACTCAAAGGGAAAACAATAAAGGCAATAAACGCAAGCCATCTCGCGAGCGAATAAAATGAATGAAGGCTCGAATCGAATGAGCCCATTGTTGTGACGATTTCTTTTTATAAACCGACCACAATTTGGCTCCTTCTGGCTCCCGGTCTGCTATTCACCCCCCACACTGTAGTAAGGTTTTAACGTTACACTATTTATAAGCGTCGTTTTTAAGTGGTTGAGTTTGAAAAAATGCGGTCGGTACAACAGTAGAATCAATAAAAAGCGTTAAATAGATCGAAGTAACAATTTTTGAATTAAGTAAGAAAATATTTTGTGGGTTTTCACTCTTTTTGTAAGTTGTCTTTTATCAAAACTTGGGCTTTAAATCCCATACCAACCTGGGGTAGAGGTTTTGTTATTAGGTTAGAGGGCGATTTTATTAAAATTCTGATACATGTTAGTTTTTTGTTTGTAACAAAAAGTCCGTTTTAGCAAAGGACATCATCATACCTTCAGCCTACATTTCATCACTCAGCACCTACATTTTTGGCCCAATGTGTAGGTGTGCCCGCCAAATATATATACCTGGAGTGAACTTAACCGTCTGAGCATTTGTTACATGTTGCAACAAAGCTTTAGATCCTTCTAAATATGCTTTAGCTCATACATATTCGATGTAACTGAATGATAGTTAAAATCAACAAAACGAGAACATATAATATCTTGCATTTACGTTCTCCGTTCAACGCTTGTAGAAAATAAAGTTGGCTACAATTTGTTGATTGCGGCGTCCATTCCCCGCAAGTTCGCTCCAAATAGCGCGGGGAACAGTTACTTCGATCTTGCCGAAGTTCACAACAAACTAAAATAAATGAAATACACAATGCAATCGACTTCGACGCGACTGCACCCCATTCTGAATGCAATAAGATATCGATAGGACAGTGGACAAAATCAGTCAATATCTACCGAACGAATGCTCATTTTTTGTTCTTGTTCGTTGTCTTTTCTTTTCATTATATACTAGCGGTCCCGACAGACGTCGTGCTGTCAAAGGCTATTTGACTGTGGCGGTTCGATAAAAACATTAATTGACCACCAAGAAATACGATTCCACCCTGTTCGACAGGTACCAAACACAGGAACAACGCCGTCAAACGATTTAAAATATTCTGTGTCCGCCACCTGGTTCTATGAAGCTGCTTCTCTTCCAATTTTGCAACAAAATCGATTAAACCGTTCTTGGGTTTTAAATATTGTAAGTAACACGACTTTCTATAATTTACTCAAACGGATTTGTATTGGCTAAAATACTTTGTTCGGGTGGTTTAGTACTTATTTAAAGCTTTCCTCATGTATGAATCTGAATCACATAACGCAGGTATTAACCCAGCTTTAATATTATGTACAGAGTTCCATGAAAATCCGTCCATTCACTTCCACGTGATGTTGGACCGAAAAAAACATTCATTAAATTTCTGTTCTAAACTGTCGGACGCGAATTGAATTCGAACATGAAATCCTACCAATGCGATGCTTTTCTGGTATATCTATTTTTAGACAGACAGATATTGTGAAGTCCAGTATATACAATGCACTATTATTTTGAAATGTAATTTCATGTATATTCATTGCGATTTTATGTATGATGACATAACATACGCTCGTGAGTAGGTATATTGCAAACGGAGTAGTGCGGCGGACTATTTTTTCTTCATTGATGTCAATAACATTCCTGGCAAATTATGTACAGCAAGTATTTTTTTGCGAACTAAAAGAGATCCAATGTCGTCAACAGAATCACGTAACAGGCGGAAGGGACTATCATGTGCGAAGGTAAAATGGCATCAGTGAAAATGATCCAGTCCAAATAATTGCACCCTAGAGCAATAATTGTAACCGCCATTTTGCAAAAGGTACGTTTTATGTAGTTAAATTCTAGAAGCTTTGAAATAATTGTTAATATACAAGTTACTTCACATACCTCGTCTATAGAGATACACACACAGATTGCAAATAGCAAAGCATTCAAATAAGCCTATCTTCTTGTTTACACAATAGGCATATGTATTTACACCGCGCATGTGTGCTCGCAGCTTGTTAAGGCCAGTGTAACTTTTTATTATTCTACGCAAGAGCTCCACTTTAATCGGAGGCCCGCGTGGCCCGAGATACTGACGTCATACGGTCGTAGTATGTAAATAAGGATGTACGTGAATTGTTTCATTCGCGAAATCGCAACGGTTTCGGTAAATTTTAATGACATGTTGCGTCGCAGTGCGGAAAGCCCGGGACTTGTTACCATACCGCCTGCTTATCATGCGTTATGATGACTATTTATTTGCAAACGCGAACCTTAACAGAATTTGGCCGGACTAGGTTACACTGTTAGGTCCGTATTTTATAATCTTACTCAAGCACTAAAATATTTTAGAGTAGAAACTATGAGGTGGCGCCCCAGTCACACTACAATACGCGGGCTTAGTATGGATTGTTGGAAGGATGTAAGGTCAGTTATAAAAACATGAAAAGCCCGTTATTTTGTTCGCTTCACTTTGTCGTATGTCGCAACGAGAAACATCGCCAGTAGTTTTAGTACTGATGTGATTCCAATTCCAATAAAAGTTAAATGACAAATGTAAAAGAACTGACAAGTATTTAATGAATTGACCACCAGAATAGACGAAGTCAGTATTTGTAATTTCTACATATTGAATGTGATATTATGTCGGATGCGGGCATAAGGTTCATAGATTTCAACCAATTAATAGTACCTCTAAGTATAGTACTTACAGTAGAATGCTGTTATTGATTGCTTGTGTCCATCCCATTCGTATTTGTGGTTTCATTTTATGAAAAGTAATTTCTATAAAATACTTACTGAGGTTTACAAAACAAAAATAAAATATCTTAGCATAAGTTTTGTATCCTATTCCTTCTTTTTTTGAACCAAATATCTTAAACTAGCTGCTAGTTACACTTCGCGTCTAAGCTAAACTGAATCTTTTTTGTAGTTCTATTTCTCCGTTGCCAATGAAATGTGTTCCTATTTTCATGCTCCGACAATACGATTACATCATTTGAAAAGAGTTTAAAGCAGACACTTCTTTTTTAAAATAGTTCCAAAAGAATTAGCTCATGAGCCCGCAGTACACATGGGCCAATTAGTAGGGCCGTCTAGCTACTTTGGCTAATAGGCTAGACTGACTGTTTTTAATTTTTATTTATCATCGGAAGACTTTACATTTATGTAACCAATCGTAAAATTCGAGATATCACAATTTGGATGCACATTTTTGGACTTGCCCAAAAGCACTTCATAGAAACGTGACTGTGATAATGACGTCACGTTTTTGTAAGGAGCGCAAAATACATGGGTTACAAAATAGTACTTGTCCACCCAAGTTTGCAGGTCTATTCTGGCCTCATTTTGAAACAATTTTTGATTGTGGTTTCACAATTAGATTTGAATTCAAATATTATTTTTGGTGAACATAAAAAAACGTGCAAAATGACTCATAGTCCGCACCATCCACCAACATGCCGCCAAGTGGCTCTCTACACAATGGCGTTCAAAAATCTTAAGACCAAGTCAAAAAAGTATTTTGAATATAGCAAATGGCCCATTGTTTTCAGCACTCCGCCGTATTGGTGAAATAAAACGGCGATGCAGCCTCAGTCGTTGCACTCGAACATCGCGAATAACAGGCGGCTCACGCGCAAAGCCGATTAAACTTCAGCCAATTATCAGTTGTTTAAGTATTGTAATGGAATGCAGCCATTAATTGCTTGTTTCCTTCCCATCCGTACGTGAGGCTCTATTTTATTTTTCCTCGTTTGATTTTCTTTCCAATATTTTAAGATTACAGAATACTGACAAAAGGTTATTAGAATCGTTTTTTACTTAGTTCCTTATTTGAAATGTTCACCTAGCTCCGTCTCACCCTAGAAATTTTCTTTTTTGTAAATAATGTTCTCTCTTGCCAATAAAATTCATACATATTTTCAAACTGCAATATTTAGGGTTAACCCAACAACAAAAAGTCGTCACTAATTAGGTTACGACTTTTGCATTAATGGTAGTTGGATTGTAGACCAAAAAAAAAAAAACTTGTAAATATTTATTTTATGTTTTTTATTTTTTGTATACAATAATTTATTGATCAGGTGATATCATTGGAATTTGTAATAGTTTTTTTTTCTTTTGAACCGTTATCATCAACTAACTGTTACGCTGCCCATCTAACTTGATATTTTTTTATAGATTTTTTCGCTCTAAATGTTATTTATTGACATTTACGTACTACGTTATGATAGAAACAGTTTAAAGTCGAAACAACGATACGTTTTTGTTATGTTCCAAAAGCCTTGGCTATAAGGCAAAAAGTATTTTGAATATGGGAAATAGCCCATTGTTCGTTGCACTCCGCCGTATTGGTGCAATAAAAGCACGCAGTCAGCTCGTTTGCCGTTCCACTCCGCTCATTACACCGGCCTCGCTTAGCAGGCAACTCACGCGCAGAACCGATTAACCAATTACGATTTTTATAAGCCACCATTGGTTGTTGTCTCCCCATTTGTTCGTGAACGACATCATTTCAATTTCACTAGTAGATTTTGTTTTTAATTTGCCAGAATTCTATAGATGTTTATAAACAATGGGTTTGCGATTCTAGTAGTAACGCAGAAGGGATCTGCTTGTAATACGGATGGGTGGCCAGATAAAGGTTTCGGTACATGCAGGCAGCCCACAACTGGATACTCTGGAAGACTGTGTATAGTAGTGGATGTCTGAAAGATTATACTAAGTATTTACTTGAAACCTTATCTATGAAATAAAAAGTGCTTTACATATTTCTTAATTTTTACTTTGTTGTTCCTTTGAGTCGGAAGTTTATTACATATTAAATTTAATATGAATAACGATACATTATAAATACGTTTCCTCGCTTACAAATCACGCATTTCGAACGGTTAAGCATGTACAAATTCTTGGCTTACAAAGGCGATGGGCATTACGCAACCCGGCCAAACCCTAATCTGGCGTGGCGTATGCAAATTAACAGTTAGCTGTATCGTATGATAAGAAGGCGTCGTGATCCAGTGGTTAAACACTCTACCCCAGAACCCTGTTATACCGAGTTTAAGACTGGCCGGAACACTACTTATGTGTTCATTGTAAAAATTGCGGCTAACTCTCCGGTGATGGAAAGCACCAATAAAAAAACAAGGAAACCCGGATCCCTAGGGTCCCACGTTAGGTTCAAATTAGCTCCGTGAAATGTGGGCTTCTCAAAGTTCCGTTCACCATGACGGTAATAATCAGTGTGCCTCTGACTAACCCGTTTGGGATATGGTCGTGAGGGTATGTTATGTTTTAAACGGCATTACGCAACCCGGCCCAACCCTAAAACGGCGTGGCGTATGTAAATAAACAGTCATAACGTATGATAAGCAGGCCTTACGGTAACAAGTCCCGCGCTTTCCGCACTGCGTCGCAACATGTCATTAAAATTTACCGAAACCGCCGCGATTCTGCGAATTAAACAATTGCGTACAGTCCGTTACAAACGGATTGATGTACGGTGATGAAAAATACTGGCTGTGTGTAGTTCTAGATAGTAGATAGGTTACATCGCAAAATAGGTAGAAGGCTATATCGCTGCCAGTATTATGTCTGGAATTAGAATGTTTTTTTATCTAAGCGTCCGCACACGAGCCACACGCCACACCCCACTATAGGAAAATGCCAGTGGTGGCGTTTTGTGGCCTGAGCGGGGACGCTAATAAATTATGTATCTATTAAGATTGGTTAAAGCATATTTGTTGGCCCTAAACACTTATAGTACAAAACTTTTTGAAACAATTTTGAAAGGACAGGAATGAAGACTTCTGTCAACAAAGTGAATAAACTTAGTGAATGGACTCTGTATGATATTTCGTAGCATCGTAGCGCGCTACAGTGAAGGCATTCGTAGCACGCTATCGACCCGCTGCGTAACAAGCTCGTAGAGTCTTCTTAATTTGATATACAAAAGAAAACTTGAAAATAAAACAACACAGAGACACGAAAAAGTTTTGAGGGCTTATGATATCTCTTTTTTGAACCACACACAAAACATCGTCAGAAATAATTATTTGAAATAAACGATCATATCAGCGCTGTAATTGAAATCGTAATTTTGAGGTTTGATGATTCCCCATTAATCTTATCACAATCCCCGATTATTATATAACAGATCTTTATTATACCTTCCTGATTGTACTTACTGAATGAACGATTTCTATTTCAAATCACTAATTCATCCTGAATTCCTAGCTTTAAAATATAGTGGTTTCCGCCGCTTTGTATGTATCAAAAAGAGATGGTGAAACGAGTGAGTAGTGCGGGTGAATAGAGGCGGCCCTCCCGAGATAATGCCGGCTGCTGTCCCTCATTACTTGACATTCACATGCCAAGAGTCTGCAGCGGCTTTAAGCTCGCCCTATATTTTCTTCTTTGCATCTTCTTTGCTTCAGTTCTTACTTTAAAATAAGTAAAACAAATAGCTAGAACAGCGTCTATGCAGTTTTTGCACTTGAGGTGCTAAGAGGATTAAGTTTGTTTAAAGAATGGATTTTAAAAATATACTACAAGCTTTACTGTGTTATCTCTCTCTTGGATTAGCTTAGTGCATTGTTTGGTGTAATCGTGCTTGTTATAGGTACACAGCGGATCATAGGTTCGATTATTGTTCTGCAGCTGGGTATTTTGTTATTGATTGCACAAAATGGCAAGGGAAAGGTACAATTTGAAGACTTAATGCCTAGATGCATTCTTAACTACTCAACTGCAAGGCCTATACGATATTTTTAGGAGAGATTTAAGAAATTTGCGTATTATTTGAAAGCTTTCAATATTTCCTAAGTAAGAGTATGCAGTTTTAGTTTGTGCCGAAATCGGCCTCAAGACTACTTTCAACATTTTTCGATATTCCTCATAGTTTAGGATTTGGCCTACCACGCCCACTTGAAAAACTCACCCTGTGTACTTAATAAGATTAGTTAGCGGGTCCGCAATAGAGATAAATTATGCAGATTGCACACTAAGCCAGTTGCCAAGGAGTAGCACTGTTAGTTGTGCGAAATAATTTTAATGTTTACCAAGCAGAGAATGATTCAAAAATTCAAAAATTCAAAAATACTTTGTGATTATCTAGGTAAGATGTTGATTACCAAATCAACAAAACTTAAGTTTTGAATAACTGAATCTATTCTGAAAGACGGCAATCACACGTATTTAATCGTAATATTTAGTTCGGCTGATAAAAAAGTTCCCAAATAATTGAATTTCAATCCTTCCTATTATTTAATTACAAAAAATATGTATATTTATGCATAGATTGTGCAACGTTTTGTCCTCTAGGTCTTCTAGGACAGATTACTTCGGAGTGACATGGCCATCTGAATTGTACTTGCCTAAATGTTTAACCTTAATCTTGCTGTAATGTCTTGCTACGTGTAATAAAGATTAGATCTTATCCTCTCCTATCTTATCTGAGTTCCTTTCAACTTGCTAAATCTTCAGTGCTCGAGGCTTTTCGTGTACCATTGAATTTTGCTGAACTTTACGCCTTTTCCCAGTGCCAAACTCCACCTCGACAGCCCAATTTATCGCAAAATCACGAATAGTATCCTTTGGCTACCGATTGCATAATCCCAGTAACTCGTCGAGGCAGGACTTTGAACTGCCGGCATTCGGTCTTACATCACTGTCGCTGGCGCCCGACAAAGGAAGGATTCAATTAGGATTTACAAACATTACCTATCGTGTTTGTGAACTTTGCCAGCCTACACAGCCTAGCTACAGGTAGGTATAATTATGTCTGTTGCAATTGGGTCGTTATTTAACAATTCTACTTTAGTATCGTAAAAAAAATGAACCTTAAACACAGAAAACTTGAAACTTTACGTTTATGAAACGCATTTGTGTATACACAATTACAAGCAGTACTTTGAAATAAAACAACTTTACGGATTCTACTCGCGGTGTTATATTTTCTTTCATTTTCTAACCCGACGTTAAAGTTGTTTTATTTCAATGTATAGTGTTCGCGTAAATATTAGAAAACATTAAGCAGTTCTTTGTTGGGTTGTCACTCATTTTAAACAGCACCTTGGCCTGAGTGAGAATTAGATGCCAATTATTGAGTGACTAGAAAGTCAATTTAGTTACTTGTTGTGTTAGGAACACCGTGACAGTGATAATGATAATTATTAAACAAAATAAGAGACACCAGAGGATTTTAGTGACAATTTCAAAAATTCAATTACAAAAATTCCGCAACGAAGTCTGTTCATTTCTTAACCACTCGTAGCATACGTACCTACACCACATTTATATATTATAAATTCAATTAGTAACAATAGTTCCACCACCTAGTAAGTCAAAGCGAAATAAATCTGAAGCTACACCAATCACCACCGTTGAAACGCCAAACCGAATTGTGACTTAACAATTTCAACAAGTCTGCGGTCTTTGTCCAACCAGCGCTCTAATTAAACAATTTGACGGAATAATTTAAAACAGAGCAAGCAAACACCGATTTAATGGGTGAATCCAAAATGAAGTCATTTGAAGCACATTATTAAGTAGCAGGTGTTCCGTTATAAATGAATTAAGTCGGTATCAAAAATGACTTAATACCAAAGCCATTAATTACGGCGGGTGCTGCGAGTTGCGACACAAATCTTAACGAGGCCGCAGCACGTCTCGGTAATTAGGGAAAAGAGGAGAAACCACCTATATAAATCATCCTATTCCCACTCAGAGACGATTCTAAGGTCGGATACACACTAACCCAACTAATTACGAAAAAAGTTTCTGTTTTACGCCTCAAGAGTTGGTCCGTTTAAGCTATCGATTATGCCCAGTTGTGGGATAAAGCGGGCCTATAATGATGATGCCTTAGTTGTAGCACGTGTCAGTTTTCTACCCAAGTTCTAACCAATCGATTCTTGTTCATAATTAATTACGTTATAAAAACAAAATATTCGCAATTTATCCATATTGTAAAGAGGACAAATAATAATATGAGTGATGTCAAATTCAATTATGACACAACCATTGCTAAACGTTTTCACATTTGACGACCAATAGCGCTAGAGTTCAGGATCACGAATTTGCCATCGTAGTTTGCGATTTATATGGTGAACTCATAAAACACTGTCACGTGCCGCTCGTAAACGGGGAATAAGCATAATGACATCTATACGTGGATCTCGTTTGCTTGTCTAGACTTCGACTGAGGATAGGAGTTAGGATTAAAATATTGAAACTGAACTTCAGTCACTGAAGGACAAGTCTAAATGATGAATATTTGGCATTCATGCATAAGTTTTTGTGAAGAAGTTTCTTGGGATTACATTTTAAAGGCAAGGGTTATACAGTCTGTTGAAAAACTCAACCTGTATAATAAGATTAAACGAGTTTCAACTTCACCACAGTCGTCTGGGGTTTCGGTTTCACCGTTTACGTTGCGGCAACAGTACTGCTAGTTCGCGGTACCGCGGTACGCCTCACCGTTGCCGCACTGTGCTCTTTGTATGAAAACGACTGTCGGTGCACCATACGACAAACGCACCGGTTCAGTACTGCAGCAGTGCTATACGAAACACATAAATTGAAAGCGCCCGTATTTTAAAATTTATTTGCAAACAAAAGCCGACTACTCTCCAGAATCTACTTTTGTTCTCAGATCTCCTGTATTATTTTTAGTCTTCCAACCAAAAAAATATATCAGGTACTTTGTCCAAAACTAAATTTAATACTCAATAGGCTCGAGACGACCTGGATAAATTTTGCCAAGAGTGGCGAACGTTAGCTCAGGGAAGAGATTGCTGGAAATATATGGGGGAGGCCTTTGCCCAGCAGCGGGACAATATAGGCTAGGTAAAAAAAAAACCGGCCAAGTGCGAGTCGGACTCGCGCACCGAGGGTTCCGTACAAACCTGCAAGGTTTACAAAGTTCGTTCATTACGGCAATCAAGTCATAACTATGGTATTTTTAATGCAAAATAAAATTCATAACATTACAATGGGGAAAGATGGAGGAGCATAAATTTAAGACAAAGATCTCTTTATCGTTTAAGTAATCCTTTATTTTATATTAACACATATCATTTATCTATAATATAACTGAAACACTCATACTAGCCTTGCAGCAGACTTGCGAAAGTTCCTTTATTAAAGTTATTTATTTACTAAGTTTTTTAGTCACTAAGTATTTAGAAAGACGATGAGTGAGGTTGTCTTTGCCGTTTGAAAAATGTTGCCCTCCCCATACATAGTATAATAACTCGCGGTCATTGCTGTAACTACAATTATGTTAACAATCACAATTTTTTTGGTGGTATAACTACTTAAAATTTTAAGCTTTTCTGTTTTTTTCTGTTACCTGTGCTGTAAGCTATTGCTTCTTACCAAATTCCAAATTCGAGATTCTATGTCAACGGGAAGTGGTCTTTAGGTTTTAATTCCCTTGCGTGTAGTTGCGCGTTTCAAAATATGCGGTATCAATAGTTGTACTTTTGCGTTTTGCGTTTTTGCGTTGACTTAGTTTTTTTTTTCACGGGTTAAAGGCAATTAGATCTAAGTATTTGATATGAATTTCAACTTGAGAAAAAAAGTAATAAGTTTATATTTATTAAAAAATAAATTATATTTATTAAAAATTTAAGGTTTTCGGAATTTTTCCTTTATGTGTGCTATAAAACGTTGCTTCATGCCAAATTTCAAGATTCTAGGTTGACTGAAAGTACCCTTTAGGTTTTGATTCCCTTGCGAGTACTTGCGAGTTTCAAAATATGCAGCTTAAATTGCTGTTTCTTTTGATTGCGTTGACATAGAAGTTTGATTTTGTTACAGCTTAAAGGTATTATAGACTTGAGTATTTGGTATGAATTTCAATTTAATACCTTTACGCGTTTATGAGGAAATGGGTAGTAAGTTTAAAATTATTAAAAAAATATATATTATGTGATGTAACTAAAAATTTATGGTTTTCGTAATTTTTCCTTTATCTATGCTATAAGACGTTGCTTCGTACCAAATTACAAGATTCTGAGTTCACGGGAAGCACCCTGTAGGTTTTGATTCCCTTGCAAGTGTCGAAAATTTGCGGCATAAACGGCTGTATCTTTTGATTGCGTTGGCTTAGAAGTTTGATTTTTTCACAGCTTCAAGGGACAGTAGACCTGAGTAATTAATATAAATTTCAGCTTCATACCTCCACGCGTTCCTGAGAAAAAGGGTCTTGACAGACGGACGGACAGACGGACAACAAAGTGATCCTATAAGGGTTCCGTTTTTTCCTTTTGAGGTACGGAACCCTAAAAAGCAAAGGCTCAGCAACAAATTCAACGTGAACATCAAATATTTTTTTTAACAAAAGTCAAGATCATATTTTTATTCTTTTTTTGAGATACTTGGACACCCTTCGAGGTTCTTGCCCTAAAAACTTAGAATTCTTTCACTCTCGATGCATACGATCGACGTAACTTCGCCAACTTTCTATCATGTGCACTCGAGCTAGGCTATAAAAAAGTTTTTCCTTTCACAAAAGAATCACGCTTTATCTCACCGAGAAAATGTCCGTGAAAATTCGAGAAACGTGGAGAAGCAACGAAGCGAGCTCCAAGTCGGCTGTGACCGATCGCGTGGAAACCGACGGCTACTCCCGCAAAGAACGTTGCCGAACCGACCCATGGTTTTTCAGCCTATTGAAAGCTTTTAAAATTTACTAATCATAAAATTATTTTGAACCGGGAAAGTCAATAAAATAACAAAGATTTAAAAACCTTTCAATTTGTCATGTCAGATAAAAAACAACAACGTGCTACCTAAACAGATTAGGATATAGGGAATAGTTCAAAGCGCATGTTTATTTGTATCTATTATGCAAATAACTACAATATTTGTAAAATTTATAATATACGTAAGTGTAGATTGAGTATGTAATATAAAACTTAATCCGCTTTAAATCATCTGCTGTTGACAGTTTTCCAATTACCAAGCCCTGACTTTACATCCGTCGCCACTTTGTCCTGCACTCAACCTCGTTTATTTTAATTATTTATTTTAACGTTTTTGTTGCCATTCTTTGGCTCATAATCATTTAAGGTGTTAAATAGTTCTAGAGAAATACAAAATACATAAAAAAATGGTCAAAATTCAGTTCGATAAAACGTGTATTGGTGTGTGTGTGTGTGTGTGTTTGTGAGTGAATGTGAATGCGTGTGGTAATGTTGGTGTATGAACCGCTGTTCTTTCTTCCTATGGGATAATGTGTCATAAGTCCTTTTTTTTGTCCTCCCTTCCTGTTACAGTGCGAAACTGGGGGGCCAACGATCAGTGGCTGACCGCTTCAAGCAGCATGCAAACAGCAGACCCCTTCTGGGTCACATCAAGTTATCACAAACTATCGATCAGTGTGTGCGCTTGGGACATTCGTTAAAGACGTAAATGTTTGCATGCCACTTGCATTCGCTCAACGGTGCGGTTCAACGTGCCCCTAACGAAAGCAGGTACGTCAAGTTGGCAAGTCACTGCACCGGTGCATTAGCAAACAACAGCAATTTTCACGCTCGCAACTAGTTGCCGCCGGCGAACTTCGTCTTTGAAGGTCTCGATCAACTTAGGCGCGCCGCGTTCAATGCACTTACGGCTAACTTCGTAAACAAGCATCAAATAGCACGCATTGACGACGTTAACTTGCTCTTGGCGATTTATGGGAACCGGAACAAACATTATTACATTGAAAACGGCCAGTTTAATTTGGTTAGTTTATATGTATAATGTATACAGGGCTTTGCAAGTATTGGCCATTTTTTTTAAATAATATGTTTAGAACTATATAAAACTACGTCTTCATCTTATTTTCTCTAAATATGACATATTTTCCATGAAAAATACCACATGATATGAACACATTTTTTTTAACAGAAAACTATCAGTTCCGAATACCAAGTTGCTCCTAAAAATTTGACAAGTACTTGTAAAATCATCCTGTATTCATGGAATGAAAACATTATATGCCATATGATTAATATAAGTGGCTGAATGGATATTATCCACATAACCAGATAAAGTGCTGAGCGTTGATGCAGGAAAGTGACCACCCAAACCCCAAAAATACCGATGGAACGAGGAATTGCCGGGAAGCCAAGAAAACTCTACAAAGTTGCTGATACGGTGGATACCTAAATACCTACCTGCATGCATGTCCCATGCGCTTTCGTGGACTTAACTCTTTGTTGTGGAATCGGTTGGAGGTGGGCAAGCACTGGTGGCGAAGGTGGTTGTGCAATATTTTAGGAAAACCCAGCTTCGCCACCAAACTTCAGTAGTGGTCCGACATAACCTCGTCGTCGTCCCAGACGGCGACGTTTCCAGGATATTTCTACGACAATAAATACTGAGGTAAAAAGGTAATAAGGCTAAAAAAAAGGAAAGTGACAAAACTGACTTACTAAAATCGAACAAAGTGCTGAAACCAGTTGTCTGCCAAAACTGACGAGTCTTTTGAAACAGATTTACTTAAGCAAAAGAAAACATAAAGTTTCGTAGTTCGCTGACAGTTTTAATAAAAAGTATCATAACTGAATCGCAGCCCGAGGTGAAGTTTGCCTGGGTGTGAGCTTGAATGCAAATTCTATGGAAATGGGACAATCGCGTTATGCGGTCCCTACTACCATCTACAACTCACAGTTCAGCGACCTCAGACTTATGAGTGTTTTACACTTCTGCATGCACTCTCTGTATAATAAGCTACTCTGTGTCACATACTTATCATTAGTATTCAACGACTACACCTCATCTTGAAGTATAAGAGATCCAGAATTTTGTAACTGAAGCTAGTCAGAACTTTCGCCTATATTTTGTCCCACTTCTGGCCTAAGCTTGCTGTTTTATTCTCTGCTGAAATTCAGCACTGCACAAGTTTTTTGAGATCCTGATATCTCGATAAAGATTCTGAAAACTTTGCGGCTCGTTCTATCGACTCTTTTTGTTCTAAAGTGGAAGCCGCAACTTGCAGTGGGCCAAAAAGTTTTGTATAAAGTTACTAGTAGGCGAACAGGTGGCAACAAGTTGCTATAGCAGCGGTTAACCAAAAATCACAGCAGTTTGCTTGCATCCGCAGATTCATTTGGGAGTGCACTGTAGCCCTACATGGAAGAAATTTCTTTATTTCATTGATAGAACTTTTAATCGAATTGATAGACCCTTTTATCGTAGTTCATGGGTTCGATCCCAACATGAACATTTGTATTTGGTCTGTTTGTTGATTTCTGTAGTTTCAGCCAAGGTTCAGAACTACGCTTACAAAACCTTCAACTTACTTTTTTTTTCATTTTTTAAAAACATGCGGTGGTAAAGGTGTTTCTCAATCGAGCCTTTTCTTTTTCACTAGTTTAGGCAACGTCAGCAATGGGTTTCTAGTTTGCATCAAAAATCTCAAATGTTTAGCAAGTCTTCTTCTTCATTTGTCATTTTTAATAATTTTCCTTAGTTTGTGACCAAATGGTGATCATGTGTTGTGTACAGATATCCCAGAGGGATTTGTTTGTTGGAATCAGTTACAGTCCTTAATAATGAAATGTCTTTTTTATTTTTAACATCGTCATTATGTACACCTTTCTATTGATGTTGTATTTTCTTCCGGTTTTTACCTATATGCTATGAACCAGCTCATTTGTGTGGTATACGTACGAATTTGTCTAGTACTCATGTCTATATAGATTTAGTTTCAAGTGTCTGTATGTGTCAGTACAGAAAAAGTGGTCATCTGTTTAAATGGCTATTCATTTATGCTCGCCAATGTATTAAAAAAAGTTATGGACTTGCAAGCCGGAAAGTAGATGATAACTTTTTAGGATGTGGGTTGTAGCCGAAGTTCATTCTCAAGTTTTGTTTGAAAGCCATTGTAAAAGTTCGGACTTCCTCTGCCAGCATTGAATAGAAAATTACTTGGTGAGCGTTCACTTGCGCTGAATAGATTTATTTGTATGGATCTGAGCATTAGTCATATTTTAATATTTTATAATAATTGGTTTCGGGCTTAAAAAAGTCAATTTTATCTGCTTTTTGTTAAATGACTGGTGATTTATATATTTAGTATAATAAGCAACACCAAACTAAGCACTTCAATGCTTTCATTTTTCGTAAGTAAAGCTGTCGTCTCGGCAAAAAGTGGGAAATAGAACGTCAGTTAAAAAAAACAATAATTCAAGCCTAGCAATGCTTATACGAGTAAACAATAGTACATTGTTAGCCTAGGGGTGAAAGTAACTTATTTAGTCCCGAGACGGGGTTTGGCGCCCGGAACGAAGTGAGGGCGCCAATAGTTCGAGGGACTAAATAAGTCTTTCACCCGAGGTAAACACTGTGCTTTTCATTACAAATACGAGGAAAGTACAAATAAAAACATGAATTAGCTAAAGTAAAAATGAGGAAAATATGTGAAGATCGAATTGCCGCTTTCCCGCCTATTTTTTTTTGTTTTTTGTCTGTGGCCGGCCCGCTATTCAGCCATTATTTTGTTTTTTCATCATTGGAAAAATGGTAAATATTTTGCTCAAAGCTAAGTTATTTTAAAGAAATTGTTGAAACTAAATTATAATAAAGTTATTTAAAACATATATATTATCTGATCAATACTTAACTTTAAGTTATTTCAATTTTACATCGTGGCTGTATAGAAAGTTGGAACATGGTTCAATAGATATGTGAAAAATAACTAGTTTTTTAAAAAAAATATTTGACAGCTGTCAGTTGAAAGTGATTCTCCCTAGGGATGAAAAGTGTTACTTTCAGCCCGCTTCTCAGGTTAGTAATGACCTACTTTCAGAGTATGAGTAATGAAAAACATTTATCTTTCCAATTTAAGACTTTAGTTTGACTAGCCTTCTTACTTTCCGCATTGTAACATGACACGAGCTGTTTCCGGTCACCACGTTGTTTCACCGGTACTTTTTCCGGAGTCCGACCACGACTCATATTTTATTCAGTGCCAAAGCGGGAGGGCGCGGAGGGAAAGTTTTGACGCAGCCAATCGGTTAAAAAAGGCGGAACAATCAATTTGAAGAGGACAACTTTTTCGACTGGGGAAATGCATGTCCGGTTAAGTACTTCAACTTTTCATTCTGTTACTACAGATTGAAGAAAAGTTATGTGTTTCCATTTTCGTTGAGTTTGATTTATTGTTCTGCTTATTGACAGGTAAACTGTGACTGAATATAACTCTGTAATGACGATACTTTTACAAAACTAATTTGCACGATTTGTCTACAAAAACAAGTTTTTCAAGAGGAATGTAACATGACGAACCACACTTTTTTTACAAATTTAAATAACTTAATCATTTGAAAACTCGGTACGTAGAAAATTCAGTTCGACTTTGCGCCACTAGAATTTCTTTCCTACCTAGAACTTAAAATCTCGTGTCTGAATTTGTTTCGTTCACTAAGTGATGTGTTCATATACAAGAAGTTCTTTAGGACTTAGGAGCAGATTTAGTGGGTGGGTTTTTCTTTAGTTTCTGGAACTCAAAAACTCTTCAACTTTAGAGGTATATACTCTCAGTTTATGTATGGGCTGTCACATGCATTCATTTTATTCAAATTGCCGGCAATTCACAACGGCCAATAAACCCTCCATTCTTTAATGGCCGTACTAATTCATCCTCAGATAACGTCAGAACACGGAGAAGAACCCACAGCAATTAATTGACGAGGACGACTGGCCCTCGCTCAGAGACAAAGGCCTGATAAATAGCGAAACCCTCAAATCGCGGTTTTCGTTACAGCGGAAAGAAAGCGGTAGCGGAAAGCGTTTCTGCAGTAGGTTCAGTGAAAAAAGTTAGGCGATACCTACAGACGAGTAAAAAAGTTAGGCCGTGCTGTCTCGATACAAGTGAGGCATTGCTTTACCGACATTGTCCATAATGTGAGTTATAAAATGTTATCTCTACGAGAGGTCTCATAAAGTATACATTTTTGCCCATATTCGAGTGATTATGTACGAAAAGTAGAAATTAGCACCAAAATATATAACACATAACAAATGTCGTTGCAGGTATTTCGGTTTCTCGAGCCAGTACTGCGAGTTGGCCACCCAATTTAGAAGTTAAATTGTTTTCGCTTGCAAGCTAATTGTTTTTTTCTAAATGATTATGCAGTAGGTATGAAATGTTGATATTATGGAAAAATCAAATTATACTGAGTTTCTGCTTCTCATAATTTACTTAATTCATAATAACGCCTACTGAACTTCAAAATACCAATAGCTAATGACAAAACTAAGTATTTAATTCACGCAAGAAAGAATTCAAAAAAATCAGAATTATGATTCAGAATAATGATTCAATTCCAACACGCTCGTCAGACTTTTTCCGCTCCACTCTTAGCTTGCCCAGTCGTACCCAAAGACGTCAAATGAGTTTACGCGGAGGTAAGTAAGTGAAATTATCTTCTTTTGTATTTGAAATGTTGGAATTTATTAGGGCTTTCTGGCCGGAACCGTTTTTATTAGCCCCTTAACTTGCTATGGTTTTTTTCCCTTTCGAGATTGGTGGACCTCGAGGGAATGTGGGTACTTGATACTCACAATAAGTGACTTGAAGATAACTTTTTACTCTTTGGTCTTGTCTGTGCGTTTTGGTTTTGGCACTGGGTTATTCCAATGTTTGATTTTTAAATGTAATTGGCCGTGAGAATTTGACAATGTATTTGTGTTTTATTGTAGTTATAGACTGCTTTTTAAGCCGTGTATTCATTAGCACAAGGAGACAGCTAGAGAAACTCGTATGTAGTGCACGTTTTTAGACTAAAATTACTTACAAGCTTAATTCTACAATAAACGTTTTTGAAACTTAGGTGCATAAACACAGCTCAAAAAACCGAAATTATAATATGATATATTTTGTTATTAACCCTCTTTGTAAATATTGAGAGAGAAGGGTAACAGAACGAAGAAGAAAAAAACACAGTTTAGTACTTTAGTAGGGCATGATTGAAAATAAAACCTTATAATAAAAAAAAGACAAGTCATACATTATCAACATATGTCAAAGTAAAGTAAAAAAACATGAAACACGGATCAGATTGGGCAGCTCGAGTTACAAGTTATTAATCTTATGTAGTCAGGAACGCATGTTCCGATGACCTTGGTGTTGCATTGCTTGTTTGCCCCCTGTGTCGTTGTAGTTAAACACATTATCGATTTAATTGATATCTCCTTATAGAAATACAGAAACCAGTGAAATCCTCAAACGTCGCAAATTGGAAAACAAACAAGCGCAAGTTGGCACCAACCCTTGAGAGCGGTCCGACCTCCCCAGACATGACAAATAGGCCCTTCTTATCTTAACCCCTATTAATTCTTGTTTGTTCTGTGGCCATTTTTGTCCTAGCATTTGTATTTCCGTGCAAAAGCCGGTGATTATATCCTGTGTATCATGTGTGTCTAATGCCTATGCGACAAATGGATTGTTTTTAACTAACTTTAAATAAAGTAGGAAATTTCAATTCTTCAGAATCTTTTTTTAATGTGTATCCCGATTACTCAAAAACTCAAGAATAACGAAGAGTATTTTGAGGAATTCATACGGTCATCACACATTTCTATCATCGTAAGACACGCCATAAGTTATTGTAATATGCCATAAGTCCAGATTCCATGTTCATCATCTGGATGGTTGGAGATCTTCCACCGTTTGATTTACGCGTCACTTCATTCTACATACGTCTAAAATGGAACGCTCGAACGAGTCTTTCTGGAGTGATAAGACATTGGATCCTTCAAGAAAAAAGCATATTCTTTTCTAAAAGGCAAACAACGCAGCGGTGACACTGGGGGTGTTACAGTTGTCTATGGGCTAAAGTGATCACCTTCCATTAGGTGACCCTCGAGTCCGTTCGCTGCCTTTGCCATTAAGAAAACACCTGGGATGACTTGAATCTAGATAGATTCAAGTCATCCCAGGTGTTAAAAGTAGATACTTTTGTTTAAAAAGGTACACTTTCCAGGTTGTTCCACGGTTATCATACTAGGATCTGACCGTGAGATCCTGGAGAAATCAGGGGGCTCTTAAAATGTTATAGGCACACTCGAAGGGGTTTGCGTATTTTTTAATAACTTTTGACTGTCTTTATACGTCAGTTTTTTTTTTATTGTTTAAAAAAAATATTCTCTTACTACATCAGTAAATTCATATACTTAAGGGTCTATACTAAGGTCGGCCGGAGAGAAAATCTGTCAAATTTTAAAGCGATCGTGACAGCTATGGTCACACAGTGGTTGGGCCGTGCAATCCGTGCATAAATGCAATGCATAAATCCGGACGACCGTCTTGGTGTAATTTTTTAGAAGTCGGCTACTACACCAAAGGTCCCGGGTTCGATCCTCGCACAGTACAAACATTTGTGTGCATGAACATGTCTGCTTGTATTGGTCTGGGTGTTTCCTATGTATAATAAGTATGTATTTACAAAAGAAAAAGTATTTAAGTATGTTTATCCGTTGTCTAGTATCCCACAAAAACGGAGTATAATTAGCTCACTTGGGGCTAGATGGCGCTGTGTGGAATAATGTCCAGGGATATTTATTTATTTATTATTATTATAAATCGCGGCATGATAATCATTTGATGCGTTCAACAAAGATATTTTTATTTCGCCACCCAAAATATTTCAGGATATAGGGCAAACAAAAGAAACTAACCAAAAATTTTATTTTATTAAACATACTAACAAGCGGTTTTGCCAATTATTTTTTTACACTATTATTTGCAATCTATTCTCGTGACCACGTTATTTGCACAATGTTATATCTGGTACTTGACGATTCCATCGAGATTTAGTTGTAACTTGGTTTATCCGTTCGATCATCATCAACACAAAATATGTCTTACATCCAATGCATATGATATAGCAATACACGGAGCCATTTCTAGTAACATGCAGCAGAACCCACTAATAAATTGTTCTTACTTGTAATGAAAAGCTGCAAGAAGCATTAAAGCTTATTTATATATTATTTATTATATTAGCTTAAATATACAAAGCTTGGCCGGCAAAGAATTAGAAATTGAATTATTTTTAGAAAGCCACAGTATAGATATTATTTGTCTTACTGAGCACTGGCTTAATAAGTCTAAACTTATGTTTTGTGTTATTAATAACTTTAAATTATCTAGTGCATTTGTAAGGAAGACCAGGGCCCTAACCATGAGCTCTTATAGCAAGATTATTTCAATGTTACTTTGCTTTTTCGTACCATGACGTCTTCAAAACAATACTTAATAAGTCCTGCTCTCTTTGAGCAATATTGCTGTCAGAGCCCATACAAAATTGAGAAATTGGTACCATGAAGTGCTTTTTGACAATCAGCAATATTGTTTTAAGGCATCACGTGATCTGTTGCCATGACAATTAAAATTTTGTTATTACGTGAAATTTGGCAACAGCGCGTTCACACGGGTTACTTTTATTCATTAATTTACATAACAAATTCTATCGTTAGAAAAGTATTCTCTTTAACTAAAGGTAGGTTATTATTAGGTAAAAAAGTTAAATAAAAGATTATTCATAATGTTATTTAACTAAGTTAACTAAGTAGACAATATTGTATCATAAATTTATCTTGAATACATTTCGACGATGAGGTGCGAGTCTTCTTCACCCTACTAAATGTTCCCATAAAACCGATTTATTCATTTCAACTAAGCAAGAATACCTATTAAAACTAAATGCTTTTAAGCATTCCCCAAAAAAATATAGAAACATAATAGAATAAATTAGGTCATAAAATAACAAACTAAAGTTTGCGTTATATTCGAATACAAATAATAAATTCTGAAAAATAATCCCTAGTGTGATACACAATCGCTTACAAGTAAGGTTGCGTTACTTTTGCAGCAAGCTTAATTCAATATTACTTTTATTGACATCAAATGACATCCAACAAAGTAATCTTGCGAAGTGTGGGGAAAAAACGAATGATGATTCTGGTTGTTCACTCTTAAATATGTACTTATCATGCCAATAGAAAATTAATCGTACTGCAGCTTTTGAAGGAAGTTTTAAGTACGCTGCTTCAAAAATATGGAATAACATACCTCCTCCTTTACGCAACCTCACTTCAATTGTCTCTTTTCGTAAATGTATAAAAGATCATTTTTTCAAAATACAACTTTCTTCGCAATAATTATCGTTTACACTTCATCTTTCTCTGACTTCGAATGCAACCCCTATTTTTCATTTTTCATAGCCCGCCTTTGTTATGCAGTTCTCCCCACTACGCACAATTCTACATTAACACTACTACACAACACATAATATTAATAATCATAAAAAAAAGAAAAACTTGTGTATTTAGACAAATTTAATAATAATTTCACTGTAACTTCTCTTTTAACTTTTCTTTTAGTATAACAAGCCACCTGTCTTCTTCTCCTTCAAACGGCTCTAGCTGAAAACCAGCGCTTCAGCTCCGGCTGTAGCATAATGCTGAGCTAGCCAGCCGATTCGACTGTTTTATTTTTTTAATTATTAAGCATTTTTAGTTTAGTTGTTTGTATGATTTAGTTAAGTATATAATGTGTTTTTTTTGTATTATTATTTATTTGAACAAAAATTGTGATTCATTTGTTTTACAGTCGAATAAATTTTCTTTCTTTCTTTCTTTCTTTCTTTCTTTCCAAGCCGTTACTGAGACTAAAATCAATTAAAAAACCAAATGCCATGAAAACTAAGCTACGTCTGTCAGTCAAATTGAGATTCATTTACCAAAGCTAAGCTGTTTTGTATTTGTATATTTTTCACTTCAGATACCTACATAAATAATAAATACTACTCTTAGGTATGCCATAAGGGGATAAGTTTTATCTCTATTTTAAGTTGCTACCAAACGTGTTTTGTTTCATCAGCCTTCCTGAAAGTACTTTTCAGTTCATTGAAGTGCACCTGGGGCCGCTGGATCCGGAAGCAGAGTCGCTTTCCTAGGGCCGTGTACTGTAGGACCCAGCAGGAAAGCCGAAGTAGAGATGATCTCGTGGTCCCAAAGAGCGTTGAGGTACCCTTGAAAGGGTTTTCCCCTAGTTCTATTTGTTGAAAAGAGATTTGAAATGATTGTCCACAATGGTTTTATGTTATTTGTATCATGCCTATTCAGGAGAAAGAAAACGAACGTTGATCACAAAAAATGGAAACATGGACATAAATATCTCAAACTTTAAAAAAATTAAGCGAGTGTAAAATGCAATGCTATCTCAAAAATAGAGCGACTGAAGTAATCTGATGCAGATCTGAGGCATTCGCAGCAGTACTGGGTGACTTAAGTTTATTAAACAAAAACGGTAATAAATCATTTCCAAAAATGTATTTGTTTTAACTCATTATTTGCAGCACTTGAAAGGTAATTTTATTATTATACACTTACAATCGGTTTGGTGTGATGGTTTACAAGTGGACTATTACACCAGTGTGCAGTGGTCGCGGGTTCGATCCCCGTATGTCTGTTGGTACTGGTCTAGGTGTTTCATATCTCTTTATATAAAAATGGATTGCTGTTCGTTAGTCTCGCTAAAACTCGTGAACGGCCGGACCGATTCGGCTAATTTTGGTTTTGGAATAGTTGTATTGGTCCAGGGAAGGTTTAAAAGGTGAGTAAACATGAGAAATGCTAGGAATGTAGTGCAGAGCTATAATTTGGTTTTCTCTTAGCAAATGTTCCTACCCGTCACGTGACACTTAACGTTTGACAACAGCACGAAGTCTGCCGGGACAGCTAGTGTTTAATAACTATGTAGGTATTCACAAAAAGAAAAGAAATTAAACATGCGTCTAGTATCCATCCATTCAGTTGTTTTTACGTGAAAGAGCAACACACATCTATCCATCCACACATACAAACTTTCGCATTTAAAATATCAGTATGATACTTCAATCACGATATTTCAGTATCATGACGTGCTATACGACGGGGCACTTTGTACCTATCATATCAAGCACTGTATTCATTATGTATTTAAGTAGGTAGGCATGTGTCCGAAACCAACAGTACAAGTTTTATCTTATGAAAACAGAAGGATAGTGTTAAAATTACCCAATGTTAATTTTGTGTAAATGATTTTAGTCTTTCCCTAATTCGTCAAAAATATGGAATAATTAGGTGCCGCTTACTGCCCACTAGCGCCACCAATCGTTTTTTATTAATAGAGGTTTATTTCAGATATTTTGATAAAAACTGTTAACTGTTAAATTTATTCTGTCAACATCTTTATGTACAGATAATATCTTATTTTAGGATCATAATTGTGTTTGTTTAAATATCTTAAAAAAAACACAATTCATGAAAACTATTGGTGGCGCTAGTGGGCAGAAAGAGGCCCCCATTTAACTGTTCAGTGATAGTTAGTCAGTTATCTATATTCGAATAAGTTTATTATAAAAGAGTTTACCTATTTCACAAAGAAAAATATATATTCTGGCAGCAACATTTTACTTTTTGACCCTTTTTTCCATAGCTAATTATGACACGAAAACATGTCAATGTCATGTCATATCATGACAACCAGCGTGGTGAAATGAAACAGGAAAACTAGTTATTATTTATATTTATGATTGTAAAATTAATGATTATTCATCATCGTAAGCAATAACGGCATGATCCTTAATCTCCGCCCAGAAAGTAAAGGGTGATAAATCTAGCAGCAGGAAGACAAAGTTTTGATAAGTTTGTGAAGACATGGATTTGGATTCAATAAGTCATAGGATTTCTGAATACATGTTTTATCTTGGATTTCAGAATTGCTAAATGTTGTGCATTTTAACACAAGCATATCAGTCCAGACAATCCTTGTCAGTAGGTAGCAATGATCTGTGAACAATAAACGTTAACGGTTTGAATGTCTTAGATGCACTCACATGCATATGTGAAACTGTGGAAAGTGAAATAAAGATTCGACTTATACTTTGTATTTTATTTTAAACTAGTTTCTAACATCTTTCACTGTGAAAGTTACACTACACTTAAAGCCGTCTTTTTTTCACGGCTACATTTGCTGCGCGACATGGTGCAAAACATGAAGCTCAGCATGTTGATCAACGACGCGCAACTCCACTACCTACACGCCGCGCGTCGTTCCACTACCTACACGCCGCGCGTCATGTTTTAAACCACGCGCGCTGTTGTGCAACGTCGCCGGACATGTTGAGTGTCACGCGGTGCTCGTCAATGAATGCCTAGTGGATACGCGGCTTAATTGTAGTCTGTATCTTTCATATTTCCAGCTGTTACTTGAAAACAAAATATTCAACATGCCTTAAGGTTTCAAAACCAAACACAATATGAACATTCACGTTAATGAACTCACAATAAAGTATCTTAAGCGATGACTTTCGTTCCACTTACAAGTTTATTTATTGTTGCTTTTTGAGCTTCTTTGTGTACCTACCGATAGTAGGTAGGTATAAAGATAACCGCCGAAGCAAAGGAAAAACGACACAAACCACATTTCCGTACTAAAATAAATCAGCCGCCTAAATCAATGAACAAATATTTGTCAAGCTATTTTATGGTCCTAAGAAAGAGTTCACTGTGGCTCGAGTGGCTTGATGATGTTTAGTTTTTATATAATTTGGAAAACAATGATGAAGAAGTTGCATTCACGGAACTTTTTTCGTGTGTCAGAATTGACGTAAAAGTATTCCTGCATTAAGGCTGCTGGTTGTCAAAAAGCCACGCTCACATCAAAACCAAATTAAGATTGTTTTAGGCTTTGGACCCCTTGGATGAAAAATTGACCGAATGATGATCTTTGTAGACTAATTTCGGCTGGCCTTTTTAGAAAATATTATCATTAGTGTCAATGCCAGTATAAACAGTTTTTTTTGCAAGAATATTCATGCTAAGTATTCTTTTCTCGAAATTTTACTCCAAGCATGCTTTAAGACAATTCGGACCATAGACTTCGTAAGAGATGGTGCTATATAGTTCATATAGCGCTATCCCTTTCTGGCTTTCTAAATAATCATTCGTTCTTTCCCAACACTTCGCAGGACTAAAATGATTGACTTCATGGTACGGTTTTTGAGCATTCCTTCCGCAGTCCTGCAGCAGTCTTACTTTAAAACAAGATTGTTTTCTATAAGCTTATGGTTAGGGCCCAGTATACATGGTGGCTCCTTAATATATACTTTAAATGGACTGAAATGTAAAGAACGCCATGACATCGTAGGCCTGTCTATTGAGCGAATCGTTGAGTTATCTTGTGTGGAGTCAGAGAGTTATGTTATAGTTAGTGTGTACCGACCCCCTAAATCTGACTTGGATAGGTTTGAGTTAGTTTTAGAAGAAGTTCTAGGGAAATTAGTTACTAAATCCAAGCCTATAATTGTCTGTGGTGACTTCAATATAGATTTGTTAGATAACACTAAGGAGCGAACTAGATTAATATCATTGTTTCAGTCATTCGGACTAGGTCATCAATTTGATGAACCAACTAGAATTACAGCCACCACAGCTTCGTGTTTGGATAATGTTTTTTGTAACTGTTTGCCAATTGATAAGTCTGTTATTTCCTTGCTAACGTCAGATCATTGCGGGCAAATAATAACGTTTATAGATTCCTACCGTAATAAGGACATTCCTAGGACAATTACATGTAGACCTAAGACACGCCATCGTATTGAACGTTTTAAGACAAGTTTGAAGACAAAAATGCCCTTCATTCCATACACACAAGGTGATCCAGAGGCACTTTACAGAAATCTCTTTTTGTGGGTTAAAAATGAATTTGATTCTAATTTTCCAACTAAAAAAGTTACTTGTAAGGTTCAGTCTTCATTTTCCGAGTGGGCCACTCCCGGAATTTATATAAGTAGAACTAAAATGTATGAATTGTACGGCATGAAAAAATACAACTTTGATCCGAATTTCATAGAGTATGTCAAGAATTACTCTAAAACATTTAGAAAAGTCTGCGTGTGTGCCAAGGCTTTACACATTCGTGATAAAATAACTAAGTCCAACAGCAAAATTAAAACCACTTGGGACGTAATCAATCATGAAACTGGTAAAGCTAAACCACGCGACACCACTTTCACTCTAAAGATTAACAATGAAATTGTCAAGTCCGAAGCCAACATCGCTGAAGCTTTTGAAAATTATTTTAGTAATATACCTATAGTTACTACAGCATCACTAAATTCATCACCTATTGAAGCAGAACAGCTAGTTAAAGATAATGTATCATGCTGCAATGTTGTTTTCAAATTTAAACATGTAGATTCTTCTGATATATTAAAATCCTTCAAGTTAATTAATTTAAAAAATACTGCCGATCTTTGGGATATTTCAGTAAAAGTTATTAGTCACATTATAGATATAATTGCTCCCTACTTAGCAGTAATCTTCAATGAGTGTGTTGATGAGGGAGTTTTTCCAGAGTTAATGAAGTATAGTAAAATTATACCACTTTTTAAATCAGGCAGTAAACTGGACCCAGGTAACTTTAGACCTATATCTATCTTACCAGCTCTAAGTAAGATTTTTGAGAAAATTGTCCAGGAACAACTTTTATGTCACTTTAGTGAAAACAAACTCTTCCACAGTGAACAATACGGATTCACCAGAGGTCGTTCAACCACTGATGCTGGTATTGCGCTCCTAAAACACATCTTTAGGGCTTGGGAGAATTCACAGAATGCTCTTGGCGTCTTTTGTGACTTATCCAAGGCGTTTGATTGCGTCGATCATGAGACTCTCATACGAAAACTTAATTTTTACGGAGTAAAGGACACTGCGTTAGATTTGATTCTTTCATATCTTAGTTTTAGAACTCAAAAAGTAGATATTAATGGGGTTCTATCTTCTGGATCGCCAGTCAAATTAGGGGTTCCACAGAGATCTATTCTTGGTCCATTTCTGTTCCTAGTATACATTAATGACTTACCTTTTTATGTTAAAGACCTATGTGATATAGTATTGTTTGCCGATGACACATCTTTAGTTTTTAACTTTGATAGAAATAAAAACATCTTTGACGATGTTAATGAAGCGCTTTCGAAAGTTTTGCATTCGTTTACAGTTAACAATCTACAGCTAAATGCAAAGAAAACGAAATGTGTTAATTTTAAATTGCCTAACGTAAATAATAACGACATAAATTTAAAAATCAATGATGATAAAATGGAGCTTGTGGACTCCACAGTTTTTCTTGGAATAACCTTAGATTCAAAATTGCAATGGAACCCTCATTTGACAAGTCTTTCAGGTAGGCTTAGCTCAGCTGCTTTTGCTATAAGAAAAATAAGGCTATTGACAAACGTTGACACCGCTCGCTTAGTTTATTTTAGCTACTTCCACAGCATTATGTCATACGGAATAGTACTTTGGGGTCAGGCATCGGACATACAAGCAATTTTCGTTCTTCAGAAACGAGCTATTAGATCTATTTATAAGCTTCGAGCACGGGCCTCTCTCAGGGAACTTTTTAAGGAAATTGGTATTCTAACTGTAGCTTCGCAATATATTTACAATTGTATTATCTTGGTAAGAAAAAATATCAATCTTTTTTACCAAACACAGCGATATTCATGCTAAAAATACTAGGAATAAAGATAAAATAGCGCTACCATTTTTCAGATTGCAGAAAGTTTTAGGGTCATTTATGGGGCAAGGTGTACATTACTATAACAAAGTTCCGGAAGCAATCTGTAAGCTGCCATTACATAGATTTAAAAATCACATTAAAGCTACGTTGCTAAAAAAGGGATATTATACCACTAGAGATTATATCATGGATAGAAATGCTTGGGAATAAGCTCTCTGCTTCCGACGGAGTCTAATTAACTATTGTAATATCTACAATCATACTTAGGTTAAGACACTAACAATGTTTGTTTTGTTTTATATAGCTTCTAACTTAAAGAGTGTTATTCTTTTCATAAATTATGAATTTTATTATGCTTTCTTGTTTTAAGTTCATGTTAAAATACTAACAACTATTGTAAAAAAGAAAAACAGTTGAAAAGAGTAACTGCTGAGTTTCTTGCCGGTTCTTCTCAGTTCAGAAACAACTTTCCGATCCGGTGGTAACATCACATTTATTTAAGTATAGTATATTTATAGTTTACATTGATTATTATGCTATTCATGTCTATTATTAAGTATGTTTTGTTTGTTAATTAGATTTGACGATTTGAAAGTACTTGTAACAGGTCTATTTAAATAAAGCTATTTTTGATTTTGATTTTTGATTTTGAAAGGGAGCTATCTTGTTACTAACTAAAACGAGGAATTTAACAGTTGTCAACAGTTGAGACACTTTTAGTGGATAATTTATTTTAGATAATAACACTTGAGTATAATACCTTTAGTCTCCTGTAGAGGCCATCGTATTTCAGGCTTTTTACGCTGAATTTAATACAAAATACACCGTGATCTTCATCTTACTGGAATTGATCTACGAGTAGAGCATAGTATGAAAGGAAGTCACCCTCCGCGTTTTTCTGTCCGTTTTTACATAAGCTTTCACTATCTAAATGATAGTTGATGCTAATTATATTTTCTTGAACGTTTGTCTGTATAGTTCATTCAAATTACTACAGGGAAAAGCTGTGTGCAAATAGCTAGTTAGAGATAAAAATGCTTGCACTGCCATTTTTCCATGGCTGACGTAAATATGATAATTCATATTTATATCAAAGTTCTATCTGATCCATTTTTTTTTAATTTAAAATGGGTTTGCGTTTGATCTCAGTCTCGCCAGCCACGCTTACCCAAAAAATGCTTATTCACTCTTGCCTTGAAGACACCAAGGTTGTATGTATCCGGAAACACAGACGCAGGGAGGGCGTCCCACTCCTTAGCGGTGCGGACCAGAAAGGAAGGACCAAACCGCTTAGTTCGGACCGCTGGAAAGTCGACCACATGGAAGTGATAGCCCTCACGGCGACTTGTGGTCCGGTAGTAGAAAGTAGAGGGTGGTATCAGGTCATGAATTTCTTGCGCACACTCTCCGAAATACACCTTATAAAAAACCGATAGACAGGCAACTCTACGCCGATGCTCCAAACTCGAGTTTGGTTCCAACGAGCGTCTCGTCACCTATCAGTCTCCTGGCTCTTCGGTCTACTGAGTCCAGTGCATCCAGCTGATACTTGGCAGAGCCATCCCAGTGGTGGCAGAAGTACTCCATACACAACCGAATTTGTGCTTGGTACAATTGTAAAAGCTGTTCCGGTGTGAAGTGTGTTTCCATTTCGAATAACTTGTCATTATGTTCTATTGCAATAACTATTTCTGTTTCGTATAAGCAAACGCAAACTTTCATTTTTCTTTGCTCGAGATCTCCATGCTAATTACTATGAAACGAGTGAAGTTTCTTTGACAGCCGTCTGCGCAGTCCCGCAACTCAGTCTTCCACATGACGCCGGGTGAGTGCACGTCACTGCGTGAAGAATACAAACAAGCATAAAAATACGGCGTGTGTAAGTACACGAACTCGATGCATAGTTTTCTGTTCGCATTTTTTCAAAGACTTAACTTAACGTAAGTATTAACTTTGATTTCTGCTCTATAACTTTGTATCTTTATGTTTCGTCAAATTTGTCGAACAATTTCAGTTATGATAGAGGCCTCCAAAATTAATTTAGTAAAAAATATTGTTCAAAAAAGAACCTTTTATCTATTCAGACACCTTAATCAAGCTTTCATGATCAGATAACATAGTAGCTTAGACCACACAAATAACATAGTTTTAATCAATTCGATTTGAAAGCAATCAAAGCTATTTGCGTTCTTACTTTGTTCCCTTGAATATTTTAGGCAGATCCCGTATTGGCATTAACCGATGATGCTGCAGATTGACACCATGCTAAAAGTAAATACATAGATTGTTTTTCAAATACCAAAAGGTAAAAACTTTCAGTATAAGTTACAAATAGTAAAAATTTACAAGAAAAAATAGGAAAATGAAATGGCAACTAGTACCAAATTGTCAAACCCAAGAGAGCTTTTAATCAAGTGTACTTATGAATATAAACCTGCCATATTACTCTCATGGGGAATCATGATAAAATCATACGTTTGATAAATTATGCATAATGCATATGAACAAACAGTACGGAGGAAAAAAAACAAAGTTGTACTATTTTCAACAAAAGACCCTATGTGCGCCTATTTCGTGTAAATTATCCGCGTAATTATAAATGTCATTTTTTCAAAAGCGACGTGCGTTCACCTTGGGGACATGGGGGGGAGTGAGCTGCGACGGTGCGCGGACAGCTATCAAAGAAACTTCACTCACTCCATAGTAATTTGTATGGAGATTTCAAGCGAAAAATTCGGAATGTTTGGGAATTTTTTGCACAAAACTGAAATAAAGCAATGAAAAACAACTGATTGGCAATGCTTCTTTAATATCTGATCTTTACACGTTATTTAAAACACGTAAGTTGTTAGTTTATATGATGCCTAAACTTTTGAAATACGGGAGTGCGTTTTGCACGTTTTTAGCGATATTCTGATTTTTTTTCACATTGATCTAGTAAGTTGATCCATATACTGGAAATTTGAGCTGATTGTGCAACTCTTTGACTACTATGACGATTTTTTTCGTGCCTCACACTTCATATTTTCTATATAAAACTTTAGTTTTCACGAGAGCCGTTTTCCTGGTATCGCGCCTTAAGCTTTTATTCCTCGCATGCGGCACATGTAAGTAGTTTATCTCTCTCTCCTTGCACTCAACAGAGCCATATGAAAGTTACTGTTTGCACTAGCTTGCTTATAAAGCTAACATGAGTCACCTAGTGTAATATGATACTGTTCATGTTTAACTAGGTTTCAACTCGTGAGCGTCAGTTTCAACTCGTGAGCGTCAGTTTCAGCCAGTCTTATCTTGTGCAGTCAGCATCAAAATTATGGGTGCGTGAGTGGTCAAAAATGACTGAAATTTTAATGGAAAGCAACCTTATCACTACGGTATTACGAGTAAAACAGTGTTTGATTTGTTAAATAACTAAAGTGACGCTTCGAATGACATACGAGTCTGTAATTGCAGCATTAAAATCGCTTTTGCCAAGCCACAATACTTTTTTGACCTTTTTGACTACAACGAATGTATTTTAATGTTGATGTAAATTTTTAATTCTCATGTTATTTATAAGTTTTATTTGATTATTACACAAATGGAGGCTTATTTTTGAGAACTGTTCTTACTTCAGGCACCAGTCTCTCACGGCACTGCAAAGGCAATCTTAGATATCAGTTTAACCTATTGTAGAGTTACAAATGAACCACTAAAATATCATCATAACCATGAGGATATTCGGAATTATGAAACTTTCATAACAGAGGAAGTCTGTCCATCTAAGGACAGGTCAGTCGCAACAGACCAAAAAAAAGGTCGAATGAGTTAAACCAATGCTAAATTGCGTAATACCTGAGCATTTAAGACAGGTCAAATTGAATTTTCAACCAGCTGTGACGGGTTTATTTCTTTAAGTCCTACTTTATAGACGCTTAACTCAGCTCAGCTTAACTAAAATAACCAAAGCTGATATGAGTACGATGAGAAATTTTAATGAACTACAATACAAATTCAATGTAACTTCTGAGTTCTGCTGTATTCAAGTTTAAAACTTGCTGAACTTCTCAAGACATTTAATTATCCAGTAAGAAAGATAGGAGATTAATCTAGATATAGAGTTATGAAGAGTTAGAGGTAACAAATATTACTTATGGGCATAATAATGAACAAGGGAAGAAGTCGGGGGCGGGGGGGAGGCGACGCGTATCTTCTAATTGAATCTGAGAACTCGCTCCAACTTGCCGAAGTTGCGAGAAATTTGATTATTCGTCATCTTTCTTCGAGCGCCGAGTTTTAATTTTTTAACTCGAGATAAGGTACCTATTTCAAGATTAATCACGACGTCAGCATAACGGTCGTGTGTTAATGCGCTAAGTTCGGCCGATTGTTGTAAACACGACTTTGTACTTTGTTCATGTTGTTCTGTGTGGGCTCGTTTTATCCAATTTACAAGTTTACGACAAACCTTGGAGGATATTGATAACTGGAGCAGGTGGTGAAATTTCTTCTTAAATTGGTTATTTTATTATCTAAGGTTACCACTTGGGAGTGTTTCACGTGTTTATAGTTATTATTACGGCCACCCGCGACTTTTTCCAAGTAAACTTTAGTTTTTTTAACAATATATTTATAAAATAAAGCCATGTGCAGTTATGAGAGTAATAAACATCTAAGCTTACAAACTATCACCCTATATTAGCATGAAATGCGTTACTATGTCCCCACTGTAAGTAGATAAAATAAGCTTCAAAAAGAAAATAAATCGTTTTTCCTCCTTGCCAAAGACAAAAAGCTTCAAATGAATAGGCACCAACAGAATTACTTAAAATGTTGTTTAATTCATCGGTCCGTTTTTCAAAGGCCTCGTTCGGCCTTAAAATTAGTGGGTGTAATTTTGGACAGTATCTTAGAGAATTTTGTAGCACTTTTGACTAAGGTATTTAAATTTCATCCCAAATTATTGTAATTATAACTTTTCTTCCCATAAATTTTTGAAATATTCTGCGTTTTAGAGACAGTAGGTATTTGAAAATTATGCCATCGAAAGTAGAAAAAAATGTTTAAAATATTTTGTCAATCACAGGCATGGACTTAAGAATAGAAAATGGAACCAGAGGTTTCATTATAAAAAGAAACATCGGTGTTGAAAATTCTTGGAATCTTTTCAGTGAGTGAATCGTGAGTTTTTTGTTTATCCATTGTGTGGTTTTGAAGTTTCAAACTATAAGGCTACATACTACAACTAAGTTTGTCGGTAAAAAACCTTACTTAAGGACGATGAAAATACCGTTACCTTCAACCTTTAAGATTGCAGCTGATTATTTTTTTTCACAGGCTTGCGTAGCGAAAAGAATCATTCCGATTTTTAGGACAAAATATGAGGCGTTCTGATGCAGGTTCAGTCAAACACATTTATAATGCTGTCTTACAGCCAAAATACATTTGAAATACTTGACAGGCCAGTAACAAAATTGGCAAAAAGCCAAATGAAACTAACAAAAAAGTGGCAAAGCATTGTTTTTCATTTTAAACTTGTTAGTGAGCTCACAAAGATTTTTCAACGTTTTCCCACGCCTCCGGATCATTAACTCCTATAAACACAACTCACGTGTGAGCGTTGGGGGCCGCCTATCCAGCCGTGTTAAAAAACTGCAAGGATTTTCTAACAAACCTTTTCTCTTTGAAAACAGTTTAGGAAGGGTGTACTCCTGAAAAACCCTGGGTTGACCCTTAAAAATGAGTGAGTAATATTTTACTGCTAACAAATTTCATGCAGCGGTTTCTGACGTTGTAGATATCTATGCAAAGGCACACTTCAAACAACAGACAAATAGCCTTTATGTTCCACTGCGGGCACAGGCCTCAAGTCAACATGAGGTGGTGCGAGCCATACACCAAAACGCGAGTGTAAGGTCAGACGTCAGATGTTACCAAACCGCCTTAAGGCCTCCGACTAGGCTTAACGACGTCAGCGGGGACCAACTGCTCAACGTGCCTTCCGAAGCACGAAGATGCCCGAAATACACATCACTAAATTTCGGTCGGGGTGGTCACCCATCCCATAACCGACCCGGCGTGTGTTGCTTTACAACAGCGATCGTCGCCGATCACTGTCACAACTGCGCCACGGGCACCTCAAAAACAATTTAAGTGTTATCCAAAAGTAGCAAAAAGACCGTTAGTGATACTTGTAGTTTCTATCTACATCAAAACATTTTCAGTCGTGTTTTTACAACGTAAAAAACTTTTATCTTCTTGGTAACAAACGGAACATAGGATATTTATTTTCTTTGCTTTGATACGTTTTTTTCTATTCCTTAAAGCTATTCCGCTAGTTAATTAGCAGCTGTTTGGCCTATATCTACTCCAGATTTCAGCAAGTCGAATTAAGAACCTTCAAAATGAGCTTTGTTAAAAGAAAGCAAAGCGACATTCTATAACTTTTCAGCCCCAAGGCAAGCCAGTTTAAATCTTCCCGGTCCATACTCCTTCAACTAACTTGAAGTCGGTTAAAACATTTACAACACAGATACTTGTCTTTTTATCTAAGTGCTCATTGCGACGTAAAGTCTTCTTGAACAAAAAGTTAAAGTAGAGTTGAACTCTTCCACAAAATTAAAAATTACTCCCCCCTTTGCCTTTGCTTTACAATTTTCTTTTAGCAAAGGACGCATGAAGGACTTCCCGTTGCGCTGCCAAGCTCTTAGAATCTTTGCAACAGTAGTCTGCGCAGTAATTAAAAATATTAGCTGTATGTATGTTTTTCAAGTGTTTTTGCATGTTTGTGTAAAGGGGGAACGTCAAATAAAAAATCCTCTCTTTGGAATCTTTCGTCTTTCCACAACCACAGTTTCTTCTACTTTAATTTCTTTCTATGTACTACCTCTATGCACATTTACTAAGAGGAAACTAAAATTGAGATTTTTACTATATTCCCAGCATTTTCTCATAATTACTCACCTTTTAAACTTTCCCTCGACCATTACAAATATTTCAAAACCAAAATTAGCCAAATCGGTCCAGCCATTCCCGAGTTGTAGCGAGACTAACGAACAGCAATCCATTTTTATATATAGAGATATAGATAGGTTTTTCTCAAAAAATACATTTTTGATATTATTCAGATAAAAACTAATAAATAAACACCTAGCTTCTTCTGCTCCTCAACTTATTTATTTCGAGTTCTAAACATTAATAGGCCGTTATTAATACAGCTTCAAATTGGCAAATACGTATTGTTCAAAGCGCTAATTAAACTTGTTTACGGTTATTAACCGGAACGTGAGCTGCAGCGTGGCTGTTAGCAGGCAGCGTTCAGTTCATTAAGTTGTGTTGTGGTAATTATTCTAGATGGTCGGTCACAGCCGAACGTGTGCAAACACAGTACAATCAACCGCAGACACTAGTTTCAGCGGAGCTCTCGTTGCTATAGACTAGGGCGTATTAATTGATCTGTGCCCATGTAGAACACCCAGACTGTTTAGTCCAGTGGTACGCTAGGCTTGACTGTACATCACGGTCGTGTACCATTCGAAATTACTAATGAGTAAGAGCAAGTTGCAAGGCTCAGTATACAGCCTTAACGGATTGGTTCTTTTTTGGGATGAGGTAATTTTTTCCTGCTGACTTTTCGCTATGTCCATAAGGAAATATTTTTATGTCATTTGACCACAAACTGATGAATTCTTGTCCAGACTTGCCAACCCCATATCTGGACCCCAGCTATGCTATTCCGGTGGTCGCCAAAACTCACTTCGCTTGTGCGAGGTAACTTTAAAAATCCATTCCTTCGCCACCGTCGTCGTTTGAGAGAAAAGAACTAAGCCAAAAAACACTTTTTGATTATTTACATACAAAATGAGAGAAAATACTAATTCAAAGTCAAGCGTATTGATGATTGAGGTAATCTCATTTCAACATCGATGCTCGCACGTGCGATGTGCACCGCCGGAATAGCACGGCAGGCGGCCGTCACGGCCGCTTTTTATCAGGTGGAGTGAGATCAGATTGAAGTATACAATTTATATATTCCTTAAAGTTTGTAGCCTGCAAAATAATGAGTTAGCAAATGTAAAGATGACTAAAACCGTTTGTATTTCCAATCCTACAGGGCTAATAAACACAAACTTTATGATTCTTGTTACTCCTGAATTCTACATCAAAACATTTCCAAAGACTTGCTTCACAAAAGCTGTCAATAGCGTCATTTCTATTATCCTATCCTTTGGCGTAACAGATTCGGCTGTTGGCGGCACAACGAGCAATTATATCTGCGGTCTGATCTGGGCTGAGTTGCCTTTGATCTTGCCGACAATGAATCAACCGGCGACGCGTGCGGCGCGTATTGATTTCGCTTTCATTGTGAAATGTCTTGAGCTTCGTGGTATTTTTGAAATCGCCAACAATCGTGTGATTTACTAGCAGCTGAAGAATTGTTTGATATATTTGTTGCTTTTAGTCGGTTAGGGCGGCCATCGTTTCTAAGAAGTTAGGCACTGAAGCTTGAAGCCCGTTTTGCCAATTAAAAGAGGAGGTGGGATTTTCGTGTTTTGGTCACTAAAGAATTGACAAAACTATAAAACTAGCTACCTATACTTAGATATTCCATTTGTAAGTTTAATTTCGGTAGGGTATTATCTTACCATCACTATAAGTAGTAAATGTTGGTCCATTGCTAGACATAGTCTTCATCTGATGCTCAGCTTCGTTCCGTAGCTTTACGCATCTTAATCTTGAGTGCAGGTTTTCATCATCATCATCAGCCTGTTGCAGTCCACTGCTGGACATAGGCCTCTCCTATTACACGCTACTGAACGTGATCTTCCGCTGCTCGCCTGCAGGCTTTCGCAGCAATCTTCTCGGACCTAACTGAAAACCTGAATAGAAGTTAACCTTTCATTACCTACCTACCAAAACGTCGTGGTGAGACTGCCCTGAGAGCTGTACCGCCACCAATCTTTATCTTCAAAGGTGTAAACTCCTTTGTAGGAAGTTGTGCCTCGCCTAAGAATTTCCTACCTTAATGAAAGTTTATGGGCTTTGCCGTTTCAAAATATTTAGCGAAACATTACAGAGGGCTCTCCATTTTTCACCCATTTGTATATTGTACGAGCGTGATACGAGCATACGGGTATTTCAGCTTTATCTAGAAAGTAATTTATTTGTTTGACGGAAATAGAATGATCATCAACATCATCGTCGATTTGTTGAACAAAGGCCTTACCCTAGATTTGTAGAGCGGCCAGTGAAGGTGGCCCATCCACCGAACTCCTGTGACCTATATTATCACAAGTCCACATTGTGCACCCATTCATCCAAACAACACGTTTGGCCTAAAATGATCTCCAATCCATAACCTTTCGGCCCCAACGGCCACGCGGGCTGTTTGATAATCTAAGAGATCGTCTTAACTGAAAGCCGTCTAGGTTAGTATTCATTTGACTGTAGTTTTTAAAACGTAATAAATGTTCAGAACGACTTATTTACATTCCGAATTATTATGACTAGCATGTAAACACGTTGCATAAAATAGGTATTAGTATAGTTAGTAGCGTAAGCATAATTTATTGTTTATCATCATCGGCAGATTTGAAATTATGTAATTAGAATGTATTGATACCAAATGTTACCTAGGTTAAGTTTTTATTCAGAATAAATGTTTACTTTACTTTTACTTCACTTTACTTACTTTACTTTACATACTTCATATTCTGCCAAGCTTGATATCATATATATAATGTATACAGGACACAGGAAGAAATAGAAAAGGGCTCCGTGTCCGTATGTTTCATTTTTTGCAAGCTTAAACACAGAAATTTCACTCGCCAGATGTTGATACGCCGGCAATCGTAACGCAGCCTATAAACCAGATGGACTTTACGACGCGATGGAGCGTTCGCCGCAGTTCCATAAAGATTGCTATAGGTGTCGTGTGTCGTCACACGGACTATGACGTCAGAGTCAGCACAATGCGCGGTTGGGTGTAAAAGTTTCATGGGTCCGTTATTCGCTACGTTATACGTTATTGCGCTCGGAAAGGTGTAACGGCATCACTGCTATTAAACCATATTTCGTTTGTTATTATTATAAATCACTAGTTAAAACCGATAACAAATAAGGTTCCTTCACACTAAACACTGAATTCACAAACGCAAATCAAAGTTGGGCAGCAATGAGGTGTCTTTAAAACAAAACGATTTTACTCACTTGAATGTGACTGAATGTCGCATGCCTGAATGTTTTTACAATATTTCTGCACTTTTTTCAGAAAATATGAATGTTTCAGTAAATTATTTACGCACACACCAAGAAATCCTATTACAGCCCGCCATTGTAATTGACACTGTGTAAATTGAAAATGGTTGTCAAACAGAGGGCCGCCAATTTACTGCAGCATTATTTTCCAGAAGCGATGTTTACAGCAGAAACAATTTCACAACGCCAAAACAAAGCAAAGCTGTACATATATTTTATGGTACAAAATACTGGGCTGGATATAAGGGAATACATAAAGAACTTATATAAACTCATTGTATTGAAAAAAATATTGGATGCGCCAAATTCAACTTTTTTTTACTTAACTTACAGGAAAAACGACTTGCGAACTGGGTTGTTTGTTTGTTACCTTAAGCCCTTTTTTCACTGTACCTCACTTGAGGTAACTAAAATAGTTCAGACGCCCTTTTTTATCAGTGCACTTTTCACTAAACTGTATTCAAGTTTTGATTAACATTCACATTTAATCAAAACTTGAACTTGAATGAACTTGTGTAAATATTATTTTTAGACCATTTTAACCTAAACGAATTTAAAATTGCCCTAAGGAAATATGCTCATGCTTTCGTGCATGTGGGGTACCTAGCAGTTTACCTAGAGTGGCGATGCCACTCAACAAAGTTTTTCACTTATTTCTTACAAACTTCGAAGTACGTTTTGTAAATTTTAACCTTACGTCATAGCCAAAACAAACAGTAAAATATCATAATTTAACAATGCATTCAAATTAACGCATAAAGCGAATCACGTTTTGACGCCCCAGACGGGAAATTCGCGATTATAAAAACGAGTAGGTACCCACCTATCGCGTAGAAAGTGAAAACTTTGCGGAAAATGTTCGTGAGTTCCGACACTCGCCCGTCTCTCGTGAAATATGAGCTTCGGTAGGGCTGCTAGTCACCGTCTCTTAAATTCTTGAGCCGATCTAAGAGATCAAAACAAAGTAAAGTGTTTCCAAACTTTTTTAGCTTACATTACTTCTTTCTAAGTATTCAATTTGTTATTTTTTTCTTAAACGTACTTAACGTATACCTAAAAAAATATAATATTATTAAATATTTTTCTTTATTTAATTAACTCTCGTCTAAATGCTAAGACAACATCTGAAGCCTCACTGACGAAAATAAGTGTGTAAAGTGCTCAACTTTTAGTTACTTTTCAGTTTAGAGAATACTTAGGTCTTTGCAATGAATATTGTGTATTCATAACTGGTAAAATCTAAGTAAGAAAGAAATTTAAAAAGTTGTAAAACGAATCACATTTTCAGAATTAACCTCCCAGCTACACGGTCTAGGGTCAGCCCTAGCATGAGTTACAACAGGTGTATGTACATATGGATGTATACGAGTGTCGTGGATGTCTGGACCGACTGTTCGACTTTTTATGCCCTTTCATTTGTCATTGTAGGGTTGATTATGCCTGAAAGGTTTCTTGTGGATCAAGTGATATCGTTGAGTCGCACTTATGGCCCTCTGAATTAATGATGTTATGAATTTGACCGAAGTGGATGGAAACTATGCTCACCGTTAAGTGGAATCAGTAAGGCGAGACAAAACACTTCAGCGTATTTTTTTATTGTATATATGAAAGTAAATACTTTTAACTTATGCAAAAACTAGTTTTTAATAATTCTGCTAGAAAAATAAACCAGATTTGGCAGTATCAGACGCGTTACTTTACTTACTGTGTACCGTTGAAATTGAAGTTTTTATTTAAAACAACAAAAGTGACAAACAAGCGTGCCGATATTTTGATGTTACTATGTTGTGGTAGGGCAGCCTATGGATGCTCTGGGTTGCATTGCACGGCGTCCACCGCGACGGTGGAAGTGCCTGCGTATTCCAGGCGCTTTCGTGGCCTCCCCCCTTTGTTGGAGGGTCGGTTGGAGGGGGCCCCATTAGGGGCACTGGCGGCGTAGCAGTGCGTCATTACTCTTAGTAGGATCCAGCTTCGCCGCCAAAGTGCCACCGCTGAGTGCCGTGGGGTTTTAGTCGGTAGGAGTCCGACATAACCTCGTCATCCCCCCGGGTGGTGAGGTATCCATGAGGATTTCCCCACGAAATAAAAAAATGGGGCAAAAAAACACCAGGGGCATTACTCGCTCGGTGCCGACCCTGCAGGAACCTTTTCAAACCCCTCTTGAAGAACCCAATGCTATAGCTCATCGGGAAAAACTCGACAGGAAGAAGCAGGTGTCAGGTGTGTGTCATACAGGTGTGTATTACTTCAATATATTATTTTCATAAGAAAAATCTGCTATTTCGTTCCAGCCTGATGTAAATGGTACCTCACTGTCTCATATCTTGTTCATTCTGTTTATAATCGTTGAATTAAGTAAATTTCAATCATGACATGAATAAGTTTATTATCTTATCTCATCTCGAGAGTTATGAAAACTGTCCTCAGTTTGATAGAGCCCCACAGCTCAACAAAGTCTAAACTACGAGTATCTCTGTGCAAATTTCCTATTTAGCTTACACTTCGCCCAAGTTGATGATAGACATTGACGAAGTTATGACGTCACATAGTTAACTATACCTCGATAACTGTTACGTCACCAGCGGAGGCTTATTACTGGGTTGTGAGAACGATGACGTGTTTAAAGAGGACGGCCGTGAACTCTCATGAATGTGACGTAAATAAACTACGGTAATCTAGTAAAAGGATGGTACTGCAAAAGTGTGGATTTTGAAGATAAATGCTGGAAGATCAAGATATCCAAGCAGAGCTTGATTCTTCCCCTTTAGGAGCGACTGCACTCCATCGAGCTCTTACTTTTCTCAAGTAAATTGAATGAAACTGCAATTTCATAGCCTATGTGCCTAGGGGAAAGAACGCTTGTTTTGTTCCATTGTTTGGAAACAAAAAAACTTAATTAAACGGTCTGTCTAATAACATAACCATACATACGCTCACGAAAACATTTAGAAGGCCACTTTTCGCCAAGCGAATTTTTGAATCTTGACCGCCCACCGCCGCACCGATTTTTGAGCCGTAACAAACCCAACGAGCTTCCGTGCTTAGTCCTACTATTCAGTGGAGTCAGTGCGGAATGTTGGAGAGGCGTATGTAAGGTTAGTCATAAGCCTTTCTGTCAGATGTTATCAAGCCGCCCTCTCCGACAAGCTTCAAGACAGGTATCTGACCTAACGTCATCACCAAGTGCTTACCATACCGAATCATACCTTCCAGAATGCAAATATATCACTGAATTCCAACACTTAAAATACTGATCGGGTAGCAAAATTACTGACTGAGGTACAATATTTTGGAATTGGTTCGTATAAATTATTTTCAGAATACCAACTCAAATAAGATTTTGATTTATCTGTTGTGTGATTTTACTCAGAATACTTTCCAATATGCGATTAAAACAAGCACGGTTCTCCAATGCAATATTTCAAAGTGTAATTATTTTCAGTACTGTTTGCTGTATGAAAGTTTTTCTGTAAATAAACAGAAACGCTAAATGAGGAAGTCATTCCTCTTTTTTGAATGATTATATAGTTATTAACGAAATATAAATTGAAATGTCGACCGTATCTGCAGCGGATGCCAAAATTCAAAGAAAAATGAGGCACCGAAGCAACGATACTTCTCTCGGAATAAGTCTGAACGGCTGTGGCATTTGCAGCACACGGCACGTATTCTACGATACGCTCGAAACAAAGCGACATACTAACCGAAATTAAACGTAGCACTGGCAGGCCCCGATGCATTTACTGGTGAACGGAGCGAAATATCAAATTACCCTCACCTGGGCCCGGCGCTCGAAAAAATATCTAACAGGTAAAACGGTAATGCAACTATCGACACCGTTCACTAGCCTTTCCGAAATGCTGGCTGAATATTCCGCTTTCAAAAAGGTTTTGCTGAATTGAAATTTAATTTAAACTGATTGCTACATTTTCACCGAACTTTATTTACTTACATAGGTACGACATCTTTTTGTTGTTGGAAAACCTCATTTTTTATGTTATACTAGCTGTCTCGATAGATGTTGTTCTGTTTTTAATCATTGACCGGTAGAAATGGTTGCTAAGAAAAATTAAATTGTTATTTTGCACTATATTCTCAGCATTTTCCAATGTTTACTCACCTTTTAAACCTTTCCTGGACCGTCACAAATATTTCAAAACCAAAATTAGCCAAATCAGTCCAGCCGGTCTCTAGTTTTAGCGAGACTAACGAACAGCAATCCATTTTTATTTGTAGAGATTTAGTTTGAACTATTCGTTAAAAAAGGAATTTTACAATACTTACTTCAACAGCAAACGACTAAAATTAGAGAGAAGAAAATACATTACCAGACCAGAATCACTTCAATAAAATAAGTCTGTAAAACGCCAACTAGCAAAAACCATAATGTTTTACAAAAACATTAGCCCAATAAAGGATTTACTTATTAGGTATAACAAATCGTATAATTATGAAAGTTAATAATAAAAAATAATGCTTAATGAAAAATTTACGGATGTATCTATTTATTAAGTACGCAAAGTTTTACATCCATAAATAGCTACCAGATGAGTTTGCGTACACTCTGAATCGCTGTCACAAATTCACAATATCAACACAACGTTTGTCACGCTATTGTGACCGTTTCAAAGGGAGCGTGGCGTGACGTGGGCCGACGTACGACGTGATGACGTGACGGAGCGATTGCGGTCGCGCGTTGGTTTACGCAAACTAGTTCACACAATATCTTTTGAAATGAAATGGGACAATCAAAGTAAACGTCGCGTCGGTTACAGCAATTTCAATATTTTAAAGTGTTGAAACCTACATGTTCACTCTTAGGTAATAAGAACACAGTAGTTTTTATATTTAAATTTTATCTTTTTTGACACACTCTGTGTTTATCTGTCAATCTTCTACTTTCTTGTAACACAACAATACAGTCGTCTTAATTCCACATATTATGTTATTTTATTGCTATTACCTAGTAATAGAAGGTTATGGGACCTTAGTCTGACGATATAAAAGTGTTTTACGTGATTAATTATGGAAGTCAACGGGATACTTCGTGAACAGCCGGCCCCAACCAGCGGCTTGACAGCCCCCAGCGGCTCGTCAGCAATCGTCGTCGCCAGTGGTACGCCGAGCTTCGCCAAGCTACAAGGCAGTAGCAACTACGCTACCTGGAGCTTCGCCATGAAGATGTTCCTCATTGACAGTGACTTATGGGACTGCGTCACTCGCCCTGCTCAAGAGGTAACGGATTTTGTACGCAGAGATGCCAAAGCAAGATCAAAAATTTGCTTAAATATATGTGACCATCTATACCCCATAGTGATGTCTACGGAAACAGCAGCAGCAACCTGGACGAGACTTCGAGAAGCCTATGCTGACAGCGGCCTATCTAGACGTCTGCAGCTAATGAAGAAGCTTCTTAGTGCCAAACAAGAACTGTACATGAACATAGAGAACTACGTGAATGATATTCGTCGCGTGCACCAAGAGCTGATTGCCATTCAAGCTGGCCTAGATGATGAACTGGTGGCTATTATTATGCTGACAGGACTCAGTGAAAGCTACGGTCCTATAGTGATGGCATTTGAGCATTCTGGCGCACCTATGACCACAGATACCGTCGCATCTATGCTTCTGAAGGAAGGTCATCGTGATTTTCCCTCATCCCAAGCATTGACATCGAATGTAAATAGTGTGCGTGTGCCCGTGCGTGTTTCTTGTACTTTTTGTAAAAAAACAGGTCATGTAGTGTCTCAGTGTAGGAAACGGCAAAACAAACACAAAAAGTGTACACCCTCATCATCTCATTCATCACATAACACAAATTACACATCTGAGGTTACACTTTCATCTTGTTTCAATGCTTATCCTACAGGTTCATCTTCCTCAACTACCGAATGGTTTATCGACTCTGGAGCAACAGCTCATATGTCAAACAAGAGGGATTGGTTTCTGAACCTCAAACCGGAGACCAAACCGATAACTGTGGCCAATGGTAATCAGATTACATCTGAAGGAAGAGGTACTGTGTCATTACAAGTCTCTAATAGGGTTAAGCAAATTTCCGACGTCTTATACGTTCCTGAGTTAGCTACTAATTTATTATCAGTGCGTAACTTAGTACAAAAGGGATTCGTTGTAATTTTTTCACCAAAAGGCGCATCAATTCTTGAAAAAGAAGATTGCAAAGTGTCAGGAAATGTCGTAGCGACAGCGTCAAATTGTAAAGGCATGTACAGATTAGATTTGTCAGAGACACAAGCCTGTCTGACACAAAACAGCAATGAGTCTGCCATACTGTGGCATAGACGTTTAGGTCACCTACATGCCAAGGCCTTAAATATTTTAAAAAGTCGAGCACTAGGTTTAAGTTTTTCGTCCAATAGTTTGGATATACCTTGTGTTCCGTGCTTGCAAGGTAAAATGGCTAAAAAACCTTTTAAAACTTCTACAAGTAGATCTAAAGCGAAACTAGAATTAATACATTCTGATCTCTGCGGGCCAATGAGCACGCATTCATGGGGTGGCGCTTTATATTTACTTACATTTACAGATGACTTCACGCGTAAGACTTTTGGCTATATGCTAAAGTCGAAAAGCGAGGTTTTCATAAAGTTCGTAGAGTTCAAAAGTCTTGTAGAGAACCAAACTGGCTTGAAAATTAAAACTTTTCGCTCCGACAATGGCACAGAGTTTGTAAATAAGTTTATGACTCAATTTCTTAAAGAAAATGGCATTATGCACCAAACTACAGTGCCGTACACACCACAGCAGAATGGTGTATCTGAGCGAGTCAATCGCACAGTAATCGAAAAAGCAAGGTGTATGTTGCAAGACTCTGGACTACCCAGAGCATATTGGGGTGAAGCGGTCTCCACCGCTATTTATCTCAAAAACGTCTCTCCTACTCAGGCACTAAATAATAGAATTCCTGAAGAACTTTGGTTTGGTAAGGCAGTAAACCTATCTCACTTAAGAGTTTTTGGATGTGAAGCTCATGTCCTTATTCCGAAGGAAAAAAGGAAGAAGCTTGAATCCAAGACCAAAACCTGCATTTTCGTGGGTTATTCAACAGAAACTAAAGGTTACCGTCTTGTTGATCCTAGGAATCCCAGGAACATAATTGTTGCCAGAGACGTCGTCTTCGTCGAAGACAAGTCACCACACACGAGATCTGATGCAGAAGCTACAGGCCAGACTCCATCATCAGTACATCTTGAAGTGGTGATACCTGTTACCCAAGATTCACCTCCAATACCAGAGCCTTCACTTGGCCAAGCCGATGTCATATGTCAACCTCCAGCTTGTATAGAACCTGCAGCTCCACAACCAGAGCCCGAGGTATTTATAGAAGCAGAGTATGAACATACAAGAGAGCCTTCACCCGTGTCTGAAAGACGTTATCCTCTCAGAGAACGGCGTGTACCACAAAGGTTTCCTGATGATGAGACTCTCTATCTGACATCAACTGAATTTGAACCAGTTACTTTTAAGCAAGCTATGGACGATGTCTATAAAAATGACTGGAAAACGGCGATGGACTCTGAATTTCATTCTCTCATGAAACATGGGACTTGGGAATTGGTTGACCGGCCTAAAAACAGGAAAATTATAAAAAGCAAGTGGGTTTACAAAATTAAGAAAGATACTGACGGGAATATTGTCAAATTTAAAGCTAGACTTGTTGCGAAAGGCTTTACACAAGTCGCAGGACTGGATTATGGAGAAACTTTCTCTCCAGTAGCCAGATTGTCCTCCATTCGCCTATTACTAGCCTATGCCGTCAAACTTAATTTAGATGTAGATCATTTGGACGTTGAAACTGCATTTCTTAATGGAGATCTAGAAGAAGAAATATATATGGAGCAACCAGAAGGTTTTTCAACTGACAAGTCGAAAGTGTGTTTATTGAAAAAATCACTTTACGGACTCAAACAAGCACCACGTCAGTGGAATAAAAAAGTTTGTGAGGCCATGAACAAACTTTCTTTCAAACGAGCAGAGAAAGAACATTGCATTTACTTTAAGCAAAGCAACAACAAAATACTCATAGTCGCAGTATTTGTTGATGACTTTTTCATTTTCTCGAACTGTAAGAAGATGAAAGATGTTTTTAAGGATCAACTCAAGAAGTTTTTCACTATTAAAGACTTAGGGTCAGTCAAAGATTGTCTTGGTATGAGGGTCACCAGAGACGAAAATACGTTGTCACTTGATCAGACCAAATATATCGAACAAGTTATCGCTAAATTTGGGATGACAGATGCCATCCCTGTATCAACGCCGATGGAAACCAGTGTCAAACTAACACTACCAAACAAAGACGATGAACTTGGCTTGGAGATACCTTATCAGCAGCTTATTGGTTCCTTAATGTACATCTCTATTGGTACAAGACCGGACATAGCACATACAGTCTCTGTCTTGAGCCAATTCAATACACATTACGGGGAGGTACATTGGAAGGCCGCTAAGCGTGTCCTTTGCTACCTTAAAGCTACCAAGGATATGAAGTTGACCTTTAACAATCAGTCAGAAATGATCGGTTACTCTGATGCAGACTACGGAAGTAACATAATAGACAGACGTTCTTTTACAGGATTTGTGTTCAAGATGTGTGGATCTTCAGTCTCGTGGGAATCGCGCAAGCAACGTACTGTAGCGCAATCCACTACTGAGGCAGAATATATGGCCGTGAGCGAAGCCAGCAAAGAAGCCATATATTTTCAATCACTCATCAAAGAAATATTCACCACATCTCCACCAATCACGATCATGTGTGACAATCAAAGTGCCATCAAACTCACGCAAAACAACAGTTTCCATGCTCGCACTAAACACATCGACATTCGCCATCACTTCATTCGCGATTCCATTGTACAGAAGCGGGTTCATGTCGATTTCATCTCCACAAAACATATGACAGCTGACATTCTCACAAAGCCATTACCTAAACTGAGACACTACCAGTGCCTGTCCTCTTTAGGTTTAACTTAGGTCTTAAGTTTTTATAAGCCAGTTATTGAGTTTGTCTGTATTGTATTTGTCTTTTGTTTTTTGTTTAGTTTAGTGTGTAGTTAGTTAATTGTAAAGTTTAGTGTGTAGGTACTTTGTTATATGTTTATACAGGGTGTTCTTATTACGGGGAGGTGTTGAAACCTACATGTTCACTCTTAGGTAATAAGAACACAGTAGTTTTTATATTTAAATTTTATCTTTTTTGACACACTCTGTGTTTATCTGTCAATCTTCTACTTTCTTGTAACACAACAATACAGTCGTCTTAATTCCACATATTATGTTATTTTATTGCTATTACCTAGTAATAGAATAAAGACCAATTTCAGATGACAAAATTGTTTCTCAATTTGCACTATGTATTTCGACAAGTTGAATTTATTTATTGGGCTAATGTAATTTTATTTAATTTAATTTAAGTTAACGTCTTTAAGGGCGCGGGTGGCGATAACTGGTGGTTCGTAAGCTGCTACATGGCTTTTACTATTCACTGATATAGGTAGCATTATCCTATGGTAATGCAATGGAATAACGTTAGAACTGACAATCCCTTTTTTAAATTACTCTTAAGTGCATTATATATCTTGAGTTTACTTTATGAATTAGTAACAGCATTTAGGCCTTTAGTAAACCATCGAGGCAAGCAGGATTGATATTACGATAGGTGTATTTGAACTTTAGCTTAGCTATGATACCACAGAGATTTTAAAATGTCAAACAGTACCTTCTGAGCTGTTATGTGTATGTAAAGAAGCTTAGCAAACGACCACAGGAACAAAAACACGCGGTTTCAGAAAATAAAAGACGTAAAAATCTTGAAAACTCGATCTAAGGACCATGAAATCGCTTTCGGTCACGTGAAATGTGAGTAAGCAGCCGTGACTCCGTCGCCTGTCGGCCCCCGTCATGCGTCCATCGGCCGAGTGCCCGTAATAGCGTGAAAAATAACGTATTAGGCGATGTGTGGATTACGAAACGCTCTTCCGATGCTGAATATACGGAGAATTACAAACAATATCGCCCTTAAATCAGTCTCAAGTTAACCAGCTCGGTTGTATTCGGTTGATCTTCCTTGCTTACTAACCCGACAAAGGCAGCAATTTCAATTTTATGTTATAGTGACTGCTTAACGGTATGTAACGATCGCATTTTGTTTTTGCTAACGTATTTGTGTTTTTAATTTAATTTTGTAAACGTTTTTGTGAATTTATATTTTTTTCCTGTATGAGTCCTTGGGGTCAGTAAAGTATTTTCTTTCTTTCTTACATTCAGCCGTATTAGCAGTTTTCAGCCAGATTGGATGCTGATACCTTACGGAAAACTTGTCCGTACCCTTGGTCTTACAAGACAGATGTTACCTCTACTTATCCTATCTATGCTTACTTGTTATAAACGTTCGTTAAAAGGTTTTTTATTGTTAGTAATCAGATTGTTTCAGGCATATTGATATTTATTCTATGTTTCTTCCTACGCCGTGTGTAAATAGGCGTACTTGTCACACGTCACGCGTCACACGGCGTTTGAGGCTGAGTGCCCGTAATAGCGTGAGAAATGAGGTATTACTTAGCGTAGGGGGGTTATGCCGCGTTCCTAATGGGGGGCGTTCCATATAGGTCATATTGAGCGTAAAATATGAGAAAGAGGTTATAGAAATGAAATAAATATGGCTATTCTTAAGAGGCGTTAGTTGAAGATCATGCGCATAGAGGATTAGGAATAACACATATCCAAGTAAAATTATGTTGCAGATAGTTTTATAGTTTTGTTGCATGTTAAAAATTATAAAGCCTTTTTCTAAAGTTTAGATGGGAAAAAAATTCACGGACACAAAAAGTATGGTACGTTGTAGGCACAGATTGGTGTTTTCTAACAATTAAAGGGAAGTGTTTTTCTTTCATCACATAAGTAGTCCACGGAAAGAACTGTAGGTACTTGAACTGAAACATGCTTATTAAAGATTAGAAGGGTTCTTACCGCCTTCAAATTTCAATCGGAAAGTGCTAACCTTGAGATTTTTAAAATATATTAATGATGAAGCTCCATGTTAATACTAATTCAATCACTTGGTGATAGCGTTACCGTTCCATTAACATCGGTGACGACAAAAGGCGTTATGACAATGGAAATTTCACTGACAGCATTATAACTAAGTTCAGGGCATAAAGCTCTCCAGATACAATGTTGTCTATGAGAACTTTTCAGAAATTCAACGTACAAACCTGATCTGACAGCGAAGCATACTTCTCGGCGAGCAGAGCGTCTGGCGCCGCGCATCAGCATAATGGCGTTCCGCCACGCCGTCTCAATAAGCCGTCTTTATTTGGAAAATCATTTGTCTAGCACGGGTTCTGAATGTAAGCGGGACTTTCTGATGTCGATGCTGACGAGTTTAAGGACTTGTTTTGACTTTAATAGTGCACTTGTAGAGCGAGAATGAACAAGTTGTCTTCTTGTAATGCCTTTCAAAAAATTAAGCTCGTTGAAACCGTCTTCCGTCAGGATAGTTAGAGGTAGTTAGTTGACTGTTTGCCGTCGATTAACGAAATTGTCACTAGCCTAATGCCCATGCATGAGTACCTAAATATGACTGGTAGGCAAGCTAACAAGACTCCAACTACTTACTTATCCGGAGAAAGCTTAATTTTCTAAAAGTGTTTTCTTTCAACGAAGCCTCATATTGCTAATAAAGATCTTTTAGAAAGATTTTTTTGATCAAAGTCACAAGAAAGAGCAAATTTACCTTACAAAAGGTATGGATGTCACATGTCACTGATGGTTCAGTGGTTACAACTTTGTTCATGGACGGTGAACATCAAATCTGGCAGCAGTGCCAGGTTTTCGTCGAGCACGCCGCACGTGGTCGGCGCGTGCGCGCATAATGGCGTTCCGCTACGTGACGACTTCCGACGTCTCACTCGATATGCCGTCTTTATTCGTAAAACCTTTTGTTTTATGAGCTTTGAACCTTGAAAGTTCGTCAATATTGATAACGGTATAATGTTGTTTTAGCTTTTGAAATGTATTGTTTGGAATGAAATACATTTCTTTTGATATTTTGATGTGAGGGCAGCCAAGAGGACAGAGATCAATTTGAAGATTACTATCGCTCTTGGAGATGATTAAAGGATGTTAGCAACTTCCATAAGTGTGGATATTTGAAGTATTTCGTAACTTCTCCTTTTATTCTTTTTTTCTTCTCTTTTGTCGATAGTTCTTCACATATGTATTTCACCTTATTCAAAAGGCTTTCACTTAGCTGCGTATTGCAAGAATGAGAAACTTTTCACACATCTATGTAGTAGATACCGCTCAAGTCAGCAGTAAACTTTCAAATATTATGTGTCATTTTATACATCATCGTCATATTTTTATTTATGATTACCTATAAGACCGTCTGAAGATGTTGAAAGCATCAACAGAAAGCGATATTATGGTTTTGCTTTGTTGTTTTTTAATTTTCTGTTCAAATAAGATGTGAATATTTTAGTAACATAAGAAAGTAGCCGTAACAGGACACCGTGAAAATAAAGAATAGATTTTGATGTGAAAACAAAGTCAGTTACGTTGACAGAAGTTCCAGACGTGCGCCGTAACGACGCGGATATACGTGACGAGCAGCACGCCTCACTTCGGCGGAGCTTTGTCCTATATCGGAGCTACGCGATCTGCATGTGGGCATTCCTGCAACATTGATAACATTTTGATTGCCACGTTGGCAAGAGATGGAGCCAGGGTGCGTTTTACTGTTTACATTTAGATTTCAGAGGGACTGGAGCAGCATGCCAAATGTAATTCTTAAAATTAAAATTATGAAATGTTTGAACATGTCATGATTGTAATGGTCTAACAATGAACTCAAGGAAACAGCGACAATTATACTGTAATTGGTATCAATCCGCGTAAAATGTTGGGAGGACCAACATACAGCGATATTATTGTTTTGCTTGTTATTTTGTTCTCTTTTTATGGTCAAAATCAAGTTGAATTAAAAAGTAGGACAGCTTGAAAATACAGAATAGATTTTGATGTGAAAACAAAGTCAGTTACGTTGACAGAAGTTCCAGACGTGCGCCCGTAACGAAGCGGATATACGTGACGAGCAGCACGCCTCACTTCGGCGGAGCTTTGTCCTATATCGGAGCTACGCGATCTGAATGTGGGCATTTCTGCAACATTGATAATATTTTGATTGCCACGATGGCAAGAGATGGAGCCAGGGTGCGTTTTACTGTTTAGATTTAGATTTCAGAGGGACTGGAGCAGCATGCTTTTTTTTTATAGTGGTCTTCAAGATGACCTCACTCCACCTGATGAGACGCAGCCGTGAGGTCCAGATATGCCAAATATAATTCTTAAAACTAAAATTATATTTGGTATCAATCCGCGTAAAAATGTTGGGAGGACCAACATACAGCGATATTAGAGTTTTGCTTGTTATTTTGTTCTTTATTTTATGGTTGAAACGAAGTTAAATCAAAAAGTAAGACAGCTTGAAAACAAAGAATAGATTTTGATGTAAAAACAAAGTCAGTTACGTTGACAGAAGTGCCAGTCGTGCGCTCGTAACGACGCGGATATACGTGACGAGCAGCACGCCTCACTTCGGCGGAGCTTTGTCCCATAACGGAGCTACGCGATCTGAATGTGGGCATTCCTGCAACATTGATAACATTTTGATTGCCACGTTGGCAAGAGATGGAGCCAGGGTGCGTTTTATTGTTTAGATTTAGATTTCAGAGGGACTGTAGCAGCATGCCAAACATAATTCTTAAAACTAAAATTATGGAATGTTTGAACATGTCATGATTAGGAAACAGCGACAATTAAACTGTAATTGGTATCAATCCGCGTATAATGTTGGGAGGATCAACATACAGCGATATCAGGGTTCTGCTTGTTATTTTGTTCTTTTTTTTATGGTCAAAACCAAGTTTATTCAAAAAGTAGGACAGCTTGAAAATACAGAATAGATTTTGATGTAAAAAAAAAGTCAGTAACGTTGACAGAAGTTCCTGACGTCCGCCCGTAACGACGCGGATATACGTGACGAGCAGCACGCCTCACTTCGGCGGAGCTTTGTCCTATATCGGAGCTACGCGATCTGAATGTGGGCATTCCTGCAACATTGATAACATTTTGATTGCCGCGTTGGCAAGAGATGGAGCCAGGGTGCGTTTTATTGTTTAGATTTAGATTACAGAGGGACTGGAGCAGCATGTTTTTTTTTATAGTTGTCCTCAAGATGACCTCACTCCACCTGATGGGAAGCAGCCGTGAGGTCCAGATATGCCAAATATAATTCTTAAAACTAAAAATATAATTGGTATCAATCCGCGTAAAAATGTTGGGAGGATCAATATACAGGGATATTAGAGTTTTGCTTGTTATTTTATTCTTTATTTTATGGTTGAAACGAAGTTAAATCAAAAAGTAAGCCAGCTTGAGAACAAAGAATAGAATTTGATGTAAAAACAAAGTCAGTTACGTTGACAGAAGTTCCAGACGTGCGCCCGTAACGACGCGGATATACGTGACGAGCAGCACGCCTCACTTCGGCGGAGCTTTGTCTTATATCGGAGCTACGCGATCTGAATGTGGGCATTCCTGCAACATTGATAACATTTTGATTGCCACGTTGGCAAGAGACGGAGCCAGGGTGCGTTTTATTGTTTAGATTTGGATTTCAGAGGGACTGGAGCAGCATGCCAAATATAATTCTTAAAACTAAAATTATGAAATGTTTGAACATGTCATGATTTTAATGGTCTAACAATGAACTCAAGGAAACAGTGACATTTATACTGTAATTTGTATCGATCCGCGTAAAAATGTTGGAAGCATCAACATACAGCGATATTAGAGTTTTGCTTGTTATTTTGTTCTTTTTTTATGGTTAAAACTAAGTTTAATCAAAAAGTAGGACAGCTTGAAAATAAAGAATAGATTTTGATGTGAAAACAAAGTCAGTTACATTGACAGAAGTTCCAGACGTGCGCCCGTAACGACGCGGATATACGTGACGAGCAGCACGCCTCACTTCGGCGGAGCTTTGTCCTATATCGGAGCTACGCGATCTGAATGTGGGCATTCCTGCAACATTGATAACATTTTGATTGCCACGTTGGCAAGAGATGGAGCCAGGGTGCGTTTTACTGATTTGATCTGGGTTTCAGAGGGTCTCTAGAGCAACTCGCCATATTGTTTTTTAACGCAGAAACATCAAATGTCAGAACATGATAATATGATATTAATTGTCTCATTGAAACCTAGTTCTTACCTTAACTCTAAGAAGGAAAGATACGATTCAAATATCCGGAAAGCAGAAAAAGGGGACATTCGAAAACTCATTAACGAATTTGGAGAAGGTGTCACATTAAAGTTTTTTTGTTCAGTAACTAAGAAAAGGATCCAAGGAACCATAATCAAGCCTACTCAATATATCCACATTTAATAGTCTGCAGTAAAGTGGGCTTCTTTAGCTAAACTACCTCTACGTAAACCAAGCTTACGCATTTTTATGTGCCAGGGCATTATCGTCCTATACGGCAAAAAGTTTTTTTTTAGTTTTAACCTGCGTCCTCTAAAAGCTTTGCACTTCCAAAAGTTCGAGATAAACCAAATGCACTGGCAAAAGCGATGTTAAATCAGTAAAATCACAAAATGAGAACAATAATTCAGCATTTCCCTAATGAATGTTGTTTGCGCTGCTCGCTGGCCGTCAGCAACGTCATAAATGAATGCGTAGGGACAATAATTATCGGTGGTTTTGCAAAACTATCCACGTCGCGATAAGTTTTAACATGGCGTTATCTCGTGTTCGCCGCGGGACATGGGACCGCTATGAGGCTCGTCACGCCGGGACTTCGTGGATATACCGCATGTGATTATTTGCTTTGCAAAGCATTAGGTACTTATGTGCAGTATATGACATTTTAAATGTAGAGCAGGTTGCGTCCGTGCCTCTCGCGGGCTGCTTTCGGTCTTAATCGTCAAAACGCCAGCCGAGCGGACGGGTGTGTTTAGCTTGGTAAATCAGTAAAGTGTTTCATTCAATATCTTGGCCTAACTAAAGGATACCACACACATTATAATGATGGAATAAACAATGTTATAATTGGAATATTTTGTGTTAATTTTGGTTAACAAAGTGTTTTTGTCAAGCCTATATTTTTAGTTTATTTATTTTTTTAGTTTTCTTTCTTTCAAAAGTTTTACCATTCACAAAAAATATGATTTGATAGAATAACTCCATTGAATCATATTTTTAGTAGTACTTACAGCAAAAAATAATTAAACAAACCCAGAGACACTGACAAGTGCTCGTTCACTGCTTTAGAAACCCGTCATGTCCGTTTACATCCGAACGCATGGTTGCCCCAGAAAACGCCGCTTTGGTGACACGAGTGTGCAAATAATATTACAAGTCCGCAGATACCGCGGCTGTATGGCCTGTCAAACAGAACGACAGCGGGAAATTACGGCTGTAATCGCGTTTCGGTGACATAATCGATCCTATTTTTATGAGGAATTTAACTGCAGACACAATATTTTATCTGTCCTAAAATGTAACTGGTTTGGTTTGTTTGTTTATTTCCATCACAAACTGGATGTTTGTTTATCAAGAGTTAAAGTTTCGCGAAAATCGATACAGGGATAGAAATTCAGTCAACGTTTGCCTAAATTCGAATGAAATATTTTCAGTTGGTTTTTCCACCCAGTTTTTCAAATTGTCACATTTTAAAGATTAAATAGTTGAATGTAATACATTGAAGATTTAGCTTGAGACCTAAAATAACCAGATTTATCTTATCAACTAAGACGTGTAAAACAATAATTTCTTAAATCAGGTAACATTCACATCAGATTCAGTACAAGCGTGGGTAATAATTCAAAATTGAAATTTATTAATAACCACAGCAACTCACAGACTTTAATTAATTAACCTTGTTAATTACACCAAAAATCGTATAAAGGAAATGTTGTTTTGAAAATTCAATCAAAAAAGCTTGTGGCTTTTTATGTTTCTTAATACCGGGAAAAATAAATAATTGGACAAAGCTCAAAATAAATGAGGAAATGTACTGAGGCGGATCTCTTCGAGGCAATATGTCGTGTCAGCAGGTTGTCAGAGCGCCCCAATTACGAACTGACATACTCGTAGCTAGTATGCTAGCGTGTAGAAATAATACTTGGCACAAACAAAATACAAATTATAACTAATACAATCTTTTATAATGGCGGACTCTTGGCTTTATAAGCAGATATAGCCCAGCTCGGAACTTGTGTGATCATTCCTAGGTTCACAACTTACTTATTGCGAGGGAATTTAGTACTTACGTACCTGTTTTCCACCAGTGTTGCGCGAAGTGCAGATGAGTAGAGAATTATAATTAACTTATCAGATAACCCGATATTGACATCTATCAGTGGAAAACGTGCAAAGTCTCCGGTTTGATCGCCACCTGTGTCGTTGCCTCAACAAGTTTAACGATTACGTTCACTGTGACGATAATTGCAAAATAAATGTCAAAGCCGGAATATCAGAAGCTATTTCATTTCAGAAAACAAACGAACACTTTTAGCTTATTCTGACAATAAGTACCTATTACCTAACGAAACTAAAACAGTTTTATTCCTGAGTCTATATCGTTCCACAAACAAAGTAAGAACAATAAAGTAGATAAATTGTATTCATTGAAAGTTCGGTGGAGTTAACTCACCGTGTTACTTTTGCACTGAAGCGAAAAAGGAAAATCTATCATAGCCAATTCGGTGTGAGGATTTTTTTAAAGCCGGAGCACAAATATTTTCTTGGAACACACTTTTTTCGTATTTACCAGGATTTCAAGTATATTCTCCCCATCGTCACGTATTACAGCTATGTTTGAGATCAAACACTCGGGAAAACAGTGGAATTCAAACAATACATTATCATTGGCTGATATTCGGAAGAGAAGCCCTTCGTATTTCTTATGTAAATACGAGTGAAACTGCTTTTAATTGGAAAACTTTGATGTTGGTTTTATCTGCGTCTTTGAGTGTTGCGCTGGCCTTATTTTTTTACGGAATAATCACAATTTGCTACGCTGAACCTGTCAAATTAACTTTCTATTTTTAGGTATACGTCTAAATATAACTAAAACTTTGCCATTTCCTGCTTTTCCAGCAGTCATAATAACGAAGAAAAGGTCATACTTGGTTCCGTAAATGTTGATGAGGAATAAGTACATTACATGTAATATGTAGTACATTTTGTAGAGACTGTGTCTATACATCGCTATTAATATAGTAAATCGTTATTAACACAGCATAGACAAAATCTAGATGAAGGCTTTTACGAAACATATACTTGGGTACCTACTTTGAAAGCTTGAAACATTTTTTTATAATAATTTTATTTTCAAACGTGCAAACAATAAGTGTTCTTTTATACCGAATGTTTTAATGGAACCCTTCAATAACGAAATATTACAATGAAATTAATAACTGTTTATTTTTTTCAAGCATGCCGTTGCCAAAACAAAGTAATGACAAGAAAGGTAAACCTGTGAGTAGGTATAAGTACAAACTCAATGATTGTTAAGAATACTCATCATGGATTTAAATGAAATACATAACATCTCATTATTCACAAGAAGCACGAAAGACAATGCGACTTATCTGTGAGAACTTCCTAGTTACGTTAAGTACGTAAGCTTATCCTTAATTAATAGCTAGAGCTATTCACAGCAACATACAGCTTCTATAACCCCGCCTATAACCCTGCGACTGCTAAACTATCTAAAACGTTACTTGTCCCAATCCACGTACAACATCGTACATAAATTATTCTGATTCGCCTATTAGGTATAATACGGGTCAGAGCACATCCCGCGGAGTATGCCAAGAATAATTTACCAATACTACTGATAGGGTTGCTGTTAGTTAATAATTCATGGTAACACGATAACAAACACGTGGCTCATTCATATTTGTGGTAAATATTCAACGGTTTCTTATTTGCACGTCCTGACCCTCTTCACGCTCCAAGAAAACGGATGGAAACAAGCTGCCGAGCCAGGACAATAGCGTCTGTAATCGGATTTGGATGAAAATTTGTATGAAACACAGTAGGCACCTTCTCCGTCTGAGCATTGCGATTTCTGAAGGTTTCTATAATCCTTTTAGTGTACAATAAACTACAGTTCAAGTGAAGGTACCCATGACTCATTGGCGACAACGGATCGGTGACCATCACTAATGTTAAGGTTCGCACGTCAGATCGGGTAGGGTAATCATGGTTGGAGGAGTGCGTAGAAGGCTTCGTGCCAGTCACCGCAGTTTCCCCCAACATGGACAATGAGAGGGAGTCCCGGAGTTTTTAGTGGGTATGCCACTGGGTGTCCAGTAGTGAGTCCCACATAACCCGTTCGCCCCCCCGTGAACGGGTATGCGTAAGTCATTTCCTCCAGGTCAAAAAAAAAGGGTAATCATGGTTATCCGAACAGATAGTTAGTGATGTATTTTACAAACGTCTCTGTGCAGCAGCAGTTGGTCCCCTGATGCTAAATGTCAGTTGTTAAGCCGCATCAGACGCCATAGCATCTGACAGTAAGGTTTATTTATCACTAGCCTCACTCACATACACTTATCTATCCACAATTTCACACTGAACCAGCTTGTTGGAAAGTTGCAGCTTGTACTACTTCATATATTGATGTAAGGTCTGTCCCCAGTAGTAAGATGAAAAGGCCAATATTTAAATTTTTAATGAAAGAAATATGTAACAATGAGAACGCATTTTATGCCGGCAGTACTACGTTCTACTTGTGGCAAAATTTTACGACGGACATCACCGACTGATCCATGTATAAATATTCTGGTGTACAGAATTCCATTTGAACTGCGTTTGACTGTACCAGGTCTGCATTGATCGGACATATTGATGCATACATCAATATCTTAATGTCTCAGATATTGTATTAATGCAATGTCTGTGCTGTTCATCGACGCCTACCCTGTCGCAATTAATTAGCAAGTCGAATTGGTGCTTTCGCCTCCGTTAGGCAAGTAGGTTGTTTCTGCTTTTGTTTATAGTATCTACCGATACCTAGAAACTTTCGAAGAGTATTACCCACCTAATGTTTTGTCATCAGGATGATAAACAACACTAATACTGAAGATTATGCATATTATGTATTGTCAGTGTTGAATTAACTGTGAAATGCAACATTGGTTTAGGGTAAAGAGCCCTCTGCGTTCACCCTACAGTCTGGTAGAGCAGTCAAAGCCATCAGCTGATAAACTAAAACGTAGAGACAATTAAGGACATCTGTATAGTTGTTTTTAAATTAAAAGCTTACAGAGCTCAAACTTTACCAACACTCTGTTTAAAAATAAAATAAAAACAGTTGTCTTTTAACGCTTTAGATATGAACCCTCAAGTAATATATTTGCTACTTAAGTATGTTTATTTCAAAACATGATTCTATTGCGTCAAGTGTTACCTAACAAACGGTTTTGAAACAGAGGAATAACTAGATAAAGTCTCACATTTACACGCTGCAGCGCTGTCCACCCAGTTACCAATGTGTCGAACAAATAGACTTGTCCAGAATACATAATGGCTACCATCAATGGAAGTCTATTTTCAGAGTACTACCCATAGCACAGTACCATCATTTTTCAGTTTCCATTCCCAAGTACGTATTTATCAACAGACAGAATACCCACACCATTTATGCACTGACATAATTATGTGTGTAGTTACATACGTTTACATACAGCAAACTAGGAAGTTTTAACGAGTCGCCGTGGGGTTTTCTAAAGTGCCGAAGTATAAATTGAGTATCGACAAACCGTTGCCAACATACCTATATATTGTTACGGAAATTGGTTCTCGGAACAAACATCAGTTGACTCGCACACCAGTCATGTTGTGGATGAATATTAGATAAACGTTTGCATATCACAAACTTGACTGATGTATTATATCAGTTGATTTATATTTGTCGTAACGGATATTTAAATAGGTATAGGAAAGTACATCGTAAAATTCATGTTGAAGCTGAGACAAATTTAAACAAATTGAAATTCAGTCGTTAAAGTTGTTTTATGTCGCACACGCTTTTACTTAATTTAACGTGCCTATAAAAATTATAACCAGCCGTTGCGAGAAATCAATACAGCTCTAAATTTTGATTAACTAATAAAGAAAGATTAGAAATACTAGAACAAAGAACTTAGCCAAGGTTGGAATAAACTTGTATTTCCGTACCTATAATATATTTAGGAATAAATATCCATAATAAATTCACGGTGGGATTAAACCTAAGTTTACAAGTGCGTTTGTATTATTAAGTACCTATACATATAGCATTGTGAATACTAAAACAGAAAATAGAAGTATCTAGAAATGTAAATTATAAAAACGGCCAGTGAATTCGCACCATTAATTTCTCCCTCGTATAAAAACGCCCTCAGCCACCGTTTTGAAGAAGCAATAATTAAATGACGCTCCTAAGCTGAGAAAAATCAGGAAGCATTCACAATCCCGGAATTGGGGTGAAACGGCGAATATAATGAAATCCCAAATAACGCTTTTAGATGACTAACACGGATTCTCAGGGAATAAATTAATCAAGCGGGAGGGTGGCCACGTAGCGGAAATTTACGAGGAGCCTCAATCCGCCCTCCGGTACACAACTCATCAATTTTCTCAGGACACACGACTCGGAATCCCGTTAATTAAACTATGTACGAAGTGAGGCGCGTTTGAGAGCGCGGTTTGCCTCGCCTAAGTATGCGCATTAACACACAATGTTCAAAAGTTGCTAAGAATTGGCATCAGACGAAGCGACGCGTCGACAAAGTCGCCATAACAGTATACTAGGCACGAGTTAGATATAAACAAGAATGCGAGCATGTTATTATTATGTAGGAATGATAAGTAACGTTTTGTATGAGAATTTGAGCGGCAACTCTAGCGTTAAGGCAAATGAACTAGCCAATCTCTATAAGGTTTGAAGAACTATGAGTTCAGTAAGTTTACTATACGGTATAATATCAACTCGCCTATTGAGTAACGACATTTTAACAGACAGTAACGAAGATCAACGCTGAGCATCCCTTACAAGTATAGCTGTCCCTTTCAGATCTATTAACACTTAACGGGACAGCATGAGCGTGAGCGCGTGCTTAGCATTGATTGACGTTTATTAAGTACCTACAGTAAGTTCTACATGACAGTTCCATAGTTCGTGATCACATACCGTACCCTTAGGCACAAATAAGGTTCCTTCAAAATATTTGCGAGTAGAACTTTCTCTACACATAATAAAGTTTCTAAGCTTTAACTGAAAATAACATCGTCCCCATAGTTTGGATAACAGATTTCATTGTCAGGGTGTTTCTAAAGTATAGGATGATGGCTGATTAACCAGTTTTGATACATATTAAAGTTTATACGGTGTTTAAAAATTGTGCTCAACCAAAACATTTTTAATCACGATGACATTATAACTGTTCACTGTTTAATAAGCGTACCCATTCAAAAATGTTCACATTGTAAATTAAAAATCATTTTTCGAAAACCTTTTGTGAAGTAATTAATACCTGAACAATGATTCGACGTCGACGATGCTTGAATAAAGCATCACATTATGCCTGAGTGCAGCCTTTTGTAATTATCAATTACTTATCGACTGAAAGGCGTTATAACAGTTTTTTTTGTTAAATGCACATCACTTAGTTACTACAAGTTTCTTGCCAGTACAGAAACAACTTTCCGACACCGGTGGTTAAGTCACATTATGTTTGTATACTGTGTATTTATTTATTATTTCTATTATAGTATTTAAGTCTATTATTAAGTGTATTTTTGTTTGTTTGATTAAGTTTTTGACGATTTGAAAGCACTTGTAACAGGTCTATTTAAATAAAGATATTTCTGATTCTGATTCTGATTCAAGGTTAGGGGTGCCTACTTTAACCACTAAGCTACCAAAACAAACAAAGATTCGGTCAGTCATTGACTTAAGGTTTCGGTTGGTGGTTAGAGCAGCCGCTCAGTTTGAATCGCGCCTGATACCGAGACCGATTGATTTCATCAGGTATTCATATCTTTGAAATAGAAGATTAAGTACTGACAATGCCAAATAACAGAAAAAGACAATGAAATTATTGAATTTCGTTTATCTATTGTCTACATTTTTGCTAAAGTAGGATCGAACATACGACCCGTTTCCCAACGATTACAACCAAACAGGCCGGGAATTCAGTCATTTCCTTCAGATTTGTGCTTTAATATAATGTGTCTGACACATTTAATGAAGTGTCAGAGGTAAAGTGGAGTAGGTAATTGTGTCGGAAACCACTACATTGCGCGGAAACAGATGCCCCGAGCGCCGCCTGGGATGCGGTCGCTAGGAAGCTGACGTGTGGTCACAGGCTGTCAATTTAAATTTTCAAGGGAGATTTAAAATCACAATTACGTAAATAATTTCACTGTAAAAAAAAACCTCTGAAAATATGAGCAACGTGTTCAAACAATAATCAATTACTATTATTATAACCCGTTTGGTACCTAGTTTATCCGTTATTTTTGACAAAACGTTTTCTGGAATGATTAGATATTTGATTTCACCTCAAACTATCATGAAAAGAGTAATTTATGACGGTGACAATACTCGTAAGCGTCACTACTAACTAACATCAGAAAGTTCCTCTTTTTTTTTGAACTGAGTTTTTTGTTTTCTGTATGTCTTTGAGCCCGCCAGTTGGAGTATGGCTCAATCCACCTTATAGTTGAGGTGAGGCGTGTGCCCAGCAGTGGGACGTATATAGGCCGTTCATGTTTTTCATGTATGTCTTTAATTTTTGTAAGTGGCTTACAGGCGTTTTAACTAAAGTAAACTAATAATAATAATGTCAAGTGGACTGACCAATCAAACTGTGCCGGCTGGCGCCGAGGCTGGGCGCGGGCGGCGAGCCGGCCGCACGCAGCGCGCCGAGCGCGCCGCCGCCGCCGCCGCCGCCCAGAGCGCCGCCCTCCAGCGCGCCTGCAACAAACAAACAAAAGATAAGTAAACCTGAAGATAGGAAAACCAGAAAAAGACACTCGGTCCTTTGGCGTCAAGCGGGAATCGCCCGCATCTTTCACAAACCGGGCGACTGCACTAACCACTGTGCTACCGAGACCATTAACAGACCGGCCGAATTTTTCAGGTATATTTACCTGGCAGCCAGGTTTGTTTCACCAATGTTTAGATATATTTATATTGGTTAGTAATCAGAACTTTAACACATAAAACAATATAAAAATATGGTTTGTGTAAAAAAAAACTTAATTTGGTTCTACAATAAAATTAATCTTCTTTGTTGAAACATTTTTCCCTTTGCCGGTTGGGGTGTACTAATATGCCTCTCGGGGGAGTGAAGAAACTGATTTGTATTTTTAATGCAATATCTTTAAGTACATTTTTAAGTAATTTCGTTATGAGCTTGTTCACGTTACAAGAAGGAAAGAAAGAAATAAAATTTAACGAACACTAAACTTAGCACTAAAATGTACATAGTAAATAATAATAATACATGCATACAAAATGTTATTTGGCGCAAAGGTTATATAATTATTAATGAAGAAGATACTGAAGCTATCAACATGTCTTGGTTTTGACATCCCAACTTTACTGTAACCCTACATAATCGCACGATGGGAAAACAAATATTTGGAGAATTATTTCACATAGAAATATTGGCAGAGTTATATAACTATTAAAAGGCAACATTTTAATTAAACAATAACTTTTTCAAAACATCTTGCAATTCTCTATAACTAGAGGTTATAAAATTTAATAGGCACATTTGGGAAACACAAAATATTGAAGCATACCTATAATAAATACTTATACTTAAGCATGCCATTCATTTAGCTATAACAACACCCTTCGATATAACTTTCACGATTGTCTTTTACGGCAACCGTCGTTACTGCGACCGAGGCTCTCGGGCATCAAACGTCAAAGAATTTTATTTGTCAGTGGAAAAATTTCGTCGCGTCATCGACCGGCAAATGACGACAGAAATAGGACAGGAAATTGATAGGTCCTTACGGTTTCCAATAACGGCGTGGTGATAAGGGCCCGCACGACGGCGAACGATCGCGACGACTCGCTGGGGACTCGTCAGACGTGCTTTATGCCTTCTAATGTAGCCTTTCGGGGTTTGCTACCTCATCTACAGTTCTTCAAGTAAATTACGGTTTTAGGCCTTATAGACAGTATGCGTTTTTATTCTCGCCTTTTCTGAGTCGGAATTTCCAAATTGCCTTGTTAAATTATCATAATACTAATACTAATGGATTTTGTTGAAAACAATGGCAAATCACGAAGATTTAGCTAAAATAATTGTAAAAGCTTATAGCGATGGCGTTATCGCCAAGTTTTTCGTAATAATTATGGGTAATGGTTTTAGGAGTTTTTGCGGAAATTATTTCAACGTTGAATGACATTGTGCGTTAAGTGCAAATCCGCAGAATAACTAAAGCCAAAATAATTTGATTGATAGTTGGGCTGGGGGGTAATTTTTGATAGAATCTGATAAAATGCTAATGATGATGCACAATAAAACATTATTTCAATAAACAAACATGCTTTATAACTAGGTACGGTGCGAGTCATCCATCACGTACTCCCAAATGGAGGAAAATGTGCCGAAAATGTTCCTTCTGCCATACAATAGCCAGGAATCGGGAGAACTACGTTCAAGCGAATGAGAATGGCCCATAACGTGATCGACAACATGACTTTTACGCAGTTTGTTCATACAAAACAGGCAGAATCCTAAAACTTAATGTTGTATCCGGTACGATAGCTTCATTTTGCTTTCATGTGGTTAACAAAAACCTTAACATACAGAGCATTCATACTCCGTGTGAGGCACCAAAAATATTATTTTGAAATAACTTAACAAAAATGAGAAGACTAAACAGAAGGCCAGAGATTTTATCGAATTAATCACAAAATCAATGACGTGTCTGGAAGAAATCCCCAATAGTATATACAGGGTGGCCCAGCGACAGTGGTCCAAAAATTTTTTTTAGGTAGAGGACATCATAACAAGTCATTTAAAAGAAACATTAGTTCCGCGAAAATCAATACTTTAGAAGTTATGATTTTTTCAAGTTTCTTTTGAAATTTCTCCACTCCAATCACTTAATTCACTCTTGTTTGGAAACTATCTCACTGAATCAGTTCAAATTCGGTATAAATGTACAATAGTAATGTAGAAACCATATTATGTGCGAGTTTTGAGTTTATTCTAAGACAATTTGTTTTTTTCTAAATTTTCGTCAGTAATTTTTCACCATTTCAAAAACTAATACAATTTTCAAAAAATCACCGCTGCAATGTTTGTGCACTTGATGATTGGTTTATGATCTTAAAAACTGTACATAAGTATGATAATAGTCTATGCAAAAATTTGAAGTGATGCGACCAATGGAACACTTTCAAAATTAACATCATGTACGGTAAGTCGCTAAAACTCTGAATGGGTCATTTCTGCACTGACCCTAATTTAAAAAAAAACTAGCCAAAATATTTTTTTTAGGATAGAGGGCATCATAGCAACTCATTTAAAAACAACATTAGATAGTCGAAAACCAATAGTTTAGAAGTTATTATTTTTAAAATTTTTGGGCCTAAGTGGTTGAACTTCAGAGACAAAGATCACTTTTGTTCGTAAGCTACCCGACTAACAAACTTCAAAATGAGTAAGAATAAAAGAGAGTGAAAAAGGATTTATCTCATTTATTCATAACAATACAATGAGTGATACAAAAGGCGGACTTAATGCTGTTAAGGCATTATCTACCAGTCAACATAAAATAAAGCAAAGCCAATTGAAGTATGGGATTAATTATTAAGTCATCCCATATTTGAAGTTCCTTAGTAGGATAGTTTACGAACAAAAGTGATCTATGTCTCTGATGTTCAACCACTTAGGCCCAAAATTAAAAAAAATAACTTGTAAACTATTGGTTTTCGACTATCTAATGTTGTTTTTAAATGAGTTGCTATGATGCCCTCTATCCTAAAAAAAATATTTTGGCTAGTTTTTTTTTTAAATTAGGGTCAGTGCAGAAATGACCCATTCTGAGTTTTAGCGACTTACCGTACATGATGTTAATTTTGAAAGTGTTCCATTGGTCGCATCACTTCAAATTTTTGCATAGACTATTATCATACTTATGTACAGTTTTTAAGATCATAAACCAATCATCAAGTGCACAAACATTGCAGCGGTGTTTTTTTGAAAATTGTATTAGTTTTTGAAATGGTGAAAAATTACTGACGAAAATTTAGAAAAAAACAAATTGTCTTAGAATAAACTCAAAACTCGCACATAATATGGTTTCTACATTACTATTGTACATCTATACCAAATTTGAACTGATTCAGTGAGATAGTTTCCAAACAAGAGTGAATTAAGTGATTGGAGTGGAGATTTTCAAAGGAAACTTAAAAAAATCATAACTTTCTAAAGTATTGATTTTCACGGAACTAATGTTTCTTTTAAATGACTTGTTATGATGCCCTCTACCTGAAAAAAATTTTTGGACCACTGTCGCTGGGCCACCCTGTATATATTACGAATTTATTCTAAAATGCTTGACTGTGAACTATTGAACTTGTTTTTCAGTGTGCAAAAGGGAATATCTATCTATCTTTTACTATCTTATAATGGTAACGAGTAAAACAGATAAGCTACCTACACAAATACTTGGCGCGAGTTATAGTTTAAAATATTAACTCTGTACAAAAGCTTTAACTTCTTTTCTTATATGAATCATTCTTTATGCTTGCCTGTTAACTATTGAACTTGTTTTTTTTCAGTAAGCAAAAGGGAATATCTATCTATCAAAACAGACAAGCAGTTACCTACACGAATAAATGGTGTGAGTTATGCTTAGTTTATATATTTACTCTGCACACGCCCTAATACAAAAGTAATAACGTTAAATAACTTCTCTGAAAGAATTCAAAGATATATTTACTGGGTAATAATGAATTTTATTACCTGTTAAATTATTAACATGGAACAGGTACGTACCGCGGCGCACCGCGATCGGCTGACCCAAATATCGGCTTATTTCCCAGCGTCCAGTCCTTAGCTTTTATGGACCATGTGAAGTGAATTTATTGCGGTAATTTTTCCACATTTTCTATACGTATTGTTTCAGCTGCACATTTGGTAATATTTTTATGAACATTGTTATACTGGTGCTTTGATAGCATATGTTGTAATCATTTCGTTTTATGAATTCATTGTTCCACTGTTATGAGGCCACTAGGTTTTATAACAACTGAAAATGTGGTTTGTTCGAATAAGTAACGATGCATGTTCATCCATTAGAACGATATTTTGATTTAATAACAGGTCGAACATTACTTAAAAGGGTTCTTTTCCAACCTGAATCATTACACTGGGTGAGCACAGGTCTCTGACAATCTTTTCATTATGTCTTCGTCAAAGAATCATGAAGATGTGGTTTATACATAATTACAGCTTATTAACGAAGTCGTAAGTTAGTAATTGGTATACTGCTTGGTCAATACCAAGCAACTAAAAAACTATTGTAACTGTTAGTTAGTTTAACGGTTAGTATTGTTTGGTTCTACCGTTTCAATCAATTATGCAATGAATTATTTAAGCATATCTAATGAAAATGAATTAACACAGTTGTATCTCTAGTAGCTCGACTCGCAAAAAAGATACTCTGAAAATTTTCCAGTAGCCCAATTTTTCTTCGAGATATCAATCAGGAAAACCAACATGTCCTTGTTATTTTTGTGCAAATTAATTTATCGGTTGTGAATTTTATCTGCAAGGACATTATTCTTCAGCTCAGTGTAAGTTTTCTTTTTCACGTGTAATCGAGTGCGTAGTCTTTTGCTGTCGTAAAAATAATTTCGGGAATTTAATTGAAATCCCGACCGTGAAGAGTCGTATTTTTTTTGACACACGGTCTGATCACAATACTATTTTTAAATTAAGTGTTTCGACTTTCCTTCGCTAATAACTAGATAGTGAAAATAACTTAAATCTTGTATTCAAACTTTCGGTTTACTAGTTAATTAGGTACTTTGTAAGAATACAAAAAATCACCCAAAAATAAAATAATTTGAAGTACCGATTTTCGCCCCCTTTACATAATCTTGATTGGTTAAAAGATCCCGAGCTATACTCGTAGTTTTGTAACAAATTTAAAATTGTAAGTAGTTACCATAAAATATTTATTGCCTTACCAATAAGCCAAAAGCCTTAAATCAGAAGTTTCTACAAACAGCTAGACTAAAGCCTTAAGTTCGATTGAATAATAAATTAACTCTAATAGGGCTGATTGTTTAAGTGCGCAGTGATTCAAATTGTAGGGGTCCTGTCAATTTTGCTAATTTGATTAAGCTTCGGAAGCAATATGACTTGGCTTAGCGCGGTCAACCCGGCGACCTTTGGCCACCATTTTGAACTTTGTGTCCACAACATTTGGTATGCTGTTGTACGTTTGATTAGCTCCGTGCAGCCGGACTTCGGGTCAACGAATGGCTGATGAACTTCAAGTTTGCTTTGGCCTCTTTGATATGACTAACGATCTTTGTTCCAAAATATTTATGAAATTGAGAAAGTGTGCTTTAAAGATCACAATAAATGAGAACACTGAATAAGTTACTTTCTCTATTTGTTACTGTTGCTGTACAGTCAACGATATTGGTTATTCTAGTATTTCTAGATATTGTTATTTTTGTCATAGATGGCTTTTAAAATTATCACCACAGTCTATAGTCATATAACACTATAGAACAAAGCGTATACTATTGGTGTGCATAGTATTGATAAGTGTCTGGACATCTTACATTAATAGATATCATAGATATGTAACTTAGCAAAAAATCTATGTACCTACAACAGCCGGTTTTCTGGAAAAGAGAGTTAAGAGAGCCATTTGTTGCACTCTGGAAAACTTTTATCGATCGAAATAACAGGCAATAACATAGATTGGAAATCGTAGGAGGCCTAGACGTACATTGGCATTCGGTACATAAATATACATATTTACGGCGCGGGTCGTAGCCAGAGAGGGCTGGGCCGATGAAACGGCCGTAATTTATATTTTAATCAACGGCGACTGCACAGGAACGGATATGACTGACATCCTCTTCGCATGCACCGACTCTATTTATGCATAAAACGTTGGAGCTACATCGTTTCAATTCCACAGTCGGCCTAATATCTATTGCCATTGAGACCATTTTTCACTGAATTAGATGCCTTTACCGTACATTGCCTGTGCTTATGGAGTATTAACTCTGCTCCTTCTGCAGCCTTGGCGCGTCGCCAACAGAAGACAGAAGACAAAACTTTTCAGTTACTAATCAACCACTTACTATTTATTTCTGTTCATAGGGTGAATGTCGTAAGTGTTACGCTAATGGTAGATTATAAGATACTTTTCTCCACTGCTGGAAAACAAAAAGCATATGCGTTATCATTCACCTTTAGGGTAAGCTATCTCTACACTTGGGTGCTTTTTTTAGTTTTTTCTTACCTGGGATGCAAGCAGTGTTGTTATAGAGAGTGCAAAATTAATGTTTTTTATACTTGTAGCCTGATTCTGTAGATCTTGAATAACATAATAAATTAAATAATTCGCCAGTTGAGTGGGATTTACAGTAGAAAAATGTTATATAGCTTCAGTCGTGGTTGACTATACCTACTAGGGGTACTATTTAGAGTTTCGTAAATGCGTCAAAACAGTTTGCGGTCCGTTGAGTCGTGGACTTTGCCGTATCCACGTGGTGAGTTTATCGATTGTTATCGATCGTATTTCAGGAACTGAATTCCGGCTATGATGCGCGTTTATAAGCTTTCATTTACCAGCAAAATCACGGAAATAACTGGTTCGAAATACCTCTGCCGGACACGGGACAAAATTCCGGTGAATGTAAGAGTATCTCCAGATATTCTCTTGAAAAATTATCATCATATGGCATGGCATTATTTCTTTCTGTCTTTTGCTGTCTTTCCCCCAACAAATGATATTAACAGGCCGTTAAAAGGGATGCGGCAAAGTTTTTGCTTACTTTTGTTTATTGGAGCGCTATTGTTTAGATGAATGTTGGTTACACGAGAATATTCATTTGAATTTATACATCTGCAGTATACAGGGCGGCGTTTGCCAACTATGCAATAATTCATCAAATTATTAATTAACTATTTAGACGTTTATTATATTACAGCACTTCATCTAGGTACGAGTATTAATAAAAACAATATTTAATGAAGAGGTAGTAGATATGTGTCTGGTAATCAAATCAACTAGGTATCTCTCTAATACCTGAGTCAGCAAAACTTAATTCAACGCTCTAGGTGACTATCTAAATAACACAAAGAATAAACATAACCCAAACACATTTAAGAGCTGTAAACCATATAACGAGTTTCCTTAACAAAATTTTAGCATGGTCTTTTGTAAACCGAATCACTCTTACAAGAAATATTTCTGCTGATTTTACTGCCATTATAAGAAGTCAAAAATATGCATAGATATCTTAACTTTGAATATATGTATGAAGGTTTAACTGTAAAATTAAAACATGATATTTTATCGATCTATCACAATTGATCTCATACTGTTGCGGTTTGGCAAATAATTATTTCAGCCTATATAGGAGGGTTACACTAGTAGTGGCGTTGGCGCCGTAGCTCCAAGACGCCATTCCAACCCACATCTACGTCGCTATTAACTCATAAATTTGTCGAACCATATTACTGGACGCCTCGGAATCCGGCCCTGGTAGAGCCAGACAATTCCTGATACGTATATCAAGTGCTGCAGGCAGGACTTGGGGAAATAACTTGGGAATAGGTACCTACAGAATGGAGCCTGGAATAATGAACCACAATTATTTACTAACAATATATAGTTCCGCTATTACTAAGACGAATGCAAGTTTTAAGGTTTTTAAAAATTTGTTAGTGTATTACAATAACTGAATTTTCCCCACTGAATCACTTATAACTCATCAAAATCATGGCAGCAATCAGAAAGAAAGGTAGAAAAACTGTACAGAACAAAGTAGTCCTTCAGGCTGTTTGAGTGTTCAGGAATAAGGGCAAGAAAGAAAAAACATTTATTGGCCCAAACAACACGTACAAAACAAAAGCAAAGAATATTTATCGTCAGAATGATAAGAAACAGTAAGAGTTTAAAAGTGGGTGTTGTGTCGTGAGGCCACAAGCAAACATGAAGCCCAACGTACTCGTACTGTCTTTCATTGCTCTCAGGCATCAGCGCCCTTAGATTTTTTGCTAGAATTACTCCAAACATTGATGTCGCGCCAATATCACCGAGGAATCTATTTAAATTGTTTCATACCAGAGCTGTAAAGTAAGAACACGCCATTAGTAGTTATCAAAACGCTTATAAAAACACAGGCCAAGTCCTCAAAACCACTCGGGGCAGTTTTGGCACGCCGCAAACTCCTTAATTTGAGAGATGCCAAAAATGGGCGAGCACAATAAAGATAAAGAAGCAACATTATCCTTATGTAAGGATTAACCGTGTTGCGTGAAGCCAAGTTATTCCATTTGAAAAAAACACGATTATACGTTACATTCCTAATGACAATGAAACAGGTAGGTTCATGTATTGTGGAGGATAAAAACGACAAACAAATAGTAAAAACTCCCTAAACTGTCTTATAAGCCTTGCGGTTGACTGGTTGAGGATGCCTCTAGGCGTTAAGTCCGACTCTCCTTTCTTTATTTTGTGCTATGAAGAATAAATGAAAACTGCTAGCCGATGCTTATAGCAAACTTCAATATTCGGAGAAGGACTGAGTTACGGATATGGCTAACAGAATCAGCATGCTGAAATTGCCATAATTCTGTTTCTAGTTCCCAGTGACTAGAAAAAAAAATGTATAAATGGATCTGGATCCATCCATACATTTTTTTAAAATATTTGTTACCTATCTACTAGCTCCCTACTATTACAGTTCTTAGGTATTTTAAATAACCGTAGGTGGCCGGGAAGAAATTTCTTTAAGCAATAAACCGCTTTGGTAGACGACGTCCTGACGATAACCATTTTCATGTATCAACCTGTATGTGAATATTAGTATTGGCATGTGGTAACACCTATAAACTGGACGGTTTTTTAGGAACCTTGTAGGAATACATCTCGGCCAATACCCGGCCCAGCTAAGCCGGTTCCTAATAACCGCCTAGTTTATAGGTTTTGTTGGAGCTTACTAACAGCCATCAAAATACCCTAAAATAATACAGGTTATAACAATTGCACTAGTACGTCAAAACACTGATAATGTTGTCGGAAGACTAGTGCCAACTGCAACTATATCACCACTATCAACGGTACGACGCTTTGAGTTGGCAAGTATTTTAATAACTGGCTTGGGGTGCCACGATTTATGAATGGACCAATGGACACTTGCCAAGTTCAGACTTAAAAAACCCTAAAATATATCAACCTTAATACTAAACACGTGTTTCAAATGCTTGGCCAAAAGTTTTCATAGCAATTTTAGACAGTACTGTATAAGTAATGTTCTGTGTAGGTAATTTTACTATTGCTGTCTTGATTACTAACTGCTGCCTGCTACTTTTTCTAGGTGGTCATAACCTAACTATTATTCAGTCAGTTGGCTAGCTTAATGCATGACGTCACATGCCAGTATTCATTTAAAAAATACTGTACATCAAATACTGTATTGTGAAACGTGTCACAGAATTTAAGCCTGACCACAGCCACTCTCTGTAAAGAATTTAACAATCAAGAAAGAGCGTACCACGTTCCTTTCTTCCTATTTACGTTACAAAAGAAAGTTGGTCGTAAAAGTTTTCTATTGACCGCACACGTCCTTTAAACTTAGGAGGCTGCGTTTCTCGTGTAAAACGCCAAAATTAGAAGTGAAGTTCTGAACAATTACGAGGGCGCGCAGCAGTGCGGCTGACCGACCAATCTCCGCTGAAGCCTCCACAGCTCTCGTCGATATTCATTTAATACTTTTATGGTAAGCAATGCATATGGATGTGACAAATCCACTTGTTTTTTAGACATAAAATAGGTACTACTGCACTACCTACTATATATACTTCCTAAAATACTGAACATATCCACAATTTATTCTTATTTTGCTGGCAATTTACTTGGTGAATGAGTGACATCACAGCAGTGTTTCAAGTAAAAATCAATGAGTGTTTTTGGACGTTTCATATCTGAGTCATAATATTAATAATAAATTTCATTGAATTGAATTGAAATTGATTAAAATTGTATCATATTATGATTATTCAAATTTTACATGCAGCCACTATGAGATAATGTTTGTTGGTTCATGTCTTTATTTCATTCTAATATACTTCACAAAGAGTGTGGTTACAACAATTTGAGCAATTTCTGACGTAATTGAAAAGCGATCAGAGGGCAGCGCTGCAGAGCCCTGCTTGCCGCCCAAGCCCCGCGTAATTTCGGACATCCGCCCAAAGCCTCCAACAAACTCGTCGATATCGCTTAATTCTTCCAGAGCCATTCTGATTTATATTCAATCAGATAGGGATTCCCTTTTTCAATTCGAATCTCTATAAGCCTATTAATGTTAAATTAAACGATCTGAAACGATGCTTACCTGCCTTCACTCTTGGCAACTTTTGCTGGAATTTATTTTTACCCACACGATATTATAACGTCTTTACAAATTAGTTTGTCAAGTACAGAAACAGAAGTTAATGTTTTACGTGAAACAAAAACGCCACTGCTTCGTATACAAACGAAAAAATATGTGGATAACTTCTAATTTCTTTTTCCATTTTCCTCAGATCAGTGTTCGCGTTTTAAAGGTTGTAGGGAATTAATAAATATACCATAATGCGGACTTACCTTACTTATTTCTTGACTCTCAACTGCAATCTGACAGCTGTTTAATTTCCTCGTATTTAACCGAATAAACATTTTTTTCAAAGTACTTCTATGTGTAAACGTTGTTGTGATACTTATAGTTCACGGGTCAGCTATGCTATTCCGATTGGCGCCAAAACTCACTTCGGTCGTGGTGCTTCGGTTTTTTGCGACAGTCGTTGTTTAAGAGAAAAGAACTAACCGCCGTACTCAGAGACTTCGATTAACGTTAATGGTTCATTAGAGTCAAAATTTGACATTCTGAAAAGTTCTTTATTCAATTTGTTATAGTCTCTTTTGAAAATGGAATTTTGACTCTAATGAACCATTAACGTTAATTGACGTCTCTGAGTGCGGCAGTAAGACAAATAACATTTTACAATTATTTATATACAAAATGAGAGAAAATACTTAATTAATTGTGAAGCGTATTGATGATTGAAGTAAGCGTGAAGCAAAAAGATGTGAGATGAAAATAGCCGGAATGCCATCCCTCGTCAGTTGATCAACTGTTACATCGAGTCAAATTGTGAATTATATTCCATGCTTTTCAAATCAGGATATGAACGTCATAAGGTTTTTTTTAAATAGATGCCTCATGAGAACTCCCAATAAATACGGTTCTCTTTTTATAATTTGATGTTCTACAATAAACGGTTCATTCTAATCAATAAAACGATTAAATGATTCTTCATTCCCAAAAGAGGAATATCTGTTTGCATTTATGCTATTTATGCTACCAATAGCTCAGTCTTCCTTGAATATTAATAAATGTGAATCAGTTTTTATATAACGGATGGAAACCAAGTTTATTCTGGACATAAAAATATAAATATCGGGAAACCTGTGAAAATCGGCTTGAAAGTTTCCTATTGCTCGAGTTTATTCGTATTTTTCTTTTATATGAGTTCTTGGTTCAAGAGCCAGAATTATGAAATATGTTTATTGGGCTTAAAGCGATGGAAACAGAAAAACTTGGGAAAGTTCGTTTTGGTACCAAATGCGCGTACTTATTTCCTTGCTTATGTTCATAACAAACGTGCGAATTAGTGATTAGTACTCACGCAATCAAGTTTTTTTCCTCAAAATATGAAAAGCGAGTATATTTTTCCACTTCGCTTCTTCATTTCATTCACTTCTTATGCAGGCACCTTAGAGCATTATACTTATTACCGGTAATTTCAACTACCTACCTAAAACACTGGTCTACTACTATATGATAGCTTTGGACCGTACAGAGTGGAAAAGTTGTGTTGAGGCCTTTGCCCAGCTGTGGGATACATAAGGCTAATAATTAAAAAAAACGCTGGTAAGGAACTACAGCTTGAAATAAAAATACGGCATTAAATGCTCAATTATAGAAAAACAGTAACAGATAACACTTGTTACGCAATAATTTGCACCAACATTGATGTCAAAAACGTACATTTGGATAAGAACCGCAAAATTTGTTTGTTAGCTTTTGTTTCAAATGCAGTTTAGGCACAATACCGCAAACGGTTGTAACGTCAGCAACCGCAGCAGAAATCGTATAATCCAATCAGGCCTCGCGCCGTGTATGGGTTGCCAACGCTGTGCTCTTAAATTGTCCTGTCCGACTTTATTAGGGCGCACTCTCGTACGGAATGCACTGTTTTACCATTACTTACATTTGCCGCAACTCTATTCTACGTAGCATGTCCCAATGATTACATTGCACTTTGTTTATTGGCTATCTAAGAAAGACAGTGAAACGCTTTCACGAAAGGAAGCTTGTGAATATAGGATAAGGGCCGCAGGAATTCCAGGGATTTATTATTTGCGTAGTGTCTACTTTCGAATATATTTACCAAAAAATAAATAAATATCCTGATGAGACGCCTCGGGCTTAAAAAATAATCATATGTAAAATAATCTAAAGACTACAATTGGTTAAATAAATACACTATAAATTACCTACTCAATATATCTTTAGAATTTCCAAAAGAAAAAATTGAGATTGAAATTAGTGACCACTTATTTGGTATGATCGTTGTTCGATCGTGTGCTGTGTACTGGTGAAAATAATGTTATTTACTGTGCCTTTGTGTCTTTGACTATAGGAGTGCTCTTACTCGCAGGCTTCTTGTTTAGATAGTACAGTGACACCACCTGGTTCCCGGTATGACGGCGATTCAATACCTACGCAGATTGACAAACAATTGAACCAAGCCCATTTTAACATCCTGCTCCAAACAGCTAGCGTGCTGCCATTTTGCCTAAAATGTAGCTTGGGAAGAGGTTAGGCTGTGGCACTGTTAAATTGTGTCGTCCAAGTTTATTAGGGCAAACTAGGCGTAGGTAAGCGCATAATCTAGCGGGTCTATTTCCATTTTACGAGTGGGAATGTGCGCGGTAGGGCCATAAACATGTGTAGTTTACGATCCTCGGCCGGAGCGTCGCGGGACTTCGGGGTATCATCAACCCTACATGTCTAGCTTTGAATGATGATGCGTTACTGACTCGCGGGCACTTACTAGGCAGGTCAGGGTTGCTATGTGATCTACGGCTTAGAGATAATTGATACATTTACCCTCGAATTCACAAACGTAAAAGTTGAGCACGTATTCAAACTCATACGGTTCCGAGAAGCACTGGAAGTGACGGATAGGATCAACTAACTATAAAGGAAAGGTTAAGTGAGTAGATTAGATTATTCTTAGCTGATCCTATCGATAAATGCAATGTGATAAAATACAGGAAACTATTCAAAATAGTGGCAGTTCGGTCGTCAACTGGATGTGAATGGCGTATATTTACAAAAGTTGAATAAATCTTTGCTTCATTTAAAAATAAATGTTTGACTCCTTCGCGTAAAGTTATTTTCAGCATTGCGAGTGAGGAAATCTACTCCGGTTTAGCAAATTACTTTATATGGCTTGACGGGGTTTTACTTGGATATAAAATTCAAGAGCACAAAGTTTATCTTAAAGTTACTGCGTTTCGCAATCGATCTGTTACATAAATAAAGGCTTATTATTGTAAGGTTGCTCGAAGAACCATGTTAACGGCATGTTATAAGAAAACGTTCATGCAGAAGACAAACCTACTAGCATAATATTAATAAACTGCCATAATACCCGCCGATATGAACGCTTTCGTATTTCCGCAGACAGCACCCCCTTTTATTTACCTAACGATACATCCGTCGTAGAAATAATATTTTCCCAAGAAACTAAAATGAATAACGGAGTGATTCTTTAGACAGCTGACTGTTACAGATAGCGAGGCATTTATTAGGGAACGAAAAATGTACTATTGTACGTCACAAAGGCTCAATCCATTTACTTTCAAATGATGGCCCGATCCGATACCGGTTCCATCGCAAGCCCCTGGGAGGACCTCACAAAATTGCGAGCATCCGATTTTTTTCCCCTTAAGTGTGGTTCCATCCCTGTTTATTGATCAAGTATACTCATGAAATCGTTCATTGTTATACAGGGTGACTTTGAAAGTTCTAGCCAAATTTTCAAAAAAAGCTCTGAGAACAATATAAAACTACGCCAATTTTTTTTGACGTAGTAATTTTTTTACTCTAAGCCAATAAAGGATTGGGCTCATTTTCGCGCACAAAAGTTACTTCTACATTTGTAGTTCAACTTTATTATATCGTGACGTGCGCTGGCGTATTTTTCCATGAATGAAGTAAATGAACAAAATTTTAAAAATTTACCTCAAAATAAAAAGGTGAGAGCGTCCTGGCCCAGTGAAAAAAAACACGGAATTCCATCAAGTTTCTGATATCGAATAGCTCCTAAAAAATTGGCAAGTACTTTCAAATCACCCTGTATTATGTAGGCAGAAGTTACTTACCTACCTACGTGACGATTGCTTTGATAGGTGTTGTTCTCAACTTCGAGGAGGTCAAGCACGAAGTAAATTAATCTTCAGCGAAACTCAAATGAAGCTGCGTGTTTATAGCTTTGAGATTTGATTTTCCGTAGCAATGTAGATATTAATTCAGAGTACTTCGGAACTCCAGACGGACCTGATATCCTTAGGAAATTGCCTATTGGTTATTTGGAATATAATTTCGATCAATACTTAATCCCGGATCAGCGAAGCAAACGAAGAGTGCTTTAATTTGAAATTTTGTGAAATTGATTATTAAAAACAGCGCAAGTCTTATTACAAAAAAACTTGTAACCATCTTCACATCTTCAGTAAGTTTTTTTCGAGTTCATTAATATTATGTCTCATTCTCAAGTCTTTTCTTGTACTTGACTTGGTCATATTATAAAAACAAAGCCAAAATGTTTAATCTTAATCTTTAACGAAATAAAGGAAAAATGCCAATAAGGAAAAGTATTTGTGTTGATCACCAACAAGGGTCTTGTTAAATTATATTTGTTAGATAATACTTGCCCTCGGAGAATTTTTAATATCTAAAACGACGCAATCTTTTATTAAATTGCGCAGTTATGCATACGTACCATAACCATGCTTATTGAACGTTGTACAGTCAGCGAAAATAGTGCCTATTCACTTTTAAATCATGTCACATTAAATTTGCTTTAGTCGGCATAGAACCTAAGCAATATTTGCCTGAATAGATTTATCGTCAATAATATCGAAATAGGCAAAAGAAGCCAACGTTTCTTTTCACGCAACAGACCTCAATTAACAAAACTAAAAAGGTGACTTATGTTTATAAGAACGATGAAACTCCGTGCATCCGCCATCTGACTTCAAACTTAGCAGTGCAGTGTAGGTATATGCTGACACCACTGGAGTACAATTATTATACTTAGTCGAAATATTCGGTCAGATTGTAAAAAATAACAAACCGAAAATCAAATCCGTATTATTTCAGTCCTTTTTCATAAATCCCGTTACTAAATATTTAAGCTTCGCTCTTTCATTTATACATTCAAGCCTCTTAACCTTTCATCGTTCGCTTAAGTCTGCCTCAGTCGCTGCAACTCTCGCGTAATCAGGATCAAGTGGTGATTGGCTTGTTTCTTCTCGTCATTTATTTTTGACGAGTGGCGAAACAAAAGGTAGGGAAGTGAATAATATCTGCATTTCACAGTTTTGATAAGATCTTGACTTGATATTAGGTATTAGCGATAAGGACGCCTACATTGTGATTTGTTTTAAATGTAGTACAGGCGCCACCAGATACATTGAAGCAGACTAGGTAACCAAATAGGTACTTCTGATCATTTTGACAGCCAATAAGTTCAATGCACCCAAGATAGCAATAATATCTGAACATATGCTAGTCATGTGAACATATGATAGAGCTCTTTACCTTATGGACGAGCGGACGTGTTCTTTGTGAAATTCAGAATTAAATAATAACAAATTAAACTGTAAAGTGTGTCAAACTTGTGTCAGCGCATTGTGCTTTGCTACTGTGTTTGAGCCGTGAATTCTGCAATCGTAATGTATTAACTACATAGTTTTTCAACATTTCTACAAAATGGACTCTCCATTTAGCAAAAGCTCGAAATGTTGTCGCAGCCCACCACCAACTGAAAGACGCCAAGAGGAAACTGCACCGACTCCTGCGGGACGTACGATGGATGCCATAACTACCCCAGATATCCAGAAATGGCTCTCATTTATTGACCAACAATTAAATGACGTTTGTTATATCTCTGGCGAGGGTAAGCTCAACAGCGAGCAAAAGCTTAAAATAAGCACAATATGCAGAAACGTCTCAAATAGCGCCTCGCAGATGGCCATACATTATCAGTCTCTGAAGCAGAAATACATCTCAGCCCACTCTACGATCCAGCACCTATCAGAGAAGCAAGATATGGCTGACCAGCTCCAGCAACTTATACACCGCGTAGAAAGCTCAACGAAGGAGACCGCCGCCAGTTTATCTTTCGCCGATGCAGTGAAGAAACGCTCCTCGATGATCCCGCCACCCAACACTAGCAGTATCGCTATTTACCCTACAGACAAGGTAAAATCAAGCGAAGAAACAATAAAACTGGTCCAGAATATAATTAAGCCGGAGGAACTCAAACTACACATTCGTGGTATGAGAAAAACAAAGAATGGTGGAATCATTATCAGCTCCGAAAGAAAGGATGACCTCAAAAAGATAAAACAGTCTGAACAACTTGCGTCATCTGGACTTGTTTTTGAAGATACCACTAAACGCAGACCTAAGGTTATCCTACTGGGCGTTCCTTGTAGCATTACTGACAAAGAGGCATTAGAGTATCTGTTTGAACAAAATATTGCTGACAAGCACACTACGATGAGCCTGGAAAAGTTCTTGAGCGCCATTAAGTTGAGCCACAAAACGGGTAGAAAAGACGCTGGAACATGCAATTTTGTGTTAGAAGTAAGTGCGGACCTAAGGAGAGAACTCATAGCTCAAGAGCGCGTTTTTATAAACTGGACGTCATGTCCCATACGGGACTATACCCTTGTAACCAGATGTTACAAATGCCAGCAGTACGGTCATTCAGCAAAGTACTGTCGGGAATCAGACTCCACATGCGGACATTGTGGAACTATCAGCCACGCCATAAAGGACTGTCCCAAGAAAACGGAACCAGCTAAGTGCGCTACCTGTCAGCGTTTCAAAAAGCCCAGCAACCACAAAACGGGTGATGAACAGTGCCCTGCGAAAAAAAGCGCTGAATCGAGATATCAAAGTACCATTGACTATGTAGGCGCCTAGAGCGCCGCACTCTCAAGGAGTCGCACAAACTCAAGTCTTGATTTTATATTGTCTAAGTTTGGACTTTTTTGATCCAGCACGACAAACTTATTATGTAGTATTGATTTAGTTTTAATTAAATTGTATTTTATTTTAAATTAACTTCACGCACTTCATTCCATTTTATTGGGTCCAAAAGGTGCCTGAGATACAAGTAATACAAGTAATTGTTTACTTAGTTCAGGCCTCTACAACAACCAACCTGACCTACATGTCATGTCATAATATTTGACCTGAATTATTATGCCTGGCATGCAAACACCTTGCATTAAATAGGTATTAGTATAGTTAGTAGCCTAAGCATAATTTATTGTTTATAAATCATCATCAGCAGATTTGAAATTATGTAATTAGAATGTATTGATACCAAATGTTACCTAGGTTAAGTTTTTATTCAGAATAAATTTTTACTTTACTTTACTTTACTTACTATGTTTAGACATTATTGAAGTAATGAAAGATACACCCGTACAGTGCCGTACTGACACAGGTGGTTTGCGGTGGCGAGTTTGCGCGGTGTGGCGTTTAGTTTTAATCACTGACATTTAATTAATTTAATTTATTTCTAGTTACAAATAAAGCAATAAGAAATTTGTTAAAAATCACAATATCGATCTTAGTAAGTAGTTATTTGCACAGTTACCACCACAAATTATATAAGATTTGTTTATTTCCCTGTCAGTGTTTTTATTTGTGTAACAATTTTGTTTTGTTTGATTTTACGTCCGGATGCAATAAACGTTTTCTCTTTATTTCAATAACTACATACAATTAAATACAATTCAGTTTTCTTTCTTGTTGATGGGGAAAAATTCTCAGTGAAAGTCTTGTGTTACTTTCTGTCAATCAACATGTCAGCACGTTTGTTTTAGAAAAAAAGCTACGAGTATGATAAAACACTGACTGTCATTATCAGTGATACTCTTTTTATGATTTCTTATTACATTACCATCATCAACATAATAATGATGATGATGCTTTCTTTACGGCAAAATTACAACTGGCTGCCGATATAAGCACTCTACATAACCAACTAAGTACTCAAGTCAAATGTTTAACATGCTTTGAGCAAAGAGTGAAAGGGTTAAAAATATTTACTCTTGCATTATCGTCTCAAGTCCTTTACAAACACGGGAACAACACGGCTTTAATTATATCCGCCTGTTTTGGCGAGGCATTAAATTTTAACTAGAAAACACGTGATAAAACGTCGGTGCTTGCGTAAGCACTTTTTAAGAACGTGTTCGCAGTCTATACGTGCAAATTGGATTGATAGGATAGGTACCTACTCGTGATAGAGTAACGTGTCTAGGTAAAATGCCAAGACGGACCGCAAATCGCGACCAGCAAGCGACAATACAGCTATGCTATTCTGGTTGGCGCCAAAACTCACTTCAGTCATGGTGAGTTATCTTTAAAATTCAATTTCTTTGCGACTGTCTTCGTTTCAGAGAAAAAAACTAAGCCAAATAACATTTTCAATTATTCAAATGAGAGAAAATACTTCTCAAAGTGAAGCGTATTGATGATTGAAGCAAGAATGAAGCACCGAGATGTGAAGTGGTGTAAACCGAAACGCTGTTCCTGGTTTCTATGAATCTCAATGAAAGTGATGTTTGAAATAAGACCGCGAACAACAGTGTGTGGCTTGCAGTTTGCGGTCTGCGGTCCGTCTTGGGGTTGTACCTTTATTCATAAAAGTCAAACAGCTCTATATCCCAACTTCATCTACTTTAAGTTGTCACTTTAATTCTTATAGATAGCTGTCAACATTTGTCAGTAAGTGAGAGTATACTTTAATCGCTATACCAATGCTGCACTTGCTGCAACACTTAATGAAAGTTATTCATCTGTTTATCTGTATTCATGGCAAATAAATGTTGTTATTTTAAGTGAAAGGCATTTCGGCACCTTCATGTCATTGAAATTTGTCTGATAGCTTACTTTACCAATGGACCTTTTCACCGACAAGCCAAATCAGTCATATTAGAGTGATACTTAGCACTTCACATTCAATACGCAAGCAAATAGCTAAATGTCTGTTTGGGCGGTCTCCACTGATTCGGACCCACGAGTCTGATTCACTGACCCACGAGCCCCTCTCCAAGATTTGCAAATGTTTATCACTCCAGCAGACCAAGCAGAATGACGTCATCAAAATATGTCATTAAAATATTTTTCTCCAAGTGCATGTGTGTATGGTTAGAGTGGATTATGCATCTAAGAACTTGACCCGTGGTAATAGGCTATATTAAATAGCAAAAAAAAGGTCGTGTAAGTAAAAGTTACAATCAATAATTGAGAGGTCCAGCGAGTCCGCAACGTCCCTAATACCCTACACAAACACACGGCCTCGATGGCGCTGTTAACTTTACTACCAACAAATCTCTCATTTTCTTCGACAAGAGCGTTTACTTATTCATGTATGTCGTCGAAAAAGTTCCCAGTTGCTAGGAAACGAATTCCCACTCTTGCATGCTGAGAGCCCTCCACCGGAAAGTTGCTAAAGCTTTGTAGTGCTAACTTGAATGATTTTTCAAATATTTCTGGCTTGTTTGTTCACGATAAATAACACATGAAAGAATATTGTTTTCCTGGTCCTTCCATAATTCGTATTTATTTACGATTCAACGAAAATAACTTTGAAATAAAAACGAATTCGTAACAGCTTTCTGGTTATTCTGTTCCCTTCTTTGTATTATTTCGTCTGAATAAATCTTGTCCGAATTGTTTATAATGTATTGTAATTGAAAAGTTTGATTCTCAGTTTTTGTTACTAACTGAAATGTGGTTGTTTTAGACTGTAAATGGGGTTTCCAATGTAGACTAAAATACTAATATAACTAACATAATATATCTAAGTACATTTAATGAGAACCCATTAGCCTTAAACACCGAAAAACCTGAACAAAATCAGTCCGAAACTATAAAGTCTAAAAGCTAAAATGACTAAAAGCAGAACGCGTTGTTAATAAACGGGGACTTTGCCAAATTAAATGTTATTCAACAAAAATTTTATCGAGTCCCGGGAGTCGGGCACTAACTTTTTGTATTATGGTTCTCCCTTCAAGTTGTGCTTTACACAGCTGCTGGCCGGTCGTCAGGGGAGCGGTCCGAACTTTTCAGGGAAGCAGTTTTGCTCGCCTCGAGTCCTTAATTAGCCAGTAGGCCGTTTCATTAGAAAAATTAATAAGCATCACGTTGGGTTGTCGGCCTAACCGGCGAACGCTTCGCGAATGAGAAAACTCCGCAGTACGCTCCGGAATGAACCAGTTACTCTCAAGAAAGATTTATAGCAACTCAAGAAAAGAATATTCGTGAATTTTTTGTGGAGTTTAGGTGAGTAAGTACACAGGTATTAGCGTGATGCCTCTACTGTTTTCAGACTCTTCAGTTTTTTGTAATGTCACATTCAAGTATTTACTGAAACACGGAATAAATTTTGTATTATATAATTGAATATTCGAATAATTTAGTGTGTACCTAATGGTTAAGAGGTTTGCTACTAAATCAGAGGCCGCGGGTTCAAACCCCGCACAGTAGCTACAGACATTAGTATGCATGAAAAAACATGTCTGTTGTGTTGGGCTGGGTGTTTCCTTGTCTATCATGTATTTATTTATGTCACATATAACAATCTTTGCTAAGTTTGGGGCTATGTGGATTAATGGCCAATGATATATTTTATTTCAACTCAATGATGAAGAATTAAAGATGAACCAGTGAACAACAACTAAGTAGGTACATATTCTTAAGATAAGATACGCTTTATTGCAAACCAAACTCTGCTCTTTATAAGTAGTACATTTCAGTGGCAATTTTCACGCTGAGAATTGAGTTCCTTTCTTTGACTAATTTCAAAGGCATACACAGTAAAGATTATCCAAATCCACTAGCACCATGTCATCAAACACAAATGGATGATTTGTCAGCTGAAAGCCCGTTTCCGTCCTAATTGGTGATCACCAGAGAGACGCCAGCCGTTATTACATTGGAACAAACGACAAATAAGTTTTAACGAGACCAGCATGCGAACAAGAATTATCGACAAAATTTCCCCGGAGCGCACGTGTTCTGTTTTTACTCGACGACGCGCAAAAGAGAGTTGTGCGTTAAACAGTTCACATAATCCAGCCCTCCCTAGAGGCCAACTGTTCAACTCGACGACCAAAATTTCCCATGGGCCTCAGAGAGGTCACGCTCGCGTGGAGTGATCGCCGCCCATGTGTTTTGCTTGCAAACTTCTTATCTACGCGCCAGTTCACAAAATGTTAACATGACCAGACCACAAATAAAAAGGTTTTCTTATTTATTGTGCTCTCTAAGTTGATCTCGCTCCGCCTTATGAGAAACAGCCGTGAGCTCCAAATATAAAGTGGACAAGTTTTAGTAAAACGCGTTGCGTTGCGCTGCGTCGTTCTACGTATATTCTAAAGTGCCATTACTATGTGTCGCGTCGCCACACGCTTTGTTTCCCCGGCGAATCAGTGACGTAGCGAAATGCAACGCACTAATGAGGCCTCACCCTTATAGAACCCAGCATTTGAAGAAGAAGAACTCAAGAAAGTGCGTTCCATGTCTTCCGTGTTCAGAGTTGTGTCTTTGAGTTCTGTGCCATACTTAAACGGGCTCAGCACGGATGGTTCTCGGGGTGAAAGGTTATCGACAAACCGTAAGGTGGCGGTTCGCGCCGCGACAGAGACAGGAGACCGCGACCAGAGACCGACCGAAGATCGCGACAGTTACTTGACGTTACGCTGTCTCGCGTCTCGGTCTCCTGTCCCTGCCTCGTTCACGAACTTTAGACCTCCGACTAGGCTTAACAACTGACATCTAGTGACACCAGGCAGGACCAACTTCTTAGCGTGTCTTCCAAAGCACAGCATTAGTATTTCTATAATATTGCATAGATAGAACGGTAACAAAACAAAATCCCCGGATGAAAATACTCCGTCTTTCTCAATCACGTAACAATTATAACGCTCTGGATAATCCCACTTAAAATAAACCCTTCCCAAGAATGAGTAATTGGAAAAATCCTAAACGCGGAAACCACTATAAAGCACCGACAATGAAGACTTAAAAAATGGCAGCGATAAAATGAACGTGGACGTTCAAATTTCCGTTCGCTAAATTGATATCTAGATATGGATTTAGCCTTTTTATTGCAAAAATTTCGTTCATATCTTTCGTTAAAACTCGCTGTAACTTGGAAGACAAATTTCAGATTAATTCAGCACACTTTTGCGAACTTAAGGTACCTAATGTTTAAAGTTTTTTGAATTGATATCAAGCGCTGAGAGTGACTTTGTACTAGTCAAAGTTGTCCTGATAAAGCTTTCTGAAGCGTTGCTATAATTTTGAGGAGGCTAAGTTATGCGGATATAATTTCATATCGGACCCTTGTAACTTAGTTTGTGGGGAAGAGCAATCTATCGTTTGTCAGAAACACGGTTTAACGTCGTAAATATTTTTAAATAACCTTTGAAGGCTGGATAATCAGTTTAAGTCCGGCGGATCTGGTCGCTTCAAAACCTAAGGGAGAGATATACATATACTAAGGGAGTCCCACACTGAGGTAGAAATTTTATTTAATTTCCATGAAGTATAGCCGGCAATGATTCTATTTCCTCGTTTGCGTGAATTTCTCGAATGACATGGTAATTTTGTAAGCAGAGCATTTAAATATGAAGTTTGTTTGCATTAATGCAATTCAATGAATACATTTCCCTATTAGGTGTTTGTATTTATTTAAAATATTTTGATGTTGGTATTCTACTAACTAAGAGCCCAACATTTTAAAAACAGGTTGAAGTTTCATTGGTTTTGGACCCTATTCCAACCTAATAAGATTTACAGTGAGTGTTCAAAATTGAGTGAATCGGAACGCGCCTTCCCATGGACAGATGTCAAGAATGCGGCCAGCCAATCACAGCGCTGAAGACGCGTTTCATTCCGCGCGCCATGATTATTGCATTTTCCCGCCGTTTTTCACTTTTACTTTTTTATAAATCAATAAATTCCCTTCTTCTACAATTTTCATCAAGATACACAGATTTTTATTTTAACTACCTGGATTTATCCTCGACATGGTCCTAATCGAAGCCGGATATTACAAATTGATTGTAAAACCGATGATTTAACTGGATTTGGTGTTATGGGGTGTTAATTTGCAAGATTTAAAGAAATTTAATGCCGAAAATTATTTCTATGAAGATTACCTTGAGAAGTGCACAAAGCGAAGTGAAACAGGGCTTAAGCTATTTTATTTCTTTATTCCTAACCCAACACTCTGATTCAGGTAGTATTTTGTTTTATTAAGTGTATTTTCAGAAGGTCATTAACCTACTTAGTTTGCCTAAGTTTTCTTTAGCGCATATTATTATTATCTCTTCGCATGATGAACAAGGTTTGAGTTTTATTATTTGTGATTGTGTTTATAGCTCAGTGCTATTATTATTTGTAAGCTCAAACCTATTAATTAGTTAGTTCTTCTTTTATTGGTGCGAATTGATGTTATTGAAGTAGGTATTAATTTCATTGTAAAGTCTTGTTAAAGTTATGTTTTATTTATTTGTGTGCAAACGAAATGTTTGATTAGCGTTTTCAAATTAGTTTTTCGATTGTTTGTTGTTTTTAATTATTGCGCTTTTTCACACACATTTTTATTATTTAACATATAATAATTATTTTTAGGTAGTCATCTGCAACTGCATCATAATAATTACTTTTGGTGAAACTTATTTGTAAATTGTGACATTATAGATTGGCAATTCGTCTCCCAGAATGTCTGAAAAACGAGATGAGAGGCAGCTACTCAAGTTAAGAGGCAGTTACAAAGTCCAGTTAACTACATTTGTGAAGTATTTGAATGAACTTATTCAACGTGACTCTTTGACCACTCTTCAGGCGAATGAATTGCGAATGCGTTTAGGTAAGGTCGAAACAGTTTCTAATAAATACGACGAGGTACAATTAGAGTTGGAGTGCTGTTCGGACGATGAAAATGTATTCTCAGACAGGACAGAGTTCGAATCCTGTTACTTTTCTTCGGTTGCTCAGGCTCAGGATTTGTTAGAGCAATTTGAGTTTGATCGAGTTAGTTCTAACCATTCCAATAAGGTTCAAAATAACAACTCGCAGCTCGTTAAGTTACCTACAATTCAACTGCCGAAATTTAGTGGATCATACGATAATTGGCTCGAATTTCGAGATACTTTGACAAGTCTTATTCATTCAAACAGTCAGATTGATGAAATAAATAAATTTCACTATCTTAAGGCGTCACTAGATGGTTCTGCTGCTGTAGTAATTCAATCCATTGAGTTTTCATCAAGGAACTACAGCGTAGCTTGGAGACTCCTCTGTGATCGTTTCGACAATAAGCATTTGTTAATACAAAATCACGTTGCATCCTTATTTAATATCGAACCAATCACGACGGAGTCTTCAACTACTCTAAAACATGTAATCGATCGATTAAATCAGAACCTGCGTGCATTAGAGTCGCTGGGTGAACCTGTGGGTCATTGGGACACACTTCTCATTTATATTGTCACCCAGAAGCTTGACTCAAGGACTTTCCGTGAATGGGAAGAGCACAAAGGTAGGTTAGACAGTAATAACACGATTACATTTTCAATTTTCATACATTTTCTTAGAAACCGGTGTAATTTACTAGAAACTTTAGAATCATCGGGCAACAGTGCCACAAATAAAATCTTCACGCCTGTTAAAACTAATACAAAGCTTAAATCCATGGTTTCAGTGCAAAACGATAACGTTTCTATTGACAAAGAACGTAATTTTAATTTGAAGTCTTGCCCTCATTGTCAAGATAACCATCATTTAAATAATTGTCCTCAATTTCTAGCTTTAACGAATGATGAAAGGTTCAAGCTTTTACCGACATTCAAAATTTGTTATAATTGTTTTCAATCAGGACATTACGCCAATCACTGTAAGAAACCAGGCTGCAAGGTATGTAAGCGAAAGCACAACACGCTTATGCATATGGCAGATTTTAATAGGAAGTTGGTTTCGCGCAATATTGATAGCCGTGTTATCCCAGCTGAGGCTTCTCCTTCTAGGGCAGCTAGTGGTAGCGTGTCATTTTCAGCTAGGGTAGCTTCACCCATGCCTGTCTGTAGCAATGAGGTACTGTTACCCACTGCTTTAATAAAAGTATATGACGATCAAAATCGTGAGCATTTAGCTCGAGCGCTACTCGACAGTGGAAGCACGTCGTCCTTCATCACTGAGGCTATGTTTAAGAAACTTAATTTACAAAGTGAGTGCACAGACAAATCCGTATTAGGCATTACTAATGTTTCATCTAGCATTAGTAAAATGTGTCAAGTGCCTTTCAAATCTTTAAATAATAGTTTCTCGGCAAAATTGAAAAGTTATGTATTGCCAACAATCACAAGCAAAGTGCCTAGTCGTCAAGTTAATTTCAATATCCCATCGGATATTTGCTTAGCAGACCCGCATTTTCACACGCCCGCTTCAATAGATTTAATAATCGGTGCTGATGTGTTCTGGGATCTCTTAGGATCGCAGAGTCGCAAACTAAGTGGGGGTATGCCATCTTTAATTGAAACAAGCCTAGTGAGTGCACAGACAAATCTGTATTAGGCATAAATAATATTTCTTCTCGTATCAGTAAAACGTGTCAAGTGCCTATCAAATCTTTGAATAATAGTTTTTCAGGAAAGTTGCAATGCTATGTATTGCCTACAATCACAAGCAAAGTGCCTAGGCGTCAGATTAATTTAAGTAGTATCAATATCCCATCGGATATTTGTTTAGCAGACCCGCATTTTCACACGCCCGCTTTAATTGATTTAATAATCGGTGCTGATGTGTTTTGGGATCTCTTAGGATCGCAGCGTCGCAAGCTTGGTGAGGGTATGCCATCTTTAATTGAAACAAGCCTAGGTTGGATTGTTTCTGGCCCAGTAAATACCAACTCTTCAAACTCACCTATTCAACATAATAAGGTTCCCAAAGTAGGCGACAGCGCACACGCGCCTGCTCGTCTTGCTTCTGGTAGGACCCCATTGAAAAAGTAAAGTCTAATTGGCCTACCACTGACTTGTAAATAAATTGTGACGATTAATATCGCATTTTTAATTTGATTATTTTTTAAATAAGCCTTAAATTGGCATAGTAATTTTAATTTGTTCTTTGTGTTTCATTATAAACACAAGTTTACTATACATTTCCAAGGAAATTGTAATTAGTCATCGCCTAAGTATAGATTTGAATTATTTTCTCCGTGTGTTATCCAGTCAATGTTATTTCATATTATGTTAGGTTAAGGATGCACAAACTGGATTGGTATGACCATCAGTTATCAACGGAGGTAAATAAATTATAGGCTGATATTATTTTTCGTTGCTTACCTTATTTCGTATAACCATCGTACGCATTTTCCTATTTTCATTATTTAAAAGGTATTCGTTTATTTAGATTATTAGTAGACTTCAAACTACATTTGCCGTTGGTTGAGTGATACTTAGTTAGGTATAACTTAGCTTATGTTAGCAACTCAAAGTTGCAAATTGCGCTTATAGTTTTATTGTTACGTCACAACGCGAGTTCTTCGTGTATTTAGGATTTTTAGAGTATAGTTATTTATTTAAATAGTTAATTAATAACTTCTTTAAGTAAATCGCGTTGATGATCGTTCAGGAAGTTAAACTTCTTTAAAATAGATCGTTTTCTGATCATAAATACAGTCCGCTCATCGTTAAGTTATTTTTATTAAATTCAATGTTCACACAGATCGCAGTCACTGTAAATGTCAATGAGCAGCTCTTTAGCATGTTAATGGTAAACTATGCATTTAGTCATTTAGTCTGCAAGACAGAGGCTGTAGAATCGTTAAGTGTAATATTTTTATTCGTGTGATTTACGTTCAAAGTCATTGATCTAGAATTAGCAGGTAATTTAACGAGCAATAGTTTATATTCAGTGTTATGTCGATTCATATCTCGTAACGGAAAAACCTCTAATACTTATTTCCTTAGGTACTCCAATAATCGTAACTACTTTGTAGAGCCTTTAGTGATTCAGGTGTTTTGTCAGATTTATAATTGGCATAGCAATTCATTGGCTGACAGAGTGGCTAATGAAATCATTCAGTTCCGTTTTATTCTGCCTATTTACCTCATTTTCTTAGACTCTGGGAGTCAGGTGTCAAGCCTATTAATTAGGTAGGTAAACTATAATTTGTAAAGAGTGTTGGTAAACTGTATCTGTAACTGTGTGTTTGCCCTTTGAAGAGCTTAGCACTGGATATACTAACTCTGTCCAAAGCCGTGTTGAAGTATCGAACACTCATCCCTTTTATCATCAAATCCTGAAGACTTGACGCCATTAACACCAGCCCACTACCTCATTGGGCGCTCTTCTATTCGTCTGCCACACCAGGACTATGGAGACAATCTAACTGAAGTTTAATCAGCATTATTGAAGAGATAGAGTAAAGCCGACTCGTAACTCTCTTCCCAAGTTCAGGAAGTTCATAAGCAGAGCAGCTGACCAATGTGTCCAGAAGACCTTTTTTGTCCCTTACCTGTTCCTGTTCCCCTACTTATTCCTGTACCGATGACTATGGCTGGAAGACGAGGCTTCCAGCGCCCGGGGGCATGTTCAAAATTGAGTGAATCGGAACGCGCCTTCCCATGGACAGATGTCAAGAACGCGGCCAGCCAATCACAGCGCTGAAGACGCGTTTCATTCCGCGCGCCATGATTATTGCATTTTCCCGCCGTTTTTCACTTTTACTTTTTTATAAATCAATAAATTCCCTTCTTCTACAATTTTCATCAAGATACACAGATTTTTATTTTAACTACCTGGATTTATCCTCGACAGTGAGGGTTAATTGACTTTAACAACTTCTGATTTACAATACTTTTTTAATGTTTACAAAAAAATCATATTTCATTACATCCAGGTCATGCCCATGTACACTCATATTTATATATCACTACAGAGTATAAAACAAAGTCGCTTTCTCTGTCCCTATGTCTTATGTCTTTGCTTTGTCTTATGCTTAAATCTTTGTAACTACGCAACGGATTTTGAAGCGGTTTTTTTTAATAGATAGAGTGATTCAAGAGGAAGGTTTATATATATAAGGTTTATAGGTATATATGTATAATAACATCCTATTGCACCCGTGCGAAGCGGGGGCGGGTCGCTAGTTACTAATATTGTAGAGAGGAGAACAGCATGACAAATATGTTTACCTAATTTAAAGACATGTGTATAAGTGCCTAGACTCAAACTAGGGAACAAATTATAAAATGCAAATTTAGGCTTAGGTACTCTCCGCGTGTAATCTCTGCCTACGCATACCGTAGTGTACCCATTGTTATATCAACAAGCAATTTATACACAACATAAAGTAGTTTAGTTTATCCAATAGAGCGAAACGAATGCCCGATTCTGCCCTACGATAAATTAGACGCCACGCCGTCTGCATATCTCCCAATGTATTATATTCCTGTTACAAAACGTTACGGATTTTCTCTACTCTATTAGAGTCCGTTTCAAATAATTATTTCAATAAATCAGAAAACAATATTTATAATGTATTATATTATAAGTATTGTAAACAATTATTACTTATAATTTAATTATTCATTTGACTAGTCAGTGAGCAACTGTACTCTAGGTGGAAACAAAATCGGCATATTTCTGAAAGCAGGGTCATATTCAGCGTTTTGTTTCCCACCAAAAACAGTTAGGGTTTTTTAAAATCAACATTACTTACAGGCTGTTCTTTCAGGCGCTTCTTACTCTGCTCTCTGGTCCTGAAGTCTATTGAAAGCCCTACCCATCGACATTACTACGACTAACTAGAGAGTTGATCTTATTATGAGAGCCTAATAAGATTGTGTTCACATACGCTTGATTAACCGTTTAGCTCCAGTAATGCTCTTTGGCAACGTTATTGAATCATGATTATTGACGTAATTGTCTGATTTGCAAAGTAAGAATGTATATGTAACAGAATTGCTACTAAAGGGATAACAAAGGGGGAACATGAAGGAGAAACATGTAGGGTAGGATTCAAGGAAACTCTCGCTTTCCGCTCACATCTTCTTATCTATGTATTCAGTTATGTTGAGAAGAGAGATACCACACGAAATATTCTTCTTAACCCTAGTCTTCAGACCTTACATATTTGATATAATACTTAGTAATTTAAGCTTTAGGCTTAAAAATCTTGCAGTACAAAAAGCCCAGTACCAACCGTGCATATAGGAAGCAATTAGGGATTTTGGTTGTTTCTGGTTTTCAACACATTCGTCTAGATCAGAGAACGCGCGGCGCCGTCACCGGCATACTATCAGCTGGTTGGGACAGTCAAGTTCTTCCTATGAGGAAGCTGTGTATTTACCTGTAAATGTAGCGCTCGTGGAGCGACATGCCTTGGCAGCCTTCCTCCTCTTGTGCAGCTGCTTCCACAGGCAGGTGGAATCCTGGGACACTTATCCGCTAATGTGAAGTTCGTTGTGCGATTGCCTAGATTGGCACACCTGCATGCTATCAGCTGGCCGCGGCAGTCAACTCTCTCATGCGCACCTTCTTTCAATGCACCTGCGACTCATACCCGTGAATGTAGCGCTCGTGGTGCGATTGGAAAGGTCAGCATCCTGGCATGCCATCATCAAGCCGGGAGAGGCATCTGTCTCTTGCTTGCCTTGACTCACCCTCCTGCACCGGTGACACTAATCCGAGAGTGTGGCGCGGGTGGTGCAATCGGCTAAGTTAGCACACTGGCAAACTATACACTGGCCAGGGCAGCTTACTCTCTCCTGCATTTGTCTCAGCTCACCTGTGACACTTACCAGTGAATGAGGCGCTCGTAGTCCGATCGGACCAGCATACCGGCATGCCATGAGCTGGCTGGGACAGTAATCGGTTTCTTGCTCTGACTCACACCCCTGCAGCAGTGACACTTACCTGTACATGTAGCGGTAGTGATGCAATCAGAAAGATCAGTATGTTGGCATGCTAACAGCTGGCCGGGACATATCTCCCGCGTGGCACTTGTATTCCGTGACCTCTGAATGTTACCCTCGTTATCAGCGGGCCCGATTGTGGTACAATCTAGCAGCCACTTGCTTGCCTTCTTTCAGCATCCTGCACCAGTGACACTTACCCGTGAATGTGGCGCTCGTGGTGCGATCGGCTAGGTCGGGGCGGGCCGGCGCGCCGCCGCCCGCATGCTATCAGCTGGCCGGGGCAGCCATCTCTCTCCCGCGCGCCTTTTCTCACCGCCCCGCACCTGTGACAAAAAAATATAGTTATGCATAAAGATCTGATAGATAAGATAGAGAAGTAATAAAAAAGACAGTAATACCCAGACACAAAACCTTTTTCGAATGTTTATCATATAATTGTTTGTCCTGGTCCCATCCAGCGATTTTTGGCAATATGAGCTTGACCTCTATCCATTTTGCCAACAAGCCAGTTTGCTAGAGTTTAACTTTCCTTCACATCTGGCTTACGATGAGTAACTGGTCAAGTACAGCCCTGGACTCGAGGCTTTTGCTAAATTAAAAAAACTCTTCACCAGACATAGCTTGACAGCAGAATCCGTAAATAGTATGAAATCACAAGAGTTTGTTTAAAGTTAAAATAGGAGAACAAAATCAACTGCTGATAATTGAATATTTTGGCCAATGATTAGGATACAGGATGGCAAACAGTCTATTCTGGTAATATTTCAAGTTTAGCATATTTAAAACAAATAACGCAAAATCGAATCAATTAAATACCTATTTGACAAAATATGTATTGAATGAATGAAGGCATTCCGCATAATACAATAATCTTTTGACATTTACTTAGGTGTACAAAATCTCCACAAGCGAAATCAAATTCATCTTGCAGCCTAATACCCAATCTATAAATCTGAACCATCAATCGGGCTTGTCTGACTAAGCGGATGTATAAGCGGGTGTAGTACACACAGATCACACAGTCACATCTCAAGCTCTTTGACCGGCGTAATCTCACAGCTCACGGCGGCTTAACTGGATCTACTGCAAATGAACTCCAACCATTACCTACCTATTATTGTGTATGCTATCGCAGTGACTGGTATGGCTCGATAATTGGTAGGATTAGTTTACACTTGACGCTGAACTTTGGCTGGTTGCAATTGGCATTATCGTCGACTGAAATACCAATTCACATAGGTAACCTTAGAATTTGAAATCTAAATCAAAGTTGAGGAGCACGTTCATTAATTATGTATTCAATTAATTAAGAAAACGGTTATTCTACATTTTATAGGGGCTCGAAATTTGAGTGAGGTTGAAAAATCGATCCTTTTAAAAATCGGTTCTATAGCAAAAGCAAGAAAGATTAGTTTTTTACATACTCTCGTTTTGCCTGAATTCTCAAATGACATAATGTGCCCAAAAACAAGGCAAAGCTGTCAAAATAGCGTAAAATCGTAGCATGGCTGTTGTGCAACAGATTGTGAAGTGGTGTAAGTAAGTGACTGTAATAAAATTGTACGAATAACGTCGAAATGGAATGTGACGCGATGTGCGCTGGGATCACGCCCGAGGCGAATACATTTTGGGATCCGTTGTCACGAGCAGAGCCATGAGCCACCACAAAGTGCTTGTCTACATGACAATCAGATTGAGCTCGAATCTCGAGTGGAAATTGCGAACTGTGAAATTCTTCTCTCAAGATCTTGTTTTTAGTCTCTTTTAACAGATTTTGAAAATAATGTCTTAGGGCCATGCCACACTGGCGGATTACAAGCGTTTTCAAAGCGGAGCGGCCACGCCGCCCACCCGCCGCGGGTGCGCGACGAATACGTCGCGGCTGCGCAGCCAACACGTTGCGGACGCGTCGCGGATTCGCAACGTTTCCGCCTTGAGTGAGCAGCGAACTGAATGGATTCCGACGAAGAAATACTGCTGTTATCTTTGTTACTTCGAAGACGCAAGAAACGTAAACCAATACTTCGAAGATATTGGGAGGATCCAATAACAACCAATCGACTGAATGAAAGCGACTACTATGTTTTGTCCGCGGCGAAATCGTTGCGCGTCCGCAACGTATTCGCTGCGCAGCCGCGACGTCTTCGCCACGCAGAGGCGGCGGGTTCGTTGCGTGGCCGCTTCGCTTGGAAAACGCTCGCAATCCGCCAGTGTGGCATGGCCCTTAGTGGCGCCCGACGCGTGGCTGCAATTTCATAAGCTAAAAAGATATGCGATAAGGTTTCAGATATTAACTGAAACTTTGTCAAAAAAATATTTGTTAGTTAATTACCACGTATTTTCGTAATTTCAGAGTTAGGTTTTGGATAGTTTATAAAAAGTTTATAGTTTATAAAACCAATAATGATGCTAAGAATTTTTACCCAAGCGAAGGCCCCATTGACAGCAGGCGAAACTACGGTAAGTGTTTTTCACTCTCATGCTATCGAAATAGTTTAGTTTAGTGAGCTGCGCAAGTTTGAAAAGGCTCCGAACGTAAAACAGAGGTTATCTTAGTTCATTGTAACCGTCCGTGTTTTAAAGATGGTATTGGCTCACAGCCCTAAGAATACTACAGAAGCGTCTCGCCCCTTGCCAATTTATTTCGCAATGTACACTTGCCTGCGCCTTTTCTTCGTCCTTCTCAAGTGTTGATTGATTGAATTAAAGCGTTCCTGTTTCAAGTGGCAGGGGCGTTCGGGTGTTCGTGATGATCACCTAAAAATATTTTGATGTCAATATTTAACAGATTTTGTATCCAATAAATTTCACGCGCCTTATTTCTTCATTAATGTAGTCCAACGGAAAGAACAAGATTTAACAAGATTCTTCGTAAGTGGGTAGTTTAATCTTGTTCAAGAGATGCAGTCGCTATCTTCAGCTTTAAACTTACAATTTATATTATAATGAATGGAGTTAAGAAAATGTTCTTATTTGAATTCTTTTTTATCCCAATCCAGACATCTGAATCACCAAAACGAAAGCCATCGAACTTGTTGATATTTCTTAGATCCTGTTCACACCTAGCGTTTGTTCTCGCCGGATACTTAGTTCCGCGATAAAATAAACGCCGCGCGATCGTCTCTTACTATGGGCCACATAAGAAGGCTCAAAAGGTCACTTAGCGTGCTATGATCGGCGTCTCGCTACGAGATCTAATCAATGAAGAATATATATCTCCTATATAGCCATTTGAGGTTATTTGAGCCATTTGAGGAAAAACGCAGAATGGGGCACCCGCCCGCAATGATGATGATGCTCGTGCGAACGGGCGATACCGCAACGAGTAAACTCCTCAGCCATGAGTCACATTCAAAGCAGGCTTCGCGGTGTGTTCGCGGAGTGCTCGCGGTGTGTTCGCGGATAGCTCGCGGCGTTAATTTGATCGCGGAACTATCGCTGCGAGCACGCCGCGCGTTCGCGGTGAGATCCCCTCGCCGTGAAATCGCCCAACAAACGCTAGGTGTGAACAAGCTCTTATTTGACCATAATTTGACAGAAGCTATCCAGGTTCTATTTATTTTATTATTAGCCTTTCTTCATTTCTTTTTATTATTTATCGCATAGGATGGCAAGCAAAAGGAACAAACGGTGGACTTACGTTACGTAGAAATGTTTATATACTCGAGCAAAGTATAATGTTAACTCTTTTTAGACTAAGTTTCTCTCCGTGAATAGTCAACCCTCATAAAGAGGAAAATTGCGTATTACCTAAAAGCAATATGTGATGTATAATGTTGATGATGATGATGATTTTCAACGTCCACATATTGGTATTTGCCGCTACGGAACCTTACGTCGCGCTTGAGCCGACACGCAAATATTATGGGGGTTATAATCGTCAACTCGCGTTCGGCAGGCATGGCAAATAACCGTTTTTCGTTAATTTCATATCATTGATGCGGCTTGACTTACGCTGCAGGAAAATAAGTAGGCTCATTTTTTGTAGCTCACTTTGTAGTGAAATTGGGAAACACCAATTTTATTATGGATTTGTATGAATTCGGTTTCACAACACACAGTTTTTTTTCGGACTGCAAACACATTTACAACGGAATCGTGTCATGTGGAACAGGTTCTACGACGAATCATTTTATTTCCACCAAATAGCAAACGAAAAATAAATGGCCACTCGTAAAAAGTTTGAATACTTTTTTATCGTTTTTCTCTTATTTCGTCACTTGGCTCTGGCTGAAATTGCACTGCCTAATTTGCAGAGAGCCATTTAATTAAAAGAAGAAAGCCGTATTTTTTTTGTACGGTTCTAAATTTTTGAAGTTCTAAAAAACAGGTAATTGGAGCAGCCAGTATTCCACATAAAGAATCTCTAAACGAGGTCGCATTTCTTTCTGATATGAATGTTATTTTATAGCAGTTTGCTTGCTAAAGTCCGTAAAAAATGCCTCGTCTCGGTTATAAACGGCCAGGGGACATAAACAGTAAGCTGCAGGAGACCGTAATAAAAGTTTCGGAGTATTTGCGTTATTTTTAAACTTGATTATAAATTTTGCCCTTCCTGATTTTCTGATTTCGGTTAGTTGTTGTAACGACTTTACTTAAATTGTATGAATTGTGAACTTTTGTAATTAGAAAGTAAATAAATAATTACATTACTTTGAGTAAAATAAGTTAATTCTTTGCAACAAACTGTCTATGGGATTTTTTAATCTATAATTTTATTTCATTCTCTCTTAAGTGTTTTTCTTTCAAACTAGCTGCCCGGCAGACGTCGTTCTGTCGAATGTTGTTGAACTTTCGCACCATTTAAACATTCAATGGACCTTCACAAATATTCCAAAACTAAATTTATCCAAATCCGTTCTGCTGGTCCCGAGTTTTAGCGAGACTAACGAACAGCAATCCGTTTTTATTTAGAGAGATATGTGGGCGACAACTTCAATGTATGATAATTAAACATAACATTTCATAAGTAAGCCAGTGTGGGCGTTCCCACAAGCAGTCATCTCACGCTTCGTAACTTCGTCTCCCAAGCCGCTCTCTTTAGAAGTCCTACACTAGAGGTACATTCAAGGAGCGTGAAAACGGGTTAACCGCGCTTAAGACCAGGGGACAACATTAATAGATTAGCTCAGTGTGTACCAAGCTTTATTCGTACCAATTTAGATGAAATAGTACTAATGCAATTATATCAAGTTGTGTGTAAACTGTCTTTGGGATTACTGTCTGGCTTTTAGAAGACATAACTATGATGACTACGGCCTGTCAGTATATACGTTTATTGAATAAATACTGTGAATATTTTTTGAGCCTGAATGAAAGTTGGTTGCCGGTTCACCCAAAGTAACCACAACAAACTTGTAAGGTTGCCTTCGATTGAGCTTGCTAAGTATAGGATAGGTACCTACACCTATCGGATTGTTCTGAAACTAATCGACTTGAATTTATTTCATAAAACTTTGTCTCATCAGAAAGTTGGAGAAACGTAGCAATGGCCCTAGCCGTTGAGACCATAGGGTCGTGATCGTGGGTGTGCCATAACGAGATACAAAGACCTACAAGTCAGTGATGACGTGTTGCTGACTGACTGCGAATAAGATTGACGTCCTGTGGGGCTACAGAGTAAATTAACCATATAATTATCTCGTCGCGCGAAATATGTGCTTATTTGTCTACTATCCAACTTTCGTTGTTAGTGTTCCAGGTGTTTGAAAGTCTGTGTGCAATCTGGCCACCAGAGAAGTTTCTACATAGCGAATCAGGTTGCGAGCAACTTCAATTTGTAAATACAAACCTATCTAATACAACCTCTATAGTTCCAGCAAGCCCATATTCAAGAGGCGTGAAAGCGGGTTAGCCACGGCAGAGGGACAGGGGGTGACACAAATAGCCCAGCACACTCCATGCTCAGGTTTATTAATACCAACTATTGATCCAGTACGAGCCACGCTAAAATTAAGTCAGCAACGCTATTTTTGTTCAGACACTAGGTTCTGTGAGCGGTTGAATAGCTGACAGATGTTAGTGGTGGTCGGACGAGGGTCATATTGTACCTCGGAAAGGGATATACTTGTATATAACACATTGAGTATAAACGTAATTTATCCTGTGTTAGTTTGAATGGCAATCAGAGGAATATATTTTATGGTTCTGGCTATTTCTACACAATTATGAACTTATTTGTTGGCGTTATCTTCAAATTAAGCAAAACATTGAGAACTAGATAACGCATACGTAGTTTATACTATTTATGCATAATCTATACAAAGGAAACACCCAGGCTATAAACAGCACACAGAGACATGATCATGCACACGGTATGAAATGGAAATGATGAATATTGTACTGTACGGATCGAAGCCGCGGCTCTTGGTTCAGTAGCCAACTTCTTAAAATTTGCACGTAATTAGTCATTATTGGCTACCTAATACCGATCTGTTTTTGTATAGGTTTCATCTCTGTAGCTAGTAAAATAAAGTGAAATGCTAATATTATAATCTGTCTTCCGATGAAAGAAGTTATGATAGTATGTTTCATTATTTTGCAGCGACCTGAAAATGTTGACTGTACTTAGTCGTAAATTAAATTAAGTCTCATGAATTTGTAAAAAACTAATAAGTAGATAAAATTTCAACCAAAATGTTTCTCAGTCATGCTATCAAATAAATAAATATTAATGGCACACCCAAATCAGCTCTAGTAGCAACTATTGTAGAGTTATATAGAGATAAAAAGGATGGTACGTTTACAACATTACCCCTAATAATAGACGGTTCTTCCCCCAGATTGTAAGTAAGGTTACTTTAAATCACTTTTATGACCGAGGACAAGGGCTCTAAGTCACTTTTTCTTGGACCAATATACATTTCGTTAGAACCATGACACGGTGATAGAAGAGAAGGTGAAATATATTGAGCAAAAAGGTAAATAATATAGTAGGTTTATTTGCAACCAGAATTTGATTTTTCATAACATGAATTGATTTACCAGAACTAGATAAAATATAAGTCATTTATAAACTTACAATTAATCACAATAAAGTTACAATATGAATAATCAAAGACCGCAGTCACAAAAAGAAACAATACTACAATCACTCATGCTCAGGTGGGTGAATTGAATCGAATCAAACTCACGGCCACAGTCAACTTATTCACTAACCACTGGGCTAACCAGCCAGCCCAGACAAAGAAATAATATTCCTTTATTCATACTAAGACATTAATGAGACCTAATCTTATCTTAGCAGTGGGCGTCTTGCAATTGATCTCCTTGAAAGTAAACAGAAGAAAGATAATTCCTAGTTGTAAATATAACTATATTTCCGACAGAAAACATTTCCATATTCTAAAGCTTTCCCGGCCTTTTAAAAGGCAAGGCGTACCTATAAGGGTGCTCTTTCATCTCAAAAGCTCTCTTCTTTCATGAAAAAAACAATTTCAATTTGGAATCTTAATTTTCAAGTCAGACTTTGAAACAATATGACGCAAACGAGCCGCTTTTCCGTAAAAACTCAAACAATCATTCAAATTATGCAAAAGACAAATAATAAAAATGCTATAAACTTGGTAAAGTGTCTTCCTTAAGGTGCCTGATTGAAATTTTATGAATTTCTTTTAGTTAACTTTTGTGCCGATAGCTGAGAGAAATATTGCTGCAGAGATTAAGAAAAAGATTATTGTATAGAATTGACATTATTGTCGAGGCGGACAACTTGGAACTTTAGCCTACGTGTAGTTTGCTAGGTGGCAGATTGAAAACCATGCTTTTTCACTTGGATATCTGCAGGTCTTGATTAAAATCGAAAGCAGTCAATTGTGGCTAATGGCCTCCGGAAGTCTGGCTGGTGGGCACAATCAAAGGGTTGAAAATAATCATGACTTCGACCAATTCGCGTGAATAGAGAAACATTTGAAAAAAATGATTACCTACATATTACTTGCAATACCTTAAATTAATTACGTACTTACATATTGCTCAACTTAATTCGCCTTTAAAACTGAATGATGCTCTGCGCCGTGATAGCAAAGATTGTTTACATGTATTGTTGAAAAACAATACATGTAAACAATTACTACTATTTCATTCTATGATTTTCAACTTTATTTTCACTAATATTCAATTATAATCCTTCTAAATTTTTTTTCATAAAAAATTTCGTTAACAACTACTAAATACGACACAAGATAAGCACAATATTCGTTATAGCACACCAAACACAACATCTAGGTTAATTACAGGCTAACAGACGTTTTGACAATTCAGTATTATCTTTCTACCTAAAACCAAGCCAAATGAAAACTCCACACTTTTATCGCAAGAAACAGCTGACATAGAAAATTAAAATGTGTTTTATGTGTAAACTAAAAGCGGGCTAAGCCCCACTCTATTCACCGACATAGCGCACTCTACCCACGATAGGATACGACAGACAACAAAGAAGGCATCCAGCTTTACCGGCAACTGCTTTCTTCAAAAATGTATTTTCATTTCCTCGGGAAATTCATTTGATTTCGCCTCATAAGGCTCCTCTCATCTACATTTTTTGCGCTCCGTTTTCTCTCTACTACTTTCTTTCATTTAATCGATACTAAAGCAGATGTTAGCGACCTAATAACAGTTTGCGTAGTGAAAAGCGAAAATAAAGTTGAGAACCTAATATTGCTGAAACGAGTGAATATAGAATGTTGTTTTCAGGGCTGTATAATTTCTGATTAGTCTTAGTATTTGTCAATCAAGCTGAAGTTGAATTGCCTTCATCAAGTAGAAAACATCAAATCTGTAAAAGGCCTGCGCTTTGAACAACTTTACACTTTACATTAAGTCAAAAAGACCGACTTTTCCCAAATGTTCGGTAAATTATTTTGTGAACATGATCATTTATTTCTTTTAAAAAGGGAGGTTTTAGAAACAACAGTCAAAAAACTGCGTTTTTCATCAAAACCCCTATATTTGCTACACACACTATCCCTTCCAATGGTTACTTTATCGCTTTTATCATGACGGGTTGGCGTAGTAAGCGTGTTGAAAGATGCTCTTACGTTACAAGAGCCACTCTGGGTAGTTAGCGCGCCGATACGAGGTGGCAAGTTCGCAGGGGGAGTCTGTCACTCGTGCGTGAGGATAACCAGGCGACTATCTTCAGCTGTCACTATGTAGGGGTGCGAATGACGAATGGCGAGCCTACAAGAATACATAAATAAATAGGTTCAAAGAATTTATTTCTCATAAAGCATGGCTTACATAAAATATGGAAAGGCATACAGTTTTAGTTAAATATAACACAAATATATCGAGCATGATGATGTTTCAATTTATTGGCCAAAGCATCTGGCGTCATATAACCATATGCGCATATTATGTCATATGCGTTAGTATAACCATGACAGCTAGAAGGCGATTTCAGTTTGAAAAGAACACAAAGAAGCGCAGTTTAAGATTCCGTATATGTACTTAACCGTCACAAACTTAGGCCCAGACTCCACCAGAGCTGAGCGGAGATGTGCGGCGTCGAGCTGTGTTTTCAACAACCAATAGAATCACATCTCCACATCTCCATGTGTGAATAACGCAATTCTATTGGTTGTTAAAAACACAGCTCGACGCCGCACATCTCCGCTCAGCTCCGGTGGAGTCTGGGCCTTATTGTTTCCATACTTTTTCCTTTTAGGCCAGTAAGAACACTTTATAAGTAATCGTGAACTTGTGAAGCCTTCAACACAACTGCAATGGTTTTTCTTTGAATTCCGTCATATACATTTTCTCACAAAATGCAGAAATAATTATTAGAAAAGATTAACGTTACGCAAATAAATTTCTGTATTGAAAAATTGTTTTCAGTCACACACAATATGCAGGAATATGGTGTGTGACTGAAAACTATCGATTTGTAGGTATACGTCCGCCTAAATTAAACATTAAATGGCTTTTTACTGTCGATTATTACGATGAACGTTAATTCATACCGACATTTTATTAAAATTTCGTTATTGTAGTCTAAGTTATACTTACAGATCATTTATGGTTCATCAGATACATGTATCAGAAATTATAATGTATTGGCCTGAAGTGACATTTTGTAATTTGTTACATGTTAAATGAATTTGAATGAATGATTCAGTAATTTTATTAATACATCTTGATGTTAGATATTAGCTTGTTTATTGACATTTCTATCTATCTAGTGGCCGCGGCGCCCCGCTTGGAGCGGCAGTGATTGTGACAGCCGAGCTCGCGTTACGGGACGATCAGACATTGGGATCGAATGTCTGAACGTCCCGTAACGCGAGCTCGGTGTGAAACCATGCCAAACGCTTAATGTCTTCAATAATGATAGGATTCAATGGAATAAACAGCACGTTGAAGTAATTACTAAGGAAGTAAGCGTTTAAGGTCTTATTCAGTAGCGAGCTATATTTTGAAGATTCGTATCCGAATGAATGTTTCTAAATTCGAGGGTAGCCAAGTTATACAACGACAGGAGCAAACAAGCATGCGGACCGCCTGATCCTTTTTCATTCATTTAAATTGAATTTCATTGTTATCAGATCCAGAATTTCTTTCTTCTTAGGCTTATCTTCTCATACTTTAAAATATTGTTTTCGTCCGTTTTGGGCCTCTTAATATTAAAGCAGCGACTATTAAAAAATAGAGACTCCGCTCTGCTCTGCCTATATGAGCGGCAATGAATGCAGATACGCCCAACGAACTCGTAAGTATGTCACACATTGACAAAAATATTAGTTACTTCATGTATCATTCGTTTTTTTATGTAAGTTCCTAACTAATTAAACTATTTAATATGTTTTGTTTCTCTTACGATCAGTGCCAGAAAAAAGAGATTTTTTTTCATGTTTGTTTTTAACAAATTCAGTAATGACGTAAAAGTCAATGCCTGTTTTTGGTGCCTTTTTCAGTGTTACTTCGAGCAAAACGCTTTTTTCGTTGAATATGATCCAACAAACACATCTTATTATGACAACTATATCTCTACACGCAGTCCGAATCGGGGTATTTATATACCACTTAGTCCGTGGTATACATAGCAAATGGTACATCAGTTTCCATCTCCCACAGCACAAGTAACTTAAGTGTAAATAATTTTGTTCTGTACAATCTGCCAAAGCGTATCCTGCTGGTATAAGCTGAGCTCTAGACGCTTACATAGTGTATACTTCGCTCGGACGGAACGAAGTCAGCGGAGCTACGCTTGCGCTTGATTGTACTCGTACTAGATGCGAGCTAACATGGCTCTGTTGCGTAACTAAATATGCAAGTTAGTGTGTTCAACTGTTATCGATGGGCAAGTACTTAACAAACCTTTACTTGAAGCCTTACAAGCAACTTCTACACTCGTCTGTAAATAGTGATAATATTACATTACTCCACTTAAACACCCTTGAATTAGACAAACTGTAGATGGACTGTATGTGCAAGTTGAAGTGTGAATTTAGTTACTTTTAACTCTCGTAGCGATTTACATCTTGTAGCCCTGAGATAATACTGTTTATACATCCATACAAGGAAAGCCTACGTAGTTGTTTTACGTTTTTTATAGCCAAATGAATTATTTTTAGCACCTCGCAAAGAATTGTTGTATCTTGTTTTTTTCTAACAAAAACGTTTGTCTCATCTTATCTTATCCTCACATTATTACTTCGATTAATAGTGTTCAGGGTCAGGTTTCAGATAAAAGGTCAAACAACTCACTAAAAAAACACTCCGAACCTTATTATTTTGTGAACGTTTAATTATACTAAAAAAACCATTCAAGACAACCCCCATTATGTTAAAACGACCTATTCTAGGATATCCCATACGATGGGGTGAGTAAATTAATCACCCCTGCTTCACATCTAGGTCGGGTAACTTTGTCGATTTTGCAAATATGTATAGGTGTTTCGTCGCGCAAGCAAAAATATAGACAAAATGACGTAAAAATTACAATCTTCTAAATAAACCTAGAGAAGTAATTTTTGGACACAATTACATGGCCACCTGACCCCAAATAAACACTAAACCCTACTTTGTGAGTCAGAGCGTCTAGAAAAACTCATCTGCAGTTTGACTTCATATATTATTTTGGGAATGCTACTCGTAGCATCATAATATATGATTGTAATAAGATTTGACTCGTTTGAGATAGAGAATGCCTTCGCACTTATACAAGAATACGTTAAATTTTAACAGAGTAGGTACACACTCTACTTTGGTATTTAAAAAAACCTACTCATAACAGATTTAACTATTTTCTCTCACAAGGACCACAAAAGTTCTTCCTTAAAATATATATCAAACCCACGCCCTTTGATATAACAGTGAGAATCCTATCAACTAAGCCATCGAGGCATCACTACTCACTGCTGTCTTTGCCCTAATAACTTGTTAGTCTAGCAAACTCTACTAAAACAGATGAGGTACTTTGCATCTATCAAGATGCAAACGGTATTCATAAAATATTTGTAGAAAATTTAATTTAATTTGATGAACTCGAACAAAAAGCATTCAGGTTCAAAGACTCGATAAAACCGAATGTAAAGCTAGACTCGCTCCTGCAGTGTGCATAATAATTACATTGCTTTTCAGGCAAGAGAGCTAATAACTATTTTCAGCGCTAGCGGTATTCTGGGCAACTGCAATGGAAAGTGCTTGAACCATCTATCTGTCTACGACTAAAGAAATTTTAAATTATTTTCAACCATTCATGTTTTTTTTACTCTTGCGGGAATGACGTATACAGAACAATTTCGACATGTGAATGTGACTGATAACAATTATGAAATTAAGTTAACTTGTGTAGGTATTGAGTACCTAAAAAATAACAAATAACTGCTTTGGTTTGCTAACAACCCATTCTAATTAAGTTAGATAAGATAAGACTTTTTACTAATATTCATTCATCATGAAGCTTGTGCTTGTGTCGCAAACTATCCTTTTGTAGAAGAAAAACCTTATGTACCAATTGTAATTACAATAATAGTAGGTAGTTAATTCTTAAGGCAAGCAATAATCAGTTCTCTTATGGTGTACTTGCAAACAGGAGATGGGTGAATGTCATATTGGTGTCTTAATTAACAGACTAACCATCGGTAAGAAGGTAATCGACATTTATAAAATATAATATATGCCTTTCATCGCTATTCAAATCAGTAACTCCAATATTTCACCATCCGCCCTTCTTCCATACACCAAAAGCGATGACCTTTTCCAAGTTTATTGCCCTTACTAAGCTTCATATGTTTATTTTAAAAAGGTAAGGTTAATTGTGAAAGATAAAACAAAGTCGCTGCACCCATACAGCGTTTGACAAGGGTCCTGAAAGCCCTGCGCTGTGCTAACAAAGGGACAAAGCAAAGGGATACGTGTGACTGAACGAATGACAAGTAAAGAGAATCAGTCATTTGAGAGCCGAGCGAGACACAAGAGTACAATTAGCGTCGTTATTAACGGACTGGTGATAACGAAGAAAATGTCTCGCTTTCAACAATAGGTTGAAATACGAAATTAAGGATTGGCGAAATCGGTTAACTGTGAATCGAGCCAGCCTTTATATTCTAGTTTGAGTATCATTGAGATAATTAGTGTCAATTAAACATTAACAACTCAATCTACACTTCTGACAACTAGTTTATAACATGACAAAACATAGATAGATGAATAGTAGGTGAATGGAAACAGCAGAAAGATATTGTTTTCAGTTGAAATACGAGTAGGCATATACGCTTGATAATTATGTGCTTGGATAGGTCGATCTCCATTCGGCATGTAATGCAAACGCCGCATAAACCAAATATGAAATTAGATTTTCATGAATGTACAATAAGTATATCGCATTTACGAGTGAATAAAAAGGACTCGAATTATTTCGTAGAAGGATTGTATATTTATAAATTCAGACACTGGTGGCATTTAATGAGCCCAGGGATAAAGGCCTTGCCTAATTAACAAATGGAAGCATTGCGGTGAATATTGTACAAAAGTTGTCATTTTACTAAACTGTTCTTCAGATTACACGGTTTGGAGTAGTGTATGTACAATATTGTATTGATTTTTCGCCAATCTGTGATTCAATGTCAATTTCACTGGTTCCCTTTAATCGACACCTGTTACTTTCGCAAAGTTCTACGAGTATTATCGAGGCTCTCCTCCTAAGAGGCAATACCGTTAATTATTTATGTTATTGTTAACCTCTAAATATTTGTTGTTTCTAGACCCGATGAAAAAGTCGAGCGTATTCATTCCGGTGCGAGACAACAGCGCACGTGCGCGACTGTATCCCCTCCGGGTAGAGGTTAATATACAACGGCAGCTCTCCCGGGCTCAGCTTCGTAATTCATTCATTTTTATTCCGAATGCCACTCGCCGGAGCTGTTAGCTTGCGGAAAATCGTTACCGGCGAACGTCAATCGCCATGCGGGGTGGTGGAATACGCAACGCACTTACACATGGATTCACGGTCGCGGCTTCTTTACATCGCGCCACAATAGCCGGTCCCGGGAGCGTGGTCACTGAGCTAGGGCACTGGCACTTCGCGTGAGCGCACCGGCGTCGTCGCGGTCGGCGGTTGGCGGCAACCAGGCACACAAGCAAGCAAGCACGCGGGCTGCAAGTCACGAGGGCGTGTTCGCGGAGCAGCACGGGTCTGACGCGCGGTGCGATGCGGTGCGGGACGAGCGCTCGCACGGGCCAGCGCCGACACACGACAGCCTCCGTCGCAATGACGAAGCGGCCGGGTACGCGCGCGCGCTCTGCGACACAGCCTCCCGAATCTCCCCGACCGCCCCCGACATCTCTCGACGCAGGGGTGAACAAACCCAACGCGCTTCTCCTTCTAACACTGTGATGAGGTTAAGAAGGATTTAGACTTTCTCGTAGCATTTTACGGTTCGATCGCCCTATACGTCGTACGCTTTGGGAACCTAGACGTTGTCTTATTTTGGAAGTTGTCTGTGTACAGGTGGCTGATGGTCCGGGCGGCGAGCGAGCCGGGGCGCCGGGCGATGCCAGTGCGTAGGCAACTCGTCCGGCGATAATGGCCTGCAGTGGGCCACGCGTCACGCTCAAACAATTAAATCATTTTCATGAATAAACGGCACTAGCGTTTGCTGATTGTTTTTTATTTTACTTGAGAATCACAATTCGTTGGCGTACCAACCTCTATTTTCTAACAAGTCACCGTTGGATCTACTTCCGTATTAGAGTATAAAGTAGTTTCAGCTTCCCAACTTGTTAAGCAATCAGAGTGGATCTACTTTTTATATCGGCCCCCTCATTTTCAGGTATCATTTAAAGTAGAAATTTATTTTAAGTCTTGATGTCACTTTAAGTTCTATTTCCGTATTACGCTGCAACATCAATTCAAGGGTATCGTCTTTTTTAATTAAATTTCATAATTTCGAATTTCAATTCAACCCTGTAAAACATCGGAAAATCATTCATCCCTGATCACAGCCCTAATAAATCTACTTATTCAGAGGCACATTTTATAGTCCCTGTAAAACAAAGCATAAAACCCATTCCACCTCTTACAAATCGTCACTAATCACGAAAGGTGTTCGATGAATTGCAATGTTTAAATTCTTCATAGAACGATAAGTGCTGATCGAAAACGATTAAAACCGGGCAAATTGATATTCGTGGGAACACGGCAGGTGACGCGGCTTGGGAAAATCTCTATAGTACCGTAGCACCTACGAAGCTACGAACTACGGACTACGAGCCAATGCAATTTACGCTAATGGCAATTTATGTACCCACTAACTTTTAATTTGTAAAACAATTTTATTGCGACCTTTTTCTTCTCGATCGATCTGATACCGTATCCTTCACTGCTGGGCATGTGACACAGATAAACACTTACTATGTTATAAGATGAATGATAAGAGGTTTTGGTCAAACTTAACTTGACTAAGCCCGTATTTTTACGCATATCTACTCTGCAACTTTTTTACGGGAATCTTCGATTTTGAGAACGCAAAATCAACGTCCGAACCAGTGGCATTATACAGTGTGTCTGGTCACCGATGTCCGACCCGTTAAGGTGAAGTAATATGATCTATTTTATGAATAAATCCACCATAATTAAGCACTTTGCCCCAGTTGTTTTAAAATGGCCGCCATTTTAATTTTTTTTTCTCGGGAGTACGGGTGGGTTATTTTAGTTTGCAATATCTGCCGATTTAGAGGTCCTACAGTCACAAAAAAGGTATCGTTGGACAGCTACAAAAGTAGGCAATAAGCTGACAAACTGGCATGTTGTTGGCATATGTTACTGGCAGAATCAAGGAAATAATTTATACCATTTAACTAATGATGGAAAAGAAGACGTAACTTAGATTTTAGTTTTTTGGATAAGAAATAAAGTTTCACGTTTATAAATCAAATAGACCAATTTGTGAGGACAGATTTTATGCAGAATACTTTTCTTACAATGCAGTTCAGTGACTCATTTCACATTTTTGTGCACATTATTTTAATTAAAGGGTTACGACCAGTTACCGAAGGTTCAGTGAACATAAGATACTACGCCGCATGACGTATGCGGAACTAAACAATAACATTCATAGTTCGTTCGCGTTAAGAATGCAGAAATTTCATACTTGTCCTTCGATGTAGCACGTCCCCTAACCAATAGAATCGTTCCTAATTAGAAAGCCAAGCCCAGAGTGACCAGTTGATTGACCGCATACTTTCGAACGCTAAGGTTGTGTATCTTAGTTTTTTTGTGTACGAAAGAATTAAATTTGAAAATGACTGTATTATTAACGCGAACGAACTATAGATCCAAGCAAATGGAACAACCTACTCGTATCACATTGGCCTATTGTATAAAATATAGTTAAGGTTTAATGTTTGGCCCCTTCTCTTCGCTCCTAATGCATAATAAAGCAGTTGCTAACTCCTAGATTACCGTCTGTTTACGTTGAACACATGGATGAAACTTGCGAACGGCTGCATAATGCATCTCCCAACGCAGGTAGCTTGCATTAAATGAAAACAAATTGGTAATGAGCACTTTATACCTACCTGAACTTCCGGATCCATAAGCTTAAGGTGCTTTAACGAGCTAAAGTTATAGGATTTGGTAGTTCGTCTGAACTCAGCCTTCAGAGCACAGGTCTCATCTAACTAAGGAGTTTAAGTCTTACTTCAACACAGTCATACTCAGTGCGGATGGTTGGATTTTTAAAAGGATTTGTGTAAGGCTTGTGATGAACATTATTTGATGTGATAAACTTTGGCAAGCCACCCACCCTAAAGCGTTCTCCTGGGGTTTTTAATTAACATCTAGCGACGCCGAGACGGCATAAGTCAGCAGGACCACCTGCTTAACAATATTTCGTTTGGTCGCGGTCCGTCTGATTGTAGCCTAAATTAGTTATATCTATTCAATTATCGATTTTATTATCGTTACTGATCTGCTATCACGGCTAAGACGCATCTCCTTATGATAGTTTCTCCTCATTAAATTAAATTTCATTGATCCATGAAGCCGTGCCTCAACGGAAGATTGCGTCAGCAACTTTTTGCTTGAACATTCCAGGGTTCTGTGGCAAAATGGAACCTGCACTGCAGATTGGCGTGATTTTTTATGTTGGCCTTCTCTCGAGGTATCTGTCAAAACTACTAGGTACTGAAATCTTGTCTAACTCATTTTTTAGATTTGTGAGAGAAAATTATTTAAACGTAATGGTTATTTAAAATCATCCTCCGTTACCTTTGTTTCTGAAGTTTGCCTAAAAGTTGTTGGTTAATATAGGAATTACTTACCTTTTTAGGAAAGATACGCAACTTCACTTCATCAAAGAAAGCAAAAAAAGACATGAAAACCCTCGATGCCAGATCCAACCTTAACTTGACTGCTTTTTCTTGCTTGAAAGAAACTACTTAGTTCTTTAGTTCTCAATGTGAGCAAGCTAGATAGAAAACTGAGTACAACGAACGTATCAAGTTCAAATAAGTCTGGGATACAATTTCCGACTACGTTAGAAGCTTCTAAGTTGGATTCAAAGAATAAAGATGTCAGGCTATTTAAAAAGGTCTTTCTGAGAATGCAAGTAAATTGTTTTTGATACGATATGCCATTGATGGTGTCGATATACTTACGTAATATGAGTTGCATTGCGTGGGTTCACGTTCTGTCATATTAGCTATTTCCTGAAAACTACCTCTGTAGAACTTTATCCATCATAGTATCTATCATACGTCCCTATATTGCACCAATTGCGATCATTTATTTATCTAAGAATTTCAGTGGCTTAAGTAGCATTATTATGTAACGGTATAAATCGTCAAAGTACTCGTAATTCTGTGAAAAAGCATTCCTCCCAGCCAAGGTAACATGCTATTATCAATCTCCATACATAAACTAACATTGTTTTGTTACCTGGGACGCAACTAATAAGCCACTCGCTTAAAACCCTGAATGAGTTATTCTCATTTAGCTGATGCAATTATATTGCAATTTGTATGCAAAGCTGTGCACGTGAACACCCTGGTGCCGGCCGCCGGCCAGAAAGCTATTCGCAAATTACGGACATAAATGCATCCAATAGGACAGCCATGTAATGCGCCATTAAGTCAATTGTCCACTTTCAATGTATTGATTGGACAAAAACAAGGACCTGCAAATCCTGCAATGCTATTGTCAATTTCAACGCGTCTATTTAAAGCACGACCCAAAGTGGGGTTCGCCAGTTGATCGTAGGGGGTCGTAAGATTCTCTTTTTGACGCGTAGTGGCTTATTCGTGCAACGCGTATGATCGACTCAATTTGTGAAACGAAATAAGAACATTTATGATTGAAATAGGTACTCTGTACTACCTGTATAAACCTACTCATGTGAGAGCGTGTTTTCTAGAAGTAAAACAGGAAACGTGGGGCTAATTCAGGCCCCGTATTCTTTTAAAAACTTAAGTACCTAAAATTCCCAATTATGCGTTCGTAAAAAGCGAGTGTCGTCCAATGAGATAGCTTAAAACCCTATCTTAAGCATTCGCTAGCACGGTTAGACGCCACAGTATTGTATATAAATACAGGGGTAACTCGGGGTAAGAAACCTGAACAAGCACGACTTTACCGAGCGAGTACACAATCGTCATGATGCCAATATTATTTTTGTATGCATTTATGTGTAGTACATCTGGTGGGTAAATTAGAGAGCTCATTACTCATATCAATCGTTGAAATGCATACTGACTGGGCTCAAAACGGTACATGGTAAAATACGCGTTCACTGGCAAATGAAATACGTTCTCTGAGTTTGTAACACGAGAAGCTAATACAATGTAATACTCGTCGGAAATACGTCTGGCATGTTTCTACTAACGAGGAATACCGCAAAAATTGTATGTCCGAAACAGGGGTCCAGTTTATTGAATTCTAACCGCATTGCCCAACTCATGGAACGAACTAATTAAAGCAGGCAACATAGTTGTTGCGGCCGCGTGCGCGTCAGCCTCCATCGGCTATTTCGAAATGGCCGTTCTCTAATTCCTTTTATGCCGGGATGCTCTGCATAATCATATTTTGAATACTCTCTCATGTATTATAAATACCACGCCTTCCGCGCGGTTTCAATATGAACCCTGTTTTTAAGCCGAATAATAAGCACAACTGTAATATCTCACCGGCAACAAATCATAAATACCGTCCCTTTTTCGTAAGAACTTCCCATGATGTAGGACGCGGGAGCCCTCTTGAATGTTAAATACCCTGGATATTATGTGCACAAGAATATATTATTTACTTTTGATATTTGGGTAGCAAATAATATTTTTAATAACTCTCTGGTGACTTTGGTCGCCATTTATCCGTCGTATGCTTAAGTTAATTATGAAAACAGTGCCTAGGTTTCATACGGGCCTAACGTTTGGATACCGTAGTCAACAGAAACAGGAACAGTGGAAATGTTGCGGGCGTGTGAAAATCATTTCTCGATACATTCGTATCGTGAGTATCTAACGCATAACAACAAAATACTTGCATAAAAGGAACACTTCAATCCCGCGTAATGCGGTTTCAGCACGCATGCAGAGTACCGCATGAGTGATGAAAACCGCATGATATTGAAAACACCTTTAATGGAACGCGGAAATTTAAACAAGTGTTGCCAATTTAGATATGTCTAAAAACTACCACAAATAAAACGTTACACCTATCAGTAAATCAATACCGTCCTACTGATCCACCTGGATACAATACAAAGCAATAAACTAAAAACCTCACAGCAAATTTTCGTGAAAATAACACAAAGGAAACTGCGAAAAACGATCTACATTATGTCTGTCCATTTGGCAACAATAATAAAGCATGAATTAATTATCTCCGAGCGCGAATCGAGACGCAGAAACGCGGCTAAGAGCTCGGCAATCAGCATTTCAAATGGTTTTGTGGGCAAACAGACCGCACCTAAAAGCCGTTGCGAGTAGTTGTTTCATAGTTTCAAGATTAATGTTATCGTCACTGTCACTCTGAGGGAAAAGTTTTTAACAATGCGAGACGGGCCTAGGGCAGTAATGAAGGAATTGCAATCCCGCTTTTCCAATACTGCGGGATCAATATGCGGGATTCCTCACTCTTAAAATATTATGGATTCGAATTTAAAATAAAAGCTTTTCTTTTGTATTAAATCTTATTATATTAGATTTTATTTTATTTTCTAACATAGGTAAGTACTAAGTATACCATTTTAATAAAAATAGGTACCTAGTTATTTATTACCAACAAAGTTTCAATAGTTTTGGGTAAAGTAGTTGATATGTTCAGGTAAATTACATGTCGATCAGAAAAGCTAAGTTATGGCATTTCTTACTCAAACCTACGCTAAGGATTTTGCGTCAATTCAGAAACTTGCAAGGTTTGAGGTTCGGGATCCCGCGATCCAAAAATAGGTAAGTGTTGCCTCCGGCGGGATTACAATCCCGCGCAGTGATGCTATCGCTTGATCAAAATTCAGTCAATCTGTCAATTAACGCACTAGATACTTGAGTTTCATAACCTTACTGACATTATGAATCTGGTCTGTAAGCCCTCATTTGTGACTTTTCAAATCACCCAGCTGCAGCTATGAAGAAATGCCCATATAAAATGATGTCCTTTTTTATTTTTTACAATTGCGTTGAAAAGACCTCCCACGATTGATTACTTTCATGACACAAGGGCGAATAAAGGGGCATCATGTTTGAGTAGTTTACCTTTTAGTAGCTTGAAATCACCCATAGTGTTTGATGTTAGGGTTCAGAAATTCAAAATATAAAATAACTGCTAACTATAGGTATGTATTTATTAGTTAAAGTCAATACTCACATTACGTCTCATAAACATACTTCCGGCAAACTATAGTCAACAGTAGTATCACAGTCTATGGGAATTATGGCACTTGTATCTTTGTATTCTAAAGACATTTCAAACACATCCCGCTCTTCAGTCAATTTGTCAAAGAAGTAACTAGTATTTACTTTACAATCAACGTTATTCGAAACGTTGTTTTCATAACTAATTGTATCATTTTTCGATTTCTTAACATAATTATAACTTTCTCTTCTATTTGGACTACCTTTTGGCGTAGAGCAATGTTTATCGTACATTTCGCGGAGAATGCTTTTCCTTAAAATGGATTTTCTTGGGGTTGAAACTTTGTTATCAAATACAAGTCTAACTAAATTATTGTTTACTTTAACTGTCCTGACATCTACAGGTCTAGATACTATCTTGTCTATAATATTGGACAGGTCAATATCATCATCATCGTCATCGGAGTCGTTCAGATTGTTAAGAATGTTTTCTTTATTTCCATCGTTTTCATTCTGAGGATTTCCATCAACGAATTCGCGGTATTTGTCGTCTACAATAGACATTTTCCTAAAACTATTTCTCAATGTGTTTACACATTCCTTGATAGACTTTCTTCGTTTGCTGGCTATAAAACTATCTATAGTCTTTTGCCTCTTTTTTGAATCAGCCTTTAGCTTCCTTTTTAACTTATTAACCGACACACTCACATTAACCTTGCTTGAATTGAGTTCTTTCGCTGAGAGATCAAGATTCTTGAGCGACCCACTAAGATTGTCTAATTCATTGTTCATTACTTTCGCAATCTTTTTGTTGTACTTTCTCTTGGGTTTCACATTATCAGTATTATCATTATCTTTCTTCTTTTTAGCTCTGGTTTTCTTTTCTTTTGGTGGTTTTTTGATTGATTCTTCGTAAATTTCTACAACTTTTGGATAGTATCGACGCATTAATTCTTGACTTTCCGTCGTTGTCCAGACCGATGCAGGGTCTTCATCTTCTGTTAAAGAAATGCATATGACATTTACTAATTTCGTTTCTAGTTTCGGAAACAAAAAATAATAGTCTGCTTTAAAAACAGTAACAGAAAAAACGGGTTGTATTATTCCCATAACCAACAGATTCGAGTTAAAACTAGACTGTCTAGGGTAAAGGATGTTTTCAAAATAAGAGTTTGCAGTTATAGTTTCTGTCAATAAAGCCTTGAATAATTATCCTTGTAATATTTATCAAGAAATGGTGTTAGGTCGATACCGTTTATAACAAACAGCAAAGATGGTAGGATAACATATGACCTAAATAATGTGCTATTTACCGTTATACTGGTCATCTGGAATCAGCGCTTCATACTCTCCATCAAGATCACCCCAAACCACTTCATAACTTGGGACACCTATAAAATTGACCTTAAATTAATTTGAAATTTAGTAGGTATTACATCCATCATAGCTAGATTTTTAACTACAATTTTAAAATAAAAAAGACGCACAAACCTCTTGGATTTCTCTTTTTCTTTATAGTTATGGGTTGTATTGACCTTCGAGGTACGTTATCTTGAAAATGCCATTTAGTTAGCAATGGCAAAAATTTCACCACACAATATTTTTCAGACCAGTCCAGTTTACTTGACATCAGTTTCTGAAACAATATTGAGATCCATTAATAATTATATGTTGACGTTTTAAAATTATGAAAGAAAATCCTATCCTCATGGTCGTAACGGCCGAATTCAGAAACGTCGATGTTTTTGCTTCACTGTCGCAAAATTACATATTGCAAAAAGGACTTCATAACGAATGAAAATAATATATGCTTTCTTTAAAAATAGAACTTTGGGTGGGGCCCTGAGTATATTACAATCTTTACCATAAATTTTATCAAGCTGGGTACAGGAGTCTTCAAGTTTTCGAGGTCTACTTCCTCTGGAACATTGTTGAGGAATTCTTTCATGACCTTAGGCTCAGGAAAGGGCATTCCACACGACACGGCACGGCTACGAAGGGACACCTCGCGTTTTGCTTCTGCTACTTTAGCCCTAGATAAGATAAATGAACTTCATGAAGTTACTTACAAGCCAATTATTGACCCCAAGTGTTGTATAGTAATTAATTTAACGACCCATTTAGCGCAGTGGCACGAGGGCCGGTCGAGACTCAAAGGTTCACGTGTTTGATTGTCGCACCAACACAAATGTTTTTTGATGAAACAGATATGTGTGCTGATATCCAAATACAAGGGAAAACCACTAAAGCAATTTTTGTAATGTTTTTGCTTTAAAAAGAGAGACGAGAGATTTGAATGCGCAAAAACCGTATTTCTTTGCAGGGAATAACTATTAAAAAGTGAAATTAAAAAAAATCAGAGGCACTTGGTACAGTACATTCAAGGCAGATACAAAGAAACAAAATTGTGACTGGAATGGTATTAGCTCAGCATATGCTGGGTGTCATAATGACACCGCAGCGCTGGTCTTCCGCTGATACCAGAAAGGTGAGAGCAATGCCACGGGCCCACGCAGCGTCCTCACATGAATAACTTTTGGTGCTTATCACAAGTGTTTTTAAAAATCGTCATGTCTATTACAACGTAATTTGACCTTCATCCTATGAACCATTTTGTTCAAACTTTTAGACCAGTGAATAATTCGTGTTAATTTCAGATACTTTAAAAAAACAGGTATTTGGTAGACTCTTACTTATGACCCAGATCGTTGCACCCCCGGTGTGTAGCGCAAACGGGGCATCCGTTCTTGAGGTGTGTCCGGCCGACGTGCCCGCAGCGGTCACAGCGGCCCGGGGCAAGGGTCCAGCGTGCTAGTTCTTCGTAGCGCTGTGGCTCACTCACCCAGGATATCAATCTATTCGAGTAGAAGTGGTCTGTAGAAAACCCGGCATCATAGAGGCTTATTTATCAGAGTAAAGACATACAATTTTTAAGTAAGTACAAATTTAGTCTATTGAAAGATTTAGTAGGGGGTTTTTAGAGTTGTCGCTTTAGAGAAAACATTGATAATGTAGGACTCAAGACGAGATGGCTGAGGGGAAAAAGACAAAGGTAAGCCTAACCAGCTGTAAGATCTAAACGGCTAATTTAAATATGATTGTACGGTGGACGGCACATCACTCTACCCATTTCCGGTCAGTGCTCCTTGCTCTATTGCAAAGAAATGACATTCGAGCAATGAGAGCAAAAACGGAAATGGAGTAATCTGATGCGCTGTTGACTGTACATACTTACATAAACTTGTCAGTTTTTGATAAAAACATAAGGCTACAATAAAGCGCATAGAAAAACACTTTTACAGCAGTACCTTGGTATAATTTCATGGTCTGGAACAGTATGTATGAAGGCAACCGCTGTGGTGATTGAAGAACCGCAAGCTCCGACACCATAGTCACTGCCACACAGCATAGCCAGAGCTACCATCTTGTTACGGCCAAAACCTATTAACAAAATAACTTAAAATCTGTAACTTTCTTCTTAAACATAACAAAAAAAAATGAAAAATATTAGATTACGTCACTGCAAAAAAACACAAAAACCGTGAATGATCAAATTTAATTTTTGTTAAAACAGTTTAAGCATTTTTCTAAATTAATTACAGTTTACGATTTGGCCTACTACTCAAAACGAAAGTCGGCTTTGTTACAACTGCTAATATTATCTGAAATGTTCCTGGGTTTTCTACCAAATATTGTATGGGTACCACATTGTTCTTATTGAACTGTCATTTGGTAGAGCGTCGTCTGTCGGGACAGCTCGTATTGAATAACACACAAGATATTCATGCAAAACCAGTACCATTAGCCTTCAGCATCTTGTCCGCGTCATAGCAGTCGACGGAGCCCTGCATGGCGCCGCCGCCCGCCGAGCTAGACACGCTGAAGTTGCGGTAAACGCGTCGCGCACCGTATGCGAAGCAGTCAGAGTCTTGAGATACTACGGCATCTACTAACTTTAGAAAAGCAAATAATAATAAAGCAGTTAAAGATGTAATGCAGTTTTCAAGTTTATCTGCTTAGACCACAAATAGAGAGAGATTTTCACACATTTCACAAGTATACGTTTCTTTAGCAGTAGTGCTACAAAAACTTAATTTTTAAATTATAATTGTCACTTAACTACTTCTACTTAAAAACCCCTTAAAGACCCTGTTCACACCTAGCGACAATCCAATCCGCGGCAAGGACAGAGGCGATTTGGCCACGATGAAATAATCCCCGCGAGCTCGCCGCGATCACGCCGCGAATCCCGTTGTGAATTCGACTCATGGATGAGGCGTTCACCCGCCGCGATTTGGAACTCGAGTGCGCAGCGAGCGCGTGGCGAGCTCGCTGCGTCATTTTATCAGGGCATTATCGCGGCGAGGTCGCGACGCGATCGCCTCGCCGCAAAATCGACCAACAATCGCTAGGTGTGAACAGGCTCTAAGCTAAGTAACCAATGAGGTGCTTCAAGAAACATAATCGGCCTATTTATGTCCCACAACTGGGCACAGGCCTCACCTCAACCTCCTATGAGGGGGAATGAGCCATACTCACACACGCGGGCTCAGTGCGGATAGTTGGAGGGGTGTAAGGTAAGTGAGCAACCTTAATATCAAATGTTATCAAGCCGCCCTAGGGCCTCTGACTAGGCTTAACGTCTGACATTTAACGACGTCAACTGGGACCAACTGCTTAACGTGCCTTCCGAAGCTTGGAGATGCCCGAAAAATACATTACAATTTCAGTCAGGGTGGTCACCCTTCCCATTTCCGACCCGGCGTGAGTTGCTTTACAACAGCGCTCTTCGCCGATCACTGTCACAACTACGCCACGGGCATCTCTTTGCATCAATAATTATCATTCAATGGACATAATTCCACATACACTATGTTGTGCCTTTTCTTTTAAAGTCTTATAATGAGGATTTATATTTTATCTCATTTACAAGTCAAATTTTTAAGGGCTAGTGGTGCTGCCAGTTTATCTAATAGCATAAGCATAAATGGCCTACATACGTCCCACTGCTGGGCACAGGCCTCACCTCAATTATGAGGTGGAATGAGTCATACAATAGTTTATCTAATATGACAACTTTTTCATACAAAGGTTATTCAAAATACTAACCCCTTGCGCATTCAGCTGTGCACAAGTAGCCTCTGCTTCACCCTTTCCTTTGATGCACCGCACCCCCATGCAAGTCAGCAGAGACTCACACTAAAATAAAATAATAAATAAATTTCTAGATTTATTTACTCTCAAAGATTATGTAGGGTTCTTGTGTAGGGTTTGACACCCTATATTTCTACAGGTGTCAAGGACTGGTAATAATTTTAATAATATAACTTAAAATAATGAAGCAGCCAATCAAAAAATATCACAGCTATTGACATTAAATTAAGCATATTTCTCAAGCTTAGTTAAGAAAAGCAACATAGATGGTTTTAAAATAAGGATAATAGATACTTCATACAAATACATACTTCTTTCAATACATTTTTAAATCTCTTTCTTCCCACATCAGGCCGCTTGCTAGTAACAGCAGCCTCGGACCTTGGAGCTGCACCTTTAAATTGAATAGCATTCCTAGCAGCCATTACATCTCGCTTAAGCTCTGGGGCATCCCCTTCCAATACGAAAATAGGGTTTATATCAGCAAGAATTAAATAAATAGTTCTGAAAAAGAGGTTCCTGTAACACACATAAAATATTTGCAGTCTATTCCTACTAAAGTCCTAATACAGTTTCAAAAAATAAGTTACAAATTAAGCTACTTTGGTTATAGCATCATCAACATACCTCAGATATAACTTAGGCTGAACATAATAATCTGCAACATTTTGACTATCACAGACCCAGCATGATAAGTCTACAGCAATAGTTTCACCTCGTATCTATAAATAAGCATAGTAAGCAATGAATGTTAGAAAAAACCTGTAAATAACGGCAACAAACCGCAAACGTACCTCATGCAAAGACTTTTTTTCACTGTAAGGAGTCAAGACAGTCCACAATCCTTTAATGCCCATGACGACTATTAAATGTGTTAACGTTTCGCATAAATATATATTCAAAAGCAATTAATTCAGGCCATAAAATTATGAACAAATTCAAAAATTGCATCGCGCCGAACGAACGCTACAAAATCGTTGTCATTGTCATTTTGACAAGTCAATGGCATAACAAACGATCCGAATTGTGATTTTAGAGGTTGTTTGATCGAACAACGTTTCGTCGAGAACTTCGGCGCATTTTAGTTGAAATAAAGTCATTTCGAAGAATTATTCATTTGACCGCATATTTAATTGGTAAATTTTTATTAAGTGTAATTATTTATTTGAAATAATTTCTTTTCACCGAAACTCATGAGTTTCGATGTCCAAATATTGTGTATGAATTTGAACCATACCATGGTATGGTTCAAAATCGTAATATAACTCATCATAACAACAAAAAGCACAACTCATTGACAGGTATATTTTATTTTCATAGACGCATTTTTATTTTTGTCACTGCCCTACACTATAGTCTGGGCGGAACCGATTCGGTTAGATTAGGTTAGAAAGTTCAAGGCAAATGTTGAAAATGTGCGGGTGGAAGAAGATTTTCCTCCGCGCACCGTCAGACGGCGCCGCGCACAGCCAGTCCGCTCGTGAGCACGGCACATACAATTGTCGCCGAAAAGTCGGGCAAATACAGGTAAAAATAGTAGTCTTTACCGTAGTTTATATGTTGCAGAAAACCCGGTTATTTAGTGTTTATAAGGGTAAACCGATTTTAGAACTTGGAGCCACGCCACTTCATTTATTGAATTTCTCCTAATCCGTGGGTAGTCGTAAGATAAGAGGCATAAGATAAAGTTTTAAGAATATTACAAAAAAAAACGTTAGATTTTGCTAAAATTTTGACACCTTTTAAAAGAAAAATCTGTCTTTTTTAACGTCCTTACGATTGTACAATAATGCTGCTACAGTGAATTTCATTATACAATCTGAAAGGGCAGATATAGCAGTTTCTGTGTTCTAAAAATTTCTACGTTGGTATCAATATTTTAATTTTTACCGCCTCCCAAATAGCTATACTTTGTATGAAAATGCTTGAGATATCCCTAGACACTTTTGAGCAGTGTATATTCGGTCATTAATCTGGCATTCAAATCATCAAAATATTGATTACATTATAAAACGAATCAAAATTATTTTATGTCAAATGGAAGCCATTACAAAGAAAAAAAATACTTCGAATTACATCAATAAAATCAAAAAATATACATTGTCAGAGAAAAAACCGTTAAATCCGATATATTGTTTATGAATTTGAACCATACCATATCTATTATGAGTTCCATTATTAAACGAAACATTTGTCAAATAATACATTTTATGACTTATTTGTTAAATGTTCATTTTGTAAAATGAAAATTTGTTGTGTTGATCATTTGGTCAGGTGAATCATTTGTGAAATGATTAGTGGTAAAATGATTCATTGGCCAACCATTTTTTGGTTGTTGTCAAATGTTATTTTACCAGATGATTTTTGGCTGGATGGCAGGATCCCGTTTATGACACACCCTAGCCCCGCTTTTAGGCTCGAACTTTTCTCTCCTTATTGCTTTGAGCCACATTTTTTTAAGTTGCTCATCTCGGGGAAACTAGTGGCTCCTAGTTTCTTTGCAAGTTGGTACACATCACCGCCCTGGTGATGCAATGGGGCGGGCAACTGTCAAACTGGCGCTAGCAGAGCACCCACCCATAACAAACACGGATTTGTATGAAATTTGTTGAAAATAATTAATTAGAGGCGATTATCAAATAAATGCCCAGGTGTTGTGTACCAAAGTGCAGAGAAACTGGAGGCCACCACTTTCCTCGAGATGAGCAACTTAAAAAAATGTGGCTAAAAGCAATAAGGCGAGTAAGTTCGAGCCTAAAACCGGGGCGAGGGTGTGTCATAACCACTTCGAGGCCAGTGATTATGAAATAATCAGTAAATACTCAGGTAAAGTACCTACATACATAAGGATTCAAATTGATTATTTTCTGTTTGTCTAGAAGGCACAAAACTATCGTCTATTTGGTGCGTAACAGAGAGGCTCGCCACCTTGAAGTGAAATTTAATGAACCTCAGGAAACAGGCAGCCCATAAAAATAAACAATTGAATGGTTAATAGTCTGCCTTACTAAATTTGTGGCCAAGTCTGGCCTTTTGGGTCCACCAAAAATTCACTTAATTCTCTTTGATTTAAAGGTTACTTAGATGCTTTTCTCACTTTTTCAGGCACCATAAACCAGCACAAAATTTTGAAGAAGTCTGTCATCCCTTCAGGGTTTCCATGGAACGTAAAGCAGGGCCCCACATTAAGAGAAGAACGCCTGAGGACACGTAATTTGAGAAAAAAGCTTGTTTCAAGATGAGAATTTAACTACTCCGGACTTCAATCATTTTCAGCCACTTGAAGAATTAGATGATGCAAATGTTTCCCACAGTGCTGATGTAACTGAAATTCAGTCCTCAAGCTCGGATCTAGCTTCTGGGTCTGGAGAAATATGTACAAAAGGGACACAGACTTGTATTTTGAGATTATTCTCTACAGAGCAATTGCATAAATACAGGAAAAACAGGAATTTGGGAGAGGTTGTTGTGGTTGGGTATTTTACAAATAAAAGAAAAATGACTAAGAAAACACATAACAATTTATTTAATCAATACTTGGTATCTTGAGTAAAATCCCAGGGTGCTACACCTTGCCGGTTGGCGACCGGATGGGATTACCAGGTGGCCACTCTTGGGAAGTTTCGGGCGTCCCCGCAGTCTCCAAACCAGACTCTTTGTCTGTATACCGGCTGAGTGTATGTTACTGGGCAACCGGGGCAACACCCAACCCAACTTCCGTCCTCCTGTCTGTTCACTCTTCCTCTTTACCTCATACGTAATCAACTTCCGTTCTCCTGTCTGTTCACTCTTCCTCTTTACCGCAAACACAATGACAAGGACAAGGAAAACTAAAAACGTTAAGCAGCGGTTGCACGTCCTCCCACTAAAAGTGCACCTCGCGAATATTCCAGGCCTGCACTCCAATATCGATGCAGTCCACTACCACGTCGAGACTGAGATGCCGCTGTTGCTATTCCTTACGGAGACCCAGATCAAACGTCCAGCTGACGCGTCTTACCTCACCTACCCTGGCTACACTCTTGAACACAGGTTCAGAGCCCATGCCGGAGTGTGCATGTATGCTCGCAAGGACATTTGCTTTAAGCGTCTCCGTAACCTTGAAGAGCCCAGTTTTTGATGCGTTTGGTTAGTGGTCGACACTAGCTAAGAGTAAATAATCAATGTCATTGGTTACCGCTCGCACAGTGGAGATCGGGCGACAACTAGGCTCTGTGAGTACCTTGGTGCCACATAGCCTTAGGCAAAAAATTCCTCGACTCAGCTGGTTATTTTGGGAGACCTCAACGCTCACCATCGTGAATGGCTGTTTCCGTACCTAAAAACCGACGACGATACGAATCTACTTCGAGGTCAACTGCGGAGGATACCCGGTCCTGTCGCGAGGGTTTGATGGAGCGTCTCAATCAGGCTTTGGGGCGTGTTTCTGACTCGGGTGATGCTAACCTTATCCGTTTCAACGCTACCAAGATGCAGGCACGTTTGTGCTCTGGTAAGCAAAGTCCTTCCCAGCTGCCTCCAACTTTCCGTGATGCACCAGTAACAATAACCGGCCACCTACACCTTCTGGGTATGGAAGTGTCGTCCAAGCTAAACTTCGGCCATTGCATTGAGTCTGTGCCTAAAACCGCTGCTAAGAAGCCCGGTATCCTGTCCAGGGTGAAGAGGTACTTCTCACCGACAATGCTGCTTCAGCTAAACAAAGCGCAAATTCGTCCTTGTATAGAGTACTGCTGTCACCTCTGGGACGGATCCGCCAAGTACCTGCTGGCCGCTTTAGAATCGGTGGAGAGGCTTGCTGTGGTGCTTGTGGGGGACGCTGACATCACAGATAAGCTACAAGACCTTGAACACCGCCGTAGGGTAGCTTGTCTGTCGGTTTTCTACAGGTTGCATTTCGGAGGAATCAGGCATGACCTGATTCCACCAGCTCCTTTTCTTCATGGGACCACTAGGCGCAGACTAGCTTTCCATCCCTATGTTCTTGACATCCCAGCGATTCGCACCAACCGCTTTGGTAACACTTTCATAACGCGAACAGCAGGGGAGTGGAATGAGCTTCCTGCTGAAGTGTTTCCACAGCAATACAACTTGGCCCTCTTCAAGAAGAGAGTGAACAGCCATTTTTTAAGCCGACGTGTACCATCTTAGACCACATCATCACTTACGATCAGGTGAGATTGTGATCAAATGCGTGCCTAACTAAACTATTATAAAAATTGTCTGCCTGAGAAGAAGAGGAAATACAATAATTTACCAACTCATGACAAAGATAAACTACTTAGTAGGATCTAAAGAATTTCATGATTATTCGTGCACCTGCAAGCAACGCTGTTTCTTACTGGTTCCAACAGAAATACGGAAATAAGAGTTTAATAAATGTATAACATTAGGTTCCTACGAAGCTCAACTGTTATACATATTAAACAATGTCAGAGTCAGAGGAAGCTTGATCATATAAGTACTTTAAGTGGAGAAGTTCAGAAGTTAGACTTGTCTAGAAGGTTAGGTTAGGACTTGTCTGACTTGTCAAAGGTGTTTTGATCAAAAGTTCCGAAAAAGACTTTGAGGTTATTTGGCCTGGATTGGCTATGGGTTTTACGAGAACCTACGGGGAAATTCTCCCAATGAGGATAGACAGATTCGGGGCAACTATAGATTTTGATTTGGAGGATGCAATAAATCATTGATGCTCTTGCATGCTTATCGGGGCAGTTTTTAATATTATTTTTGATTTAGTAATGTTATAATTAGATATTATGTTTTGGTTGATATTTAAGCATAGTGAATATATCACGTTTTAAAGATTTCACTTGTATTGTTTTCTTATTTAAGTTATTTCCCATTCAAAGGGTAGTTTTGAGTCCTTTCTGAGAAATGAAAAAAATATACCTTTCCTTTCAAACTTAAGTTTCATTGTAAGGACTCAATCCACATTTCATTGAATATCTTGAAATCTATTGCAAAATATATTATTATTTCAATGGACAAATCAAAATACACGCTGTACTTTAAAATTAAGCGAAATTTAAACATAAAATTTAACCTGGTCTTAGAGCAATTTCCGCTGAAACTTCAAACGCTCCTAGCTCAAAAGTGACTAGGTGTGGGTTGAGTCCTTTCTCTGTAACTACGTCCAATTATAACCTCAAACTTTAAAAGTAAGGAAATATGATGTTTCGTGTTTTCAATTGTCACTAAAATGATACAATGGTTACATACTAGCTAGACTATCACAGGTAAACATTCAATAAATTTTAAAACAAGTTACAAGACCTTCAAGTTGACAAAATAAGAAGGAATTTATGGAACACAAATTACCTTTCAATTTAGTCAGTTTTCCTTCCACGTAAAGAGGCACCTCTTTTTCTCAATTCTTCTTTTAACGCGCATATTTTCCAAGTGAAATACATGTTTGAAAGTGAGTAATAAACGAGAATTAACGCAATATGTTAATCGAAATTATTGTTTACCATTCAACAAGGGTGGGTGCTAGGGTGGCGCCATCTGAGATTAGCTTTGCCTTGTAGGCCCCATTAAGAATTCTCTACACATACAAGAACGTTCCTGTTATTGGATTTCGCTCTACTAGCGCCACTTTAAATGCCTTGTGCACGCCCCATGAGTGAATTACAAAAGATCTAATTTGGACCTACTACGCTGACGTAGTCCGATTTGCAACTCTAGCAGAGTTGCAAATCGGACTACGTCATCGTGACGTTGACTGTCAGTTGAAAACTTTGGGCGGGAAAATTTTAAAGGCGCCTTTTATGAAAAATATTTTCATAAACAGTTTAATAGCCCTATTTTTACCAAGCACCGGCTAGATGGGTAAAACAAGCGACGGCGGAGGCTCTCCCATGGAGTTCTCCCATTCTGAGACGATTAAACGGAAATATCAGGAAACTAAAGATGACGATCAAGGACCTGTAAGCAAACAACCAACTAAATTCATTTCAACCAAACGTGGTCTGTTCAAGGACATCAACAAAATATACAGAGAAGAATTCAAGAATCAATATCCTATTTTAGTCACCAGAGAAAACTCAAGTTCAAAGTTCAATCTATTGCAAGTCAACAGTATGCTCAGAAACATTTCAGGCATTGCGCACATTAAACAAACAGGACCGTCATTCTTAAAAATCTTTTTCAATAACATGAAAGACGCCAATTCTTTTTTGCTTAATAATGATCTTCTAGCTAGAAACCAATGGACAGCAAGAATCCCTTATGACAATATTGAATGCCAAGGTCTTATTAGGGTCCCAACTGAATTAACAGAAGAGGAGCTTTTGACATCATTAAAATCGAAATCCCAAATTATCGGTGTGAAAAGATTCATGAAGAAATCAGCTGATGGATCCCTCATCCCTCTTCAACTGGTTTTACTCACGTTCCAGTCAACTGTGCGACCTGATCATGTTACCTTTGACCACTTATGGTTTGACGTTTTGGAATATATTCGGCCTATTCTGCAGTGTTTCAGCTGCTACAAATTCGGTCATAGCAAGGGCACGTGTAAAAGTAAACAAGTGTGCTCGATCTGCAGTGAAAATCACTTCTACACTGAATGCAACAACAAGGACAATGTCAAGTGCACTAATTGCAATGGCCCCCACGTAGCAGTGTCGCGAGAATGTCCTGTGAAGTCAGCGAAAATGGATGAAGTAAGGAACAAAATAGCCCGCAAAACATATTCATCGATTGTTGCCAGACAACCTCCCAAAATTACTCTCCAAAATCCCCCAGTTTCTTCAAATCCCCTGAATCCTGTCCCTTCTCCTACAAATAGGTCCCCTCAAGGGAGGGCTTTAATTACAGACATTTTAAATTCTGACACTGTATTGAATGTAATAATTAAAACATTAGTTGATTTGTTGAAGTCACAAGTGCAATCGGGCGCGAATCAGACAGGTAACAACATTTGTTCTAAATCAATAAAGGAGTCACTTATTAAAAACTTTTCTATCTGAAAATGGGTTCAAAAGTTTTTAATAGGCAATTAAATATCATTCACTGGAACTCCCGTAGCATCTTACCAAAACTAGATCAATTTAAACATTTTCTTGCTAACTCAAATTTAAATTTTGATGTCATAGTCTTAAATGAAACTTGGCTCACTTGCATAAAATCTCTAAAAATTCCTGGTTTCACTATCATAAGGCAGGATTCTGATCGGCCTCATGGAGGTGTAGCAATTGCTGTAAAAAACTGTTACAACTTTCAAACAATTCAAACCAATTCTAGTTATAATTTCCAAAATATTTTATTACATGTCAACTTTAATTCTTTTAAACTTTACATTTTAGCTGTTTACTGCCCGCCGCCGCCGAATGGTAAATTTCATATTAATCAATTGTCCAGTGTTTTCAATCAAATTGACTCAAATAATTTTCTAATAGTTGGAGACTTCAATGGTCATCATGCTTCTTGGGGCTCCAGAAACAATGATAGAAGAGGCAATATCATCCACTCCTTTGCAGAATCCCATAATCTAGTATGTTTGAATGACCACGATTTAACCACTCTGGCACCTCACGGGCAAACAGGTAACATTTTGGATTTAGTTTTTGTATCGCCTTCGTTAAGCTCAAGCTGTGCCTTCTCAGTTGCTGATGATCCGCTAAGTAGCAATCATTATCCAGTAATTATAGAAATGCTGTTTAATGAATCTCGTCATTTTAATCAAATAGAAACTCCCTCGGCCTCTGATTCAGTTGGTTCACAATCTGATATCTCTCTCTCCAAAGTGAACTGGAACAAAATAGATTGGACAGACTTTTCTGATAAATGTAAAGATGAGTTTTCACTCTTTTTATCAACAGGTGATCCTCTAAAAGATTATGACACTTTTATGGAAATATTGACAAAAATTTTGACTTCCGTCCCTAGACGTAAAAAATTTAGAGCTGACCTACGTAAAAATAGAAAAGCTACCATTTGGTGGAACAGTTCATGTGAAGAAGCAGTAACAAAAGCGAAAATAGCATTATTGTCATATAAAAAATACCCAACTTTAGTTAATTACTTAATTTATAAGCAGTTTGACGCCAAAAAGAAAAAAACAATCGCTGAACAGAAGCGAATATCATGGTTCAATCTTTGTTCTACATTTAACCGTATGACATCTTCTAAAATAATTTGGGACCATATCCGTAGATTCAAATTCTCAAAAACTACTCAAACTAAAAATAATAAATTTTTTGATGATCCTGCAATAGCCATGGAATTTTTAAACAAAATTGCGAATACCAATGATGTAAATGATAATTTATTTCTAGATTTAGAAAGTTATTTTTCCTCTAGCGGGTCTCAAGCAGCGCTCTGGTTGACTAAACAGTTTTCATTATGCGAATTAGACGCTTCCCTTCAAAACAAACGCAACAGTTCTCCAGGTCCAGATTTTATTCCTTATCTGGTCATAAGAAAGCTACCTTCTATAGCTAAGTCTATTTTATTATCAATTTTTAATTTACTTTGGACATCTGTCTGCGTTCCCCCCTCTTGGAAAATTCAACATACAATCCCAATTTTAAAACCTTATAAAGACGCCAACAATATTGATTCCTACAGACCAATTTCATTGACTTCCTGTTTTTCAAAAATATTTGAAACCATGCTCAAAAATAGGTTAGAATGGTTTGTGGAAAATAACTCTCTCATCCCTAAAAACCAGTATGGATTTCGTAAAGGCCAAAGTACAATGGAAAATCTAGGCTGCCTCATTGGAGACATCAAAAATGGGTTTCAAAATCAAGGTTTTACCTTAGCAGTCTTTTTAGATATTAAAGGCGCTTTTGACAACATCGATCACAGATTTTTAGTACAAAGTTTGCATTCATTAGGTTTACCTGGGACTATATTGAAGTGGATATTTAACTTTCTTCACAACCGCAGAGTACTACTTAAAATAAATAACAATTTGTACGGGCCAAAATTTACTTCTAAAGGCACACCTCAAGGGTCCGTTATTTCACCTTTAATTTTTGTTTTATCATTGGTGACTTTGATGCATGAACTTCCTCATAGTATCAAGTATTTACTTTTCGCTGACGACCTAGTCATTTATAGTACTAGTAATGATCTTCAAATAGCTGAATCATTAATCAATAGTTGCCTTAACATCTTACATAACATCCTAAATAACTGTCTCAAGTTAGAAGTTAACATAAATAAGAGCTCTGTTGTAATATTTTCTAAACATACTATACCGTATCAACCCAAAATTATGTTCGATGGTTCTGTAATATCAATTAGTTCCTGTGTCAAATATTTAGGAATTTATTTGGAGTCAGATTTGTCCTGGAAACTTCACACAGAAAACATAGCTAGAAAAGCCGAGTTAGGGTTAAATATTATGAGATCTCTGTGTGGCGTATCATGGGGAGCTGATCCAAAAATACTTAAACTGTTGTATATAACAACTGTCCGTAGTCATTTTGACTATGGTTGTATCTTTTATGGTGAAGCAACCAATAACTTACTACGTAAATTAGATTTAATCCAGAATAGAGCCATGCGTATCATAACTGGAGCTCTAATGTCTTCTCCTATAAATTCTTTGGAAGTTGAGTCAGGAATCGTCCCTCTAAGCGTAAGAAGAAGTTATATAACAGATAAATATTGCCTTAAACTAGTCAGCCGGGACAATGACATTGTAGTAAAATATTTAGAAAATTATGTATACCCTAATTTTAATGTGACTCCTTTAATTGTTACTACTTCGTTGGCTCACGCCATAGCCTACTTAAATTTTGAATTCCAGGATGTTGTTTATTGGTCTAGTTTACTACCATGTTTCAACTTCGATTACGCTTGTACTATTGAAGATTTATTTGTCAACATTACTCATTTTAAAAATAAGTTTGAGTTTCTAGAATACCTTAGCCATAAGTCTGATTTTGTAAAAATATATACCGATGGTTCTAAAACTGATAGTAGAACAAGTTTTGCCTTTTATGACGCGTCTAACAAAATAGGGAGGGTGTACGGATGCAACGATCATTTTTCTATTTTCTCAGCCGAAACTTTGGGTATCTTCTATGCACTAAAATATGTACAAATTAATTTAACAACTTCACGAAAGATTTTGATTTTATGTGATTCGATGAGCGTGCTGCAAGCTTTATCCGTCAGTATTTTTAATGCCTCTGCTAATTATTTAATTTATGAAGTTAAAAACCTTGTTAATATTTTGAAAAAGGTCAATATTCAAGTAGAATTTACCTGGGTGCCTGGACATTCGGGTATACTAGGCAATGAGTTAGTAGACTCTCTTGCTAAATCCTCTGCTAATCTGAATATTTGTGATTTGAAAGTCCCTTTCACTGATTTGTACATTTTTATTAAAAACAATATGTATAAACGTTGGGATATTTGCCTTACTAACTCCAGGGCTATTAAAGGTAAATGGTTGGAACAAATTGCTGTTAAACCTTCCACTAAAGCGTGGTTTGAAAAAAGCCCAAAATTCTTGGGTAGATCTTTTTCTGCTACAATAAGTCGTTTAAGAATCGGTCATAGCAGAATTCCATCACATCTACATCGTCTTAATCTCCTAGAAAGTCCTTCCTGTCCACATTGTGACTCTGATTTTTGTGATCTCGATCATTTAATTTTTGTTTGTCCTCAATTTGCTATTCAACGTCTACTATTAATAGCTCAAGCGCTAAATATTGTAAAGGGGAACTTGCCTAATAATACACAAAAACTACTGTGTATCACTGAATTGTATTTTATTGTATATTGTTTCATAATTAATACCTTCGGGCGAATTTAATTTTTATTTGTTTTCCTTTCTGTATTTTCAATGTGCGATTGAATTGATTGATCACCATGTTAAGTTATCAGTTATTTTTAAGTTTTTGTACATACTAGCAATATAGTTACTTTTGATTTGTATAATTTTTGTAGTAATGCGTAGAATAGAATAACTACTACTTAATCTCAAGTTTTTTGTATTGGTAATTTTTAAGTTTGCTTTTTGGCTGATGGCCCAGTCGCCAATGCCTTAATAAATTAAAAAAAAAAAAAAAAAAAAAAAAACGTTGACTGTCACTTAACTGTCAGTGCACTGATTTGCGTAAAATGTGTTTATTTACATTTTTCTCTGTTGATTGTTATCAGGCAACCAAACTAAGGCAAATGAACAATGAAATGGCTGACTATGTATTTTTAATTCAAATCTTTACCTACTTTCTTTATGTAACCAATCTCACCACCTACACATGACCATTAAAAAGTGAAAAAAAACCTGCCTTTTCGAAAATGATTACTTTTAAACTTGCGGTAATACAGCTGAAACTAATTTGTTAGTATAATTATGAGATAATGACCTGCGTAATAATGACGATAAGGAGTGATACTATTGTAACCGAGGGGCCGGGCTACAGACGTATCTTGAGCTAACAGATAACAAGTAGACTTACTCTGATTGAATTAGTTTTTGTGTCAGAAATAGTCACAATGTCCTACTTGAAGCAGATAAATAAAATCTGGTAAGACCTTAACCTTATCATACCATGTTTTGAGTATTTAATTTTGCTACCCAAAAATCTTTGCAACTGTTTAGGTATTTTTTTAATAACTGCTCAATCAATAGTCTTGATTATAGTAGATAAAATCCTAAAATGTTACATCATTGAATTCTGTCCAAAAAATAATATGCACGTTGAAGCACCCTTCAGTACTAAAAATAAAGATAAAAACTGGTTAAACAACTTGTTTTTAGTCTATTTCACCATACTAATTAGCCATTATAACCTAAAATTGGATGCTTTTAGCAATAGTTTGAATCTGCAGTACACAGTACGATTCAATCATGCTCGGCTTTTTCAAGAAGATATTAAAAGACAGCACATCAGTAAGGTGCTTATTGCCAACCGTGGAGAGATAGCTTGCCGAGTGATGAAGACTGCTAAGAAGCTAGGAATTCGTACTGTGGCTGTATACTCTGACGCTGACAAACATGCTATGCATGTAGAAATGGTAATTTATGTTGATGCAAATGTTTTCTTTACTCATATTTATAATAGGCTAGCCTCAGAAGAAAATAACATTGTAAGAGAGATTTCAAAATGTAAAACTACCTAAATTACTAGTTGGAAAATTTCCTTAAGTGCATTGGCAAGGTACGAACAACAAACATCTCTAATTTTAGGTTAAGAATTCTCTCTAATGGTAATGGTATTTTTGCCCATTCCCAAGGGTCATAAGTTCTGATTACGACTGTACCTAAAGATTATGTAATTTTTATATGTTTTCTTGAAAAACCTGTAATTTTCTGTCAGGTGACCTGACATTTTATTGACCTGATTGTTATTTCATGCACCTAATTAAAACTCTGGGTATAATTATTCACAAAGTAATTATGTTATTTGTTAATGCAAGTGACAAATTATATTTTATTTATTTATTTATTAGTTCGTACACAAAAAGACAATTACAATAAACAGACAATTTGGGGATTAAAAGTACAGTATTTTCTGATTGTTAGAATTAATTTTACAGGCTGATGAAGCCTACCACATTGGTCCAGCAGCATCATCACAGAGTTACTTAAATGCGGCAAAGATACTTGAAGTGGCAAAGAAGTCCAACAGCCAAGCAGTCCATCCAGGTTATGGCTTCCTCTCGGAGAATGTGGAGTTCTGTGAAAAGTGTGCTGATGAAGGTGTCATATTCATTGGGCCTCCACCTAAGGCTATAAGGGATATGGGTATCAAGAGGTAAATTAATTCCTTTAGTGGCCACAACAGCAAAAGTCACAAGAGACTTTTACCTCTACATTGCAAAATATAATAAATAAATGGAATATGTCTTTGTTAGTGCACCTCCTAAGTTTATTGTGCCTAAGCACAGTGAGTGAGTGAGTTTGTAGAATGAGTTAGTACTATATTGGCATATTGTCTCTGACTATTTTGATCAGCTTGTCAAACAACAGGCCTCATAGAAGGCATGTTGTTTGGCAGAAAGATATAGAGAGAAAATCTCTATAGACCTCTACCTCCCTCCTCCTACCTCTACCTCTTTATAGAAAGCTTTCCAATTTACTACTACTATCCCTTGCTTTGTGGCTCTATCTTAGACCAGCTGATCTCTAAATATGTGCCAACATTTGCAATAGTTACCATTCATTATTATTATTTCATTATTCATTATTAGTATTTTTTGGCCATTTCTCTTTATTTTCACTGGAAAACTGCCATAATTACTATAAGTTAGTTATTTTCTGTTTTGTTTAAATATTACTATTTATGTTTCTGCTGGGTTGTAGTTGTGAGCGTTTTTATATTGGTTGCTGATTTGAAACAAATAAGCCCCACCTGTATTCTCAAAAGTGGCATTTTTTTTCTGTTTTAACTTTGATTGTATCGTGAATTAAATGTCCAATTGTGATTCAATTTAAATAGGTAGTAATGTTTCAGACAGTTATTGATATGTATTTTTCAGTACATCAAAGGCCATCATGTCACATGCTGGAGTGCCAATAGTAAAAGGGTATCATGGAGAAGAGCAAAGTATTGAAAAACTACTGGATGAAGCCAAAAGAATTGGCTTCCCTCTTATGATTAAAGCTGTTCGGGGTGGTGGAGGCAAGGTTAGACCATGAAATAATTTAACATAACATTCAAAAAGATCTTTTTAATAAAATTAAACGTGTTTTTGCATGACTGAAAAGGAATAAATAGGTGAGTAAGTAAGTTTTTTTTTTTTCTAAGAACAATCCTAAATCTGCAAGCAAAACTATACATATATCTATACATTTTTAGGGTATGAGAATAGCAATGACAGAAGCAGATTTTCTACCTCAACTAGAGTCAGCTAAAAGAGAGTCACTGAAGTCATTTGGAGATGACAACATGCTTCTTGAGCAATACATTACAGATCCAAGGCATGTGGAAGTTCAGGTAAACATCAAAACTTTATTGAAATTTTGCACCAAATGTTTTATGATCAAGTAGATATTTGTGCAGGGTCTGGTGGTTTATGGTTTGTTATTAGATCTGGTTTTGACCTCTTTGAGACATAATCAACTTGAAATTATCTTTATTTTTTCATTATATTTTAATCAGACTACCATCCATTTTTTTGTGTCATTTTCCAGGTATTCGCTGACATGCATGGCAATGCTGTCCACCTGTTCGAAAGAGATTGCTCTGTGCAAAGACGTCATCAGAAAATTATAGAAGAAGCACCTGCAGTATGTATCATTGAATTTTGTCTAAACTTTAGAAATAAGTATTTGTTGGTTACTATAATAACGTTCATTGTCACTACCTTTTTAAACTTTTTCAAATTCCATCTATCCCTTTTCATAATATTCCTAGTTTTTTGTCTACTGTAACACAAGGAAATCTAAAGGCGCAGCTTAAAGTTACAGTCAGAAATTAACAGGTTGAGTCAGTAGGCTCTTGCCCTACCGGATCTTTGCCTTAAAAGAGTAATAAATTAAGTCACACAAATATTTGGCCTTTGTCACACAAGTATTTGGCCTTTTCCCGTTTGTAAGATTTATACATGTGGCTTCAAGGCCACGTAGTCTTTGATCTCCTCTCCTCCTATTCAAACGATGTCACACATAGTTGTTTCTCGTCACATTCTGTGACGTAATTTATGAATTACTTACCTCTTTGTCTTCCCAGCCAGGTATATCGGAGGAGACTCGTCAAGCGCTGGGAGCGGCGGCGGTTCGGGCGGCGCAGGCGGTCGGCTACGTGGGCGCCGGCACCGTCGAGTTCATACTGCACAGGGTCACACACGAGTTTCACTTCATGGAGATGAACACGCGCTTGCAAGTCGAACATCCTATCACTGAGATGATTACTGGTAAGTTTTCTGCTGAAAGTGATTTATTTATGGTGAATGTTATTTAGGCCTATGTTCAGCAGTGGACTTCTTGCGGCTGCTAATGATGATGATGATGATGAAATGTTATTTATTCATTTCTTGAAAAGTGATTAGAAAGCTTTTTTGATGCTACTTCAATAACAATATTTTGGCGACAGGAAAACAAGTTATAGTCAAACTTTGCAACAACTAGCAACAGTTTTGTCCTCGTTGGCGAGGCTTTCGACTAAGTCACTCCTTAACTTGTCGAGATATAATAATTTAGTTACTATAATGTGGTCCAATCTTAAATATTGGTACAGTCATAAGCATCACAGGCTATCTATTTCCGGTCAGTCATCCTTGCTAGACTGCAATTATCAAAAAAGTATTATTTGGCAAGAGCAAGATAGAAAACGTAAGTGGGTAGCCTGATGTGCCGTAGGCCGTACAAAAGTTGAAAATAATAATGTAGCGCTCTGTGACAAAGCAAAATTTTGAACAAAAACAAAGGCTCAATAAATGACTAAATATCCCTGGACATTATTCCACACAGCGCCATCTAGCCCCAAGATGAGCTAAAAGCCTGTTTTATGGGATACTAGACAACGGATAAACATACTTAAATACTTTTTCTTTTGTAAATACATACATAATATACATAGAAAACACCCAGACCAATCTAAACAGGCATATTCATGCACACACACAAATGTTTGTACTGTGCGGGGATCGAACCCGTGACCTTTGGTGTACTAGCCGACTTCTCAACAGTTACACCAAATCAGTCGTCAAAATATAGTGGATGACGTTCAATGAATCATAATCAGGCACGGATCTGGTGGAGTGGCAACTCCGTGTGGCGGCCGGCGAGCCGCTCCCACTGACCCAAGAGGAGATTATCCGCCGAGGCCACGCGGTGGAGTGCCGCATCTACGCCGAGGAGCCGGCCGCAGGGTTCCTGCCGCGCGCCGGCACTCTGCATCGGCTGACACAACCCACCGTGGAGGAGAACGTTCGGGTTAGTCAGCCAGCAATAATGTGTTCACAAAGCCTGCCACATTTTACCAAGACTTTGTGCTTTTGGTTAGTACAGGGTAACTTTCAATCTAATCACACTGAAATGTTAAATTTCAGTGTGATTAGATTGAAAGTTACTGGACACTATACTCTACTCTATTGGACAGACAGGCTTTTTAAAATACCACGCTGTATACCTCTACAGATTTCAATTTGTGCAGTGACGTGATTTTTTCCGCATCCATCATCATCTTCACTAAGTAATCCTAAATTTTAGTTTCCGTCACATGCAGAGTTTTTACCTCACCGCAGGCACCTTTCCATGTTTCTAAAACTTTGGGGTTGAGAGCCTTCTCTGCATATACTATGTCCTTCATTAATGAAACGAGTTAATTGATTCCTTCGCCAACAGCATTTTATCTACTATTTTGGGGTAAGCTGCCTTTTTTGCCATTGAAAGTTTATGTGAAGATTAACTTCGTAAATGACCAATCTGGAATCTTATAAAATCAAGAGAAATCTTGCTGTTCCAGGTGGAGACTGGAGTGCGGGAAGGGCAAGACGTATCAGTGCATTACGACCCGATGATCGCGAAGCTGGTGGTGTGGGGCCGCGACCGCAGCCAGGCCCTGGCCAAGACTCGGGCTAAGCTCTCGGAATATCAGGTATGAAACCATATCGCTTTTACGGCTGAATTTTGCTTTAGTGCCGTTGACAATCTTAATGGAATAGAGAAAAGTTTTTAATATGAAGTAACGTCACGGTAAAGTGTTTTTTATATACTGTCCTACTGAGTATTTATTGACTGACGGACCTGAACAGTGGACAGCTCTCCACCCAGGTGAACATAATAACCTGATGAACACTTGAACTGTTTTTAGACATGCCAAAAAAATGCGTGACCTGGAGTTTTAGTATTTCACATCTCTTACTGCCTGTTCACATTGGACCTGTATTTTTTGGGCGATTTCACGGCGTACGTGCTTGCTCGCTGCGATATCGCCGCGATAAATTTGTATGTTATTCTATCGAAGTGAAATCGCCGGCTCTTGCGCTCACCTGCTGCGAAATCGTGGCGGTATGATTTAGTTTGATCTTATTCCGGCTAAGCGTCAATAGGCTCTAAATGGTCTACCTAAAAGGCACATGTGTGTTACGTTTGCTATTTAACTGACCTGTTGACTGCAATGATTAAAGATCCTGAAAGTGACGTCATTATTATTTATAACTAGGTAGCTGGTTTGGAAACGAACGTCAACTTCTTGCTGACGTTGAGTGGAGCGAAGGCGTTCGTGGAAGGAGACGTCCACACTGCGTTCATACCGCAGCATGAGGCAGAGTTGTTCCCCCGCGTCAGTGACGTCACCAAAGAGGAGAAGGCAATACAGGGTGCGCTCGGATACGTGAGTACTCGTAACGTACAGAGGCGCACACATCAACCTTTACATAGGGAGCACCTTATGCGGCTGACATTAGACCCATTTTGCAATGGTTTTGTAAAGGTTGATGTGTGTACGTACGTAATATAACATTAATTTCATTGGTATAGTATCTTACTTATGCCTATTTTTTGCAGATCTTACAATCTCAAAGGCAAAAATCAGCAGACGACAATTGGAAAGGAATATCCGTAGATCAAACCAGCTGGAGACCAAACTATCAACTAAAAAAATCAGTAACACTTAGATTTGACGAAAAAGGTATGCACTTATTTTAGCCAGAATAAGCTACTCCGTCAGCTGGTACTACTCTAACCGCATATTTTTTTGGTTTGACCAAAAAGTAGTAAAACAAGTTTCTTTTGACTGGCTTAACAGTTTTCACATCTTTTTATTCATTGACCAGTACTTTGAATGTTGGGCCTGACTTTGTATGTAAGGTGAATAATCTTCATTCTAAGGCTACAAAATTGGTAGTACATTTTATTTGTTTTCGCATTGGCTGAATTATAGCAGCCGCAATCGTACCTTCTAAGTCACGTGCCAACGTTAAAACCCTTTGAATAAAAACTCGCTTCTTCGATTTCAGATCTTAAAGTCAACATCGAATACGGTAGCGCACCGAACTCATACAAAGTCCAGGTGAACGATGGTGAGTGGAAGCAGGTGGAAGCAGCGCTTAAGAACACCGAGCAAGGTCTCCAACTGAACACGTTGGTCGGAGATAAGAAGAGCACAGTCGGCTTGCTGACGTTCGAGAACCAAGTCCATATATATGATGAGGTAAGTTGCCTGTCTGTAGGTAGAATATTTTATATGTAGGCTTTGTTATGACGCTATACCTAAATAAAACCTTGTCCGGAAGTGGGGCAACCTTACGCGCAAATAATTACGCACATGGAAGAGATACTTGGTTCGTATACATGCATGTCACTTGTATATGCCAGTAAACTGATTTCACTACAGAAAACCATGCAAAAAGATTGTCGAAATCGGTATCGATACTTCATCGGTATCGAGACTTTTTCATGTTCCTCTAGTTTTGAGCTATGCCTATGCTAATATTTAATTTAAGTTAGTCGCGCTACAGCCGCTTGTCGTTTAATCGGCAGTAGCATGACAGATAGAAAGCATGCGCAATAGGCGTGCGATAGTGGCGCCACCTACCGGTGTATTGAACTTAGTGAACTACGCATCTGTTGCGACTGAACTTCATAGTGCGTCAAAGTGATATTTACAATATGCAAGATGAAAAATATTAAATCGTCCGCTCATTAGTATGAAAACTGATTCCGAGGCCGTCGATCGGCTGGCAGTCGCGCAGGGGAGCAATCTATTCCGAACCTCCCCAATTACCTTTAATGTGCTATAAAAAACAGGCTCTGTAAGTGAACTCTATGACACTGGTCCACTGTGCGAAGAATTGTCAGGTCATATCGTTACCAGTGACTCAATTTTTTTTAAGCTGTTTTCCTTATTTTAAAAAATAAGGAAAACAGCTTAAAAAATCATTGAGTCTCCAGAAATTATCGTTTAATGTATCAATAACATTGTTGTTCTCAATATTATATATTTTTCATGGTTAATGTTGATACATTATGAAAGCCTAAGCGAAAAGTGGGAGCGTCTGTAAAAGGTTCTACTCCGGTCAGCTATGCAACGCAGATCTATATGACCTTCATCTAAATACTTTACTTCATATACGGAGTCTTCGGATGATTTTGTCAATTAATTATTTTCAAGTTCCAATACTTACAGTCATTTCGGTTTAACTAATATCCGTCGGTTGTTCACAGAACGGCCAGACAGTTCTAGAGCTGCCGGTGCCGAAGTACCAGGCTGCGGACGCTTCCTCCGCCGCGGCGGCTGACAGCGCTAGCTCGCCCACGCCTGGGGTGCTCGAGAGAATACTCGTCAATAAGGGAGACAAGGTAATTAAGTGGGATTTAATTCAGTAGTGAACAAAAGAAGATCCGCCAAATCCCATACAAAATTACCCCAGGGCCGCCGAAAACTATGTTAGCACGGGAATTTAACAATACCGAAATTATGTATTATTTTCTCCATTTGGAGGTACTCTAAGAACTGAGATACATTGCTTTGGCGCCGGAGCTGGGGTCAATATGGCGGATCTCCTTTTAACGTTTGAATTTTATTATGAATTATGAAATGTGCAGTCAAGAGCTTATCAGGCTATCCATTTCTGATTTTATATCCCACTTGACTAGCGGCAAATCGTCCCTTGGCAAGTGCAAATATGCAGCGTTTTTGAGTATTGTATGAACAAATGAGGAGGGGAAGGATTCTACTAGTTTTTTTTGGCCAGAGTCTGCTTGAGCCTAGTCAAAGACTTCAAAAACACTGATGTTTATCATTGGCTTTGCACTCCTTAAACAATTGACAATGAGCCGACGTATTGAGGTAGAAGGATAGATAGATATAATCTTTATTGCACACCAAAACAATAGATATACACAGTAAAGAAATATAAATTAACGTTAATGTACAATTTGGGCGGCTTTATTGCTAAAAAGCTATCTATTCCAAGCAACCCACAGGTAGAGGAAATCTGGCGAGAAGGGTAGGCAAGTGCACAAAAAAAACAGGCTCGGAGTATGGCTTGTACCACCTCATAGTTAAAATGGTTTTACCAAAAGCGAGCTGTAGGGATGCCTGTGTCGTGAGTATTCAGTAAAAGATAAAATACTATTTTGACTCTATTTATTGGCCTCTAGCACAATATACAATTTGTTCTATGACTACCCGTTTTCGTCTTAGTTCCCGGGGATCGACTGGCGCCTCGACGCCGTTCACAATCGCGTGGGCGCCCCTACAGAGCCTTTGTTTTATTTTCTAAATAATACAATATTTGTTCCAGGTAGTGAAAGGCCAGCCCCTATTCGTAGTGATAGCCATGAAGATGGAGTACGTAGTGCGGTCTCCCCGCGACGGCGTGGTGGCCTCCCTCGCGCCCTTCCGCCTGGGCGAGCCCGTCGGCAAGGGCGCTCAGGTTGTGTTGCTTGAAGGCGAGAACTGATCCAGTGAGCTTGGATATACACTTATTTAGGAACTAGTGCGAGTTTGAAGCTAGGGACTAACCAACTTATTCATAAAAACTCCGACAGCTCTGCAGAATCACTTTAACTATGTCTCTTTCAATCATTTTGGTGTCGACGTCTGCGTGTGAGTGACAGGTCACGTCGATCGCCAAGCAATACTGCAGCGTTTCTTTTTTTTTCACTAGTGGCCGCCTGCATTTAAAAATATTGGTTACCGTTAACGTAGCCGTTTTTTCATGCAGATCCGCATTTACGCGCTGAATGCATGTAATCGACTAAACTCGCACTCGGTCTTAGAGAACATAATAATGGCCATAGACTTAGAATTGCGTAAAACGTTTAAGTACCTACTCTGCGTAGAAGGAAGTCAGCCCTATAATATCGACAACTCAGAGAAAGACAAAAATAAAACTAAAGTGAACCCGAAAGAAATTTGACATAATATGCTACTCAAAAAAGCTGCACCATTCTAATAAAAAAAGATTCATCAAAGTTTCAAAGTTAGGAAAGGGTGTCTTGTAGTTCGCCCGGGTTACATGAAAACCACAAGAATATTTTAGAAACATAGGCAAATTACCAGCATCACGTGTGATTAGGGTTCCCTCTTGTGGTCAGCGCAAATACATAACTACCCACAGACACTATCGTTTATACATGTCATGGCTTTAAATGTTTTTAAGGAGTAGGTAGTTAAATTTGAAAAACGAAATCATATTACATCGCCCTTACATTTTTAACTGATTTCATAGCGATACGTTTATAAACGCTTTAGTTGTTTACACTGTGAACTTTATACCTAACCCTGGTATGTGTCAACTTGCTGCTGTGTTTAATATTTTTACACCCAAGTTGACCTGAATCACTATTGCTAACTCAGTTGCTAGGTGCTCACTATGATTAAATAACTTTAAACGTTCTCTTATCAAATCTGCGTTTTGCGTTGCATTTAATATATGCGAGAACCGCGGTTTATGTGCATTTGATTCGGTAGCTTTAGTATGACTACAAATGCCAGGGAGTAGGTACGCCGCGACTGGGAAAACAGTGCTCTGTGTATTCAAGATTATCAGGAATTCTATAGTGATGCAATAAAAAACTTGCTATGTTACCATCACCCTCTAGTACCTCTAGTCTCATTGACTTTTCCGTGAAATAAGAAAGAGCGAAATAAAATTACCCTTATTTAAGATTCATTGAAATGATAAGCAAATCAAATGTAGTTTTATTTTTCCATTCGTTTTCTGTGAAGGTGTGGCTGACGTTGGCGACGTGCTATGACGTCACCAAATAATAAAAAGATTTATACTTTTTTTAACGGTGCGTTATTGTTTCTTGTAGATTGAGCTGACTAGTCTTAGGGTTTGCACATTCCATAGAATTGAAGCATAAAAAAAAACGATGTGAATACATAAAAATGTTAGGAGATATTCAAAATCTTTTTATTTTGTCGTGATCGTGATAGCTTTGGGTGAGAGAGATGTTGGCCAAAAAAAGCGTCTCGCATTTATTACTGTTATAATATTATAATTTTGTTGTACTTTGTTTTTAAGTTTTAAAAATATATAATTTTTAAGCATTATCTGTGTCATCAATCAAATTACCTCTCCATCTAAAATGAAAATATCTCTTAATTAAGGTGTTGTTGCATATGCAAAAGATTTGGCAACTGGCAACGGCAACCCGTCATGGCGACTTAAGAACGTTTTTCTCAACACAATTATTTCAAAAAACATCATATCTAGTGGTTGCCTCGATGAAACTTTTGCTTTTGCGCAGCGCCTAAAATCGCCGTAATATGTGCGAAGGTGACTCGTATGAAACAGAACCGTCTTTTGCCGCGGCGTAGGTGGGTTAAGACACTGCTAATCATGCGCAATATTTAAGCACCTTACAAATACATATTATTATCAACGTTTAGGCCTTCTTCAGATAGTATAAATAAAAATCTGTACTGTAGATACCTACATAGCACGAAAGGATAACTTGATAACCTCTAAAAGCTGCTTGTTGGACAAAGGGAGAAGCAAAAAATAGTCAGACCAGCTATGCTATTCCGGTAAGCGCCATATGTTATATCGGGCGTGGTGAGTATCTTCAAAATTGAATTTCTTTGCGACTGTGATCGTTTGAGAGAAAAAAAACTAGGCCGAGAACATTGTAACATTATTTACTTAAAAAATGAGTTACCTGAGTACCGAGACCGAGATGTGAAATGATATTAGCCGGAATGCCACCCCTGATCTCCAACACTCTGCAGGTTCCTATAAACGTAGCGCTCCATCAGGCAAGAGACCGAAGCCAGTGGCTGTCCAATGTTAGAAGGATTCTTCATGATAGTCACGGTCCTCAATCATAGGGCTGAGCAGAAGGAATTTCATGAAGGTAACATTAAAGTTGAAGCTAGCACTGTTGGACAAGACCACGGTCAAGAGTGACTTACTTTCGTCGGTTTTATACATGATACTTGAGTCAAGCTCCTGTATGGCCGGTCATACATACCGATTTAACATTTCGGAAAACTTTAAAATAAAAGGCTGGAAAGCTAATAAAACGAGTGCGATATGTCTGATGCTATAGCTATTTAGTACAATGACACGATGCTTAAATACCTGCCCTAAAATCAAGAGTATTTTTTAAACGATTCATAACATAAAATAATAGTGGACCTCCAAGATATATGTCAGGATTGTAGTAAGTGGAAAGATGTGGTTCTACCTAAAGGAAAAAGTATGTAGGTATGGGTGTATTGCCGTTTTAATTCGCAAGAAAAAATATTTGCATAACTAGATAGATATTTTTTTGCACATTGAAACAGACAAATATTAGAAAATTATTCGTTATGAACAATTCCGCAAAAACCGCTGAAAAGCGATCTTTTCCAAAACAAATTACAGGGGAAAGAAAAATTGTCGAGAAAGGTGGACAAGTGCACACAAATAGTGACTGATAGATGATGCAGACGGTAATACATAACATAAAATAATATGTATAGTATTTTAGTACTTTAGTCTGTTGTTGATAGCTCGAATGTAGGTAAATACGTGTGTTATCGCGTACCGAGGTTCATCTAATTGCGTTATAATACCGAATGACGTAGGTACTCTTTCACATTCAGACGCATTTCCATCCTTGTGTAATTTACGTCCAAGTTGTGTTTACCTGGAAAACAATAATGAGAATTACGGATAATCCCCGTTTGTATCCTTTGAAACAAACAAATCTTCTGCATCCACGTGCACGGATAATTTAGTGTGGCGACCTGCCAAAACGGAACAAAGAAATTCATAACTTTGACCCCTTCAAACAAAGGCGACGTAAAATGTGTTGTTGGAAAATTGCGCCGTTTCAATTTAATGAGATTTTCTTCCTGTGCGTATTATTTGCTGCAACAATAATATTTTTATTGCTTCAATATGTCTGTCGTGCTGACGCTTTGTATTTTACGTCAAAACCGCTTAACCCTTAATATTGAATCAAGATAATTTATGTCTTAAAAGAAAATTACAACGTAAATTAAATTGTATCTCACCTATCTATATGAATCAACATTAGGATCTTTAGAAGAAATATCATACAAAGAATTAAAAAAATGTGCTCAGACACAGAAGGTCCGCTTCGCAACTTTTCCATTGCTATTTATTTCTCTGTTTTCATGTTTTATACGTGAAGTTGGTATAAAGAAGGCATGGGGTAGGGACAGTCATAGTGATCATAATATACTTACAAAAACTTGAAAACTTTTTTTTTAACCGCTAAGTTGCTAAATCTATTACCGTCGCCAATGATACTCTTATTCCCAAATTCACAAACGCAAGTTGACGTTGAGCATCCCTCAGAAGTAATTTAAATCTGTCCCTCCTTTTCAGTTCTATTGAAATTTTACGGCTAAGCATGACCGTGAGCGCGTGCTTAGCGTTGATTGACGTTTGTGAATTCGGGGGTTAACAAGAAATATTTTTAGGAATTAGGGCCGCCATTGTATGTTTCTTTGCGGAATGAAGAACAATTAAATACTCGTGAATGCGTAATAATATGCGCCCGGATTTAAAGATGAAATTAACCTACTGTAATCACTACGCAATGAAATCAATCAAAGTTAATTGCTATATTAAAATTCATGACCCGATGTCCTGATCAACCTGGCAAGGACGAGGTCACTTGGAAAGCAAATCATTGACACGTAGTCTTTCTGAGCGGAAATACCTATACACATTCTCCTTTCATCGACTGCCACCTTGCAGATAACCATGATGATAAGGCTTGCCTTGGCACGGTTGTGAAAGTAAAGTTCGCATACTAGCCTCGTTTCAAAGATACTCGTGGAATAATATTGTGCAAACATGCGCAATCTCCGCTGGAGACTGTTATGTTCGAACCCAAGCGACTATTTCGGCAAAATGTATACAGGGGGCGTAGCTCAGATGGTAGAGCGCTCGCTTAGCATGCGAGAGGTACCGGGATCGATACCCGGCGCCTCCAATCTTTTTTAGTTTTATTTTTAAACGTTCTCAACTTGGAAGTAAAGCTTTTAATACTCAGTGTTCTTTTTTAAGAATGTTTAATTTGAACTATAATTTCATAAAATGCCCATCAAGAATGACTTAACTAGAGCCGCTAAAGATAAAAAGCTGTTTATTTATAACAATGGCACACAATATCAACTTTATTATTGACCAATGACCACTGGCACTAACAGGTAAGTAAACCAAATAGGGATAAACAAAATGAAACACTTAGGTAGCAACTATTGCAACTAGCAACGATGCACGAAGTATTCTCTATATTATTGCAACGTTGCTTTCGAGCGTTATTATATTTGTTAATACATTTTCCTAGGCCTATTTCTGTTTATCGGCTGCGCGCAACCGCAGCTTGATATCGAAAATAATCGCGGTCTGTCTCCGTTATCTCTCCGCGAGATACGAGTCGCTCCCATACACCTATCCGTACCAAGGCCCTTTGTGGTAACCACGATCGGCGCTATGGAAAATTGCCAGGAAATAACTAGTTAAAAAGAGCAAGGTTTTAAATTAAAAATTAACTTCTGCTGTAGGTACTCTTCGTTCTGTTACATTCTTCTAACTCTTTGATTCCTAACTCAAATTCCCCTGTTTATACAATTGCTCAACTGGTTATGTGTGTTATTACACACTTTGTAATATATAAATGATACCTATTTATCATGAGGAAACTGTTTCTCTCTACGCCATCCTATTCTAATAAACGTCAAGTTCAATCGACATAGCGTAATGAACACTACCTACATGACGTAAATAACGTAACAATACAATTGTTACAATAATTACGTACGTCTGTTCGCGTTCGCCTACGTAGGTACACACCTAACTACATGCTTGTAATAACAGGTGCCTAGACTCGGACAACAGAGAAAATACACAGAAAAATCTGCATACCACATTGACTGTAATTGAGCTATTGTCACTGCGCAGGAAACGACCACGTAATGAACGAGGAAAAGGATTTCTAATGATGGCCTAAGGAATTATATACGTACTAATGATAAATAGCAACATTATAGGATAAAAGAATCGGCTGGGATTACTTGAGTGAGAAATAAATTTACCTTTTACAATTTTCCTGTTTGGTCCAAGACGAACAACAGCTGTTTGTATCCAACCCACTGAGGCACAGTCCATACATTCCATAAATTAATTATGGGGTGGTACGAGCCATCGTATTCTGACTCCAGCGGGCTCAGTGTGAATTGTTGGAGGGTTGTAAGTAAGGTGTAGGGCTAATGAGGACCTTACTGCCAAATGTTTAGTCGCCCTGAGGCCTCTTGCTAAATTGAAAAAGATGAAGCTTTACGTTCTAACACATTGATAAGGCACATGCAATAATATGAACATTGACAATAACAAATATTGTAAGTTGTGATGTTTAACCAACAAGCTTTGCCTTAAAAAACGAACAAATAGATAGTAGTTAAAAAGTAACTTACGCCACTCAGGTACTTTTCAACTAAATGTAAATGATAACATTTTTCATTTTTGGTTTCTGTGGTCGGTAGGTAGGTCCTGGCTTTCTCGGAAGTTTAAACAAATATACTAAAACTGGATGGCAAAAAGAAAAACAAACTACTCAAAGCGATTTAGATTCTATGAATGTCTTTGTTCGTATACCGATCTTCTGCCGTCCATGAACTCTTCCAATTATTTTTTTAACTTCAAGGACTGTCATTCCGTTTTGTTTGTACCTTATAACATATCGCTGTAGAGATTAAATTTGACGAAAATTTTCCGATAATAACAAAAGACAGCCGATGCCTTTGGTTACCTGAGGAGGGTCTGCGCCGGCCGGCGCAGGATTTGTTGACGTTTTTTGTTCACATTCCGGCAACAGCTGATCGGCACAACAAACCCACGTGACCGGTCTTTCTCGGCCCCTATTGGTCCGTACCCACCCCAACTTTAAATGTTTGAAGGCAGGCAATAAGTTCACAAGAATGATTGAACTTGTACAGACAACCACAGCTAGCACGTTCCACTTCCGGCATAAACTGAGCTCTCGCAGCTTCGCAGCTATGAAATCGCACGCTTGCACTCACATACACAATCAACAGTGCTACCATTTATTTATGTTTGACTGTACTTTGGCAAAAAATACAAACAGGCTGCCTCCAACGCATGCTCCATTGGCTGAACTAAACAAAAGTACCTATTTTAACCCAGACCCAGTCAATCACATAAAAACAGGACTCAAACTTGCTAACATTCAATACTTTGAATATTTGAAGATGCTAGTCAGTAACTTCTATACAAATATATCGTGTTATGTTTTTTTGATAGCTTTAGTTAATTCCACATAAATAGTAGATAATTTACACATTATAAACATATTTGAATTGTAAAATAAAATTGTACTTTATATCATGTTCAGTAGGTTCATTAATAAGTCTTGAATCTCAGATATCAATGTTAACTTGGATGTATTAAACTTATTAGGCTTTGAACCTGATCAGATATTATTCGTCACCTTGTCTGCTTCAATATACTCGTATCTGATGACGACTGTACCTACGATCAGGCAGGTGTAACACAGTTAATAAAGCAAGATTTAAGTTATTTTATCGAGGTCGCCTGTAAACTAGCAATTATGCAATTTGACACATTGCAAAAATTTTATTGCACGTGGGTAATTAATTGAAGGTGTGGCTTATTGGTTACTAGGTCCCTACTTGAAATGTTTAAAATAAAATGTATCGTCATAAAACTGTGTGAATGATTTATGGTTTTTATAAGTCTAAACCCCCTTGATAATAAACACTCAAACAGCTCTGGAGCACCACTGTATCTTCTGGAATGTTTTGCTTCTTTTCCTATAGCTGTCAATAAAAATCATCAAAGCTTAACTGTCACACTTTTAAATCCCAGTAGGTTTGATGGAATCAACTCATTAGCTTCTAATATATTTGCTAATAAAATTATCTTAACGCGTCTCATGGTTTTAAGGGCATCGACATATCTCGGGAACAGGTTAAGGGTTGGAACAAAAAACGGATAAGACTGCGGGGCGAACACCTGGGCTGCGAGACGAGGGGGGAGCGGTCGCGACCACTTCACAGAATTTTATCTTACTCACATATTGCAAGATTTTTAAGAAACTTCATTTTCAGTTAGATAGATACGAAAAGAATGAATATAAAATAGAAAGTTATCTATCGCTAGGAACTTCGGAAAGCATTCGTGATATTTCGCGTAGCTACAATGATACTTACAGTAAAACCTTTTGGAGACTACGAGAATTTCAAAAGATTTTTGGTTAATGCCATTAAAGCGAGAATCGTAGTGTAATGCCCGTTTTTCAGCAGAGCAACAGCACCGTCTATTGGTCTCTTGATTCGACTCAGACTCAGGACTCATGACTCTGGCGGTGCCAATCGCCAACTTCCTCAGCCGTCTGTATTTATTGAGAAAACGCAATGCTTGCGCGATTCATTGACGGATAACGCCATCTAGCTGTTGCCTTCGTACATTAAACATAATTTATTAAATTATTAATAATTACAAAATTTGGATAATTAGTTTAATTCGGCGCGAGTGTGTCGCACCATTATCTGTAGGCTGTGCGTTCCGAAGCCGCGTCGGTAAAGAAAAAATAAATAACTAAGGAGGTAGTGTCATGGCCGGCGGGTTTAAATCTTTTGCTGGTCATGCCTAGGAGTTTGTATTTTTGATGTGTAATTTCCCTTTGCCAATTTAGAACCTCGGCAGAGTGTTTTAACCGAATAATTAGTGTGGTTGGTGCGGATATTTGTGCATTTAGTTTGGGTGTACGGTTACCCATTTATTTTTACCTAGGGTGTAGGTAGGCTGTGCCACCCTCTAGGAAAGGAGATATTTAAGGGATATTTCCTGATTTCATGTTTCAAGTGTTGCTTACGGGCTAGGAACAAGCGCATCTTCGCCGTTCCTCCCTGTTTTGTGGTGAACTTGCCCCAAAAGGGTGCAAAGATGTCTAACTTAGATACCCCCGACGGGCCTAGAACAAACTGTCCTCCCTAACCCTTACTTTCTCTGGCTCAATTCCCCTCTAATTGAGTCCAGCTTAATATCTTATACTACAGTAGTAAGGGTAAAGGATGTTGTATGTTGAGTAGTGCACGAAATAATAACCTAAGCAAAAGAGCTTAAAGCATAACCTACTGGTTGAAAACAATTACAGACTATGTTTAATCTTTGCGAATGACACATCTGCTTCTCTTGAACTGACCTAGAACAGAGGAGGTTTAAAATTCGTCGGAATCTTTCACTAATAATATTCCCCAATTTCTCAAAGACGCCAGGACAGATTTAGGAGATTATACTTTTATTCAAATCAAATCCAAATACTTAGACTTACTTTGCCAAAGTCTGTTCAACTTCTTTTTCCTTTACAATCACTAGTTTGATAGATGGTGAGCAAGTCAGAATAGCACCTCTGTGAAGCCGTTTATTGCCTTACAACTTTCAATAGGTACTTTGTGTGCGTGAATCCTCACTTAAAAATAGTTACGCGTTGCTGATGCCAATCTCAAAATCCGGCTAATAGGTACCTGTGCGAAGCGAAGTGACTTTCACTGGCGGCCCCGTTACTAGGAAGCCTTTGATTATTGTTTAATGAACAGGTAACTCCCATACCGGGCTAGGCCATTCACAAAAAAATGAGTTAAGACCGTTGCGAGAATAGTCGGCAGAAATTCTCATTGCAGGTACCTACCTACCCGGGGTAAATGCGTAATTGCTGCTTGTAACAGCTTCGCTCTCTAAACTATTGCCTAGCTTTCTGCAAACTAGGTGTCTCATTTGGCAGCTAAGAAGGGCCATTAATTATTTGTAATTGCCTATAGTCATAAAGGTTTTTTTGGTTTTTCGTGCTATTTACGCTAACGAACAGTAAAAGCTTTCACTTGGCTTTAAAGAATACATGCTTTTAAAAATGCTTTTATCAATGAATTTTTTGATCATCGCAATCAATCAGATCCGTAGAAAGTATAGATCAGAGATTTGCCATCGGTAGACTCAAGCAAAAACGTCACTTCAATTCGGAATACTTGTCGTAAAACCACAACACACTGTTTTGTCTGTTTTCTTTGGAAATGATAGGGAAATGGATTAGAATACGATTCAGGGTGTCATGAAAGTGTTTATATTTTCACCTAAAACGCTATTAAGAAAGATAATAATCACTCAGATTTCTACTCTCTACCATCCGTCATAAATGCAAATGTACTGTGTACTCGAAGCCACTACACGCCACAAACTACAAACTGTAGGAATAAGTCGGTGGCGGCGTTTTGTGTCTCATAATTAAAGTCAAACTACTCATCTAAATACCCATTTCTTTACGAAAACGATCATTTTAAGTACATCATCAAGACCTACTGGTTATTATAAATACCTGCATACATGTACAAATAGTGCGTGCTTATAAGAATATGAATTTCAATATTAACTACGTTCGAACGTGCCCAAACAGTGACACGTGAGCAGTCTTCAAGTACGTGATCTTTCCTTAAAGTAGTATAGAAATTTTGAAATGTATGAACCAACAACAAGGAAATTATTACTAAAAGTTATTGCTCAGAATTTTTGTTCAAAATACAATGACATAGATACGTAGTGCTTTGTAGAAAAAGAGGAAAAAAACGACACGGCTTTCTTTACATGTTTATATGTATATTTTTAATTTAAAGAGATCTTTGGTACCATACCAAATGCACCAAAAGTTGGTATTGGTATGGTCGTAAAAAATACAAGTTTCTACAATTTCACCTGAAATATCATTTTTCATTACTCATACTCTGAAAGTAGGTCATCACTGACCTGAGAAGCGGGCTGAAAGTAACACTTTTCATCCCTAGGGAGAATCACTTTCAACTGACAGGTGTCAAATTATTAAAAATAAAACTATTTTTTTTTTCTATTGAACCATGTTCCAACTTTCTATACAGCCATGATGTAAAATTGAAATAACTTAAAGTTAAGTATTGATTAGAGAATATATATTTTCTAAATAACTTTATTATAATTCAGTTTCAACAATTTCTCAAAATAACTTAGCTTTGAGCAAAATATTTACCATTTTTCCAATGATGAAAATAAAAAATAATGGCTGAAAAGTGGGACCCACTATTCAGCCAGCCAGATGTCGCCACAGAAAAAAAAACAAACAAAAAAGGCGGGATAGCGCCAAATCGATCTTCATCTTTTTCTTTAGCTAATTTATGTTTTTATTTTTACTTTCCTTGTATTCGTAATGAAAAGCACAGTGTTTACCTCGGGTGAAAGACTTATTTAGTCCCTCGAACTATTGGCGCCCTCACTTCGTTCCGGGCGCCAAACCCCGTCTCGGGACTAAATAAGTTACTTTCACCCCTGGGGTAACAATGTACTATTTAATCACTAATGTCTATAATGTTATTGTACTAGACTGTGAGGACAGTGCTGAAATCCGTATTATGTGGTGTCAGCTATCTGGCTTGCCAGTTTCACAGGTGCAAGTTGTAGATATTATGAAGAATTTGACATTTTGAAATCAAATGTAATCAGCATAAAAAAGTACAAAACCAAGAATAACGGAAGCACTAACCCGATCATAGAGCCTTAATACTCATACCTACATTGCTCATACAAGAAAAACAGAAACATAACGTATCTATCTAATTTATACAGAAGCAGTTTTACGGCAACACCTTTCCATTATTCTTAATACATATGTAGGTAGGTGTTATTATTTAAACGTCTTTACGTTTTCACTTTTTGGATTATTTGTAACACATTAGTTGAGATTAAATTGATTACAATTTTAGATACGTAGTTGCTCAAGATGTAATTCGAATGTCATAATTACACTGTCAAATGGTCAGTGTTCAGAGGATGTGGAACCAGTATCAAAACCTCTTTCGCTCGATTTACATTCATTATCCACTAGAAGGCTGTTACAGCGAAATCACTACACTACAGTACTTACATACTTACTCGGTAACTGGCGCTCGACCTAATTTACAAACGTCACTCTGTTACTAAGTATTTAGTCACCGTTTCTTTACTAGCCATTTAGACGACGTAACGCTTTATACTATGTGGGGCAAAAATCATTCGTGAGTCATGGCTCGGCGTCATTGTAGTGCCAAATTCAAGAGTGTAGACTTTGAACTTCATAGCAACATGCATCGGAATATACGGATTTATTTCGACAAGTTAATGCGTGACTCTCCTGCGGGGTAAAGCCTTCCCACAGGAGCGTCCCACATGAACTTTTATAAAGTAAAATGTTTATAGACCGACAAGTTCACGGTAAGAAATAAACATGTGGACACCAAATGGTAGTAAGTGGTTAGCACAGCCTATGATCATGCAACACTAGAGGCGCAATTCGTATTGCTGACCTTGCTTCAATACGAGTAAGGATTAGAAGGAATAGGCATCATACATCAGGTTTTCCAGCTGATCATACATCCTTGATGAGCTCTGGCTACCTTACTTACCTTGGAACTGCTCAGGCGTAGCGGTGTTATTTAGCTGTGGCACGGATCCGCAGCCATCTCCTCCTCGCATTCAAGAGCGACTTTGCTTAGCTTATCTAGCAATCATTACTTAAATCAGCACCTTCCATTTTATATGTAAGTTTATCTTCGAGTGGTTTGTTTTATTTTCATAGACATAATGCAGTCGGGCGTTAACGTCATACACCACAGCATCATCATGATCTCATATCGTGATAAGCTAGTGATGTGACATTACTTCTAGCACCTTCTACCCAGCGGAAAGACACGACAGAGCAATTGTAAAATATACATTGTCTGTATACTTACTGCTGAAATTATTTATCTGCCCAAAAAGTAACCTTATCTTGTCTTTTGAGGCCATTGTCAGGTACGGCAGAACATGTCCGGTCGGTGACCTACACAGTAATTAAAACATTTTTGGAAAGGCATGTCATTTGTAATTATAGTCTACAATGCCGTTTTCGAAGCAGTCTGATTTTATTATTTTTGTTTGTGTGATTTGTAACTTTTTTATCCTTGATAAGATTTCTAAAACTCTCTAGGAAATAACATCTAGTAAAATATTTACTAAATATTTGCAGCCATACCTCAATAATAATATGTTGGTTATGTTATTATACGTGATAAACCGTAGAATATAGAGGAAAGTCGTATGTACTTACTTGATGATAAGTTCAGGCTTAATAATTAGCACAAAATGTCTGATTCTAACTATCGTACTGTTAGATTTTGTAACAGTTCAGGTCCGGGGGAACGCGTAAAAGGCACGTGCTTGCACAACGTATTCCCCCACCATGGACGATGAGAGGGAGTAGTAGGGTTTTTAGTCGGTAGAGCCACTGGGGTAGCCCGTAGAGAGTCCGACATAACCCGTCCAACCCCCCGGTTGGCGGGTATGCGTAAGTGCATTTCCCCTACTATAAAAAAAAAAAAAAAAAAAAAGATTTTGTAACAGTTGAGTTATGAACAAGCTTGTTAGAGGAAGTTGTCATTCGTGCCCTCGCGAATTTATTATTTTTACGATTGATGCAATCCTTGACAAGTCGGCGAGGGAGATAGTGATATGAATAGACTGATAACTCTAACCTTTGCATTATACGAAGGTTACAATTTCTAGAATCGGTTAGTATGTCGCATCTAACATTACGTAAGGTCGTCCTTGCATCCGAGGGAAGGTTCTGACCTTAGGGGAAGGTTTCAACCTTACGTAGCACACCCACACAAATGTACTTAAAAAGAATGTTGTGTATCCATGGCTCTAATATTAGCGACAATAAACGGGATTCAATGCCAACGACGATACCGTTTATACGCCGTGTCAACTTTGTCGAATGAACATAAAGGTTTTACGAAAATAACACGGATTAACGAACAGAAAACAGAACACGAAGTATTTAAACAAGGAATGTTTTCATCGTAAAATTCACAGTTTAAACTTTCACAAGTACTTACTTACTTACCAATATTATGTTTTATTCTTTAGAATTTCAATCAACATGTTATGTTGTGGTGGGTATGATTTACAGGATTTTTGATCATACTGCTACTAACTAGTTGAATACTAGAAGTAAAAGAATTAGGTAAGTAGTCGTAAGTAAGTAATTGAGTTTCCACCTGTTTCCGAATGGGAGGAATTATTTAACAGCATTTGTTGCATAATGTTATACATAAAATAACACGGAAAGGAGTAACGTTATCTAAATCTACCCATTAATTTGTTGTTCTAGCAAGATTAACTTCTAGTTTATGATAACAAAAAACTGCACTCAAACCGTACTCGTTTGTTTTCGTATACATGTATGTGTAGGTAAAGTATTCTTATCAGGTTTTTCCGCAGATTTAATTCATTCATTTACAATTTCCTTGCAAATTCAGATACGTACCTACTTATTTTGTTATCTTAAACTGTAGAACACAATTATTTCAGGTAAGAACTATTTAAATAATGCGTTATTAAAATAGGCGAGGTAAGATAAATTGAACTGAATACCTACATAGTAAGTTACATTATAGCATATTGAAATGCACTGCCTGACAAAGTATTACATCACATCGAAGATAGAAATCAGTCGGAGCAGATTGTTTTATCAACATCTCGGCTGGTTCCTGTCCTTACATTACCTAACGTACCTATCCGATGCTTACGTCATCAGCATAGTTAGCAGCAGCAGCAGCTTCCTAATGTCCGTCGTCGACTCCCGATATGGCGTAATGGTAAAGAAAGTGGCTTCTACACCTAAAGTCGCCGGTTCGACCCCCAGACTGTACAAACTTTAGTGTGCATGAACATATCCTTTATCTTTTGTATTGGTCCGGGTGTTTCATATGTATATTATGTATGTATTATGTATTTATAACAAAAAATATATGTTTATCCGTTTTCGTATCGTTCTAGTACCTACCCATATTGCTTAGTTTGGGTCTAGACGGCCAGCGGGCTGTTCGTAACTTTTTTTAACGTAGTGCCCAACATACCTACGATATAAGTACCAATTAACTGGCTGTTAGTTAGGCTGATTTTGAATATGAAGTATTTTTTTCGTTCATTAAGGTGGATTTTTGTCAAATCAACTACCAAACTGCAACTCTACACAACTGCAACTCAAATAATAATAATAAAATAAAAATCATTTATTCTCTCTAACAATGTTGGCTTAACTTTTACTTAATTCTAAATACACTATTAATAAAAATCAACCGCCGCTACATTGTGAGAGACTGGTGCCTGAAAATGGTTTACAAAACCGGTGTCGCAGGTCACCAGTTGCCCTCCCGCAGTTTAATCGGTGTCACAAAAGAAACATAATAAAAAGTAAACTATAAAATGATAGTAAGAAAAGTGTGTTACGTGTTGTGAGTTGATGTCAAAGAGAGTTGTGAGTTACGTGTTGTGAGTTGGTGTCAAATAGAGTTGTGAATAACGTGTTGTGAGTTGGTGTGAAAAGGTATGTGTGAGGTTGGGGTGAAGCAATGTATTGTGTATGTGTGTGTGAGTGCCTGTGAGTGAAGGTTTGTCTTGTTGAGTGATGTTACGAGTGAATGGTAAGTTGGTTCTCAGTTTCCTGGTAGTTTAAGGACTTGAGGTAGGTGGTAACTTTCTTTTTACACTCATATTTAGAGGAAGAATATAGGTTAAGGGTTTTATTGAACTTGTTGTAGATGTATGGTCCTAGAAAGATATGACTTCTGTGTGAGAGAGCCGTATTCAGAGATCTTGTATGGCATACTTTATCTTTCCTTCGTGTATGAAGCACTTTTTCAGGGTTGTATATTGTTTCTGAGTGTTGTTTCAGCGTAGTGCGCAACAAAAATCTCCGATTGTACGGCTCACATTATAAAAACTGCTAGTTAAATGCAAATCTGTAGTTTATCTTATTACAGTATACTGTAATAATCGCTGTTCCTAATGATTAAGTATTTGTTATAGGTGGTGATAAGATTTCCGCGCGCGCTACCTATCGCCTGTTGCCAACCGAACTACCTACTCCGAGCTGTAAAGTGATAAGATCAATGTCACACCGTTGACATTATGATAGATTTGCTCATAATGATCTGCCACGAGCGAATGCGAAAACACTAATAAACACGTAATTAGTCCGTAATTATGAGTGACTCCGGGTAAATATTCCAAGAATCATATAACTTAAGTACCTACTTAGCTAATTAGATATTTAACTTTTGATGACGTTTAAATCACATGTTAAAGAACTGATATTATTCAGACTAGTTGTTGGCCCCGATTTTGTCCCCGTGGACTTACTCCATAACGAACTTTGAACTCCGTGTCTGAAAAAAATTGTGCAGATATTAGCCCAGCTTGACAAGCTTCCAAAGTATAAATGCTCTAAGTTTCATGGAAATCCTTTTTTTCAGTGATCCTACAGACAGGCATCATTATTACCTTATTGCAAATTATTTTTCATTACTCATACTCTGAAAGTGGGTCATTACTGACCTGAGAAGCGGGCTGAAAGTAACACTTTTCATCCCTAGGGAGAATCACTTTCAACTGACAGCTGTCAAATTATTTTTTTAAAAACTGTTTTTTTTTCACGTATCTATTGAACCATGTTCCAACTTTCTATACAGCCACGATGTAAAATTTGAAATAAGTTAAAGTTAAGTATTGATCAGAGGATAAGTATGTTTTAAATAACTTTATTACAATTTAGTTTCAACAATTTCTTTAAAACAACTTGGCTTTGAGCAAAATATTCACCATTTTTCAAATAATGAAAATAAAAAATAATGGCTGAATAGCGGGCCAGCCACAGAAAAAAAAACAAACAAAATAGGCGGGAAAGCGGCAATTCGATCTTCATTTATTTCCCTCATTTTTTCTTTAGCTAATTCATGTTTTTATTTTTACTTTCCTCGTATTTGTAATGAAAAGCACAGTGTTTACCTCGGGTGAAAGACTTATTTAGTCCCTCGAACTATTGGCGCCCTCACTTCGTTCCGGGCGCCAAACCCCGTCTCGGGACTAAATAAGTTACTTTCACCCCTCGGCTAACAATGTACTATTTACATGAATTGTTGAATGTACAGTTAGAAACATATTGTTATGTTAAGTTTTATCACTTAGTGTGTCTGGTCACCGGTGTCGGACCCGCTAGGGTTCTGTAATATAATCAATTTTATCGACAAATCCACTGGTTTTTTTTCTCTTCTATTACAAAATGGCGGCCATTTGTTTTTTATTTCGCCGAACCGAAATTTACGTTTCAAGTGTTTTTCAAAGGCTTTAATGGGAACTTTTGTCCTTTTTTTATGTCAACTTTTTGTCTACTCTTTCAGCTGCCAAACGAACCCTTTTTCATGCTTGAAGGTCCAGCACATCTTTAGATATTTCAAAATAAATGAACATGCCTTGGTTCGGCGAAAAATAAATGACCGCCCTTTTGTAGAAAAAAAAATCAAAAATAACAGTGGATTTGTCGATAAAATTGATTATATTACAGAACCCTAACGGGTCCGACACCGGTGACCAGACACACTGTATAGACGATTGCCAAAATAATCACAATACTAACCTTAATAATTTTGCCGAAAAAGCGAAATACTCGACTGTCGCAATCTGCCTGAGATTGATTGGACAGTGTACCTCTGAAGCAAAGATAAGATATTATTTTTTACAACTTCAAAGAATTTGATTTGATCTTTTCCTGAAACATTGAATTACGCGCGTAAGTGCAAATTGAACCTGGGGATTTTACAAAGACTGGGTAAAGCCTTATTTTGTCCTCATCGCCCAACCAGTGTAAGAAGAATTCTTGAGCAGAATCTTATTAATGCATTTAACGGTCAGCGTATGTTAGTTTGCGATGCAAGACAACGCCGCCGTTGTTTTTCCTGCCAGCTATCAAGTTAAAGGTCGGTTTTTTCATCATTTTCCTATCGTAGTGCATTGCTTCCGCGTGCGTGTTAGCTCGGCACGACATGCCTGTTTACTAGCATATCCATCGCTAGATATAACGTAAATATCCAGGAAGTAAGTCTATAAAACAATAAAAGTGAAACGAAATGTATTGTTTTGCTAATTATTGCTTCATTAATCCGTGTTCCTTCATTATAATATGGTCAAGTTTATGCTTCAGATTAATATCATACGAGTACTAGACAATGATCAGGCACCTAAACATTCGAGTTATTTAGTGTTATCAACTTTATGTCACTTATGTTTTAATTATAAGTTTAAACGCCTAAAGAATACATTTTATTTAAATGTAACGTATGATTTTACGCCTCTAAGCGATTGACGGTACCTATAACGATCCTAAAGCGAGAGTAGGCCTCCGCTCATTACAAACTTCCATCATCTACGCCGTAGTCATCTTCATGGACAAATAAATGGTCTATGATCATTACTTCATCAACCTTGACATTTCATTGTTTCATAGAGGTGGGATAGTGACAAAACGTTATTGTTCGTTTTATCTAAAGGGCATGTAACTTAATAATGGATAAATGGTGCAATCAGAGAGGTGATCGTCTAAATCCAACGTTCGTGCCGACCATGTTCGTGGTGGGATCGAAAGTGTTTGACTGGCTAAGAATACGTCATGGACCTGGGTGTTAGAAACGTACTCGTACCTTGGACAAATTCAAGGCCTTCTCAAGTCACCTTTTAACCGACGAGCATGTACTTAGGTATGAATGGATTAATTCACAGTGGAAAAAGCAATACGTGTCAGGATCGTAGCAAGTCTCTGCCTACCCTGGTCAGACTGAAGCGAGATGTACGTCATCATGAACATGGGCAGCGTTGATGGGCAACCAGAATGACGCGGCGTATTCTTAGCCAGTGAGACTTTCTATTCCGTCACGATCGTTGATGGCGGCAATGCTTACGTCATTATCTAGTAATACGTTTAAACTCTCTTTTACTTCTTTTGTTGATTAAAACATGAGTACTTCCGTAACAAACCTAAATGCATATTGCCCGATACAACATAGTGATATTGTTCCTGAATTCGGTTGATTTCTTTCCAAGGCAGCAGCGAACAGGGCTTTTTCAGCATAGATCCTACAGAGCAGAAGATATGTGACAACCGGCAGCACGTTGAGTAGGTAACAATGAACATTGCTTGATCTGTAGCCGGTGTCTGAATGATACCGCGTAGGACGAAACCCTAAGGATACGTTTTCTAGCATCTTTTAGGGTAGTGGTTGCATAAATAGGTTTTTAAACTTTCTTGTTGCATTTTTCACTATATAAACACTAAATAAACCGGGTTTTCTGCAACATATAACTACAGTAAAAACTACTGTTTTACCTGTATTTGCCCGACGTTTCGGCGACAATTGCATGTGCCGTGGTCCCGGGCTGACTGTACCACCGCTAACAATTTTGAAAATGTGCGGGTGGACGAAGATTTTCCTCCGCGCACCGTCAGACGGCGCCGCGCGCCGCCAGTCCGCTCGTGACCACGGCACATGCAATTGTCGCCGAAACGTCGGGCAAATACAGGTAAAACAGTAGTTTTTACTGTAGTTATATGTTGCAGAAAACCCGGTTTATTTAGTGTTTATATAGTGGTTGCATAGTTTTCTCACGCACTTCTCTGGCGCATCCTTAAAAGTACATACCTATTCAGCTCTCGGTATTTCGATGAACACGGGTGGCTGTTTCTGATGATAATAGTAAATTTCGTCTGTATATTAAATGTGTTTGCGTGTTGTGTATGTGGGAACACTTCCTATGGTGTGCTAAGCAGGGTTTTAGTATCTAAGCAAGGTTTCTTAGCAGGGTTTCAGTAATCTAGATACTTGATCTATCAAGTATCTAGATTTGTCACTTTGGCACTGACGTGATATAAATGTTTCACAATCCTCACCTAATTGGCTAAAGGATATCTGCTCACCAGCTCTAACGTCTCCGCCCCATAAGCTCTTGTGAAAAACGGCCCTTATAAAACCTTTGAAAAAACTTAAGTTTAAAAAAATATGTTGATATAACAGTCTTTAACTGTATTTTCCATGGTAGTTGCCTATTGAATGCACTAAAGGGAAAAAACAACTAGTTAGTTAGTGCAGAATTCCCGCTAGCAACGCCTTCACAGGCAATGTTCACTGGATTGTTACAAACGCGCTAGGCAGAGCCGTCCCATTTCCGCCTATGCAAATAAAAATCATCAATTTACACTAGCGACCCCCATAATACCCTGCCTATATTTACATCGTTAACCGTAAACTTGACAAAAAGTTAATATTTGAATTGTAAATCTCACTTAAGTGACCTAGTTGAGCGTGATATTTACTGCCGAACTCGACGCGTGGATAGACCTGTTAAAGCCAGTATAATAATAGATATCGAGTATTATTTATGCATCATAAACTTTATTTTATTCTCTACCGTGAGAGTAGTTCGCTTTTATAATGTGTTGTAATTTGTATGTTTGTATTGGACCTAATTGTAACAAGTTAACATAAACGTTTGTAATATGTTGTCGCAATGTAAATATGTGCGTGCAACTTGTGCAACGATAAAGATAATGCAATAATTGCATACTGACAAGCAGAATAAGCAGTCATTTACAGAAATTAAGATATTTCCTAAACTACTTAAGCTTTTTAAGCTTCAAGTTTGTAAAACCTTGTTTATTATTTACTATGTATTTACTTCCTAGAGCTATCTTGGCTAGGAAAATGAAAACATTTTGTGTAAATTGATTACTCATTTTAGTATCAGTATACTTAGTCCGTTGGACATCTTAATTTCAAGTTTAAGTACCTACCTACTTTAACTTTTTTAGGATTCATTGTCATTGTCTTACAGACCGTTAAAACATGCCGTGAGATTCCCTGTAAAACCTATGAGGCAGCTGAAAAGGCCTAGACATCTAGTCAATGAGGCATCAGTATAGGTTAGCCGTATAGTGCCGAGGGCAGCTTTGGGAGCCCGGGCTCCCGCGTAGCGTCCCCGCCTCACAGGGTTACCTATTTGAAAGTAACCAGTGCTTCCTCAGTGATATAGGTACAAAAAGGATTCAGTTTGTATGATCAAAAGTTGTCTAACAACTTTCTTAGTGTAAATCCGAGTGTAGAATGTAAGGCCACTGATGGGCGTTACATCGACGAGAGTGTTCGTGCGTAGTCGTCGCGGGGTCACGCAAGTTGCATAAGTGGGTGCATCTGCTTGACATTTGAATCGACCCCGAATCCTAATAGAAACTGTGTCACGAATTAACAGCGAGCGGGCACCGGCGAGTGCGTTGTGCAATCCCGTTACCGCTCCACGTGCGAACAGGCGCGCCTCAATGTCGCCCGTGGGCGCCGCCCGCCCCGCCGCCTCCCGCCCGCTCTAAATAGCCTCCGACGCCGCCCGAGCGCTCCCGAAGCACAGCCGAAGTGCAAGCGTCACCGAACCCATCCCACTCTCACCGCCACCGGCACGCGCGCTCCGTCACTCTCCCGCGAACAGCTGAGTATCAAAACAAATGAGCGAGAGAGCCGGTCGCCGGTCCCGCTCGTCGCCGGCCGGCCGGTGTCAGCGGCCGCGACTCGCGCCGCACGCACGCCAGTTCTCATCCGAACCGCGTCAGTTGAGGTCGTTCGCTGTGAGCTCACGTGCGAAGTTTACTATCGCGAAAGGATTCCCCTTTGTGCCGATCGAGGACCCGCCCTCGTATTATGTTTCCGCGCGAGACCCGCGACCAGCCCCGGCGTACTGAAGAGCCGGAAGTGCATCGCGAACCGTGTCGAAATTTTCTGAAATTCTGCGACGGTTACCCCGCGAAACGCGTTCGCCGGGCGATTTGAAGTGTGTGTTTGGACAGTGTCAGTGGAAGGAACTGAAGCGACGATGTCGACCGGGAAGCGTTTGGCGAAGAGGTCCATAATAGGGACGAGGGTGGCGGCGTTGGGAGAGGACGGTCTTTATTATTCTGGGATGATTCAGGCAGTGAAGACGCCGGCGCCGTTTCCGGAGAACAACAATTGTATAAACTTGACGCCGAACACTCGTTATACGGTGCGGTTTGACGGTGGGAAGGTGTCGCGGGAGTACCGGGACGCGGAGTTGATCGGGCCGGGCTTCCGCGGCATGGCGGGCGTGCGCCTGCGGCCCGGCCAGCGCGTCTTCCTGACGCACAACGGGCGCGAGGTGTGCGCCGACGTCCAGCAGCACGACTGCGACACCAACGAGCTGCGAGTCACCATCAACGCTCCAGTCGTGGCCACTGAGGTTTGTTACATTTTCAATGCATTACAGGTGTCAATAGTTCAGCTTATCACAGAAAACTTCTTTGAATGCTCAGAGTACGCTCAGATTCTTGCCGGTTCGAACTACATTTATTAAGTTTATCGACAAGCATACCGGCTAGTCCGGCGTTATTTTTGTTTTATTGATTTATAAACAATTTGATGCAACTATCAAATGAGTAAAAATCAAACATTACATTCCGTAGTGTAATGTTCGAGTATATTCAGAGAGGTATTGTCAAATTAAATAACACATTTCATAATTAAAATCATATTTTACTTTTCAAATGATTTAGTTGCGCAATGTAATTTCCTCAAAAGAGATCCCTAAGTTAGCATCAAGTTGCAATAATAAAGCAATTAAATAATTCAACGAATTACTTAATAAAGTAATTTGGGAATTCCGTTTTCAATCCAAACATGGAATTTAAGGATGAAGGTGCATTGCAATGATTCACGCGCACAATTCCCAATTATCATAACAAGTCGAGTCATGGTGTAATATTATGACTGGATAATTACGTGTAAATGTTTCCTGTAACCAAACAAAATAAAGTGATCATTGGAATAAAGAGTATTTTTGATGGCAATTGTTCACTCGACAGTACTATTTAAGCCTCTTAGAAAAGACATCAACGATACCCTTTTGCAACAGTTTGTCAAAGCCTTTTCTAGGATTACTGAAATGATATTTTTTGCATAAATCTATTTATTTAGGACTATGACAGTTTCGGAATGACTATGTAAACGAGTAACACATTGAAATTCATAAATTCCGAATTCAAATCATTTTGCGAATAGCATTTTACACGAATCAATCAACTCTTGTCAGTTTGAATTTGGAAATGCACTGGAGACGGTACTGTCAAGCCTAGCTTGTAGAGATCGTCTAAACTGAAATGACGCGCCCCTCCACTGCATCTACGCTTACAAGCAAAAACTCTTGTATGCGGAGATGTGGTGGAGGGGCTCGTGATTTCAGCTTAGACGATCTCTACCAGAGTATTCGAGTTGGTAGCAACGTGAGCTCTGCTTTGGTGGCAACTAAAGTTCAGGATGACTGTACATGAGTTTTATTATCTTCAATCGCAGCTTTTTTAGGTTTTCTTTGCTGTATATACTGAGCTCTCTTCATATTCTTGTCAAATATGTTTCGTTGATTCTTAAAAGTTACACCTGGTTGAATAATATTAATTACACTGATGAAATACTTAATATCCCAAATCTGGGTCAGACAACGTTTGCGTTTCAAGAACCTTAAGTGCCTGCCTAAGTTACGCATATTTGCAATTAATTAACATTTTAATCAAATTACAAAAACGTTAAACATAGCTATAATTTGTAACAACAAGACTGTTATACGGCATTACACCTTTTTAAAGTAAATCGCCAGAGCAGTCACCGGCAACAAAGTAGCAGACGAACAAAGACGAGGGTTGCGCGGGCGCAGGCGGATCGAGCGGCGCGGACAAAGCGCAGCTATTGACCCTACTACACGTGCAACCCGGCCCCCCCCGCGCCCCCTGCACCCCACATGGTGCATGTGACGCATCTTCACTTACTACGATTTACGTTAATTGCTCTAGTTGAACAATGAGTTAGATAATGCACTTTGTTTGGCATGTTTCGCCTTTATGTGGTCATGCATCAAAAGTGCCTGATTGTATATATCTGATAGTTAGTGCCGTAGATACTTTCTGTGTTATAAAATAAGGTTGCGGTTTCCAGCTATGGCTGCTTGGAATTCGCAAATCCCGCAATCGTGTCGCTTTGCTTGTTAAAATATCAGGGAGAGGGGAGTATTTTCGTTTTTCTCGACTACATTCGAAATATACTTTTAATCAGAACTCGATGCCAAATTAAGTATTTTTCCTGTTGTGCTATATTCTGCAATAATGATGTTGTAAATACATTTCACGTTGTTATGATAGCATTATCCTTTTCATAACTTTTGGTCTGTTTCATCATATTGCATAAATTCGGACGCTGCAAATTATCGTTACCTTCTATCAGAACTAAGTTGGTACTGTGTTCTTTTTAAGCAATCATACGTTATATCTGTGATGTGACAAAAGACTAGCATGAGAATTTAAAAATGAGTCTAAGTCTGAATTTTCTATCTGGCTTTAATATCGGAGTCTCTTGATCTTCGTATGCACTGGCATACGAAGATCTACAGGGTGTCGCTGTGATTGACTGAACTATATGCTGCTGTTGTGCTTCTATCTAGTCAATTATTATTCTCATTGTCTGCTGTAATTCGTTGGGATGAACACCCGAAACTCAATAGCTCGACTTTCTCAAAACTGTTTATACAATGCATGTTCAACCCAGTTGAACAAAATGTTGTGTGATATGTTTACCAACTATCAGATACCGGCCGGTGCTCACGCTCGCCTGCGCTCTATCTAACCACTACGCGGTCGTTGGCAAGTTCGGCAGATAAGTTTATCGCGGACACAACCCCGATAGATAGATAGATAGATATATTCTTTGTTGTACACCAAAACAACAGAAATCAACAGCAAAGAACCCCGATATGAAAGCATGTCGACTAAAATGAGGTATTGGGAGGTTTCACGTGAAAGGTGTATTTAAAATAATCGCATGTGCTTTAGATTACAAATTAGGCACGTGTGAACAATTATTACCTCAAAGTTAACCACGCCACGGCGGTAATCATTACTTTATGGTTTATAAATTACATTACTTTAAGTTGTTTATATATTTCGCAATGGATTCAAAAAAACAAAACAATGATTTGAGGAGAATGACGTAAATATATGAATTCGAATAGGACTGTTACGAAACATTGCTGCTGTCCAAAATAATCCTTGAAAAATTGTATGAAAGATTACAAGTAAGTCGATAACATAAAATAATTTGGTAAATACGTACACAATTTGAAGGTTAATGCTATCATTATTTTTATCGTAATACTGTAATATCATATACAAACTAACATAATATATTTACACCTTCAAAATTATGCACTTCGCATTAGATAAGATTACGAACTAAGTAGCTTCCGTTGTTTGGTAATCAGAAAAATTCTTAAATACCACTACCTATTCATTGATAAAAGCATAGATATTAAGAAAACATACACAAACTTCAAAAACAAAAACACAAACAAAAGCAATCAATTTAAAATGGCCACGCATTTACTTCCCAGAATTGATTACAAAGCTTTTCATTATTTACTACAGGGTCTTATTCAAACGACGAAGTCCAACCTCAGGTTCTGTTTGCACGATTTAATCTTTCACCCATTGTCAATACCGATAAAATACGGCATAGTTTCTAAAACAGCGTTTTTCTTTTACGGTTAGCGCAAAAGATGTTGTAGTTTGTGTTCTATTTGGTTAGCAATAAGGGCTATTTATAGACGGACCGGTGTTACTGCGCACACGCATCCGAAGCTCTTAGTAGTCATAGCTAATGGGCAGCGTGCGCTAAATTCTCAAATTTGGGCGGACCGTTAGCTCCTCTGAGTACCTACCTACCGGTTACAGCCGCTACCTTGCTAGTAGTAACAACACACGACAGGTAGGGTCGGATTACGCTAATCGCCATTGTCTACTCTGTCCATTATTAGACCATCCTATCCCACACTTGTTCTATTTTGAGTGCGGCTAAATCCTATGCTGGAGATGCCATTTCTTTTCTTTTTCTAACAGCTTTATTTTTAGACGTGGAATCTAGTAGAGAGCTTCTAACTAATACCACTATAAGTATCGTTTCTTTGGAATTGCCGACGAGCTGGTGTAAATTTGTGTTCGTATTAATACAACAGTTAACTATGTCCGTTTGCTTTCTCCCACTTTCTGGCGCCCTAAAGTGTGGACCGTGCTCCTCTTTGGGGCGCCCTTTGGCTCGTCCAACTGTCCAAGCCATCAGCGGCTCAACAGCAGTAGTCATTGAGAATAAAACCTAACTATTCGTAAATCATCAACCCATTATTTTTTGGACACTTTATTTGAAACCAAAACAATGTCGCTCTCTATCTGTATTTGAACAAATATTGGAATTACAAGCTTGTGTAATACATTTCCAATTATAAGATAAATATCACCATTAATAATATTTGCTTTGAAATAAAACAATGTGGTAGGTATCGGCTCGTCGCCGGCCGGCCGCGCGCCTGCCCTGCGTCATCGTATCAGTTATCGCTGTCGAATATTAGACGACAATTAGCAGAACTATTTGTTTAACAATGCCCCACTCTAACATTACAAGCCGATAAACACTAAATTACCCGTTTGACCTGATATTAAGTCGAACCGGCTGCACTCAAGGTCTCTAGAAGGTTTGGTTTTAACTTTATTACCCGGACGCTGTCTTATTTACAGTATTAAGTAAAAACTACTTTAATGGTAATGCAATGCACTTAAAACAGTGTAAAGTAGTCTACAAGGTCAATGGAAAGATATAAGCGGTAGTAACAAATGTAATGTAATAACAAATTCAATTCTGATAAGGGAAAAATTAAAGTCTAAAACAATTAACCTCTAAATGTCAATGCCGGATAAATACTCAAGCTAAACACCTAAAAACTGGTAAAATACCGTATAAATTATGTACATGTAAGGTAAAATACGGCGCAATATTTTTATTAGATGACACAACAAGGAAGCCGGCCGGCTCGCGCGCCGCGGCGCCCGCGCACGCTGCGTGGATAGTGACGTCGCACGCGATATTAGCATGACGTGCTCGCGCCGCTCTTCACTCGTAAAATATCATCGACAACTCATTTCAATGCATGCTTTCATACACGCATCTATTGTACATAGTTACTGCTTGATACAATCATTTCTATATCACTTTTAATTTTATTCAACAATAAATAACAATGGCTCGTTAATAATGGATATTCCATGTGGGTAATTGACTTTCGTCATTTTAATAGGCCGGTAACTCAACATAACGTCGGTGGAGGCCGCCTGGCCAACAGGCCTCATCCGAGTTCTCTATAGTTACCTCTGATCCAAAACTTGTTTGTTGCTGGAATTAACACAATAAAGAAATGTGCAATGTTATCAGGTATTTCAGTTAAGTACGCCTAACTGAAAAAAACGCACAACACTGTTTTCTGGATGAATGTTCTTCTTCATATTAGGGTTTAAGAGAGAGATTTTTTAAATATGTAGTGTTAGTTTTATTCTGCAACAAGAAAAGCGTTGGAGGCGTTCCTGTTGAAAAACAAAAGATAAATTAAAACTTGGCATGATTTATACATAGAGGAAACATTGCGCGTAGATCGCTTGTTTACACCTTTGATTTGTCGGTTAATCGTAGTGTTCACTATTGTGTAGGTATGTTTGCGTCACGTTTAGATAGAGCGCCGCGTTCATCAAAACATGTTTAAAGATAACAAACAAAATAACGAGTTGCTTGCAAAACAAAATGCGCGCAATTTATATGGAAACGAACAGGCTCACGTCATTATGTTATTACAGTCTACGAGGAAATTAGGATATGGGGAATTTCAATGCATCAGGGATTGCTATCGTGGCAGTGACGCGGTATTCCCCTTACGACTTGCGCACGCGTCGCTTCGGCCGGAGCTTTGCTGCGTCATACGTTATTTCTCGTCAAACGAGCACGAGCTGCGCGCTGGCAAATCCGCTCCGCGTCCGGAATCAGTTCAATCAAACCTGCGCTATGGCTGACTCACGCCGCGCCCGCGCCGGCCGGCGATCTTCGTAAACAACCACACTCTATTTACCCGCTTCAGAAGCTAACACGATAGCATTACGTAACACACAAAAACACACATTTGTACTAGTCTCCATTTTTGTCCAACTTGCGTTTCAGTCACAAAACTCAAGGCTAAATTTAGACGATTGAAAACGATCTTCGCCCTACTTAGCTTTTACGTTAATCTGATGTCGAAGGAACGTTACGCTTAATTTAAATAGCACTCAAAATAACATAACCGGTAAGCGAGTCAGCGACTAACGTGTCAGGCAATAAGATATAAAAATAAAGAGTGCGCGGCCGAGAAATAAGGTCACCGGCAGGCCCGGAACCGAGTAACGGTATTCGTTACAAAATCGCGTCAAGAATTATTTTCACGTGCGCGGTGCCGGTCGACGACGGACCGTTAGCCGCGATGGCTAACATCAGCTACCCGGCGACTCGTCCGCGCTAAGTGGAACAAGAACCCGCTAATGCCCATCGCAACTAACAGACTACCTTCACAAACAGACTGATAATTCAAATCTTATCAGTATCACAGTTGGGAGAGGTCAAGAATTTAAAAGTTCGCGAAAGGTAACTGTTTCGTAATCGCGATAACGTGATTTCCCCCGGCCTGGTTATGGGTGCGTTCATTGGATGTCACAAAGAGGACGGTCGATCCGGCGCGTTCGCGAACGCGATTTGCGCAAACGTGAAAGTGCACCTGTGTAACCGCACACAGTTTCAGATTCACTTATTTTAAAACAATACGACATTGGAACACTTGAACAATGTTGCTCTGAACAATGAAAAGTGATTGTCTTTGAGAAAACTAAAAACTTTAGCGTAAACAGGTGCATTGCAAATACTGCTTTGGCAATTAGAATTTGAAATATTTAGAAAAGTTTGCTATCATGTTTTGCTAATAAAAGACATGGTCTCAATTAAAACATGAATTATTATGGTTATTTATTAGTTTTCTTTTGAAGCGTGCTTCAACAATTTTGACTAGAGCAGTCGAGCGGTCTGAACTGACTAACGTTGTAATTAATATCACATTACTTGAATAACAGGCGAAAGCAGTTATGACTTAAAGTAAATTATAGATGCGTTTTCCAGATTTTCCAGTCCAGTTAAGTATTTTTTCGATGGAACGAAAGACACTTACGCTCATGGCGACCAACGTTGCGTGGAGCGATCGCGTGCTGTCGGCAAATTTCACTTATAATGTACTCTGCCTAGCTCATGTTCTACCAAAAGCGACAAATTGCTCTTGCAATTAGCCACCTAATGGAATCGTGTACCCCAGGAAGCACATTTACACTTAAATAGTTTAAAATTAGACTGAAAACTTTGCCAAAAGAAAACATTTCGTACAGTAGACGTAAAAATGTAAAATTTGTAAACAATACTGCTTTTGAAAGAAAATTCTTCCTCGTATTGCTCTAAGTTAATTCAAATTTTATTTTATAGAAGTATTACGAGTATTGAGTAAGTTGATACAGATCTGTCGCTATAAGAGTCTCATAGCGGAGCCGACAGATCTAAAACAATTTGCAAGTTTCTCCCTCGATCATTTCCAGCTATACTTAAGTTTTTTGCTGAGGTGTGCGAATGCGTTAACGGAACCGGCGAGCATCGGCCATTGGTGAAGAAAAGCATGGGAAGAGAAAACGCACCGCCTCCATGCGCCGGCGCAGCGGCGCTAATGTGTAAACATGGGATGTTTGGGCACCAAACAATACCGTGTATACTTAATCTTAAGAAATGGCAGTAATTTGTTCACCGCTTAAAGTAAAATAACAAGCATTTTCAGTAATATACTGAAGAAAAGCCTCACCTCGTTTACAAATAAAAAAAATAGCAATTCAAATTCAAGTTTTGACCATACGTGCAGATTAGACCAATCTTAAATTAGACAGCAGCAAGAAATAGTTTTAAATAGTCAACATTTACTCGTAGGTCGATAAGAACCTAGATTTGCCGCCTGTGCTCCGCATGCCAATGGCCAAGCACAGATAACCAAAGATTGGAGATAAATATCTACTGCACAATCTAGGCCAAAGGGCTTGTCTGACCTCGTAGCTAAACCATCTATGTAACTGAAACTAAAATTCTCCACATCATTATCGTTCATTACTGATGGTTTCTGATTTAAAAATATTCCTACTTGATATCTACTCGTATCCTTAGAAATATTGAGACAAATAAAAACAGCTAGTGCCTTCTAAATATTACATTATCTGCGTCACGGCAGGTTGAAACAGTCTCATCTGCCTCAAAAATTCCGAACGGTATTATGATTAGTTTGCCCTCACCGCAGCTTAAAATAACATAACTTCTTCGGAAACCACTAGAAATAATAACATTCGTTCTGATTCCATATTTACTGTTGAATTACAAAATGTAAGTTATTCAGCTTTTGCGGCTTAGTGGCCAAAATGTTGGGAATAATTAATTAAAAGCAAATACTTAACTTTGATTTAACATTGAAAATCTCCGGCGGTTATTTATTCGCATATTTCATAACCTCGCACCCGAACTGTGTCAATATTAAACTTAAAGTTAATTTTGGTACAAATGGCACAAGACATTTGACCCAATTTGCGACCAGGATGATTGGCCATTTAATCATGTCAAGAAACCGTTAAATCGCTGCTAATTTTTAATTTGAAAAGCGAGTTCTCCTGTTTTTCGTTTTTAATAGATTATATATTTTTGTTGTTTTTTATGACCTTTATATAGAGTTCGTAGTTTAGAGCTAAACATTTAAATAACAAATAAATAAAATTCGTGCGTTGTGTTTCCCGGTTTCTTAAGATTTTTTTGTTAATGGCAATCAAAAATAATGTTCTTGAAACATAAGGTGAAGTTTACGTTTTCATAACTTCAGTCAGGGTTGCTGTTAGCTATTAAAACAATATTATTGAACTATTATTAGAATTAAGACGAGAATCTTTCTAAAGACCTTGATATATTTTCGTAGAGCTCACAGCAGTGGTCCTCCCACTAGCTAGCAGCGAAGGCAAGGTCGGCCCTTTGTGGGTGACCTCATTGCTCTCGCCTTGGAATAGTTACACGATATACGTCGTCTTATCTAAGCAACTGGCAGAACAAAGTGTGAATCTCAATCGTTTCAATTTACACTTTTATCTGCCTCAATCAATGAGAGATACGTAGGATGTTGTAACGTTTTTGATTCTTAATCTGGCACAAACCGCCTAACTGGTTCGAAGCGGTGTTTGGCGTCACGCACGGCGTCGCAGACTGACTCAGCGAACGAAATTACTCGTTTTCGGGCTCCGGCTAACAGTAAGTCACCACAACCGTTACCACGTGGGCGACACTCACAAATTACAGCACTTACGACACGACAGTGTTCGCATCCTTCCTGCCCTACCAAACAATAGTTGCTGCGCCTTGTAGACTTCGAACCGCGAAGGTTATCCGGTATATTTGTTTATCCAACACGACCATGGGCGCAGCGCTATGCAGAATTTGATAGGGTCATGTGAACGAGGTTTGCCGTCATCTATTGGTGCTTAAAGCCTATCTTTTCTGACTGCACAATTGTTTAAAGCAAGGATTTTTCAACGCTTAGATTATTGCAAACTGCATGCGGGTATTTTGACGCGTTACTAACCTTGCTTGAATCTATTACCACCTGCATATGGAATCCCATATTGTAACACCGGGGCCAGACTACAGCGGGAAGTTTATCTGCATCCTTATTGTCCGTAGCAGGAAGGTTAGCGAGTATCTCTACGTTAGACCTTGGACATTAGAGCGTCGCGACCATGGCGTGCCGGCACCGCGCGGTAGCAGCGAAATTGTTGTAACACAATTATTTTAATAGATAGTCGTTTTGGAATGTTTCATCGTTCTTCAGTGTATATTTCATTCATGTTTTCATTCATAATGACAAGTTTGTTGGCCATATAAAGCTTTGGCTGAAAGAAGCTCGCCCTAGATCCTTAAAATCAGTAACACGAACTTCAGAGTCAGACCTTGATCGTCGGAATGGTAGCGTGCGGTGCTGTGACTTAGATGCAAACTAAAGTAGTCTCGGGATGTTTTTGTGTAAGTGAAGAGTCGTTTAATTGCAAGTGCGGCAGCGGGCCGGGGCCGCGGGCCCGGCACGGTGACCCACTGACCCAGAATCGCTGATATTGAACCAGCGACGCACAGCCCGTATTCGAAACTCGACCTCCACTTGCGTTTTCCTTGTATTATTATTTGCTAAACAATTTGTATCACCCAATTGAGGGCATATTATGACTTTACACTCCTGCAAAGATTACCTACTCTTTCTTATAATTTTAGTCAAAAATGATTTTAAAACAAAAAATCACTTTTGGTTTGCTATTTCTAAATAACTTATTATTTCACTAGCAACCCGACGTTGAGAATTCCTTTCTTTTTTAAAGCTTCATCAAAGCTAGATTGCAAAGAACAAAAAAATTACCAATCGTGATTAATTCTATTGATTTATGTTGTAACCAAATGCAAATTGGAAGTTTATTTATTACATCAATTATCTTGATATACAATGTTATTGGAAAGCTCATAGTCGTCTTCAGGTCAACTGAATAACGGTGCGAGGTATTGGCAGTGCGTAGCGTCGTAGCGCGAGCCGAACAGGTTCCCGTATCCGTTATCAACTGGTAGCTGGGGCGCGGTGGGTCGGACTCTGTTTTTGGGTCAGGCTGGGTCACGACGCCTGCGTGCTCGCCATTCACCCCCTCAGATGAATTCACTGCTATTTCGATATCTAAGAATAGAGAGGTGACTCTACTTATAATCATCTCAAGGTGAAACGTTCACTTTTCTAAGCGCCTCGCGTAAACGATGCGATTATGGCATCACAGCTTTTGCAGTGTCGAAACGTAGGCACGCGTCCTTGTGCAGATTTCACGTTCAATTACGTAAGACGGACGCCGGCTTGCGATTTTATTTACGTGCACCTCGGCTATGTTACGCGCCGCCCACGCGCGCCCGCCATAGAGAGTGGGACGGTAGCATTTTACCCGTGACGTCACCCCCGCGTCGCGCCTACGCGGTCGCTCTCGCCGACGCACTATGACGTCGCTTCGAGAATAATTTCACTTGGAACGTTCCGTGACGTCATCGCTTTGATTAAAACCTTTAAACACCCACTATCTGGAAGCGAGCGTAGATAAAAATGTTAACGTACACACATCTTGCATCATTGTCAACACTACGCAATCAGTTTCCTGACGACGGCTGACGTTGACCCACATCGACGATTGGCTTTATTGTAGTTTTAATAGAATGCTTAGTTACGACATTTAACGGTCAATATCGTAAATGCAGTTAGCAAATAAGAAGCTGGCTTTCATTTATACATCGACACGTAGCCAACTAATTGTAATGAATAGACGATGTGTAATTGCATCACCTTCAAAACGAGTGGGGAATTTATTTCCCTACAGTTAGCAGATGACATAATTACGGTGAATCAACAAGCCAGTCACGAATCACCATAGAAACACAACGGCATAAATAGGGCGTGCAGCAGTGAATATGTCCCGAAATAGAGCATGTCGGTTAGCCGGGCTCGAATACAGGGCGCCTAGATGCTAGGATCGCGACCTGTGACGGCCTCGGCGCCAACTAGGCCGCCCGCTCGTCCTGTGCGCTGCAATCGATGACGTTGACCCAATGGACCCATTTTGCAGCTTCCAATAACTCTCCGTCCGTGCACAATAGTAGCAAATATCCATAATTCACCGCGTTAATGTTGATCTATTGTCTCTATAATCGTTCCTGCAATGTCCATCGATCACGTCTCGTTAAGAAGATTGAGATTGCTAAACTTGCAAGAGGCCGTTTTTTGGTACCAATTATGAAGGTGTAACAGTAAATGAAATGGTTATTTCAAGGAGAATGACTGTAATAAAAACGCTGACTGCATTTTGACGTTTGAAATGTGTGTCACGGATTTTTAGGACAAGGTTGGGTTGCAGGCGCTGCCGCCGGCGCCGTTGCGTGCTGCCGCCAGGGCTGCTTCCACCGCATCCGCTTTGCTATTCGCAGCTCGTATTCGCTAATCGCACAAGGCCGCCGTGCCGATTGGTTGCTCGCCCTAACCGTACATATCCGATCAGAATAGCTAATTCCATAACAATCGATCTGTGTGCGTGCGCTGTACGTGACTTGTCAATTAAGCTTAATTAAAAACCTCATCGCGAATGTTTGCGAGACTTGATTGGTCTTGAATTCCACGTAATGCAGACATAGTGTTTCCGCAATTACGAAACGTTAACTATTCGATTTGAGCCAAATAGAAAACTAGGCCACGCAGTTTGCAAAGGTTACGATTTGCTGATAATCTTTTTATTAGTACTGAACTACTGTACATAATGGTTTGTTAAATAACTTTTACTACCTTAGCTTACATTTTCAAGTTAAAGAATACTTTACAAACAGCGTTGCAAGACACGCCTACGTAACTATTCTACTTTGTTAGTGCTGCCAATGCGATTAACTGCATAAATATTTATCGAGGCATTTTCAGGTCATGATGAAACCTGGACACCAGTTTTAAAGTTACAAGACTTACATTTATCTGCATAGACTAGTAAAATCTGCAATTAAATCTTGTCACATCTAATTTCTTTGAAACTTATAAATACAAAAGACCAAGTTCTTGTAAGAAGGTCGATTTTACAATATATAATACTTAAATCGTGGAACTTAAAGTTTCATTGCTGCTCTAGCCGTTCTACAAAAACAAGCGAAATTACTTAACGTACTTGTTCTGCACTTTCGAAAATTGTTTTGAAAGTGAAACATTTTAAATGTCAAGTAGGATAACAGTAACTATCGTTAGCTAGGGGCAAGCTTCTTGTCTTACGCGCGTTACCGTCTCACTCGGCCAAGCTATGCAGTGCGTAAAGCAGTCTCCGCCCACGTAACAGTTTCTACCGTTCCGACGGTAAAACGCATAGCTATCAGTTCATATAGCTACTAACTTTGTTAGACAACAGTGAGCCTACACGCCTTATTTTATGATTCAATGATTTGACTACCATTTCCAACCACAATTTTCTATGCAGTTACATACGGTGTTGCATCCGTAACAACAATTTATTAAAATAAATGTTCAAATAATTCTGTATGCGTAGTTGAAGAAGGCATTGGCCTACTTACTAGTCACGCCCAAAAATATACGACTTCAAATAAGGTTTGTGTTGAGAAATAAAGGCCGTCGAAAAGCTCACAAGTAGGTACGAGTAGGTGCATGTAATGCGCAATAAGGACAAGGCGCGTATTGTCGGTGCTTGTATCCGTAGCTATTGGCCTATTTATCGGTGCACGAACGCCACTCGACAACCGAATTGCTTATGCATGCGTGTCTACGTGACTTCGACTGCAGCCTCACTGAATATCTAATAAAAGAATAATCGTTATCCATCTATCACTGATTATTTCCGTCCGATATATCTGCCTTTACGATCCCACAGGATCTACGTGCTCCGGTAAGTCATTGATAACTAATGCGTTTTTGTTACGCTGATGCTCTAAATTTTTCACTTATGAATCACGATGAGCAGCCTGAGCCCCAGTTTTATCGGCCGCCGCTGCCGATGCAATCTATTGTTTTCCCAACCTCAAGGCGATGAATTGAAAGTGCATTGTCCTGCACTGAAGATGTGTCCTGTCCATACGATAAACGTGCATTGTGCAGGTAAAGTTCAACAAACAATCCCAAAGTGACTGATAAGTGATACCTACCTACCTATTCGTCGACGTTAAATTTTAATCGTGTTGTCAACCCTTGTCCTCCGTTAGAGGGGTCAAATAAAACTGTCAAGAATGAAATTTTTTAGAGGTTTTTATTCAGTTGAAAAAGTCTTCCAAAATAAAAAAACCCAAACGTATCGGTTAAATTAAATCTGAATCGGAATCTGACGCATTGGGAACGTTTTCATGCTGCCCAAGTTATGTTTCAGAGTAACGATGATTCGGGATCATTTGTTACATATGGTGCGTAACGGCGCTGCTTCTTTATTTTGAGCCTTGCGCTTGTGTTATTAGAAGTAGTAGTCGGTAATACATTCGGGTTCAGAGTAGGTAGAAACTAGGTTCGCCGGCCGGCCGGCGTTTGTCGTCACGCACGCGCTTGGGCTGCCGCGCGCCCGCTACACACCACACGCCGCACGGGTACACACCGACGCAGTCAATGCCACTTCTTTGATAACTGCATCGACTTTCGCCACCAACTATGCGTGTCTGCTACGACTTGTAAATATAAAGCAGTAACTTATTTGTCGTAATTTTACGGGCAAGGACACGCCTGCGTATTTGACGTCAAAATGTGGAAAAATAAACTATAAATTACCGATTGTATTAGCCTTTAATCGCTTTCAAATAGCTTGGTCGGATATTTCAAGACGCCAATAGAAGCAACATTTCGACACCAAATGTTACGGGTATGGATAATCCGTTTTGCACGGCGCGGCAACATCGATGCGCAGTAGACCGGCCCGGGGTTTCGCAACTCGGGTGCCAAACGCCCAACCCTCGTGTGTCTTACTTCTCAAATCTTAACTCTGAGCATTCAAAACAAAGAAATCTGCATGATTTAGTTACGAAGCAAGACGCCGAGTCAGACGCGTAATCATCAAATAACAACAAAATAAAGTGTTACTACCCTGTTAGCTTTTAAAATTACGTAAGCGTTTATAAATCTTGCCCATTAAATCAGAGAGCTATCGAATAGAATCGTCACTTTTTAACCTCTCTCCTCCATGGGTCTGTTAATTTCCGCAGAGAAAGTATCTTTCGCTGTTAGAAAAAAGAAAATGAATGTTAACGAAACAAAGATTCGAATCGTCGAAGTTGGATTTAATTTAAAATGCACATTTCAACTAAGGACGAAGCCACTCTACATAATACTGATAAATCCTCGTATCTAATTTTGAAAACTTAGTAGATATAAAACTAAATACAAGTAGAAAGATAGATGAGTAGGCTACATAATAATGACCCTATTTTCCTCTAAAAACAAAAGCTTAAAACAAGTTCTAAATTGAGTTGAATTTATAAAATACAATCAAACACTGCATTCGCGGTATTAATTTGTTTCGGAAGTGGTAAATCTAATGCATAACCAGTGTTACCATGTCAAAGTCACTCGGTGGCTTTCACCGGCATCCAGCAGTTTCGCCACCGATATAAAGCAATTGTGCAATAATTGTCTCTTTTTACGTAACGCATAACGAGCAAGAGCAAGAAGGCGCGTGATGAACGGAACCAGTCGGAGATCTAAGAGACGTGATAATATCTGCTCTTGTTTTCTTCTTTGGCTTTCATTGAACAACTAACTAAAGCTTCAAACATTTTATTTTTACTATTACCAGTTTCCTTATTAAAAAGAGTTTTCTGTGTTTCATTTTCTTTAGATTTTATAAAGTAACTTATAGCAAAAAGAGCTTAATTATTAAACATGTTTTTGATTTTCCAGCTCTCAGGTAGATCTTGAGATACAAGATCTGAATTATCAATTTGTATAAAATAATTAGATATTGATTAGGTACAGTATTCTTAATTAATACCTCAACATTTGAAATGTTAAAGCGACCTAGTGGCATTTAGGTAGTTTATTTATCTTTTCAGCGAAAATCTACATATTTGTTAACATCTATTAACTATCACATTAATAGATCCAGTTTTGCTAACTCAAGTCTTAATTAGTTTAAACAACACCAAAGAATGCACATAGTAATTACCATTGACTAATAAACTAAAGTGGTTTACAGAACCAGAATCTGCTTCAGTCCAAGGTTTAAAAGTGATGTATGTCGTGTTACCCATTTGGGGCACTAATTAAAACAACTTTCATTGTTCCGGTGCCGAGGCGTGCGCCAGAGTGTACACTCTACGGCACGTCCACACTCGCACGAAATCGCTTAAAAGTGAAAGTATGATGTGATCAGCGCTTACCGACGCCGGCGCAGTCGGTTCAGCCATTTAGCATTACACGCAATAACTACTTGTAACAATATATCAGTTGAGCCTGAGGGCTCTAACACGCCTTCCAGCCAGCGCTGTTCATTTTAATGATATTCCTAAAGTTTGATATACTAACGAGACTTCCAGCAGTAGAATTAATTTGAACACTATTTTCACATTTAAAGCAATTTTAAGACCGTTATTCGATACCAAATCAATCGAGTGGTTGAAATATTTTCGACAAAGTATGATTTAATCAATCTAACAGTTCAGTTGCTGACTTACTACCAAATCCGGGTGACCGCCAACTTGCCAATGCATTTCGTTCATTAAGTAGCTCAAATAAGTCAAATTACTGACATTAACTTAACTGCCTTTACTTAGAATAGTATACGCACACATAAATAAACCAAACTCGATGCTAACTCTTAGCCACATTCAGGTTAATGATTATAGGAATAATAGGTCGTCGGTACCATTTGCTAACGAGGCTAAATGCGTTTGTCGTCAACTGACGTAAATATTATTGCCATTCAATAAGCGACTGCGATTGTTAACACAAAGCGACCAGAATATATCTAAGAGTATATGGACATGCTTATATTTCTCACACACGGATCCATAGTATGCCAGTCCTATGATATAGGTAAGCCTCACTTTTACGGTGCCACATCCTACATGCTCATACTTCCATTTAAAAAACTGCATGTTTCAATCAACAACTTCTAGCTATACTGTAACTTAATCACCCAATGTCAATTACTTAACTGCAAGGTACGTGATGACGTCAACGGAAAGTGACAGTAAATAGTTGAGAGGTATCTTCGCAGACATGTATTCAAATGTCTGAGTACTACTGCTACAGACTGGCATGTGAATGTTAATCGCTTTGTAACTTCTCCGTTCAGTTACGTGACGTGTGACTAAAACCTTCAGTTTCGAATAACCTTCGCTTTAGTTTCCAGGTTTGAATTTGCGTCATTAGTTCATTTTAATATTCGTAAAAATGGTTTGAAATATTATTGCTACCTTGTAGTACAGTTAACCACAGCTCAGTTACACTAGTCTACATTGACACCGTTCGTGCTCAGTATGCGAGTTAATAGCGATGAGAGCTCCACATATGCTGGTAAATGGGCTCTAACTTACAACACCTAAAGTGTAGAAAACTTGACCTTTACCGTTTATGTTATGCGGAAATTCAATGTCATTTGCACGTGCAAGCAACAAGTTAGCAGTCTCCGACCGACATACTAAGTGCACAGGAGATATGGACTTGTTCACCTCTACATAACCGCACATGCCGATGTATTTCCTGATCTGAATCATGTGGGTATCTGTGTCCGATTACGACTCCACGGTCACGTTAGAATTTATTACACACTGACTTGTCATTACATACTGAGTTACTACATTCAGAATTTGTTAATTTCACTGACTAGTAACGGTTAGTAAGTAATATTTAGTAGGCGTACTTTACCACAATGCAAAATTTTCTCAGTAGTTCCCATGGAAACCTGCAAACGTAGGCTTTTTTATACAAAGGAAATTTCCTAGTGCAAAATGCACAATGTCGTCATAAATACTGAGCTCGTGACACAGAAGCTCATCTCGGGCTGTTGCAGATGACGTCATAGCGCCCGGCCGGCTGCGAAGGTCACCATATTGATCTCGTGCTCACACCCACTTACTGGTGCATGCATGCAATGTTATACCTCTTACGTATTCGCTGTTACTATGCACACTGTATGGTCTAATTCATTTGACATGATCCAGTTTTAATAACGACTATTACATACCTATTTCTTGAGCGTTCGACGCTGTCGAGGCCTCGGGCTGCTTTAGGTTTTGTAATGTTCCTTCAAGATTTTCTAAGGCTATTTGAGAATCAAGATCTATTAAAGTTTTTAGCAACTGAGAATCATTTATTCGTAATATTGTATTGTACCTACTTTTCTCGTCTATTTGACGAGCAATCGTCTATTTTCATATCAACCACAAAGTAAAGTCCCGTGTTGTATTAACCCCATATATTATACGTAATACCTATGTCAGATTTATACAATAATTACAATTGATTATTTATTTATGTTATGATGCAATTTAATTCAAAGTTAATCTATGCAGAATAATGCTAACTTTTGTTTCTTTGTCCTTAGGCGCCCGTGGAGCTCAAAAAGAGGCTAGACGAGATAAGACTCCTGGAGTCCCGCAAATCTGCGCGGCTGGCGGATGTGGACACAGACTTCGCCCGGCTCGCAGACATGGCCGGCGACCGCCGCCGCGCCTCCGCCACCATTGAAGTGCCTGCACATCACATGCAAGGGTGAGTTATTAGGTTTTGAATCCTAGAATCTTCCTAGCTCTACATCAGAGCTGGCTGAAATTTTCTGTAACCTTCAGAAAGCAAATTAGCAACTTCGCCTCAAACATGTCACTTTTTTACCTACTACCTAATCTCCTTATTCATTTGACTAAATATTCTATCTTTTGCACCCATATGAAACATTATGTGTACACTCGCGACTCTTTAATCCACATCAAATATTAAAGTGTCTGAGAGTATCTACAACCCTCAAAGTTTTTAAGCCCTAATATTTAATGTCTTGCTTAAATTATTCAAAGGTATGATGCCAAACATTGGCTTATTACTCGTAGTTATTAGCTGTCTGATTTCTAGACCTGAGTTGCTTCAATAGTACTGAATACCATTTCCTGAATACCATTCACAAAGATTATCTTGTGTTTTGTTTGCTGGAACATCGAAGCTCGCTTACAAAATCAGCAAGCAACGTAGTCTTAGAAATGGGGGGCAAAGCAGTCACGACTTCTGTCTTAAGAGTTGTAAATCTGCATGTACGGGTTGTGTAATTAACAAATATCGATGCTGTTTCGCCTTGGAGCGCCGGCAGCTCGCCTCGCCTGCTGCAAGGAAGGTCATCACATTTCTAATACCCGCAGCTCGTTGCAGTTTCATTTTACTTACGTATTAGGTATATCTCGAATGGCGATTAATTCTTACAACAACAGAATATGTTAAATTATATGGATGGGAAATAATCAGTGATTCAAAAGATGCAGATCACTAATATGAATAAAACTCTGAATGATTAAATCATCTACCGAGATCAACATAATTTGGCGAAAGCTAAAAAGCCACTACATTTAAACGAAATGAGAAAAGTGATTTCGGGTCAGACTGAATACAACCAACCACCAGCACACATAAAAATGTTTTATGATTTGCATCACACTTTCCAAATCTGGTCTTGAGCTATTGTTGTGTGCGGCAGCGGCAGCAGTGTATTGTAGTGGGTTACCTTGCAGGTAGGTGTAATCGGCTCGAGCGTGCATCGGCGAAGTGGGGCCGGCCGCGGGCGCGTTGCGAAATGCACACCGCGCACGTTAGAAACTGGATGGAAGTGTTAGCGCGGAGTACGGGCGTGTCCTTGTCACACTTGCCTACATTCTGCGGCCGGATCCCGCCTCCCGCGGCCCCCGCCTTGCCCCGCCACGCACACAGGGACAGACAATGCAACATTGTGAGAACGATTAAAAAAAACAGTAGATTACATAAATACTACCTAATACAACTATAAATCCAGAGAGAGATAAGCGTACCAAGTTGTAACTTTCGTCATCGAATATTAACGGCATTCGCGTGAATTTTAAATAATGCCCATTGAAACGCCACTTTCTTGAGGCTGTTTTTGGGGTCAGCAGGAGAACTGTACAATGCATTGCAATAGAACCGGAACAAACGGCATAAAATGGCTGTGGCGACGTGACGCTCGTCGACGCCGCAGTTTCACTTTTCATCATGATCGCGGTGAGAGGCGAGACCTCAGCGGTCCAAATTTCACAACTGCAGCCGAAACCGACGCGCGAGGGTAATCTTTACACGAATCGCCACAATCCATTTATCTCAACGAAGTAACTACCTACCATTATATTATGGTGAGAATTAAGAGCCCATTGTAATTGAATTGGAATTGAAATGCTAAGATTATGCTTGAAGACGAAGCAGTAAAATGTAATCATCGTTATAAAACGAATAAAATGATAGAACCAAAACTAAATTCAAGGGAATCACTGAAAGCTAACCTTCGGGGAGAGACGGATCCGGAAACATATCAAGACTACTGTAAATTAATATTATTAATGTCAATCTTAAAAGCCAGTTGTTGATATTTAAAAAGCAGAGACGGTGATTGAAGGAAACCTGTTTTGCTCTCAGAGCTTTAGTGGGGAGATGGGGCCAACTTAATATCTGATGTTAGAAATACAGATACAATGGGCAGCTTGTGATTGATCGGGTTCCACAAAGTCATCGATATAAATTGTTGCACGTTCTCATTTATTGTATCATAGATAAGATTGAAATTCTATTCGTGATTGGAACCAATTTCGCAATGACGGACCGGACCACGACAAAGTGAAAGTTTGCCAACATTCGTTTTCTTTCAATCCGACAAACTTGGAAGTTGAGCTGTGCTTAGTTTGTTTTTTGTGCAATATTTGAGGAGTAAAGAACCAAGTAAATCCAAATAATTTGGAAGAATTACTGCTATAAAAATAATACTACCTGTAGTAACAAAGGAGAGTCGAGTTTTGAATGGTGTTTGACCCAAAAATGCCAACAGTGCTGTTCTATAATCTGGATTTGTACCCACAAACCATTTGACATAAGTTGTATAGATGATGGTGAAAGGGCCTAAAGAGAGTCTTTGGAGGCCCTTAACTAACAAAAACAAAGCGATCACACAAATATTTTCGTCTTGTACTATTTCAAGATGTGCGCTTGTTCGTATTAGGAATATATTCGCCAGCAAAAATAAATCAACGAAATTCAACATGTTACGCTTACAACTGATACTTGGCGCGGGCACCACCTGACACAGTGACCTAGTTTCAAAATGGAATGCCACACACACTAGCTAAAGTGATATCGAACAATGTGCCGACGCGTCGCCATGAAGCGAGACCAAAATAATCAATGTAGTTGATGAATTTATACTTGCTAATGACTAACTTTCGTTTCTATCACTGGTGGAGCTCTTGAAATCCGCGTCAGTAAGGACATGTTAATAAAAAAAATGTATTGAGGTATACCTCTTTATGAGAAGATTCAGACGCTAGGCGTTTAGAAATTAACGTTCCTAGGCGTACTCGGCTAGGTTAGCCAGCATCCTTTGTCGGGCAGTAGGGCGGCAACATGACCTGCATTCTGATGTCGCAAGTAAAAACGCCTTCGGTCTGTCACCGAGACGTTGATTTACCTTGCCTTGCTGCTAGATACCGAATCAATGTCATTTCTTGTATAACTTATTATTCAAAGACTACTCAAGTTCATTCAAACGAAAAAATTAACGAAATTGCGACTTTAAAAAAATAAACACTTTTGTCTCCCTTAAGAAGTATAACAAGATACTACTCGTAACAGGTATCTAAGCGTAAATAAATTACGAAAACGCAAGCCTACCTCAAGTGCAATTTCTCAGTAAAGAGTTATTTATTGCGGCTACCATATCGTTAAATAAACATAAGGACATCGCCTCGCTTTTCCTATAGGCCTGGAAGTTCTACACTGGTTTACATTCCGCAAGTGTTTGCGTAACATGCAAAGAGAAGGCGCGCTGGCGGTGGTGGGGCCACACTTTCTCGTGGCCATGCGTTTGCTTTCGTTGGTGTTGTGGCCCGTTATCTCATTTGGCAGGTGCAGGTATGCCGTCTTCGTCTAGAGAAAGTGTTACAGCAATAATTTTATTCAATATTATGCAAACTATTTCAATTTAAAACGTCTTTACCCAGTAAATCACTGCACATTACGCATACAAACGACCAGAAATTGCTTATTACGAGCTTGAAGCATGTTTATTTTGCTAGTTTTACCCGGGGAAATCACGATACTTGGGAACGATTACCTACTCACCTTAGATCTGACTTTCCTTCAACCGACCCGAAGGTTATTCCACCGAACAGGGAACAAAAACCAATCGCAATTCTTGGAAGTGAATAGGATTTTTGAGTACTGTAGTCGCCGCTAATAGCCGGCTGATTGTAGCCTAGTAGAGTCAGTTTAGCAGCATGACAAGTACTAATGTTGCCACGCCACTGCGGCTACGGAAGGTCACCTCCATTTTGACCGGGCAAACGTAACCACTTATTACAGTTTTTATACAAATGCTCAAGTTCAATGTGTTTCATGATTTGTCGTAGCACCAGTTGACAGCGTCAAATTCAATGCTAACTCAATGCAAAATTAATACTAGTCTTATCGGGTTTCCTTTCGAGGGCGATGATCCTACGACCACCTGAATCGGATAATTAATGCGTTTATCATCATTGTATCCGTGGCCAAAAATGGCAGTGTAGTATAGAGATCAGCTATCGTTAGTGATGGTAGAACAGCGGCCAAGTTCAGCGATGACCTCACGGCGGGGCGCGGGGCGCGGGCGGGCGACGCGTTAGCTCAATCACACCGGACCTTGTTTTTATAGCACGAAAAAACGCGCCCCGACCTACATCAACGCTGCAAAAAATCGCCGCTTTCGAGCTGACCGAAAATAACTTACGAAACATTCAAATGGAAACGTTCGCAGCTACCTACTTACAATTACTTTTAAATCGCACACTCATTACCATATGGCATTGAATCTCTTTCATCTAGCAGAAGCAATTTGAAAGGCATGTTAGAAAATTGATGCTTCCTATAATGGCGGCTTTGTACTAACGGCAGCTACATTCTTGTTCATTCTGGTACAAATGAAATCTCTACATGCTGTTCAATTTTCCATAATTACTATACCCATTAAAAAAAAGCTAGCAAACTTAAAGCACGCGCGAATTCTTCAGGCAGGACAATGTAGGTACCAGAGGAGTCCGCGGTACAAAGCGGGCTATGCTGTACCACAAAAACTAATGCAAACGAGACAAAAACTAATGCAAACGAAACGAGCAATAAATATTAAGATCGTGCTTTGTTTTCGTGAAGCATATTAATAAACAAAATATCGGCATGAATGCTGGTGCAGATTCAGAGCCGGCAACTGGCAGCAAGGTCGTTCTCAATGCTACGAGTGTGCCGGGTGTAGCGAGTGTGCACAGCGGCGGCGCGCATGCCGGCCGGCCGGTGACGGAGCCTGAACGAGCCGAACTTGCCGCACTATACGCACATGCAACGCTTTCATGACACCCGCTGAATTATGAGCGCGTGATGTCTTGACGTCAAACACTAGTGCAGAATTTGCAAACCAGTTTGTGACGCTAGGAATTTACCGTAAAACATCTGAGAACTTCCTGTCAGCTCTCCAGAAATAACCAACATGAGTCACGAAACACGAATTTTTTGGAACTGTTTACTATTTTTTGCCTTCAGTAGTGGGATGGAAAGTATTACGTATTACGTCAAGCTGTTATTAGTGTATTAATTATATGTTCTTGTGACGAGCGAGCGAAACATCCCCAGCACAGCCAAAGAACCAATGTCACCTCCCGCCCGGCGCCATTAACCGCCTCGATAACGACCCCTGTGCCACTTCACCTAGACAGCCTTCGCGAAAGTTGGACGAATCAATAGCTCCGCTACTTTCAGTATTTTATTTGACCTACCTTTATTACCTATTATTTAAGGGTTAAAGTTCGAACGAAGAGAACTTTAAGAATTTGATCTTGGAATCTATATTGTACAGAGAGTAAACAAAATATTATTCCTCCCTTAATTTTTTGGTGGGTGCTCCTACACGTGTATGTATCTATAGATAATTGTTTTGACAATCTTGTTAGTCCCGTCTTTGTCTGTCACACTTAATTTGGTTAATAATACACGTGAGTGGGTGATAGAAATGACCTACAACGTACTTACAAAGATCTATTTTGAGTAGGATCGTCGAAGGTCGGGCGACGCGGGTGAATACACCTTGTATCTGGGGTGCGTTTCGGGCAACAATGACGTACACCACAGTAATTTTCTGGTCGTTCAATCATTATTCATACTTGTTCACAAAAATGAACAATAATTACCAAAAGCAAAATCATATAGATAGGTACCTAATATAAATGTTAAAAATACACCTTAACAATACCGGGCAGGACGTCCTCCAGACTAGAAGCGAATGGCCACCCTAGTGCGGGTCACAAGGTCTAGAATAAATTCCTCAAATTGATCAGTCCTGCCAGTTCTATGAGAATGTTCCCGATTCTGAGCCTAGCTAAAAATGTGCGAAGTGTCAGCAACTGGCGGGTGTCGAGTGGCGGGTCGTAGCTCCCAAGTCAACGGTCTGCGTCCGACCCCGCAAGGACGCCCGGCTGTCACTGCCCCAGCCTTCGACCCTTCACCTCGGAGCCTGGATTGTACTAGGTAGTCTACGAATTTGAGACATTACTTTTCTGCCGAAAGTTGAAAGATCGCTGAACTTATGCGGCTGCGTCTAGTCTTAGCTTCTTATATCCTAGCAGCTAAAGGTTTAGAATTCAGAACCGGAATTCTTCACAGAATACTGTGAATACTTAAAACGAAATGTTAATAATCATGAGCATGACATAGGTACCTTCTAAATAGATAATTTAACTTCTATTTGACCAATCTTGGCTGTGTTATGAGATATCGCCGCAAAAAATGTGTAGTTGTTTGGTTCAAGTTTTTTAAGTACTCGGAAGCCCTTGAGAACTTAAGGGCCAAGGTTTCCGCCTATGAATTATGAAAATCCTGTTCTACTTTGTAACATACGAATTGTTCTGCTAAATGATCTCTAAAAGACTGCGCAATATTTCTGGTTGGCTCGAGAATTGGCAAAAAATGCTAAAAACTCAGTATCCAGATAGTTGGTATTTGTTTATACGAGTCAGTTTGTTTCTTTGCTAGTGTACATCTAGTGACTCTGTCAGCGAGCGTCACTAGAAAATATAGAACTGAAATTATTACGTAAAACAGTACAAACAGCGTCCATTTGTCTTTCATTTGCATACCCAACTGTTTATTACTGAATAGGCTGATCTGCGTCATCACAGTCATTGGCAGCATAACATTGTTAACGTATTTGTATTCAGCCTGACATTGAATCGCTAAGCCTACCGGTGGCCTACGTTTAATTTGATAGTTTTTGCATGTTTAACCTATTGTATTGTGTACTCATTGTACTCGTGCCCGTGAATGACACCTCGTCATTACGATATTCGGTCGCACGCATCAGATTCAACCTTGATTTTCATTTCAACGTAATATATGCTACATGAAATATGTACATAATCCATGGATAGATTAAAACTAATTGATATTAAAACGGGATTTGAAAAATGAAAGCCCAATGGTAGTCAGTTCTGTGACGAAAGACCTACGTACAACGACAGTCGCAAATCAAGTAACCTAGCCGTAGATCGCAGTGACGCGGCAGGCGGGGTGAACGGCTCTCCTTGTGAAGGTGATGCAGGGTGATAAGACTGGCCGAGATCATTGCCTCGTACACACGACTGTTCAAATGTCTGCACGTGTTTGTGGGTCGCCGCCGGTTGCGCAATACCCTCCCTCGAACTTTGGGGGGCGCGGTGTTGGGCCCTGTCTAAGCAATGCCATCTCATGAACTTAATAGTGCAAAGGTCAACAAACCAGTCTAGACTTGTTGATTTGATTCTAATTCACTCTTAAACAAATCACTGAAGTTACGTAATTTGAATTCTCATAACTTTTAAATAAAATATAGGATATTGTGAGACATTTAAAGTTTTCGTTGCTTGGCATAGATAGAAAGGACTTCCAATCGATGTCTATTGCATATTGTTATTGATCTTTCCTAGAATGGTAAACCGTTCATGGAAATATCGATTTGTGGCTTAGACAGTACTGTACGTAAACGACAGTAAAGTAATTTGCAGGAGTGGACTAAATTGCGGCTCGGTTTTAGAATTTAAAATCGTTTTCGAATGTGACTTGTGACTGGACAATACTTGGCGTAATCGAAAAAGCTTTTATGGTCTCATAAAAGATTTTGTAAGGGATTGTGTAATTATTGTTTTTTTTTCGGCAGGTCACGCAAACGTGGTCCGAGCAGCTCCTGCGACCTGGGCTACGGCGAGCGCGATGAACAGATGAACGAGTGCAACGCTGCGCTGGTGCTGATGTCACTCAGCTGCTCGCCGAACTCGCCACGGCCCAGTAAGTGCACGCAACACGTCACACTGGACACTTCGGCGTTACTACCTCACTGTTACGGCTGCAGCTTCTTCAGGACACTGACACGAAGCTGCAGCACTCTCACTACACTCACTGACTAGGTACAGCATTTGCTTCTACACTAACTTGGACAATCACTAAATATTCATATTTAATCTGAAATAAGCATCACATAAAATTATATTGTAACCCAAGTCGTGGAACGAGGTGTGCTGATGTTGCGTCATAGGCACGGTCATGCTACGCAAACGCAGATACTTATAGAGATACGATTGACGATGACCATTTACATAATGCACTATGCACCCAGGCTTGTGTATTACGATATGGAATGTTCCTAAGCGAGGAGAACATTCTCGAAAACTAATAACCTATAAAGACTAGCAGTGAATATTACATAAACATTTGCGAATAAAGCTAACAACGTTTGTTTAAAATAAAATAGAGGTTTCGACACTTGGGTCCAGCTTGTGTTTAGTGCAAAATGTATGAAACGTGGGAAATGTCTAGACAGCCAGTCTAGACTGTGTCTAGACGGGTATTTGGTATACGTCTCTCTCGTGATGAGTTCCCACCGAATGGCTCCTTCTTACTTAACTGAGCATATCTATCCTGTAATACTGTAAAGTTTAGAAATTGTTCTGAAACATTTTATACTCTTGCATCTATTAGTCACAGCTTGGTTGGTTAGCATGAATTTTGAATGTAATTTGAAACGCAGTCTGGTTTATTATTTGATGCAGATTTTCGAACATTTTCATAACTAAGCAAGTTGGAAGCTGTGCATTAAATTGCGCAAAACAGGTGACAGGATGGAATTACTTTAATAAAATTACATGCTATAGAAAACCTTGTCATTCCAATTACGTTGCATGATTCGTTACTATATAGGCGTTCACTTGAAAGCTGCTTAACTCACATACATGCCTCGATCACAAAGCCTTTGTTATAATACTGCTTCGTACATAAATGGTTAAATCCATTTCAAAGTCAATAGATCGTAAGCGTTATGACTGCAATAGGTTTTTTTCTAATATACGGTCATAACATAACACGTTATTACGCAGAAATCAATTAAGCACACAAGTTCATATGGGTACTACTAACAGTCAGTTACATTAATTGTTATTGGTTCAGCACTGTGTTAATGAGCAGTATACTGCTGAGAAAAACAACTTTATCACGTTTGATTGTCACATTAGTGATGCATGATTAAAATATGTTTATAGATATTATGTGAGACTTTAGCTAATATACGATATTCATTTTGCCATACCTCCTGTCAATGCAACATTAATTTTGAAGGCTTGTTCATACATATCAAGGCATAGTACAAGAACAAGTGAGTTCAGTCTATTGTGATAAACTATTAACAATGAATACAGTCAGAATCTTGCTATGCTGTATAATACATAAACGTCACACTGCCAAAGAATATTCTTAAAATTCTGTCGATGCGCATTACGCAACCATGAGCACAGTTCGCAGCAGTAAAACTTAACGACTCATCTTCTGAGGCATCTAACACGAGCGTGTGAGCCGCTATGCGCGAGCGCAGGCCTGCCACTTGCCAGTGAAAGTGACTGTCCGCAATTCCGTTTCGTAATTTATTGTATTTAGTTTCTTTATACCGTTACGGCTAAGGCACGCCATCTCAATTCGGCTTCGCCATTGATTTATGATTAAACATGCTAGCATTAACATTACATTATCTACGCAGCCGGTGGTTTCTCGTGTAACCACATAACTGTGCTTGGATAAGTAACACTGTTACGTAATAGCATTTTCTAGATGTTCTACTTTTCATAAAATTTCTCTTCTGCACGTACATAGGTCGAACCGAACATGCGTTCCGACAGGTAGTTTAAAGTCAAATTGAAAATAAACAATCCGCAGAAAGACATTACACATAAAATGGCATAACTAGTTGGTTAGGTTGTTGTTGTGTATCTAATAGCCTTAGGCTACTAATCACCCAAATATTGTAACGTCTTATACTGCATTCGAACACTACCTATATTTTTAAACCTCATACTAACGAGAACCTAACAACCCTGAACTATTTTAAACTGAACCGAATTTAGATGAGATGACCTGTATTTAAATATAACTTTTATTTTTCATTTCATAATATTTAAAGCTTACTATCGAATCAAGAAGTTGAATATTTTTGAATGGACAATAGGTATTATTTTAAGCGTCTAAAATAAATATTTTTATGCAGATGCAGTTTATAACAGAAAATGTTTATTACAGCAAAACAAGCTTTCATGGCATCAAAAATATATCCTTTCCGTATTATTGTTCAATGATTGTTTATAAAGGTATGAATAAGAAAAAGAACATTCAATCCAGGGGTCGAGTTATTGTATTTTTTTTGAGGTTTTGTTGATGTTTGCGCAGGCGCCTGGGGCGGTCGTTCGTCGGTGTCTCCGGGCGCGAGCAGCAGCTCGGGCTCCTCTTGGCGCTCCGGGACCCCGTCTCCGCCGCCGGCCTCCTCCTCGTTCAGCGATGAAGGCATTGCCATGGATTATGAGGATCTACACCCACGCAAGAAGAGGGTAAGTCAATTATATTAAGGAGAATAAACGATTCATTTCTTATTGACGTTTGCTGCAAGTGATTCAATGTCGTCCACACGGGTCACATGAAGTCTTTATACAATATCTTTGTATGTCGAAGCTTACGTGCCTTATATTTTCCGTGGTTTAGCTTTATTGTGATGTGGCATCAAACTCTGTCCAGTAGAAGTGAAGTTGTAACAAACATCCATTCGTACATCATATCAAGCTTTTGCAAGAACGATTTGAAGCAGAATCGGAAACTATGTTCACTTATCCACAAATACATTATCTGAACTGGCTTTACCAGTACATTAAGCTTATTCCCTAATGCATATTTCGCAATTTGAATGGACTTCTAAGCTAAACGTCTGCACTTCATAGACGTTTATTTAGTTTGTTAAATTGGTAGTTTATATGTTACAATACTTACATCGTCGGTTTATCAATCATACATACAATTAGGTAGGTAGGGATTAACTAGTAGTACTTAGATAACCAAGATGGAAAGGCGAAGATTGGGCCAAACCGGTACAAATAATGCTGTAACTCTGGATTTGCAAATATGTAAAGTTTTGGGACATTGGACATAAATATATCATATCCTGGAGTATCCAGGTGAGACAGTCCTAGAACATGGAAAATCAGCACTGTTGCAATTAGCTACGATCCCATTTCATGAAGTTGCGCATCACAAAGAAGCGTAACGGTCCGTCGTGGAGTCTAAACTCTAAATTACGCAGATATGTCGTGTGGAACGTGCCCAGTCACCAGTGCGGGCTTCAATTAGACCGTGACATACTTCGTGCTCGCTTTCATAAAGTCTGCCGGAGGTGTGGGCTAGCTTTGTTACTCTCAAGGATCGCCGATCTAAAGATTAGACCGAACTGCACAATTGTAAGCTCGGAGCTTAGTTTAGCAAGCGTAGGCGGCGCTCTACCGCGAGTAATAGCTGGAATTAGATACCTACTTACCTCCTATAGAAGTCACCTTGCATTTTCTTGGTATGAGACAGCTTCAAATAAATAGCTCTGGACCCGAAGGACATTCCTTGCGTTATGGCAATTAGAAACTAGAACCAACACGAATATCTGTCACATCAACAAATATGTGCCGATGCAGAAATCGGACCCACGACCTTTTGAGTCTCAACCGCCTTACGAGGGCGGTAGGGACTGCACTGCGCTAAACGGGTCGTCAACACAGCGTCGTTGATGCAACACAATGTGAAATTAATCATTTCTTTAAATACTTTTATCTTGCTCACTTATCTATGTTCAGACTTAAAGTAAAAAGTCAGCAAGATATTAACGCATAATCATACAAATAATTACAATAGAGCCAGATATGGGATAGTGCATGATTCACAGACTGACTCACTAAGAGGATCCAAGTGGCGATTCGCACTCAGTAATCCTGTGTCATAGTGCCGTTTCCTTTGTTATCTAATTTCCTTCATTCAGTAACTATTTTGTATATTATTCTTGATAGCAAACAACTCCACTTTCACCTAACAAGACACCTGTTTGCTGTCAGTAAATGCTATTATGTCACGTCTGTTAGGTATCTGCAATTTCTGTTCCTGGTTTCGCAAAGCCTGCACGGACTTTGGTCATATTTTGCAAATAGTGATTACGGTCGGGCTTGGTATTTGAGTGTATAGTTGGTAACTACTTGCAACCCGAAAGAAACATTGTAAACTGATATCAAATACACACGGTCTTAAAATATGCAGTGAACTTGTAAACAACATCCACTGTTATTGGGTACAAAACTAGTAGTAATGACCCATAAAATGTAATTACCTATCAGTTTACAAAGTCGTGTCGAAGATAAGAAGTCAGTGACACACAATGCATATGTTTACTGAACTATTTGTTGGCTTTGTGTACACGTGTTGCAAATAACAAAATGATGGATGGGTATTAAGTTATCCAGATACATCTAATTCTTTATGCACTTGCATTTTACTTCAAGAACAGAACAAATGAAACACATAATGCATCTCTTCAATCAGATCGAATGATATAGAAGTTATTTAAGTGCTTCAATATTCTTATCTTTTTCATTGAAATAAATATTTTTGAAATGTTTATAAAGCATTTTGTGGTACAGTGCAAATGCTCCAAAACCACAAAGTGCATTTTAATACACCAATCATAGATCGCTTTAGAAAATCATTAAAGACAACGTCTCGGTGGGCGACCTTCGATAGCTAGTTGCCTTATTTACTGCCATTAAACTGCATGTACCGGTCGTAGAATTTGATCAGACTTGTAGATATTGTAAATACTTTCTTCCTAATTTTATAAAACCTAAATACGTAATAGTTAGGTATGAGTAGTTTGCACAAAAAGTTTTTTCTTATATTAGCTATGAAACATAGTTTTAATCCAAATCGTGCGAGACGAGATCATAAAAACTAGAATCGTATATTTTTATCAGGAATTGCAAGTGACCTTCCATAATTCGAAATCAATCGGTTCTCCGAGATTGTTCGATTGCAGCGTGTGCTTCTCGAATGCACACGGCTACATAGTTATATGTAGGTATTTATGATTTACGTTCCACGTGCATGGTTCAGTGTGTCGTGCAATGTCAAGGCGCAGTGCCGCGGTTGCGGTTATGCAAGCCATTGTAAAATTGTCATAAATACGTTTATGAGTGCGTGAACGCTGCGGTGCAATCAGCGTCCGCGCATCATGCTTCTCGTGTTACCAACTGAGTGCCGTGGCTCTGTCACTATGCGATAAAGTGGAGCGCACACGACGCATCGTTGTTACATCTGCTACGATGTTTTTTTTACAAATGATAACTTTGCTTGAGGTTTTTTACCGATAATATTATATTACTATATAATTGCCTCTGGGCGCATTATTATCTAACACTTTCTCGTAGGCATAGAGGTATTAACTGTGCGCGTAGTGGTAAAGGCCAAGCTTGTATGTTTGCGCGTCCCACACCCGCGCTGTGCGTTTCGTACAATTGTCTCTACAATCAATTTAACACTGTATTCTGTGACAAAATCTTAATTGCTATTTGTCATAGTCATTCTCATGTTCAGAAGATATAGGTCAAGAACAATATCTGGCACTCATTGTTTATTTCAAATTTAAATTTCGGTCAGTCATTGTTGACATGCTTTTTTATTAAACAAATATCTCTCGTAATTGTTATGTAAGATGCATTGCCGACTCTGCATTAATAAGCAAAAACGGCAGCACTCAATCTGATCAAGGTAACAAGATTTTATGCATTCCGCTCGCCGAGTCGCCGCTGCGACCTGAGACGTTGACAGATTATAGTAAAGATTGAACTGGCAGCGTAAATTGCTTGAATTTGTCCACGGGGACAGTCGTGATGGGATGTCCCACTTCATGATTACAATAGGTGTTATTTGTCGTATTGGCGAGCAATATTTTCAGGCCCACGCTCGGTAACCTTGTACATACTGTTAGCGGCCAAATGCTCCTCGTGTCGTGGGCGGACCGGAGACGCGCGTGTTACTATTACATAGGTACTTCGCTTACGCAACACCTATTTACACTTCCACCGATAACATCTACGTTCTTATGATCCACAGGTTGCCATTAAATAATTGTTTATTAATGGTCGCGAACATTTCGCTTACTCGTAAAGTTGGTAGGACTCACATGAAATAAACCTGTCGTTCATGATGACGCGTATAGGTAAGTACTTACCTGTTTTAAAATCTGAGAACGATTACGTTATACCAGTTAAGGAAGCCACCGGTTTCAACTTTCAAGTGAAGGGTCATGGTTCTGCAAGGACAAAAAATGAAGAATTACGTAGTAAATAAATACTTTGTGACGTCACCTTATCGATAAGATCATGCGTCGATTATCGTCGTTCGGTTGTAATCTGCCCTTTTGTGGCACGTTGGTCGGTTGTTTGTGTCGTGTCGTGTGAGTCCTACGCAACTCGGGCAGTGCTATGCGCTATTATCGATGCAGCTCGACACAATGGCGTGCCCCAGACGCGGCGTCGCCAAGCTGAATTATCACATTTGCCAAAGGCAGGTTTGCTGGCAGCCAGGTCCGTCAGTCCGTCACCGACCAATCCGCGATTCAACTCCAACGCAAACTCGCGCACTCGTCCAAACTTCTATTCGGGAATCATGCGTGAAAGACAATCCGTTAAAATGAGAAGTATCGCTACTTCTCTTTTACAAATTACTATGAATAGCAAGCTCCCTGCAGTCCAAACGGCATGGTAAACGCAAAGGAGTCCCTTCTTAGATCATTTTTCAATATCCAAATTAACCGGTCTAACTGGCTAAACTTCAAACTCATGCGACGGTGGAGATGATTATTCACCTGTACTCCGCAGAAGCAGGCAGTCACCTCAGGGTCGAAGTCCGTGGACACTGACCTCCAGACAAAGACTGCATCAGGAAGGCGAATGAAATACGGAAAGGAGTGTTAGCTCGTCATTTATTGCATTTCGCGTTAGGAGTGTTCCTTTCGGTGTCAACCAGCCGGCCGGTGTCGGGATTATCGTCCCCGGGGTCGGCGACCTGCACATGTGATCCGTGCGGAACCAGTTCGTGCCACTCGCGGCCACTGGCCATCGCCGCTCTAGCCGGGAAAAAAACTCATTATTACCAAGCCTACAGCTCTGAGCAAGGTTCTTTCCATTTTCCAAGATCTTGTAGGTACTAGAATTTTTATAACTTAATAACCACCTACGTCCCTGTCTTACCTTTATCTACGTCTTCCCAATGGTTCGTGGTTTCGCAGAACCCAAGATATATTGCTTAATATGGTCAAGTTTTAATATTAATTTGCAAAAAACAAAAATGCTTTTTGTATCATTACGAAGGCAGTTGCTCCAGTCAAACATGCATAAAATGCTTTGTTCTTCCGTAATTAGACAGGTAGGTGATTATGATAGCTTATATATCATTTCAATAAATGATAAATAATTAATGAAGCAACGGCACGTGTAGGCGAGAGTGTGAGATAATAATGTTGCCACAAAACGTCAATACATCATGCGCAGTCATTTGTTGCTTGTTAGCAGCTGGCGAGCTCGATGCTAAGTCTTTTGTATAAGTGTAGTGTGACGTCACCCCGGCAGCTCGCAGCTCGCAAACCTTGGACAAGGACACAGCTATTAGAGCGAGGCGAGGTCTTGCCAGCTTTCTGCATGCAATGCAAATATTATGTACTCCTCTCTAACTAAACTACCAACCTACCTATTCCGCAGCTGCAGACGCTACATTCTGTAGATATTTTTAACATGAGACGTGTAACAATGCATTTGCATTGTTCAGTAAATCATCTCATACTCGTATCTGTAAATGCTCTATTTAGTTTCATCAACATATTACGAGTATCTCCAACTTAAACCTGCTTGCAAACCTCATTGAAATGTGCATTACCTCCTAAAGAATAGAATACTCGTAGTAGGTTCAATGTGTGTTAGTCATTGGTTCCCATGGGGTGCTTTGTTCTTTGTAACGCGCAGTGCTAATGTCGACCGGCTGTCGTGATACGAGCCGCCTACCAGTTCCTTGCTTCATTATTCCTTTCCAAGAACGAATTGCAAGCGAAACTATTGCAACGCGACTGTAATAAGTGCCCAGTCCACGGACCTCGAATAGACACAACGCAGCGTGTTAAACTATGAAATTTCCGAGCACCTATTGCGTTTGTTACGACGAAACCGTTGTCATTTGCGGTAATAGAAACAAAGTCGTTTCACTGCAATCATCTTTATATTAACACGTTATACGTATGTGTCAATACAACACACGTTTGCGAAGCTCTAAGGTGTAGATGGTCTGTGTCGACGCAATTATACTTGCATTAGAAGTTACTTACTGAACAATTCGAAATTGTTCACAGAAACTCTCGGATCATAGCTGGAAATGAGGCCAGGCAAGAGAGCAACATCACACAAAACTCAGTGTAAACCAGTGGTTAAGTGATGCCGAAATAGTCATACTCGTATAGGTACTGCAGCGGGCGTCGCTTGTCAATTCGACATTGAACATTGCGACACATGCATTAGTTGATAACGATATCTATCAGTACCGCACGTAATCTGACCGCGAAGACAATAATATGTTTTTCGAGCGAAACTTACCTACGTACCAAAAGATATAAATACTCGTATACCTACCTCAATCTCTTAAAACTTGATTACAAAACACTAATGACGTTGTGTTGCCTGCCGATCCAATCACGTCAAGAAAGTGAATCATGAAACTAAGGGGAATTACAATATTTGTGGTAATTTGATTGCTATATGTAACTACTATTACTCAATTAAATCAACACTTTTGTTCTTATCATTCATTTGAATACGTGATGAACGCCACTGTTTTACAATTAAATGTAGGTGCAAGGTATGCCGATGCAAAAACCACAGAGTATCAAAAATACGAATTATTAAATCACTAATTCTATAATGAAAAGATGATGAATTTTTTCCGCTCTAAAATAGAAGGTAGCTGACCATGTACCTTGAGCTGGCAAATTAATAATATGAAGTAAGTACGTCCAGTCAAGATCACCAAGTAACATTAAAGCGAAGAATCTCGTGCATAAACGCAGATTTACGAAATGGCATTGCCTGAACCTTGACAAGCTTGTCGCTGGTGAAATGTCACCCGCCAACAGATCCGATGCCATGCTACACACCTACATCCGGTACCAATTGTCTAAAAATAATAACACGAGTACAATTCTAAGTGCATACACTCTACGCCGAGATGAAAACTCTACTTCTGTGGTTATATTTATCGGCGGCACGTGTAACCTCGCGCACTGCAAATCATCACGCGATAAAAATAAATTAGAAATAGGCAACTAAACTAATTTAGAAAATAAAAATTTGCACTACTTAGGTTCAATCTAAAACGATTTTGCCTAGTAGTCTCTTGTTATGGTGTTAATTAATCAAAAGAATGCATCACGTTATGCTGAAGGTTCTAGAGTAGAATGTTTGTAATTCTCGGTGAAGCCAAAAGAGTATCCATTATCGCCTTATAGCCCAGACAAGGTGACTTAGTCTTTAACTTGTTAAATGTCATTTTGATTTCAAGAACTTCAGATTTCTTCAAATCTCCTTATAAACATGGGCTATGTTTGATTTGTGCGAATTAACTCTAGTTTCAAATTATACTTTACAATTTCTTTAATTAAAAATACATGTCCAGTGGTGTTCCAGGTAACACCAAAAACTGGTAAGAAAGAACCTTAAGTAGTAGGGCCTATGCATTTTTTTACATAATTGGGGTATTCCACAATACTCATACGCAGCAATTCTCACCTCTACCTTTCTCGAGTTTAGCAAATGTTTCACAGCAATCAGTGGTCACAAACTTTTTGGCCTTGTCAGGAAATTGCACTAGTTGAAAATTGACTTTTATCAATGCCTTAACACGCATTTATCATTAACAATTTCTTAATATGAATCGGGTCTTGCTCTATATGTAATACGCACTTAAAAAATACGAACACGCACGCAGTCATAAGACGTTCTTGAATTCGACGACAACCATATTGCGCGATGTAGCGAAGGCCACATTATCGTCTCCACTGATAAAACACGCCAATTGTTATCTGTATAGGCGTCGAGGTGACTTCCGTGTACCTCTCACGGCCACTGTAATTACTTCGTTAATTAGAATCGTCGTTCGTCACCGTTTCATCCAGGAAAGACAGTCGTTGTGATAATAATACCCTGCCTTTTATCATCTCTCGCCGTAGGGATACCGCGATGAATAGCCACCACCCTCCTCTTCAGTTGTAAATTGTAATTCCTCGTTTGCAGAAAGACACCTATTGTAAAATTCATAATTTATTACCATTCTCTGCGGTTATTCAACTATCTGGAAATAAACGCACCTGCAAATAAATATACCTAACAATGCACTTGTTCATTTATACCAAACATGTTACTACCTAAGTCTTTTCATTATTAATTGAATTGAAATAAGTTTAATGAAGAACTGTTGTGCTTCGTTCTTTCTATTGTCTTTAATGTAACTAAAATGTACTTTTCAAAATCTGGTAAAGCGTTCATATCTTCTTGGTATTTTCCAGCGCGTGTAAGCCCAGCTCGAACAACTTGCTTATCGTAATAGTGGCAATAGAAGGCGATAAAGTTGTTGATAACAAGAGACCAGGTAGGCGTAGCAGAGATCATGACGTCGCAGTTACCTCGAGCCGTGTCGTATCTAGTGTGAACTATCGAACCGATAAGTGTAGCGATAAGCACGGCAGATTGCCGGCACGGCGCGGCGCGGGCGCTGCCGGCGCTCACGTGAGATCAGAAGCGGTGCGCGTGCGCAACGTGACCGCTAACCGCGAACACGACAATTTGTTTGCTTAGCCTTTGCCAGACCTTGGCGGCGTGTTGAGTATTTACTACAGACATATAGAGGCTGACGCTACACACATTCTTTCACACTGCGGCTGCAGCGGAAAGTAAGCAGAAAACCAAAAAAATGCTAAATAATCCTTTGTTACTCGTACTTTACAATACATTTTAGATGTCATTTTTCCTTGATACGCTAACTGAGATGTTATAAATAAATACAACTTAATAGAAGCAAAAAAGACTACTGTCGATCCTAGACAGAGCCGGCTTCCGCCTAGTGACAATCGTAGCGCTATACACCGTGATATTTTTACTATCACACTACATTATTATCTATGAGTGCTAACAGTAAACAACGTACCAACCTAGCTTTGACGCAAGCCTCAAGGTTCGCGCACACAATGTGTTCGGCCGAATAGAGCGGCCTTCGCGCGCTATATTTAAAACGCGGAAGACATTGCGGTACTAGAAGCTCCCGCTCAGTAAACAGTTATATTAGGAGTGTAAATGTGATGGCGGCATCGGCTCTATAGCAGTTGGCAGTCGTGGAACTGGTCTGCTTGCCGGGAACGCCACGCAACGCGCGCGTGTGCAATCACCAGATTACACGTTGTACTATGACCTCCATGCGGTATGCCGTACTAGTTAAATAGGCCACTGACTATAATTAATTCGTGCTTCTAATATGCCTTTTGTAATAACAATAATGTTGATGCTTCGATTGCTTTATTAGGAAAAAACAATGGCGTTAATAACCACAGCATTAAAAATCAGAAAAGCTACAGCCAGTCAGTAAACTGGATTCCAATAGGGGCATTAGCCCATAGTAACACGAGTAGGGACATTACACTCGATTTTTTCAACAATGGCATGCATAATCTACATTAAGTTACATAATTTATTGAATGACCGCACAATGTGGACTTTTAAATGTGCTAATGTATGGTATAGGACATCCGGTGCGCGGGGGCCCGTCCCGACCCGCGACCCCAGCCCTGCGCGCCGCGCCGTGCCGCTGTCCCTGCGCCTGCGCGTCACCGGCCTACGGCTTTGTCAACCAATTACCGGGCAATTTAGAACACATTACATAATCACAGATAACAGGCGATATGAGCTGCTGTGCTCTGGTTAGACATTATCACACATTATCGCCGACATTGTTTATCATGACAGCCATCTTGACCGAGGATGCCTAAGGATACGGGATCTAACTAGTCAAATTCTAGTTTGAAGCTGGATCGCGTCGTAAAAAAACGACGCGATCCAGCTTCAAACTAGAATTCTAGAATAATGTTTTTAACTGCGCTTTGATTATCTCATAATAACCTTGTGATATGATAGTTGATACATCGTGACTGTTTATTTTCCAATAGATAATAACATTCATTTTCCACAACACTAAACGGAAACAAACGGAAAATTACGTAATGAACAGAACTGCCTCGAAAACACGCTATTCCTTGAGGGAATACTTCATGGTTATAATTCTGCATAATGGATTTTTCATTCAAATATTCGTCTGATTGTTATCTTTCTAACAAATAAACATTCTCATTCTTATAATTTCCCTGTAAACTTCAGCCACGTATAAGTATATTTTTTTACATTTCCGGATTGGAGCCGCTCAAGACAAAGTGCAATTTGCATCACGATATGAACATAAAATATACATACACAGTCATTTAAAATCACTTAGTCCGCAATAACAAAGTAAGAGAATTGAGTGATGATTTAGCAAATAAAAACAAATCGTTTCTTGATACTATTTATTTTTGGAAAGTAGATTAGGCCCGTTTGGTAAAAGTCATGTTACATACCGGAATCTCACGACCAGAAATTTGCGTTTCTTTCTTTGTCCTTTCGGAAGAGTGTTCCTTCACTACTAGGATTGGAGTAATTTAGAGGCAGAGCTAGTAATCTGACAGTGAAACGAGCACAAATGGGCCGCGTGTGACACCGCGATTGCGATATCGATGTGGGGCGCGAGCTCGAGGCGCGAATGTAGGCCGTGCACACACTTGCATTCGATTACTCCAATATACTCATAGATTCGTCGCAGTAGCCTCTTAAATCATAGTTCCGTAAGGCAATCTGTTTAATTTGTGTTAATGCGACTTATTGTTAAAGTAATGATTACAGTAATTACACTAATATCCGATTTGTTCTTTATTTTTTTTATCTTCTTGCTTAGAAATCGATGTAAATTATTAATTTATTTGTAGTTAGAACAATGGTTATCCTTCAACAATTCACGGAAATAATTAACATAATGTCTTTCCGGCAATGACACTTAATGTTAAGCTGAAACATTTTACTAATTTGAAGCATTACAAAGTTACGTATATTCTACATGATCGTTATTGGGAGTTTAACTAACATCCCATTAAAACTCTACATACTCGTAAATCTGGACAAAGCAATGCCCACATCATACATGTTCGGTAAATTATCGATCGAGTGAGTAACTGGAACGGCAGCTATAATGGTTTATTCGAGTACTCAGTGAGATCGGGTTGTGCAATAGCGAAAATGGGTTACAGCCATCCACGAGTGACCCAGTTGCAACGATTACATTAGGTATCAGCTCCTTTGTGCTAGCGCGTTTCTCTGTGATACAACGCAAGTCTAAATAAGTCGTTTCGTTTACTTTGGCTAATTTGATTGTTCGCTACATTTGCGTGGCTTTAGTTAACAGTGTGGACATAACTTCTCTTTTGTGTTGGCCGCAAAACGATTGTGAAATTCAGTAAAATTTGGCAAAACGGTATTGCAAATTCCTTAAGTATCTATGCGACAATGAAAGGCATATTGCTGATATTTGCTTTAGTAACTAAATCTTCATATTCGTGGTAAACATCGCGAAATACATACATTTGAATAGCATAATGTGTAAATACAAAGTGAACACAGTTTGGGTCCTAAAAAAATTGTAGGCTCATAGTCATTTTACAGTTTTAAATGGAATTTAAAACGGAATTTTATGGGCGGATAGCGTCACCGAGGCCTGCGCGAACTTCAATGTTGTTGTCGCTCTATCTCGCTCTGCGGGTCATCGCTCCACACGGCTCCCTCGTTCTAATAACCCTGCCCATATCTTTTAAATTATCATTTCGCGTAAAGCCAACCAGCACCGTCACTACGCACGTAGCAAATTAATAGCCTATCAAGCCAAATAGAAGCGCGAACGCGAAATGGGCGCCATAAGGTTCATGTACCCTATCCTGACGACCTTGGTACGGTCAAATACCCCGTCCACGAAGACATTGACCAGTATTCGGTGGGTACGTCCACCAGCTGCGGTTACGGTCATTATGGGTGTGTAACCATATTGGGCAATTACTTCTGCTACCTTGCACAATTAAAATGAACAAAGGAAGTGCTACGGTTACTGTTTGCGTGCTACACGACACTTCGCGGGTGGTAGTTTTTATTTGATGGCTGTTTGGTATTTGCCAATGATTGTGACCATCTATTTCGCAATGTTACATAAATCAAAAACTTCTAATACATCTTCTATCCAACTACATATTTCAATAAATTGCAAAAAAATGTAGAGTCATACATTGTACTTAAAGTTAACCAACTAGAGCTCTGAATGATCTAGTTGCTATATAAATTACCTCTGTATGAAAGCTTAAAAAGAAATCAGTATTTCTTGAGGCAAAACGCGCGTTAGTTGCGTCGGCAGATAGATGGGGAGCAATGCGTTTTTTTAACCCGCATCGACAGGGCAATGACACCGAGGCCGGGGCACTGTCCGTTCTTGACAGTTCAAATGTTTACTCTTCACATCTTAAAGGATAGCTTGATTTCTTATCCCTACAAATCCGTATTAAAATAATATGATTTTCTACGTGTATTCACATAATTTTAAGCGGCAATTTACCGTTAGCAATGCTGCGATGACGTCAACAGGCGACGCGTTTCCGTCTCCCCTATTAAAATAACTTAGTGAGATAAAGGTGGACAAAATATTTCGTCGTTTTAGTTTTTAATGTGTCAGTGCTTTAAAAAGTTGAGGTATTGTTGGTAAGTGGGTTCGTAATGACAAAATTACATAGCTATATGCGGCAGCGAGTATCGCCGGCTGGAACAATGGAGCGACGAGTTCATCAGACGCGATAATGAGTAGTCCCGCGGGTTCAACAAACTTCCCATTTTACAAGTAAAATTGTGTTGATGCGATATCGTGTGCGTAACACAAATTTTTCTTATGCTATTTAAATTGCTTGAGTGGCTGCCAAAAACAGTTATGTCACAGACAGAGTATTAAATTTGAAGCAAAATCGATGTTATTTGCGCGTTTACATTCGTTGATTGGGTTTATTCGTAGCAAGGAGTCATTAAACCGGCAAGAGCTGGCGGTGCACCGCGAGTTAAAGAGGAAAAAGTGAAATTGTAACAAGTCAGAACCTGCAGAGGTCGGTGACCAGGGAGGCGGTCCTCCACCGCGATTGGCGACTGCCCCACTCGGCTGATTCATCACTCCTGCTCAGTGCTCACCACCTCGCGAGCGTGACTCATGTTATGTGCACTTATTGCAGTTTCTTGGATGCTCTCGGACCTGATTTTTGCTCATCTAATGTAATCATATCCCACTAGCTAAATATCAAGAGCACTGTCCAAGAATTGTTTAAATTATTTTTACTACATATCGAATTCGTTCAATAAGTTTGCGTAGAATCCAACTATTATCTTCAGATTATTATTATCTGAATTATATTGTGATGTCATGAGGCTCTGAATTAGATATCAGCCTATTCATTTTGATATCTGCTTCTATTTCATATTTAATGTACTAGACCAGAAAACGGTCTCTTAACTGCCCGCTTAAATACATGCCAATTAACATAAAGTTACTAATTTAACAGTCCGAGTGACAATTAGCCAATATAATATTTGACATTGTAAACGCGAATATCACCCTGGTAGACGCTGCTGGTACTGGCAGGCTAATCGTAACTAAAACTTAAGCTCTACGTGGGCGCATCGCCGATGACGCACTTTCACACAACGCCACGCGCTAGCGTCAATTGACGTGTATCACCTCTGACACTCACGTGCTCTACATTACGTTTTGCGCTACTCTATTGAATTATTAGATATTACTTAGGTTCAAGTATTCTTTTAGGTGTTTATTGGTGTAGGTTCATGTTCAGCCACAATTTCACTTACCTTCACGATAGTTGGGGAAATAAATTTAAAAAGTTGTTACAAAATTTCTTTGGCTATTTTAAAATAAATAATTGATTGATGGAAAATAATCAACCATGCTAAACTAAATACTTCCCATTTGATTGCAATAACTTGCGTAATAATATGATAAAACATTTCATTATCTTATTGCGTCTCTTTAATACAAACAGCATGACTCTACATTTTCATAATACTTTATAATTTGTTAAACTAGTAAACATTTTAAAAATAGCATCGAAATATTGTTCAACTTCAAAGATCCTAGTTTCCATTTCATATAATTTCAAAGTAGACCATCATGCCTCTAGTTTAGATACGTGCAGGCATAATATGAGTGGTGCAAGCATAGTAGGTATATGTGCTTGTATAAGCAAAGTGAAGTGAAAAACATGAAGTGACGAGGGGGTAGGGCCGGCGGGTGAGAGGTGCGGGGGGCGGGGTGCCGGCTGAGGGGAATGTTTTGGATCCGAGTTCAATGCATCCGCGACGCCACCTGTAGAATATTCTTTGTGTAGGCACACTCAACTGTGTGCTGCTTCAATCCATGCCATGTACCGTATTGTGCCCTATAACATGTTTTTATCGCCCGTCTTTTTTTATCTCACCTCAACTATAATTATTTTTCAATTGCCGTTATGTAGTTAGCACTATCAGTACAAGATCACGCATCCATAAAACAACTTCTAATAAATTAATTGTATTTTTATTAAGCTGAATTCATTGTAGACATGTCTTAGTATTCTACTTATTGTGTCTAAACAATTTTCGGCAGCACCAGGGGGTATCGTAAGAATGGCGGGTAAATAGTAGGGGTAAAGCCATCGTAGGTTCACTGACCTGCAATGCTTTTAGTCCCTTAGCTTCATGGGGTGCCAGTGCCACTGCATGGCACATTTTGCGCCCTCTCGCTCATCTATAACGCTATCTCATCTAACTCCTTTGTGTGACGAGTTTTGGTATGTTTGTCAATCCGTGTAGCTATACCGCTGAATGAGTTCGCGCCCAATAGTGCGAGTGAGTCAGACAAAAAAATGCCATCAGCTCATTCATTTAATGTTGATATTTTATTGACACTTTCTCTGTTTGGATTGGTACATTCACAATAAGAATCTGAGCCAAATAATATCGTGAATAAAAACGTAGCTCAGATCCTTTGTCCCACGTTTACACCAAGTTTATAGTCAGAAAGTTTTATTTTTTACGGATACGTCCGGCTATTTGTAGTGCTTACTTTTTAAACAGTATCGAGAAAGTTTGTTTGTAAACACAATATGGGACAATGATTGTTTTGAAACAAAGCCCGACGCCGGGCCGGCCACGTGACGAACCCGCGTCGTATATCTCCTCAGTTAACATCTGCATAGAATAAACTAGCATACGTTAAATGTAAAATATGACATTTATATGTAAAACTAATTGAAAACGTATAGGCAACATAAAGTCCAGCTGTGCAGCTGCTTATCTACAGACTGCAATAATGCGAATCTGTATGGGCCTTGTTTGCACTTAGGTCCGTATAAACTGGTAGCCTACATTATCACAACCGCACGCCCATATCCAGAATCCTGCTTGCAATGCAACCTATGCCCTCATTTAGTAAATAATGTAAATTCTCTTTATAACGGCACACTAACTGACGCTTCTGTGCCTTCCTAGACATTTGGCGCATGCAGACGGGCGTTGGATAAAACCAAAACCAAAATATTTATTGGGAGATAGCGATTCTTATTTTATTTAAATTGCACTATAATAATGTACTAAGTGTTAATAAGGGCTACTACATGTATATACCTAATCTTATACAAAGAGGTACTGCCTGTTATGTAAGGTACTGCCTTGCCAATCAACATTTCCACTTGAGTGTTGTGTCGAATGCGCGTGTAAAAGATAAGGTTTTTCTTAAAAATAGCATAGTAATGTTCGTAATTCGTATGTGCCGACTGACGTAATAAACGTTACGATATTTGACGTCATTTAGGTTAAGAATTCGGTAGAGATTTTCTTAGTTTACTTATCCTCTTAAAAAAATATTTGCATTTGAGAAACAACGCAATTTTAATCGTAGCGTTTCTAGCACAAACTCGTAACGTCGTCGTAGCAGTGCTACAATTTCTGTAACGCATGAAGTGCTACAAGTATAGTTTTCTTTTTCTAGTTGTTGCTAAAATATTATGAATTTGACGTTGTTATGCTATAGATTGATATTTTAAATATATGATAATTATTTGTGTATAGAGGCAAATAGCGCTGCATCATCGCCGCCCGTCTGCTTCGCCTCCACCAACATTCTCATAACGACACGCACACCAAGGCAAGAAAGTACCGGCCGGCACCACGCAGCAACGCAACACATCAGCCTTTAAATGGCGTCTTCCTCATTCGTTTCTAACGTTAGAGCGAGATGACACGAAAACAACTTATCTGACCGCGTACTTGAAGTATAAATAAGGAAGGTCATGCCGGCGAGACAGACTTATGCTCGGACGCAAGAGAAAAAGAGACGATATGAAAACAAATCAATATCATCTCGGCGTTTCGCAGTAGAAAGAGACAGCGCAACAACAAACCGGCATTTTATGCCGGTTCGTTATTCATACTAAACAGTTACACGAATATGTACCTTGCCCCTGCGTGCGTGGACATAGTTTTCGACTACGCGCATGTTGTTTACGGTCTTAGAAACAAGCACCTAATTATTTTCTAGATGGTACCGTTGTGAATTTTTATGGGTTTATTACACGGAGGATTATCACTGCTGCAAATAAAATATATTTATTGATTAATACCTACTCAGTTAATTTAATTAGTAAATCCAATACAACATTTCAAAATTTCACTGTTATTTACACTTTAAAATGCCACCATAATTGTGTTGAAATTTTAATACACTGGTTATTGTTACGTTACAAACTACCTATAGAGATGTAGCTTCGTGCATCATTGCACATGTTACATTGTAAGTAAGTATTTATTCAGAATATTGTTATGAAAGTGACCTAAAATGTTTTTATTCATGTGCAGTATTTGGTGAAAAAAATTGCATCCTTTGGTATAAAAAATACGTTGTGATGTAATACATCTCAGTATTTCGCTTCCTCCCCCCTCTGCCGGCCTCGTGCCCTCCCCCTGCTATGGCGGCACGTGCAACCGCGTCCTTTAGCTGTACGCCTCCACAAGAAACACGCGCATATAAAATGAAAACGCCATTTTATTTAAGTCCAGCAAGCACTTAAAAATTGCATTAATCTAGTTTCATTTAAAACTTTGTTCAAAAATCATTTCTGTGATAGGTAGATATGCCCACTTAATTGGTCCGTTGAAGCAGTAAAAATATCAGCAGTTATCTGTGTAACGTAGGAGGACCCACTATAATGAAACAGTTTTTTCTTAATCAAACCGTAAGACCTATTAGGTACCTCATTTAATATTTGAATTGATCATTAAACTACCTACGTCGACTGAGATGTTATAACCCCACTCGACGTTCTCTAACAAAGACAATATGCGCTTACACAACACAAACGCCAAACAGAGCTTTCAACCTCGATCGCCTTGTTTACTCAAACTTGTGTGTTTCTCTGATCTGGACAATGGAAACAAAAGCCTGTGGTTCTGTGATCAATGCTTATAACTTAATACTCGTACCTACTCTTTGTTTGATACCTCTATTTAAGAGTTTGGGTCATAATCCCAAAAGATTTAATAGACTGAATAAAGAAGAAAAACACAAACTAAAATATTACTTTAAAAGATCGGAAAAATGGCGAAGTTCAAGGCCTACTGGCACCAAACCTTAACTATGAGTACTTAGTTAGGTCTGTCTAGCTCTTCGCTTCCACGCGCGGCGTACAGTCATCATCAAAACTCAATGTTCGGACACCTAGGTCGATGCGATAAGGGCCAGAGTTGGTTGGCATTAGTTGAGGCGGTCTGTACACTACATGCATCGGGCCGCAGTGTTGCACACAGCCGGGCCGGCGGCACGTGTAACTCGTCTACATAGCACACAGACTCACCCCGGTTGCAGCTATTCAGGACACCGCTAGGGTTCCCACTAAAAGTGGATTACCCTAGCTTGGCAATAAGTTTAGCTGGACTTTATGACTTGTACATTACGATCTAGGTATTCGCCTTGCACACTCGCATGCAGGGTGAAACTAAGTCCGAGGCATAATCCAATCAAATTGTAGGTATGTCAACTTTTATTCTTGTGACGTTTGGCCATCTCTTGTCGGTTGATATTTAACTAATAGAGTCAGTGAATAACTACAGATGTCGTTAGCGTATTATTTAGCCTTAGAGTCGACCACAAGCAATCGTTTGTAGATGTTAGACATTGCACCAGTTTGCGTTAAAATGATAGTTTCCTAGGCAGCTTGGGCTTCAACTCAAGAACCAGGCACCCGTCAGCCCTACACCTCGGACCACTCTTCGCTCCACAACGCGCGCATTTCAAAACTAGCCGTGGACGTGACGATCGTTCCGCTAGCACGCAAGGACTAGTGTATTGTTCATATTGTTCATTTATTTTATAACAAATATTGAGCTCTATTTTTTGCATAATTGTGCAGTAATCGACTAATTGGAGTTAATCATTATTATATTTATGTATAAATAAACGTCAGAGGTTCATAGCGTCATGACTACTCATGACTATTGTCTTTTCGTCAAATGTATTTCTACGTGTGAAAAAACATATTTTAGCAAGCCTCAAACTGCCATCTCAATGTCAAAAACTACCTAGAAAATGATTGTAGGTATTTGTAGTGAACTAAGTTTATCAAATCTGCTTTAGAAGATTCTCATAATAGATATTAGTGAAACCAATTTTAGGATATTGTTAACCGACATTATATTGGGACCAACACATTTTTCTACCCATCACAAGTTTATTGAAAGCTGAAAGTAGGTCAGTGGTGCAGCGGTGGGAACCTCCCCTATAGCGTCGGCGTCCCGCGTCACTACCCTCCCCCCATGCCTCTCCTCGCCTCCTCTTTACAAGGGAAGGTATCCAATATTGAAATATTCAACCAGTCAGGCAGCATTCGATCTCATATTTTGCTCACAGACTCCATAATCCGAAATCAAAAGGTGCAAGTATATTATGATGACTGTTCAGAAAATCTTAGACTTTAGACACTGATGTTAAAAGTACTCTAGCTAGTTTTGATATCGTGAAAGTAATAATCTGATATCATTATCATAAATAGATCTTACCTATTCAGTAGTTTCAAATGCGAATAGTTACAGGATTTTTTTCCCTATAAAACATACAAAGGGCTTTCAGCAAAATAATCCATGGTGCGTAAAACTCCCTCAGAGTGCGAACCTTGATGGGTGACGCAGTATCGATCCATGTTCAGCCGGTGTTCGAAGGACACCACTCTTAAAGGACCAGTAAATGTCAACGTGATTCAATTGTTTGACAAGGGAGCCATAAAAATACAACATTCCATAAATTCTGACGGGTAAACTTATTCGCGTAGGCGTTTACAATTAACTTTGTAGGTTTGAATTAATGTACCTACTGATTCCTCAAAATATTCGTTGTTAGGAAATGAAATGAATCATCGAATGTAACTAGCGATGAGCAACCGCGTCATCGACTCGTACAGGGAATTAGCCATTAACAGTCAAATCCAAACAATACATGAGTACATGTCTCTTTGTTTTCTGAACAGACTTTTGGAATGACCGCTTCGTGAAGGGTTTGCACAGCAATGCATTTAAGTGGACTGCATACCTTGGCAGTAAGTTTAGTCCTCAAATATGACAAAGAAACGCAACCTTCGTAGACCACCCTTGGCCGTGGTGTTGCGACCTAGATCGTGCCCCCGCACCCCGCACCGGACTGCCCCGTGACCTGACCTACTTCCCGCTGCACTTGATATAGCCTCCGTTTCCAGGCGCAGAACAGCACCCATTTTGTTCGCGCAACCTAATTCACTAAAAGTCCCTGACACAGCTCAGATGTGCATCCAAGGTTCTACCTATTTATGGAATGTTCTAGATATTCCAACTTTAGCTTTTATTTTCAACTCGAGTAGGTATTTTCATCAACTGCAGTCCAGGTTTCATTGATATAAACGCATCTTATAGTAAATTGCAAGTAAATACCCATCACAAGCAGGATTTTGCAGTACGACGAAGCCATCAGAATTCAGTTCTAATTATATCAGAAAGCGGCATAGTAACAGGACGGTTGCCGGTGGCAGCTCAGCCCGGGTGGCCAAAATAATGTGGCATTGGGCAGAAGGTCGATGCAGAATCTTTGGCAAGCCACACAACAGCGGCCCCGAGCATTTGCGCGGCTCGATCATACCTTCAAATCGATTCAGTTACACCTAATTCTTCACACATATGAAAATGCCTGCCCTGTTTATAAAGGCGTGTAAAATCTGCTTACAATTCACGATGCACGAAAAAATACAGAGCTAACCGAATACGCAATCACTATTGTGCTTAATTGGATACAAAGTACTAAAGCTGTTTACATTCTGCGCAAACTTGGATACAAAGCCATTGTATTTCCTGAGAATCATCGTCGATTCCTATCGCAGCCATGCAGTTTCATTAGTGCGCGTTACTATGTAGATGCTGTGATGGTCACGGTATGCGGGTGTGGCGCAGGAGGGCGCGCTGCTGCTGCGGCAACAGCAAGGCCGCGCTTGCGACCTAGAACCATTTCCGTCTCTGTTCGTTCGCTTGTTTTCTGACGATACTCAATAGGTGTACGTATTGTTAGATGATGAAAAGATCTTTGAGACCTTGTTTTTGAGGTTTTGCGAATGTTTCTTATTTAGGTTTTTGTTTCAGGAATATTTTGGTGTTTGGTCTTGTTTTTTTGTTCAACTATAATCTTTGTGCAAAATAGAAACTTGCTTGTGGAAAAAGATCAAATACAAAATTTAGAACGAAGATGTTTCATATTTGTTTTCCTTGTTTCAGATCAATAGCGTGGTGTACCAGTGCACTTGGCGAGGTTGTGGATTCTGCATCAACACATGTGCTGCCATCGAAATGCATATAAGACACATGCATTTGGGGTAAGCAAGTCATTTAGATATTTAACTTTTGTTGGTCATTTACTCAGTAATTTATTAAACTTTAAAACTCAGCACAAATAAAATGAAATAAGGTCGAAAAGGTTTATTCGTAAAGTAACCGTCGCCAAAAGATATAACTTTTACATTTTATTTAACCTAATGAAATGTTTAAACTATGCAAGCACAGTGCTTTACTGAAACTCAAGGTTTTTACCGCCGTAAGTTATTATGCAATATCGGCATAACGTAGTGAGTTGAATGTGATTGGACGAGAGACGAATAACTGGCACGTGCGCCGGGGTCACGTGCGCGCAGATAACACGTGTAGTGCAATAATAATTGCACAACTAGCCAGCTGGCGGACTTGACATATGCATTACCCAGTATATTTCCTATACAAATTTAACGTCTACTTCTTATCTTTAATACATTCTCAAAACTAATGGTTAAGGCTTCCATAACCTTTGAATCAAATCTCTAATCAAACCAGGAAATAGATACAATAAGCATTGAAAAATGATGAATAGAGGAAACCCGTTAAGTAACGTGAATAAAGGTCAATTTCTTCAGTAACACGTAACTATGAGCTGTAAGAGACTTAAAGGGCGTCCCTTAGTGACCCGGAAGCGTCGATGCTTGGCGACAAGGTTGCATGTGCCGAGCGCGCGCAAGGCCGCCTGCCGCCCGTCGCCGCTTACGTAACCCTGCCCTGCTAAATGACGATAATACATCTACGTATGTACTACTCTCGTAACTGATTCTGACTGGCATAAAGTTCATGACGGCCATTAATCAGAAAGAAACCGTTACAATTACTTTACATTGGCCGACTACGCAACTTAACCTTCTACATTTGACTGGCTAAAAAATCGTTAACTTTGCTCGACTTTTTAAACAATACTTAATAATCAGACGGTTGCATAAAAGTACGATTTAATTAGTCTTCGCAATTGTAGCATGTGTGGCCTCATTTGTCTACACGTTTCTCAAGAAATCTTATACAATGAGCCTACTTTAGTTAGAGCTTCAAGGACTTGTATCTGCATAGCTGCATGTATTTTATTTTATGAGGTGCTTACCAGTTAACTTGATTTGCAGGCCAAAGAAAGAAGGAGAGAGTGACCATGAGGAGGAGTTCTACTACACAGAGCGTGAGATGCCGACGCCCGCGCCACCGCCCACGCTGTCTCACCGAGACATGTGCCGGCCTCCGCACGAGGACCCGGAGTACCAGCGACAGCTCGTCGGTTCCTTTAGGTAAGTAATATACCTCTGGAACGAAACGAATGAGTAGAATAAACGCCTTCACCTTGGTGATGTTTTGTATCAAAGAAACATTCGCAGACTGATATTTCTCAAATAAACGCAAGGTTAGGTATTTCTGTATGTTGTGGTGAAGAGAAACTTTTGTGTACCTTCAACCGAGTATAACATCACAATTTTCCATTGACAAGCAAATTTGGTCCGTACTTTTTGAAAATTAAAATGCTTGACGCAAATGAAAATCGATTTTTCTCTCTTTCAGGCAAGGTTTACTCTCGACCATGCAAAATGGTACCGCGAGGCCTATAAGCATTCCCGTTACGCATTCCTGGTCCAGCTCACATTCACCGGTATGTGCACATTCAACCTTTCACTTACCATAATCTACTGTAAAGGGTACTTGGATTGAGGTTAAAAACTATTTTTTGTTTCTACAGAAGCACATGAGGCTATCGGGTGCAAGCGGTTCGCCGGGCAGTCCAGGCCGGCGACCACGCTCCGATAACAAGAAGTGCCGCAAAGTGTACGGAATGGACCAACGCGACCTTTGGTGCACTCAATGCAAGTGGAAGAAGGCATGCACGCGCTTCGGCGACTAGCGTGTGCGCCGTGCGTACGCGCGCCTGACCACACATCTCAAAAACTGAAACAAATCACTCGCCGGGACTGACTTTTGCAAAGCATTCGCGTGTGCGAGAACTATAAAGTGCGAGTCGTGATAAGATTAAGAAAAGAAATGTTTTTATTTAATATAAACAGAGAAATGTAATAATAATAATATAAATAGATATATTGGATATGAATCGCGAAGGAGACATATTTTTGCTCTTCAAATGTGGCTCGTATTTTGACTGCATAATATGGACATTGCCCACGTATTTTTGTAGCGCAGTAGATTCGCCTTTACTGTGACATGCATGCGGAGTCGTGTGTCGCTCTCAGCTGCAGACTGTGAATATTAGCTATAAGGTTATATTTAAGGTTAGACTGACGCAGCTCAGTGTGGAAACTTTTGCCGGGCAAACGACGCGGTTTACCTACTTACATACAACTCACAAGGGTTTTTATAAAAACCTCCTAAACTAGCTTAGACTAATTAATAACCGCTTTCTCATATGTACCTATTCGTTTAAGTGAGAATATGATTTTTGCACTGTGATTACTATGTCCTTGTTTTATGTGATTGTTTTCGTCAACTTCTTAATTGGTTATATATAAATAATAATTTTCAGCTTGAATATATACTACTTATTGTAAAACACAGATACAATACATAATGTGTATATTATTTAAGAAAATCTTATTTTTATATGTGGCTTATTGATTAAATGACTACTTCTGGAAATTAGCAGCTATATTAAAATAAAAGAAGGTATATTTTTATAAACTGTCCTTGGCTTCGTTGATACTTCAAGTAGAGAAAACGTTACAACAATTTTGAAGTCAGTATATTCCGTCCACATTTTCGAATGTGCTTTAGAAAGTACCTACGTAGTGCGCGCACGTAAATGTTTTCACACTGAACTCGACCGCACGAGTCCAAAGCGCACACTCACGCGCACGCATGGCGCATGTGCGCGCTGCCTACTCGCCGGTCAATATTATACTCGACTCGATATAATATTCCAGTCGTAAACCCTTTCAGTGATATTAATCACTAAATGTAATGTATATTGACTGAATTATTAGATAATAATGAAACAAAACTATGTTATATGAATTAGTCTTATAAGCTATCTCAGATTCGACGAAAAGACTACAAATCACGTTTTTAGACTTAAATTTTTATGAACATATCTATGTGGTATACAAAGGTGGTCTTCAACAATGAGACAATACTCAGCATCGCTCGAGCAGCGTTTGCCAAGCGGCCGGAGACACTGCGAAATGTTTTTAAATGACCAAATAAACATACGACATCAGGGACATTGTGATTCGCTGCCAACGCAATGTCGTCGTCGGCATTCGCAGACATCTGACGACCACTACGAGATAATGAAAGAAATGGAATGTGACGGACGGTAACATCACGGAGACGACCCCAACATGGGAGAACAAAATACATCACGTGAGAAAGAATCGCTGTGATTACAAGGAGAGTGTTATGTACATATTGGACATTTGTCTTAGGAGTCTTGTGACCTTTGAATTTCACGTCCAATACCGCCTACTGTACATATGCTTCAATACCTCCTTAATATTCTGGAAATGTAGAAATGTGATAAGAGGATCGAATTGCGAGGCATACCCACGAGCAAATTAAAAGTGAAGGCGATGCGAGCTGCAATATTATATTATAAGTATTATAAAGGGAAGATTAAATTTGTAAATATTAAATATTATAAATATTATTGTGAATTATGAATATATATTAGGTACTTTATCTTATTCAAAAATGAAAGCAATGTTTAGGATGTGTACATAAAATATTACTTATATTATGATTAGTATTGTTACTTAATTATGTGATCGTTTATCGAAAATTTTATACGGTGGCATAGTAACGTGTTTTTAAATTTAAGATATTTAAAAGTATATGAAAATAATAATTACAGTAAACACGTTAGAGTTCTGTGACATCACAGCGCGGTATTTCAAACAGCAGTTACCAAGGTTCGTTGTTATATTTAATGTCTTACGAAATAAGTGAATATAAATTTTGATATTTTTACGAGGAAATGCATAATTCTACAAAATTAACAGTTACGTTTACAAAATAGAAATGTGCCAATCGCAGATAATTTCAACTCATGCTACCTATTTCTGTAGTTTATGTGGTTTGCAATATTTTATGAAATTTTAAAGATAAATATTTTAACCTTTTATTTACTTATCTGCATTATCTAACGTTATCATTTGACAATTGTATCGATTTCTGTGGTTAGTAGTTCACAGTCATGGTAACTCATAATAGCCGTTGTAAGAGCAGAAAAAGTTCTTACTTTTAAAGTCATTGCCAATAGGCGCTGTTAAAGGCCTATTTTTTACGGTGCTGACAAATAAAATACCTACTGAACGCACAACTACTACACATTTCTTATAAGTGATTGGACTAGAAATAGTAAACTGGCAGAAGCAGTTCCAAATTCTTTAAACTGGGATTACAACATTACAAAAAGTTTTTTTCGTACAAAATTGTCCCAGGGACTAATATCAAAAAACAATATACGTAACAAGAATTGTCTTAACTAAAGTTGCTTGCATCAATAACGGGTTTGTTTGGCCATTAGACGAAATGTGTCCAAATTATGCGTCAAAAGATACAAATTGTATTTATTACTTTTCGAACGAATACTTTTACACTCACTTTATTATATTCATAAAAATGTAGATCTCATAAAATAAATTAAGCAGATCTGACCAGGTATCAGTTTGTCTTAATCAATTTAGTACATGGATATCACAAAACCACGCAATTACTAAAATAATTAAAAAGTTACGTGTCATAATACTAAAAGTTGTGTTATCAAATGAAGTACCCTTTCACTAATGAAAGTACTACATCAATCACTAAATATAAAAAAGGCGAAAATGAAAGCGTACCTATCGTAGATTCTATTTTTAGGACTTTATGCCTCGAAAGTCAAAAGCCATATTTTTGGAACCAAATTTCGTACTATTCGATATCTCAAATACATCGAAAATAAATCCGAGATATATATTTTCTTGCCAAAATTATTTGATTATACAGTTACAGGGTGCTTACCGCTAATATCACCTAAGATATATGGAATTCAGAACCGAGTGCTATCAAAATATGTATGTTGTATAATTTACGTGACGTACCTGCGAATATTACCAAATATACATTTTCATTGCAATAATGGTTGTGATAAAACATCATAAAAGTTGTCATTTTAGCAAATTATTGTCTATTTTTGTTTGAAGCAACGAAACACCGCGCTCCAAAACCAAATTGATCACTAAAGTTAGTTTGTATAATCTTTAGCAACAACTCAGCTAGCGATTTGACAACTGCCATATTGTAAGGATCTAGATATAACAGCGGCTTAGATTGTAATATAGAAATAAATATGTTTAAGTTGAAGTCATAATAATAGTATTTAATAGTTAATATTAGATGCGATACAATAGGTAATTTTGTTACGTTTTTAGTTATTTTTGTACAGTGAAGCTGAACATACCGCATTGCTTTTTGCTTGCTGTTGTCATGATGTGACTTACAAATACCTGTAAGATCTCTTAAGGTGTCACTTCTGTCATGAAAAGTCTCCTTCACAACATAACTCCTGCTGTGGCAAAGTTTGTTGCAATGCAATATCTATTACCTATGTGGCAAAGCTTAGTAATCTTGCAGTTTTTATGTTTTTTTTTCATTGTTTAGTTAATCTTATTCGGTTATATTGTAGAATTTATTAAATAATAATCCCCATAATATTGTTTACCACATATCTGGGGTTTCTTTCAAAAAAGTTCATTTATACTTGAGTTACGTGCCTCCATGCCTCCTCACCATCCGTGAAGCGCAGTGTAGTCTGCCATGCGAGGGTGCATTGTAGTTGCATTAACGTAATAAGTATACCGATCTCAATTTTTATTCGAAGCTATTAGAGTTACGTAACATAAAATCATAGTTTTTTTCTTATTTTATGTAACTTATTTAGGTCCTAGTTGAATTTTATTATTTTGAATAAAGACACTTTATTTTTATTAAGCCACCTGTAAATATTTTTACGTATTAATTTATTTAGCCAAAATTTTGCTCAATTTATATGCACTCAACACCAAAGTCATAATATTTTAAAAAGTAAAATATAAACATATCAGTACAAAGGAGCATAATTGAAAGAAATTCATTTATGATCATACCTTACGCCGCCAAATTTTTATTCAGGATTGAGTTTTTTTTAATTTTATATAATTTTATGAAGACACTTAGCGAAGACAATATCTTGTCTCCTCGCGTAAGCGACACTGACGCCTCCGCGTCAGAAGCCGTCAGAATCCTGGCCGCTAGTCGACCTCTAAGTCTTATTCGTATTGTTCGTTCATCATTAAACTTACTGCATTACGTATTGATTCATTTTCATACCGCATAGTGTTAACATTATGTTACTTTAAGGCACAGTTCATTATTTATTAATGGAACCGGTTAAATACCTGCATTATTTTAAGACATAATAAAATAAAGGCTAAAAGGCCTCGTCTTCGTACTTAGAACATAATCAAATTACCTACCTAGAGTATTAACATCTTGTACAATTTTATTTTATACAGTTGTTTAATTCTTTGACGAACTTCAGGCTAAATATTTAAAGTGAATGACATCATCACAATAATTTAATTGAAAGAATTTAGCAAGACAACCAGGAGTACTAGGATAGTAAAGAGAGACCTAGTTCACCACCGCGATGAATTCTTTTTCTGAAGAATTAACTTAAACTTGAGTATGTATGTATGTAAATTGTACTTCTCACGTTGAAATGATTAGTTTCTGTGTGTCTGTAAAAAACCATTCATGTAAATATGTAAATTTGCAATAATTAAGGTCTTTTCAAAGCTGAACTTAATTGTATTGCCATAGGCGCGGGCAGGCTCCTGTATACCCCTCGGCTGCGCCCGCGTCCTCAAGCCACTCAATGAATAACGATCAATATTCAATCATCATAACCGTTGTTAGTAAGCATACTTTCTCAAATATGTATAAATATAATCCTTAAACAAATCGTGAAATTAGAAACATTTCAAACTTTCAGTATGTTTAGTATGTTAAAAAATAATTTTGAAGTTATCGTTAGTACCTAAACTAGCATGTATTTTTCTCTACATTACTTATATAGATTTACGGCACTATTATTTCATATTACCTACTTATTATATTTATGCGGAAATATGAAGTTATAGTAATTATCCATTTAATTATAACTGATTCTGATTTGTTTTTTAAAATTTGTAAATAAATTGTAATAGTTTTACTATCCTGTTACATACTGAACCTATGTGGGCAATAATTTTTATGAAAATATGTCTCCTACTTTAGATAAATAGACCCTCCTCTCACTACATACAGCGTGACGGAGCACTTAAAGACACTTGTTTCAAATGTCATTTCAGTTTAACTGTACCTAAATTATGTACGAGTTCGTCCGATTGCCTCAGTTGAAGGTAAATCTTACTTAGCTTATTTTGCTGCAGTGACTCCAAACGTTGTGCTCCACCATGTTGTGTAAACTGAATGGACCTTAATTTAAGTTTGTATTACGGTGATATTGTAAGTTGTTTCAACCCATTGGTTTATCAATCTTATCTATCTTAAATTTATGAAAATGTATATGCTTAAAATTGTATCATGAATAAGAATAACAATTCCTACATACATACAGACTTTTCTATAAATTACAAAATCACCAGTAGCCTTATAGTTAGATCTTTCTTATGTTTCCACTGTGTCTTTGCGTCAAGAGAAATAATTTCTTTTATTAAATGTATAGTGTCATAGAGGGCCTTAGAGCCGGGATATAGCGATGCGTCATCATTTTAATGGTTACCAGTAGTTTTAAGGTTGCAAGCAACATTATGATTATGATCAAAGAATGTTGTTTTGAGACGTTGTTCTTCGCTCTGATACTTCATTGTTCAGTTGTCAATATCACAGCAGTTTTTACCGCTAACTGTCAGCTTTCAATTTAAAAGTGGCCTTTTTCAGTCGCTCAAATTTTATCGACTAAAATGCATCACGAACACTGAATATTTCGCAATCAATTTGAATATTATGTTAATTGGTCTTTTTTGAACGTACGAATGGTAGGAATCGCTTAGCTGGCAGTTACTCTACTGTGATATTAATAATTCTATTTATTATTTTTAGATTATTATTTATATCATAATGTTGAACGTGAGCGTGTGTTAATATTTTACTAATATCGTATTAGATTAGGCACTGTTATTTTATAATGTACCTAATGTGAAAAGGTCCAGAATGTGTTCCAAATGATTGATTTTATGAAGTATAGATATTACAATTATATTACTTAATGAAATGTTTATGTTGATGTGTTGAAATGAAAATGTTGGTAAAGTGTATAACTTATAAATCGAAGTTGTTAGTATGTATTATACAAAGAAAATTAAATATCATGAGCATCACAAAATTGAACAGCGTTCTTGCGCACCGAATGGCGCCCTAAGCTCTCTATAGTGTTTAATGCATTTCCAAGCGAAGTTGATTGTCTGTGAACCTGTGTACCTACTCAATAAATGTTATACCGCGGGAATCTTTAGACAAAATGTTATTATTTTATTACGTACTCCCTCGTAGTACGCTATTTGCCTGATATATTGTACCTCAATAATTTAGTATGGATATATTGTGTGTCTTAAAAATATATTTCGATTATTAGAATCACGGTGGCATTATTTTCCATTCCTTTTCTGTAGTAAGTCGTAACCTGATCAACCTGTTGTAAAATTGTACCCTTTAACATCAACAATAGCTTAAAACAAATGAGAACACACAAGTTGTAATGAAATAGGTACCAAAACAAAACAGAATATTTTATATATCGTAGTTCTTTAGATATAAACAGAAGAATGTTAAATGGAACAACTCTAGACCTAAATTAATTTATTTCAAATCGTGTTATTTTATTCATTGATTATATATATTTACAAATATAAACATTAGATTTTAATAAATTTTGTTTCAATACCTACACCATTCCTAACTTCTATCGTTACTAAACCTTAATAAAGTTAGTTATAAGACTTAGAGTAGTAGAGGCACTTTTCTTTTATCTCATTACCAACTAGGTAGGTACCTTCCAGTTGTAGCCGTTTAAAAAGCTAAGCTTAAACCATAATCTGCAAAAGTGAACTGCAATAGCTTACTTGATCGGGTAGTACCTTTCTTATCGACTACTTTTAAACATTTAATAAAAATAAACATACTTTTTAATTCTAGGACAAATGTTACTGACGTTTTTAAATTTAAAAAAATACCAATCCAACTAAAAAGCATTATTTGTAGTGTGTCACAATAGTGTCAGTATTACTATAAAATATCAATGAAAATTTGCCTAACACAGAAAATAGGAATCAAGTTAGTCACTCAAAATTAAGATTTAATTATTATATCTTTTGACCCACTCTTCTTCTCGTGATTGTACACTGTACAGTCAACGGCACATCAGGCTTCCATTAATTTTTTAAAATGATACCCTTGATTTAGGACAGTTTCATGCAAATGAGTTAGGAGGAACGACCGAAAATGGGTAGCCTGCAATGCCGTTCACCGTACCTGGTCTACTCACACGATTTATAGGTGTCAAAACTAACACAATAGCACTTGGATGTTTTCAAATGAATACTGAAATAGATAATCATGAGCACCCAGGTGCTAGTGTCCAGACACTATAGAAAAAGGTAGATAAACATATCTAAAACATGAATGATCGTCCGCTGGGGACGATCGGCATAGCAAATAAATCAGTACACCAACCAGATCCAGCACAAGGCGTGGCCTACGTTGGAGGCCTACTCATGTAAAATATAGCTCAAAGATGTCAACTATGAATATTTACTGGGCTATAAGTTATTGCCTGGCTAACTCTGCAACGCGACACACATTGCCCTTCAGTTTGATTGTTAGAAAAAAAACATATCCTTAATTGGGAGTATTAAACATATTTATAACAACACATATTGCTAGATGCTGTGCCACAAGTAAGTAGGTATGTGTGAAACTTTATGAAATGAATAGTAAAATGAATGATGTAAAGATGCAAGATGTAGAAATTCCAGATGAAGTATTCGTCATCATTATTAATCTAATACTTACATACATGGTAGGTATTTGGTGTTTGTGAAGTCCAGCATTTTTATCCGCGAAAAAACTACAAGAAAATTATGTGACAGCAACTTTTTAAAAATCGGAAGTAATCATTTTCGCGGCAACACGATATTGAAGAAAAAAACTTAACTTGGATTAAAGTATTTAGCCAATAAACGAATAACACTCCACATTTACCCCATTTTCACATTTCGCCCCACTTCCGCTTTGATAGTCTGTGGTTTTTCTTTTGCTATAATGCAGAAAAAAAAACAAACGTCAATTTGGGATTTTACGTGAATCACACACAACACAAAACTTTTATTGATTTTCTCTATTTTCGTCATAATACCAGGTGTTCGCAGTCCACGGAATTTCTGTTTAGTACTTTATTAGTTCTACCAGCCATGGGAGCCGCCTTAGGCCTCTGCTCCGCTGCTCAGGTAAGTTAATCTTTGTTTGCTTACAGTAGGTAGTTGTGTCCTACTTGTTTATCATGAAAAATATTTTTGATGCTGACCTTAAAATATGTAAGTAAGTAGTAAGCCAGTCCGCTTGGCCTATACCCTGAGGTCAATACAATAAGTGCAATATTATCAGCGCTTGCCGATGCTATGTAATTTTTTTCACGTTACCTCTATGAAAACTTATCATGGCTTCCTTTGTTTATTGCAAATTAAAATCAAGTTAATTTCACTCTATACTTAATAAGTCAACATTCAACGAACACGGAAACATGCAAATAATCCATGAAACCAATTTTATTTTAATCCTGTACTGAACTACTGTACTGTACTGTAATACTGTACTGAACTTAATAAATACCTTACCTTGAAATTAATCATCATGCTTTTGTTATTCACTCTGGGTTTTCCTTAAACTGATAGAGAACACTCACCTGGTTAATTGAGTATTCTCTTGAAATCAAAATGTTTTATAATGTTATCTTTGTTTTCCAACAGTCCACAGTCTTCTAGATTTGTAAACTTATAATTCTGAAAGGATCTGGAAGGCATTGTCTTATTTTTTTTTGTTTTTGACAATACCTTTAAAGAAAATAATCTTAATATTTTAGAACTGGGAGAAGTAGGGGAAAAACACATCATGTGGCTTAAAGCCTTATTAATATAATAAATGATATTTTCATGGATTTAAAATATACCTAACACATTATCTGTACCATTATCGGTGTCTACCACCCATGTGTTGCTGGCCAGAGGTATGTGAGGTGAAGTCTTGCCTGATTGGAGATCTTAGCAGCCCGCAAATTGGTGGCTAGTCAGTCGGCGCTTGCATTTGACATAGTGCCTACATTCCTGTTTTTTAACTATTATTCCTCTTTTTTGCACCCAGTGTCCCTTGCCAAGTCCTTAACCAAGATCTGTACTTCTTAAGCGTTATTCTTAGTTTACAAGCTAAAGGTGCCAATTGTAAAATGTGTAATAGCAAATTATGGTATAATAAGAGGCCAAATGTCAATTGATCTTTATAGCAAACTAATGATAAATTATTTTTTAAACATACTTTGAGAGAATAACCTGAGGCAATTCTGAAGCATATTCAAATTCAATAGCCGTTTGGGAGGTGTGCTGAACACTTTAAGAAAGTAGAAATTTCTAGAAATAGTTCACCTACAACCAGCCAAGTTCAGGCAGTTGGTAAAATATTGAGAACAATTTCAGCTGGCATGTTGCTGCGGCAGCGCCGCGTGCTCGCTATGCTGCTCGGCTTGCCCGTCATGCGGCAACTCGACGTCCACGCGGCTCATGTACACCGTCATGCTGCTGCTTGTGATGGTCGCGGCCTGCATAACGCTCGCGCCAGGCTTGCAGACTGAGCTGCGGAAAGTAAGTATGGCTGTGCTGTAATTAATTACACATAGGGCAGTTTCTGGAAGCTCTAATGAGATCACCGTTCCTCTAATGAGATCAGGCATGGTTGCAGTCAATGATATTATAATAAAAAGACCTAAAATAATTAAACCTAACCTACCTAATAAATAAATTTCGGGCGGGAGTTTTAGCACAAGTAACCTACTTGTGCTAAAAGTCCCACCCGAAATCAGGACTTTTGCCCACCTGAGCAAAGCATTATTAGTTTAATACAACACTGCACAACATGTATCTCGTTTACACTCTAGTAAATAATCATGCTATCTTGTACACACGGTCAAAACATAGGTATGTATGCCAGTGGTCAATTTTTGACTTCGCGTCAGTACTGACATAACACATCTGTACTTCTTTTAAATATCATTGTCTTCAATGCTGTAATTACAAATAGGACAGACTCTGGAAGCTGTAGGCCTTGAGGGTGATCTCTAATGAAATAAACGCCATAATAAATCAGGAATGGTTGCAGTGGTCTATCACTATCAGACAATATCCATTTATCAGGCGACCTATTTTCAGATTGGGTGAATCTTGCTCAACGCCAAGGCCTTATTTTCACACTGCCTTTGTTATTATTTCTCCCTGATCTGGCATTGATGATAGTAGTTACATGATAAGTTGTAATCTGAAACCTTAGTACTATTTTACTGTATAATAAGACTTCAGTTAAAGAATAATAAATATTTGAGGGTGAAGTTAGATCCTGAAAGTTTAAGTAACTGCATTATTTCCTAATTATTGACATTGCTTGTAACTATTATTAGTATTGTTACTAAAACTACTGATCTGTTTCAGGTACCCTTTTGTGCCAACTCAACAGGAAGTGCATCATTACTCCCAGGAACTTTAAAAGTGAACTGTGATCAAGCCGTTGGTTACTTGGCAGTATACAGGTATTTATTAAAAAAAGGTTATATTAAACTAATCTACTTTAATGATTCCATGTTGGTTGTACTTATTCAAACAATTTCATTTCAGAATCTGTTTTGCAACATGTCTCTTCTTTGTGCTTATGGCCCTCATAATGATAGGAGTGCGATCGTCGAAGGATCCTAGAGCAGGAGTACAGAATGGGTAAGTTAATAATGTTTACCTAACTATTGAGTATTTTTAAACATGAACTGAGTGTGTTTCTCTTTTTATGCTACGATGACATCTAAAGCGAAATCCAAAAGATCAGAATTAAATTCGTAAATTGGGGTGTGTGATCTGAATTTCTCAAAACTCATTCCTTTGGTTTTTGATACATAATTCCGCAATCGGCACCTGTGTAACTTAAATTCAATGATACATTTGCCCTGCAGTAGTTTAGCATCATATTGCTGATGTTGATGATTGTTAAATATGAATAAATAATATAGTACAAGGAAAGGTTTTTCTTTAAAGATTAATCCTATAATTTGAATGCTTTATTCAGTTTCTGGGGTATCAAGTACCTCTTGGTGATTGGCGGCATAATCGGCGCGTTCTTCATCCCCGAGGGGCAGTTTGCAGCCACCTGGATGGTGTTCGGCGTCATCGGCGGATTCTGCTTCATCGTCATCCAACTCATTCTGATCATCGACTTCGCGCACTCTTGGGCTGAAAGATGGGTTTGTAAGTATAGATAGCGGGAATTTCGTAAATTATATGGAGAGTTGTAATTTCCTTCGTTATTTTCAAGTTTTCCTCTATTCTAGGTCAGCTGTCCAAAACTGTGAACAGTGGGGTGTAGAGTTATACTGAAAATAACCAATCTGATAGTTGCCTGAGTCATCTTCTTTTCTGTTTAATGTTTTGTTTATCTTCCTGTAGTATGCTTACGTTGATTGCTAATATTATTAAAATTTTTGGCTTGTAAATTTTATCCATAGCCATCTTTTTTCTGTTTTTATCACCTAGTTTTAGGTAGTGTATCTGAAATAATGATAAATCATTGCCACAGACACTAGCGACTGCGTAAGCAAAAGCTTTGGAACTAATTAGTCAATTGATGTGCTTCTGTTCGGCAGCCAACTACGAAGAGTCCCAGTCCCGCGGCTGGTATGCGGCGCTGCTGCTGGCCATGCTGGCGTGCTTCGCGCTGGCGCTCGCCGGCATCGTGTTGCTCTACGTATTCTATACTAAGGTAACACTCCTCACTTTGTAGGGTTCAAGGCAGTGGCGTAATAACAAGGTGGTTAGTCGGCAAATCGTAACGGGCCCCAAGCCGGAAGCCCCTGGAGAAAAATCACAACTCCCAACTTTTATTATTACATATTTAGTAAAGAAAACTTATGGCCCAAAATTGCATTAGATTAAGTCACGTGCCCCAAACTGTAAAGTTACGCCGCTGGTCAACGTGCAGGGTACAACCAATCAGAGAGTGGTGCAGTATACCAACGGTTATATGGAAGGACCGCGCACGTCTTAGACCGGAATGGCGAAAAACTGTTCATAATAGTGTGCACAGCTTGTGCCTGAACATCTTGAGACCGTGATGCAAGAAAACCTTGCCAAATTACTATACTTACACAAATGATTCCGCTGCACAGGTATTCTGTGAGGCTTGCAACAGTTTTTAAAGTGAAGTTCGGTTTTGCTCGCAATATCAGAGCCCATCCCAAAGACCCAACCCGACCCGTACTCGCCGTCGCCGGATATGGTGTTGACGACATGATGACAACTGGTCAAATGTAAAAATTGTGTTAATTGGTAAAGTGTTTTGGGTGGAAGAAACAATAGCGAAAGTTGAGTAATTAACCCGTTTAATTTGAAAAACAATCTAAACATGTCTGTATTTGATTGTTTTACAGTGTTATGATAAAGTGTAGCTTATCAAGATAAGAATAACAATATAAACGGTTATCATGCCAGTGCTAATGACTGCCTGAGAATGTGAGAGAACAGGACAACAAAGAGAAAGAGGACTGCGAGCCAGCCGCAGACTATTTTTGATATACCTCTTGACAAATTGACATATTTTTACCTAAACATTTTCGGTTATAATGATCAGTAAAATCAAATTTGGTTTTCCTTTTAATTTAGAATTTTCCGCCAACAACATTTCTTTCTCGCCCGATGGTTGACTGGTGAAGAATACTTTTAAAAATAAAACCCCATTTTGTACTAGTTGGTGCATCAAAAACAGCCTGTATAATTATGTCCACTACGGCACGGCACACATACCTCAACTATAAAGTAGTACAAGCCATACTTCAACACGCAGGCTCAGTCGGATTGTTATAAGGCTAGTGAGAAACCTTGCTGGCAGATGTTATTAATTCACCCTAAGGCCTCCGACTCAGCTTAACGACTGAAATCTAGCGACGTCAGCCAGAACCAACTCCTTAACGTGCCTTGCGAAGCACGGCGACGTCCGAAAAATTCGGTTGTAAAGGTCAAGTTGGTGTATTTAAGATTAAGTAAATGTATGATATTAATGCGCTTTTGTTCTCTCCCCCAGTCAAGCGGCTGCGACCTGTCCAAGTTCTTCATCTCCATAAACCTGATCCTGGTGGTGATAGCGAGCGCCGTGTCCATCCTGCCGTCCGTGCAGGAGCACCAGCCTCGCTCCGGCCTCCTTCAGTCGGCTGTCGTGTCGCTGTACGTCGTCTTCCTCACCTGGTCTGCTTTGTCCAACGCTCCGGCTGAATGCAACAGCATCAACGCGGATTCTGATCCGGTGAGAGGACTATTTTTAGGGAGCCGTTGTGGTTTTTTTTAACCTGGTGAAATGCCTTTACGTACTTCCCGCTACTTGGGGGAGGGCCGCTACTTGGAGGAGGGCAGCGGGGGATTGTGGGACACGACTCCAGAAAGGGTGGAATACCCACTTTAACACCGGGGCTGACTTCGACACGCGTGAGCAGGGTTTAGGCTCTCCCGAGAAAGCACTCTACCGGTAAAACCCTGGTGCGCTGTGCCGATGTCCCGGCTCACCTCGAGGGGAGTAGTACCTCCCCTCTTACACACCCGCCGGTGTTCGGCAGTGCGAGGCCACCCCACACTGCCGTCCTTCTCGGGGTCGCTTGTGCAATGAAGGCGCACAGTCACACAGCCCCCGCCGAAAAGATGTCAGAGACAAACAAACACAGATATTCGTCTCTTGAATATTTTTGTCATGCACGGGAATCGAACCCGCTACCTACTGTAGGCAGGAGTCAGGACCGCTGACCATTGCGCTAACGGACCTGTCTGTCCACCACTAAGGAGAAAACCTCATTAGGGCGTTGCAATTGCGTTGATGTTCACACAAATACATCAAAAACACAAATTGTTCGTCCTGGCCAGTCAAACCTATGACATTTCAGGATATTATATTTTACAGTTTTCGTATTTATAGTATGGTATATATTATAAATAATATTGTAAGTATTATAATTATAACACTTGAACTTTTTTAAATATGCTTAACCAGGACACACCTACATATTGGGTATGTATCAGGGGTGATATTTATTTTATATTATCGTACTTGATTCACCCTCATACACTTCAAAATTCCAGTGTTACGTTTTTTTTTTATTCGAGTGCCGTAGCTAACAAACACACCTTATTACGTATTTTTTGTAGATTGATACTCTTAACTTATTGATAACTTTAGCTGTAATTTATTGTATAAGCCAACCCAATAATCATCCCCATATTGACATGATTACTAAGATGAAACTTGCTTAGTTATAAGATAGTTTACAGACAATCAACTTACTGCATAATCCAGGTTGGCTATTACAAATGTTTATAAATTCCCCCAGTAGCCCAGGCGTAATTTCACTAATTAATTAAGTAATTTCATGATTTTCTATAAGTTAAAACTTAGTGGCATGTTTTTGGCTAGATCTGAACTCCAACCTGCATCATATTATTTTCCATTCTGATGAAACTTCTTTACCCATAATCATATCAACACATTTCAACGGTGAAGTGCCAATATTCTATCTTAAATTTAAGTAATGTCTTTGAAATGAATTTAAATTGTGGTGCGTTCAAGTGGAAAAATGGACGAATTCAGTTTTTTAGTAATAAAAAAGCGGTACAAATAGGCCTATTTGGTGCAGTCGACATCAAGGCAGTAAATTGACATGAGGTTTGGTCCGAGTATTTATCAAAAGACTACGTGATATTGTATTGGCACTTCACCGTCGATATATTTGACTAGAATAAAGAGTAACAAGTTGTTTTCTGTGACCAGTCGTCGTTCGACAAGCAGTCGGTAATCGGCCTGATTATCTGGGCGTGCAGCATGCTGTACTCCAGCATCCGCACCGCCTCTTCGTCCTCCAAGATCACAATGTCCGAACACATTCTCGCCAAAGAGGGCAATGGAGGTGATTATTTCATTTTATTTAATTTTTTGTGCTATTTTTATTTTGATTCGCTGTTTTGAAAAGATTGAATTGTTGATTCTTTAGATCTGGATTTTAGTTATTGGTTTATAAGATCGTGCATAAAATAATGTTTATTCGGTGTCAGCCTGTCATGAAATATAACTGGAGGAAACAAATATTGACTGGTGACTCTTATTTATCGTTCGGTTTTGCTAGTCACATCAGAGCCTATCGCCAGATCTTTCTGGCCACCCAACCTGAATGGTTTGCAGGAGTCGCCATCGCCGGACACGGTTTGGACGACATGATGATATTGAAACATTAAAGGTTTTTTTCATTGTTGTACAATAATGCATTTTTTGTACACATTCAATTATTAGTCATACATTTGCTTTGGCGAAAAATAATCGTGATAACATTTTTCAGAAATAGCTTAGCTGTGGACAGCAAAAAATAAATGCATTTTTTAAAATAAAATGTGCATAAGTTCATAAATAATTACTTGTACTCGCAATGAAAAATTGTGTGGCTCTCGAGCATATTTAGCGGTCTTGAGTAGCTATTTTGAAGTACTCCTTGTAGGGTAATAGTTTTTGCTGCATAACTCATAGGCAAATAACTTCAATCCAGCAACAAGAGAAAAAGATCGAAAAATAAAATATTTTCATTTCATTTTTACCTAGATCTTTAGCAAAAAGCGAATATGTTGTGCACTTACCAAATGTTACTAACTTTGCACCAATGGTGCTACACATAAAAATATTGCAAATGAATGTTCGTACCTACTTTAAAATACTAAAAACAAGGAAAGCACGGATCAATATTATATTTTTTCTTATTCTTCCAAATTGTTTTTACTGTATTTTGTGTACTTTATTTTTCTAATATTTACTTTCGTAACACTAACTTGAATATTGTGCATTCCTTGCGGTCGACGTGTGGCGGCGGCTAAGGGCAAGGAGGGCTCATTGCGCACGAAGGTAACACCTCATCAAACTAGCTTGCCCACATCGCGCATACAAATGTGTGCAAAACATCACTAACACTAATTGTCATTAACGTCCTTGCTATATTTGTATGTCCATGTTTACCTATAACGTATTCTTATTGTAATGGTTTTCAGTGCAAATAACGATTGATTGAGAACAAGTCCTTTGTCCGAAACATTATCTTCATGCTTAGAAATTGCAAAGCTGTGTGTGTCGGGATTTTATTGGCAATCTGAAAGTAAGATCTGTTGGTGATGGTGGTTTGAAAATGAATGTTCAAAATTGTAATGTAAATAGAACATGTACTCAGATTACGCAACCCCTGAATTTACAAACGTCAGTCAATTTTGAGCATGGTGTCCCGTAAGTGAGCCTGGGAGATGGTCTGCTTTGATTTGCGCTTGTGAATTCGGGAATGAGGCCTGTAATATGAATCGACACTCAAAACTCAATAGATTCAAGCCTATACTTGGTTGAATTTAAATGTCTCTAGTTTTAGACCAATTACAGACTTGACTTCATTCTTGAGTGTTGTAACAGAATACAGGCCTAAAATTAGGTTTTATTTCAACAAAATGTATACACCATGAATTACCAGGACTTTAATTGGTTACCCATCGTTTCAGCAAAAAATAAATCAACTCGGGTGAAAGGCAAGCCTTCACATTTTCAATTTGTAGAGTATTTATTACTGATTGAATCACTGTAAATATTAGTTTGGTTTCATCGCGTAGTTAATAGGTATTTTGAATACATAATTTGTAAAACACAGCAAACTAACTTATCACCACTGAGTTAACCTTACTAGTAATTAGTGCATTAATTCGGTGGGCATAATTAATCTTGATTTGACGTTAGTAATAGTAGCGTCCTCAGTTTTTTCGACTTTTTACATTTCCCTGACTACTGAAAACTTAAAAGGACTTTTTAGTACGAGGTAATGTTAGAATAGTTTAAAGAAACCGTCACGGTAGACTTCAATAATTTGTCTGTCAGCACCATTTCCTCCAGCTGTGATATTTTACTTAAGTTTGTTTCTCAAAAATCTTAGAAACAGTCATGGACCCCTAAAACTCGCAAAATGTCGCAAACTCATAATGCCAGATCGTCAAAAAAGGCAAAAAACAGAGTCCCTAGTGCAAGTTTTTCTCACTATTCGATCACTGCTCTGTAGGCCTAGTACGAACCGGTAAAGTTTCGGTAATCGAAAAGTAAACGATACTTTTCTTTCTTTTTCCAAAACGTTAGCGGTTCGTTCGTGCTAGGCCTACTGTAAACGAGGATTTACATAGAGGTGCCACCCCGAATGCTATACAATATCGCTTTTATGGAGTCGTGATCGAGTAGTGAGAAAAAATTGACAGCTGGGCACTCTGGTTACGTGATAAATAGATTGCGACCAGCGAAGCGACGATCTGACATTCTGCATTTGAGAAGTTGAACGCAACTGGCGTTCTCTGGTAACTTTATTCCCATCACAGCTGGCCGGTGTTCATTTAAAATAATAATTCAATCCACTTGGCTAATAGTCCTGTGTGGTTCCTCACTGAGCAGGATATAATTCCATAGAGGGCGCTGACGGCGGCGAGGCGGGTCGTGAAGAGACGAAGGTGTTCGACAACGAAGGGGACGGCGTCGCCTACTCGTGGACCTTCTTCCACGTTGTGTTCGCTCTTGCCACCCTCTACATCATGATGACACTCACCAACTGGTACAAGTAAGTGTATCCTAGTTTTATTGGTCAATTACCCCTGACTTTACAAACGTCAATCAGAGTTGAGCGCCTTCAAGTTCATGCAGTTCCGTAAATTGTGTATAGAACTGAAAGTGACAGGCACACTTATAATATCTGCTCAACTTGCATCAATTGCACTTGTGAATTCGTGGGTAAGGAAAGTATTTTTCTTTTACGAGCCATGCAAGAGGCATATGTCCATCAGTGGACGCACAAATGCTGAGAAGAAGAAGAAGAACGTATTTTGATGGAACGCTTGAGACTTGATTTAAACCTAAGGCGTGTGATTGTATAAAAGTTTTAGCTAGGTAAATCTTGGTCTAAATTGATGGCACTAACTGTGCGGTCCGTAGTGGGATTTTAGCACTGAGCGCTGACAGTGCTATCAGGCGTCCCGAATTGAGAATGGCGACAGCGCTGTCAGCGTCAAAATCATTTGGAAAGCTAGTTAGTGAGTGACACTTAACCTAACAATTATACAATTTGTGATTTCTTTTAATTTCCCAGAATATTCTTGCGGTTCGTACGTATTACATTTACAAGTTGGGTAACTTTTGAATTTCAGTGTAACATAGAATCCACTTTTCTATATCAGTTACTTTTGACAAGTAATCCAACTAAAAAATGTTGTTGAGTCTATGAGGGATAGGTTCAAAAACAAACCATAACAACAGTATGTAGGTAATCTTACTGTTTTTTAACAGTGGATTCAATGTTACACTGAAATTCAAAGTTACCGAACTTGATTGTATTCGTTTCTGTAACGTTATCACAGAAAAAGATTTGTCCTTGCCAAGATTAATTCTGTTTGACGTTTCATCTAACACCACGTTGGGTTCAAATTTCCTCGGCGAAATGTAGGCTTCTGAATGTTCCGTTCACCATCACGGCAAAAATCAGTGTGCCTCTGAATAAACCATTAATTTAGGGATATGGTCGTTGGTATGGTATATTGTGTTGTTTTCCCTTTTTCCTCAATTCAAACATATTGTTTCTTGCAGCCCCAGCTCGGTGCTGTCGAAGGAAAACACCGCATCCATGTGGGTGAAGATAACCTCATCGTGGGTGTGCGTGGGGCTGTACATCTGGACCCTCGTCGCGCCGGCCATCTTCCCCGATCGCGAGTTCAGCTATTAAACGGTTAGCGCAAGCCAACTTAGTCAGAACAAGATCTAATTCTTGCTTCCCAGCTAGCCGTGTAACAGTTGACGTAGGTTCCTCCAACGCCCTACCCATCACTCACGTTTTAAACGCATTTGTGATTAAGAAAATGTTGACTCGCTCAGAATAATTTATATATTAACGACATTTGAATTTAATTAGACTTGGATTGTGAAGCGAGCGGAAAATGTTATTTCAAAAGTCAGATCTCATGATATTAAGGGTTTTGTCTTGTGTATATATTTTTTTATTCCCTAGCATCCTAATTATGAGCATTGCTCCCGTAGTAAATAACAACTTTGTTGTTAAATATGTTTTTTAGGATTAAATTACTTTCATATTATATTATCCAGAATTGTTAAGTAAAAATGGTAGAATTAGATATTTCTTCAGCTTTAATGTGTAGTCCCATCAATATTCAATAAATTATCTCCTACCACCAATATATTAGTTTTATTTGTGAACACTTTTTTTACATCGAACATTATATTCATATTTGTAGTTTTTTGGGGTGCATGTCAAAAAACTATTGCAAATAATGGTAAGTAAAAAATATATTTCAAAATAATGTATGTTCTTTGAATGCTACATTCTTATTCTAATCAGATCATTGTCTTTCATAACATCGTATTTTACAAGCTTAGAATATTTTTTCAGCAATTTTCTCCAATAACACCTTACATCTTTATCAGTCAGGTGATCCCAAATATGTTGGAACCCTCTCAGTGCAATATCTCTTGCTAAAGAATCGTTTTCTTTAAAATATTCTATGTATCTTTTAATTTCTTCTTGCATAGCTTTAGGAGAAATGGGTACATAATGGACCCAAGGTTTGAGTGATGGATAGAAAAACTCAAGCCAATCATCACCAACATGAAAAACAAGGGACTTGCACAAAAAAAGATGTTTGAAACGGAAGCTTGCCGCGACTCCTCTGTAGTTGAAAAGATATTTGTACTTGCAATGTTCTTCAAATGATACTTCTGACGCTGGCGCAGCATAAAGCGTATCCTGCAAGAAAAAAATAATTTTAGTTCGAAATATACGCCTATGGGTATACACAATACCACATTGTGGGTGGCCCACAATAGGTTTAGGTTTAAAGACATTTATTCGTATAAATACGGTATGCCGCTCATCAATAATTTATCAGATTCCTATTACTTTCTTCTTGAATAGGCATTCGTTTTAATGTCACTTATTTCAAGAAACACAGCTTTCAGTTCCGTAAATTATTTGTATGCCATTTCATTGTTTCTCTTACTATCTGCTAGAGATGCCTGTTTGTAATCCTATACAATGATGGCAAATGATTCACGCAGACGCATAGCCGCTGTGTAAACTGATGTTGAGGTTGAATACTCACCGCGTCAGATTTCCATGCCTGATTTTTAGTGTATTGGGCATCTACTAAGTCTGGCTCTTTACGGGAAAGCAATATAAGAGCATCTCTTTCTTCACTGGTCCTTGAACCCCTGAAGAATCCTTTATTTTGTTTTTCATCCCAGGGCCATCTAAAATCACACCATAATATTTAACAGGTTCAAACAAAAACTAATTTTATATTGTGGTGATACATTTCTGAGTTTTGGTAACATGCATTGCATAACAAGTATATGATTTATTTATCTTGTTTTGCCTGACTTTATTACTGGTTCATGCATTCAAATAATGTTTACCATACTTTTTATTATGTAAAATACCTCGGTAAATCCGAAATAACGGAACTTTGGTAAATTCCTAATAATATACCAAAATCACGATCTTAATTCAAAAATTAAATTATTTGCATTACGAATGGTGTTGATAACACATCTTTTTTTATTATGAAAGCTTGACTTATGTTTTTGTTAAGGATAGTATATTTTATTATATAAAAATAAGTCGGGTTTTCCTTCCTGACGCTATAACTCCAGAAAGCACGAACCGATTTCCACGGTTTTACATTCGTTGGAAAGATCCCGGGCTCCGTGAGGTTTATAGCAAAGAAAATTTAGGAAAATTCCTACAGAAAAGCGGGAAAATACAGCTACGTCCACGCGGACGAAGTCGCGGGCGGCTGCTAGTTTTATTATAAATCTACTAACACACACTTACTTTTCTGCAGCAGACGAAATCGACACCCTATGTTTATCCCATCGCCCTATGCCTGTAGGATATAAAGATATAGCAGGACCTCCTTCCCAAAAACTCCAAGTAGGATACATTATATCATAATGATCTTTTGTCTGTAACAAATAACAATCATGCTTAAACTTGATTTTGTTAAATAATCTTTATGAGCCATAACTTCTGAAATCATGTTGCTTTAGCCACATCATCCAAATACCTTGCTTTAGTTGTTTCACAATAAGAATAATGCGGACTGGCATTGAAATGGTCACCAGTATATAATATTCACTTCAACTAGTTAGTTTTAGCCTGTCCCTAGTTCAAGTATAGATTTTCTCTGATTTTCATTATAACACACAGTAAAAACCAAGGTATATCCCTGTTCATAGCTCATGGTTCACTTAGACCTTTATTAGTTTTGCATAACTTATTAACATACTTAGGCAATACTTCTACATAATTTGGCATTTATTTTTAAGCACATAGTGTAGTGTGTAGACAGAAAATAAATCTGGAAAAGTTATAATAACCTTACTGAAAGAAAAAACTGGTGCTTTAGGATGCCTCCAAGCCTGGTTGACCTGTGGCCAGTCCCTGGTGTTCAATGCAATCTCCAAGTTGGGAAGCTTTGGTGCTAATGCTGATAAATAGTGCTCCACACCAGCACATCGGGCTGGGAAGTGGCAATCTTTCTCCCGATACAACTTTCCATCAATTATCTGAAATGTTTAATGTAAAATTGTTAAACAGGTAGGTATGTAATCCAAAACATTCTATGAAAGCTTATACAACATCTGATTCATAAAAGCCAAACACTTGAGTGTTTTAAAACTACATTTTGGTAGTGGACACATGCAACATGGTTTGAAACAGCAGATTACAAACAAATTCAACTGTGACTAATAAAAAGTTGCCTATTTCACCTGATACTTAGTGCCTTTAGCTTGAGCCAGTGCAAAGTGATCTTTTGTGATGCCTTCACTAAAAGGTTTTAGATCTTGCTCTATCACCACCGAATGACACAGGCAATTTTTAGTTTCACACGGAGTGTACTGTTCTAACGCCAGCTTTATTTCTTCATTTATTTTTGATTTCCATTCATCACCTGTAAAAATTAACATGTTCATGTTTTTTTTATTTTTGAAGCTACTTCATAGTCGCGTCTGAAACAGGCAACTGTAACCAGCTTTATTTGCAATCAAAATTCTTCTAAACTAGACCTACCACAGTTATTTAATCAGTGTTCTGTAAAATAAAATCTAATAGGTACTGTCTTACCCTTGCTGCTCAACTTTGAACAATCATCTTTCGAACAAAATGCTTCTTCTGGGCCAGGTTGTGAAGCAGCTACGACACATAACAGAAAGCAAATTATAACCGACATTCTATCTAGTTTTAGCCTATTCTAAGCATGTTTGAAATAAATACGATTTTAGAGTTTTGTTTGACTTTTGAGGTTATTTGTCTGTTTTGTTTGCAGCTTTGGCTGATTTTCGTGTTGTATTATTTTACCGACTGTCGGAATCGGATTGAGGCGTCAGCTGTCAACATCCCAGATAGTTTTATTTTGCAGCCCTGGCCATACATGTTTTAAGCCAATCACACTTTTTGTTGTACGCACAATTAACGGCATATCAGGCTACCCATTTTACCTCTGTTGTAAAAGTCCAAATATTTGCATTGAAGCTGAGAGGAATGTCCGGATATAGACCTGTCATTCACCGCCGTTGACTTTACCTTTATGGCGTACGGTGCCTTTTTAGACTATTTATTTAGTAAGTAAAAAGATAAGATCTTATAACTATTTTTTATGTACACTCAACAGCACATCAGGTTACCCCATTTCCGTTTTATCTCTCGCTCTTGCTAAATGTCATTTCTTTGCAATAGAGCAAGGAGGACTGACCGGAAATGGGTAGTGATGTGCCGTCCACCGTACTTAACTATTTCTCTGAACAAAAATTTGCTAACCTACTCAGATTCTTTAACAAAAACCCTGGGCAGGAATCGAACCTGTTGGTTTTGAAAGGAATAACATCCTTTATTATTGCGCTATCTCGTAGCTTTGCTTTCAAGTATGAAATGCTAGTAAATATTAATTTTAAGGCTTCACTTATTTTATTTTATTTGTTGCGAAAACATCAATGTGACTGCTGTGGCAAGCCATCTAGCGAACTTTCTGATGAACGGGTGGTTGCCGTAGTTAGAGCAGTAAAACTACAAAAATGTAAAAATAAAATATTTTATAGCAGAAATAAAAAAGGTATACATACAGACAAGTATCACTGCATAAAGTTAAAAAAAAACATTTTGTAAGGCACCTTAAGTACCTGCAACAGGTAGTAATCTCAAAATGTATATAAGATAGTTCTTGCAAATAACATTAATGCAAAGCTTACAACTAACTATCGCTAGTGGTAAACCATACAACTAACGAATTTATTCAAAATCATTCATACAATTTCATGCACAATTTTATTGTGACTCCATAATTAGCACTTCATGTGCATTCAGTCTCCCAAAATTTATTTCTAAGCAATAATGTTTACTTTGTAGATCAAAAATATTAAATAAAAGTTAAACTGGTATATTCTACTCCATAAGTCCTTTCTCGTACAAATTAAAGTCCACTATATTACTTAGATTAAAAGCCAATGGTCCTTACGATTTGAACATACAATAACATATTCGCCATTAATTAAAATGAGGTTATGTACCTTGATTGGTAATTAATTTTCAAAGGAAGACAATATTAAGGTAAGAATTGATTTAACTGTAGCGAACAGATAAGGTTATTTCCAGATTATATCACACTTCAAGAAACAACTAGTTTCTAAAGATATTTAAAATGAAATCACTATCAAAGCCTTGTTTGTAGTATGCTACCCAAATATCTTATCCTAAGACAATAACGTCAAAATTTTGAGGGTAGATACTCAAAAATCGTAGAGATCATCAGTTCCTTTATGCACGATAACTGTCAATGTGATTAAATAATCTAAAGACAGTGTTCAAGTTATGTGCCTGGATCTGTCATGACACAGAAAGGACGAGAGAACAAAGTTGATTCAAGAAAGTGTGACTCTAGGTAACACCCTAACTTGCTACAAGCATTCTAATAGTTGACTAAGTTATTTAGATAGTTTATGGGCGAGTTGGTCGGCGACGGCTTGCAGGAAGTCCTCTGTGTTGAGGTACATGCCCTCCTTGGTGCCGGCTAGGCCGTGGATGCAGATCGCCAGGTCCTTGGTCATCTTGCCGCTGTCAATGCATTCGACACATGCCTGAAAAGAGGTCCTCATATTAGTCTTTCTCATATTTTATTTTTATCAGCATTATGACGAGATATTCTTTAACGGACGAAGGTTTGAGTACAAATGCTAAATAATGGCTTATTACCCCTGCCCCAAAGCGTCATCAAGCCCAAAAGTAAGCTAACTAAAGCTCGTATTATGAAATTCTTTTTTTTTGTAAATACAATAATATACATGAGAAACCCGCGAGCCAACTTCTCAACCATTAGGTAGGTACACCAAATCGGTTTTTGCTTTCTCATGCCAGGAGGCAAAGCAAGCACTGGGAAAGCTGTGAACTTGTGGAGTGATGATTGTGCGTAGATCTTAAAAGTTATAATATTTATTGTACTTTTACCATAAAGTGTACCCTAAAAATAACCTTTTTTTACTTCTGTGTAACGGTTTAATAAATGGAGTATAGTTCTAGTATAAATATAAGGCAGTTGTGAATCCTTGAATTGTATACTAAGTTCATAAATAATGGAGTTTGCGACCCCTGCGCTAACGCAGTGGTCAAGAGATAAGACCTCATCTACTTACTATCGAGTTTGATCCACTCATACAATTTACCCAATAACCTCTTTATCAATAGCAATAACCAACGCATTTCATCACCACCTACCTATCGGAACCTGAACGATAGTAGACAAAACAAGTTCCGAGTACAATAACGGTTATTGTTGTAGGTGCGAACCAGAATATTGAAACAGATAAAGAATAAGGTAAACAAAGTCTATTGACGTCATAAAATATGCAAAAATAGGAGCAGAATGAAAACAATTGTTACAATGTAAAAGTGCACACAATGTCGTGCAAACAGCGTAAGTTTGTGATAAGTTGAATCTCTACAAAAATGTGATAACATTTCATGGGCCAAACGTCTGTCTCAAGCCTGCTAGCGCCCCGAGGTTCATGGTGATCCCCCTTGTGCATCGCGGCCCGGTGAGGCCGTACACTTTTGTGGCCTACTACCCACTTTATTGGGAGATCGGTTGGAGGGGGCCACGTTAGTGGCTAGCACTTGCGGCGGGGCAGTGCGGTAAATCTTTTGTGGATCCGGCTTTGCCGCGAAATTGCTACGGTTGAGTGCTGTGGGGATTTGGGGAGGAAACGTCGCAGACGCTCCATCTAAAATATATAGAGAGAGAGGCATAATAGAAGTAAACAGTCAGCCGTTCACTGTTCGCCTAATCGGGACGCGCCCTAGTGGTCATAAATCGGTTGTTAAATTGGCGCCTCCTGTTGACCCTTGTGTTGTCTGGGGGGCTAAAAAGGCAACATTTTAGATGATTCATATTATGAAACATCACGTCGCTCACGCTCATACAATTTATCAATTCGGGACGCGTGTGAGCGCGCTATTATCACTTTTGACTCGAAACGGACCGCGCTCTAGATGAAACGTCAGTTAGATGTTTCATAATATGAATCATCCAAAATGTTGCCTTTTTAGCCCCCCTGGTCTCACCTGTTCCAGAGCGAGCGCGAACCGCTCCAAGTCGGGCGTGGCGTCGAGCTTGGCGCGGTGCACGAGGCCGCGCGTCCAGGCGTAGATGGAGGCCACGGGGTTGGTGGAGGTCGGCTGGCCCTTCTGGTGCATGCGGTAGTGCCGCGTGACCGTGCCGTGCGCCGCTTCCGACTCTACCGTGCGCCCGTCCGGGCACATTAGCACTGACGTCATCATGCCCAGGGATCCGTAACCCTGGCGGTCAAATAACAATCAATCAATAAAAATATCATCAAAGGTTAGTATTCAAGTTAATGCAACGTACTAAATAGAAGGCGTTTTATTATTTGTCGTTAAATCGGCAAATTCTCTACATGTGACATGCAATTTAAGAGCTTATATTGATATTATCTGTATTTACAGCAAAAGTCACACATTCTTCGGTAAAATGCCGACTTCAACCAATAATATTTACACAACTGTTCCTTTGACTGGTTGGTTCCGCCGAAGGTCATGGATTCGTTGTGATCCAACCCGCGACCTACGGTGCTATAGGTAGGATCAGTCATTATGTCCGATTGCCCTCTCCAAGTAACGCCCTAAGCCGAGGTTCTTACCCCACTATGGGGTGCCCTTAGCTTGTTACTTTAAATCTTAGGGTTGAGAGCCTTCTGCGCTCACCCTACAGTCCGGCAAAGCTGTCAAAGCCATCGGAGGCTAAACAGCAGTAGTCACACCAAAAAAAAAAGGTAGGATCAGTCATGTACCGTACCATTATAGTGATCATCGTTAGTTTACCATCTAAGTATCTCGCGATTAACAACGATCGATGAGTTGTGAACTTGTGAAGCTCCATCAGAGTACAATTTAAGACAAGTTGTTATTTTTAATAGTCTCTCTCTTCTTGAAGAGATACTGCTTCTGACCTGCGCGACAATGTCCGACTGCACGTCTCCGTCGTAGTTCTTGCAGGACCAGACGAACCCGCCGGCGCTCTTGATCACTTGCGCTACCATGTCGTCAATTAGCCGGTGCTCGTACCAGATCTTAGCGTCCTCGAACTGCTTCTTGTAGTCGCTGGGTTCGACAAAATAAAGCTTAAATTTAGAAAGCCACTTTTTAAGAAGTAAGATGTCATGGTTGATTTTTTTCGTAAGACAATGCCTAAATTTAACGGATAAGATAAAATACGAAACGCGTTGTACTATCACGTTAATCTTCATGCAAGTCAGCGATGTTTAGCCATTCATTTATTTTTGAAAGATAATTAAATCAGATTATGTTCTGGTCTGGTGACATCATATTTTGTAGAAGGAAGATCCTTCAATGTAAAACGCAGTAACAAACGCCTATTGTACTTTCTGCTTTGCCCGATGGTTGACTGGTAGAGAATGCCTTATTATCGGCATAACGTCCGTATTATTAGTAACAATTGATTACTGGGCAATGAATAATAATGACGAACGATTTATTATAGTTAAATTGTAGTGTGCAAATTTATAATTACACTCGTGTCGTACTGTGAGCAGTATTGTTCATTGCGTTCAGGCGTACAAATGTCATTCGTATTACAATACCTTTGGTAGATTTCTTCAAAGATGTCCTTGAATCGTCCGTCATAGCGTTTGAGTATTGTGTTCTTTGTAGACAGATAAAGCGGCCATTTTTTTTGTAACGCCACCTGAACAAAGTGCTTTTGTTTACACGTGTTACAGCAAAAAAACATTCAGTATGAAAGAGTTACATCATTGTTGTAGTTGTTGTTTTTTTAGTATTACTTCACTTGTTTTCATAAACAACAATTAATAAAATATTTAATAATTGTTGATTGCTATCAAGTTCAAGGGTCTGGTGTAACCAATTAAGACAGTTTGATCTCATAAAATTCCTAATTTATTTCCAAAAAGGGTATTGGATTATGTGGATGTGTGTTCCGTATTATCAGTCGAAAACTAAATTCTGAATTAGGGTGCAGATTGGATATCTGCAGTTGAATCTACATGCAATGCTAAAACCACACGAACATAATAAAGATAAGCTTAACGGCACCTTTTTCATCGTTATCGTAAACATCGATAATCACCTGGAAACTGGCGTGTGCGAAGCTTCTGATCGATTCGTCTGTGTTGTACATGCCTAAAGTCACTCCTGGGCTCTTGAAGTCATACAGCAGGGTCTTGTTAACTGTACCGTCTTCTGCAGTATACACCAGTTCCACCTGAGCAACAAAAACGCAACATTGTATGTAAAACAGAAGCATTTAGGTTACCTAATTACGAAATTAAATATAGTTTCTATTTACATTAAGATAATTCTGCGATTGCGTACTTTTGTGAACTCATAACTTATTTGTTTACGTTTAACCTTGATACGCTTCTTAACTGATATTATCAGCTACTGTTTACTGTACTTTTCAAGGACTAAGTATTTGTATATACAGTAAATAACAAATCCTACTTAATATTATAAATGCGAAAGTTTGTGTGGATGTGCCGTGTTGCTCTTTCACGTAAAAACTACTGAATGGATTTTTATGAAACTTTATCAGTTCTTCACAAAATTCTATCTATACATAATCCTGTACTGTCTATTGCCAATTCAACTTACTTATCGGCTGGGCTACACTCACAGTGTTCGTCCTTTTGAAGTGTCTGACCTGTATCTTGTCTTATAATCAGATGCTATCATGGAACAGATTGAAGCAAGCCTAGAAAATAGCTGACCCAAAAACCGGAACAGGAATTAGATATCACATTTAAAGTGGTTCTAGCCCTAGCACTATCGTCCCATTAACGGCACCAGTCGTTGGGTTTTCCTATAGAGTGACAGTGACACCTACCTTGCCAGGCTTAGTCACGACGAAGTCCTGTGCCTTGTACTGGTCTCCGTGCGCGTGACGCCCGATGACAATGGGCTGCGTCCAGCCGGGCACCAGCCGCGGGATGCTCTTGCAGAGGATGGGCTCGCGGAACACGGTGCCGCCGAGGATGTTACGGATCGTGCCGTTAGGACTCAACCACATTTTTTTTAGCTTGAACTCTGAGAAACCGAAAAAAGTATCAAGTAAGTATCTGATTTACCGCTACTTGATGCTTTAGCAAATTCATATCGAGAAACTATCAGTACTAAGGACGGAAGAAGGAAGATCTTTTGATACATACATACATTGGCCTCCTTCTTCATTATCGTTGTGATTTAATTTCTGAAATTCATTAATTGGTAGCTGTAGCCATTAACTTTACCCGCACAGTTTTAAAACTATGTTTTAAAACTTAGCACCCCATTTATGAACGCATCTAAAGTTTAGATTGTTCCTCTAGGTTACCATGTACTGCTATACCTAAGTATATACAAACATAAACATTTACCTACTTCCATATGGAAAGTATTGTAAAGCTTTTTTAAATAGCCAAAGTTTATTTTATTACGTACTCGTAGATAGCGTACACACGTAGCACGTTATCTAGAATTAGCAAATAAGATACAACGACCTGTTTTCATTTCAAATTCTGACATAAGATTATATTTTAAGATCAAGGTCATAAATAAACTATTCGATAATGTTGATGGGCGTTCCGACAGACGATAACCAGAAATGTTTTCTCGTAAAATAAATCAGATGACATCATATCCTTTCTAATGAAGTATCCCTGGATCGTGGCTTTTGCAGAGCAATAGTTAGGCGTTACTAAGTCTCAAGCCGTGGGTCTTGGATTCGATTCACACTTGATGCAACAATTAGTGGTACTCTTGAATAGAAAGTCCTGGATTCAATTTCTAGCTGTGACTTACGTTTATTTGAAGAACAATTGCGTCTGTCATTCTATTTTGTGTTCAGATAGCCCAGATATTTATTGAATACATATAAAGTAACTGAGCGTTTGATTGCAGCACTTAGGTAGCTTATGTGCTCGGGTTATGCATATTAATATAATCGTTTGTATTACAAGTGACACACTAATAGCTGTAAACAGTGTTTTGAAGTCATACACGCATTTAACAAACAAGCGTATAAAACAATATATAAAACAACTGATATCCTAAATGGAACATTTTAGACATGTGTTGCACGATTGTATGATTCACACAGCAGTAAAACTGCGATTGTATATCATCCATCATATTATATCAGAATCGAATGTGATACCCATCTTCTGTGATGACGATTGTTTGATTATTTATAAACCCACATATTTAAAACCAACCACTATATACTTTATTTACCCACAATGATTTGATATCGCAGCAAAATACCTAGTTATACGGTACAATAGACCTCGTCCGATGACCTTGAGGTTTTCACGAACCACCCAGGTGGACTGTGGCCACTTATTGTAGTCCACACAGGTGAACCTGTTAGGTGGACTACTGGTTGGATCCACCCTAATGCTGTATAGCTGACGGTGCGCAACCCAAAAGTAACCGAAATGAAACTATCATCGTACCTTCTACCCTCTGTTCGTCAGGAGTGATGGTAGCGCACTTGATGCCGACGTTGTGCTTGAGGACAGCATGCGCTGCGTCGATGGTCACCTGGTCATTGGTCGCGTCGCGGTGCGGCAGTCCCAGGTCGAAGTAGAGGCTCTCCACCTATGAACAGAGCATGGGGTCACTGACCTGTTATAAAATCTTTAACTAACAATAAGCCCCCGACTCGCCTTTGTTATTTAATCTGTTGTGTGAGTTTGGAACCAGACCTTTTTACAACCCATTGTTAGACTCGTAGTGCACTACGATAATACTGTAGGTAATTGGTGTTATGTTATAATAACTGTTTATTTTGAGTAGGTAGGTTTTATCTGTGAAACTTCGAGGCTGAACCTGTAAATTCTGGATTTTTGGTCTGGAACGCCTTTACAAGAATAGCTGTCGTTTTCTTTTTAGCTGTTTGGCTTATTGCGGGATAGAATCAATTTGAATTTTCGTCAAAATTAGCCCCGAGATTCCTTTCAGCATTTTACCATATACCTATCTCATAGTTTAGGATTTGGTCTACCACGCCCACTTGAAAAAGAACACCATGTGTAAATACATACCTACATACAATATTAATATATTAAAGTCTATATTTTTTAAAAAACATATAGGTATTCATTGATGTTATTGTTAAATATACTTAATTGCTTTTAAAAAAATCTTTTCTATCGGTTTGATAATGAATAAAACCGTTTAATTTTTCACTCCATCTGATGGTAGGCACCATACATAAGCTGACTAGTTCAAAATTACAGTCTACTGAGTCAAGTAAAACTAAAACGAATTTTCAAAAACAATTTGTTACAAAGCTAATGGTAACCGCCTTAATTGACGACGACGCGGGATCCAATTGACTTCATTTAAAGTTCAGCGAATACCATATAGGTACCTAGTAAACATACTGCATAATCGAAGCTAATATGTATGTAGAAAAATAAAGCAGAAATTCACAGACAGAAGTCGGAGTCCAGTAACCGGGCTGGCTTTCATTGCTTTTGCCAAAATATTTGCAACATGGCCGTTGCCCCGATAATCGCTAATTTATTATCATGCTGTAAACGTGAGCTGAGGCGCCGCGCATACATCCGGTTATTCAAGCTTATCGTGCGGTTAACTTGTAGGTTCCATAAATATACATAAATGACTGATGTTTTATTATTAATATACATTTTAGCGCTAAAATATTTTTTTATCTTTGTTTTATACATCTTACGGAATCATATCCAGCACAAATAGGTAGCAATACCTACCAACATTGCCATAATCCCTAAATCATAAAACACCTCCTTCAATCCTAGATTGGGCCACTCTTGAAGTGATACCTAGATTGTCTGATATATTTTTTTTAAATGTAGAGCCTACTTTCGAAATCGACAAAAGTACTTCCGAACGCTTAGTAAAATAAACGCACTAGTACTATGTACGTGACAGCGAACAATTAGAGGTGTGGTATCTATTTTGGTAACCTAGACTCTCGTTAATTTAATCCGTGCTATTAGGCATAATGTGCTAGTTACGCATGTGTCGTCATTGAGCAAGGCTACTTCGGAACAGCGTTGGCGCCAGACGCAATAAAAGTGCTATCACCTACCCAATTTATAACTTTATTTTTAAAATACATCAGCTAGATAACTAGATATTTGATTTCCGGGTCAGCCTAGACCGACATATTTATTTTTAACATCGACAAGGCATCCACTAATATCAGACATCATGATGTGTCATATTTTATGTATGTCCTTTACTGTCTCACGGTCGCCAATGGTCTTTGAAAAATAAGGATTCGCTGTGTCAATGAACCTAATCACGCGTGAGTTGAATACCCAAGCAATACACATGCCGGCAGATGGACACTTTTCGTCGATTTCATATAACTACCTACATACTCGTATGTTTGCTTTGCATGATTGCATGTGTGGACTCGTTGAGGTGAAGGTTCCAGGACCACAAAAATTAAAAAGTTGGTTCGATGCGGTTATTTCACCCGAGTTTATTTTCAGTGATAAACCCGTTATCGTGTAAACCAGTGAGACTGGTTTTGGACACTCAACGACTGGATTCGTGCGATAAATAACGACCGAAGCTCTTGTAGAAGACTTATTATTTAAAGGTTGAAAGCTAACCAACTACAGAACGGATGATGGACTACGCTATCCTTATCTATGGACTACGCTAAGATGGATAACATTCTTAGCTTTTGAGTAACATTAAAGTTCTGTTAGTAATGTCATTTACCGAAGTAAAGCTAAAGTACCTACCTATTAAAGAAATAAGACTTACTCCAAGTCTCTACGCCCTACCTATTATTTATAAGTCTGTTTGTATGTAAACGTTTTTTGTGCCATTCTACTCCACATTAGGGACCGTATGCAACGTACGACTACCTGCTTTTTTATATGCATGAAGAGGAAAAAATCCTTTAAGATGACGAGGGTTAAATAAAAAATGGTCAAGTGCAAGGCAGGTCTTTTTTTGTTTCAACATATTCCAATTTAAGGGCGGTTTTCTCGAAGGCTAAAATCCCATGCGCTAGTGAGATTATAATTAGGAAAATGCCTGTAAAGGTAGGTACTACCGTACGCGCAACTTTGATTTCGATAAAGGTACTGGAATTTAAAATATATTTGTGCCGTTAATGGAAGATCACCTTTTTGATTGAATCAATCAGCGTTCAATTTCCCGAGAGGAATTGAATATCAGTTTTAATATTTAGACATAAGACTACATTACTTGTTTGCTCGACCTAGCGCAGTTATTGTTGGCCAATGATGAGCGATTTTCGCATTCTCTAGTCAAAACAGACTTTTCCCTAGTATGAATAACATTGGCCTAGTAAAATGCTGATAAGTTGTGTCACGGTTAATGATAACCTGTAGCGATAATTGTAGGTATGTACTCAGAATTGCTATTAACTGCGAGTAGGATAATTTATGCACTACTTAGGGTCTGCAATTCGAAATTGTAACGTGTTACGTAGGTACGCGGAATGGCGAAAAGTACCTATACCACCATAGAATTTTATCAAAGCGTAAGCTATTTGTGTAGTAAATCGCTCACTAAACTAGTTGCAAGTTGCAACTGACTTCCAATTGAAAAGGGTACAAACGGCTACGAGCCACCTCAAACTAAATGCAATAAAGGTAATTTTCCAACTGGCATTTATGCTTGAAGTGTGGAAGTATGTACAAATTAATCCAATACGTAATTATTCATTTGATTGGCTGTTCAAATACACTAGCTTATTCCATTTACACAGGGAAAAGGACTGTAGCTCAAAAAATATATATTCTAAAATGTAGCTGCCTTATTTCAAATGTTCAGCCTGTATATTTGGCCTCAAATATAAATACCTACTACATGTCATCTATAGCTATAAAATCAATTGTCCTGATTAACTAGCAATGCATAGCCAGAGGTAGTCTGGGTAAAAATATAAGGGTAAGCAAGGTTGATATCCAAACAGAAATCATACACCATTTAATTAAGTGTAGTTTCACATTACCCTTTAGTGGGTTGCAGATAATTTGGGTCACACTTCAATTTAGTTTAGTGGCTATTGCCCTTGTTTTATCTGTTGCCACACTAATGTTATCACAAACACAGAGTCTACTAATTTAATGCTGTGTGGCTTCATCAAGAAAATTACAGAAATGAGCAAACATACATAAGACTAGTGAAGAATCACATCATATAATTGTATTGTACAGTTAAATATGCTTTAATGTTACAATATTTAAAAAGCTAACTTGACTACAGTTATCTAAGTGACTGATTAGATCTTCTTGCTGGAAATCAAGCGAATCATCATGAAAAAGTGACTGCTCTTTGAAAATGTGGAAATTTTAGCATAGGAGCCTGTCTTCTATGTAAAATTCTAAACCAATAGAGGTCATCTTACACAAGACTTACTTATATGCAATAATTAAAAGGACGCAATCACTTTTTAGACCTATTTGCTCTCAAGATATTTTCTATAATTTTATTTCTAAAATCTACATATTTCACCGGTGAAGTTGGAATATATTTAAATAATTCTAGTGGTCACTGCCTCACCTTGACATATGGGAAGATAAGTGTCTCTTTAATTTTGGCCCAGATGATGCGAGTCATCTCATCTCCATCCATGTCCACAATGGGCTTCGATGCCACCACACGCTTGCCAGTGCCATCTGTAAAATACTTTCATATAACACTTTTGTCTCTTCAGGCTCACATTGTTAAAAAAGGTTTACAGGAAACCTATAATAAGACAGTTGCTTAGTTACTTACTTAGATTAAAATAAATATTGTGTCAAGCAAGTGAAGAATAATAATAACTCAATATTAGCGAACCAAAAACCTTAATTTCTTGTAATTATTTTATCAGTTGAATGTTTTTAAATTTTTCAATGCCTAAAGGTAATTTTAATTAAATATTCTAGTAAATTATAATAAATTAATTTAAGTTAATACTGTACTAAAACTTAGGGAAAAAAATTGTAAACAGAAAAATGTATGTATTAAGACTAAATAAAACAACAGAGGCTAATCAAACCGTATACTTTGCTTTAAAAATGCAGATTAAAATTATCACAGAATCACTAAAGTTTAGAGATTAGACTTTCATCGGATGTAAGTTACCTAACCAATAAATCAAAGTCATAAACAAAAACTTACAATTTCTGGTGGTGAGAGCCGAATTTTCAGTCACGTATTTGAACAATCTTTTTGATGTATTGCTGGCCATTTTACCGAATTATTCAGTCAGAATAACTTTTTAAGTGACGTTTTTGTTCACCGCGTATCACACCCACACCACTCACGAAAGAACGACGTCTACTGTGTGTGTGCATGTGTGTTTTTTTATGCATGAACACTATCCTCCTCCACACAAAAGAAATGAATGAATAGTGAAGTACACTGAGGCTGTCAGTGTAATCGATTCGATCGTCTTGAGTGTAAAGTCGATTAAGGTCCCACTAATCTAAGAAATACATTTTGACAGCTGCCAGTGTGCCATTTAAAATTAAACTTTATTCAATGCTGAATCGTATTGAATTGAAGTACAATTTCCAACTACATTGGCAGCTTTCAAAATGTATTTCTTAGTTATGTGGGACTAAAGGACGTGTAACATTTTTCAGGTAAATTAAAATAAACGTGAATGAAGATTTGCAACAAATAATCCACTTTTTTGTTAGGTGTACAGTCAATAGCACATCAGGTTTCCCCATTTCCGTTTGTTCTCTCGCTCTTGCCAAATGACATTTGTTCGCGATAGAGCAAGGAGGACTGACCGGAAATGGGTAGCGTGATGTGCCGACCACCATACCTAACAGAATATTCATAATAATATCATATTAATATAAATTACAATTTTTTTTCAAATGAGAATGATTAAGAGATAATATGGTAAAAACACTCTTTGTTTTTACCATATTACTATGAACATTGTTTAAAAAAGCTTAGTTTTTGCTCTCTTGTGATATTTTATTTTCATTCTTGCTATTTTTCTACCGGAGATGCATTCTTTTAAGAAATATAAATGAAAATGTTTTTACATCATTTAGTTTTTTGTTGCACATAGTAGCTTGTTGTATACTTATTATGTTTAACTTGGCTCACGTATCCAAATTAAACATAATAAGTATACAGAAAAACCGTTTCTGTTTTATATTTTGCAATCATTATTTTGATTTTGAAGTGGTTTTTATGTAATGTGTATTCGTTAGTGTTGCAGAACACATTTATCAGTTTCATAGTTTTTCTTCAAAAAAATTAAGTCAACGTGCGATGCGAATGATTTTTCAAATCGACTAATAAAAGACAATCACTCACTACAGCACATCTCTAATGCCAAGCCATTTATCGCCAGCTGTGCGCCGGCAGGCCGGTGTGTGGTGCTACGGACCGATGGAAAAGTATTGTACAAAGCGGTTATTTCACTTTTTTACATTTTAACATAGTGACAATCGTTAAGTTTGATTGTGGCCTTGTGAAGTGAATAGCAGCCTCGGCAACCAACCCTGACTGCTTTGCCATAAACTGTAAGGTAAGTGCACAATATTTTTATAAAGTTCACAATTTTTGACTTTACGAGTTTAATGAACTGCACGTAAAGCTGGAGATAAATTAAAATTTAGCTTTGAGGTTCTAGTTATAACTGTGATGATAAGTAAAATAAACGCTGTTTTTTAGAAATACTTTACTATGTAAGAGTTAGATTATTTTTCCTTCTAAAACTCGGTTTCATGTTACAGACGAGTAGTGGGCAGTGGCATTACCCATCAAAAAAGAAAACAAAATTACGGGAATGCCTACCTTCGTTTTGTTTACATACTTAAATATAATTCATTTTCCAGTATGTTCTATTCCTTTTTTATTGTTTACGGAGATTTTCTATGATTAGATCTAAAATATCTCGTGCACGTATCTTTAGAAGTGCATTTATGTCAAAGCCCGGGCTCATTCATTTTTGAAAAGTTATTGTAATAACGATGAAGCTATCTTCTTTCTTTTCGTAAAAGCAGTAGGTAACCTTTTTTTAATTCTACGGTGTTCATGACTGCCTAAAAAAAGTTGAATGAATTTGACAGATGCATACCTGCAACTGAAAATGTTTTTTGTTGCTTTACGTTAAAGTCTATTTTTAAGAGATTACTTAGTCTTTGGTTAGTTTTTTAGCCAAGGAACGGGTTGGGAGGGAGAGGGAGGGAGGGATAATATTAACGCATGTCGATTTGTTTGTTGTGATTAGGAGAGGAGTCAGTCCCACAAAACTAAACTACTAGGGCTACTAGTTAGGGCGAGGCCCCATTAGTGCGTTGCGTTGCGTTTCTCGCTTGGGACGACTCACGCGCACTATCGGGACATGTCATAAAAAATGCCAAAATGGTAATGGTACTTACGTTCTCCCGTTAGTTAACTATCTATTTCGTCCTCGCAGCAACAAGTCGCTCAGCTCAGCGGCACAGGCGCGTAGGCGCCAGCCAGCCTCAGACTGAGCTGTAACTCAGTGGTCGTGGGTTCGAATCCTGGCCAGGACATTTTCTTTTCAGTTAGACTGAACATGACTGGATGACATGAATAGTAAAAGAAATACAGTTGGTCAAAAACTTCTATGATAATAATTCAAAAATCTATAATTCAGATCGCAATTACGAACAGTCAGTTATTATAACTTACCTGCTTTTATTAATTGTTTCACTTCATTTTTATTATTTATCGACGTTGCTACTAATATTTGAGACGTTTCATGGATAAATGAACCTTATCTTGCAGCAATAAGACCTATTTTCCAGTGGAACTGATGTGAGCAGTAGCTTAAGGTGTATTCAGGTTTTTCAGTTATGACATTTTGACAGTTCGCACTGGGTGCAATAACGTCAGAAATGCAAAAAATTAGAAATCGAGATTTTAGTCACAAATGATGTAAAATAATGTTTTACATCCGCTTTTTATTTCTAAAGTTTCCCGAACTGGAAATTATAGGTTATAAGGAATAGATTTTCGATCAATATATCAAAGGAATACATCTTCTTTTCAAATGATTGAACTTTTAAATCGCTCTCCTGAAAATTACGCAAACTGTAAGTTATGTCATTATTGCACCAAGTGTGCGAGTTGTTGTTATTATTAATAAGTTTTTTTTAAAATACATATTGTTTTTAATAAATATTACTTTCAAACAAAAACATTTGATTTATTTACAGATAGTAATGATTTAGTCGAACCCGAGGACCCGCGTAAAATCGTCCCCTCACACAAACAAAAAACTGTTACTAATGTTCCTGTAAAATTTACTAATAAGTAGGTATTTCAGAATAAAAGACCCCGTCAAAATGTGTGGGTGTCTAAAAGTGCTGCGCGTGTACCGGCCGCTGCCACGGACTCTACACTGCAGGCTTTCCAGTTCCTCAGCACCACCCCAGGTGCCAGGAGTGCCGTATACAAAACTATCTATAGGAGTTCCTAAAGAAATATGGCATGAAGAACGAAGGTAGGCATGGGCAAGGGAAACGTAATAGTAGATTATGATATAAGTGCGCTAAGTTGATAATCACAGCCGAGGCGATGGCGAGGGCCACAGGAAAGCAGAGGCTGTAATTATCAAAGCTCACGTATGACATACGACTTTTCATAACATATTTGCGAGGAAATAAATAAAACTCGGACTTCCTCAAACACATACAGCGCAAAAAAAGCAGACGAATTTTTACTTGTTTGTTCACAAATTAGCGATGCGCATCAACGCTTTAAGCATAAGGCTCACAACCAGTATTAATGAAGTAAAGTAATATTTTTGTGTTATTTAGATAGGTAAGTCCATGGATGTAATTAATAGTCAACACTAATTAAAGAAAACAATTAAGTACTTATTACATTTTCTCACCCAAAGTTAATTTTATTTATGAAATGTTGTCCTCTTTTCTGACTTAAAAACAATTTGCGAAGATTTAAAAAAAAATCGTTCGCTCACCATGCATTTTATCATAATTAAAAAAACTCGTTACAACTACAACAGTTGTGCGTTTTGCTTTACATTGCCGCACAAATGCGTAATGAGATACAATACGATACTGAAATTAGTGAAATGAGACACTAATTGCCGCACTCAGAAACGTCAATTAACGTTTATGGTTCATTAGAGTCAAAATTTGACATTCTTAAAAGTTCTTTAATCAATTTGTTATAAAGTCTCTTTTGAAAAATGGAATTTTGACTCTAATGAACTATTAACGTTAATTGACATCTCTGAGTGCGGCAGTTAGACACGAGTTTTATCGATCACACTCAATATGAGCGTAAAAAAAGGTTTTCAAAAATAGAGGTTATGTGTATCATGCTTGATACCTGAAGCATACAAAGCAATGTTTATTTACGCCCTCGATGCGTGTGAACGAGTAAATTTCTAGTTTTAAAATGTAACCAGACTTAGCACTACCCACCATAATTTGTTTGTTTTATAGAGTTGCCGTAGTACCAGCCGTAGTTAGCAAATTAGTGAAGAAAGGCTTCACTGTTAACATAGAAGAAAATGCCGGAGCATTTTCAAATTTTCCTAATAAGACATACGAAGAGGCTGGTGCTAAAATCACCAGTCTGAAGGAAGCATTCCAATCAAGTAAAGCTGTTTTTTATTTACTTTATACCTTAAGACGGTAATAAGAGTTACAGGATTTTCATAATAATTAAACCTTTGAAATTTTCCAGACATTATTCTGAAGGTTAGGCCGCTAGGAAGTACTGAACTTCAAAATGTACAAGAAGAAGGCACTATTATATCTTTTCTCTACCCAGCACAAAATCAGGAACTGGTTAAACAACTAGCAGCTAGGAAAGTCAATGCTTTTGGTAAGTGTAAATTATGAACTGCTTATTAAACATGCCTGTCTTTTAAGTCTGTTCGTTGCGTTTTGAGAGCACGACTAAGAAGACTAAATTAGTTCTTTGAAGCATTTTTACTGCATTGGTTTCGAGTATTTTGACATTAGAGTCTTTGCTTCGCCCCAAACTTTTTTTCATAAACAAATATATTTACTAGAGTAATTTTTCAGCAATGGACTGCGTCCCTCGAATCAGCAGAGCACAGGCCTTTGACGCGCTCAGCTCTATGGCAAATGTGGCCGGGTACAGAGCAGTCATAGAAGCCGCGGCACATTTCCCTAGATTCTTCTCAGGTATGTCCACTAGAAAGCTTTCCTAAAATATCTAGAACTAGTCTTTGTACTAATTACCGGATTCTTCACTCCCGGACATTGCAAGCGTACACACGCTGAGAGACCCAATTAGGGCTAATTAGGCCAGTGAGAACTCAGACCACACGCACTGGCTGTAAATTCATTTAAAATTAGCCTAAAATATTGATTAATACGATAGGTACTATTATTATTTTTTACATTCCGTTAAAAGAGATAGATATATTTTTGTAGTTACATTGCATTCAGGCTATGTTTGTAAAGTAAAACATTGATTAAAAATCAAAAACCAGAAATGTTGGCCAGCCTCATGATCCAGGGACATTGAAAATTATAATCGGACCCATTAACAAATAGCTAACAAACATAAAAAATGTGGCCTTTCCTTTAGTTTGCCATTTCTCATTACTTACTTCTCTTACTTTAGGATTTGGCCATCCACGACCTGTTTAATGCACTGTATTTATTTGAATGATACATTATTAAACTAATTACCGATTAACTATTCATGTGTGTTATCCTGTAGTAGGAAAACAATTGTTAACGTTGCCTGAATATAGACACTCAGTTTGTAGGCGCGCGTATTCGTCGGGCATAATACCTATTCATCTCTGTAGAATAGCATTTAAGCAAGGTCGTTATGGCGTCGCCTGCGGGCTTTTGGTAGTCATAAATCGTAGGCATTCCACCCTATCTGCTACCCTATACGCAACTGTTACGCGCGAATTCACAAACATCAATCAACGCTTAGCACGCGCTCACGCTCAAGCTGACCCTTGCAGTTTTATTGTCATTTTACGGGACAGCCTGAGCGCGTGGTCAGCGTTGATTTACGTTTCTGAATTCAGGGGTCAGTAGCTATAATGTGGGAGTAAACCTCGTCTTATTCTACCTTGTCGGTGGTCGTAGGTCAGATGACAGCGGCTGGAAGAGTGCCACCGTGCCGCGTGCTGGTGGTAGGCGGCGGCGTGGCGGGGCTGGCGGCGGCCGCGCAGGCCCGCTGCATGGGCGCCGCCGTACGCGCCTTCGATACCCGCCCAGCTGTGCGAGAGCAAATCGAGAGTCTGGGCGCACAGTTCATCACCATGGAAATGAAGGTAAAATTTAATGTGTAACAATTCAGGGTTATCTCTAGCATTTCGACTCCAAATAATCACCTTTTAGAAAACACGACTATGAATGACTACCTACAAAGGAAGAGAAACAGGAAACAAAAGTAGAGATCGTCTAGGCTGAAATGACTGGCTAGATTTAAACATACAACCTCCAATGCTTAATTGTACGACTCACTCTACAATGTACAGTGTTTAAAAAGGGAAAAGGGTTATAATTTACCCTTGCAGTGTCTTTAATTTTGTACTTTTGTCGCCGTTATTTCCAAGCCTAAGCCCATATGCTTTCAGCAAATTCAGCTGGACTGATAATAATAAGAAACAAAAACAGCTACCTACTTACCACTACTCTCAATCTCCTTGCACTTGTATAGTTTCGATGTTTCGTTCTCATGAAGAAATACTAATAAATCGACGCCGTTAAATATTAAATGTGTTTTCTATGATTGTGTGGCCTTGATTATTGTGCAGATCTGATGTGATCTGACGATTTATTTTAGCACGTGTGCACTTCATAAATCTTAAATATTATTTTTAGACTTAAAATAAAGCTGAAATCATATGTTATGAATTTATGATACGGAAATGATTATAATTTTATTCCTGCTTTATTTCAGTCCTAGTGCTTCAAGAACGTTTATTTATTTACGGTATCCGCCTGTGACGCAAATAAAATGCTTAGATGTCTATTCTCCAGTCATTTCTATTATAAATAGGGGTACTCTGCACTGGAGTATTTTTGTTTTGATAACGAAGATATAGTATTTGCTTAAGCATGAAACGCCATGCACTTTTTGTAAAGAACTCCACAAAGTGGCAGAAAACCAAAGTCGTGTGTGATACTCTACCATTGCCACAACAATATGCTGAGTGGGCGACCTGTTTGTTATCTACTACCTCTGCAAATAACAAGTACTCTTCACTGTTTAGATTGGGTTTGCTTCTTTTGTGAACCTTCCTATTCTATTCCACAAGTTATATCCTGCTGTTTAGCCTATTCATTGACCCGTATGCGGTGCACAATGGATGTGCATCACGTTTCAATAGTTGCATATTTACGTAACCAATAAGTAGAGTGTAGTTTTGTTATTGATATGACATTGAGGATCATGGTAATATGTATCTGTTTTCAGAGTATGACGTGTCTTTTAGGCCGGCACCCTTATTACCTAAAATTTGACAATCAGCAAAAGCTGCGCAGTGATCGCGCGGTAGACGCGCGATCGATTGCTTTGCGTCAAAAAAACTCGTATCACGTAAGTGATCGCTGGCTAATCGCTCGCCTGCTGATTAGAATGCACTTTTTGCTACAACACTAGCGCCATTAGCAATAGAGTAGCAATAACAGGAACTATTTATATTTTATTAAAATTTATTAAGGCTTTGGCGACTGGGCCATCAAAGATGATTTTTTTTTCCTTTGCCTTTTTACGGCTACGGACTGTGTCTATTTCAGCCGTTCTTTAGTTAATAATTTCTATGAAAAGTGAGGAGAGTTATGTAAGAATTTCTATTTCAGGGACATCAACTATTCCTGTGTCTAATTTCTTCTTCAATTGAATTTCCTTCAAATTTCTGCTGCTGTGGCGGTAGAATATTCAAATATGTAATTGTATGTGTTAATATTTTTCATTATAGATGGCACAGATGCTTTCAAGATTCTTGTTTACGAAAATTAAATGAGAAAAAAAGGCTAATAACTGTCTCTCTTGTGATGTTTGTAGAAAACGAATATGCTTGGCAAGAACTCTAGGATTGTTGAAAGCCATTGTGACTTCTTTTACCGCATTCGATACACTAGACTGGCTGAGCCCATGAAACTAGCTTTTAGGACGTCTTGTGAGGTAGTGAAATAATACTCCGTTGAGTTCAGAAGGTAAAAGTAGAATTGTATATTGAAATAAAAAGACGGATATTTATACAGAAAACATTAAAAGGAACTAACAAATAAAATCACAGATAAATAGCTTAACCAATAATAGTCTTCTTTTCTCGCGATTCTGATAGGCGCGAAATGGCGCAAAGATTTTTTTATGGCGCGCCGCGTTAAACTGCTGACACAGCAGCGATGATGTCGGGCGCGCTCTGTCCGTAATATCCTAGAGTCCTTTTACCGCCATCGAAACACTGGCCTGACTGAGACCGTGTAGGTAGCTCATACCCACAGGCTTTTGGTAGGAGCCCGTTGCGAAAAACGACAATGCAGTCAGAACCTGTGAATAAACAATGTAAATTGTAGCTTTATACTACACTTAGTACAAATTAGTAGGTGCTAAATGAGATTGATTGTTCAGCATACTCACCTTATTTTCTACACTGAGTTTTGTTCTCCTTCTCATTGGAGCCATGTAGGGCTTGAGTTCATTACAGAGGTCTGCAAACAGCTCCTTACTCAGCCTGTAATGAGCTCTAAACTCGGAGTCAGAGAGCTCCAGTCCCTGAGCTTGGTCGCGACCCAAGCGCGCTGTATTTCTGACAGATTCTCTTCTTTCTTCTTACTAATAGCTTCCATGATAAGCACTACGCGCGCCATGGTTTTTAAAATTGCTTATTACTCTATTAAACACTCCGCGATTGAGAATCAATCCGAAGAAAAACACGTTTTTTGTATTTGCTAACTGACAGTTCAAATCGCTCGCTGATTGCTTTCGCTTTGCTGTCAAAAGTCATAGGTAATACGAAAAATTTGACAACTCAAACAGTTTCGATCGTTTGAATGCACCTATATGCACTTTTTAATTCATCGATTGTTCGGTAGAGGCAGCACTCTCGCTATTTGCTAATTGCTTTGTTTTCGCTGATAGGTAATACGAATTTGCGATTTTGGAGCAATTATTGCGCGTTTTTTGCTATTGCAAGATACGTGATAACCCCGCCGGTTTCCACCAGAGTGGGCTGTAACAAAGATGTGTTCAAATAACCAATAGATTTCTGTATATGGACGTCTTAACTTTCTACACCCAGTCGAAAACTGATATCAGATGTTTGAATACATGTTCGTTCCACTCTGGTGGAAACCTGACCTTAATTCTTGTGGTCAGGGTATATTACAGCCGCCTCCTGTGGCCGTGCTTGCAAATGGTTATTTCAATAGTTGTATTCTGCTGTAGGTAGGTAGTTAAATGAGTAGACAGTGGTAATCAATGTAACGCTTGCGTTTAGAGAACTTTTCAGTAAAGCATCTGCAGTTAGCTAGACCGCTATCTCCTATCTATTACAGCTGCATATATGAATTAATTATTCTGTTTCGTGTCTTCCTTTACCTGTAACTGTTGTTTTTCACAGGTTCTTTGTTATTTCACTTTTACGCTAGTCGCTGTTTGCGGAGTCTGTTTACTCAGTCGCGATATTTACATATGTGATTTAACATGGGTACTTAAGAAGTATTTTCTATACTGAACAGTAGCTGTAAGACTTAGTATCGCTTGTCTTATCGTTTTTCGTTTTCAGCAACTAAATGACGTGGCCAAACAGAAATTCACACTTATTTTAAGAATTCTACTTATTTTTTAATACATATCTACATACTTACCAATCTATTCATACGTATTCAACATAGAGTGTGCTAAGAGTAAGAGTAGGTATGCACTGAAGATTTATTTCTTACCAGCCTGCATTTAGGGTGAAATGATAAAACTATTTAGTCCCAGTTATCAACGCGCCATCTGTGAAAGATTGTTATAAATATCATAGTTGGTATAAACCTGCCCACCCTGCACCTATGTGTACAGAAGCAGAAGCTAGTCCTAATTAGTAGTTCCACCGTTCCACAGTAGTTTCCACCTAAAACTAATGTTTTGTAACTGTAGGAAGAGGGTTCTGGCCAAGGCGGGTACGCCAAGGAGATGAGCCAGGAGTTCCTCGACGCGGAGCGGGCGCTGCTGGGCAGGGAGGCCAGGACATCAGACGTCGTCATCAGCACCGCTCTAATCCCCGGGAAGCCGGCCCCGTTGCTCATTTTAGAGGTAAGTTTGCAAAAAACTTAAAAAGCCTAAGCAAGGCTGCTTAAGTTTGACTAGCGTTTGTGAGTTCAGTCAGGGGTTTTAAGCTTTCGACTTAGAATCAACTGTTGGTAACATAACAAAGTAAATGGTTGATATTGTGCTTGCCTCATACCTCATGTAATAACGAAAATATAAAAATATTTGTCTCAAACAATAGTACATTGTTACCCTAGGGGTGAAAGTATCTTATTTAGACCCGAGACGGGGTTTGGCGCCCGGAACGAAGTGAGGGCGCCAATAGTTCGAGGGACTAAATAAGTCTTTAACCCGAGGTAAACACTGTGCTTTTCATTACAAATACGAGGAAAGTAAAAATAAAAACATGAATTAGCTAAAGAAAAATAAATGAAGATCGAATTGCCACTTTCCCGCCTACTTCGTTTGTTTTTTTTCCTTGGCCGGCCCGCTATTCAGCAATTATTTTTTATTTTCATCATTGGAAAAATGGTAAATATTTTGCTCAATGCTAAGTTATTTTAAGGAAATGGTTGCAACTGAATTATAATAAATTTATTAAAAAATATATATTCTCTAATCAATACTTAACTTTAAGTTATTTCAATTTTATATCGTGGCTGTATAGAAATTTGGAACATGGTTTAATAGTTATGTGAAAATAAACTAGTGTTTTTAATAGTACATTGTTACCCTAGGGGTGAAAGTAACTTATTTAGTCCCGAGACGGGGTTTGACCAATAGTTCGAGGGACTAAATAAGTCTTTAACCTGAGGTGAACACTGTGCTTTTCATTACAAATACAAGAAAAGTAAAAATATAAACATGAATTATGTAGCTAAAGTAAAAATTGGAAAAATAAATGAAGATCGAATTGCCGCTTTCCTGCTTATTTTGTTTGTTTTTTTTTTCTGTGGCCAGCCTGCTATTTAACCATTATTTTTATTTTCATCATTGGAAAAATGGTAAATATTTTGCTCAAAGCTAAGTTATTTTAAAGAAATTATTGAAACTAAATTATAATAAAGTTATTCAAAAAATATATATTCTCTAATCAATACTTAACTTCAAGTTATTTCAATTTTACTTCGTGGCTGTATAAAAAGTTGGAACATGATTCAATAGATGTGTAAAAAATAACTAGTTTTTTAAAAATAATTTGACAGCTGTCAGTTGAAAGTGATTCTCCCTAGGGATGAAAAGTATTACTTTCAGCCCGCTTTTCAGGTTAGTAATGACCTACTTTCAGAGTATGAGTGATGAAAAAATAATTTGACAGCTGTCAGTTGAAAAATGATTCTCCCTAGGGATGAAAAGTATTACTTTCAGCCTGCTTCTCAGGTCAGTAATGATCTACTTTCAGAGTATGAGTAATGAAAACATTATTTTATTGATAGAGACCGGTTTACTATGTTGTGGGTCTAAAATAATTAAACAGTGCATGTTTCATTCATGCTCATATCAATGACTCATTCTCAATTAGAGGAATTAGTTGTGTTATCAATCAAATAAGTTGTAAACATCTCTTTCTTTTAACCTGTCGCCTGAAATACGGTTTTCAAAAGGTGAATTGGCTACTCTCTCTATATTCTTAATTCAATTTTTACTCAAAAGAACCTACTTAATGTTGCTCGCTGTAGTATTACCGCGAATATAACAATGTGTCTAGCTAGACGACAGATCCGTGTGTAAGTCGTGTATGTTGGGTCAAAGATCAAGTTCGTATCTCAGTATGTGACCTTTGCTTTTACCTTACTGAAAGATAAACTGGGGAAGTTATCTTACTGGCACCTAAGAATTTCACCTACTTGTATGGAGCTCCCTGCAGAGGCTTCTCTGAAAGCTACTTCATGGTGTTCTTCAAAAGGGTTTTGGAAATAAAAATTACTCTCCCTCACTAACAGTCCATTGCGTGGACTTTACACACATTTGAAATTGTTAGTCGGCTATTATGAAAAAGTTTTATCAACAAAATAAAAATAAACAAGGCTCAACCGTGGCTTAATACACTTACCGATAGTTTAATCTGTTGAAATGTCTTCTTGATTAGGTAGTTTACCGCTAATAGATAAAGGAGAAAGATAATCGTGGAATAGTGTATTATCCGACCCGGTCACCTAGGTCTTTATTTAAGTTTTCTGCTTCATGCAAAACATGCATGGGCATGCCATGGTGACGCAATAACGTACAGTCCTCATCAAAAGCTACCACATACTAAAATACTCATAAAAGAACGTGCCGTACGTAAATGTAATAGAAAAATCCGTTCAAATTAATTAGTAAAGTAGCTTGCAACTTTCCTGGACGCACTTACTAAGGCGGTCATATCAACCTTTACAAAACCATTTCAAAATGGGTCTTATGTCAGCTGTTTAAGATGGATCTCTGTAAAGGTTGATGTGAACGCCTCTGTACGACTCCCGATCTTATAAAAGTCTTGACGGGCAACTCTAGGTATCTCCCTTACTCACCGTCGGCGGCAAGGTGGACGATCCGGCAAAAATAGCAGGTTTATTTGTTTATTTAATATTCAATGCTTAAAATATACTTCAATCGACGGACTTAATGTTTAAAGCATTACCTAAATAGTACCAGTTCAGTAACAAGTGTGACAGAAATGATGTTGATGAAAGGATGATGATTCAGCAGCAAAAGATGGCTCACACAATGTCCAATGTATGTACACAGGACGCGGTCCGCGACATGGCACCAGGCAGCGTGATCGTGGATCTCGCTGCCGAGATGGGCGGCAACGTGCAGACCACCAGAAAGGGCGAGGTGGCGAAGGTGCACGGCGTCACCCACGTCGGCCTCACCGACCTGCCCAGCCGGATGCCGGCTCACGCTTCTACACTCTACGCCAATAACATCTCCGGATTACTATTAAGCTTAGGTGAGTTACCAAATTTTTACCACTGCTGTACGAATTCTGACACAAGAAGAACAATACCAAGTACAAGGCATCTTGACGTGCGCTCAACTGTACCACCTTTCTTCCTGATTTGTTTAGGAGTTTTATTTGATCGACGATTGTTTGATCGTGTATTCGTCATGACCTGGACTAATTTTGAGGCATCAGGTACATTAAGTTGTGAGGTCTTTAATTTTAGTCAGATGACGCAAAAGTAAGCAAACTTTACTGAATTAGGTATTTTATATTGTTTATGTAAACATCTGTCTTATAGTATTGTACTATTATTGTAGTCAGTTTATCTTTGCCTTATCACCCATTTAAATCTGGGTTAGATGACTCAATTTATCAAACTTTACAGTAGCTTGTCAAAGCGGCGTTAGCAACCCCGTTCAAAAGTGACCGTAGGGCAATGGTTTAACCAACAGACCGTACCTTTAATCTACATGATTCAATCCTTGTTCAGGTCTTTGCACTACAACGTGGAAGTACCTATCTAAGCAAGTTAACAGACTAACTTTTTCGAAAACTTAACAATAGAAGTTACAAAAATACGGTTTCTATAATTATGCAATATTGGATAATCTTGAAGTGTTTATGACAGTAAATAAAACTAGGTCAGATTCTTTAAAGATAACTTTTTATGATTTATTCGATAAAAATGTGTTAATGGCATCATGTAGGCAGACAACAATGCACGTAAAATCCTTATCAGAGCTGGAAAGGCCATTAATTCTGAAAACTGCCAAACATTCTACACAGTCATATAGATATCTAAATGCAGGGTTAAATGATATGAATGTAGCTTCGATACTATGGGAAGAAATTATAAATGCATCGTGATGGCCGAGTTTTGTTATCTATATAAATAAAAATGAGTAGCTAAATGTGCCGCTAAGCACTAGCTAATTATATTTATAGATACATTATTCTTTTATGACTTTCCTTTTAAAGCAAGACCCATTTCACTTCTTCACTATACTGGCACAATCGCAAACGCAAACCCATTTTAAATAAAAAAAACAAAAAAAAAGCAGTCCAATAACTTTCGATAGAGCGACGTCAGTCAGTTTATAATATTAATTAACTCTGTTCTCGCATACTTAAATCTCCAACACTACTTAAACAAAGTGTCGTGTTGCATATTTTTTGTTCAATAAGAAGAACTTGCATGTAACTAAACGAGCAGTGGAATAGATTTTCGTAACGATTTCGAGTAGGATCACTGCTCTGCATCTCAACGCGCGCTGTAGCAAGCTAGCCACAATAATCATCAAACGACTAATTCTAGGAACGAACGACCACTTCCACATTAACTTGGAAGACGAGGTAACCCGCGGCGCCATCGTGCTAAAAGCCGGCGAGCTGCTGTGGCCGGCGCCGCCGCCGCCCAGCATGGCGGCCGTGCAGGCGCCGCCCAAGGCCGCCGCCGTCGTCAAACAGGAACCGCCCAACCCCTTCAACGAGACCCTGAAGGACACCTTCTTGTATTCCACTGGTTTGAGCAATGTTTTATTATCTTTACCACCTAAGCCTAAAAATACAGATAGATCACGAGGTACTGATATAGAAAGAACAATGGCTAGCAAATCTGTGCTGTCTGAAATTACCAAACTGCTGCATAGGTATTTTTACGGTGGTAAATATCATCATCTAATTCGAGTTGCTACAATGAACTGTCTTCGTGGAGATGATTGGACTGCCGATTTGTGATCGTCACGATCCCAAACCAAGTTCTTCACCTAAGACATATATGGTAATAAAACAGGCCAAATTAGCTTAGTTAGGAATCGAATCGATATCGGTTAGCATAATAGATAAACGCCGTGTTTTTGTTCTAACTTGAATTAGTTGTCAATTGTTTTTATTTTGCCAACGTCATACTAAAGTTAATCGATTAAATGCACCACTAAAGACATGTATATGTTTTTCAGGTATGGCCAGTTTAATTGGGCTCGGTATAGCGTCTCCCAACCCAGCCTTCACCACCATGACGACGACGTTAGCTTTGTCTGGTAAGTTTTCACCAGCCTATAACCGTCCCACTACAACGTTAAACGTACACCATAACGATACACTGAAAACATTCAAATATTCAGTTCGTTCGATAGCAATTTATAGAATTCTAATCAGTCGCGTGAAGGCGTTATTTTAGACAAACAAAAAATAACAGTAGATCACGAGACTAATAAAAGTTCCCAATGTAGGTATAATCAATATACACAATGCGTTGCGTTTCGTAAGTAGTCTTGTTTTGTACAAATGTCTGGGGCCTATAATGATAACATGTTTGTACTATTTTTAATACGATTATAAGCGGATCTCTAAGGAGATGGAGAGATTTTAGACAGTTAATGAATCGAACTAACGGGGATCAATTAATAGTTACCAATATCGGTATGAGTCATATAGGCCTAGCATGAACCGATAAAGTTTTGGTAATCCAAAAGTAACTTTTTTTTCTTAAAGATATAGGAAAAGGAAAAAAAAAGTATCATCTTCTTCTAGATTACCAAAACGTAAGCGGTTCGTGCTAGCCCTACTGAGCTCCCTTAGCTACACGAGGCGTCGTCCAGGGAGGGGTCAAGCACACCGGGTGAGACATATAAAAAAGAGGTGACGGCTTTCTAATACCTTGAGTGAAGGTGAAGCTGATTCAGCTCATCAGGAAATTGGCGCAGTTCGCAAGCGGCAAATTTAGCCTAGTATAATTAAGTATTTCGCGCTAAAAAAATAACCACTGGCATTCGCTTCATTTTGGAGCCAAATAATGACGCGCAACGTTCAACCGTCATTTTAGTAAGATTCGGCGAGAACGCGCCTGACAGCTCGTATGTCTCCCGACACTCAATTTAGCCCTCCTGTCTGTACTGTCCAGGTGTGGTGGGATACCACACAGTGTGGGGCGTGGTCCCAGCGCTGCACTCACCTCTGATGTCGGTCACCAACGCGGTGTCGGGCATCACAGCCGTGGGCGGCTTGCTGCTCATGGGCGGAGGGTACGTGCCAGAGACACCCGTGCAGGTATGAGATATGGACTATTTATTTATTCATAAGAATATGAACTACACAATATTTAAAAAGTAAGACTTAAACGTCTTACTTTTCATAAACGGCCATCAAGGTAGAGCACGCCTTCAAACACATTCCGTAAATTGTCTATAGAAATTAAACTGACAGCTACACTTCTAAGAGCTGCTCAACTTCAATTTAAGTTTGTGAATTCGGCGGTGAACAACCTAATTATTATAGCATAAAACGAAAAAAAACCGTTTTATTGTTTTGACATGTTTTTCTAAATAAATACTACACACAGTAATGTTGAAAATATTACAGTGTGTCGATTATTACCACGTTCTTCCTAAAGACACTAGCCTACTGCCTTAGTTCGCGGTGATGTTAACTAAGATGTATTTGAAAATACATGGTACAATAATAATTGCAATAACATTTCCCTTGTACAGTGGCTAGCCAGCACTGCTGCGCTCATTTCATTCGTGAACGTCTTCGGTGGATTCATGGTCACCCAGCGTATGCTTGACATGTTCAAGAGGTAAGTATTCGAATAAACTATTGTGTTATCGGACCTATTTTCGTTACCAGAGTGGATTTTTCTGATTTCTGTGCAATGCTGTGCTAAACCTGTGTTATAGAAATTAAAGCCTTCTCCAAAATTTACTCCGCTTATTGCTACTTAAACAAGTAATAAACTATTCTATTCTATTTGGCGCTCTCACTGCGCTACAGTTTATAACTTTTGCAGTCGATAACACCACATTTGTAACTTAATATTAAGTTCATGAAAAATAAAGGTTTTTTTATTTATTTTTTGATTTGATTTGTCGTAATAATTGTATCTTATCATCACTCAGGCCTGGAGACCCGCCAGAATATGGATACCTGTACGGCATCCCCGCGGCTGCACTCATGGGAGGATACATGGTCACGGCTATGCAGGTGTGCCAAAACATCGTAGATGGAACGAATAACTACTTGCCCCAATTTTCGGCAGTACAAATCTTTGAAAAGAAAACATCGAAATTTTCTAAAAATTTATTAAAGTTACACTCCCATTGAGAACCGCCACATGAATTAAAGTTTAGAAGTGTTTGAGCTGATTCTGCCCCGTAAAAGCTCAGTAGAAATAAAATTGACGGATCTATTGGTGCACAATTTTTGTAACGTTTTTTTAGTATTCTAAAGCTAGTGATATTTTTTTTAGAAAATAAAAATAAACGAAATTGCTCTCAACTCCACGTTTCATCCACAGGGCTACCCCGAAGTCCATCAAATGGCATATTTGGCATCCTCGCTTTGCTGCGTTGGTGCCCTCGCTGGGCTTAGCTCCCAGACCACGGCCAGAAAGGGAAACTACCTTGGAATGGTATGTATTCTCTTGTTTTTCATTATACAGGGTGTAAGAATGTGAAAACTAAACAAATTATGAATTACCAACCAACTGGTTGATTGATGCTAATTCTCACACCCTGTGTAGTCAGATGTCTCATTACATGCAACCGATGATTAGAAAGGCGTGCATAACCGTATTCATTTACGATTAAAAAGTGACGTAGCTCAAGACTCGGCCCAAGACCCGCTCAATATAATCTTGATGGCTCTAGTTTATATCTATTGTCATTGTAAAGGCGTTGAGACAGAAATGACTATTTGTAACGAAATTATTACATTATTGCAAAAAAGTTGTTGAGTCTTTTTTCGTGTTTTTAGTATATTTTTATATTTCATTCCACAGTAATTTTTAATTTGTTAACAAAATGTAGTAGTTTCGTTAAAGTCGGCAATGCTATTAAGCTAAGATTTAGTTTGCAAGTCTAGACTGAATATTACTTTGCATTGCACAGTTTTTATTTAACGTGGCAACTTGGGTTTAAAGCTCGTTACTATTGCTATTGATGAAACTTTAGTAATATGAGGTTGCTAAAATACATAACTGCAGTGTTTTACGGTACGGCACCACTATCTTAATCCTGAGATTTCGAAATAGGGTGCCTTTTAATTAAATCCTACTAATATTATAAATGCGAAAGTTTGAATGTGTCCATGTGCCATGTTGCTCTCTCACGTAAAAACTACTGGATGGATTTTAGTGAAATTTTAAAAAAATATAGCTAATGCATCTTAATAACACATAGGCTACGATTTATAAAGTTTTTTTTTTAAAACCTTAGTCCACGCGGACCAAGTCGCGGCCGCTAGTAATAGTACACAAAGGCCACCTAAGTACATGCAAATGAAAATATTACACTAAACTAAACCTAAATGCATTGTGTGATTTTTTAGTCCGATTTTTATTTAAAAAACGCAATTACTAGTTTAACACTGCAGTATATGTAGAGTTAATGTTCTTGTGAAATAAGGCCAAATTTTAAGCCTATCTAAGTTAATTATTTTTCGTACTCGGTTGGTTAGATCGGCGTGGCGGGCGGCATCGCTGCCACCCTGGGCGCCTTGACGCCGAGCGCGGAGGTGTTGGCGCAGATGGTGGGCGTGGCCGGTATCGGCGGCTTGCTCGGCGGGACCATCGCCAAGAGGATCGAGATCACTGACCTGCCACAACTCGTGGCTGGATTCCACAGGTAATTAACCAGTATGATAACTCGTTTTTTTAATTGAACGTTTTGAACAAGCTTTATAGCTTATCGCTTAGAGGCCGTTCAAGTAGTCACGCAAATTTGCGGAGGGGGTCTTTACAAGGGCGAGAGGTGGGCTTGAACAACCTCGCCAATTTCGCCAGTTTTTTTCTTATTTTTAAACTTCATTTTATATTAAATCTAGTAGAATCTGGTGCATTTTTTAAATTAACACATGTCAGAGGTAGTATTTTTGGCATTTTCTTTTACAAATAGTTGGAATTCATCACCAAAGAGTTTTAGCGCTAAATCGTTACTGACCACTTCAAAAATTGAAAAAACTCATAGTTTTTACGTAATAGAGGCAAAACTAATACATTCCTTTGTTCTAGCTTGGTGGGCATGGCCGCCGTGCTGACGTGCCTCGCCACGTACATGCATGACTTCCCCGCCATGGCGCTAGACCCCACGGCCGCCACGCTCAAGACTTCGCTTTTCCTCGGAACCTACATCGGAGGCATTACTTTCACGTAAGTAATTTCTGCATCCCAGGTAATCCTTGTTGATCCTTGCGGATTATATGCTGCGTCTCATAAACGCTTTTCGTCATGTACCCACCTACTCCATTGGTCAGTAGATTTCTGATTGACTTAATTCTTCACTTTCTCGTTAGGTCATAAAGGTGTTTGTTTTGTTTCGTCTATATAACCAAAGTTTCGGAACAAGTTCTAAGAGGTTGTTTCTTTTACTTCTATGAAACTGGTACCGTGCCCGGCTTCTGTAACTCGTTTTATACGCGATTAGTGAAGATCTCAATTGGTCTTGCATGCAATTTGTGTTTGGTACAATAAAGATTATCAATCTCTATCTACCTTCTCCCATGACGCATTCACTCGATACCTACAAATGCCTGTAGCCTATACGTCCTATTCCAGCGGATCACTAGTGGCTTACGGCAAGCTGCAAGGCTCCCTGTCCTCCGCGCCGCTGATGCTGCCGGGGCGCCACGCCATCAACGCGGGGCTCCTGGCCGGCTCGCTGGGCTGCGGCGGCGCCCTGCTCGCCTTCCCGGACGCGCCGGGCCTGCCGCTGCTGGGGGCCGCGGCCGTGCTCAGCGGCATCCAGGGACTCACGCTCACAGCCGCCATCGGAGGTAGGACTGGGCTAGCAGCGAGGCTACAGCGCCGCTCTAGCTAACGCGGGGCTCCTGGCCGGCTCGCTGGGCTGCGGCGGCGCCCTGCTCGCCTTCCCGGACGCGCCGGGCCTGCCGCTGCTGGGGGCCGCGGCCGTGCTCAGCGGCATCCAGGGACTCACGCTCACAGCCGCCATCGGAGGTAGGACTGGGCTAGCAGCGAGGCTACAGCGCCGCTCTAGCTAACGCGGGGCTCCTGGCCGGCTCGCTGGGCTGCGGCGGCGCCCTGCTCGCCTTCCCGGACGCGCCGGGCCTGCCGCTGCTGGGGGCCGCGGCCGTGCTCAGCGGCATCCAGGGACTCACGCTCACAGCCGCCATCGGAGGTAGGACTGGGCTAGCAGCGAGGCTACAGCGCCGCTCTAGCTAACGCGGGGCTCCTGGCCGGCTCGCTGGGCTGCGGCGGCGCCCTGCTCGCCTTCCCGGACGCGCCGGGCCTGCCGCTGCTGGGGGCCGCGGCCGTGCTCAGCGGCATCCAGGGACTCACGCTCACAGCCGCCATCGGAGGTAGGACTGGGCTAGCAGCGAGGCTACAGCGCCGCTCTAGCTAACGCGGGGCTCCTGGCCGGCTCGCTGGGCTGCGGCGGCGCCCTGCTCGCCTTCCCGGACGCGCCGGGCCTGCCGCTGCTGGGGGCCGCGGCCGTGCTCAGCGGCATCCAGGGACTCACGCTCACAGCCGCCATCGGAGGTAGGACTGGGCTAGCAGCGAGGCTACAGCGCCGCTCTAGCTAACGCGGGGCTCCTGGCCGGCTCGCTGGGCTGCGGCGGCGCCCTGCTCGCCTTCCCGGACGCGCCGGGCCTGCCGCTGCTGGGGGCCGCGGCCGTGCTCAGCGGCATCCAGGGACTCACGCTCACAGCCGCCATCGGAGGTAGGACTGGGCTAGCAGCGAGGCTACAGCGCCGCTCTAGCTAACGCGGGGCTCCTGGCCGGCTCGCTGGGCTGCGGCGGCGCCCTGCTCGCCTTCCCGGACGCGCCGGGCCTGCCGCTGCTGGGGGCCGCGGCCGTGCTCAGCGGCATCCAGGGACTCACGCTCACAGCCGCCATCGGAGGTAGGACTGGGCTAGCAGCGCGGCTACAGCGCCGCTCTAGCTAACGCGGGGCTCAATGCACACTTCGATTCCGAACGCCAATTCACCTGTCAGAGAACTTACTATGTGTGTCTTCTTTAGATGTGCTAAGTGATTCTATATATTTCAATAAACGTGACTAGCTTAGTTTTTTCATAAGTTGACTAAATTTTACGTTAGTATTTAGAAAAAATCACAATTAAGTAGTTATCTGACAAATGAATTCGAATTCCAGATTGAGTTCTCAGAATTGATGGGCTGCTGGCCTCTAGCCTAGCACACTGTCCAGTATTTGTGGCCCCAGCATCAGCTCTACTGAGGTTTTTGCGCCGTCCTTGCTGACACACCTGCAACACAGGCCTGATATTTGTCTGATCATCGTTGTGTTAAAATATGCTAGATGTAGAATTTGCTTATAAGTGCCTAAATGATTACTTGTTACTTTTGGCTGACAATACGTCGAGTTAAAAAGTCGGATTGTGACTTTGCCCAGCAATGGGAAGTGTAAAGGCTCTTGCTTGTTTGTTGTGTAACCAGGCATCTCTCGCCCACTCAGGTGCCGACATGCCGGTAGTGATCACAGTGCTGAACAGCTACTCGGGCTGGGCGCTGTGCGCGGAGGGCTTCATGCTGAACAACTCCCTCATGACCATCGTCGGCGCCCTCATCGGCAGCTCTGGCGCTATCCTCTCTTACATCATGTGCAAGGTACATACGTTTATAGCTTGAAACTTTCTAATAGGTCGGTATTTTAAATTAAATTCTCTTGTAAACTCCATAAAGTAAACCCTGTACAGTCAGAGAAACTTATTTGAATGACCGTTTGAATGCATTCCAAGTTTGAATTCACCAAAAGAAAGATAGCTATCCTCTATACACCAGAATAATCGGCCGGTTAGTCATGGTCTCGGTTGATTATTCGGTAGAGCAGGCGGAAGATGCAGGTTCGAATCCTGCTTAACATTTATCATTTTTGCGTGCGAGAAAAAAGCACAGACACACTAATTCAATACCTCAAGACTAAAATTAGTTTGTTTAGATTGTCTATCTCACTTTGTTGACTCACTTCAATACTTGTTCTTAGCGACGGATTTTTGCTAATTTGAAAATTCGATGTAAGTAATGCTATGTTATGGTCAGGCTATGAACCGGTCCCTGCCTAACGTCATCCTGGGTGGATATGGAGTGGTGGGCAGCGGGTCTGCCCGGCCGACAGACGCCACTCACACCGAACTCAACGTGGATTCAGTGGCCGACCTCATTCACCGGTCTTCTAACATCATCATTACGCCCGGTAAGATAAACATTTACATTTATAATTAAAATCGATAAAAAAAAACATTTTTTTCCTTCCTCCATACACTTCACTTTATGGCACCGACTGCTAGGAGTCTTTGGGTTTAGTAAAACAGCTGTTTGTCACAGCGTGGTCCCTTATTTTCGTAATACGAAACATGATACGTGAATACGCGTACTTAGTCGACGTTAGTGACCCCGACTCAGTTAGCAAGCGCTAATTTCCCTTGTGCATTTAGGTCATTTCTGTGTGTGCAAGTTATAGTACTCTGCAAACACTGAAGTCCCATCAATACATCAATAATGTCGCAATTAACAGGATACGGCCTGTGTGTGGCCAAGGCGCAGTACCCTATCGCCGAACTGGTGAACCTGCTGAAAGGATTCGGCAAGAAAGTACGCTTCGCGATCCACCCAGTGGCTGGTAAGTGTAAACTTGAATTTCTTTTCTTTTTTTTGCAGTTTTATAATGTCTAGGATATACAACATACGATAAGCTGTAAGTTTGGAACACCTATACTTAGCTCCAAAGTGTGACAGGTCGGCTATGTCATTCTCCGAGTTTCATTACGGATTTTGAAAGGCTGAAATTTCTCGCATAAAAATGACGCATGCGCACGTAAGGACTTCTATGGCGAACGCAAACTGGAGTTAATTATTTATAGCATGGAGTTCAAAAAAACTAAAAAAAAAACTGCTTCGTAAAACGCTAAAAGATATTTGCTGCCGAAAAACCGCCACTAAAGACTGACTTCACCTAAAGCAGTAAGCAGTTATCAAATTTTGAACGTTTTTGATTAAAATTACAATCATATTTATTCATTTTAGGTCGCATGCCTGGGCAGTTGAACGTTTTGCTAGCAGAGGCTGGTGTTCCTTATGACGATGTTTTCGAAATGGAGGAAATCAACGATGAGTTCCCTGAAACCGACCTTGTTTTAGTAATTGGTAAGTAAAAATGCTTTGATTCTTGTATTGAAATGAACAATTTGTTGAAATGTCACTAAAATAATGCCCTGTTTATCTCTTAGGTGCAAATGACACCGTGAACAGCGCTGCTGAAGATGACCCGAACTCCCCTATCGCAGGAATGCCGGTCCTCAAAGTATGGAAGGCAGACCAGGTTAGTACATAGTTATGTTAATAGTTTATCTTTTGACATTGAAAACTCTTACCCTCGAACAAACAATACTCATAGCACTATTGTTAAGTGAAATAAAGTTTTAAGCTAGTTGTTTTCCCGAGCCGAGCCGAGGCAGTTCCCTGACCCACTAAACTTTTTATCTAAGAATTTTCTTTACCACGGGGACAAGTGATTAAAATTGATTATCTTCATAGGTGGTTGTAATGAAGAGATCCATGGGCGTCGGCTACGCTGCAGTGGACAACCCAATATTCTACAACCCGAACACTGCTATGTTGCTCGGCGACGCCAAGAAGACTTGCGACGCGCTGCTTGAGCGCGTCAAACATCTCGCCGCATAAAACAATAACGCCAGCCAGTAGCTTGAAGACCCTCTGATATTTTATATTTTTCATATTGCAATTAATAAAAATATATTTATAAACTAAACGATCTTACTACATAAGTATAGATAGGAGACAGGTGGGTATATAAAATATAGGTCTGCCGATAGCCTCACTGGCTTAAAAAATATCATTTTACGCCAACTAAAGTAGTTGGTATTTATTTACTTACTTTTTAAATCGTAAGTATACTTGTTTATGTTAAGTAAATCCCTTTCAAATACATTTTGTCTGGTGGCCTTCTGTTGTATGAAAGTTTTTTTAAGAATATTGCTTTTATTTATCAAAGATCGGTGCTTTTATTTGAAATGCAATAGAAAATTCTCACGAACTTGTCAGAGAAAGGTGGTGTAGTTATACTTGAGAACTTTAAATATGTGCCTTTATACACTACTAAGTGCTAATGTTTTAAGACTTATGACAGCTAGTCTGTTTAGCTTATAAAAAATAATATTAAAAATAAGAATTTATAATAAATTTACATAAATGTGAAAAAACGTACATACAATGTCTTTATGTATTGTTTTTGTCCAGATAATCTGGTGTTGATTTAATTTTAATGAATTATGGATATCTGTTGGAATGGAGATTTTTATACAATTGATATTTTTTACACATTTTAAGAGCCTAACGTTCACATAATGCTTTATGCTTTGCCTTTGAAGATTATTTCCGTTTTACGATTGTTACGTTGTTTGTTTGTATTGCACCTCCCTTAACATTCCATGTCCATGTCTGTTTTAACTACTTATCTAATATTATTATTATAAATGATTACAAATTATGTAAATTCTGTCAAAAGTTTTTTTCATGATTTGTAAGAGACACCTTGCACTTTTGCATTACATAACGAAAAATTCGGAATTACTTGATTTAAATAACATGGGCTCGAAGTGAGATGTTTTCAAACTTAAGAATCCTAATTCTCTCAACTACTTGCTTGCGTTTATCTTCTGGTTTTAGTGCAATATCATTCCATATTTATTAAATATGTTTTATGATAAGTAGTCGACATCGCTAGAAAGGTATTCATAAGCATAAAATCAAACTGGTCGTTACAGGCTTACCTGTGTATCTGAATGACATGAATTTCTGTGTATTATAATGACATAATTTTTAAAAATATTTTTATTTACTCTTAAGTTTGTCTGGTTACATACTTAAAACGATTTTTAATTAAATATTTTTGGATTTTGTAAAATGGACTTCCTTTAATAATTTTACACTCATACACACAACCCTGACTGTGCTTTCGATTGTAGTCAACCCTATTTGTCAGCAACCTTACAGTACCCGGCAATCTTCTTGAGCATTTGTAGTTGTGGTGGGGGAAAGTTCGCGCATTGTACACTTACATGCAAAAAAATAGATTACTCTTTTTTTAACTGTGAAATGCTCACATTTATTCGGGTATATATTTTGTCAACCTGCGTGGCCCGTTGGCAAGGTCTACTAGCCCAAAGACCCTGGGTTCGAATCCCGGTACGGACAAAATGTTTGTGTGACGAATCCTGTCTAATTTTCTGACTTGTCGTTTTAATACCACATTAGGTTGTCGCGGCATATTATTCATTTTAAAACAACCCTCAGAATCGCAACAAATAACAATAGTAACAATAAGAATAACAACAAAGTCAACAAAAAATGATAACAAAAAAAACGTCAACAACAACAACAAAGTACTTTTCACTGCACGCAAGTGTATTTGGGAAGACAGCGTGACGTAGACACTGATCTACCAATAACGCGATCGATACGATGCCCTCCCCCGTCGCGCCCCGCCTTCACCACCCATGAAACCTAAAATTCGGTTCTGCGCAGTCAAGGTCATTTGCTCAAGAAGTTTACCGGTAACTGTGCCTCCGTTTTAACGTAAAAAACTTACTACAGCACCCTTAGCAAGTTATCTGGAACAAACACTTCATAAAATAATGATGTTATAATGATTCCTAGGTAATTTTTCATATTGGTCTTCTAAAACTCGAACAATTCAATCTAAAGGGGCTCCGTCGTCGGCACCATTCGCGTGTAATAAAACGTTATTTAATTGATTTTGAGCATTACATTACATTACTACCTCCCTATTCACTATTGATTCATGTAGTTTATGGATGTTACAAGTTGTTACACATCGTCGTAACATTACAAGGTGCGCATAGTTATGCTCGGTTCTCCTGGGTTCTCCCCCCTCACAGATGTAATACTCGAACCTGTAACTTTACAAAGCACATAAACGGTCTTGGTGAGGTAGCGCCTTTAAGTATGAAATTGTTGCTTAATAAATTGAAAAGTGATCATAGCTTAGTGGCGGCAGCTAAGGGCGCTTCCTACCCGCCGTGTAAGGTGGTCTCTGTCCAGGGGGTCGCGTAGTAGGCTTCGGGCCAGTCACCGCATTCTCTCCACTGTGTTTGAAAATCTATTCGCGCGAACGTAGTTCTTGCGAACTACTCGCACCTACCCGAAACGCACCCATGGTATAGTCAACAGCACATCAGGTTACCCCATTTCCGTTTTTTCTCTCGCTCTTGCCAAATGTCATTCCTTTGCAATAGAGCATGGAGGACTGACCGGAAATGGGTAGCGTGATGTGCTGGCCACCGTACAGCCTGGCAAAAAAGTCGTGAAATTAATGAGGGCGCCACTTTCGTTGATGTGGTCACCCCGTATACTACGACACGAACAGTTTTGATAGTTTAGTAATTCAACTTATTTTTTTAGAGAGAATGGCTATCTCGTTGTCCCTATACAGCCTCCCCACTACCTATTCGCCTGACGCAATCATCGCGTGAACCACATTAAGGACACTCCTTTATCATCAATAGGTTTGATCTCGCGTTCGCTCGTACTAAGTTCGCGCGAATGCATCACGTGTTGACCACCTAATAGGACACCAAATTCCAGTTCAGTACTTTCTCATTCCTATAAGTTTCGCGTTATATTATTAAAACGCGTTAAATTTCTTTATTCCCACATTATCCAGTAGAATAATGGAATTAGTCATACAGGTAGCCAGGTCAATGTAAAGTAAAGTAAAAGTAAAGTAAACCACCCACCACATACAAACACATCGTCTGGACGGTTTGCTACTACCAAGTAAAAAAATGAAAGAAGAAACTAGCAAAATCATAAAAATTTAAAATTAGAAACAACCAAGCACCAATAGATTTGCTTATTCAAAGTTTGTCCCCGTTGGTAATAAACATTTTTTTATTTTAATGACGTGTTATCATGATTTTCTCCTTTCTTCGGTATATTCTCAAAAGCTAGCTCAGACGCTGCTTTGAAAATTAAATTAAAATTAAAACCTAAAATCAATAAAAAAAGTATCAATTAGCTAAAATGTGCTAACTTCCCAATTTGCTTTTTTTAAACACAGTATTGCCAGTGATAATATTTTTTAGTTCCCTTTCAGGACTTTTTTGCCAAGCTGTACCTCCAACCCGACACAGAGATATAAACCCATGATAGGCCAGATTCGGACTACAGCCTCACTGCACAGCTGTCTGTAATGTCATTCGATCAAACTGTCAATGTCACATCCTACACGGATGGTATGGTATTATTCCTGTTTGTTCAATGAAAAAGATAGTTATCATCGCTTTCCACGTTTTCTCCCTAGGGAAATTATGTTCAGCATGCTGAAAGAATCCCCTTAACTCCGATCCAAGAGATCGTTTTTTTAATCACCTTTGCAGTAACCTCACTCGAAAATTGTATGTGGACGACACTGACTTCATTGCGCCACGCTTTGAATTTGTTATTGCCCCGTGAGCGGCACTGTCGGTTAGTCGTGTTGTGATGTTTGTAATAAGTGTTTTTCGTTTTCATTAGTTCGTCCACAGTAACCGGTGTTTAGCATGGTACGTGACCCTACGCATTTCGTACTTCAGTATTTGTACCTCATCTGAGGCCTTATCAGGGACAATATTTTTCGAGGAACTATAAATAAAAATGACTCAGTTTTTTGCCTACGGGCTTGTATTCTAAAACTGTAACCCTGTGGTTCCAGTTTATCACTAATGTATGTGAATGATTTTAGAATGCACACTCTGTTTTTCTTTGATAATGAATCAATTGAGACTGCCCGTTGTATGTTTAATTGTTTGGTTATGTGTACATTAGAATGCTTTAGGTGATACTCCAACCCCAAGTAACTAATTAATGTACATTTTATAGGCAACTAACAATAAGATGGTGGTGCCTAGCAAAATTGCCTTGCCACCAAGCAGTGATGATGGTTTAAGCGTACTGTCCATGATCTACAAGTTCTTCAAAAAGGTTCAAGTATATTTTTAGTATTTGTAGTGCCTAAGATAAGATAATATTAATGTCATTATTATTACTGATCATATAAAATAATAAAATAAAATGTTTCTCAAAATAAAATGTTATTGGTGAGTGTACCCAAAAAATGGCTTTAGGCACCTGCCAAAACCTTGAAAGTTTAATATGCAAAAAATAATTCTATTCTTTTTATTCAATATTATTTGTGTTCTTTTAAATAGGGTCTATCAAAGTAAATCATAAAAATAAATAAATAAGACAGACATATCTTAAAAGTATTCTTTATAGTTTATCACTTGAATTATTTACATTTAAACTGCTTTATTTGAATTAAAACAAAACAATTTACAGGGATATGAATTTAATACTAAGTCAGTACAACCTGAACAACCTTGGTCATATCAATGCTCTCTGAGTCACAAGATGAGCATTTGACCTTCTGACTTAAAACACAAGTTGTACCCATTCAATTTTGTTGTTTTATTATGTTTTATAAACAGCTTATTAAGACCAATCCTTTTAATAATCGGTTGACCGATTTGTTGAAATTTTCGTTTTAGGTATTAAGACTCATATTTTAGAATAATATTTAATCCAAATAAAAGACGGACTTTTTTGGGTGAACCAATGTCAAATCTCTGCCCAAGAACAGATGTACAATTTACAAACTAAAATGATAATTATCATTTCCACCTTATCTAACTTATAAGAGTCACAATCATAACTCTTTATCAGTTGAAACTGTGGCTTGACTAATGGTGTAACCATTAGCCAGTTACCTGTTGCATATAAATTGTGTGGTGAGTAAAGTGTTTGCTGATAGTCATGCGGATGACATCATCCTTGCTGGAAACATTCCCACTGGGTACATACTGAATATATGTTTCATATGGGTAGGTTTTTAATGTGCCTTTTGAGACCTGTTCAAATTGACACAATTAGTATTCTACTCAAATGTAGTCCAAAGGGCCCTTTTACAGTGGTCTTATAGTTTATAATACAATATTTTAAATGTGACATGTTATTTTAAAATTAGTAGTAAGGGTGATCCCCTTAACCTGAACAAATGCCATTCTTTACTGTCTCAATAAAAAAAACCCTGCTAAAGCATGTTAACGCTTTAGACTCAGTGGAAAGACGTGCTTTGAGACTTGTGGGTGACCCTGCCATCACAGAAAATCTGCAAGGCCTTGAGCACCGCCGGAAGGTCGCTTGTCTATCGGTGTTCTACAGAATGCATTTCGGAGAGTGTGCGAAGGAGTTGCATGACCTGATCCCACCAGCTCCCTTTCTGCATCGGACCACTAGGCGCAGACTGGCCTTCCACCCCTATATTGTTGATATTCCGGCAATCCGCACCAACCGTTTCGGTAATTCCTTCATAATGCGAACGGCAAAGGAGTGGAATGAGCTTCCTGCTGAGGTGTTTCCACTGCCGTATAACTTGGGCCTCTTCAAGAAAAGAGTGAACAGCCATTTTTTAGGCCGGCATGTACCAACATAGACCGCATCATCACTTGAGATCAGGTGAGATTGTGGTCAAATGCGCGCCTACTTAATCATAAAAAAAAAGAAAAAAAAAATCTATAATTATTTTTTGAATAATCAACCCAAGCTGTCCCACTGCAGGGCAAGCTTCTTCATCCAAACAGGTTCAAGCAAAAAATAAAATGAATGCCTCAGCACTTCTTCTAATATTTTCGCTTTTGAAACTATTCTGAGAAAATTGTTAACAATGTAATTATTCTAGGTGTCAGTGGTCGGCGCCGTCTACCTAGTAGGGTACATGCAATGGAGCGTTGCTTGGCTCATCACTCCGGTCATATTGTCCGTGTTGAGGGATCAATGGCGCAAGGAGAGCGAGGAGCGACGGAATATAGCCAAGGCTGCGGCCCTTTCGTCGGAGAAGGAAGTCGTGCTGGCGAGACTGGACGACCTTCCTTCATGGGTGAGTGACTCACCATCCAAATAAAGCCTTTTTCTTCTCTTGATGTAAGCCGAAAACTAGACGTTCCCTTGGCTAGGGTTTCATCTACATGCATAGTCTTCCACAGGTAGTTTGATTAAACAGTCTTATGTTCTGACATCGGCGGATATTACGCAAGTTCAGTAAATTTTATGACTAAAAATGTCATTTTACAGTCGTAATGCTCGTAGGAACATCATGCACAGCCATAATGCTGTATGCAAATTTAGTCATGATGGCCGAAACTCTTAATTATATTTTCATCAATAATTATATTTTGTAAATGGGTATGACTCCGCTAAGACATCAATCAATCATACGACCTTGCATTTCAAGTGTAGGAAATAGGAAACTATTGTGTTTATGGCTTGGCACGTACTTACGAGCATCTAATAAAAATATTATTATTTTATTTAGGTATTTTTTCCGGACGTGGAACGCGCGGAATGGTTGAACAGGGTGAGTCACATTTATATTTCTGTACATGTATGGTTATCGTTTTATAATTGGGCGTTTGTAAACAACAGTTTTGTGGCATAAGTAACTGTAATTAAAGTAGATCACATTCAGTCACAAAAACGCCAAACAATATTTTTTGCTTTCAATCTTTCGTTTGCTTTATTGCATCTCGGCAAACGCAGTCAGTGGCTTAAAAAAATGCTTTTCACTGATTGTTTCAGATCATTCTCCAAGTGTGGCCCAACGTGAACCACTACGCCCGCAACCTGCTGAAGGACACCATCGAGCCCGCCGTGGCCGAGAGCCTGGCTAATTTTAAACTCAATGGCTTTAAATTTGAACGTATGATACTTGGTACAATCGTAAGTATATTTATCACCTTGTATAAGCATACTGTATTCTTACTGTTGTCTTGCATTCTTTCTAATTTAGAGAACCTACTAGACTGTATCTGGCCCGCAATAATAAAGGGCCAATCAATAGAACCGAAGTTCGTAGGTTTGCTTCGCAGGTGGGTCAGAAGGACCCAGGCCGTGCCACCACCTAGCTGATGTAGAGTTATTGGATTGATTTTATTAAAGAAGCTAAGAATTTCTGCTTCCTTAAGAATTGCTTGTACCTACTTGTATATACACTTTTATATTTTTCTATATGTAGCAAGTTAGAAGATTAATAACGTTTACTTAATGGAATAGTGCAGCTGTAGCTATAGAAAAATCTTTAGAGGTGTTTAATAAAACAATGACCATAACGTTGCGTATGGTTGCAGGCGCCTCGTGTCGGCGGCGTCAAAGTCTACGATAAAAACCTCTCGAGGGACGAGATAATAATGGACGTTGATTTGTTGTAAGTTTCTCTTTTATCAGTATAGTTTATTGAAGTTTGAAATGGATCGCTTGAACTTATCTGAGATAAGCATGTCATTGAAAATTGCAGCTACGCCGGCGATTGCGACATATCTTTTGTTTTGCAAGGAATCAGAGGAGGAATCAAAGATCTTCAGGTAAGGAGTTAAGGAGCAGCACTTTATTCACATACCCAATTCATGAAATTACATAGGTATTGTTGTTTGAATTATTTTTATACTTCCCACATAATCTTGCACTGTCTAATACATAATTTCGCACTTAAAACTATCGCAGGCTGGGCGGATTTTCTTATATATGCCAGAGTGCGATTTGAGCAGCCTCAAAACGTCTACTGCTTACCTGGTATCTATTTCCGCCAGTTCCCCGCCACGTCATGGCCTAGTCTCCACGAGAGCAGCAGACTAGAGACATGGTAAACTAAACGGCTGCTTTTGTTATAGATAGGTTAGGCAACAGTTGTAAGAATGAGAATATCTGATTGTTTGTTCAAACACCGTAGCCTAGCTGATGACCTGCTTTTACCTTGATCCTCCAGACACATACATAAACCAGTATTTATCTCTTACTAACGAATTCACAAACGCGAATCAAAGTCAAGCAACTCTTACAAGTGTAAGTTTTTAATTCCAGTTCATAGAACTGGACATCGTAACTTTGCAGGCGTGCTCAACCTTGATTGACGTTTGTGAATTCGTCGGTAAGGGATGTGGAAAATAAGGCGTATGCTCCATAGATCCACGGGATGGTGCGCGTGGTGATGAAGCCGCTGATCACCAGAATCCCGCTGGTGGGCGGGCTCCAAGTGTTCTTCTTGAACAACCCCTCGATCGACTTCAACCTGGTCGGTGCTGCGGACGTACTCGACATGCCCGGCTTTAGGTAAGGCCCTAGGTTGTAAATGACTAAAATGACTTCTGCACTTGTAGTTCAACTCATGCACTAATATTGCGACGTGCGCTGGCGTATTCTCAAGAATGCAGTAAATTGATTTTTTAAAACAAAACAAATGGTGAAACCCCCAAAAAAATGTACGAAAATGAATTCAGTTCCTGATGCCAAAGTAGCTCCTAAAAATTTACCAAGTACTTGCTAATCACCCTGCATACTTTTCGATTACGAATACGTTAGCGGTTCGTTCGTGCTAGTCCTACAGAGCAGGCCAGAAAGCTAAAATTTATTTGCTTGTATTCTTTGCAACATCCGAAGAATTTCCTAGAACTGAATACGGTACAGTATCCTACAAAACAGAAAACTTTTAATTAAATCGGCTATCAAAACGAAAAGCTTAAAATATAACATTTTGTTACAGTGATATTTTACGTCGGTGCATTGTGGAGCAGGTGGCCAAGATGATGGTGCTGCCGAACAAACTGCCAATCAAACTGAGCGACGAGATACCCACCGTCGACCTGCGCATGCCTGAACCAGAGGTGAAATCGCTTTTTATGTTATAACTAGCGACCCGACCCGGCTTCGCAAGCGTGCAATGGGATGTTATTAAGTTGTTATACATGTAAATCTTCCTCTTCAATCACTCTATCTATTTAAACCGTATAACATCTGTTGCGTAGTTTTAAAGATTTAAGCATACATAGGGACAAAGGGACAGAGAAAGCGACTTTGTTATAAACTATGTTCCTAGTGATTTAAAAGAATGCCCGTTTTCAGTGTCAACAGCGTCAAGCTACGCAGGGAATTCTGGTAGGCTGGGTGACCACCCTGTGTTTTTGAAAGCATTGGCTTTCGACGGCAGCGTGTTAGATTTTTGCGCGCCCCATCTCATAAACAAGCTAAGGCCTTTTTAAAAGTCTGTCTAAGATGTCTGTCAGATACTGATGATAACATTCTGTTGTTTTAGTATGTAGTTATGAAGATCGTTCGATTGCTCGTCAGTTCAATAGTTTCCTGGATGTGGATCAATGTCATGACACTCATGACCTTTAACACCATTGGCTGGAACTAAACTCGGTGCCCTAGTTTGGGCGTTAAGTATTAGCAAAGGGCAATTAGACAGCGAGGCTGAATACGTTTGTTGAGATGTACTACTTCTAGCCACATTGGGCATTTCAAACTAAATCAAGATACAGATAAGGATAGCTAATTCGGTCAATAACTTTGGTAGAAACTTGGTGTAAGATGAATTATTATTTTGTTTCAGGGGGTCCTTCGTATACATCTCATTCAAGCTCAAAATCTCATGAAGAAAGATGTATCGATGTTAGGTGAGTGCATTATGAGTTTTTATATACTATCGTTTTAGGTATGTTCGTATCGTTTTCAGTACACTATCATCGTTTTTATTTACAAAAAGAAAGCCTAAAACCAGTCAACCATTTGGGCGAGACTGTAAGCAGTGAAAGTTATAATTCAGGGAGAACAAAACAAAGATTTTACTTATTATTAAATTGGTATTTGTATCGGTCATTAATTCTCCAGGTAAGGGTAAGTCGGACCCGTACGCGATCATCACGGTAGGCGCGCAGCAGTGGAAGTCCAAACACATCGACAACGACGTCAACCCGCGCTGGGACTTCTGGTGCGAGGTGAGAGACCAACCGATATTCTTCTCTTTTAACTCTTTTCTTTTATCTAGCTTTTTCCGACCACCTTTAGGCATATTTTCCACTATTTTGTCTTTAATCTATTTAACTCTAAAATTCTTCAGCTTAGTTAGTGTGCACTTTATATTAACTTTATACTCTTAATTTCTTTGGGCTATTGTTTTTATTAATCGGGTTTGTAGATGGTGAGTTAGATTTTTTAGACTTGTAGCTCTATCTTTTGGCTCATTTCTGATTTTATATTATCAAGTTTTTGGATTTGATCACTCATAAACATAAACCATGCATTGTGTAAATGGTATTGAAATCTCCTCACGACGAGATATACAATATTGAAAAATATCGTTGGCGAAATTCAATTGAAACAGCAAGCGATTTATCAACTAATGTTTGAAACCTAATCTAATACTTACCTAACTTTCTCTTTAGAACAATAACTAACTCGGGTTTTATATTGGTGCTTTTTAGTTTTAAATAACGTTTTCTTTGAGTTTTTTATAACGGTTTTGTATCTTTTGTCGTTTGCTGCTCCAATCAGAACCATCATACATCAGGAATGAGCATGAGCATAGATATAATGATATTATATTGGTTATAAATGTTCAGCACATTTGGTCATCTTTGCATCTGCAAAGGTTATAAATGCACTTTAGTGACTTCTGGTACCCTGGAATTATAAACGTCACTAAAGGCTGAGAAGCCCTTGTTGATGCTGTCCCTCTGACAAGAGTCATAATGTGATCTTTTCAAATGATTTTGGTGATGGTTGGAGACTCTGAGGGGTTAATCTTCCAAAGGATTAAGCGTGAACGTAAATAAATCCTAAATAGATCGTAATTTCTTAAGTATAAATTATTTCTCCTAATTCTTACTTACGTACATAATTATCACACGTCGTTCTACATGACATTGTGGGACAGCAAAAATTTTAAAGGGCTTCTTAACTTTTCGGTACGTTTCAGATTCCGAGGGTAAGTTCATAATGCAAGGGAACAAAAACTTCAAAATAATACTTAACTCAAGTTTTTTTAAAGTATCAAAAAGATTTGAAGAAATTGGAAGGAAACAGAAACTATTCAAAATTTTGTGTTTGTAATTAACATTCTTTCGGCTTCTGATTAACGAGTGCTTTTGGCCAATTTCTGCAAATGCCAAAAACCTGTAAGTAAGTCTCCAATGTGATTTTGTTTTCTCAAATTTATGTTGTGCGTGGGACATTGCGCGTCCGGAGTACAGGCGCGCGTAATGCAATCCATGGGGCAGGCGTTGGAGGTCGAGGTGTTCGACAAGGACGAGGGCAGCACTGACGACAAGCTGGGCAAGTAAGTCGGGAGGAGGGCCAGGTAGTTTGGGGCAGCAGGTTTGCGAGGTCGCGGGGCGAACGATGCAGTGGTGACAGGTATTGTCGCGCTTATTAACATGTACATGTAGCCATCAATGTCAACTGAGTTAATGTAGAGGAAATGCCAGAAGACAACTGGTCTTGCTTAGACAAACTATTTTGATTCATGATCCCCTATCTAATGTTAATGGGATAAGGGACCACAACTGATGTAAAGTAGTCGAAACCACGCCTAGAATCCCTAAAGCTATTATACTTGAAGTGTTCGCGTTAAAATCAGAATGCAAATTTTATTTTATCTATATTTAGCTCAGTTGATGTCAAAGCAATATGCAGTGAAACGATATTATTTTTATGTATTTTCAGTCCAGGATGAGGCAATAAATAAGACGCATTGTCAGTTTCCTTACAGTATATTAGACTAATCTGTGCCCTAACATTTTTCTCCCTACGATAGATAAAGATATAGATAAAACTCATTAAATAATTTCGTTTACACTCGAACTAAAGGCTTTGCCTAAATGTCGCCTTGCAAAACCATTTTTTCATTAATTTGAGATGTGAGCGGACAATATTTTACTGAAAGCAAGTAGTTTTAAGATGTCCTAATTTATAAGTGATATCATTTAATCAAATAATTTCCAGAATATGTTGTAAAATATTGTCTTTCGTCTCATCATAAAGCTTCACAGCATTTATTACATAGATACATTTAGCACATAGATAAGTATGGGTTACTGTTTTTTTACTGAACGTAGTATTAGACACAATGTAGCAAGCGTTTGTCGGGGTGTTAATGGTGGTGAGTACTACTAATGCAAATTCAATACCGATAAATTACCATTTAATTACGAGAAAAAGGAATATGCCCAGCATGCGAGCTATATTCGCATGCGTGTGCACACTCCGATACATCGATGAACCCACTCACACGTGGTCATTTGTCACGAACCATCTCCTACGGGGTACCTACATTCAACATTCCAAAATCAAAAACGTCAAATCCAAAAACTGTACATGTGTATTTTATTTCGGTAGGTTTTCTAATATGTCGATGTGGTTTCTCCCAAGGCCATAATAAGTTCAAGGAAGAGCCAAGTGCTGCAGTGCGAGCTGTGGGACTGGGACCCGGGGATGGGCATTCAGAACGATGACTTTCTCGGCAGGTCCGTGTCCGCCTCAAACGTGCCCCCTACGTCACGTTACACATTACATTGCCGTGTTTTTGTTGTGAATTGTTTTTTGAATGAATAGTTCTTGTTGTCACTCTGTACATACAGTATTGACATAATATATACCTATTAGAGTCCGACCGAAACTGGTTTTCCGGCCGAAACCGAAACCGAATGTTCGGCCTGGGCTTCAGTTTCGGCCGAAACCGAAACCGAAACCGAAACTCACGTGGTCAAGTATAAAATACCTACAATTACTGAAAACTAAAGCTTAAATTTCTTACCTATTATTCTGATAATGACAGCAAAACAAAGTTACAGACTCTTTTTTTAACACAAGATCCTACCGCTGGGCAGAGGTCTCCCTCAATTGTTTTCCATTGGCCCCTGTCTTTTGCTGAAGTCCACCATTCGCCGGAGTAATGTACCAGGTGGTCGCACCATTGTTTTTTAGGCCTCGCCCTTCAATGATTCAGTCTTTAAGGGGCCATTAGGTTGTGATTCGTGTCGAATGCATTCTACAGACATGACCAGCCAACTCCCATTTCAGTTTGGCGACTTTCTAGCCTACGTCTTGAACGCCAGTTTTAGCACGGATCGTAGTGACAATATTCTGTCTGTGTGTTTTATGCCTAACACACTCCACTCCCTTGCCTTGGAAAAAATCCGAGCTTTGGCCTAAGGGTGTTCCGTGAGCAACCAGGCTTTGGCACCGTTTGTTGGGATGGGCAAAATTCAAACGCCGAGCAGTCCTCGCTTGGAGATATAGGAAGGTCGCACTTCATAAAAGTCTTGACCAGTTAGCTCCTCTAGGCAATTCGGGGTACGATTTTCTTTTCTTGCCTATTTTCATACAACGACGGTGGCAAACAAGCATGCGGACCGCCTGATGGTGAGTAGTTACCGCAGCCTATGCACACGTGCAACTCCAGGGGATCACTTGCTCGTTGCCGATCCTGCAGGAACCTTTTCAATCACCTCTTGAAAAACTGCATGCTATAGCTCATCGGGAGAACCACGGCAGGGAGTTCGTTCCACAATTTAAGTGTCCTGGGAAGGAAACATCTCAGGAACCGGAATGCAAAAGATCATGGCGGCTCCAAAGTATTTGGATGAAAACCCTGACGACATCGAGTGGCGTGTTCTTGAACTCGAACTTCTTTGTGTGCCGTTTGTCATCAGTTTCGTTTTCGTCTGGTTCATCACCAGTCCAACACGTTGTCGACAGCAAAAGTTGATTGGTCAATTTTTATAATTCGACATCGATTCCTTTATTAGGACTAGGTCTTGCAAACTGCCTCCAATACGATAGTTAATAATCTGAGTGATCCAATATTGGACTATTTACATCATTCAAGTACAAAAAAGAAACGAAAACTTGATCGTCAACATCAACAACCACACGACGTCCACTGCTGAACATCAGGCCTTCCCCATAGATTTTCAGAACGGCCGTTATGGCCGGCCCACATTGACCGAAACCCTGCGATCTGTATCAGGTCAGCCTTTTTCTTTCCTGGTGGGAGTCCCACGCTGCGTTTGGCTTCAAATGTTATCCCACTCGAGAACTTTTCGACCCGACACTGCCACTGCCAACCTGCCAACCAGCGCAGCCCCACGTCGTGACGGCGTTTTTAGTGCCCAACCGTGTTAGATGCGGCGATTCACCTCTTTCTCGAAGGTGGACCTGCCTACTTGGATCATTTGGCCGAGACATACTCGTCGACAATTTCGAGAATAGGGCTACCAATAAACAGTCTCAACGAAAATCTACATGTAATCTGGTCTGTCGAAACATTTGCGTCTGGTGATAACGCATGACCAATTTCCGTGGCTACGGAGCCATCCGAATGTCCCACGACAATTCCCGAACATAGTGGAGGCCGCGCCAGGCTCTGCCATAGCGTTGCCGCGAGAAACGAAGTTATACGAGCGCGCACGAAAACTTCCGAAATGAGTTTCGGTTTCGGCTAAAGTTTCGGCCGACTTGATTTTTTGGCCGAAACTGGCCGAAACCGAAACCGAAAGTTCGGTCGGACACTAATACCTATGTTTAAACAATTCTTAATTATGTGATAAATGGCATGACAAGAGCACACTCGTTGTGCTTAGTGACAATAGGAATTATTCCGTTTTATGATTTAACTGTTTTGATTTTTTATTATTATGCAGCTGATTTTGTGTGTTTTATGTATTTGTCTTTGATTTATTACATACATAATCAAGTCACTGAATAGGATTACTGGGGATATTTCATGAAGGTCTGTGAAACAGGTTACGTTATGATACAACACATCATATCATATGTATTTTATGTTCAATTATGTGTGTAGCAAATACTAACAAAACCAAACCAGTAACAAAAAACGGCTTGAGTGAATACACGTCCGATGGCTTTTTGCCTAACGAGGTTTGAACCAACCAATGCTGTTAATGATGCTGAGCTTTATAAATATGTGTGTGTGTGGTGGGTTGTGTGTGACAGTCAATACTGCAAGTGCACTTGAGGTCCGGCGGCGCGCCCAGTACGGTCATCACGGTCAAGCTATTCGACTGGGATCGCGCGGGAAGGGACGAAAACCTCGGAAGGTCGGTTGGAGGCACCGGCTCATGTGCTCACTCGTACATCCACATGAGCTATTTGTATCATAGAGCAACGGCATAATAATGCTGATGGCGTCGCTAGGTTACGCAAGTAGCACCTCCAAAAACCATAACCTTTCATGCATGCTTGCAGTTCTTTCGATCGTTGATAAATTCGGTAAATGCGATTGGAAATCTCGTTAAATTATTGGACGCTGAACAACACAAATAACGCGTATTAGATTCCGATTCACTCCAACAAGATTAAGTCGAAAGTCGTATGAAAGACCCACCATATTTAAGTTCAAAATGAGCCCAAAGATTGGATTATGTTCTTGCTTAATAAATTCTTCCTGAACGCATTTTTCTCCTAGCGACGCCAACCTTCTGACCATCATTGAGTCATGTGCAATGATTGTGCATTGATTGCATTGTAGAAAACTTCACTGCACCCAGAGCCTAGAATTGACTGTCACTGTATATTAACACTTCTATTCATGCTTCATACATAACTTTTGAGTGAACACACTAATCTTGTACAGTGATAAAATAATAAATAATCATAGAAAATTCAACCTTTATATCGCAATAGGAAAAATTAGGTTCCGCTTAATTATTAAACAATTCTAATGATAAATACCTCTAATGCATACTTGACAAAGCACAGCTTCGCCAAAATTAAAACGATGCACTTCGAAACGACACTCAACAGGCCTTGCTTCAATAAGTACTTACTCATAATATATGTATAAACACACTAACATGATACGTACCACATACGTACAAGTAAAGAAAGAATAACTATTAACTGTTTCGATGATAAATAGATACCATATTTTTTAATAATTTTGTTTGGTCCTTAAGTTATTTATGGATTAAGATGCTTTGCTTTTACGATTTATTTGACATCTAATGTAATTTCATTAATCCGTTGTGCTAAAATAGTAAGGAGGAATCACTTTAATTGGGTAATTGAATCAATTAAACATTGGTATGTCTTATTATTAATCTGTTAACTCGACTTACAGGTGTTCTTTGGATATATCTCAAGTGGTGCGAGCTGGTCGAATGGACACAGTAAGTAAATAAATTTTAGCCTTTCCTTAGTAAATATTTTAGAATTACTATCACGCCCGCGCGTCCTCATGACGGTATTTTTTTTTTTCAAATTCATTAAAAGATTAATAAGCTATAAGTTCTCCCGAATAAAATACCGTAATAATACAGTAGGTGTAATTCGATAAACAGATAATCATATTTATAATGTGTTTTCAGTGGCAGACACTTCAACAGGCTAAGCACGGGAAAGTACACTTACGTTTGTCGTGGCATCGCCTGTCTGCTGAATTACTCGACCTAAGCCACGTAAGCAACACAATGTCATTAAATATTGTAATGGAAAAGGATAAAATTCAAGCTATATCTTATTAACGTAACATATTTGGAATTTACAGGCAATCACTGAAACTCAGTTGGTGAAAACAGGCGAACTAAGTGCCGCTGTTGTCTCCGTGTATATTGACTCTTGCAAAAACCTGCCGGTAAGCATAAACATTTTTTTATTGGAGCGACTTTAATAGGACTTTACTAATAATGTCCTTAATCTTACGATGAAAAAGCCTCCAATGACCCACTACGTATTCTAATAGCTTATGGGTGCTATAATAAGTTTGTATGTAGAGGATTTTAGATTGTGTGCATATTATGCACTCCCATTATAATGCACAAAATTTAAAATCCACCACCTACAAACCTAAAAAATGCAGATGAAAATCTTAAAAAAGCATAGGTCCTCATAACTCAAAGGAGCTAAACTCTTCATAAGGCAGTGACAGTCTAGTTTTCATTTTATTTTGTAGCACTACTTACATGTGGTCGTAAAAGGGCTGAAATACCATCACGCGCCGTCCCGTTACATCTTTAGTTTAGGCAGTTTTAAATACTGTCGGCGGCACTGGACCGTTGTTTGTCAGTAAGGGAAGATGGGCAAGCTTCTCACACATTAACATTGAAATGTACTTTATTATGTAAGTAGGTCACAAAACCACTAGCACGTTATAATGGTGATTATATGTAGAACGCGCGACCATCTTCGCGTCCGGACCCCTACCTGACAGTGTCGGTGGGCCGCAAGACGGAGAACACGGCGGTGCAGATGCGCACCGACAGCCCAGTCTACGAGATCGGCTACTCGTTCCTCGTGCAGAACCCGGAGATCAACAACCTTGAAATAAAGGTACGAATACAACGCAGATAAAGTAGCAATTCATTCATATTGAGAGCGTCGTGGGCCAGTGGTTAAACACTCTGAATCGGAACCCGCGGAGTGCCAAGTTCAATTGCATAATTTGCCGCTAACTCTCCGGTGATGGTAAACACCGTTAAAATACCCCTAAAACCCGAATAACGGCGGTGGACTTGGCCCTTGCTACTTTGGATCAAAACTCGCTTGGAGATTGGTGAACTTTTCAATGTTCCATTGACCATGACGCCAAGTTTGCCTCTTACTACCACGTTTTGACAAATATTTGAGTTGTGAACCTCTGTGATGTTATTCCTCTATGTAAGAAATTATTTATGTAAGAAAAGATTAGAAGCAAAACTTTTCATTGCAGGTTCTCGACCAGAAGACTGGTAACAACCTGGGCCAGCTGGTGTATTCTTTATCATCGCTGTTGAGGGAAAAGGACCTTAGCTTGTTAACTCAACCACTTAACCTGCAAAAATCAGGCCCCGAGTCAAAGATCATCCTGTCCTTGCAATTAAGGGTAAGTTATACCTACATACTAAGTTTCATTAAACCTATCTAGCAGCTACAAATAGGAAAAAAATACTAAAGATCGTTATTCGTAATAAGAACCTAGGGTTCACCTATAATCGCGATTGATTTTTCCAAAAATGCTTCCATTATCAGTTTTCCTTTAGCTACGATTTATTACAGACTGCTTTTTTGAAAAGCTCGTACGTATATGAATTAAGTGTTCACTTTCATTCACTTGTAAACCCCCATTTTAAAAGAAATTGTTTGTTAGATATTGAAAGAAGCCCAGAAAGAGGAAGAATTGGAAGAAGAGGCCCCAGCGGAGGTGCCGCGCACGCCCAGCCCCGCCGTCACGCCCACTCAGGACGCACCCGACGCGCCCTCTGGGTTGGCCGGGGCTCCCTCCGCCCCGCTAGCACCCATAGTAACAGGTATCGCTCGTGTCTCACTAAATCATCAATTACGTCCACTCCCCCAACTGTCCGGTAAAGCTGTAAAACCCAAAATTCGGGCTAACAGCTAATCAATTTGCAAAACAAATTTAAAGATAGGCTATAGTTTGTTCGCGTTAAGAATGCAGTAGTTTTATTGATTTAATTCCGTTACGAAAAAAAACTCAGGTACAAAACCGTTGCATTTGAGAGAATGCGTTCAACTGGGCACTGTGAACTTTGCTTTCTAATTATCTAGGTAATTAGGAACGATTTGATTGGTTAGGGGGCGTGCCAGGTCGATGGACAATAGTGAAATCACTGTATTGCTAACGCGAATAGACTATAGGTCATTTACGTGACAGAGCGCTGCTCAAAACATCGTACAGTAGTGTTCAGGAAACTTATTTCAAATACACTACCCACAGAAATTACCCTCTTTTAATAGCAGAATAAATCTGTCAGGTAGATATTATAGAAATTTTATATTACAATTTGATTCTCCTTACTTGTTTTAGCAGAACCAACAGATGTCGAATTGAAGAATATTGAAGATAATTCTACAGAAACATCTGCTTCACAAATGTCTATTCCGGTTGAGCAAATTGTGAAACAAGTTGGTAAGTATTATTAAAGATATAAATGTTTGATCTGAATATTCACCAATCACCCGACTAGTACTTTACGAATATTTTGACCTGTTTTCAGAAGTATCTCAAGATCAACAAACGCCACCTGGCAGAGATTCGCCAAAATTAGTTCACAGAACATCATCCTTGACGACGTAAGTTCGTCTTACTGGATCTTACCTTTTTAAGGCTGCGTTTCCACCAGAGATACGTTGTGAGGAATGTATTTTTAAGAACCAATGGAATCCCTCCATTTAGCTAGCTTCCCTCAATGAGGCGATTCTATTGGTTCAAAACACATTCCTCGCAACGCATCTCTGGTGGAAACGCACCTGTAAACTTGACATCGTAAGTTGGTCTAACTGGAATTAATCGCTTAAAAATTCCTTTCTAAAACAGGTAGTTGAAATTAAACTAGTCTTTTGCTTAATTGACAGATAAGTTAGCTCTAAAGGTTATTTTGAAGTAAATCCTTAAACGTTCGACACGCGTTTTTTTGAATAACTTGAATAACCTTTCATGTTTTACCTCTTTCTGTCTAGCGAGGCAAAGTTCTCATTTTCGCGTACAGTTTAGCACTCTCAAATAGCAGTAACGGTTATAAACATTATTTATCGATAATAAGATGATGTACTGATGGTCTCGGTACATTTTCAGATCAGCTGGCGAGGCCGGTCTAGGGCGAATCTTACTGTCGCTCCGATACAGCATGCAGAATCAAACTCTGTTTGTCGTCGTGCACAAAATTGCGTGAGTATCTTAACAAAACAATTATTTCACAGCTCATTTGCATTTACGGCGACAAGGCCGTTGGCAGCAGAGCCTTTGTATCCTTGCCTTCAAGTTTGGCGACACTATGTTTTGCAAATTCAGACTAATAACTGGCCTGAATTGAGATTCAGACTGGTTGTTTCAGATTTACAGTCAGCGTCAAAAATAGAACTGTTTTGCATTACAACAAAACAGATGTTATGTGTTGAATAAAACACACAGCGTTGAGGTGAAGAAGCTGTTCATGGTCTTATTTAATATTAGCAACACCTTACCTTAGTCTTTGGTATTTTTAGTTCCTATTTCTCACCAGGAGGGCGCCACCATCTTTGTAAAACTTGTAGCGACAAGTATTTGAATTCATAGAAGTCTTCCCTCACCTGCAAGCCCCTTGCTGCAACGCTGTGTGTTTTATTCAACACATAACATCTGTTTTGTTGTAATGCAAAACAGTTCTATTATGTGTCTTCCTAAAACACACAGCGTTGAGGTGAAGACCTGTTTGTTATCTGCTGGTGAGAAGTAAATATTAAAAAACACAAACGCTATGTGATGAAAGATTGTATGAATGCTTCATACATAATCAATATTTAATTTTCATTTTTTCAAATAACAATGCCCTTGAAAATGAATAAACTTTTATTTAAGTGTAATCCACACCATAATTAGATATCAACACAGATAAATCAACTACTTAATAAAATCAACAAAGTAACAAATTCTAATTTGTTGAATTGTTACAACAGCTTAATTTGCATTCACTTCTTATCATTAATTATTATTAATTACAATCATGAATTGTCTCCTTAGTGTTTGCTTTTCTAAAACAAATCTAGTAATCGTTTAATAAAATTATAATGAGATCACATTAATCACTATTTGGTTGATCTTTGTCCTAAATAATGAAAATCTTCAAAATTAAATAACAGAAAAGTTAGAATATAACAAGTCCTCTGATTGATTAGTAACAGGTCGGACTGGACGGCAATAATGATTGGTAAAGGTAGAGATACTTTTCCAATTTCCTCTGTCTAGAATTTCCTGTATGGGTCTATCATCTACCCAACTTTTGGATGCTACAGCTGACCGAATGCTACCGGGAGATGCCTCTATGGCAGCTTCCTTGAAAATAGATCTTATCCACCCTGCTATTATAGTTCTTGTAGCAGGTTTAGGTACACCAGTTATTGAAATGAATAATTCCGGTATATTACCACCTTCAGATCGTCGAGTATTTGTTAACTGTAATAATTTTTTTATATGATAAATTGGGCAAACCCTAAGGTCTGGATGTTGTGACAATAACCATCCCGATTGTTGATGAGTCCCATTGTCTGTCTTAGACCCAAATTTAGGCCATAAAATAACTTTATCACCCTGAAAAACTGAATTCTTGCTCGAAACTAGTAATAATGTCAGATCATGTATTCTACGCCCAGACGCTAGAAGCAGTATTATGGCTGTGCGTCTGGCTATATCAAAATGTGTATTCGAACATGTTGAATTAGTTAGCCATTGAAATAATATCTTAGTGTCCCAAACTGGAGATTTGCTTGACTTGGGTTTTGCAAGAGAAATGGCCTTTAGTATTTGATGAATGAAAAAATTCTTATTATAATCCTCTGTTGAGGTTTTACAGTAAGTAAGTATGGCAGATTTGTGCAAAAGGATAGTATTATAAGCAAAGCCTTCCTTCAAAAATATATATGCTAGAAAACGGGCTATCTCTACACCTCTTGGGGACTTATCATTAATTTGATTGGTTCCGCACCAAAGGATCCATCTATTTAAAGGTGCTTTATAGGTAGATAGTGTAGATGGTCGCCAACTACTTCTCAAGAGATCTTGCTCACTTGAATTCCAGTCTGCTACTTGCTCAGACCACCCCCAACTATCCAAGCCTGTAGTTGCAACTGGTCCACCTGAGCTGGGCTGAGGCCCGTGGACTTGTCTACAAGTACCTTCCGCAGGTACGGTATCGGAGTTGGCTCCTTCAAGGCTCGAGACCTGAGATCCGGCAGCCAAAAGCATTGGTTCCAATGTGGTGCAATCAGAATGTAGCTGCCCTTCGCAGTGTTTAGGTGAGCTAGCACTCTGGGTATTAGGTTGGGCGGTGGGAATATCCAAGCGAGGCTGTAATCCCACTGGCGACTGAAGGCGTCGCAAAAAAGAGCTGAGCCATCGTTTGAGTCCAAGGTGACATACAGAGGGACCACAGCTGTTTCCCGAGAAGCGAACAGGTCTACCTCGGGAATACCCCACTTTCTGAATACGGCCTCCGTGGCCTGGGGTAGTAAGTGCCACTCGGGCAATGTTCGACCTCTTGACAGACGGTCTGCTATACCGTTTAGCCTCCCCGGGAGGTAACAAGCCGACAGCATTATGTTGAGCTGCTCGGTTAGCTCTAAAAGCCTGGTTGTCAAGTCCAACATGGCAATGGAGCGAGTGCCTCCTTGTTTTTGTATGTATGACACTATTGTAATGTTGTCCGACTGAATTAATATATGAGCATTCAAGAGAACATTTTGTTGGGACTTGATGGCAGCAAAAACAGCATATAATTCTTTTAAATTCGAATGCCACTCTTTCTGACTTGGTGACCACTTGCCTGCTAAGAGTTTGCCATTGAGATGAGCACCCCAACCTGCATCTGCTGCATCGGACGTTAGGTAGTGAGTGACTTCTCTTTTTTCCAATGGGACAGAGCTGTGCTCTATTATTGTCAACCACCAATTTAGGTCTGCAATTACCTTTGGGGTCAGCATTTTCCTTTCTCTTGGTCTGCCTTGTTTGAACCCCTTGAGAAAAATTTGGAAATTGCGGCAGTGTAAGCGCCCCTTTGGAACGGCGTGATTGGCAAAGTTCAATTGACCTAACAGGCTCTGAGCTTGTTTTAGGGTGCAATTTTCTTGTTTTATTAATCTTGCCAGAACTGACTTTATTGCAGTGACTTTTTTTACTGGTAGTGTTATGACACTCCTCTGAGTGTCCCACAGAAGGCCCAAGTATTCTATCTGCTGAACTGGCTTCAAGACTGACTTTAGGTGGTTGATATGCCAGCCTAGAGTCTGTAGGAGTGCCACAGTTTCCGAAACTTGGCTCCCCAGAATAGAATGGTTCTGGTTGACCAGAAGATAATCGTCTAGATAGACTAGGATTCTGAACCCCTGACTGCGAAGGATTTCCGCAATCCAATTGGATAAGGCTGCAAAAATTTGTGGTGCCGATGAAAGGCCAAAAGGGAGGGCAGTTAGTTGGAGGATTTCTTGTTTGTAAATGACACGTAGGAACCGCCTGTGTGTCTCTGCAATGGGCAAGTGAAAGTATGCTTGCTGTAGGTCGATCTTGGTCATCCAATCTCCGTTCTGCAGGAAATGCATGACATCCATCTGCGATATCAGCTGGAAGGGTTTTGTTGAGACAAACCGATTGAGACCCCTGAGGTCGAAAATTGGTCTTATCCCACCATCCGGCTTTGGAACCAAAAACATTTTGGAAAAATAGCCGGGACTTATTGCTGGGGGCTTCTCCAAAATATTTTTTGATTTTAAATCCTCGATGACAATTGACATCTGATTTGTCACTTTGGTTGTGTATGCCCTTTGGACATGTTTGTATGGATACCTGAGAGGAGGCTTGCATTTGAAAGGGATACGGCCATATGAAATTATTTTTAGAATGAACTGATTGGCCCCTAAGTTCTTCCACGCTTCCACATGATTTCTTAAGCAGCCCCCCCTGAAGGAGTCATTTTTGTGGAGCTCTGAGATTTTGGTTGGCGTCGGGGCCATTTCGGCGACGACGAAAGGACTGGTTCTTTTTAAAGTCAGAACGGATGATTTTCTGCTGAGAACGAGGAAAATTGTTTACACTCTTGAATTTTGGGTTCTCTTTTTTATGTGAAGTCTGATTGACATAAGAAGCAGAAGAAGATGGCTTATCTTTCAAATATGTCGGAGGGTGCAGCCACATCTGAGTGCCACCCAATGACTTGATAACTGGGGTCAATTTTTCACGATCAAACAAATATTCCGAACTTGGAGGAATTTGGTGTAAAGCTTTTCTTATGTTTGGACTATTAATTTCTTTCAGAATCCTCTCCCGCCTTGTCTCAATGCATTCAGCCCTTTTACCACAAATAATTTGCATGACAGTGTCCCATTTTTTATTAGATTCAGCTTGTGGACCAAATATGTCAGTTACTTTATTGAACAATGTATTGGGATTGAGGCCCTCAGGATGACCGGCTGCCCAGTTGACAAGGTTCTGGAGACCAGATATAACTAGTTGACGCTGTTCTAACACAGCATTAGACAGTCCAGCCAACATATTTTCAGTGGAATGCAAATAGTCTTTCTGTTTATTGAAATGACACAGTTCGTCATTAATTTTCAAAGCTACAAAGCCTGGGCTTGCATTCGTTGTTTGGAGAGCCTGTTTATACCGTATTGTTTTCCATGCGTCAGTTTCGAATTTCTGCAACTGAACTATTTCAGAGAGACGTTTTTCATCAGCCGGAGGAATAAGAGATCGATTATTAAATTCAACATTGAGTTCCCTGAAGGGAAGATTTTCAGTTGACTGACATGGATTGTTCAGAAAACTTTGAGAACTTGGCGAATTCGTATTTGGAACAGAACTTAGACCTTGATGATTATGATAATTATTTAAATAGTTTGGCAATTCTGTAAGATACTGAGACATGGAAGCAACTTGGTTTATCAGCGTGTCAACACGTGGATCGCTACGAGAAACATGCTTGTACTTACGCCTAGGACGTTTATTTGGTGGAGGACTAGCGATTCCTTCCTCGTCTTCCGAAGACGAGGAAGAGGACGATGTACTCTCGTCTGTTCGCCTCGAGTCCTGAGTCTCCTCCTGATCTCCATCCGGAGCCTCAGGATTTGACTTCGGCAAGTTCTGACGTTCTTCCTTGCCGCTACGTATCATTGCGATAAGAGAAACGCACAAAAACAGTAACACTAACACTTTTTTCACAGTAAATCTGAAATTTTCACTTTACGTGACCGTTTTTGCATAAAACCACAAACGCTATGAATTCAAATACTTGTCGCTACAAGTTTTACAAAGATGGTGGCGCCCTCCTGGTGAGAAATAGGAACTAAAAATACCAAAGACTAAGGTAAGGTGTTGCTAATATTAAATAAGACCATGAACAGCTTCTTCACCTCAACGCTGTGTGTTTTAGGAAGACACATAACATGTCAACATTTTCGAACGAAGTGACATTAACTTTGTTGAAGTTGTCATAATGAATGCCATAACGTCCCTTGGAGAGGCTATGGTTGAGCGGATGAGCTCATCCGACTGGGGCGTAGCTCATCTCGTTCAGTTCAACGCCAACAAATTCAGGCGTGTCTATTCTCCGCCTAACGGTGACCATTCAATTTAACTCCTATACTTTCCTGAATGCACCCATATCGATAACCAACCACCTTTCGTCTCACCTAAACTACGGATGTTCTATTGTTTTATATGGTGTATTTCGGAGTGTGCGCAGGAACCTCATGACCTGACACCACCCTCTACTTTCTACCACCGGCCCACTAGACGTCGGGGGGGGCTTCCACCAGTATATGCCAGTATTACAAAGTACTAAAACGCTAAGATGATTATGACGCTGACTGCCTAAGAATGAAGTTTTTTCAATGTGATTTTTTTTACAGGAATATACCCCTAAAGGACCCTACCAATGTGCCTGACCCTTATGTCAAGTTGTACTTATTACCTGGACGTTCCAAGGACTCCAAACGTAAAACTATCGTAAGTAATTAAACATTTTTACATAACTTATTCATATTCGATTCGACTAAATACCAAACATCTATTATAACATTCAATATTGCTCCTTTGAGTATTCTCTACTGTTGGTGCTCTTGATGTTTACAACAAAGTTCAACTGCGTTTGATTAAACAATTCTTTTGGATACCGTATAGGTACGAGTAAGGCGTATTCATGTAAGCACGGGAGAAATAGTGCTATCACATTGTTGCGGTGACATCTACGTCATTTCGACCAATGTTTTATTATGCAGAGATCGCGAACTTACTCTATCCTGGACCTTATTGTGGCTACTACTACTAAAAGAAATGAAGAAAGAAGATCTCTAAAGCATTATTATCAGTTACATTTTCGTACAGAACGCGACAAGTCAAATGTATTCTTTGATAGATCATATGACTTCATGGCAACAAACTAAAAGCCATTTTCCAACTGTACAACTTCTGTAATCCAGTCATATTTAATTTAAGTTTGCTCAATGTCTATTACTATTGCAGGTGGTAAAAGACAGCTGCATGCCCGAGTACGACGAGCAGTTCGAGTGGGTGATCCCGCTCGCCGAGCTGCACTCGCGCCAGCTGGAGGTCACGGTGGCTACACACAAGGGCTTCCTAGGAGGCAGTCCGATCATTGGACAGGTGAACAACCTATTATTTAATACAAACTTATTACCAATGACCGATTTGGAATAATGGTTAAGTTGGCTTTGATGCCAGAGGTCGCGGGTTCGACTCCCGCACAATAATAAGTATGAAATATTAACTTTACATTCATCGGCTTCAAGGACATCAGCAGCAAAGTGATCCATACAACTGTCAATTTGGCTTAATTTCGGCATGCATTCATTTTGGCCCTTAAGAGGTTTCTCAATATTATCGGAAAGTTTAACCAATGCTTAATTTGATGAATTGATGTGGGTAGAACAGAACCTATTAAACGGTCCACTTTTAATTAAATCAGAATCCTAATAGTGAACTTTTTATTTGTTTCAGGTTGTAGTACTTTTAAACCAATACGATTTTCGCGAAGCGAAAACGCTGTGGTTTGATCTTATGCCCGAAACGACGCCCAAAGACTAGAGGCGTTGTCTTATTATGAATTATAGCTGTTTTTGGTAGTTTTCTTATTTCTAATGATTTAAGCATTTAACAGTTGCCATGTTTACATGATCTGACCACTCACTAGTCTGCTTATACTGCATGAATAATTTAAAGTGACTTATGAAGTAGGTAACAGTATTCTCAAGCATAATTTAATTAGTTGCATCTTCTTTTAAATAATTATATAAGCAAAATGCTCTTTGTGATGATGTAGCTAGTATAAATTCGCTAGCCTAGTATATATGAAGTTATGATGTGTTTTTGAAGAGAATTAAATCTAATATTCTTGCTTTATATTTTTAAAATTATATACACTTGTTGAATGCTTTATTTTGTGTATGCTGTAACATTCTGTAATGCATTTTGGGCAAAAGAGTAACTTAATATAGGAGTATGCATCTAAAATGTGTTAACTTTTTAAGTGTATGTCTTGTTATGATTTAAAATGTCTATTAATTATGTGATTCAGAAAGAGATTATTGTCCATTTTTATAAATGTCAGCTTTTTGTAACTGGAGATGTATTAATAAAGTTATTTAAAGTAATCATTTTAATTTTATTTTAGTCTGCTTAAATTTTTATGAATACTGTGGTAAAATATCTAAGGTTGCTTGGGCAACTCTTATTAGCTTTTATCCTATTCAGTACACATCAATTGACCCACATCCCAGCCAGGCCCTGCATATGGGTGTGAATGACATGGGCAACTGCTTATAGGTGTGAATTACCTCCGTGTCATTATGATCACACAGTTCTTCCCGATGGTAGTGTTGTTAGTAGTCTGGATATTTCAGATTATTCAATCAACAATTTGTATTTCTTCTGCCAATAAAATAAAAGATCACTGCACTTGAAAAAAATTATATTGACATCATTTATCATGACGTGTAGATCTTACTGTAATTAGTCTTTTATGAGTTACATTATTTCGTAGTCGAACACTTTATTTTCACTTGATTATCTCACAAAACACAATATTTCAACGTTCTAATGTATTGGGTGTTATTTTCTGTGCAATAATTTTCCCATAACCACCCCTCCCACCATCATAATCAGTTCTGTATTCATCTCGCACCTGGAATAACAAACATACTATTAGAATTTGAATGAATCTGCTGGTGACAAATATAAATATTATAGGCTAATAGGGATATTATAAGAAGTTGCTACGAGACCCTGTTTATTATTTATATTTTATATACAAAACTCTCATTTCAGTTTTTGTTGCCAAACTCCTCAGAGACTCTTAGAGCATATTGTCTAAGCAGAAACTGCTTGACTGAATTTAATGAAATATGTATGTTTGTTAGGTCTGAGAATAGGTCTTAGTCTAAACATAAGTCCACACAGACGAAATCGCGGGCGGCCGATAGTTTTTATATCAAATTATAATTCAAAATGAGCAATAATTACCTGACCACCAGTTTTTCCCCGACCATACTGTCTACCTTCAATAAAACCTGCATCCCAGTCACATCGAATTATTCTATCATCTAATCTAGTGCCATTTATGTACCTGAAAGAGAATCCATACAATTTTACCTTTGATTACATAAATATTTGAAATTTACATTCCCTTAGTTCCAGCAAGATGATTGTCTAGTTGGTCCATCCCCACATTCTAACAAATAGTAAATGTCAGAATCGTAACTATTACAAAACAGAGCTTATTGAACCAACAAGTGTATTTCCAAATCAGTAGCACAATGCAGGAAAAGATAGTTCTTTGAATGACTCAAAATTATTTTTACCTCATGCAGTTTTCAGCATCCAATCTTGTATAATATTCCATAAAACAAAATCCACACGGAGTTTTTTTGTACTTATCCAGACCCATTATGACCCTTCGTATATCACCACATTTGGAAAATAACTCATAAATTTGTTCCTCTGTGGTGTAGAAAGAAAGGTTTCCAATATAAAGAGTTGATGTTGTTCTAAGTAACCGCTCTTGTTCGCTCCTCGATCCCTACAGTAAGAACACATGATTTAAAAGGCATTATTAGAATAATACTAGTGCTTTGCAAGAATTACAGACGAAGATGGGTACCTTGAAATGTTGGTCACGATAGGAGCTAATATCGACAGAAGAATTCATGGCATCATAACTTCTCTTCATTTTGAATACTCTCAATACTATTCCTATTGAGATTATCAGTAATTTGTTGAAGTCCACCGAATTTGAGAGTCAATTTGATTAAAAAATGAAACAACAGAAAGTGAAACGACGACACACTACACTACTACTGTCACTGTCATTCGTTTTTTTGCATGGTGGTGACAGTACGTCTTTTTTTTTTGTATTTCACGGCTCTAGACCGTTCATCGTCGAAAAAATACCACGTCCTAAGGGTAGTGTGTAGATTTTCCGCTAGAGGCGCTAGTGTAAAGGTGAGGTTTCCAGCCTAGCGATTTTTTGTACATCCATTTTATTTAATATCACGATCTCCCTTAGGTGAGAACGCTCACTTTAATAGTCTATTCGGTTTATCTTGAAGTAGAATAATCTCTCATTCTTATGAAAATATTTTTTAAATCCAAATGTATGACGTAGGTGGGTACTTATTTGATGAGATGCCGTGCCAGAGCAGTCATCATTATCTGCTAGGTAGTCAACTACTGTCCCAGTCCTAAGGACCAGTGAACAAAATCCAGTAGATGTGGGTGTTGGTAGGTATGGGAACCTGCATAATTATGTTCTAATTGAAATCAGTCACCCGATTTTTGGATAAAAACCACCAAATAATTATATAAGTACCTACATAAATACAATATTGTACCTAATTTCAATTTTTAGAAAATATCTATATTTATAAAAATGGATTGCTGTTCGTTAGTCTCGCTAAAACTCGGGAATGGCTGGACCGATTTGGCTAATTTTGGTTTTGAAATATTTGTATTTAGTTTAGTTAGTAGTTTACCCTACATATTATTTAGGTACAATACGAAATAAAACAATTGTTAGCATAATAATGAAGTCTTTATTTGATAACATAATTAAAGTTTGCAGAAATGACTATGTTTAAAAAGATAATAAGGAGGTGCCTTCAGCTTGGAACACCACTCAAACCTCTTGGGCTAAGGTTTCAAAAATGTGTTCAACAAGTCATACACAACTACATATACCTATATATTATTGTCTAATAGAATAGAATATTAAGATAATAATTTACAATGATAAGTAATACCTACGTATGTACACGTTCTGCAACCTTCGTTCGCTACCCACACATTTACAATGATTAATCTCATAAATTTTTTAATACTCAATTGTTTGTCTTTTTACCCAGCATTAAAAATATTAGGTACTGTAAATACCTACCTATAATAATAACACACTAAAATATTTTTATTTCAAAATACGAGCGGTAAATATTTTAAGCATAGAAAGAGCTTGTAAAGATACCTATACCTACTGCCATTTCTAAGTTCCTAAGTAGCAATCAAAGCAATAAATAGTTTTTGGTATCTTTTCTTAGCATATAGGTACGTTTGGATTATTAAGAACACATAGAATCGGATTTGCCATATTTTTAACGATATGTTTAAATACTTTTGAAGATACATAATAATAATTACTTAATTGCTGAAATTAAATGGTTGTTTTATTATTGACACAACAACTTTGGTTAAACTTTACAAGCTGCAGGTAGTTTCATGCATTGCAATTAGGTACTTATTATCTAAAATTTTTGCACGTAGATAGTAGAAATTAAGTTGAGCGTAGTTCAAAAACTGAACAGGATAATAATGAGTGGTGTAATGCCCATGACCACAAATGTAAACTATGAGGAGATAATACTTTATTTATATTTCTTCAAATCAATGAATTTAATAATACATAATTATATAGTTATTGCCTAACATTACAACGAACGGCTTGGACGACCAAAGGTTCCGTCTAATTAGGCCCATACACTGCGACTTTAAGCATCGATGCAAAAGCAGTAGCTCCAGTCGTAACGCAGTATCGGTAGTCGGTACTGCATCGCAGCGTGTATTCTTAAAAACACGCGTCACTCAAAGCAACGACACATGCGATGCAGTCGTCACTCCAAGCGGCAGTTATACATACAGTCACGGTACAGTGTGGTACAGTATTGCTGCAAAAAATCGCAATTTGTAATGAGCCTTTTGATGTAGGTACCCCTAAGGGTAGGTATACCTAACTAACCTTTAATCATCTAGCTTACACTGTACTTACAGTTCCTGGATAAATAGAAATGTATCTAACTATGATATCTGTTCAACTACAATACTATATTTTGCAGATACAAAATCTCTTTACAATACAAAGTCCGCGACTATCAGTAACCGCATCTTTGATTTTATCCAAGCATGAACAACTCACTTCACTTCACGTTATGTTGTGCCGGTGTTCGTGTGCAATGTAACCGTTGCCTATGTCTACATCAAACTTTACAAACAGTAGGTAATTTCATGCAATGCAGTAAGTTATTTGAGTATGCTTAGTTACCCAATAGTCTCTTAACTTTGCCGTTAAAGTACCTACTATTATCATTGTAAAAATACCAGAACAATTAAGCTTGCCGAAAAACTTTCTGTGATCTTGAACCGCGATTCTTATCACATTTGGGAGATCACTTACAATGTTGCAATGTGAGCGGGTTTAGGGACTAAGCAGCGCCCCTTGTCCTTTATTTACGTTGCTAGTTGGATCAAGTCTGTTAAGTCAGCTTCAAAATTATGTGTGCTAAGATAGTGGTCAAATATGTTTTTAAAATATGCAACGTTATTAGACATTTTAGAATTAGACAAGTGTTCACGACATACGTCTGTGTCATTTTAGTAAGTATAACAATTGCTTTTGTCGTCAAAACTTTTTGATCACTATGTTAGCATAAATAATTGCTGACTGTACTTAATTGTTGGTGCCAAGGCATGCGGCGCGGCAACGGTCAGAGGTACTGGCAGGTGCGCTTGTGCACTTTGTGTTTTTTGTGCAGCGCGGCGCGCACGGCCTCCTCGAAAACCTCGTCCATGTGCACACGCTCCAGCGCCGAGCACTCCACCAGCGTGGCCGCTCTGAAACATTATTACAAGTTGTAAGAAACAAGCTTCATAATATGATGCACGTGATTCAATGGCGACAGCGAAGCGGCCGAGATGACCGATGTTAGCTACGTCACGAACCTACGACCACAATTTAGAGATGTATCTTTCGTCCCGGCTCACGTCGCAGGTCATTCGTAAAGCCTACATTTGATATTTGAGGTTTATCACTACAGCTTTACATTACATACCTACACCCCTCTGAAATCTGTAGATACTGAGCCGGCGTGTTGGTACGCCCGTGTTGTGAGAACTTCTACGTAAGTATCTAGGTAGGTACTACCTAGTAGATTCAAAAGCAAGAGCGGAATAGTTTATTTAATCTAGGTCAAATTCAAAATGTGCAGAATCATGTGTGGCAAGCGACAAAACGATGAAGATGTATCTTCAACCTTTTCTAAATGGCTATTAAATGTCATACTCTTCTAATTAAACGCCATACATAGGTTTCTACTTCGATAATTTGAATACTTACTCTTAATTTGCTTGCAATTTCAAAAGTATGGTGGTAATTTATTTAATAAAAAATTTGATGGATAAATTTTTCTTGTCGACCGAAAGGCTGTACCTACCTTGCGGTCGGTCGTCTATATTCTTAATCTAAGGATGATAAATCTACGAATGTGTATGAATTAATATTAATTACTTGAGATCTGGATGGAAAAATCTAATTGAAAGAGTTTAGAGACGTAAATACCTAATTACTGACAGGAATACATTCGCGTTAAGGACTGCTAAAGTTATTATTATCCGATTCTAAATGTGTACCAGCTACGATAACGAGCATGAAATCTCTGCATTCTGAGATATTTACAAGATTTAAATCGTTATGTAAATATTTGTTAGTTAATTAGGAAAACCACGAGTTAATAACAATAAATGTTTTACAATTTGTGCCTCTGTCGTCACAGTGGTTGCGCGCTATCGGCCCGATAAGGCGCGATAACAGCTGCCTGCACCCGCGCCCGCCCAGATAACCCTCGTCAATTTCACTTAAAATTTGTTGTTACAGAACATAATGAAATACACAATACACTATCACGCTGATTAGAAAAGCTAGCCAATATTTATTATTTCTCCGAGATCGATAAGACCAAAATTGTTTGCTGATTACATAATCAGTTTTTATAAACTTATTTAAAAACTGACGACACGCATGATCACGTTATTTTTTAACGATTGGCAATAGAACAAATCTCATCTTTACTGTTTATGTTTCCTACATATTTACACGATATCATTTTGATCCTTAATCATTGAGCAGGTCTTAGTTCAGATGAAATGAATATGTTGACTATCGGAGGTAGAGAATGGAAATCTCCCAAAACTCAAAAGCGAAAAATGTCTCAGTTCACTGACAAGAACTACTTTGAATGCCTACTTTAGAAAACAAAACTGGCTTCACTAAAGACATACTCGTGAAATTGACAGTTTAAAACTGGCTTGGATGTGAGTTGAACCCACGACCTTCTACTCTGTATGTAAGTAAGGCTCTGCCTACCCATTGTGGCAGTAGCGAATTATATTTAATTTTGTTCTAATATTATAATAAAACGAATTGTGGTGAGATGTACTGACCGAATTCTCTTTTTTAACTTCTTTCCTTCCTGTGTGGTGATGACGGCTTTGCCCGCGGCTCGTAAGTCTGTTTTCGTAGCTGAAACGACAGAAAAGTAACTTGTGAATCAATGAGGACAATGCGTATTGCTTATGCTTTGCCGAATTAAGAACACAATGAATTATAATATAATAAAGTAGCTTAACAATGGCGAGTAATATAAATGAGCTGGTGCATCCCTAAAATGTCTCAGCTTCTTATATTTATACTAGGTTATCCTCAAGTTTCATGGTGTTTTAAATGCTGTAAGTATATAGGTATGGAGGGTTACTTGAAGGAATTTCGCAGTTTGAGCTGATCAACTTACGAAGCTACGAAATTCCGACAACTTAAACCTCATCAAACTGAATTAAAAATATTGAACAGCTGGCTTTTTATTTTTAAAATCAGTTCATTTAAATTGGGAAAGTAAAGTAAAGTGAAGTAAAAATAGTATTTTCATTACTCATACTCTGAAAGTAGGTCATTACTGACCTGAGAAGCGGGCTGAAAGTAATACTTTTCATCCCTAGGGAGAATCACTTTCAACTGACAGCTGTCATATTATTTAAAAAAAAACTAGTTCTTTTTCACTTAACTATTGAACCATGTTCCAAATTTCTATACAGCCACGATGTAAAATTGAAATAACTTAAAGTTAAGTATTGATTGGAGAATATATATTTTTTAAATAACTTTATTTTATAATTAAGTTTCAACAATTTCTTTGAAATAACGTAGCTTTGAGCAAATTATTTACCATTTTTCCAATGATGAAAATAAAAAATAATGGCTGAATAGCGGGCCGGCCACAGAAAAAAAAAACAAACAAAATAGGCGGGAAAGCGGCAATTCGATCTTCATGAATTAATTCATGTTTTAATTTTTACTTTCCTCGTATTTGTAATGAAAAGCACAGTGTTTACCTCGGGTTAAAGACTTATTTAGTCCCTCGAACTATTGGCGCCCTCACTTCGTTCCGGGCGCCAAACCCCGTCTCGGGACTAAATAAGTTACTTTCACCCCTCGGATAACAATGTACTATTATTCAAGTAAACTTATTAAAAAGCACTTATGACAAGTCACAACATAAAAATTAAAAAGTAATAATGTGATTCTACCACCGGTTCGGAGGTGTTGATTCTACCGAGAAGAAACCGGCAAGAAACTCGGTAGTTACTCTTTTTTAATCTTGTTTGTTTACAATAATTGCGATAACAGAGTAACAACAGTAAAGTCAAAATACATGATGTGCAGAGGAGCAGACTATTTCCGAGATGACCACAAATCCTTGTCGTTCAAGTAATCTTTTACATTGTAATAACCTCGTTTCATTAAAGTTTCTTTAATTTGCGATTTAAACTTGTGAAGGGGTAGTTCAACAAGACTTTGAGGTACTTTATTAAAGAATTTTACACATTGACCCACAAATGATTTTCCGACGAAAAGACGACAGACGAGTACCTACTCGTCTTAAGATAATAGATAAATATTTACATTTTGAACCATAGCTTGTCTGTTAGTACGGTCTATCATAGCCAGTTCATTATTAAAGTTAAACTATGCTCGCCGACTGTTAGTTAGTTGATTTAATTATTTTAACTATCTATGTAACTACTTATTGGTTGGTACTTAGCTTGGCCACAACAGAGGACATAATTCGTCATGAGGAAAAATAGATAACTAAACATTAATATCAAAATGTACCTAACATATTAAACTTCGAACAAAGAAGACTACATACCCATTTGACTAATATAGTTTATTTGGCATGTTGTACTGCAAGTACGCTAAAATTATCTCACTTAACTCTTAAATTTGACATGTTCATGCACACAAATGTTTGTAGATACAGTGCGGGGATCGAACCCGCGACCACTTGTGTAATAGCCCACTTCTGTACTATTTTACACCAAATCAGTCGTCATGAGCGTAGCCATTATTACTCTCTATCCAGATGTTATTTAGCCGCCTTGAGGCCATCGCCTAGGCTTTAAAAGATATCAGTCGAGACCAACAGCTTGATCTGCCATCCGATACACGAACCTACCTCTCAATTTACTATCTACTAACATATTCTAGCTACTTATAATACCTAATGGCTGGATTATATTGGTTTGGCTGTAAGCAAACAGCCATTTAACTAATGGCTCATCCAACAATTCCGAAAAGTCTGTTCTTATAATCTATACATACAGTATACCTACATATATGTGCTAACTTAATTGGCGCCTTCCTTTTTAACGCTAATTTTCGCAAATTAACATCAACGTTCATGATCAAGTTCAAGAGATATTATATGTAGGTATAGCGACCTAGGACCGTAAAGTAACGTAACCATCGTTTTTCATGATGATGATGATGAGTCGTTGTTATAGGTATGTTATATGGATGTTATATTTTACAGTAAATATGTACCTATACTGTAGGTGTACCTTTAAAACTAATAAAAAATCGGACAACTACTTACATACTTACAACAACTTTCATTGCAGAGTACATAATTACATGTAGGTAGTTTGCAATTTTATTACCTACTTACCTAGCTTATAGTATGGTAAGTTTAAATATAAATCTGAGCACTTCTTGGCACACAGCCGTAATTAGGTAAATGTTTTAAGGTATATTTAGCTAACTACCTACTTATCTAATTCAAGTGCATTATGATACCTTATAGTTGTGTGGGTCTAAATTAATTACTATCTACTTAAACAACCATCAGTTAAACAACACACAGACATCAGCTACAAAAGGACGGAAAATGGTAGCTAAGAAGTACTTAGTTGTCTTTCCAACTAGCTAACTGGATGCTTGGTTCTTCTAACCAAAATCTGAAAATACAGACGAGTACGGAAACATAATGTCATCATTACTAACTGAATTTCAAAATAACCTGAAAACGCGGTTCGTACGCACTCTCCTTCACGTGTCAAGCTTGAAAATGGTAGCAGCTACAAGACTTGTACTTGAAGGCTGTAACGCAAGCTGCCTTTAGACGCACTACCTACGCACCACTACCTATCTTCAACTGCGTCTAGCCTCGGGTGGTGGCCGCTTTCGCGAAACCTTTGTGCGGCGCCGGCAAGGCATTAAATACGTCTTGACTAAGATAAGGCAGGATCATGCACAACCGCCGCCCACCTGTTATTGCACACACAGTAAATGTTACATTATGCTTCTATACCTATGGATTAGTAACGTGTGTTAGTCATCAACGACGGTACAAATCACACGCACGAGGTAAATTCATTACTCACCAACTAATACAATGGGCACGGTGCTACTGAAGTGGTTCAGTTCTGGGTACCATTTGTGAATGACGTTCTCGAAGGAAGATCTGCTGCCCACGGAGTAGCATACCAGGAAACATCCAGTCTGCAACATGTACTTTTTAGATTAATACACTTGGCATCGCATAAAGTCGCCGATTGGACTTGAAACCCCTGTAGGCTAACTTAGAATACCTATGTACCTTGGTTCTGCTGTTCGCTTTTAAGTATCGAGTATGTATTTTAAAAAAAACAATAAATTGAGTCTCCTTGCAGAAAATAGTTAGCGGCAGCGCATTGTACTGACTTGCACTGGTAGGTCAATAGCTTGCATAGGCAACATCAGGCATTCATGAGAATCAATTGAAAGTGTCTGATCTTCTTATTTCCGTTATTTAATCCAAAAAAGTTAACTGTGGCTGAGGCTGATCTTCAACGTAAACAATAAAAAAATATTTTAACTAGCATATAGCCATGCAATTGCGGTGGCACATTTCTTTGAATATAATATTCAATACCTATTTATTGAGAACCTGCCACTTCTGCGAGCAACATTGCTGCTGTTGCCGTGTTGGTCCTATGAATTTAATAGATACCTCCTACGGCGTAGTATAGTATTTTAAATGCTTCTACGAAACATACCAACAAAACCAGGCCGCGGGACGTCATGCATGGAAGAAAATAAATATTTTGGAAGTTACCGAAGAGGCAATCTTACACAAGCCGTATGCTCAAGTAGGTACTGACATTTCAGAATGTTTCAAAATTCTAAGTAGGCATAATGCTGACTGCGTTGTTTCCACATATTCTGAAGGTTATGCTTAGCTGGAGCCACCTACCTGATTAATTACTTAAATATTCGTAAAAACTATCATGTAAGATAACAACATAGAATTTTATCGTTCTTAACATACTTATACAACATCAGATTTGTGATTCCGATTATTTAAGTTTTGTACCTTCAAAGCATACAGTTTTGAGGGTACAAAAGGGCTTGAGTTTAGGGCCGATGAATAGTATCTATCTATTTTCTTATTTCTATAACAAACGGGAAAACCTTAGCCTAAGGTACCTACAGGTACTTCGAGACCTCCGCAGTCAAAGGATGTTGTCTTAGTTCGAGGGGATGCCCACGTTTCCCCCTTAAGGCATGCGATGGAACACTGATGGGGGTTTACTGGGTAGGATATTAGGCAGCTTCTTGACAAAGAAGCCCACCCCAGAGAGATTCCCACAAAACCCGTCCGCCCCTGCCGAGCGGGTTTGCGAAAAGCATTCAAAAAAAAGTTCGAGGGGGTGTAGAAGATGGACATTTACTTACGATATATATATACACTTACTTACACAATGGAATTAAATTATATATCAAATTACCAGCTAAGAGGGAACTCACCTGGTTATATGAAAGTGGCCTCAGCCGTTCGTAGTCCTCCTGTCCCGCGGTGTCCCATAAAGCCATCTCGATCTCTTCTCCGTCGACTGTGATGTAGCCGACATAGTTGTCAAATCTGTCCCACCAAACGTTAATAAGTTAAGTATTAAGCAATTCAAGAGCCCTAACCATTCGTGATGTTTCTGAGCATTTATACGACTGTCAAGCATGCGGACCGCCTGAGGTTAACTGTTATCACAAACTTTCTCTACGGATATCGCTGGCGAATTCGCTAGAATAACGTGTTTTAATACTTTTATTACGTTAGAACTATTACTTACTTAAGTATTGTGTAATTTTAGTGTAAATAAGGAACCTGAAACGTCAAATCACGTCACTGCATGAATCGTCTGTAAAAGACGCAGCGGCCATTGATGAAGGAACCTAAAGTTTTGTGATAACATTCGCCATTCTACCTACTTATCATAGAAGATCTTCGAGTTCTAAAAAGCGACGGTGCAGGTGCTACACTTCGTGTATAACGTCGTCGTCAGTAGTCTTATTTACAGGACAGGAGCTCAGATACGTCATAACGTGTGAGATTAGCTTTAGGTTTTGGCAGATACCTACCTAGGTTGATAGGTATTCATATTCCGCATTTTTAAAACCATGCAGCCTTGAACTTAGCAGCTTTTAACGAATGAGCATCTATAATTTCTTAGAAAATTTCGAGTTTGACCGGTAAAATAGAGAAAGCAAAGCTCATCGTGATAGTAGGAATTCCGCTAGTCTCTAGAGCAAGCATAATTATATTAACTGTAACCATTTAGGTCATTGACAGTGCAAAACCACCGCGTGGGACAGAGGTATTTGTCACAGAGACGGATCGCAAGGAAGTCAGTCGGGCTGTAGGCGTGCGTCCAGTTTCATAAGGAGGAAGCGGCGACCGAGCACAATACAACAATGCGCGACGTATTTGACTTTATAAATAGTGCAGCCCGCAATGCTGAGTACCTACCTGTTAAATAACATAAGCCCGGCGCCCGCGCAGGCCAGTTAACTGATTGCCTCGCGAATATCGTCGCGGGGATTCTAGGAAATGCTAATAACACTGCATTACTAAATGAGTCCATTTGTTAATTAATTACTGACAAATGATTTTGTTTTATCTCGCAACTTTACTTGAGTAGGTAGGTACTCACCATCAAGGCAATCAACAAATAATTACCCGTATTAAATAATTTGGTAACACAAATTACTTACTATCTATTTGAGCAAAACATAGTTAAAACACTTAGAAATCAAGTTTTAAGAACTAAGTAGGTACCTACATAACATATAGAACAGGTTTTTTTAAATTCCATTTTGAATTATTTTCATCTGGCTTTGATCCTATGCAAAAACATAAGTAATTAATTTGTTTAATGATGTGTAAATAGCAGTCAAGACATGAAGGACCTAAAAGTAACTCTTGAATGTTTAAAAACGTTATTTCTAACGTTTAAACGTTACCTAGGTATTCAGTTATTTCTTTCTAAAATCCACCAGTATAATTTGGATTAAGGACTCTACTAGCGGTGCCTATTTCATTACATGCAATAACATTAACGTAAACAATCGAGCGAAGAGAAGCTTCTTAAGGTTGTAATAAGCCCTACTGTAACAGTTATTGACTGGTTGGGATCATCACCCTCTATAATAGTCAAACTGCCATCCATTTATTTTGAAAGTCGTTTGAAGTATAGGCTTTTTTAGGTCTATAATAGATTCTATGACGGGTTGAAGGTATTCATTTTAATGTCGATCTAATCACTTATCACAAACATTCGCCAATCACATCCTCCGATGAATTAGTCATCGCAATTTATACCTACAGGTGAACAATATTGACGGGTGACGTAACGGATTTACTTAAATTCGATGTTCTCTAACATAAACTTAAATGACGTAATGTAGGAAGATCGATTCATAACCGTTTCCTAAAGGTGACACATCTTATTTTTCATTCTTGGTTTTACTATCAATTTTTAAATGTATTTTTCCTGTTTTGAGGAAATATGGAATAAAAACGTTTTGCATGAAGATTATGTACGGTAACTGGTGTGTGCGCAGGGAAAATCTTGAAATATCGCGGAATTAAATATTTGCAGATTTATAACTTATCGAAAAGTACTACGCCATCTACTATGAAACAGCTTGTATACATTTTGTGTGGTTTAAATGGCTAACTTTGTCTGACTAACATTATGTATCATCCATAAATAAATAAACCCGGTAAACCCACAGATTGGCTACTCGACACTGAATAAAGTTAACTGTGACGTCAAGTTGCCTACGAAGTGATAACGGCCACTAAGCCGGCATCAACCTGCTAATTTAGCAGCTCGGCTTCACGTAACACCCGCAGAGTTGTCGCCCTACTGACCCATCGGCACCGAGAACTGCACCTGCGACCCTCACGTCTCTACCTCATTCCGTGCAACTCAAAAGCTACTTACACTGTAGGAACGTACTCCTCGGGAAACTCATTTTTGGTGTACACATAGAGCAGGCAGGTCTTGCCGACCATACCGTCTCCAACCACTGTGATCTTTATAGTTTTCTTCGTGCCCATGATGCGCACCGGGACATCCGACAAACTATTTACAATTCACTAATACATTTATTTTAAACACTGCCACTCACAAACACTGCATACCAAGTTCAATCTAGTTTTTTCGCTAAGACACTGACGGTCCTTGACGATTGTTATCACAGTGATGTAATGATCTTATCAATCTTGTGAAAACACTCACGATAATGCGGCGATTTCAATTAAGGCGCGCGCGCGCAGTCGCGGTCGAGTGCAGAATGATTCAGTAGAGTGAGAGAGCGGACGATTGTGGCCGTAGCGTAGTGTAGCGTAATGTTGTAGTGGTGATGATGTCTGAGCGACCACAACAGAGCCCGGAAAGCCTAAAAGCTGTTATTAATTCAACAAACGTATCACCACCGAACAGCGGCACCGAATCATTTAACGGCGCGAGCATCTCGTTCGGGTTCTCTTGGACATTTTTGTAAATCAAGGAAGTGATGCCTATCCAATTTAAATTAATTGCTTTACTACGCATAACTTATTTTAACATATCAATGTTTGTAGTTTAGAACAAAGATGACTACACATTGTTTTTTTTTTTGCAGTTAACACTATTTTTAGAAAAAAAAACAAATGTTTCTTCAATTAATTACATCTAAATATAATATGGACGGTATTATCCTAATATCCATCAATCAAAAACGATTTTTTCACTTTAGTCCACACACTCTTACGCGTCGCGAGGTGCCGCTAGTACTTACATAAATATCTTAAAATCTAAATGTAGAATAAATGAAAAAAAGGAAACAGGCAAGTAATTAATAGCTCATTTTAACAATTATTTATTGAGTTTCAGCTTCAGTTACAAAAAAACACTTAGTCAACATCACATTTTACTTATTATTTTATTTTAAGGTAAGTAACAATAAACTTATGCAGAAGAGCTTAATGTTAAGGCAATTAAAAAAAGAGGCACTTAATTAAGATTGGAACATTTCACACTACTTTCTAATTGTAACATTATTTAGAGATCAATTTATTAATCACAGACAGACAAACTGACATAGTCAGTTAGTTAATAAGCACTTATCCTCCTTTATCAGTAGTACCTAAATATTAATTAAAAATGAATTATTATTTAGCAATAGAAACTTGCAGTTCTATTTCCTTGATTTTTAAGTTAAAATAATCAAATTCTGCCAATTGCAGTTTTCGTCAGAATTATAACGTGAATGGTTAGGAGAGCTAGCTAATCCAAGCTTGGATGAACAATATTATTGATTTTACTGTTAGACATGGTAACTATTCCGCATCAGGAATATAAGCAATTAAAAATAATGCAGTGATACATTACTGCTATTTTTTCCTATCCTCTATGTCAAAAGTTTGGAATCCCCCCATTATAATTTCCTCCTTCAGAGCCAACACTTCTCGAAGCAAGTCTTGATTGTTATTCTGCAGTTGTGATATGATTGCCAGATGTTTCCGTTCACGCTCCTTTAGCCGCAGCAGTGTGGAATCACATACCTCACTGCATGACACATGAACATCTGAAAGACAAGGGATAATTTACCAACCAGAATACCATAGCATAGCTGCAATAGTATTCCGGTTGGCACCATACTAAACTGCTTTCGGTGAGTTATCTTTAAAATTTAATTTCTTTGTTTGAGAGAAAAGAAGTAAGCTAAATAACATTTTTTTATTATTTACATATAAAATGACTTTTAATAAAAACCTTTGCATGCAATACACCAATAGTGGTCAATTTATGCTTTGTGCACCAAATGAAAGGTACAAAGGTGCATTCCCACTCCATAAGCATGTGTTCCACACCGATATTATATTATGACTGTTGATAATGCAGACACAATTAAAGAACAATATTTTTTCATTTTAATTTTTAGTGTACAGGATTACAAAATTAAGGACATTAACATGAATATGAAAACTTACTTGTCTTGTTTCGCAGTCTATCTGTCAACTTTTCGTTCTCCTTCTTATGGCGAGAAATCTCATTTCTCAAAGTTTTTTCTGTGGCATCTTTTTGTTTTGTGACTTTCAGTAATTTAGCTCGAGTTTCTGTCAATGATTGAAGAAGTCCATCAGAGTGGTCAGAAACTCTCTGAGCAGATGCCACACATGCTCTGACTTCATTCTTCCCTGAATATAACTTTTCCTTGAGTCTACTTACAGTGCCCTAAAAAGTTTATAGTTTTAATATTGCTTTGTACATCAGAATTTAGCAGTCAGCGTTTTAAAATTACTTACATTGAGTTGCTTGTTCTGATGCTCAAGAACATGGTTCTGTTCGGCCAACACATCTGCCTTGTCTTTAGTGTTTTTGTGAAAATGTAGCAGAGTCCACATTGAATTTATAAGTTTTATAAGAACTTCAGGTGTCAATTGATTGTTATCAATATCAATATGGGGATTAAAGACAAAATTTATATTGAGAAGACCAAGCTCCTGTAAAGAAAGGTAAGTAATTCAAAAAATGTAAAGCAATTCAAAATTAAACAGATTTACTCACAATACACACCTCAGTAAGTCCAATCAAACATTCATTTATATTATTCAAAGTGCACGGTTCGTAAACAGTGGCTTTTTTATGTTTATAATTTTGCAAAAGTTCCCTTACTTCGTCATCTAAACTTTCAAACTCATAAGAAGAGGCCATAATATCCTAACTCGAGATTCTAAAGCAGTTATTATCTTAGATATTATAACACTTTTTTTTTCGCAAAACAAATTTGCTTTTGTTATTATTTACCGGTATGTTAAAAATTAGCAAAATGTAAAATTTAACGAACGAACACTCTTGTCAAGTCAAAACAAATGCGTGCAACGAAAATACAAACAAAGAAAAATTTAAAAAGTGAATGTTTAGCTTTGGCCTCTAGCAGTTTAGCAAACCATTTTCTTTGTTGGCTTTGACTCAGGTGGTTTTCGACAGTCGTTTCTTGCCGGTTCTTGTGTTTACACTTGAGACTTCCCGACACCGGTGGTTGAGTCACATTATGTTTGTTTAGCGAGTATTTATTCGTTTATATTAATTTCATTAAAGTATATAACCCCCGAATTCACAAACGTCAATCAACGCGCACGCGCTCACGCTCAGTCTGTCTCGCAAAATGGCAATGGAACTGAAAGGGACAGCTATACTTCTCATCGTTGATTTGCGTTTGTGCATTCGGGGGTCTATTAATTTATTACCTATGTGTATTTTTGTTTGTTTATTAGGTGACGATTTAAAAGTACTTGTAGTTAACTCACAGGCCTCTTATGATATTTTTGATTGATTGATCGACTGTAGGTAGGCAGGTATACCTCAACCACGCCAACACAGTCCTTCAGACTAATAAATTTGTACAGAACAGCTTGAAAAAGTAACTGCTGAGTTTCTTGCCGGTTCTTCTCAATACAGAAACAACTTTCCGACACCGGTGATTGAGTCACAATATGTTTGTAACCCCCGAATTCACAAACGTCAATCAACTCTAAGCACGCGCTCACGCTCATGCTGGCCCGTAAAATATCAATAGAACTGAAAGGGACGGGGAGGGGTATAGAATCGAAGGCAGCTAAGTGCCTATGGGACTTTAAGGAGGCATCTAGCTGCCTTTGATTCTATACCCGTCGATAATTCTGGATGCTCAACGTTGATTTGCGTTTGTGAATTGGTGAGTTAAGCTATGTACTTAATACAGTCTTCTTTTTCAGGTCTATACAAATAAAGATACTTTGACTTTGCATAAAAAGAAAAATCTCTGATTAACAAGAACCAGGATCACTGAAATTCAGTAGAATTAAAATTATCCTGGTGCCCGTGGCGCAGTTGTGACAGTGATCGGCGACGATCGCTGTTTGTAAAGCAACACACGCCGGGTCGGAAATGGGATGGGTGACCACCCCGACCGAAATTTAGTGATGTACATTTCGGGCATCTCCGTGCTTCGGAAGGCACGTTAAGCAGTTGGTCCCGGTTGACGTCGCTAGATGTCAGTCGTTAAGCCTAGTCAGAGGCCTTAGGGCGGCTTGATAACATCTGACAATAAGGTTGCTCACTAACCTTACACCCCTCCAACAACCCGCACTGAGCCAGCGTGTTGGAGTATGGCTTGTTCCACCTCATAGTTGAGGTGAGGCCTGTGCCCAGCAGTGGGACGTATATAGGCCGATTATGTAAAATTATCCTAACGGGTTCTATATGAGCGGTGCAAGGTTTCTGTTCCCTTGGCCTTCAGAGCAAAGCTCCTATTTAGGCAGGCGCCAGAGCTGAAGGTTTGTGGGTATCGTCCTATCTTTAAAAAAAGGTTGTGCATCGATAACACCGAACGATGATTAGAATTTATACTGAATAGTTCTCCCCTCATTTGTATGGAAATTATGTTAAAATCTCATGCGACTTAGTTCTTTTCACTCCCACGATCATAGTAATCTAGTGTTCTCCAGAATGGTCAAAATGAAATCCTTCTTCGATTTCGCTCGTGGGACTATCGATGGTCAATTCACTTCTTTCGATGGCGCTATTTGAACTGATTAGAATGTTGAGCTTGCATTTATGAATCTAGTAGGCTTAATCGAGAATCTGGCGGAACCAACAACGCGAATATTCAAACTTACTTTACATTTGAGTAGGTACATACCTTCGCCAGATTAACACATGCCTCAATGTCAAAGCAAAGGTGTATGTTACGGTCAACGGCATAACTAGCTAGTAATTTTGAGTCATTCCTCCTTCAGAGCAAGATCCCAGACATAACTTATTTTCTGACCAACGAAATAGATGGGTAGTTCGATAAGTTACGCATGCTCGCTAGCTGAGACCGACGGCCAATTTCACAGATAAGTACCAGGTGCTACAGGTACGTGGCAATTGGCATGTAAACTATCTCACTAATAAAAAAAATTGGAGGATTGTTTCTGGGTTAAAAACAAAAATGAGTTAATTTAAAGACATCGTACTTTATTAGATAACAAAACCTAGGGGGCTAGTAATACATTTCACAGTGAACAACCAATGGCACTAATAGAGAGCTTGAACATTCGTGACAAGACAGATTAAATGACCATGTATCCGATATACATTCTCACAGTTATTCGAGTTCAAAAGTTAGTTTAATTTGTACAAAGTTTCCATATTGGGGCATTTTTACTGTACATAATTATAACGCTGAAGGCTTCGTATTCGGTGACGTCATGAGGCGCGGGCGCATACGAAACTCAGCCAGTGCACGCAGGGTGCGGCATCAGCGGGCTCCGTGCACTCAACTAGTCACTTCTTCTTAGAACGATCCATCATTTTACTCTGTAAAAAATATTTTGATTCGTTAAAGTTAGACAAAAAGTTTAGCCCACAAAACACATTTTTAGGAATATTTTCGGACTCACAAACTTTGGTAGTTAATCCGAGTTGACGCTGCAGGATAAAAGAAGGATAATGAAAGTAGTTTCCTGACAATTCATGTGAAATGATATATACAAAGTCTAATTTCACATATTTTTCATAGAAAATGTGTCAAATTTGGCGATTGAGACTCAATTACGATTCAATTGAAGCATTCTAAAATGAGCAGATTTGGGGCCCTGTTATTTCTTAAAAAGCCTTTTTTTTCTAGATTGATTTTAAGTTTTTTTTTGTATGATGATTAAATCGATGTTCAGAATTCGCATGTCATTCATAAAAACACGATGTTTATTGAATATGACTTGTTTTTGCATCTATATGCCATTACAGTTTTCGTGTCACTGTAGGTACCTTGGCGAGGTTGAGGCCGATCTCGCTGAGCCGCTTGTGCTGGTAGGTGAGCGGCTGGTGCAGCTTGGCGTCGCCGCGCTTGTAGAAGTCGCTGTAGTCGAGCCGGAACGCCAGTGTTTGAAGCGATAGCTCGGAGTGCAGCGCCAGCTTCAGGATCAACGTACTCACGTGACCTCTGAACAATAGCAAAAAAACATTTGAAGACGGTGATTTTGATACCGTGCGGGTTTTATCAAGCCACGCGGGATTTATCTTGTGGTGCATAGGTATAGGTATGCATACCCACTAGTTCATAACAACTCAAAGAGCCTCAGCCCTACAGCATCTAACTTTCTTGACGTTTTCTCAATTCTTTTCTTTTTGCTGTCGACGTTTGCGAGTGAGTGACAGAATCCGCCTATCTGTTAGAGGTGGGCGCTAACAATTGCGTCTCAGTCTTTGACTATTGCAATTGTTAACGTTATATTCTTTGTTTCTGTTTTAATTTGTCATGGTTTCAAATAAAGATTTATTATTATTATTTCAGAATACGCCAATCGCTAAACCAATGCTGCAGCATTGCTTTAGTTTTTATGAACGAAGGGGATCGTTTTCTAATGTCTGTCGTCTGCCACAATGGCACAGTACCATAGGTTTTTCTCTACCAAAAAAACACTTAGAAAAATGTTTCTTGTTGTAAACAGAACATTGAAATATAATTGTCATTAGAAACAAACCTGTAGGTGCGAGTCCAAACATTCAGATCGGCCTTCCGACTAGACAAAAACGCAAGGAAGATTCTTCTCTTTTCCTTATCTTGCACTTCATCTGCCGCCGTAAGAGCGTATTCACCTAAATAAAAAATATACATTAGGAACACTTTTGCCGGCTTTTACTGTAAAATAAAGAATAATTAAGTTAAAGTTTCATCATTATTTCTTACAGTCCACTGCGGTGAATGATACGTAATTCAAACTTAAATCACTTAATATTCAAAAGAAAGTAAAAAAAAAGATCAACCATGCTTGCCGTTGGAGTACCGGCAAAAAAAACTGTTATGAGGGGTTATAATTTACCTCGCGCCACACGATCTGCCTTCGTTTGTTCGATTCGATTCCGTCGCTCGAGCTCGGCGTTGATTCCATTGTGTAACGTCGATTCGAAACTGCGCAGCGCCAGAGTTTCATTTAACACGTTGCCCAAATAGGATTGCAGCTCCTTGAAAAAAAAAACTTTTTGTTGCACATTTATAAAGACAGTACAATCAACTACAGTTGAGATGTTAAGATGCCGATAAGCTGAGTTTCACGGGGCGTTAAGTTTGAGCTGTAGTGGGTTGTACAAAAACAAACTTTTTTTTGTATGCCTATCTTTAGTAAAGAGATTAGCATATCAATATATGCTAACTGAAGTAATAGAGGAACAATAAATTTAAGTTGCTAGATGTAAGCAGATTAAAATTGCGGGAATAAATTAATTTTCTGCAGTTACTGTAATATGTCAGGAATCCCTAACTTAGGATCCTAACACAGAATGGACATCCATTAGGATGGTGTGATGGTGCCTTGTCTGATGTCTAGGGGTTGGCTGTCACTGACCAAATACAAACGTTGTCTTCGATAAAACGGTGAAGGGCTTGCCTCTGAAGGGCCAAAGGAGAAGCCTCTTCTAGGCTTCTCCTTCGGAACTTGGAATGAAAATGCTCACACACTACAGAGCGTGTTCAAGTTTTGTTTTGTCTGGCTCGGGCCCACAGTGAGTGTGTGTACCTGCGTGGTGTGGTGTATCATGGCGTGTATGGAGTGTGTGTACCTGCGTGGTGTGGTGTATCATGGCGTGTATGGAGTGGCGGTCGAGCGCGCGGTGGTGCAGCTGGAGGAGGCGGTCCAGGTCCTGGCGCGAGGCGGCGGCGTCCAGCAGCGCGGCCCAGGCGGGCTCGGGCCACAGTGAGTGTGTGTACCTGCGTGGTGTGGTGTATCATGGCGTGTATGGAGTGGCGGTCGAGCGCGCGGTGGTGCAGCTGGAGGAGGCGGTCCAGGTCCTGGCGCGAGGCGGCGGCGTCCAGCAGCGCGGCCCAGGCGGGCTCGGGCCACAGTGAGTGTGTGTACCTGCGTGGTGTGGTGTATCATGGCGTGTATGGAGTGGCGGTCGAGCGCGCGGTGGTGCAGCTGGAGGAGGCGGTCCAGGTCCTGGCGCGAGGCGGCGGCGTCCAGCAGCGCGGCCCAGGCGGGCTCGGGCCACAGTGAGTGTGTGTACCTGCGTGGTGTGGTGTATCATGGCGTGTATGGAGTGGCGGTCGAGCGCGCGGTGGTGCAGCTGGAGGAGGCGGTCCAGGTCCTGGCGCGAGGCGGCGGCGTCCAGCAGCGCGGCCCAGGCGGGCTCGGGCCACAGTGAGTGTGTGTACCTGCGTGGTGTGGTGTATCATGGCGTGTATGGAGTGGCGGTCGAGCGCGCGGTGGTGCAGCTGGAGGAGGCGGTCCAGGTCCTGGCGCGAGGCGGCGGCGTCCAGCAGCGCGGCCCAGGCGGGCTCGGGCCACAGTGAGTGTGTGTACCTGCGTGGTGTGGTGTATCATGGCGTGTATGGAGTGGCGGTCGAGCGCGCGGTGGTGCAGCTGGAGGAGGCGGTCCAGGTCCTGGCGCGAGGCGGCGGCGTCCAGCAGCGCGGCCCAGGCGGGCTCGGGCCACAGTGAGTGTGTGTACCTGCGTGGTGTGGTGTATCATGGCGTGTATGGAGTGGCGGTCGAGCGCGCGGTGGTGCAGCTGGAGGAGGCGGTCCAGGTCCTGGCGCGAGGCGGCGGCGTCCAGCAGCGCGGCCCAGGCGGGCTCGGGCCACAGTGAGTGTGTGTACCTGCGTGGTGTGGTGTATCATGGCGTGTATGGAGTGGCGGTCGAGCGCGCGGTGGTGCAGCTGGAGGAGGCGGTCCAGGTCCTGGCGCGAGGCGGCGGCGTCCAGCAGCGCGGCCCAGGCGGGCTCGGGCCACAGTGAGTGTGTGTACCTGCGTGGTGTGGTGTATCATGGCGTGTATGGAGTGGCGGTCGAGCGCGCGGTGGTGCAGCTGGAGGAGGCGGTCCAGGTCCTGGCGCGAGGCGGCGGCGTCCAGCAGCGCGGCCCAGGCGGGCTCGGGCCACAGTGAGTGTGTGTACCTGCGTGGTGTGGTGTATCATGGCGTGTATGGAGTGGCGGTCGAGCGCGCGGTGGTGCAGCTGGAGGAGGCGGTCCAGGTCCTGGCGCGAGGCGGCGGCGTCCAGCAGCGCGGCCCAGGCGGGCTCGGGCCACAGTGAGTGTGTGTACCTGCGTGGTGTGGTGTATCATGGCGTGTATGGAGTGGCGGTCGAGCGCGCGGTGGTGCAGCTGGAGGAGGCGGTCCAGGTCCTGGCGCGAGGCGGCGGCGTCCAGCAGCGCGGCCCAGGCGGGCTCGGCGCCGACGCAGCCGGCCTCCTGCAGCGCGCCGCAGAGACGCAACGCTTCCATACGGAGGCAAGATACACGACGCATTACGCCCCATACCTCTGCGAAAAGGATTGGAAATTATAACAATCATTGGTAGTTTGAAACTAAAAGCTTTCAGTACGGGAACTAGACAAGCAAAAAACATACATAAATATGGGGGAATTTGGGGAAGTGAGGAACAGGGTATTAAATTCTCCATCCAGCATTAAAAAAGGAGGATCCTCCGACCAGACAGGTGTTATGTCTGGTGGGATATTGCCCGACGGTTGTGGTCGGGTTCTTCTATCTATGCGCAATCGCTCTGAAAACTTTGATAGCGCGTTTCAGGATTGTAGTTTTCTATGTGGCGAGAAAGATGTCGCTACACTTTGAACTCACTTGACCCAGACTAATGGTCAAAATAAATGTCTAGGAACACAAATGCCGGTACCAAGCGACGATAAAAGTCACAACCTTTGATTCCTTTCGAGGCTCGTGACAAATTCGTCGGGTGAAACCTCCCCTTTGGTAACTTAATAAACTTTTATTTTAGTAAAATGTGTAATAATTAATCTTAAGATTCTCATCTGACCAGGGGCCCCTTCCGGGCCCGTGACATTCTGCCGGTTTGATACCCTGTAATTACGTCATTGGCAATTTCTAAACCATTTACCAGATCAATTGTCAAACTGATTCACATAATGCTTGAGTCGGCTCTGAAAAGTTTATTAAACAAATTGAAATTTTCTATTCGAGTTTCAGATCGAAGGGAAGGCAGCCGTCACTCACCATGTGCTTGAGCCGCTTCTGCAGGATGGTGTGTTCGCTGTAGGCGGCGTGCAGCCCGTGCTCGGTGCGCTCGTGCACTGCAAGCGGCGTCACTCACCCGGCATGTGCTTGAGCCGCTTCTGCAGGATGGTGTGTTCGCTGTAGGCGGCGTGCAGCCCGTGCTCGGTGCGCTCGTGCACTGCAAGCGGCGTCACTCACCCGGCATGTGCTTGAGCCGCTTCTGCAGGATGGTGTGTTCGCTGTAGGCGGCGTGCAGCCCGTGCTCGGTGCGCTCGTGCACTGCAAGCGGCGTCACTCACCCGGCATGTGCTTGAGCCGCTTCTGCAGGATGGTGTGTTCGCTGTAGGCGGCGTGCAGCCCGTGCTCGGTGCGCTCGTGCACTGCAAGCGGCGTCACTCACCCGGCATGTGCTTGAGCCGCTTCTGCAGGATGGTGTGTTCGCTGTAGGCGGCGTGCAGCCCGTGCTCGGTGCGCTCGTGCACTGCAAGCGGCGTCACTCACCCGGCATGTGCTTGAGCCTCTTCTGCAGGATGGTGTGTTCGCTGTAGGCGGCGTGCAGCCCGTGCTCGGTGCGCTCGTGCACTGCAAGCGGCGTCACTCACCCGGCATGTGCTTGAGCCGCTTCTGCAGGATGGTGTGTTCGCTGTAGGCGGCGTGCAGCCCGTGCTCGGTGCGCTCGTGCACTGCAAGCGGCGTCACTCACCCGGCATGTGCTTGAGCCGCTTCTGCAGGATGGTGTGTTCTCGCCAGGCGGCGTGCAGCCCGTGCTCGGTGCGCTTGACGCGCCAGAGCTGCGTGAAGAGCGCGCGGTATCTTGCGGCGCAGGTCGCCGGGAACAGTGTGCCGAGCGGCCCGTCCACGCGGTACTGCAGCGCGAACACGTCCCAGCCGCAGTCGTCGCGACCGTCGCCTTATTCGTACAAAAATTATCATAAGTTGTCGGATTCCCATCACAAAACGCCGTGGCGCCATGGGGCACGTTGCAGCGGTTCACGGTGCAGAGAGATTTTAAGCATTTTCACTTACCAAAAGGAAGCAAAATAAATATTAGATTGAACCCAGCTGATCGATAAGTAGCTAAATCAAAAAAAAAACGAAATAATGTCTTCCCTGAAGCTAATATGGGGTGAGCGAACGGTAGGCGACAGATTACTTCTCTAGTATCATATAAAAAGCTAAGCCATCATTTTTTAATTACATACAAGGATTTATTATTTTCTAGGTAAAAAAAGTAAACATTCTCTAACATTACCATTCCTTGACGATTTCACTTTGTATGACCTATATTTTGACATCTTATGTAATTTGTAGTGAACTTTAATTTGAGAAATAAATAATCTAATCTAAACATTAACTTGACATGCAAGCTCACAGTTGGGATAGAGGTTGACGTGCAGCCTGGCCAGCACGTGCGGCGGCTCGAACTGCGCGTTGGTGGCGCGCACGGCCGCCTCCAGCGTGCACGCCAGGTTGTGCACGTACAGCGACGACGCCGGCTTGTTCAGCTCGTCCCTGGGGGACAGACGGGTTCATTATTTGCTGGCTGTACATTAAACCCTCCCATGTCACGAGCCTTAATAAGGCAGACGCAATGTTTTGAGCGTCTGTCACGCGCCTTTATAAGGCAGAGACATTTGCGTACAATGAAACATAGATTTAGTCTGAAATGAAAACTATGCCTATCCTGCTCAAAATTTCACAGAGTGTAGAGAATAAAACAAGGATGCAGAATAATATCACTGTAATACTATATGCTTCTATATCCAAGGTCAGCGAATGAATATTTTCGCGCTCATTCAGTCGCTCATTCCGAGCCAAAAAAAAGGGGTGACTTGAAATAAATATGTATGAAGAGGCATGTTGTTTTTATTAATAAGGGTAGATCGTTATTTCTGTAATCATAATAACAACACACATTTTCAAATAATAGTTTTATATCGTACTTTCCTTCATTGATGATGATGATGATGATTATGCACCACACCCAGCCAGGACAAGCCTGATCCGGTCAAACCGGCAAACCAGGGGACGCGTATTTTTGGGGAGTGACACGCTCTGGGATGGGAGAGGAAGGCCGACTAGCCGCAACCGGTCGACCACAACCAGCCGGATAATTCATCCTTAGAACCAGTATAGGAGAGTTGGACTGGGTAGGTTTATTATTTTAGGAGAGCGTTGATGAGGTTGTGGGCAGTCTAGCCTTAGATGTTGTTAGGTTTCTTCCATGCTTTGTTGATCTTCTGTATGTAGTGTTTGTCCAGTCTCTTCATGTTCGCTGCCGTTGGCTTCGCTATCTGATTCGCTAATTTTGTTTTTTTCTTGGCTTTTTTTTTCAGTTTACTGCTATCCTGCGATATTTTTTAAGGGTTTGTTGTTGCTTTCGTCCTTGCTTGTCATCCTAACCATTTTATTCTGTTGTGTACGGCTGTTAAGTAGATATTGAGTTAGCGAGTTTCTTGAGAAATTTTCAGGTCGGTTGCCGTTGTGCTTAAATGCTGAATCAAAATGTTGAAGGGGTCCCAAATGACTATTTTTATTTTTGTTCCATTATTTCTTGAGATGTTTTCAGGTTGGTTCCTGCTGTGCTTATTAAATGCTGAATCTGAGTGTTGAAGGTCTCCAAAATTACTATTTTAGTTTTGTCTTATTAATTTCTTGAGATGTTTTCAGGTTGGTTCCCGCTGTGCCTAATAAATGCTGAATCTGAGTGTAGGAGAGCTCGTGATTGATCATTTTTGGTTTTTGCTACATTCGTTTCTTGAGCTGTTTTCAGATTGGTTCCCGCTGTGCTTATTAAATGCTGAATCTAAGTGTTGTAGGGCTCCCAAATGACTATTTTTGTTTTTGCTCCATTATTTCTTGAGACGTTTTCAGACGTTTTCGTTTGCCTATTAAATGCTGAATCTGAGTGTTGAAGGTCTCCAAAATTACTATTTTAGTTTTGTCTTATTAATTTCTTGAGATGTTTTCAGGTTGGTTCCCGCTTTGCCTAATAAATGCTGAATCTGAGTGTAGGAGAGCTCCTGATTGATTATTTTTGGTTTTTGCAACATTCGTTTCTTGAGCTGTTTTCAGATTGGTTCCCGCTGTGCTTATTAAATGCTGAATCTGGGTGTTAAAGGGCTCCCAAATTACTACTTTTGTTTCATTCATTCCATGAGATGTTTTCGGGTTGGTTCTCACTGTGCTTATTAAATGCTGAATCTGAGTGTTGAAGGGCTCCCAAATGACTATTTTTGTTTTTGTTCCATTATTCTTTAGATGTTCTCAGGTTGGTTCCTGCTGTGCTTATTAAATGCTGAATCTGAGTGTTATAGGGCTTCCAAATTACTATTTTTGTTTCATTTATTCCATGAGATGTTTTCAGGTTGGTTCCCGCTATGCTTAATGAATGCTGAGAGTGGGTCCCGAATGACCATTTTTGTTTTTGTTTTATTGAATATGTAGAATTTAGGCCTACTATTTTCAAAAGATCCTTTTTCCGTCCAATGTGGGCAAGTTTGTGTCAATTGTTAAGAGTACGTCTGCAATTCTTGTTCATTAAGCTTCAATTCTTCGTTTTGGCTTTTTTTTTTCCCCGCTTCACGATGAATTTAATTTGCTGACCGTACCATTTTTTCGCTTCATTTCATTGATGCAGGCTTCAATTATTCTTAATGTATGTTTAGTGCTTGTCTTGAGGATGTCTTTAGGGACGTTCAGATCTAGGTGACAATTTTTCTATGTCTATGGCTACCACGTATGTTTTGGTTTCTTCTCTAAATATGATCGTCTGTGGACCGGTTTCTCAGGAAGGTCGCTTGGGTTTTTGGGTTCCCAGGGTTTAAATGGTTTGATCCAGTCGTAATATGAGGAAGCGCCTCTGCTCCTTCCATCGCATTCAGCTTATTCTTATTGATGAGATTTTTCCAATTAGCTCCCTTGTAAGATTTTATTATGGTAAGTGGTCTTTAATGTTTGAAAAAACTGTTTCTGATCATATTATATGTCGTTATGTGGTACACCTATAGTGACGTTGAATACTTATTTGGGTTTTGTAAGGTGATTTGTGATGTTATTTTTTCCGAATGTCCAGGTTTTCATGAAATTAAAAGTTAATATTCAAAAATGGTTCCATCCGTTTTTGAATATTAGCTTTTAATTTTGTCTTCCAGTAAATCTTCATCGACGTGAGTGTTTTGTGAGAGTATATCAGTTAGTATCTGGTCTATTCTAAAAGAGCGTTTATTCCCTAGGATGATCAGGTTTGCTGTATTAGATTTTTCCTCTTATAAGATATACTTAGTTGTAAGTTGTTGGCAAAGAATATTCGGTCGATAGCTGTTCTTTTCTTGGGGTTTGCTGTGCTCCTAACTTCATTCCATGTATGATAGAGTTTTGTGGTTTATTGTTGTGTAGTAAAATTTTGTTCCTTAAAGTAGTTTCTTCCTTAAATTGGTCCGCTATGTAGTATAGTAAGTTGAATCACGAGCCTGGCATCAGTGAAATGACTTGCTATGGCGTTCCTTGTAATTGTCCTCCTCCTGATTGTCATTCACGTATTTGACTAGATCTTGCCTGATAAGATATGGTCAAGTGTTAGAAAGAACACCTCATTAACTTATTGTTTGCAATGGCTCTAAAAGGCAATTACTTTTCTCCAACTACACTGTTTTTTTTTTTTTAAACTTGATTCTGTAAGGAAGGACTTAAAACTAGTTAGTTGTCGTTGTTTTGAGTGTTTCGTAAGTGTTATGGGATTTGGTGGTGAGATAGCGGGTGTAAGATTTACGTTTTTTGCACTAACTTTGAAACCCTCAAGTGTTCTTTGAATTTCGACTCTGTATGTTTGCCAGATGTTGAGGTAGGACCTCATTATTGGTCAAAATAAGGGTTGCGTTTTTGTTTAGACCCCATTGTGTAGACGGCTAATGGCTGCAGCAGTAAAGTAATAAATTGCATATTTTACGATGTGTTTTTTCCCTTTGTGCGTACTTATTTACCAGATGTTGGTATCTTACCCAAAAATTGTGACGGATAAATAACTAAATGAAATTTAGAAATTGCACGCAAATCGTAAAAGATTATTGTTTCAAAACTGTTTGAAAAAAAAAATTCAACCCCCAACCCCCTAACCCTACCTAACTTTTAACTTCAAAGTAACAAATATTGCAATTGAAACTTAACTAAGGCAAATATAATCCTGTTAGATTATTTTATAGCCATTCCAACAATATAGGGTTCATCTATTAGTTCCCATACAAAATACTGAGCTATCGGAATTTTGGGACTCGGCGTTTAGCCCCGGTCACGCGTGACCTGGACCCGTGACGAAGGCTTAATCAGCCTTTTCGGCAGTTTGACATTCCACAGGTTAACGCAAGAATGTATTACGAACTTACCTATAGCTTGGTTAACTTAGTGTGCGACAAAGTGTTCCTGATCTCATCTTATTTTACGGGAACAGTTGTGATGGTTCTCTTGTCGTCCGAATGTATTCAATAGTCGACCAGTATGGCTAGCACGAACCGCTAACGTTTTGGTAATCGAAAAGTAAACGATACTCTTTTTTCTTTTTCTTATGTGTTTAAGAAAAAAAGTATCGTTTACTTTTCAAATGTTAGCGGTTCGTGGCAGGCCTACAGAAGCTGCATAGGAAGGTGCAATCTCGAACTACCCAGGTACGACTTCTCTGCCGCACGCACCGGGTTTAAAAAACTAGGTACCTGCCAGAGAAGTCGCCCTGCGCCAGGAGCAGGTAGCGCGGTGTGTGTGTGTGTGTGTACATGTGAGGCACGGAGCGTACTCACTGCAGCAGCGTCATCAGATGGTGCACGAAGTCGCCCTGCGCCAGGAGCAGGTAGCGCGGTGTGTGTGTGTGTGTGTACATGTGAGGCACGGAGCGTACTCACTGCAGCAGCGTCATCAGATGGTGCACGAAGTCGCCCTGCGCCAGGAGCAGGTAGCGCGGTGTGTGTGTGTGTGTGTACATGTGAGGCACGGAGCGTACTCACTGCAGCAGCGTCATCAGATGGTGCACGAAGTCGCCCTGCGCCAGGAGCAGGTAGCGCGGTGTGTGTGTGTGTGTGTGTGTGCGACACATGTGAGGCACGGAGCATACGCACTGCACGACCGTCTTGGTGTAATTGTTGAGAAGTCGGCTACTACACCAAGGGTCGCGGGTTCGATCCCCGCATAGTCCAAACATTTCTGTGCATGAACATGTCTGTTTGTTTTGGTCTGGGTGTTTCCTATGTATATTAAGTATGTATTTACAAAAGAAAAAGTATTCAAGTATGTTTATCCGTTGTCTAGTATCCATAATAACGGACTATAATTAGCCCAATTGGGACTAGATGGCGCTGTGTGGAATAATGTCCAAAGATATTTATTTATTTATTTACTGCAGCAGCGTCATCAGATGGTGCACGAAGTCGCCCTGCGCCAGGAGCAGGTAGCGGCGGTGCGCGGCGAGGTGGTCCAGCAGGTGGTGGTGCGAGGTGAGCGCGGCCAGGAGGCGCGCCGATGCGGCCGCGTGTGCGAGCGAGACGCCTGCAGGCAGCCCGGACGCCTCCCACCATGCTTGGCCCTCTTCGCTTTCGGATGGACTGCCTAAAGATAATTAATATTGCTTTAAAGGGAGGAAACGTCTAGTAAGCGGTGCGTTTTCCATTATATTATATTATTTCCATTAGTGTTTATTTACCCAACTCGCTCTTTCCAAATGAAAAATATTTACAATGGAACAAGGAAGAATGCCGTGTAATAAATAGCCTGTTATGACGTTGACCGTACACTTGAAATAAACTTTACTAGAGATACAGATGAGATTGACTAGGACAGTGATACCGTTTCTATTGAGATCTCGTATGCATTTTCATGTTCTGTTTAAAGAAAACCGGAGTGTCAGTAATTTTCTAATAACTAAAAAAAACAGTAACTTGATTCGTGTATTTTTAAGAATGGCTACCAATTAATCAGCTTCATGAAGTATCAATTCAGTGCTCATACCTATAATGGAAAACATATTGAAACAAACAAACCAGCTAAGTAGTTCGCCATCACTCTGTATAACTGAATAACTGTGTAATACCAGTGTGTGACTTGAGCAGCGGCTGCAGATGGTGCGCGTGGTCGCTGGGCCCGAGCTCGTCGGCGCACGCCTCGCGCATGAACACCACGCTCTTGCCCGTCGCCAGGATCTGCGCCGCCTGCTCCCGCGACATGAACGACGGGACCATCCACTCCCTGACACATACATACATATTTGTAATGCCGCCGAATGAAAAGGTTGACCAGTTTTCAAACACATACATTTACGCGTTGCAAGCATATGTTACCTTTTTAAACTAGACTAGACTATGCCGAAAAGGATGCTTTATTGTCTAACAATAAAACCAAAACTCGATTAGACGTATGTTCCATCACGATTGACAGTTGAACCAATTGATCTTGTCAATGTCATCATTAAGCAAGCAAAAACAGATCTTAGGGTGGTCAACGCTTTCATTCCCCGACTGTACATTTATAATCCAACTAATATAAGAAATACATTTTGACAGCTGCCAGTGCCATTGGAATAGAAATTGAACGTTAAGTGGTAAAAGGGTTCAAGTGTTCTGTGCTCAAAAGAAAAGCCACAGCTCATGAATCGTATTTTTATTGGATTGAAATACAATTTCCAATGACACTGGCAGCTGTCAAAGTTTATTTTTAGATCAGTGGGACTGTAGTCTAACATATCTCCCTTGCCCACGAACCAAAGTAGCTCACCTGACCCGGTATTTGTCATGCCACATTCTATCTATTGGGACGCCGCTTCTGCTTTCAATGAAAAACTCATTGTATGGATCGTCGATTTCACCTGAAACAAATCACTTGTATTATTATTAGAATTTACGAAGTTAAGTAAATAGGTAGGTTAGGATATTGATTAAGAAATCACGGCGCCTGATTGGTAGAACGTTATATTTGCAGGCAGGCAGCATACGTGTCAAAATTATGCCGCAGTGCGCAACTTAGGCCAGCAGGTCGGGCAAAGTGTACCTGACGATAGACCGAGTCATCCAGTAGCTAATTAGTTGTGTCATCAACGAGTCCGAGTCAACAACCGATGCTGGCTGTTGAGACGGAAAGGTTTTGCGACCGCGTACCGGACGACGTTCCGTGGGCAGGCCCTCCACAAGGTGGACCGACGATCTTTTCAAGGTCGCGGGAAGCCGCTGGATGCGGACAGCGCAGGACCGATCGTTGTGGAGATCCTTGGGGGAGGCCTATGCCCAGCAGTGGGCATCGTTCGAAGCACACCACATGTGTCACTCACCGTGCAGCAGCCAGCGAGTGAGCATCAGCAGCAGCGGGTAGGTGAGCGCAGTGAGCAGCCGGCGCGCGAGGGTGCCCACGCGAGAGTCGCCGTGCCGCACGAAGCGGTGGATGCACGACGCCAGCTCGCCACCTGACAGACGTCACAAGTGTCACAATATAGTCATGCAAATTTAAGCTTAACGCGTCGGAACCACGCATAGGTCACGTGTATGGATGTGTGGACGCCGGCGTCCACGTAAAGGTCAATCCACACAGCGTGTCGTTGACCAGTTGTAATGTACTAAACAGTATGGCAGCAGCCACACAGAGCCGTCGCGACCGCTTGGCTTGTGCGGGGGGCTCGACCTTCAAAGACATTTATTCCATGTCAACATTTACAGATGTTTAAGTAAACTCAGTAAATATACTTAATGTAGCTCTACCACCAATTCGATCGTTATTTCTATCGACATTTAAACATTTTAGTTTACCATTACAGTTACAGAGTATAGTCATGACAAAATGTGCAGAGGAGCGGATTATTCTGTGGTGACCACTAATTCTTCAAATGAAGTGGTAACACACTATTGAATAAAAAAGCAAACTTAATGTAATAGAAATTTCCAACAAACAAATCATTAAAATTCAATACTATTATTTAGATTGACCACCCGTCGGAAGCTAGTTTTTTTTGTTTTTTTCATTTCTCTTTTATTGATAGCTCTCGAAGAATACATACATACATACATTTACAAACATTTAAACAAAAAATTACATTACCTTTTTTATGATGCGCTGTGTGGGCGATGTTAGCCAACCACGTCAACCTGTGCAAGGGCTCCTGTGCCCATACACACACCCGGCGCAACGTCCCGCCTCCACCGTCGCCTTCACACGCCTATAGAAAAGATTACAAGTTAAGTAAATCAATGTTAATAGCCTGTTGAAGTTTTCTGTAAAATAGGAAAAATATGCTTATAATAATATAGTAACCTGAGATTGAAGTAGAGCAACACTCCGATAGTATTCGGTGAGTTCATCTCTGATTGAGGCAACCAATCCTTCCCCCATTAGACCTATGAAATAGAGAGAGTTATAGATTGATATAAAGTATGTTCAAGTACTGCGTATTTTTCGTTAAAATCTGACTAGCTAGTAGAAATCATGCTTCAGCTCTAATGTATTACCCTGTGGCATAATGCCTGAGTTAGGATCTATAAACTCCTTAAGTCGGTCGTGCAGGAATCCCAGGTGCGCGATACGCGCGTACAGCGCCTGCGCCGGTCGCGAGTTTCCCCCCGCCGCCGCCCCTCCCGCCCCGCGCGTGCGTACCCCTGTCGCCGCGAGAACGGCCTCGCGTACGCACGCGCGCTCTTGTTGGGTACCTACAACATACACAATTGGGCGAAATATTGAGAAGAGCACCACTTAGATTTTTGCTGTAGCATTTTCATTATTTTGGCCTTGCAATTAATTCAAATTTAATAGACTATTTACAGCCTGTTTAGACGAGCATTCGACTTATAGAATGATGAGAGAATAACTAGGCGAGAATCAACCTACATAATTATACAGGGTGTCCCGAAACGTGACGTCAAGCGGGCACGAGATGATAGGCTAGGTCATTCCGGCTCTGGGAAAAATAAGGAAAAAAATCTAAGTCACTTGGTTTAGTAATAATAATAATATTTTTGATTTTTTTGGAAATCGACACCCTTGACTAAGTTTCCATGTACTGTACTCACAAATGACCAAATTTCGCAGCGCTTTATTTTTTTATTTTATCCTAGAAAACTATGCTTTCGATTATAGTCACTTTTATGATGATCGATTTTGGACATTTAGTAAAAAAAAATTAAGTTCGACTGAGTCATGGTTGAGAATTTTTTTGTCAGGTAACTTCATCCCTCATTTTCTTTGAAAAACATTACTATAGCATCCTTTGCAAGTTGTCTAGAAAAATAGCCCATTTAATCAAGATTTTAAAAAAGTGAAATACAAACCATTTCCTTGTCTTATCTATCCATGAAAAATATTATGAACCAAAATGGGTCGTTCAAAACTTGAACTAGGTGAAGTCTATTAGTATGCGTTGTTTGGATGATAAAGAAAAAGAGACTGTAGGGTAGCGGCAGCGGCAAAAATGAATCGTTTGCTGTTGCTAAGCATTCCATGATTGGTCGGTTAATGTGATGGGTGACCACTCCAAAAAAAAATTTAAATATCTTTTATAGCTTCTCCGTCCTTCGAAGGCACGTTAAGAGGTTGGTCCCGGAAGACGTTCAGTGTGCCCAGTGTTGAGCATAACTGTCACCAGTTGAGGTCAGACTTATGCTCAACGTTCACGATTACGCTCAACGAAACTATTCTGTATTGCTACAATGTCATACTCTAACACGTCTGCACAGTGAGCTAAGTGTGGATTGTGGTACAGTCACCGGCATCTTAGGCTACCTATTTGCGTTTTTTATCTCGCTCTTGCTGAATGACATTTCTTTGCAATAGAGCAAGGAAAACTATTAGTGTATTTTTCCGACATCTCTGTGCTTCGGAAGGCACGTTAAGCAGTTCGTCCCGGTTGGCATCGTTAGATGTTAGTCGTAATGCTTAGTCGAAGGCCTTAGGGCGGCTTGATGACATCTGAGTTTTTTTTATATCACTGAATTTACACTCCTGCAACAATCCGCACTGAGCCCGCGTGTAAGAGTATGGCTAGCGCCCACCCTTATAGTTGAGGTGAGACCTGTGCCCAGCTGTGGGACGGAAATAGGCCGTTTATGTATGTATGTATGTAAGGAGGACTGAACGAAAATGGTAAGGGTGATGTGGCATTTACCGTAAAAGTAAGATACCAGAGCTACTATTGAGCCATGTAGTCAGATGATATTAAGGCGCCCTAAGGCCTCTGAATAAGTTTCGCGGCTAACTTCTGCTAGCACCTTCAGCTGGGGACAACTGCTTAATGTCATGTGTACGGAGATACTATGAAAAAAAAACGAACTGGTCCTCATCACATTAACCGACCAATCATGGAATGCTTAGCAACAGCAAACGATTCATTTTTGCCGCTGCCACTAACCTACGGTCTGTTTTTCTTCTATCATCCAATAAGGCATACTAAAAGACTTCACCTAGTTCAAGTTTTGAACGACCCATTTTCGTTCATAATATTTTTCATGGAAAGATAAGACAAGGAAATGGTTAGTATTTTACCTTTTTGAAATCTTGATTAAATGGGCTATTTTTCTAGACAACTTGCCAAGGATGCTATAGTAATGTTTTTCAAAGAAAATGAGGGATGAAGTTAGCTGACAAAAAAATTCTCAACCATGACTCAGTCGAACTTTATTTTTTTCTACTTAATGTCCAAAATTGATCATCACAAAAGTGACTATAATCAAAAGCACAGTTTTCTGGGGTAAAATAAAAAAATAAAACGCTGCGAAATTTGGTCATTTGTGAGTACAGTACATGGAAACTTAGTCAAGGGTGTCGATTTCCAAAAAAATCAAAAATATTATTATTATCACTTAACCAAGTGACATAGATTTTTTTCCTTATTTTTCCCAGAGCCGGTATGACCTACCCTATCATTCCGTGCCCGCTTGACGTCACGTTTCGGGACACCCTGTATAGGTAGAACCCGTAGCCAGTGAACAAGTGCCAAACAAACAAGTAAGCAAATCAGTATTTCAACAACACATGTTAAAGTTTAAGCACTTGGCTTAGTAACTTACCATTTGATTGTAAAACTATAGCCATATTACTATTGTCAGATGGAAGACTCTGATTGGACCCCTGATTCTTGGAAGCTTCCTGGTTCCCCCAGCTTACTGAGCCTATAGTACTTTTGCTAGAACTTGAAGCAGCTCCAGACAACCCCATATTTGATTTCTGTAAGTATTTTCAAAAAAATAGTGAGTAATCAGCCCATATCTTTGGTCCTTTGAGGCTTGAACAAAGCTTTTTTAATTGAAATCAAGTTTTTTCTTTTACAAAACATTTAGGTTTGAGCCACAAGAGTTGTTCTTAAAACTCTAAATTACAAATCAAATTATATTGTAAACATCATATTACAAAAAATACTTTCGAATTTAAAGTATTTTAAAGTTTAGAAACACCTTATTGATAGATGGCAACAAATGCACACCTATCACTCAGTTAGACTTCCCAGTACAATAAAGCAGGTACAAGACTTGTAAAAGGAGTGCAATAGTAAAGAAAAAAAGACTTCCTTATGAAAACAGATAATAACTTGTAGACTTACTGTAGCCAACTGAGGTATGGGAAAAAGCTGATGTGTAGATTCAGACTGTTGTGGTGATTCTGACAGTGCTAAAAGCAATGATAACACTGATACACGCTGCTTTAAAATAAACTGAAAATAACACAATGTCAAAATAAAGTTCCTGAGAGCAAGTAAATACATAAACCACACAATACATTCTATTGAAGTTTTTTAAATTATTTCATCATTTAAAAACAGTATTTCTTTGGGAGGCTTAACATAGTTGCAATAGTGGAGTGCTAAAATAAGAATAAACAGAATTCACACTCCCATAGGAGGAGCAACAACATATAAAGAAAAAGGTAGTAGAAGTATCAAAGTGATAGTTCATGACCCCTTTCAAGCCATAAATAAAAAATATATTCTAAAACCCATTTACTTAACACTTACAGCATTCTTCAATTTAGAGTGGCATTCATTGAACTTATCAGCATCCCTCGCAGATATGTTGGTTAGTCGTGAATGAATCTTCTGACAGAGAAGCTTCTCATCTTGATTGCTTCGTGCTTTCTCACTTGTTGATGATAGGTATGACACAGCCAGTTCATATGCACCATCTGGATCAGAGCCATTATCACTGTACATGCAGGCACTATTTAACCAACTTAACTCTTTAGAGGGACATATTGGTGAGATCTACAGTCTTTTACTATATAATGCTCCTCAAGGCATGATTGGAATCTATTCCTAAGATCACACTGAGGTACACAATACAATTTATGAGTCACTCCTGCTGTGTGACAGGAGACAGTTGAATACCAAAATAATTTAAGTTAACACCTTTTTTGAACTTGTAAAGCAAGTCTTTGAAATAATCTTGCAAATTATTCATACAACAATATTATTGGAACCACTAAAACAATTTAGCAGTCATGCAAAAATTAGGATTGTGTGCATAGTTACTGACAGATAACAAAACTTTTTGAAAATGGAATATTACCTGGATCGGATGACAATCCAACGCACAGTTTATGGAGTAGCACTGCCAGATTACTTGAAGATAAATCCATTCTTAAAACAATACTAATTGAGGGCAATTTAAAATAACAAACAACTATGCATCATTTGGTAAATTTCATGGTTCATGAAGGCAAAAAACACAAAAAAGGCAAAAGCCTATTTTTGTACCGAGTATCACATTGGATTATTCGTTCAATTTTAACGATTTAAGTCCAGATAATTAATTACTTCAGTCTAAATTAAATTCCGTTCCGGCACTCACTCGTTGCCGTTTCTTAAGCTTTTTGACAGTTGGGCTTGGCAGTTTCTGTTTGGCACTTGGCAGAAAAAGTGTCAAAGCCGAAGACATTATACTATTAACTAGTCTGTGCACTATTGCGCAAATCCGAGCGAGACAGCTCTTTGTGGTAGTGGGTCTCTTTTTAATAGGGTGACGGACGTTGGACGCCAATCGCCAATCAATCTCATCTTACTAAAGATAGGAAAACCAGAAAAAGGCATTCTGTCCTGGCATCAGGCGGGACTCGAACACTACCAATTATGCTACCGAGACCATTAACAGACCGGACGAATTTCTCTGGTATATTATACCTGGCAGCCAGGACCGAATGCGTTTTTCTGGTTTTCCTATCTTTAGTAAGATGATAATGCAATATCCCTAATGCTAAAAATGAAATAACCTATCAAAAACGTAGTTTCATCTTAATCGAAAGTCAAATATTTGCAATAATGTTTCTTTCGAGTGTTTAAGGTATTAGCCTAAACATTGGTGAAACCAACCTTCTTATCAACCGAGACGGTAAAAATCACTCTACACTACTCGTTTTGGAACGTACCCTCTGGACGAATTATTTTTAAAATGTTTTTAAAATACAACCAATTGATAAAAAAATACGTTTAAAGGTGTGTGAAACCTTCGTTTTAATTTTCATCAAATAAAGAAATGCTTTAATTTTGGGTCCAATCACAAAATCACACAAAGGGTCAGCAACAGATTTCCATCGGTCTTCATAAATGTTACGGAGCGATGACATTACGTTTGACATAAAATCGATCAATCTTCGTAAATGTTCTAGCGTTTGTGGTTGCGCAGGAATGCGCGTTTTCTTGTTGTAATTACTAATAAATAAAATTTACTTCCAAATATTTACATGAATATCTTAACAACCAACTAATAAGATGAGCTTCTCTAGTGATGAAGTAAATTTTTTGGTCTATCGCTATCTACAAGAATCAGGTGAGGTTCATTGAACTGCCGATGCTCTTATTGGGATAGCATCATCGTCTTTGCTGGAAATCATATTTTTAGGAATAAATTTTCAGTTACTGTAAAGTATTCATTTGCAGGTTTCCAACACTCAGCGTATACGTTTGGTATTGAATCCCATATCTCGCAGAGCAATATCAATGGTGCTTTAGTACCGCCTGCGGCGTTATTGAACATACTACAAAAAGGCCTACAATATACTTCAGCTGAAATCAGATTGGGAGAAGATGGTATTTACAATCTAAATCATATTATTATTTGTTTTTAACTAAACAAGACAGTTTTGTGTTGTGCTTCAGATCTGGGTATGTACCTATTAAAACTTAGTATGCATGTTTCTAATTACAGGAACTGAAAATCGTCTCACTGAAAGCCTGAGCTTAATAGATGCAGTGACTCCAGACATTGTAGCAGCTCGTCAAAACGCTCTGAATGCGCAGAAACAAGCAATTACAACAGAATCAGGTTCTGGGGGTGAACAAAATGGAGTTGATGTAAATAACAAAACTCATAATAATTCTTATGGTGTACTTTTGGTTATGATCAGAAATCGAAGTAGGTAGAGCTATTTTTTAGACCACATGTTAGACTAATATGGATATTCCCAAAATTTTGGGATTTGGTGAATATGAATGAATGAATTCCTCTCTGATGAGTTAGAATATTAGATGGTTATATGAAGGAAACTTGATTCATTAAACCACATAAAATTTTAAGTAACAATTTCTTAATTTTGTACAATAATCAACAATAATTTTACAAACACTTACGTTACTCTAGCGACTGAAACATCCCGCATGTTTCAGTGTTTTTCTTTGTTTCCATGATAACTTTCTTTTTAAAAGATTTAGGCATACATAGGGCATCTGTCCCTATGTATGCAATATAACTTCCTTTTAGTATTCTGTGTGGCATGATATTATTGACCATAATAAATATTTCAGGGAGCGACTTGCACAACAGCAACAACAACGGGTGGTGCTGCCACTCCCAGTGCCACAGAAAGTATGGATGTGGATCAGTCTATTGAAATACCTGCCAGCAAAGCCACTGTGCTTAGAGGACACGAATCGGAGGTCTTTATCTGTGCTTGGAACCCGAGCACAGATTTGCTTGCTAGTGGCTCTGGTGACAGCACTGCCAGGTAAATATAAACTAATTTGATTATGCTCTCCCAATGTATTCTGTCATGCAGTTTTTATGAGCTCTATTTATGTATGAAGGAATTTGATTCTGTTATCAGCACTAATGTTAGTCGATGAAACAGATAGCTATGCTGTGTCTACAAGTTTGTGGTAGCTTCGTGATTTTTGGTTTCCAAACATCTTGCTAAGCGACTATGGTGCAATTTCCTATGTTGTGTCAGTGATTTAAATTGTTTTTTAATAACCAAGGATTACTAGAAAATGGTTGATTCAACTCAACAATAGGCTAGATGACTGTATTTTTTTTTGTTTAATATCGAAAGACCTTGCATTTATGTAGAAGATCCTAAAAGAATCCCTTCATTAGGATCAATACAACCCGAGATATCACAATTTGAAATGCACATTTTTGGACTTGCCCAAAAACGCTTCATACAAACGTGACAGAGAGCGTGACGTCACATACCCGTTTTTGTAAGGAGCGCGTAAGAAATTTGTTCTACAGCTATGTTAAATATTGCGTTTATGAAAATGGTCCCCTAACATAATTGCTTCATCATAATATGGATTACAAAATAGTAATATTGTTTTACAAAAATGTAACACTTTTGAAATGGACTTGCGCAGCCAAGTTTGCATGCCTGTTGTGACTTCATTTCGAAACAAATTTCGATTGTGGTTTCACAATAACATTTGAAATGAATTATTATTTTTGGTTAATATAAAAAAACGTGCAAAATGACTCATAGTCATCTAGCCTATTGTTTTTATGCATGCTCTCAGATATTCGGCCGGTTTACTATTTCATACCTCACCTCCAATTCAAGTTGACCATACAAACTGTAGGTTAAAAAATAAATGTGTTGGCTGGTGGTTTCAAACTAAATGTTGATTTGTAGCGTAATTGCTTTATCAGATCAGCTTTTTTCAGCACATTATTCATAAGATTACTTTGACTTACAATATGCCAAATCTAGCATAAAAAGTTATGTTTGCTGTCATTCTATTCCGTGTTCTGTAGACCAAAAAGTATAATAACTTGAACCGAATATATTCGGCACCAAAACCGAATAATTCGCCCGAATACCGAATATCGGCGCATCTATAATCTTTACTATCTAATATTCTGGTAAGATTCCCTTTTTATGCATCAAGTTTTTTGCCATTTTTACAGAATATGGGACATGTCTGATAACCCAGCTACCACTCCTAACCAACTAGTATTGAGGCACTGCATTCAGAAAGGAGGAGCTGAAGTACCTAGCAATAAAGATGTGACATCTTTAGATTGGAATGTAAGTGGCATTTTTGGGATTTTTATCGGGGCAGTAATATTTTTACTACCTCACCTCAGGTAAGACAAGCACAAGTGGCTCCCCTCTCCCTGAGAGCCGCTTTTGCATATAATTCAGGCAGTAACTAGCTCATACTAGCATGCAGATCATGCATGTAGTGATCTTAAAGAAATTACTAGTGATTAAAAAGTTTCATCACGAAATTACTAAAGTGTAAGATGTCTTTGTCTTGTGGTAGGCAGAAATGGAAATAATTTGAATGTTATTTACAGTGTGATGGCAATCTCCTAGCCACAGGATCATATGATGGTTATGCACGCATTTGGACCACTGATGGGACTTTAGCTTCTACGCTAGGGCAACACAAAGGCCCCATATTTGCGCTGAAATGGAATAAACGAGGGAATTACATATTGAGTGCAGGAGTAAGTATTCACTTGGAAGTACTAATATCATAAAGCTGAAGAGATTTTGTTTGGTTGCGGTTATCTTAGCAACTACTAGATCAAATTGTAAAGTAATATTTGTGTTGAAAAATCTATTCATTGTTGAAGGCTATAATCATCATCATCAAATGACCAGCAGTTGCAAAAACTGAGAATAATGTTCCTCTTGAGACCAAATATCACGCGGGCGGAGCTACGGGCATAACTAGTTTATAATAAAATAGGTACCTGAAATTCATAAATTACCTTACTTCAAATAACACCTAATGAAATCAACAGGTTGATAAAACTACAATCATATGGGACGCTGCAACAGGACAATGCACTCAGCAGTTCTCTTTCCATTTGGCCCCAGCGCTTGATGTGGACTGGCAGACTAATACCTCATTTGCATCTTGTTCTACTGATCAATGCATACATGTTTGCAAACTTAATGCTGACAAACCTATCAAGAGCTTCCAGGGACATACAGTATGTATTGCTTTTATATCTTTTTGTAGCATTGTGTAGGTTAATAAATTATAGTACGATCAAACTTAATGGCGGCTGTGATCATCGCGCGAGTCGATGCGCAGAACACCAATCAAGGTGTCAGCGGGTTGCGAGGTGAGGTCAATCTTGCGCACTCGGCGCTCGCAGCTAAATTCCGAGCCGCCATTAAGTTTAAATCGTACTGTACTAGAAAGAAGATTTTATAAAATATGCTCTATAACTGAAATTTTTTTTTCAGAATGAAGTCAATGCCATCAAGTGGGACCCTCAAGGCCAATTACTTGCATCATGCTCAGATGACATGACATTAAAGATCTGGTCCATGAAGCAAGACACTTGTGTTCATGATTTACAAGCACATTCAAAAGAGATCTACACTATCAAATGGTCACCTACTGGTCCAGGAACTCAAAATCCTAACATGAATCTTATTTTAGCCAGTGCATCTTTCGACTCTACTGTGCGCTTATGGGATGTGGAAAGAGGAGCATGTATTCACACATTGACTAAACACACTGAACCTGTATACAGTGTTGCTTTCTCACCAGATGGTAAATTCCTGGCCAGCGGTTCATTTGACAAGTGCGTTCACATATGGTCTACACAGACTGGTGGATTAGTGCACTCCTACAAAGGTACTGGTGGGATTTTTGAAGTCTGTTGGAATTCCCGTGGTACTAAGGTTGGCGCAAGTGCTAGTGATGGTAGTGTATTTGTGCTAGATTTACGTAAATTGTAGTAAATAGCATACTAGTGTTTATTGAAACACTAGCCCCCCCATGGACATGCACTTCAGAATAGTATTTTGCAATCAGTGATGGAATTGTGGATTTGGTCACAACATCACTCTGTAGGTTGATGAATTTTATTAAGACCGGATATTATGTATTTTATTATTTTAGTAAGAAATAATTTAACTGTGTAATTCTATTTTTCCAATTTGAATTTAAGTGACAGGTTTGTAGATGTTAATGATTATTTAACATTGAAAATAATTTCAGCAAAAAATATTTTGGTTTTTTGTATAACACATTCCCAAAATATAAGCTTCTAGTTACTCATGAACTTGTTATGTAGAGTCTTCTATAGTATATCTATATGTAGAATATAGTATGAAATGATAAACATATTTTTTAAGTAACTAATGAAAATAAATGTATGCATAAGTCTCCAATTGGTTTTTTCTAATAAAATATCCATTTATTTTTAATCTTATTGCATTGTCACAATTTTTTATGACATAGGTCTTTTATATGCCAGCATATCTTCATGTTTGTATAGAGTATGCAGTTTTTCATACATATACTTGAAAAAATACAGCATGTTATCATATTGTCCTTTGTAGGGTGTGCATTGTGGATGGTGGTGGCCAGGATCATGAACTGGGTAGTCTAAAGTGAGATGGCTATAGTAGGTCTCATCTCGTCCCCATGCACCTAAATGTAACTCCAGCAACAGTTGATGTAATGCTTCAATAGTTGACAAATACCAACGAGGGCTACCTTTTTGGTGACGCCAAAATTGGGAAGCTCTATTCTGTAAAACAATTTTGGGCAACTTTTGTATCTTTTTATCTTGAAATATACCACGACTTTGATTCCATGTACTATCTATTAGTACAACTCTATCTACAGGCAGATTGGTTGCATGGTGTATAACTTTACATTCTTTTACATTTTCTACAAGTCTGGTCATGAGAGTACCAATGTTGTATCCATGGGGCAGTTCAGCAAGTACACACTCTGAATAACTTAATTTATTTTCTTTGCTGGTAAACAGTTCCCCTACTGTCTTTGCTTCTATACCAGGAAATAATAACACTGTTTTCCCATCTAATTCATAATCTGGAACATCTGGATATGTAAAGACATTTACATCATAGGGGGCTAAAACGGCAGCGTGCGCTGCAGTGCTTTTCCCATCAATTTCGCGACGATGTTTTATTATGTCCACTTTGATTGGCAGCTGAAAAAAAGGTTTATTTACACATTTTGAGATCTCATTATAATACCTATTGTTAAATAGTAGTAGCATCAACTCACTTTAATTAAAGGTATAAGACCATCCAATTGTGGAACAGGAACAAAACAAGAATAACAGAAATACATCCTGGACTTGCCACATTTTGAACAAGCACTACGACCAAGTAGAGATTCCAATGGTTGAGAGCTGGCTATATCCATGCCTTCAAACGGCTTCTCATCTCGGATTCTTGCTTCTTCGCTCTTTGGATTCATCTGAGTTTATTCTTACAAAAGATAACTTCGAGTTGGTTCGCAGTGTGAAGTTTCCTTACAAACAAAATAATTAATACATCTAAATAAGTTAATTTAGATTAGTTTACAGAACTTTGGTAATCGACAAACAAACTGATCGATCGATCAGTCAGTCAGCTGTCAGACTGCGGCGGTCCGTAATGGGATTTATTTAGCGCTGTCAGTCAGGGGAGCGTCAAAATCATTCTTCTTCTTTTTGTTTGGTGCCATTATCTATCTGTGTTGACCACAATAAAATTCTGCCAATGGCACGTGGTTAGCCAATTAGAGTTTACCCACATTTTATCGACGCGGAATCGGCTTAAGCTGAGTGCGTGTATCACCACATTACTCGACTTATCGCTCGTTTCGATGAGCGCTCTAGAATCACTTTTGACTCAATTCGGAACGCACCCGTCCGTGGCCTGTCTGTCTGTGGGTGCGTTCCGAATTGAGTCGAAATCGATTACAGCGCGCTCACAGAGCGTCCCGAATTGAAATATCGCGCTGACATTCATCTAACGTCAGACAGCTTGACGTCATGGGTGACGTCACTAACGGCGCCATATTGCGCTTACAACGATAATGCTCCAGAGCGATATCACCGTGGGCCTTATGTCAGATTCATAGATGAAACGTCAAACAGACATTTTCGCGTAAAAATATTTTTGTCAATAGTCCTCAGAATAAATCTTTGCTGGGACAAATCTTTTTCTGTGATAACGTAACAGAAAGTTTTACTACAAGAACCGCAAGTTTAACCTGGGAATGATAGAAATTAAAAGTTAAAAATTGTTAGGTTATGTGTCACTATTAAGCGGTCCGAATTGGTTTTCACGCTGACAGCGCTGTGAGCGCTGTTGACGCGATATTTCAATTCGGGACGCCTGATATCACCGTGAGCGCTCACATTACTCTGTGCGGTCCGTAATGCGATTACAGGTCCATGGGCGCTCACGGCGACAACAGGCGTCCCGAATTGAAATATCGCGTCAACAGTGTTCACAGCGCTGTCAGCGTCAAAACCAATTCGGACCGCTAGATAGTGACACATAACCTAACAATTTTAAAACTTTCAATTTCTATCATTCCCAGGTTAAACTTGCGGTTCTCGTAATAAAACTTTCTGTTACGTTATCACAGAAAAAGATTTGTCCTTGCAAAGATTTATTCTGAGGAATATTGACAAAAATATTTTTACGCGAAAATGTCTGTTTGACGTTTCATCTATGAATCTGACATAAGGCCCACGGTGATATCGCTCTGGAGCATTATCGTTGTGAGCGCAATATGGCGCCGTTAGTGACGTCACCCATGACGTACAGCTGTCTGACGTTAGATGGCCTGTTGGCGCGATATCTCAATTCGGGACGCTCTGTGAGCGCGCTGTAATCGATTTTGACTCAATTCGGAACGCACCCACTGTAATCGCATTACGGACCGCACAGTGTGGCTGTCATTTCAGCTAGAATCTGTTCTTTTTTAATATTGTTTTTACGGCTTCGGAAACTGTGATTCTGTCATGGTGTCATGCTCAAAGATTTTGTATTGAGTAACTAGGCAGCGCAACAATACAATCGGTTTGTTAAATTAGAGCTACTTTGCTGTGTGTTTAAGGTTGCTATTGCTTTGTTGTAAAAACGGTCCGGCCTGAGAGCGCGTATGATGGCTGTTTGTCCTTTTCTGACGTCTTGCCAGCTCAACTAATACCTAGTTGAGTTTTTGGGTTTGGCAGAAAATTATAGTTTTAGTTGCGAGCAGTTACGAATCTTCATTGCACAAAAAAACGTAAATCTTAGTCATAAGACTTAAAAGCTACGGGAAGTGCTTTACCCTCGAACACGTCGGACATCAGATTACATTGCGACAAAAACTGCATGAACCTGTTCAGCTTTGTTTACAAACAAGAATTTTTATTCTTCATAATTTTGACCTAGTTCTGGGCGAACCGTACGACCAATTGGGTTCCCAGAAACGGAAAGCGTCAGCGCGGCAGGCCCAGAAAGAGATGGCGGGATGAGCTCGACCAACATCTCAGTGACTGGCCGAAAGTAGCTTTGAACCGCAAGGAGTGGAAGGTGGGAGGCCTGCAGTGGGACAGCATAGGCTGAAAATAAATAATAAAAGTAAATATTTTGACCTATGTAGCCCATATATGGATTAATATCTTGTTTAAATTATGTAGAGTGAAAATAGTTTACTTATTTATGTAGTTGAAAAATATATTGTTCGATCTATTACATCTATTGTCATTTAACTAGTTGCTAACCTTTCCTTGAAGTAGTCCCTAGGGAGGGCGTCCCTATAGAGTTTTTTAACTTAAAAAACATGGTTTACATCACGGAATAGAAAAAACAATGGTTTACATGGTGCTTCCGCCGATAGTGTGTTGTTGACTGGCACCTTACCAGTTCTCCTTCAAAAGTGGGGGATTTTCTTGCCAAGAGCATTTGTAAATGAAGGGAAGTATGAATAAAAATAAATTTGCAAAATAATAGCGGTGCATTCGATCGAGATCTTACAAAAAGAAAAGCTAAAAAATATTGCTAGCTGAACACTTTTTCAACAGTGTGGTCACTAGAAAAAACTACTGTGCGTATGTATCGGTATTTTTCATCTATTTTCGTTCTTTACGTCAAAAAGGTGTAGTGATTTCTATTTGTGATTTTGTTCAAGATTTAACTGTAATTTTGGATATACGTTGAAGACAAAGGTAAGGAGTTACGGCGGTAAAGACTGTTAGAGTAAATTATTGCCGTTATCAATAGTGTCATTGAATTTTTTTATTTTACCCTTGTTTAGGAATATGACGCCATTTTGTCGCGCCGGCTGATCACTATGAATTATTATTTTAAAGTCTTTGGATTGATCTACGCGCATTTAAATTAAGTTTATGATTGCAAGTTGATTTTCTGTCTTGTAATTTGTACATTGTTGTTGAAAGATCTAGGGTAATTACATAAGAAGTAAACAAGGAGTTCATCAAAGAATTCGTGCCGAAAACAGAAGTACCTACTTGCTATTGTTCTATGTTCAATACTTAGGGCTTGCTATAATAATTCGAATCATTTATTTGCATGGCTATCTTCTGACTTACTTACTAGTGGTATATAAATTAATGAATTGAAATATTTGATGGCAAATTTTTTTGATCAATATTTTGTTCTTGTCTATGACTTGTGATTTTCTTCAAATTTCCCTCAGGGATATTGAGCGTGAAATAGTCCTAAATATGAAATACGAGTAATCCAGAAGTGTTCAAGATTCAACTTTTCGGTAATTTTTTTCAGAGGGGGCGATGAATAATCACACTATAAAATAATGACAATATCGATGAAAGAACAAGATCAAATGCCCGGGGAGGTAAGATTTTATTAATTATAACTGACCATTTGTCAGAAAATTTGATTCTAGGAGCTCTGACTATTAGCATACATACAAAATTAAGAGTTATATGGACAAACTTATTTTTTATCAGTCAGCATAGGTATTGATTTGTTTATTGGAAGAATGTCTACTAGAACATGACCCTGTCAGGCAAAAGTAAGGTAACACAATGAAATAAAATGTTAAGAAGGTAATGTATCTAAGTCTAACATACCCAGTGTTCTCTATTCTTGAAAAATTGATGTCCCCAATGATTTTTTATTACAGTTTGAAACCTATTTTATCTTGTTTTTTTATATAAAATGATCTACAGGCAATATTAAAATGAGCTTGTTAGTAAGCAGTAGCTCAATAAGTTAGTAGTAGGTAGTAGTGGGATAGTGGATAATAAGGATACTTCACTAGCTTGGGGATGTTGATCAGCACACTAAAAATGTTTTATTCAATAGCATCTGCTATAACCCTGCTAGCTAACTATCATTCCAAGTCCCAAGTGCCTGAAGTTCACTTGGATGACTCTAGCAGGGCCAATGATCAGAATTACATGATTGATTATTGTTTATTAATACACATTCAAATGATACAGAGTAGTAAGGCTCATATTTCTTCCAATAAAACAGATGACTTTCCCCGAGGCAAAGTTAAAAGCATTAGAAGAAAAAATTTCACATTCCCGTTGGGTTGTACCTGTCTTACCTGAACAAGAACTAGAGGCACTCCTTAATGCTGCTACGGAACTTGCAGCAAAAGGTAAATATCATCCTGTCTTATGTGGCTAATAAGTTTACATCCTGATAAAAATAAACATATCCCTTTCTTCTGAAACAGGAGAAGATGTCAACAATGTGCACTGTCAACGATTTTATAACGATGCCCTCTCAGTCTCTTTCACAAAGATTCTCACTGATGATGCAGTGTCATCATGGAAAAATAATATTCAGCAGTGTGTCAGATCTAACTGTGAGAAACTGGTCAAGTTGTGTGCTGTGAAGTTGGATGATCCGAGATTCTTGCATTTATTGTCAATGGCTTTCAATCCTAACAACAAGTAAGTAACAAGAAATGTAACTTTGTATTCAATAGGTATAGGTTATTTTAGCTGTTAGTTGTTCCATATTTTCTTTTACTCTTTTAACTTATAATGCTTTTAGTAAAATTAATTGAATAATTTCAGGTTCCACACATTCAATGCATCTCGTACATGTGAAGGTCTATCTGTCACAACTATTCCAACAACGGTAGGACAGGGTTCAACCCAAGAACCAGAAATATTTTCAAGATCACAAGATCATCGCACACCAAGGGGGTGGCTAGTTCATCTCATTAATGTGTATGTATAATTGATTTATTTACTCTTCTCTACTCATTCATTATACAAAACAGAAAGAGTAGTATCTGTTTTGTTAACAGTTTTGTCTATAGTTAATATGAATAATGTGATGATTTTATTGTCAGGTTTGGACAGGCAGGTGGTTTTGTGAAGCTCAGGGAAAGATTTGAAACTATAATGGGTTTTCAAAAACCAGATTTAACATCATCTGTGAACTCCGAGGAGAAAGTGTCTATGGAAATGACCGAGAAGGAAAGTGAAGACAACAAAAGTACAAGAACAGAGAACAAAGAGAGTGCACCAATGGTTTCTGACAAAAGTGAAGTAGGTTTCTTGATATTGCTGAGTAATTATATGATGTAATTATTATTGATGCAGATAACTTGAAAAAAAAATTGTTGCTGTTGAACTTTTAGCTCTCAACTCCTCGAAGTGACCAACCCTCCTCCTTGGAACAATCTACTAATGGCGAGACTCGCGTCGCCGCTGTTTGGCAACTCTTGCGGCCCCTCGGTCTCTGTCATGATCTTCTAACACCTCACACTGTCACTACATACCTACTACCTGTTCTAGTAAGTGGTCTGATAAAAGTTTAAGCTCTGCCGCACACTACAAGTGGCAAATGACACAGGTTTTATGGCTGGTAACAGTATTAAAAATGTTTTTTGTTTAAATTTTTAGGAATGTATCCCAACACTATTAGAGAGTTTAACAGATGAAGAGTTAAAGAGGGAAGCCCGCGGTAGCGAAAATAAGACTGATACCGTTTCTTGTTTAATCCGAGCTTGCAAATATGTATCTGTAAAAACCCCCCAACATCACAGTTTATTAAAATGTAAGTAATTTGTTGTTAAATCTTCAATATAAAATTCTCTTGTCACAGTTTTCGTTGCCAATCTCCTCCGAAACGGCTTGACCGAGTTTGATGAATTTTTTATGTATGTTTGTTAATTCTGACAATAGGGTAGGTATAATGTTTTTTTTATACCTCACATGTATTTTTGATAAAACTAAAATCCACGCGAATGAAGTCGCGGGCCGCCGCTACTACTAATATGTAACTTTCTCATAAGCTCGTTGGTGAGTAAAAAATTCACACTCAAATGTGTGTAAAGGTAAGGATCATGTTGATAATTATATTATGTAGGTATTTATTTGCCATATTGAAAATTAGACCATATTCCCCCGAATTAGGAAACGCAAATTGACGTTGAGCATCCTTCAGAAGTATAGCTGTCCCTTTCATTTCTGTTGGCATTTTACAGGACAGCATGAGCGTGAGCGCGTGCTTAGCGTTGATCGTCGTTTGTGAATTCGGGGGATTATCACATAAACTTAATCTTGTCACTGATTTATGGTTGTTATTTTATGTCTATTTTCATTATTTAGTAATGTATTTTTCGGGCATCTCCGTGCTTCGGAAGGCACGTTAAGCAGTTGGTCCCGGTTGACGTCGCTAGATGTCATTAGTTAAGCCTAGTCGGAGGCCTTACAGCGGCTTGATAACATCTGGCAGGCTTCTTACTGATCTTACACCCCTGTTATGTATGTTGATTTGTTTAAAAGAGATATTTTCAACACATGTTGAGCTGTATATTAGGTTTTTATACACACATAGCATTCAGGAGAACACCTATGGCTGATATTTCACAAGTCCGTCGCTATGGAGCGGGTGCAATCCCTGTAGCTGCTTAGGGACGCAGTCATTCCTCCCCTATGCCGCTACATCGTCTGTAACCGTGTCCTTTTCATCTCATCGCCGCACCATTGCAAGTTTGGGTCGCCGCATGATTGTCCATCAGCATTTCATTATAAAACTATATTGTACCCTGTGATGTTTTTTCGTTTTTGAGGTGTTGTTTATCATTTGGTGTTCAAGTGCTTCAGAACTTTTTCAATATTGCATAACAATGATACAAGAACCTTTTTTTTCAGCTTTGGAGATGTTTAGGTTGAAAATGATTTTAAGATTATTGCAAATGTCATCCTTCAATGGAAAAATGTCGGCATTAAATGAAATAAATCAACTTATCAGTACAATTTCCCAGCAGCCGAAACCAGAATGGCTTACGCCTGCTGTCATTACAGTAAGCATCTTATGTTCTTTGTTTTATTTAAGGATTAGATTTTGCCGCTGTTTCATCTGCGCGGCCCTACCAGTCGAAACAAGCAGTTACATTGAATCTTACTTCAATCACAAGTGATGGTCACTCCGGTACTGTCAAAATTCAGCCATATTTAACTAAAATTCAATCTAGCTGAATTTTTGTTTGGAAAAACAAAAATAAGTGGTCGTGGCTGTGGTGTTTAAGCACCCTAGTCCCGAGTTCAAATCTGGCCGAAACCCCTACTTGGTGTACAATCGGCTAACTCTCCAGTGATGGTAATACCAAGTAGCCCAAATTACAGCGGAACGTAAAGGGTGGCAATGTTCCGTACACCATGATTTCATGTTACCTATGTCCGGTCAACGGCATTACATGCTACCTATTTCCGGCCATTCCTCCTTGCTTTATTGCGAATAATATCTCTCGGCAAGAGTGAAAAAAAAACGGTATGGGTAGCCTTGTGTGCCGTTGACTGCCTACTAAATAAAAAGATAATCAACTGGAAATTTAAATGTACAATATAACTTTTTCAGAATTGGATTAGGGAAAATAAAGTTGTAGATATAGTTTTACGCGACTCGCTTCATCAGCCGCAGTATGTGGACAGATTAGAGAAAATGCTTAGATTTATGATAAAAGAAAACTCGCTGACTAGGGACGACCTGGATGCTATCTGGAAGGCCCAGCACGGTAAACACGAAGCCATCGTCAAGAACCTCCACGACTTACTCGCCAAGCTAGCCTGGGATTTCACGCCGGACCAATTGGACCATCTTTTCGATTGCTTCAAGGTATGGTTTCCATAAACTGAATAGTGCATTTTTTATTATGTACGAGATCTTTTAGATATTTACCCGGATTATTCATTTTATAGGCTAGTTGGGCGACGTCAACCAAAAAACAAAGCGATAAATTGTTAGAGGTTATAAGAAGGCTTGCTGAAGATGATAAAGATGGTGTGATGGCGAATAAAGTAAGTGAGAATGCTTATTAAATAAAATCCCTGGAAATTAATGACCTACACTTCTGTGTTTACGTAAGCAAGCCTGCATGCATGGACATTTAGATGACAGTACCCCTACGGATCCTGGTTTTTGGGATATTAACATATGGATAGTAAAAAAGAGCTACTTACAGCCTGGCAAAAAAGTCATGAAATTAATAGGGGCGCCACCATCGTCGATGTGGTCACCCCGTAGACTACGACACAAACGGTTCTGATAATTGACTTATTCAAATATATTTTTTAGAGAGAATGGCTATCTAGTAAGTCGTTGTCCATGAACTAAGTTCACGCCAATAGATACAAATTATTTGAGTCGCGCCAATGCATCACGTGATCCCCTAATCTAGTTCAGTATTTTCTTATTCTTATAGCGTTTTACTAGGAAAACGCCTTACATTTCTTTAATTCCACATTATTTAGTCGATTTCTAGAAGTAGTCATACAGACACTCATATAACGGGTTTGCTTTTCCCTCTGGGCTGATAGGTCAGGTGGGAGAATAGCGGTGGCACCAATACAGTCGATCCCCACCACATACAACCACATTATCAGGACGTTTTTCTACTACCAAGTAAAGAAATGAAAGAAGAAACTAGCAAAATCATAATATTATAATTTTAATTGAAGTAAAAAAAACTTCATCCATGGCTTGGCTCGACCCTTCTCCAAAATTCTAACATTCACTTTGTTCCCATGAGTCACTCATGCTGCTATTGTACGGTCACTTCATCTTGCAGGTTTATGATTACCTGTCGATTTGCTCATTTGAAGTTTGTCCGCGTTGGTATTATTCCTTCTCTATTTAAATAACGTGTTATCATGATTTTCTCCTATCTTTGGGAGAAATATTCTCAAAAGCTGGCGCAGCCGCTGCCTAGAAAATTGAAATTAAATTTAAAAAATAGAATCAATAAAAAGTATCAAAATCACTTAAATGTGCTAACTTGACAAATTGTTTTTGTTAACAAACGTCAAAATAGGTATTCACATTTCAACGTAAAATATCACTCGTTTGTTGATAGTTACTTGACAAATAAGTTAAAACACGCGTGGTTGATTAAACAAAACCACTACATACCAGTGATTTCTGCCGTTCTGGTCTAATCATCGTTTATTTTATTTAAAACTTCCCCAGCTTCGTGCTCGGCTAAAAAACGTTTAAATTCTTCATTATGACTTCTCTAGTGGCGCTGAGGATTGTTTTTCTCTTTTACGAAGATTTATCTTGATTTTACACGAGGCTTTATTAGTTTAACATAAAGAAAACACCTGAATACACTAATAAACGATCTCTGATAAACAGATTTGACACACCATGTACTAGCTAGACGTGATTGACAAGTGACAGCGGGACTATTGCCAGTGATAATATTTTTTAGTTCCCTTTCAGGACTTTTTTGCCAACCTATATATTTTATGTTCAGAGGACTTCGAAGTAACTTTTTTTTAAACAGCCAGTCTCAAATATATTTGTTTTTCAGGTATTAGTCCTATTTTGGAATCTAGCTCATTCGGAAGAAGTATGTACAGAAATAATTGACGTAGCCCTGGCAAATCTTATTAAAATTTTAGACTACAGCTGTAGTCAGGATCGTGATGCGCAGAAAACTTTATGGCTCGATAAGTATGTTCTATTCATCAAGTTTCTATAAACACATTCGAGTAAATTTTTATGGACTAAACCATAATTACATAAGGATTCGTTTCATTTCAACTAGTAAATTCGCAATTGATGCTGGTGTTTTGATATTTTATGTTCTTTGTAGGTGCGTGGAAGATCTGAAAACAAATGAGAAGTGGGTTTTGCCAGCACTTAAGATGATGCGTGAGATTTGCTGTTTGTACGAATCTGGGGGCGGCACGGGCGTTCGGCCGCACGTCACGCGGCAGGAGCTCATCGACCGGCTGCAAACTCAGCACTCGCTTGTTATTCTAGTCACCGACTCTCTTACTGACTACTTGGACGGAGTTAGAAATAAGCTCGCAGGTAATACACCTCAGTTTCCGCTTTTAGGTACACTCAAGATATTTACTGAGACTACACGCTTAGTTTCGTCTGAGAAAACCAATAATCGCCAATTCCTCATGATTGTTCATATACACCCGTAAGAACTAGATCAAGTCATAAATGAAATCAATTTGGCCCTCCAAATGACGGGAGATCTGATTGAAATAAGCTTTAATAAAATGTTCCTTCTCCATTCCGGCTAACATCACTCACATCTCGGTGCTTTACGCTTACTTCAATTATCAATGCGCTTCACTTTGAATTGTAAAATGCTATTTGGCTTGGTTATTTTCTCTCAAACGACTTCAGTCTCAAAGAAACTGAATTTTAAAGATAACTTACCACGAGCGAAGGGAGTTTTGGCGCCAACCGAAATACTATAGCTGAAGTCAATTCAAAATGAAGCAATATCGGTAGCAAATTTTGGCATTATCTATGCTGGAGTATTTGGTTTGCAATGTGTCTGTTAGTTAATTATTTACTGCCGAACAATTATTGCCGGGCTCTTGTTTTACTATTTGGTATTATTATTTCCAGAAGAGGGTGAGATAGACTGGGAAAGTTGGCTACCTGATGGAAGATACCCACATGCGGCGCAAGTTCACGAAAGATTAAGTTTTTTAAGGTTTCTATTGAAAGATGGGCAGTTATGGCTCTGCGCGGAACAAGTAGGACCTATGAACTATGCTTTGTTGTGCTATATCTTTTGAAAGTTAACTGTCTATGCCATAACTTAGTTTTATCTGTTGCAGGCAAAACAGATATGGGTCTGTCTGGCCGAGCAACCTGCTCACTTAAGTGACCGCGAAGCTTGTTTTCGATGGTTCAGTAAACTCATGGGGGAAGAGCCCGACTTGGATCCTAATATTAATCTACATTTTTTTAGGGAAAATATAATGACGTTACCACCTAATTTACTTACTCATGCAGGCATCAAATGCTTCGAAAGGTAAAAGCTGCTCTTTATCAAATGGCTATGATTATTAAACTAAAAAAAAACGAACTAGTTTTATGGATAAAATTTGTTTTGCAGGTTCTTCAAAGCTGTAAACTCCAAAGAGGGCAAAATAAAAGTAAAACGGCGAAGTTTTTTACTTAACGATGCTGATCTCATAGGATTAGATTATTTGTGGAGAGTAAGTTTGTACTATAAAAAATAATAATTTAGTCCTTAATCTTTAATTCGTCAACGTCCATAGTTAATTCTCTAAGTTACTGTTAAAGTGCTACGTTATTCCTCTGTACAGTACGTCAGCATATTTAATTCCTCAAACGTTATGACGTTCGTCTTTTTATTCACTAGTTCTATAAATCTGTCTCAATTTTCCCTTATAAGATTGCTTACGTTTTATTATTCACTTTCCCGTGTCACAATTTAGTTAGAACATTTCCTTAATAGTGAGGTACCGTGAAGGTGTAACGTATTATTCAACAAGCATTTTTTCCGGATTTTATAATAAAGCCTGGTATTTTCAGGTGATAACTGAGTGCGACGACGAGATAAGTGCGCGCGGCATCGAGTTGCTGCGCGAGGTGTCGACGTGCGTGGGCCCGCACTTCTCGGCCGCGCACCACCACGAGGCCTTCCTCACACAGTGCTGCGCGCGCACGCAGCGCTTGCAGAAAGACATGGAGAGCCAGGAAGGTACGTTCAAGTGTCTGTTAGTGACAGCCATCGAACTGTGCGCGAGGCGTCGAGAGATCTCCATCACTCAGCGCTTTCAGAAGAACATGGAGAACCAGGATCATCATCGGTCATGTTACAGGAGATTGGCAACGTTATTCAATTTTAGATCTCGATTCTACAAGAGTTGGGTGGAGAAGAGATTTGAAGATCGAGTTCGTTTCCATCAAAGCGAAGCGAAGTATGATTTATAAATTTTGTAACGTGTGACGGCCACCTGCCACTCGTGACAAACTATAGAAATTGTGGCGGCGTTTTGTGGCCCGTGTGCGGGGACGCTTTATTCGCTACTCTAGCGCCGCAGTGGAATACTCACAGCTCACATGTCTTGCCGCACGGCGTGTACTACTTGTATTATAATCCCCAGTCCACAGTGATGCAGTTAAACCTGATGAAACTCACGTCACCTTCACTACTATTTATATGCTTATGATGTATGTTTGTTCTAGATACCGCAGAAAGTTGTACAAGAATGTGCAGGGTTATACGTGCCATACAAGAATATGTTAACGAATGTGATAGAAGATTTTCCGCCGAGAGAACGATCCTGCCAATTTATAGGTCTGGGCGGGGCAGACAGTGTACTATAATAGTCAGATTTAATTTTCAAACTGGCCAAAGACAGATTGATGACATTGAACTATTTTCACATTCAAATGAAACGTTGCATTCTTTACGAGGGACGATCCAAAGGAGGTATTCACACTGTTGGTCTTTTAAAAATAATATGTACTTTATTTTTATTCAGATTACTAATCTACTGTTTTTTTTGCAGGTTGAAATGTGCTCCAGATAGTAATATAAAACTAGAACTCTATGTAAACAAGTTAGAATTATACATAAATGGTGAGCTTCTGGATTCGAGTCATGATCGAAAAATTCTTTCACAAATACCACTTCGTGACAAGACTGTAATTGTTGCAAAAGTAAGTCAACATTTCAAAATGTTCTAGGAACTAAACAGGTTGATTTTGTCATTTCGTGACAGGATACATATGTTGGCATCAGGCAGGACTCGAACCCGCATCTTTCGCAAACCGGGCGACTGCACTAACAATATCCAATAATCTGTCTGGTCTGTTAATGGTCTCGGTAACATAATTGGTAGTGCAGTCGCCCGGTTTGCGAAAGATGCGGGTTCGAGTCCTGCCTGATGCCAACATGACCAAATGTCTTTTTTCTGGTTTTCAGATCTTTAGTAAAGATACTGCATGGAAAATGCTGAAACAATAATAAAACATAGGATACATATGAATGTAAACCAAAGGCTTTGTCTCATAATATCTAAAATCTTTGGATTTTCTATGTATAAAATTCTAGATGTTAGTACGATATCGACATTGATGTGTAAATGTGCACTGCAGGTTTACGACGGGCAAGTGTGCGGCAGCGGCGGCTGGGGCGGCTCGTCCAACGAGTCCAGCAGCGACTCCAGCACCTCCTCGCCTCCGCTGCCGGCCGCGCCGGAGCACGCGCTGCCAGGGGTCGTAAGTAATATTGGAATCAATTATAACGACCAGTCTATGCGCAAGTCTATTCCCGCATCCAACACATAAATGTCTGTTGTTCTTTCTATAAACTTTTAGAGACGAGAAGAGACGCTAGGATAAGGCCAGAAAATGTATATGAAATGTATTTTTAGGTGAATTTCGTTCATCTGTGCTTGAGGTGAGAAATGAAAATATAACCAAGTGGTATCACAATAATCATGTTTATTTAAGTCTTTTTCTCCCCACGCCCTCTACTCATGTGTATGTCAGTTTAAAAAGATGCAGTGATTATCATTATTTCGTTTATTACAGCTTTTTGCCCAAGGATCATGGTATCTGCCATTCATATTGGAGTTGGAGCATGTTGGAATTACCAAAAATCATGCGCAATTGACAGAGGCAGCCCACCTGCTCTCTCAGTTATGCCCCGCCCACAAGCAGACAGTATGTATGATAGTGTATTGAAATAGATTATATTGTATGGTGCTATGTTGTTTTCTTAAGATCAATTATTTTTGTGTGCGTTCCCATTGAGGGTCCACATTGTAATTTTGCGCTTTTGAATTCGTCAATACTTAGTAAAAGTTCTCAAGCAATTGTAAATTCAATCACTCATTTGTAAAAGTAGGCACTCAAAAGTTATAATCGGTTAAAACTGGGCCCTCAATCGTGACCAGCAGCTACCCATATCTCATAATCTAGTTGAAGTTTTCCACTGCTTTAATTGTCCACACTAAGTAAAAGAATTTTACAACTTATTTTTAAAATATCGTCCCTTGCTGTTCACCGAATAAAAAGAAGTTAGCTACGAAAGGTGGTCCCTCAATTGATTACCATAACTTTACTTAAAGTAGGAACAATAATGGAATTTAGAATTTCGATGCGAGTGATACTTAGTAAAAGTACTTGAACAGTTGTAAATGCAAGGTCTAGTTTCTAAAAAAAGACATTCAAAAGTTAGAAGCGTTTAAGTGTGGTCCCTCAATCGAAACGCTTGTCATGAAAATAAAAGAATTTATGCAGCGTTTGGAAGTTCAATAGGTGAATTTTTTAGTCTATCCTTTAGTAAATTTTTTATAGCACCTATTTCTTTACTGAACAGTTTCAAAGAATGTCCTGTTTTCTTATAAATAATCATCTAACTCGTGCGAAGAAATGCTATGGTTGAGGAGACCACACATTAAGATTTTTTTAGGATAACATAACATAAACTGCCTATTATACATCCCACTGCTGGCCCAGGCCAGCGCCACCTCAACTTTTAGGTAACGCTAGCCGTGCTCCAAAGCCGGGTTCAATGCGAATTGTTGGAGGGGTGTAGGTTTGTGAGAAACCTATACACAATACTTATGAGATCGTTTGAACACACGCCGTCGGAAATGAGATGGGTGGTCACCCATCCCATTTCCACCCCGACCGAAATTTTGCAACCCTCCAACAATCCGCACTGAGCCTGCGTGTTGGAGTATGGCTTGTTCCACCGTATAGTGGAGGTGAGGCCTGTGCCCAACAGTGAGACATATATAGGCCGCTTTTCCCACTCAAATGTTAGTGGTAACTTGAGCTACCAATTCCAATGTCGTCTCAACTGTCACTGGTAGCTTTAGCTACCAGTCTTTGAGGCACTTGGGAGGCGACGAATTTTCCGTTCAGAATCGATTTTGCTGTTACTATTTCAATTGCCCTATCCTAAAAAAAATATTGATTATTTTTCTACAATTTGTCTATGACATTTTCATCGACCTGGCAACGACGGACTGTCTCTACGAGACAACAAAGTAAGAAAAATAATAAGCCAAAAGATCATCTCGAGGTTATGTTATGATAATAAGTTCATGCTATGAGTTGAAAATAATCCTGTAAATAGATAATTACATAATTCACACTGAAATATATTTCAAAATAATTATTAAACTGTGTTTTACACAGATGCTGTGAAAAAAGGTTACAGATTTGATTTTTAACTACTAAAAACATTCGTTCAGTGAAAGTGAAAGCCGAAAAGTGATTTTTTTCGGCATTTTTTAATTTCAACAAATTAAATTTAATTTGCCTGGAATAAAAATACGTTAGTCTATATGCAGTATAAACACTTATTTAATAAGCTTTTCGTCTGTGTATTTATCATTTTGCGACCCTAATCGGAAAATTAGCAAATAATTTTCGGAAAATTCGCATGAATTCGCAACTGAAAAAAACACGATGGCGAAAAAAAATACCTGCCTTTCTGAACGTTTACTTATCATAAGACCGAATTTTCTGTTCCTTAATCTCGTTTTCCCGAAAACGTTTGGTTTTTTTTCGTTCGGTATTTATTCATTTTCCTAAAATGACTTATGCCACTTTTATCAGTTGACCAAATATCAACTGATTTTTTTCGTTTGCCAGACTTTTCATTAGGCCACAAAACGTAATTAATGTGAGTAATGATTGGCCGAAATGACACTTGTCCGAAGTATTGTTTTCCAGGTCAATCATTAGACCACTGTTTTGATTGCCATATTTTTAGTTCATTAAAAAGTTACTGGTTTAATGCAAGCAGCATAAAAGCAGACCAGGATTTTTTGGATTTAAAACAAAATAAGAAATTGACAGCATGTGTGCGTAGGCAAACAGCGTGCAAGCATTCAATATGCAAGTTTAAGGAAAACACAAGAATTCTGTCATGACCCCAGCATTACGGGACTCCGGCGGTTCCTCAAGTGCTAATCGTCGCAGATGGCTTTCGCTCAGCACCACAGCTTCGGCTTGTTGGCTGGCTTCGCTGGCCAGCCTCAGCCGCAGCGCCTCGCTCATAGACACCTGTTCCTCAGACCTCCATGCTTACGCGCTTTTAAGTAACACTCTTGGGGTAGGGCAAAACAAGTACCACGTGGTGTCGGGGTTGGCTGAGTCGGACTCGCCCTGAAAGTGAAATTACTGAAAATTGACGTTAACGAGACTTCGAACGTTATCATGCAGTAGTTGTGGCCTAGTGGCATACTATAATCACTTTACCTAAATGTGGTTTAGGTAAAGTGATTATATGTCACTTATTCACACGAATAAGTGACGTTTTAATATCCGAGGGCAGTTAATTCTACAGACGGGTACTAAAAATATGGTTAATTGAAATAGTACATTGTTACCCTAGGGGTGAAAGTAACTTATCTAGCCCCGAGACTGGGTTTGGCGCCCGGAACGAAGTGAGGGCGCCAATAGTTCGAGGGACTAAATAAGTCTTTAACCCGAGGAAAACACTGTCCAGGCAGCATGGGTCCCTCTCATATAGAATGACGCAAGTTATGACCGGGCACGGGTGCTTTGGGTCATACTTGCACCGCATCCGCCGAGAGGGAGCCCCACTCTGCCACAAGTGCGGCGCTGTGGAGGACACGGCACACCACACACTGGCGGTGTGCCAAACGTGGGCCCCACAGCGCATGGCGCTAGCCACCAAAGTGGGCTAGGACCTCTCTCTGCCCAGCATTGTGCTTGCAATGCTGGCAGACAAAGAGGCCTGGCAAGCGTTCGCCACCTTCTGCGAGAAGGTGGTGACCGCCAAGGAAGCCGCGGAGCGGTTGCGGGATATTGATCCCGCGTCCAATAGGCTCCGCAGGGCGAGGAGGTGGGGAAGACCGCGGGCATCTGCTCGCCACGTCGCACCCCTCGGTGGAGGAGGCCAGCCGGCACGCGGTACGGGGGTACCGTTGCCGGCATTGCACAGGCCTCCACCACTGCTTGGTAGGGACGGCTCGACACCCTCGGCTGTCCCTACTGGCCCCCCTCTCGAAGGGGGGGTCGCTTCCGGCCCGCCGTGTAGGCGGGCACCGTCCGGGGGAACGCGTAAAAGGCACGTGCTTACACAAGGTATTCCCCCACCATGGACGATGAGAGGGAGTAGTAGGGTTTTTAGTCGGTAGAGCCACTGGGGTAGCCCATGAAGAGTCCAACATAACCCGTCCAACCCCCCGGTTGGCGGGTATGCGTAAGTGTATTTCCCCTATTCAAAAAAAAAAAAAGGTAAACACTGTTTTTTTCATTACAAATACAAGGAAAGTAAAAATAAGAACATGAATTAGCTACAGAAAAAATAGTTTTCCACTGCCGCTTTAACCTCTTTTCTTATAAAAGCAGGCGTTAAATTCATATCAGAATCAGATGAACTCATTTTATAGGTACAAATATCTGCTATACGTTTAATATTTAAACAAAGCCTTCAAATCAAAAAGATAAATGAAGATCGAATTGCCGCTTTCCCGCCTATTTTGTTTGTTTTTTTTCAAAATATATAAAATTAAATAAATAAATATTTTGCCCAAAGCTAAGTTGTTTTAAAGAAATTGTTGAATAGTAGATTATTAACCAAGGGGATAAAGCAGTGTCTTCTGTCGCGGGTGACGATTGAAATCGCGAGCGTAACGAAGGACTCGAGGTTAACTACCGAGCGCAGCGAGGGTGTTAAAAACATGAATCACGAGCGAAGCGAGGGATTTAATACGAGTCCTGAGTGTAGCGAGGGATTTAAGTTCACCCAAGACTAAGACAGCTTTATCACCGAGGAAAATACTCTACTTTCCGTACTATTTGCGAAAAAAATATTCATTAATATTTTTTTTTATTTTATCACATATAATACTGGCAGGTCACAAATAAAGAACTAAACCTTCTGATTCAAATTAGCGCTCGAAAACCTCGGTAAGTATACCAAATTTAAATCACATTCTCGCCCTAGGGGATGAATGAAATTCAGTACAATTTTCTTTCCCTGTTTTTAACAGATTAAAAATGACTATTGTTATGTTCTCTTTTTGCGGGCTAGAATGTCACTTTTTTGAGCAAGTGGTACGAAAACTAAATTATAATCAAGTTATATATCATATATCCTATTCTCTAATCAATACTTAACTTTAAGTTATTTCAATTTTACATCGTGGATGTATAGAAAGTGAGAACATGGTTTAATAGATGTAAAAAAGAACTAGTTTTTTTTTAAAATAATTTGACAGCTGTCAGTTGAAAGTGATTCTCCCTAGGGATGAAAAGTATTACTTTCAGCCCGCTTCTCAGGTCAGTGATGACCTACTTTCAGAGTATGAGTAATGAAAAATCAATTTGAGTTGAGTAAACTTGTAATCACAGCAGATACCTATATTCGAGAAAAATGATTCGAATATCTAGAGATATCGATGTCTGATCCCACAATATTATCTTTAGTTTTAGGTGAGAAAAAATTCGTTCTTTGTTGATAACGTTCATAAAAAATTACCTCTTAGTTAAGGAGGTGCAGTGATTTTGTTCTTGGAATTCCATAGTAGTGTAGGAAAAACATGTTTTTCTTAAATGTTCGTATGTTGTAAAAAAACTCATCTTATGGCAATTAATAGGCTATAATAAAAACGTTCAACCAACCAACAGTACTTACTTAATTATTTATTTATCATAACTTATCCTGAAAAAATCTTTATGTGTGGTCTCCTCAACCATAGCATTTCTTCGCACGAGTTAGATGATTATTTATAAGAAAACAGGACATTCTTTGAAACTGTTCAGTAAAGAAATAGGTGCTATAAAAAATTTACTAAAGGATAGACTAAAAAATTCACCTATTGAACTTCCAAACGCTGCATAAATTCTTTTATTTTCATGACAAGCGTTTCGATTGAGGGACCACACTTAAACGCTTCTAACTTTTGAATGTCTTTTTTTAGAAACTAGACCTTGCATTTACAACTGTTCAAGTACTTTTACTAAGTATCACTCGCATCGAAATTCTAAATTCCATTATTGTTCCTACTTTAAGTAAAGTTATGGTAATCAAACATAATCAGAATAATGTGAACCAACCAAACATTTTTTTTCTTTGAATTGTATAACTGGATGTGAACCTCAAAACTCCTTTTTTATAATGTTAACCAGTAGTCTTTTCTAAACAATGTTGTTAATTGCTTTTAATAATTTACCATTATTTTGTGCACTAACCATTTTCTTGAAATTGTATAACTGTATGTGTACTTAATAATAAATTGTAATTTACTAACGGATTATTGTACAGAACATATTGAAAAGAGTAACTGCTGAGTTTCTTGCCGGTTCTTCTCAGTACAGAAACAACTTTCCGACACCGGTGGTTGAGTCACATTATGTTTGTATACTGTGTATTTATTTATTATTTCTATTATAGTATTTAAGTCTATTATTAAGTGTATTTTTTTTTGTTTGATTAAGTTTTTGACGATTTGAAAGCACTTGTAACAGGTCTATTTAAATAAAGATATTTCTGATTCTGATTCTGATTCTGACGCTTCTAACTTTTGAATGTCTTTTTTTAGAAACTAGACCTTGCATTTACAACTGTTCAAGTACTTTTACTAAGTATCACTCGCATCGAAATTCTAAATTCCATTATTGTTCCTACTTTAAGTAAAGTTATGGTAATCAATTGAGGGACCACCTTTCGTAGCTAACTTCTTTTTATTCGGTGAACAGCAAGGGACGATATTTTAAAAATAAGTTGTAAAATTCTTTTACTTAGTGTGGACAATTAAAGCAGTGGAAAACTTCAACTAGATTATGAGATATGGGTAGCTGCTGGTCACGATTGAGGGCCCAGTTTTAACCGATTATAACTTTTGAGTGCCTACTTTTACAAATGAGTGATTGAATTTACAATTGCTTGAGAACTTTTACTAAGTATTGACGAATTCAAAAGCGCAAAATTACAATGTGGACCCTCAATGGGAACGCACACATTATTTTTTGTAATAATTTTAGGTTGAAAAGTTAACAGAAGCCCTTTTGTGCCGTGAAGACTCAAAACTCAGGGATATGTTATACGGACCCGCGCCTCCTACCGTAGCCTATAATGTAGAGGTATGCACTCTAATCAGACAATGTTTTATTAAATGAAACCATCTTAGAGCATAATAATTCAAATTATTTGTCGTATTGTTTACAGGTCCTGTATAGTATGGTGATGCCATCAACAGACTCGCGTCTGGACCGGTGCCGTAGTTTTCAGCTAGCTTGTGTGAAAAAGGCTCCTTTATTAGTGCAGTGTTTATCAGACAAGGAATTTCTACAGGGTGCTGCACCACATACTAGAAGGTATGGACTATAGATCTCATTCTGTGGAACATATCTTACCCTAATCGCTGCTTTACGGGAAGAAACTTAAAACACACTTAATTTTAATAATATTTGTTCACAGGGTCGGTTATTTAGCTTTAGTCAGATTGGCAAAACTGGCTCTGTATACACTAGGACATCTTTTCGAGATTCTCGCTCCAGATGGTTCAGACACTTCAGTCGACAAGGACTTTAGGTATGTTTCGTTCTTAAATCTTTTTTTTTTTCAACACACAGAGTGTACTCATGTAAATTTCTGCAATACCCTATTTCAGAATGGACGTAACAATTCTAAGGGAAGCACTACAAACCGTCCCCAACCACAACTGCGAACTATTAGTGAAGGCCATATCAGAGAAGCTGGCAAATGCACTCGGTCAACAGGTGAACCATGTGAATATCACTTTCTACTAACCATTTTCTCAATGATTCAAATGTTGCCACTAGGTGCTCAAAATAACCCGCTTTAGAAACTGCCTAATCGCTTTGCTTTAGTAATACAATTTTAACTTTGTACAATTACACAATTTATAACTGTGGGACCCAAAACAACAACAGTACAAGACAACAAAGGTATTTTAAGCAAACCAAAATTACAGGTAAATAATTTGGGGTCTATTGGTCCAGTTGTAAAAACAAAGTACCCAAACACCTTTTACACTGTAGGTACTTGATTAATTGATAGCATCAAAATGGGATTTTTTGTATGTCCTATCTGGATAATTATACTTCTTTATGATGAGTCTAAAGTGTACTCCAAACATCAGGTTGCTTTTAATGAAACAGCTGCAGGTCTGCCTGCCATGTGTTCACGTGTGTGAACTCAGGCTGACGATAACTTTTACTGTGAAGGTGGTGACCAGTAGCGAGGAAAGTGACTCAGTGTCGTCTCTGGTGTGGTGGCGCGTGCCCACGACGGCTACTGTGCGCGCTCTGTACGCGCTCGCGCACGCCGTCGCGCAGCCACCTGCTGCGTTGGCACACGGCGTCCACCCAATGGCCGCCGTGCACCCTGATGACGTCACGCGTAAGTAATCACATGCTGCCCCAACTATCTTAGTCTCTGCTTCATTCTATGCTATAGTTTTAAAAAATTAAATTTTAAATTTTAAAAAAGTATTTTCGTAACCAGAGGCCCTATTACAATCTCTTATAACCTGCCAGTTTCAGTCACAAGCTCAGTGTTTGAGCTGCAGATTTACCACCACAAGTCGTGTTTTGTGGGGTAAATAGTGTCAAAAAAAACCTGAATTTTTCTTCATTGCTGTAGTAACTTATTTTGCAAGTTTCAGTCAAATTTCAATGAATAAAAAGACTTAAACTGAGCTAAAACTGAGCTGTAAAAAGATTGTAAAAGGCCCTAGGTCCCTCAATTTGTAACCGTAATAGGTAGATTAGTATGAATACAAATGTTGTATTTCGTTGCAGTGGTCCGTGAATGCATGGAAGTGGTGACGATATGTATGGCACTGGGCGGAGGACATTTGGACTCCCTTCTTCATGAAACCTGGTGGCAAGATACTGCTTTGTATCTGATGATAGATTGTCCTTATCCACAAGTAAGTATAAAGCTAATTGTGTTTGTATACTCGCGTGATGGTGTGTAGTTACACCAAATACTCATTAGTCACTTTTTTAGGATATACAGGGTGGCCCAGCGACAGTGGTCCAAAAATTTTTTTTAAGTAGAGGGCATCATAACAAGTCATTTAAAAAAAACATTAGTTCCGCGAAAATCAATACTTTAGAAGTTATGATTTTTTCAAGTTTCTTTTGAAATTTCTCAACTCCAATCACTTAATTCACTCTTGTTTGGAAACTATCGCACTGATTCAGTTCAAATTTGGTATAGATGTACAATAGTAATGTAGCAACCATGTTATGTACGAATTTTGAGTTTATTCTAAGACAATTTGTTTTTTTTTTAAGTTTCGTCAATAATTTTTCGCCATTTCAAAAACTAATAAAATTTTCAAAAAATCACCGCTGCTATGTTTGTGCACTTGATGATTTGTTTATGATCTTAAAAACTGTCCATAAGTATGATAATAGTCTATGCAAAAACTTGAAGTGATGCAACCAAAAGAACACTTTCAAAATTAACATCATGTACGGTAAGTCGTTATAACTCAGAATGGGTCAATTCTGCACTGACCCTAATTAAAAAAAAAAAGTAGCCAAAATAATTTTCTCAGATAAGGGGCAACATAGCAAATCATTTAAAAAACATTCGATAATCGAAAACCAATAGTTTAGAAGTTATTATTTTTTTAATTTTGGACCTAAGTGGTTGAACTTCAGGGACATAAATCACTTGCGTTTGTATACTATCCGACTGCCGAACTTCAAAATTAATAAGAATAAAAGAGAGTGAAAAAGGATTTATCTCATTTATTAATTACAATACAATGAGTGATACAAAAGCCGGACTTAATGCTGTTAAGGCATTATCTACCAGTCAACATAAAATAAAGCAAAGCCAATTAAAGTATGGGATTAACTATTAAGTCATCCCAAATTTGAAGTTCCTTAGTCGGATAGTTCACAAACAAAAGTGATCTATGTCTCTGAAGTTCAACCACTTGAGCCCAAAATTTAAAAAATGATAACTTCTAAACTATTGATTTTCGAGTATCTAATGTTTTTTTAAATGAGTTGCTATGATGCCCTCTATCCGAAAAAAAATATTTTGGCATTTTTTTTTTTAAATTAGCGTCAGTACAGAAATGACCCATTCTGAGTTATAACGACTTACCGTACATGATGTTAATTTTGAAAGTGTTCTTTTGGTTGCATCACTTCAAGTTTTTGCATAGACTATTATCATACTTATGGACAGTTTTTAAGATCATAAACAAATCATCAAGTGCACATACATAGCAGCGGTGATTTTTTTAAAATTGTATCAGTTTTTGAAATGGCGAAAAATTATTGACGAAACTTAAAAAAAAAACAAATTGTCTTAGAATAAACTCAAAATTCGTACATAAAATGGTTGCTACATTACTATTGTACATCTATACCAAATTTGAACTGAATCAGTGCGATAGTTTCCAAACAAGAGTGAATTAAGTGATTGGAGTTGAGAAATTTCAAAAGAAACTTGAAAAAATCATAACTTCTAAAGTATTGATTTTCGCGGAACTAATGTTTTTTTTAAATGACTTGTTATGATGCCTTCTACCTAAAAAAAATTTTTGGACCACTGTCGCTGGGCCACCCTGTATTTAAAAAATCTTTGCCCAGAAATACTTGTGCACAAATCTTTTCGACGTTACGTGGTTCTAAAATCAGACGAAGCCCAATTAGACGAAGTGGCGACGCAAGTGATGAGCTGGCAAATAGTAGATTATGCCACAAGGGCTTAAAGAAGTGTATTATGTCCCGGGCGTCATATTCAGGATCCTCGTATTCAGGATTCTAACTTTAACTCCCTCGCTCCGCTCGGGAGTTAACCGTAGAATCCCTCATACTCGGGGTTCAAGACCGCCCAAGACAAATACACTTTTAAGCCCGCGATGCATACTCTACTTTTTATACTTTTTGCGAGGCAATCGAAATTAATGGCTGAAAAAAATAAGTGCTTAAGTATTTATTTCAAGTTAAAATAGGTAGGTAATTAAATATGAGAAATTAGTATTTATCAAAAATTAAAAGTGATGTTAGAAACATAAGACAGTTGTGCGAAGACATTGGAAAGATGAATTACAATCTTTGCTACGTTCATTTTATCAGCACAGGACTCAGGAGCTATTTGAGCCTTTGGCGCCTTTTTTCTTTCTTTGGCATCTATTTTGTTAGTGGCCAGTACAATATTCGAACTCAGGATAAAATCTCATTGCACCTAAACATTTTTGAGTACACGGGGTTGCATTCCAAATTCAAATCACTTTAATCCCTAGGGAAATAATGAAATTCAGTACAACATTATGTCCCGGCTAGACCGTAGGGCTATAATGACCTGCTTTAGGACAGGTTAACATGACACATAATGTCCCATTGACGAGCAGGTATTATAAAAAGTCTTTTACAGGATGTCTTAGCCATGCAGCCCCTTAGCTGATTTGGAATTTCTGATATGAAAATGGAAAAAGGTTTTAATTGTGTTTTCCCTCAGAGTTTTTCTTAAATCATAAATGGCACTATCTTGAAAGGCTGATCATACCTGCTCTACACTGTATTATGTATTACTAGCGGCCGCCCGCGACTTCGTCCGCGTGGACTTAGGTTAAAAAAAATGCTTTATAAATTGTAGCCAATGTGCTATTCAGATCCAAAGCTATATAGGTAATTGTAAAGTTTCATTAAAATCAATCCATTAGTTTTTACGTGAAAGAGCAACGCGGCACATCCACACTTACAAACTTACGCATTTGTAATATTAGTAGGATTATTTAATAGAATTTGTGTTTGGTAGGTGCGCGTATCGTGCGGCGAGCAGTTGCTGGCGATGTGCGCGTGGGGCGACGGCAGCTGCGCGCGCGCCGGGCTGGCGGCGCTGGGCGGCGCGGCGTGCGGCGCGGGCGCGGCGGGGCGGCGGCTGGGCCGGCACGCGGCGCACGCGCACCAGTTCCTGCAGCTGCTGTGCCGCCTCGTCGCGCTCGCCGGGCCCACCGAGCGCACACACACCGAGCTCGCCATAGAGGTACAGTTGTAGCGGCTGCGGCGCGGGCGCGGCGGGGCGGCGGCTGGGCCGGCACGCGGCGCACGCGCACCAGTTCCTGCAGCTGCTGTGCCGCCTCGTCGCGCTCGCCGGGCCCACCGAGCGCACACACACCGAGCTCGCCATAGAGGTACAGTTGTAGCGGCTGCGGCGCGGGCGCGGCGGGGCGGCGGCTGGGCCGGCACGCGGCGCACGCGCACCAGTTCCTGCAGCTGCTGTGCCGCCTCGTCGCGCTCGCCGGGCCCACCGAGCGCACACACACCGAGCTCGCCATAGAGGTACAGTTGTAGCGGCTGCGGCGCGGGCGCGGCGGGGCGGCGGCTGGGCCGGCACGCGGCGCACGCGCACCAGTTCCTGCAGCTGCTGTGCCGCCTCGTCGCGCTCGCCGGGCCCACCGAGCGCACACACACCGAGCTCGCCATAGAGGTACAGTTGTAGCGGCTGCGGCGCGGGCGCGGCGGGGCGGCGGCTGGGCCGGCACGCGGCGCACGCGCACCAGTTCCTGCAGCTGCTGTGCCGCCTCGTCGCGCTCGCCGGGCCCACCGAGCGCACACACACCGAGCTCGCCATAGAGGTACAGTTGTAGCGGCTGCGGCGCGGGCGCGGCGGGGCGGCGGCTGGGCCGGCACGCGGCGCACGCGCACCAGTTCCTGCAGCTGCTGTGCCGCCTCGTCGCGCTCGCCGGGCCCACCGAGCGCACACACACCGAGCTCGCCATAGAGGTACAGTTGTAGCGGCTGCGGCGCGGGCGCGGCGGGGCGGCGGCTGGGCCGGCACGCGGCGCATGCGCACCAGTTCCTGCAGCTGCTGTGCCGCCTCGTCGCGCTCGCCGGGCCCACCGAGCGCACACACACCGAGCTCGCCATAGAGGTACATTTGCAGCACATTGGCTAAAACGCCGACGGAATTTGAGGAAACAGAAGAGAACATTAATACATAGCGAAAAGTTTCGTGAGAAACGACGAGTACGAGTCGTTATAAGATAAGGTAAAATATACTTTACTTCGCCCTGTGGTTTGGGGCGTTAGAATCCTGCCACGGTTCTCCCGCCTGTCTTAAGAGGCGACTAAAGGGGGGCCTTCGGGGTCACTGGGAGTGCATACGGCGGGGGCTATGCGCCTCTATTCCAAGTAGCCCCGAGAAAGGGCGGCGGTGTAAGAGTGGCCTCACACCGCCGTACACACCGTCGGGTGTAGAGGGGAGGTATAACTCCCCTCGAGCTGGGCTGGCTATGTTAGCAAATCGCGTCGGGGGTCCAACGGCACCGAGTTCTTGACCAGAGATCACGGGCACCTCTGGATACGCTCTGAAGCAGGTCACCGGAGAGTTTAGTGAGTAGTGCCTGCCACCTCACGATAGATAGACGAACCTCACACACCACCGCACTTACCCCGAAGGGCGGGTAAGTCCGTAAAAAAAAAGGTATAATTTATTGTACAAAGAAAACAATAACACAATTTTATTATTGTTTTAGCATTTTCCATGCAGTATGAAAACCAGAAAAAGACATTTGGTCATGTTGGCATCAGGCAGGACTCGACTTCCATAATTGGAAGTGCAGTCGCCCGGCTTGCGAAAGATGCGGGTTCGAATAACACAATGTTCACAAAAAATTGTAGAGTACAATATAGGCGACCTTATCGCTAAAAGCGATCTCTTCAGGCAATTGACTCACCTCACTTCTCTCTATGTGTCACAACGCGGCTACAATGATGATTTATGATCGATAGTGTGAGACGCGAGGGTCACTGAACTGTAAATTGTCTGCATTGGCTATGGCGCTAGTGAAAAAGCCCGACGTCCAGCAGTGGGCTGTACTGCGATAATGGTGCTACACAATATGTACTTAGTTTAATTTGGTTTTTTTTCTCATCACCAGGTGGCATGGCTTCGAACCATTCGCGCTAATCCCGAGAAGCTGGATGACACGCTTCTGGAGGGCCACCTCAACCTCACCAAAGAACTGTTCACACACGTGCCTGCTCAAGTCAAGTACCAGTATGGCGCACATCCGGACCATAAAGACTCTGGCCTAATAAAAGTAAGTCGTCGTTCTGTTTATGGGTTTAGTTTACTTTACATTACTGACGGATGATCAGATTCATCTCAGTTGCTACTACTTAATATTTTCACTGTTTTTACTTTGGCTCCAATGTTTTTTTACTTCTTTGAAAAATGGCACCCAAAAATCATAACTTTCGAACACCCGAGCAAAGCATTGACAGTTTGAGACGTTACTGCGCAACATGTATCTGTCTCGTTTACGCTCTAGTAAATAATCATACTATTTCGTTCACACGGTCAAATTATAGGTACATACGCTAGGAGTTAAATGTTTGACTTCGCATCAGTACTATACCTATACACCACTACTTTTTAAGTATATCTAAAAATTTAATGGGCTTATCACTACCCGTTACTGAAACTAAGAGTGCAGAAATAATTTTAAAAATGTCATAGGTTTTCAAGATATTGAGGTTTGTTTAAATCCTAAAATTGCACGCAAATCATGGCCTAGTAGAATCAGTGTTCATTCATGTTCGGTCAACCCACGAGAGCAAGCAGAAAGAGGGATAGCTCCTCTCTCTCTCTTTCTCGCTTGCTCCCGCCGCGCCTGCCGCCTATCTACATTACAGCTGTTATTTTTGATAACAATAACGTAAAACGGGAATATTACAAATAACGAGTAATTATTCACGAAACGTCTAAAAATTTCGGGACCACAACAGGTAAAAGTAACTTTGGTGTAGGCATTTAACAGCTGATTTCCAAACTTACATGCATTTTATTTATCCTTCAAAATGGCAGCTTTCATTTCATTACTCGTATCAACACAGTGACGCGTACGTTTCATTAAATTGTTTTCCAGTGAAAGAAGCGATGTTTCAAAACACTAACTTTACATTTTAATCACACCCGATTATTCTCACTGCACAAAAACACCTTTAGCGTAAGTTCAGGCGAGTGTGCAGGCCAGGCTATAACAGGACCCACCACTGCACGTCTAATTCCTGAAGAATCTACCTGGATCGTTGTAACACATAACTTTTTTAAATACGGTGGTTATTCCACCTTCACTGAAACGTAGATGAGCATTTACTATTGTAGGTACTGTTGTTTTATTGTAACCTAAAGCGGCTCGCTTGTTCTCACCACATTAAAAGAACACAGGTACGACGTCATTCACATAACTCAAAACTGGTAACTAGGTATTCGACAATAGCCTGAAATCGCAAAATAAACGCACGCACGCGGTTCGCTTGCAATTTGGCACTGTTGTTATTATTTTTCGGTGCGGTGCGTGCCGACCCGGCCGGTCGCGCGAGAGTGGGAGCGCTCCCACTCCCGCGCGGCGCCTCTTTGGGGTGAACGTCCTAGGTAGGTACTTCCCCGCGCCACAAGACACGCGCATGCGCGATCCATTTCATTAAGGTTTTACGTGGCTTAGAGCGAGCGAGTTTACACACGCGTGCGCATCTTTGTGTGTGTGACTCTGTTCTGGATATAACCAATAATTACTATTTTTGATGGATAATTTTTGGATTTTGATTTTTGAATTTTTAACAGCAGAAATATGTTCAGTAACGTGTATAGAAAGCCCTATTTTTTTTTTAGATGTACTTAAAAAGTAACCGTGTATAACCTATCTACCTCTTTAGTATAATATCATTGCTCACAGTACATATTAATTGGGAAATCAACGGCGTTACAGACATGTGAAACACAGTACTATCTTACTACAACTTAATTCCGTCCTTTGTACATAACACGTACTATTCCACCCCAGGAAGTAACAACGGAGTTCCTCTGGCCGTACTCGTGGGCGTGGTGCCGCATGGGCACCGGCGTGGACGGCGAGGAGGAGAGCGCCGACGAGCCATCCGCGCCGCTCTGCCGCACGCCCGGCGCCGCCGCCGCCGCCGCCGACCTGCTGCTGGCGCTCGTGCACGGCTGCGTGCCCAACATGGCCGCGCTCAAGCACCTGCTCGACCAGATGTTCTACAGCGGTCAGTGCACTCTCACTCGTGTCTAGACGCACACTGCCGCACGCCCGGCGCCGCCGCCGCCGCCGCCGACCTGCTGCTGGCGCTCGTGCACGGCTGCGTGCCCAACATGGCCGCGCTCAAGCACCTGCTCGACCAGATGTTCTACAGCGGTCAGTGCACTCTCACTCGTGTCTAGACGCACACTGCCGCACGCCCGGCGCCGCCGCCGCCGCCGCCGACCTGCTGCTGGCCCTCGTGCACGGCTGCGTGCCCAACATGGCCGCGCTCAAGCACCTGCTCGACCAGATGTTCTACAGCGGTCAGTGCACTCCCACTCGTGTCTAGACGCACACTGCCGCACGCCCGGCGCCGCCGCCGCCGCCGCCGACCTGCTGCTGGCGCTCGTGCACGGCTGCGTGCCCAACATGGCCGCGCTCAAGCACCTGCTCGACCAGATGTTCTACAGCGGTCAGTGCACTCTCACTCGTGTCTAGACGCACACTGCCGCACGCCCGGCGCCGCCGCCGCCGCCGCCGACCTGCTGCTGGCCCTCGTGCACGGCTGCGTGCCCAACATGGCCGCGCTCAAGCACCTGCTCGACCAGATGTTCTACAGCGGTCAGTGCACTCTCACTCGTGTCTAGACGCACACTGCCGCACGCCCGGCGCCGCCGCCGCCGCCGCCGACCTGCTGCTGGCCCTCGTGCACGGCTGCGTGCCCAACATGGCCGCGCTCAAGCACCTGCTCGACCAGATGTTCTACAGCGGTCAGTGCACTCCCACTCGTGTCTAGACGCACACTGGCGCCGCCCGAGTGTGTGCCGCACGCCCCACCGACCTGCTGCTGGCCCTCGTGCACGGCTGCGTGCCCAACATGGCCGCGCTCAAGCACCTGCTCGACCAGATGTTCTACAGCGGTCAGTGCACTCCCACTCGTGTCTAGACGCACACTGCCGCACGCCCGGCGCCGCCGCCGCCGCCGCCGACCTGCTGCTGGCCCTCGTGCACGGCTGCGTGCCCAACATGGCCGCGCTCAAGCACCTGCTCGACCAGATGTTCTACAGCGGTCAGTGCACTCCCACTCGTGTCTAGACGCACACTGCCGCACGCCCGGCGCCGCCGCCGCCGCCGCCGACCTGCTGCGGTGTTACTTGCTATCATAATAGGCATGACGACAGTATCAAATAATCAACGATTTGAATATCTTAGGGGAAAATACATATTAAGAGGATTTAAAAGACACATTTAGTTTTATTTTAAAATCTGAGATTAATCAGATTTTCGATAAAGTAAAAGGATAAAATACTGCAATTCGCCATTTTGACTCAAACGTCAATCACGCACTATGACGTCAGTCCTATGGAAATCGGCAAATGTCACTGTCATATTAAATACAGTGAGTTTGACAGACACGTGATATTTACATAGGAGTTACGTCACACGGACGCCATGACACCTGCGAGCTTTTTCGAGCGCTGTTGATAAAATACTAGAAGAATGTCCTCAAACATTGTTAAACTGACCTTTGAAACCGAAATAAAGTTTTTTTAGTATACAATACATGTGTACCTTTATCACGAAAGAAGAATTCAAAATTGTTCGTCATGCCTATTATATTAGTAGATGATAAGATTTGTGCTGATTAGGGGAATTGTATGCTTGTTAAGGGTTAGCTTCGCTGCATTCAGATCGTAACGCGCGTGGTTAGTAGCAACAGCAAGCTGCCAACGCTGCTGAGCCGCACACCGGAAATGCCAATAGTGAATTGATTCTTGGATAGGGAAATGGTATTTTTTTATATTTATTATTTTTAAGATATGACCTATCCCTACCCTCAATTCCAAATATTTAAGTCCTTAAGGCAAAAAGACTGCATCGTAATTAATTTTATAAATTATAAATTTATTCCCGTTTAGACAAAAGCATGCCGCTATCGGAGTGGGACTACATGCCGTGCGTGGGCCCGCGGCCGCCGGCGGGGCTGGTGGGGCTGAAGAACGCCGGCGCCACATGCTACATGAACTCCGTGCTGCAGCAGCTGTACTGCGTGCGCGCTGTAAGGGACGCGCTGCTCACTGTGCAAGGTCAGCTGATAGAGCCCTCGTTTCTGCTATTCGGTGGTGGTTATCCCGCCTTCTGTCGGCGCCAGGGCCTTGTCTTTTAGGGTGGTTACACACATAAGAGGGGTGGCATTTATCGGTACGGTTGCTACGGCAAACCCGAAGCAATCACAAGGCAATTTTCACCGCCCGCCTGTGCCGATCAATGCCGGCCCGCTTATGTGTGTAACTACCCTTACTCAACAGCACTCACCTTGTGAAGGTTAGGTTGGCTTGGAGCTCTGAGGTCATATTTGCGCTTACTTATCTACACTTAGCCTATGAAAACATTGATTCGCGCTATATTCTACAGCTTACTTTGACTTCACTGTCTCCATAATATACAAAAGGACTTACTTTACAAGACCAAATACCTCAATGTGTTAGTTCATTGGAATAATACAACCGTACATGGAGTTTGACTAGCCTTTAGTCATTCTGTTCACTGTTCTGTGTCATTAGTCAGTCATTACTGTGCACAAAGAATTTTAAACAGTTGTATTTAATTTTGACCAGGAGCTGCTACTGATCCCAATGAAGATTTCTCTGGGGAAAGTCATCTTCACACCATCGTCGAAAATAACACAGAAGTTCGTATTCTTACAAATTATTCTGTTTTCTTTTCTGTTGATGTATTTTCAATTAATAAGAACAAATATTTCAGGGCAACAGTGACTACAACATAACAATCTTGAAGCAAGTTCAAGCCATTTTTGCACACTTACACTACAGTAAACTTCAGTATTACGTTCCTAGAGGATTATGGGCGCATTTTAAGTAAGCACTTCCTTTATTATTCGATTAAACTTATCCTTATCACATCAACTTTTACAGAACATACATATTTTTTTGTTTTGGTGGAAGCATAGCATCTATAAGAAATTCATTTTCAGATTACAAGGCGAACCGGTGAATTTGCGCGAGCAGCAAGATGCAGTAGAGTTTTTTATGTCACTTGTAGAATCTTTGGACGAGGCTTTAAAGTCTTTGGGCCAAGAGCAGCTAATGGCCAAAACTATGGGCGGCACATATTCTGACCAAAAAATCTGCAAAGGTTGTCCTCACAGGTAAATTGATTTTCAATGCTATTCGTAATTAAATTTAAACTGACTTGACTTTTCGAACGACTTTCTTAACAAACATGTAATAACATTTTAGGTATTGCAAAGAAGAACCCTTTAGTGTAGTATCATTGGACATCCGAAACATGTCTCGTCTGCAAGAATCTTTAGAGGCTTATGTGAGAGGAGAACTTTTGGAAGGCGCCGATGCTTACCACTGTGATAAGTGTAACAAAAAGGTAACCAGAAACTGAATATAACTGATTCAGTTCTATTATTTTGAAGAATTATTTTGAATTATTTTGAGAATATTGAATCAACTCTCATAACCAAAACTTCATTTCTAGGTCGTGACAGTGAAACGATTATGTCTGAACAAGCTACCTCCAGTATTAGTTATACAGTTAAAAAGGTTCGAGTATGATTTTGAAAAAGTGTGTGCAATAAAATTTAACGACTACTTCGAGTTCCCACGGGAGCTGGATGTGGAACCATATACAGGTATATAGATTGCATTGCTTCCAAACTATAGAAATCTCACTTGTTTACCTACTCGACATTATAGTACTTATTTTGATATTCGATCTGTAGAGCTATTGTCTAACATCAATGATCACTGGTTTCTGCGTTAATAGCGGTGTGAGGTTTGATGTCAATCGCGAAATTGGTGGTCTGATTGGTTCGATTTCTTCTGGTGGAAAACCAAAAATTAAGCAGGAACTCTGTGAAAAAGGTCGTTGAAAAGCGAAATACATTTGAACCTAGAATGCGCGTCGACGAAGCCGCTCACGAGGACGATGCATGTAAAAAACCTCACTAGAACCTAAAGCCCGCTGTACACATTGGTTGGGCCAATGTGTTCCAACTACCAACACCACCAATATGTTCCCAAGTGGCCCTCTACACCAATGTTGGCCCAATGTGTACTACGGGTTTACGTAAGGCGGATGATCAAAGAGATGGTTGTACTTGCAGCGTGGGGCCTCGCGCGGGCCTCGGGGGACGCGTCGCTGTGGGAGGGCGGGGAGGGGGGCGAGGAGCGCACGCCGGAGACGCACTACCAGCTCAGCGGCATCGTCGTGCACTCGGGGCAGGCCTCGGGGGGACATTACTACTCCTATGTCCTACTCAGGTACTTATTTAACATCAATAGTGTGTCATATTTATTTTTTCTGTCCTTAAATGAATCGTTTTTCCACAATAAACTACTTTTATAATACTCCACGCTCATATGACATAAACGTTTAAAATTACAATATCAGCATCAACAAATAAAGCATTGAAAGTCAAGTCCGGAACAAGTGTCAACTTTCCTTTAAATCGAGAAAATAAAAATGAATGTGAACAGGGACAATGGGAGCGCAACCGGGCGTTGGGTGAAGTTGGACGACGGCGATGTGTCCGAATGCACCATGCACGACGACGAGGAAATGAAGGCGCAATGCTTCGGCGGCGAGTACATGGGCGAGGTGAGACCGTTGTTCTGCAGCCATTTGCCTTGTAAAAAATAATAATACTGTAAATATTGTCAGTCTTGTTTATACTACATAACGTGTTCGATTATTTTTGTGACTACTAGACAAAACTTAGTTGGTATAGCTCCTTGAAATATGTAACAGTTGTATATTCCCGTATTTTTTACTTGTGAAGTGGTAATTTCTAATAATGATCTAGGTGTTCGATCCGATGTTAAAGAGGGTATTGTACAAGCGCCAAAAAAGATGGTGGAATGCCTACATGCTGTTTTACACGAGGAAAGATACCATAGAAACGTCTAGTCTTGAACAGTCGATGAGGAACTTGACGCTCAAGTAAGCATTTAACATAATAATGGTTGAAATAAATAGTTTGAAAATATTTTGACTTTAATTACCAATATTTTTTTAGGGAAAGTGCCATACCTAGACCGATCTGGCTGTCAGTTCGTCGCGGCAACATAGCTTTTTCTCACAATCAAGATCAGTTTAGTCTTGAGCATTTCAATTTTATGAAGAAACTCTGTTGTATGCGATTGCAAGTCCTTCCTGGTTCTCAGAGCGCTGTTTGGGTGAGTTGGTGTTTGCACATTTTTACCAGTTACGATACCTACTGTGTATAAGATCTCGAAAAACTAATAAGCAATGCATATTTCAGAGTCAAGAACACGAAGATATGTCAATACTGGCTGTGCAATTAGCTACTAAATTCCTTTTCCAAGTAGGATTCCATACAAAGAAAACTCTACGAGGTCCTGCAGCTGACTGGTAATATTTGTTGCGTGTCGTAGCTATTAATGAATCTCTTTCATTGGTAACTGGTCTAATGTTCGTCTTTCTTTCAGGCATGATATTTTGTGCCAACATCTAAGGTGCTCTCAGGCTGTGAGGACGTGGTTTGCATCTGATCTCTTCAAACATCCACACAGGTACATTTTACGTATTTTTAATGTAACATACTTTTTGTTTCTGATAACTTGCTCTCTTAATTAGTTTTCACATTGTTCCAGATTGTGTGACTATTTATTGTCATGTCCCTCTGCTGAAGTTCGAGTAGTTTTTATGAAGATCATCGTTTTCTTAGCGCACTTTTCCGTGAAAGATCCGCCAGGTCAGTGCATTGTGTATCACTATTAATTTTCAAGAACGTAGCAGACAGTTGTAGCATGTCGATGTCCCTTTATAAATGCTTATGTTTGTATATTTCGATCGGAAAATTATGAAGGTGAATACTTTTTTAATAGAATTAGTAGGGCCTAAAACAAGTCACTACTACTACTAGTACCTACTATCTACTGTCTACTACTATCTTGCTACTAGGAACCAGTAAACTCTCTCAGAGCTAGACCGGGTTTTTTTATTGCACATAAAACTATAAGAAATAAAAATATGGGGGACTGCATAATAGTCATAGTACTTAGTAGTCCACCGCAAGTTTTAACAGATTGTACAACCGTGTATGTAAATTGTTAAGTAAATTGTCCTAGAGACCATTGCAGTACCCGCAAAGGGTCACTAAGTTAAAAGCGCTTAAATTGTTTACAACACCATGTATCCACTTGCGCAGTAAAGTTCTGAAGTTTGAAGTTATATTGTATGTGTTGTGTGCAGTAAGCTGCGGCTACGGGTCGTGGATGAGCCGCGACGAGGCGCAGTCGCTGTCGGACCAGGTCCTGTGCAGCGCGCGCGCGCTCGCCGACCCGCCCTACGCCGACGCGCACGCCGTCAGACACCTGCCGCTGCTGTTCAACCTGTTCCACACGTACGCCATGCTCGGACTCAACGAGAGGCATCAGCTGCTTAGGGTGAGTAGCGCCGACAACTATAGATTAGGGAAATGAGAGTTGAATATTTGATGGCTCATTAATTAAAATTGTCCACAGATGAGTTTTAAGTTCGAAAGCATTAATTGAAAACGCTGTGGGTCGGCTGACACGTAGATTGTTGTGTTTTTAAATGGTGCAGCAGTATTATTGACCTTTATTGATAAATTATATTATGCTCTCACTTTGAACCAGAACTTGAAATACGTGCTGCACACTAAACCATGTTTTGTATTTTGTATCTTTGTTGTTCCAGTTAAAAATATTGGATATCGTATTGAACGTATGCATGGATGACGCCTCGTCATCTCTCGTGAAGTACCAATATCCAGAATCTGCTAAAATACATCAGGTATGTATGAATTTCCTTACACAGTTATACATTAAAATAATTATAAACAATCCACTGGAAATTTCATTAGTTGAATAATAGCAACGTTTTCCCCCCGAAGGGAAGAAAACGTATATTTAGGTTTCAGCCGAAGCTTGATCCACCTGTGAGATTACCCCTTAGAATTTCACGTATTTGCAGTGTATTCCTTCCCTTATTGCCTATGGTTTCACCCGTCTTCCGGTACTGGCGCTAGTGAGTCGCTCCTGTCATCGCCGGTCAGCCATTTTGTCAGTACTCTTACACTTTCGCCGACAAGATCGGCAAGTTTTGGTGGATCAAGCTTCGGCTGAAACCTAAATATACGTTTTCTTCCCTTCGGGGGGAAAACGTTGCTATTTAGGTGTTCGAGCCTTCGCTTGATCCACCTGTGAGATGTGTTCATATTCTGTCGGCGATGACAAGGCGTACTGTGTAGCTGTACCTAGGTAAAGGAGAGGCATAAGGAAACATAATTGAACAGGAGATATTTTTATTTGGTATAATCAGCTTTGTTTGTTTCGAATCAGTCTTTAACAGTCTTAACTTAATAATTTACGACTAAGAACTAAATAATTGAATAGGAACTATAATGGCACGAAGGTGTGACTGAGACTACTACTACTGTCTTTAACACTATCCATGTTTATTTCTTTAAAATAAAATTTTAAAAAAGTATATTTGCTTCGCCAGTTTCCTCTTTTCATTACCTCATCTATGCTAAGGTTTTGGTTACACCAATTATTAGAGTTAACAGCTGCTCTAAAGCTACCCGGAGAGTCATTAATTTGGGCATCCCTGAGCAGAGTCCGAATCCATCCTGCAATGACGGAGCGAGATGCGCTCTTGACACTTCCTCTGGTTGTAATAAATAAACTCGAGAGCATCTCTTTAGATGCTCGCCTTTTTTGAGTAATTAAAATTAATTTTCTTATCCATAATACTAAGTTTAATCTTTCATCATCATTCGCTACGAATTTCCATCCTGATTGACGGAAAGTAGTTGAATCTGTCTTAGACCCGAATTTAGGCCACAAGACAAGGTAATTCTGATGAAGCTCCAAAGAGTCTGGGCTCATGTCTAACAAAGTTAGGTCATGTATCCTCCGTCCTGATGATAGCAGAAGAAGAGCAGCGACATGGCGAGATGTCTGAAATATGCTATCATTATCAATGTTATAGGACTTTAAATAATCTATCAGTTGCCCAACGTCCCATGTTTGAGGTTTCTTTGGTGGAGGTTGTGTTTTAAGAATTGCTCTAAGCGTTTGTTTCACTAACGGATGACTACTTAAGGTTTCCGACTTTTCTGGGTTTGAAAACGTGGTAACCACAGATTTGTGAAGTGCAACTGTCCTGGGCGCTAACTTGATCTCTTCGTGAAGAAAGCACAAATATTTGGCGATGTCTTCTGGTTTCTAGTTATCAATAGCGATGGTTTTATCAATTGCCCACCGCCGCCATCGTGTCCACGCGGGTTCGTATGATTCTAACAAGTTTTTACTTTCAGCGGGCCAATTATTTACAAGATGATTCCAGCCCGTATCCTCCAGACCTGCAAAAGTAGATCGTTCACACGTGGAGGTGGCTTCGCCGTTCTCAGATCTATCAAGTGGCGGTGTAGGTTGGGAATTGTCAACGGTGGTTCCAACGCCCTTTGTTTTAGTTCTGCGATCCAAAAGGTTCTCTCCCATTTCGGGGATACTAAGAGATATGTTCCGGAGCTCTTTGCGAGATGACGCAGTACTCGTGGTACTAGCGCTGGAGGAGGAAATAACCACCCCAGGTCGAAATTCCAAGGCCTGCTGAAAGCATCGACGAAGACGCAATCCGGATCCCGAGTATCTTCGCTTACATAAGCATGTACAACGGCAGAACGAGCGCTTGCAAATATATCTATTAATAAAGTGCCCCATTTCTCGAATATCCACCTTAAGATTTCTTTGCTTAAGGTCCACTCCGGTACTTCTAACGATCTTGACAGACTGTCCGCTGCGAGATTGTATCTTCCGGGTATGTAACGAGCTATGAGGTTTATCTTGTGTTGTTTTGCGAGGCTGAAGATTTGCGTTGTCGTTTGAAGTAATATTCGTGATTTCGTCCCTCCTTGTTTTGTTATGTAGGCCACAACTGATTTGTTGTCTGTTTGAATCATCACTGTTTGGTTTTTTAAATTCGAGGCACATGCTCTCAGAACCTCTAGAACAGCCCACAACTCCTTTTGGTTGCTGTGCCATCGGCTTTGCTCGTTGGTCCATAGCCCGTCGAGTTGTATGTTGTTTGCAGTGGCTCCCCAGCCTTTTGCTGCGGCGTCGGTTGTTATAAAGCTTGTGGGCCCTTCCGTGTGAATTGGTGAAGGCTGCGTGATGTTCTGAAGCCACCATCGTAGCTTCTGTCTTACAATGTCTGGTAGAGGGAATGTTTTGTGACGGTTTGCCATTGGCAGTTCTTTCGCTGCGACTTGCATATCCCTGCAGTGAAGTCGCCCAAGCGGGACTGTAAAGGCTGCAAAGTTGATGTTCCCTAGAAGAACTTTTGCTTCCCACCATGTCCATCGGTTGTTTTTCAAAGTGCGTTTTATTAGGTTGTTGAGTTTATGGATCTTTAACTCTGGGAGATATTTGATGTTCGACTTGGTATCCCACATTATTCCCAAATACTCGATTGTCCTTGTTGGCGTAAGTACTGATTTTTGAATGTTGACACACCAACCCATGTTTCGAAGTTGGTTCATAACGAGTTGGCCTTGCTGTAGAAGGATGTGGTAATCTGAGTGCACTATTAAGAAGTCGTCCAGGTACACTATAATTCGAATACCACGTTCTCTGAAAAAATTTGCCACCCAGTTAGTTATTTTAGCAAATATGTAAGGTGCTGTTGCCAATCCAAAAGGAAGGCAAGTCATCTGATAAATTGAATCTCCATGCACTAGTGATAGGAATCTACGATGTGTTTTTACGATGGGAATATGAAAATATGCTTGCGACAAATCTAGCTTCACCATATAATCAGAGTCATTGAGACAAAGGGGTATTTTAAAGTGGTTTAGTAACCGAAACTTAGGTGGATTAAGAAACTTATTTAAAAGTTTAAGGTTGAAAATCGGTCGATGCGAGCCATCAGCCTTTTTCCTTAAAAATATCGGAGATATAAACCCAGACTGATCAACACACTCCTCAATGGCTCCACATTTTAACATTTGTTTGAGTGCATCTTTCATTTCAGGTGTATCTTTTATTTTAAACCTTGATCGACTTTCAACGTCTAGCCTGGATAAAGGTGGAGTTTTAGTAAAGGGAATTCTATAACCAGCTAATATGGATAAAATACTTTTAGGGGCTCCAAGAGATTCCCAAGCGTGTATGTACGAGCTTACCTGTCCTGCTTTAAAGTTAGTATTTACGTCCTCTCCTCGGTTTTCCGGAGGATGCTTTGGGATTACTGTTTCGTTTTGCAGGAAAGGAAGGACGGCCTTTTTCAGGGATTTTAGAGGTTGGTCTTTTGAATGTTTCATTCGAATGCTCAGCCTTATTTTTGAATTCTGTTCGATAGCCTTGGGTCGAGGATTTGTTCTTGAAACCGAACTTCTTCGGAAAAAACTTGTTCACACCGCCTTGTTCCTTAATGAGGTCACATAGTTGGGGTTCAGCATACAAATGGGATTCAGACGGCGGAATTGATTGCAGAAGCTCATTCAAGGTCTTGTTAGGGGGCTTGTAGGCACTACGGCGCTGTTGTATGATTTCGGCTCTCTTTCCGCACGTATATTGCAGTAAGGCATCAGAAGTACGACGGAAAGGAGACTCCTCAGATAGGAAATTCTTGCTGATATAAGCCTTGGTTTCAAGAGACGCCCGATTATATATTTCTTGAAAGCTCTTTCTTTCTTGCAATAACCCATGTGTTATAGCCCCCAGACATGAGTCCATTTTTTCAAGACAGGCCAGCAGCTGCCAAGGAGGCGTGACTGTAGCCAGGCTAGCGTTCACCTTCAAACTTGTGAAGACGGGCGTTGCCTGGAAGCGTTTTTGTACATCAGCATATCGCACGTTCTGCCACGCTTCCTGTCCAAGTCTTTGACATTGGATGCCTTGCTTAACTAGCGTTCCATCTGCCGTCCCAATCTTTGCCTCGGACTCTTTAGTGAGTGGAAGAAAATCCAGGAGCTCTTCATTAGTGGTATTGTGGTCCGGGCTTGGAGACAGATTTTCTTTTTCAAGATCGTGCTGAGTTTGAAAAGATGGCGCTGTCCAATTGTTTTCTTCACTCGAAGATTCGTATTCAGATTGATTTTCCCGTGAGTCAACTGAATTTCGGTTGGTCAATTTTTCTAGCATAATGTTCTGCTGTGCTACAATGTTTTGTAAGATGCTGTTTTGTTGATTTATATAATTTGTAAGGGTATCGTCTTCTCCCCTGCTAATTTTAATACAGTCTTTTTGCTGCGTTGGACTGTGTGTTCGCTTTCTCCATGTTGACGAACATGACGATGTTGACGGTGACCTTTGGTCCCGCTCTCGTTTCGCCAACTCGGCAACCTGGGTACGAGATAGAAACTTTGGTTTCAGACTGATTATTACTTCTCCGAACTTATTGAAAGCATCCACGGGATGAATTTTCTTCATAGTGGCAAACGGAGAGTATATTAATGCCCGTGCTAGGGGCCACGTTATAAGAACTCTTTTAATTTTTTTATAACGTTTTTCACTAATATATTCTAAACGCCCGTTATTGAATGCTAGAATTAGATCAATGGTGGGCAAGGCAAATCTTAGCCTGCATTCATCATCAGAGGATATTTTTTGTCCGAACAGATCTTCATAAGTTACTTTGTTAAAGACCCATGTTCTCCAGTCCTTTGGGTAGGTTTCATCCAGAATTTTCACAATATTATTGAAAAATTGTTCATGTTCCGGTGGCGGATCCCAATCCACTAGGTCTCCCATCACTATGCGCTCCATTTCCATGATCTGAAAGACCAGATTGAATTTAGCATGGTCAAGCAAAACTATTATATTAAAGACGGCTGCGTAGCCTTCCTAGGGCGGCTGCAAGGCCTGCCAAAAATTAATCGGCATGATAAAGATAATTGTTCGGTCAGACGTCTGGTCGGCTGTGCAGCCGTCGGTCGGCTATGAGCACGAGCCTGGCCAAACTGGCCCTGTCCAGTCTTTAATATAAGTCACGAGTCTGCCGTCGAGAGAGCGGGCATTCGCGACCAAGATCATCGGATCTTGCAGTAATGATACGACCAAGGTCGATCAGACATCATTATAAATATGATGGGCTAGATTATTCTAGTCATTAAACTTTGCCAAATAGGCTTTGTATGCCGTCCTGAGAGCGGGCATTTAAAAGAATTTACTTACTTACTTGCAAAATTAGCAAACTCGTAAATCCAAATGTTTGACGAATCCTGTTTTATATCGAAAAAAAATATTATTATATCGAAGTACACTGCTCACGTTAAAATTCTAAGACGTACTGACAAAATGGCTGACCGGCGATGACAGGAGCGACTCACTAGCGCCAGTACCGGAAGACGGGTGAAACCATAGGCAATAAGGGAAGGAATACACTGCAAATACGTGAAATTCTAAGGGGTAATCTCACAGGTGGATCAAGCGAAGGCTCGAACACCTAAATATTATTTTACATTTTGATAATTTTAAATACACAAGTTAATGTTTTTGCATTATTTCAATAATACTATTCTAAATAAATAAATAATTTTGTGGCTTAAGATAGTTTGTCACTGTCCTTACTTACACCTCGCCAAAGAACGCATTACGCCTGGATGTGTTGAATGAAGCTCGCACCACCTCATATTTGCGATGAAGCATGTGGCCATCAATGGAACATAAAGCTAGTAGGTGCAAGATTTAGTATATAGCCATATTGTCTGTATGGCAGGTGGTATACGTGCTAGTTCGGTGTTGCGACGTGAGCTCGCGCTGCCAGTCGGCGGGCGCGGCCGAAGGAGCACTGCCGCTGCCCAACCCGTACGCCGACCCGCCGCCCACAGCGGCCACTACCGCCCCGCCCAGGCCACAGCTCTCGCCAGTTGCCGCAGACATACTTTACAACAGGACCGGGTAAGAACGACTACGCACAAAACAATCATCACACACATTCACTCCTAATTTTAAATGAACTATCTTCTTGAAAAACAAACTTGACAAAGCATTCACAAGCTTAAATATATATTTTTAAAATTTCATTGTTATTTTATTTATTCATATCATATTATATTTATTTATTTATTATTGATTTACGACTGATAGTCACAGGGATCAGCCTGAAAACCAGCACTGGGCTATGCCTAGTACCATGCTGAGACTGGTATCCATTGCAAGAAAATTGTACGTAACTGTGTTAGATTTAATCGCGGTTGTATTTAATTTTAAGTGTTTTTTTTGTGGCAATAAAGTTTTTTTCAATTTCAACTTATAATGGCATCAACTTCCCACGTATCGGGCGTCATTGTGATGCCGCAACGCTGGCCTTCCGTAGGTTACAATTTGTGAAGAATTTGTTTGTGTTCTCCAGATTTTATTTAGGTTTAGTAAAATAATTGACTATAAATAGTGAATCAATACCTCAATCAATACCGTTCTTATTAAAGACTGTCATGAACTTGCCTATCAGAAATGCTATTCATAGTCAGTCAAGAAATCCAGAAATATTTCTTTATTTTTGGTATTATGTGCTAACCATGTGCCATTAATGTCATCTCTCCAGGGCGTACATGAAAAAATTAACCGAAGAGTGCTGCGGCTGCGAGGAAGGCATCCGACTGGTGCAGTTCCTGTGCTGGGAGCACGCGGACTGGTCGCGCACGGCGCTGGCGGAGCTGCTGTGGCAGATGGCGTACGCGTACTGCCACGAGCTGCGCCGCCACGCCGACGCGCTGTGCGCGCTGTTGCTGCTCGAGGACAGCTGGCAGCACCATCGGATACACAACGTCATCAAGGTATCTAGTTATACTAGGAGTTCTAGGTTCTTTAATAGCATAAGTCCCTAAAATCGCTCTTGTTTGCCAAACTAAGTAAAATAAAGAGTAACGCCACTAATGGCGTCCATCGGGAGGGAAAAAGGAGGTGTCGCTTCCATTCGTAAGCAGTGTTGTTATCTCGGCGAAAGGACTTGTTAGTCTCGTATTATGTTAATATTAACCACGTCAGATCTTTGAGTCTTTAAAGAACGTCTAGGACAAAAAGTCAATGGAACGTGGCATATCTGCCACGTTCCATTGACTTTTTCTCGCCATATTAATAGGAGTGATTGTGACTCAGGGTAGAGTTGAAAGGGTCAAAGCTCTATTATTTGATTTGAGCTTGTTTGCGCTTGAAAAGCAATAGCTTGTCGTTTAACGAAAAAAAATACCCCTGTCAGTTTTTTCACGTTAGTTACCTTGTTCCATATGCTTCATTTGTCTAGATTTTACACTTATAGTTTGTATGTGTTCACACAGGGCGTATCCGAAGAGCGTCCCGGGCTCCTGGAGACGGCAGCTCGCGCGCGGGGGCACTACCAGAAGCGCGCGTACGCGTGCGTGAAGCTGCTGGTGGGCGTGATGTGCCGCGCGCCGCCCGCCGTGCGCGCCGTGCACGCGCAGCCCGACGCGCGCCGCCGCTGGCGCCAGCTGCTGGCCTGGCTGCAGGACGAGCTGGACCGCGTGAGTGGACACCCCTGCTAATAGCCTCGATAACCTATACTTATATTTGAAAATCAATTGCTGTTCGTTAGTCTCGCTAAAACTCGAGGACCACTGAACCGACTCGGCTCTTGAAATAATCGTGGAAGTTCAGGTTTAAAAGGTGCGAAAGTTCAATAATATTTGACAAAAGTACGTCTGTCGGGACAGCTAGTATTTCAATAAAAAAAACGTAAAAAGGGTATGTCAGTACTGACGCGAAGTCAAAAATTGTCCACACCAATTGGGGTACGATGTAGTTAATTTGACCGTGTTATAACGTGCGAACAAGACAGTACGATCATTTACTAGAACCCCCTCATTCGTGAGGGTAAGTCAGTAGGGACAGCTGAGGGTGGCGAGCCGTCCCTACCAGGCAGTGGTGAATACCTGTGCAATGCCGGCGACGGTACCCCCCTGTATCGCGCGCCAGCTTGCGACCGTACGCAGACCCTACCGGGCCCGCAACCACGAGCCACCCGAAAGGCGGCTCCGCTGCCGCAACCGGCGGTACGGCCCCGCCGGGCCGCGACGCACAGGGGGGACCAGCCGCGGATTGCTTGCCCCCACCAACCGATTGTGCGCCGCGGCCTCTCAACCACTTGCCCACTGGCCCTGCATCCCCACGTGTCGCCCTTGCAGGCTGCAGCGGCTGGGTGGCACGTCCACCACACTGCCACGCTTGAGTTCTCTTCGCTTCCCGGTGGTTCACCCTCCCTGGCCCCCCCCCGACACGCCAAGGCGAGAACTCATGAGGAGGGAGCAGAGAACTACGAAAGCTTGAACAACTTTACCGACAACACCAAATTAATCTAATCAAAAATTATGTCTTGCTTTAACTTTACTATCATTTTCTCTGAACAATGCAAAGACTATTTAAGCTAATGCATGCGTCGTTTGTTCCAGAAGTATGGGCCGGGAGGTTACGGATCGTATGGCACGACATCAAATGAGACTTCAAGCGGCTACTTTTTAGAACGCAGCAACTCAGCTAGAAAAACACTTGAAAAGTAAGTATACAAGTTCCTATTCATACTTGTCTTCGTGCAGTGGAAGTACGGAGCACCGTGTATGCGATATTGCTTTATGATTATCACTCATGATAGTAAACTGTTTGATTTCATCTTCGTTTTTTTTCAATCGATATTTTTTCTTCATAAAGTATTTGAGAAAAGAAATTTAAAATATAATGTAAGTTTGATAGATCATAAGAAGAAATTACTCAAGGTCAAGCATTATTCGCAGAGCGTACCAGCTGTGCCCCGAGGAGGAGGACGAGGAAGAGGAGGGAGGATCGACCGGGTCGGGTGGTGCGAGCGGGACGGGCGGCGAGAGCGGGACGGGAGAGGGGTCGGCCCCGCGCGGGGAGCGGGGGGAGGCGCCCTCGCCGCCCGCGCCCACCGACAGCGAGGACGACGCGCCCGATCGCAACGGGTACTGATCCATACACACTATAAATGCTCAATGGGTTTAATTGTTACATTGTCTAATTGAGAGATGTGTTATGACGCGAATATCAAAATCAAGGATCACTCTTACATTTAATACCAAAACTGACAATTCGGTCGCTTTTGATGTGTTCTGTAACTATGTCAGAGAGCCCTATTTTTGCAATGGTGCAGTAGTTGAATAGTACATGACTGACAGTGTGTCCGATTACCTGAATCGGCTACCTTGAAAAAATAATTTAACAATGTCTGGCATACATTTATTTAAAAAATAATGAGCACTGTCAATTTAACTACCTGTGCTTGCATTCATTTTTATATACAGTCACTTGATAACATAGTGGTTTTGGACAATGGAACTACCAAACCCACTGAACATTTTGGCATTTTCACATTTTACCCAATACAGGTGGCCGAAATTTTAATTGAACAAATAAAATAAAAGATTGATAGTTTCAATTCGTGCATAGTCTTCGACAATATAAATTTTGGACAATCAAACCTATTGATCGTTTCGGTATTCCAACGGTCAGTACCCTCCGGCTGTCGCTGACGCCCCGGCACGCGCCGCGGCTGCCGGACCTGCGCGCCGCGCGCCCGCGCAGCGCCTCCGCAGCGCCGCCAACCGAGCGCCCGCCGAGACACCACCAAGACTTCTGAGCGACTACACCACCACTGAGGTTGCCGACCACCACTCTACTGTTGCACTCCTGCGGATTAGCGTCGACGAAATAATCCTACCCGAGTTCAAATGCACCAATTATGATATCCTTCCGATTTAAGTAATCAGCTATGCTATTCCGGCGGACGCCAAAACTCCCTTCGCTTGAGAGAGTGAACTTTAAAATTAAATTTCTTGGCAACTGTGGTTGTTTGAAAAAAAAGGACTAAGCCAAAAAACATTTTTAAATTATTTACATACAAAATGAGGGAAAATACTAATTCAAAGTAAAGCGTATTGATGATTGAGGTAAGCGTGAAGCACCGAGATGTGAAGTGTCCGATGTGCACCGCCGGAATAGCACGACAGTTGCGAAGGAGTATGAAGATTTTAGCACAGGTGATGTACGGGTAATCCTGGGTCCAGCTTCCGTTTCGCTGTTTGCAAAAAGTGACATTATAGAAAGCCCGCTCGTGCCAAAATCTTGGTATCCCTTTACCAGTATACCATTTTATGTGAAGTACTGTGTACTCGAAAAGTTGGCAACCGTAGCTCGAGCCCGCCCACGCGTGGGCAGCCGCCGCGGCGGGGGCGGGGCCGCCTAGCCGTAGTTTTGTTCTGTGATGTTAACGATACGTGTGGAGCCCCGCCGCGGCGCCTCGCCGGGCCTCACGGTCGGTTATTTATTAACTTAATGTTCCGCTTTAAATTATTTATTATTTTCTAATTAAGATTTATTCATATTTCGCGTTTGTAATTTTCGTTTTTCGTTTTCACGTATTTACTGTTCGTTGTTACGAGGTATCTCTCCAGTTTTTGCTGTACAAATGTATTGAAAGAGATTGTGAATCAGTATAGAGTCCGTATGAGCCACGTAACATCTTATGCTGTAAGGCGAGCGCGAATAAGTAGCGGATACGTAATCGTAAAGTTAAGAGAAATCTGTATCACTATAGTTAAACCTTTCGAATGATTGAGATTAAAAGCAAACCGGCATATATAACAAGGTAATAGTAGTACCTATTTTGCGTCTTCACTTCCTCTAGGAATAAAGTTACAAAAATGTCGTTTTTACTTAACGCTTGTCAACTTTAATGTTTATATTTTGCCTTCTAAGTTTTAGTATTCGATGTGTGGTGCGAAGTTTCCCCAGTTGCATGTTGTTTTCAGACCGAATTTTCTTTCTCGCTACTGATAAAAATATGGCGAATGTGTTTATTTTTTTTACAATGATTTGTTCAGTAAGTGAAATATAGTTAGTTTAGCAGAGATTATTATCATGTTGGCGAAAATGCCGAAAATTAGCTTTTCTGCATCTTTTATACACGTACCAAAATAATGTATGCCGCTTTGATAAGGTTCAAGTTTGTTGAGTTTTAGGGCAAACCTGGCGCCACGTCAAATTCTGAAAGGTTTTGAAGGATGTTATGAGGTGAGCTCGATACGATTGCGATACGATACTTTTCGTACGAAATGAAGCATAATATACTTACGAAATATTATATTCACGCTATATTTTATCTTAAGATACCCACCTGATACCTAACTTAATTGTTTTTTTGCTGGTATTGCTATACTTACGAAAGTTGCACCCTTTATGCAAAAGTCATACAAATAAACACTGGCCATCATACAAATGACAGAAGAGGTTCTTGTAGAAGATAGCACACAACTTATTATTAGTATTAGATCAAATTAATCGACTAGTGTTATCAAAATCAGGACGCTTAGGAGATTTGCTGTCTTAACTAAATACTTACTACACAGTACGTGACGTAAGCGCCTACGGTTTTCCAGAAGCTCTGTAAGGTCTGCCCTGCTGCATCGGAACATATAATATTGAAGGTTACTTATGTCAAAAGTGTTGTGGGTCGTGCGAGTATGAATCCACGTCCGAAGTGCGCTCGGTTTATGAGTCCGTGGTAAAACAGAACTTTACTTTCGTGTGTATGTCTGAAGAAAGAACTGATGAATTTTCTACTTCGCTTTGCTACATTAATTCGCTATGCTTTTAGTGATACTGCGTTAGTGAGTGATAGTTAATGGATTTTAAATGTTTATATCGGTATTACGTCTCTTATTGACGATATTATATCTAGGACTAGTCGCCCTCTTACTGTTACGTAAAGATTATGTTATGTCGCTGTTGAAAAATTACACTTTTCTCCATGCTTTTTACCGTTATGCAGAGTTGCCGCGTTTACTGCAAATTGGCAAATGAAATCTTTCTTTACTTATGGTTTGACAATTACAGGGAATTTAGAAATGTTACTTACTAGTTGTGGTTTGCTATGTTCACTTGGTAAATGATAATTGAGCCTGTCATTAATTTTGCCATTAACATAAATTGATATGATGTCATATTGTAAACCAGTGACAATTGTTATAGATCTATTTATTATAGAAGCTAAAGCTAAGTGGGTGCTATCTGGACGTTGTCATTTAATCAATTTATAACTGACTGCAAACCGAGATATTCATAATGTAATCCGATGAGAATTTGTATTAGCCTGAATATACTTATTTAACTTCATAATACGAGTGCGTTGCGTGTCGTTCTAGTCCAGGGACTTCTTTTTCCGCGTTATCAATTTTGTCAAGGCTGATAACTTTAGGCGTTGTGTTGTGTTTACGCCCTGGTATGCAATTTAGAATACACCTGCATTTATAAATATAAAGTAATGAAGTTGTAGTTGATGAGTTGATATGGAATTTATAAAATGAAAAGGCAGTTAAGAGATTAGGTGGCAGAAGTGGATTAACTTAAAATATTTATGGTTCTTTATGGAAGGTTTTTTGGAGATCAATACAGCTATTTAAAAAAATGTGCTGTATTACTAGTGTTGCTAGTCTAAATGGACGTAGATATAATTATAGTTCACATTGTGTTTGTATTTGTTGTTTTTAAAAGTTTTGTTAAATGCCATATTTGATTATTTTTCATCTAAGATACATGTACAAACAGTGGCACATAATATTAAAGCAATTAAGGACGACAGTATTACGTAAGATTTTGCATTAATAGACTTATAAATCCTTATTTGAAATGTTGTTAGAACTATGAATCATCATAATAGCGATAAAAGGCATGTAAACGCGATGCATGCGTTGTTAGTTATAGTTCCATTTAAAACAATTGCTGTATTTATAGTACATATTGTAGGATCGTCCTTCACGCAAGTTGGCAATCATACAATCCATCATACACCGACGAACAAAAATACGTAGTTCCTGTTATAAAGGATAAAAACGCTTTAGCTAGGCAAGCTAAATTATTGGTTGAATGGTTTGTCTCATAAAATATCCTTCTCAGACGCGACTGCAGAGAGAGAAATGTAGATAAAAATGGATCTCATGATAACACATCACAATATTAACACATGAGGAACTATTCATCTCAATAACCTGTCTCCCCTAGCGTAGGAAATATAATTAAAGCAAGTGGCTACACTTTTGATGGTCGGTGTATTTACGTAAATATAAATGATCATAAGCTGAAGGAGAGTTAAGTGGCTCAGTGGTATCTGCATCTCTGCTCTGAACTAGAACCGCAAACATGTAGATACTGCGCTCATTACAAATTGACTGTACATAGTAAAACATGCGATGGGTCCGAGAACAAATTTGGCCTAAACTGACTAAGCTTAACAAACATTAATGTTTTGGCTTAATTCGATAGATGTATTAACATTATGATCTTAGTTTTTAATTCAACAAAAATGTAGATATAGGTATTAACGACTAGTCTAACAGGAAAATGTTGCCACTTTGTCAATATTCTGCTTTGTAATATATGTTATTTATTTTTATATGTCTTAATGGTTGTATAATATTTTCCTTCTTTCTAGTACCTAGTTAAATCGTTGTATCATCCAGGCTATCAGGTGGTGCACATGTGGAACTTTACACTCTCTTGAAAACATGTCATTTAATTGCATTTGTAATTACTAACTGTTTGAGTATCTATCTAAACTATTTGTGTAGCACTAAAATAATACTAAATACTGGTCACATAGACCAAGTGCCTTATTTTACTTTGATTTGCTCAATTTGCTTGCTCCTGATAGTCTGCATCTATTGACAAATTTTATTTATAGCAATGTCAAGTAAATGTTTTAAATTAGGTTTTATTTCAACCTTTTAAACCTGGAAAGCTTTCTTCGCTTAGATTTTGGGGAACCAAATCTTTATAATGTGATTGTTAAAGTGGCAGGATAGTGAACAATTATAAATCTGGTTGAAAAACCTGCTGATTATACTGTTAACTTTATTACCAAAGAAGTTATAGAATGAGGGATGCGTGGTGACCCTTTTTCTTAATAGCTTAGTAATCGAAATGTTTTGTATCTTTTGTAAAATGCAAAAGTAAATATTTTGTTGAATGGAAATGTGATTGATCTTAGGCTTAGATAGGAGAAATAGTAAAGATGTTCAAAGAAAAAAACTACCAAAAATATGATGGCATGGATCAAGTCGGGATTTACGAGTTTTTTAAAAGAATATCAACTATCCTTTTTTTGGAGAACTTGTGAATTGAATAAACTAAACTTAGAATGATAAAGGGGATCCCATAAGATAAATTACATTAATTCAACTTTGCGTGGTTTTTGAACGATTTTTAAAACTGCAATATTTAGAAATAATGGTTAAGTTGGCATAAACCACCAATAAAATGGTCGAACATCAAATAAAACCGCATGCAAATAATATGTAATAAATAAGGTCAGTTGAGTTTTGTATAACATTTCTATGGCAAATATATAACGAATGGCATTTGACATTATACAAGAATGCTCACGAAGTAGCGTTCGTACAGATATTATAATATTAAAATCAAGAAATAAATTCAAAAATTTTTCATTGTGTTTTTATTCTTTTAAGTTCTGATTACCAAAAATCAAACCTCATTAATAATTAGTCTTAATTTTCATAGCAGACCTATTCATAGTACCTACATTTTTCTTGATTATCATCCAAAGAAATAGTATACATGTTACTGTAAAAGCCCGAACTACGGTAAATCCTAAGATTTTCTTGTAAAACCTAAGATTTACCAACTCTTATTGGTAAAATGCCGAACAATTAAGTGATTCGAACTATTACCACTATTCATTTGGTAAATCTTAGGATTTACATCAGAGGCATGGTAAATGTTGAAAAAAAAGACGAATAAAAGACGAAATACAAATGACGAAGCAAGTTAACTAGCAAGTTTCGCAAATAAAATTTAGAATAACAAAGTAATCCTGAGGACTTACGCGCCAACCACGTTACTAAGTACCATGTTTTTTCAACATTTAACATGCCTTTGATGTAAATCCTAAGGGTAAGTTGCACCATAGTAGAAGTTAAAGTTAAAGTTAAATTTTTTGTTAAATTTGACAATTCGACGTCATTTTTGGTCGTCAAATTGTCAAATTTGACAAAAACTTTAACTTTAACTTCTACTATGGTGCAACTAACCCTTAGATTTACCAAGTGAATGGTGGTAAGAGTTCGAATCACTTAATTTTTCGGCCTTTTACCAATAAGAGTTGGTAAATCAAATCTTAGGTTTTACTAGAAAATCTTAGGATTTACCGTAGTTCGGGCTTTTACTGTAACATACATACCTAAGGGTAAGTTGCACCATAGTAGAAGTTAAGGTTAAAGTTAAAGTTTTTGTCAAATTTGACAATTTGACGTCATTTTTGGGCCTAACTTTAACTTTAACCGAAATTTTGATGTTTGTTATTGTTAAAGTCAGATGGTGCAACCCAACCTAAAAGTAAAATATCGAATCTAGACAAAAGTTAAGTTGATAGGCACCTACTTTATTTGAATGCTAAGATACACAGGATTAATTTTCCAAGTGGATGTGTAAGGCCAAAACCTAAATATGAGGAATTTTGAAAGTAAATATTACTTAATAAATATCAACGGACATTATTCCATACAAATAGAATGTCCAAAGGACTCTCGAGACCGATGTTGCCAAAAACCGGAAAGTTTTTTTCTAGACTGGCATGTTTATCGGAGGCCCTATTACAATCTCTTATAACCTGACAGATTTAGTCAAAAGTTTCAGCTTTTGAGCTGTATACAGGGTGTTTCAAAAATACCCCTAAAGACTGAAATGGCATAGAAAGTGAATGAATCTGAATTAGTAGGTGTTGTCCCTTTTTTCATATTTTTAGGTTTCGATAAAAACATACATCAAATGTTTACCAAAATGTCGATATTGATTCGTAGGGGTGTGAACAAAGGAGGTCGCTCCTGGTCACTCTCGGCTAGGGTCAACTTGGGTCAATGAACCCAAATTAGTGCTGGGTGTTTCTATGATCGATGTTTTATTTTAGGTTAATTTACTCGAAATTCAAATTAAGAGAGCTACGACTGTAAGAGATTGACAAGGGACTCCTGTATAACCCCCTTCAGTTATTAGGGGTATTTTTGTAACACCTGTATTTGCCGTCACAAGTTGTGTTTTGTGTGGTAAATAGAGATAAAAAAACCTTAAGTTTTCTTCATTGCTATAGTAACTTATTTTGCATGTTTTAGTCAAATTTAAATGTACGAAAAGACTAAAACTGAGCTCTAAAAAGATCGTAATAAGGCCCCAGAATCTCAAAAAACAAAACGCCTTTATTCAAAATATAATAACAATGGAAGCCTAATTTAATTCCACATAGGTATTACAATTTCCGAATTATGATCATAATATATTTAGACTCCTTTGTGATTTTTTTTACATTGCTCAATGTTTGGGATTTGGTCTAGGTAGCAGGCGAGCCCAGTTGGAAAATTCACCCTGATTTCTGATCTTATGTTGTTAATAATAATAACTAACGGCCGCCTGCGACATGTGCGTGTGGTGTGAGTGCTCCTTTTTGAAAGTTGATCGAAACATTACGAGATTCAAGAATATTTTAGGAAATAATTGTCAAAACTTCAATAGTGCAAATAAAAATTTGTCAAAAGTAGGTGGTAACAGTTACGGTCAATTAACTAGAACACTCAATCGGCTGATCTGAGAAATATACTTTATCTCGTGTCTCACAAAGTACTTATCTTTCTGTATATATTTTATTGTGAGAAATTTGTGATTAATTTGTTAAATGTATTGACAAATATTCGATGGTTTTTAACGGTTTGTCTTGATTTTATAAAGGTATCTGTAGATCACTCAATCCTCCAAGTGTGCCGATGGAGTGTTCCTAAAATCTTTAACTACGGCTACATAAATTCTTGACCTTTTTACTCTATTACACGTATACAATCCCTAATCAATTTGTTAAACAAAAATATTACAGTAAAATAGAGTAGTTCGAGAGTAAATTGAAATATTAATTTCTTTGATAGGTCCCGTCTGAGTGTTCCATATTTAAGCGTATATTTAACTAGCCAGAACTTGTATGCAAACCGAGACTACATTAGAAATTGTCAAAATGCTTTTCCTAAAATTCAACATGTCTTCTGTTTCTGTAAACGTTTAGTTAACACCAATAATCAACTTTATCATATTCATATGCGAGGAGATTGATTAGATGAAAGTAAATTCATATGTAGCCTATGTCCTATTCAGATGCATAGTCTATATTATTGTAAAATTTCATTAAAATCCACCCAGTAGTTTTTACGTGAAAGAGTAACACAGCACATACATCCATTCACACATATATTTCGCATTTATTCATTTATAATAGGTATTAGTAGGATTTACGTATGACACCACGTGACGAAATGCAGACCATGAATGATGGGCGTGCGAGCGGTTGTTGCGTGTACGTTCACGTATCTTCACTATCATGCAAAACTTAAGTTAAGAGTGGAAGTTTATGTAGGTGACGCGTCTCGCCAGTTGCAAGTCAAAAAAAAAGGTTTCTGAATGTAATCAATTTAACCACTTAGTTGAGGCGTATGCTTTCTCGGTAGATAATTAAACAAATAAATAAATGGAAACCTCTGCAGTCCTGGGCAAAGCTGATCTTATCTTCATGTTATGTTGTGTGATGCTATACAACATGACCACCAAAGATGTGCCACGCCTTAAGGATGTGATCAAAAATAAGTAAATCCACTATTATCTGAGAAGATGATTTCAATGATGTACAGTCAACAGCACATTAGGTTACCCCATTTCCGTTTTTTTCTCTCGCTCTTGCCAAATGTCATTTCTTCGCAATAGAGCAAGGAGGAATGACCGGAAATGGGTAGAGTGATGTGCCGTCCACTGTACTAGTTGTTGGTGATCCTAATAAATAAATAAATAGAGGACCCTCCACGCCACAAGTCAACCCGGGGGAGGGGCGGTGTTCACTTAACCTTTCTCCCTTTTCTAGGATTTGACTGTAAAAGAATTCGGTGATTCGGGCGATGTTGCACTCTTAGGCAAAGATATGCCCCTCCTTGCGAGTACCCATGACCCTTGGTGTTTCTTTGATCATTTATCACGCGATATTGACGTCTTACCCGGGTAGGTAGGTACGTATATCAAACCGTTTGACCTCTGAACTGCCGCGAGTTTACATACTGATAAATCTATTATAAAACAGTCTATCTTTCTTAATATTGTGTATGATTTATACTCGTTAAGATTCAACAAGTGTGGTGCAATATTGATTTGCCATGGAAAAATATATTAGTGTAAAAGAATTAGAAGACGCGGCGGATAAGATTTTGCCGAAACTCGCGCGTGATTACTACAAGAGCGGAGCAACTGATGAACAAACACTTGCAGATAACAGACAAGCTTTTAACAGGTAAATCTAATACATCGAAGGGTAAGTAAATCGGTCAATACCTTTATTTTCCTTGTCTTTACGGAACGATCATACAGGGCCGGGAAGTTTTCGTATCCAAATCACCCCCATGTAGTTTCCGTGTTTTTTTTATAGTTTTCTAAGTTACGATTTTTTTGTGTTTTTTCTTAAATTTTGACTAACCGAGAAAGTATTGCTGACGGAGACATGATTTGTTGAGATACATCCCTATTTTTTGCATATTAGCTAAGTGATATAGGTACCCTGCAGCCACTAAAGCTCCGTAAATTTCATTGAGCTTTGTCTACGGCATCATGCCAAAAAATGGTTTTAAACTACAGCAAGTCAAAAAATGTGTTTAACGAACATACCAACAAGATATAATAGATTTTTTGAATTAATGACTAAACGATACGAAGCTAAACTCAGCACTCTTAATCACAGGTTAATTGACTGGTGCGAATAATTCTAATTTCAAATAATAAGTGCCCTTAGATTTGTTTTGTAAGGAAAATGAAAATACTTTATGAAAATTTGACCTTTCCTTTATTTTGCCATATAATGTCACTTCCCAGAATTTGATCCTATTAGGCGATATACACTAGGAGATGGCATTATAATACAGGCAGACCTTTATTTACAAAACCAACAGATAAATTCCCGGCTAGGGATAAGCTTTTTTTAAAATCTGAGTAGGCATATAGTTTTAGTCTCCAGACTCCTTTGAGCGTAGGTATTTCTATATTCTTCATAGGTAGTTTAGGATTCGGTCTACCACGCCCACAAGAAAAACTCACCCTGTATGCGATCTAAGTCCACACCCCCTTTTCGCATTTGGTTGACGGAAGCTTTGTTATTCCTACCCGCCGTACAAAGTATGCAGTCAACTGTTGATCTGCAATAGAATGCAGAGTGTGTGGCTGTTGATATTCCACTGCTTAGTTTTCGCAAGGGACATCCCACGTAGAATGGCGAAGGCTAGGTTTCGAAGCCAACGAAGTAGATTCCTATGAAGTTGAAATAAACATGTTTCCTTTTATATTACAGATTGCGTATCCGCCCAAAAAGCCTCGTTGGTATTACTGGGTGCGATTTACGTACCACTGTCCTGAATCATGAAGTATCAATGCCTCTCGGAATATCACCTACGGCAATGCAGAGGATGGCCCACCCGGATGGTGAATTAGCTAATGCAAAAGGTGGTAATCATTGAGATATTTTAACTTAATAATAGGCTTTGTTTTGAGCAGTTATAGCTAACAGCAAATGTTGAAAATTATCCATACGTATGAAAAGATTCGGTTCTCTCTAATAGTCTTAATAGAAATAATGCCTATAATTATCTACCTGCTTAGTCAGTTGGAGTACCCATCTCCAACACGCGGCGCACAGTGCGTATTGTTGAAAGTGTGTAAGGTTACTGATAAACCTTCCTGTCAGATCAGATGTTATCGACGTCAACCAGGACGTGGGGGATGGAGATGCCCGAAAAATACCTAGGTACATCACTAAATTACGGTCCACTTCATATTTGAGCTGAGGCCTGTGCCCAGCATTGGGACGTTTATTAGGTGGTTTTTTATCTAAGTAGGTACTCAGTAGATATATTTATACAGTTCTCTTATATTTATTTTTGTCCTTTCAGCTGCGGAGGCTGAAGGCACAATCTACACGCTAAGTACTATAGCTACGAGTTCTATAGAAGAAGTCGCCGAGGCTGCACCGAATGCTGTTAAATGGTTCCAGCTATATATTTATAGAGATAGGTACATAATTCATCCTTTGTTTCTTCTTTATTGACATTATATTTAAGTACTACTTACGATAAGTGCTACTTACTTATACAGGGTGTCCCGAAACGTGACGTCAAGCGGGCATGGGGTGATAGGCTAGGTTATACCGGCTCTGGGAAAAATAAAGAAAAAAATCTTTGTCACTTGGTTTAGTAATAATAATAATATTTTTGAAAATTTTGGAAATCGACACCCTTGACTAAGTTTTCATGTACTGTACTCATAGAGATAGAGATACCAGAGCTTCTATTGAGCCATGTAGTCAGATGTTATTAAGGCGCCCTAAGGCCTCTGAATAAAATTCGCGGCTGACTTCTACTAGCAACGTCAGCTGGGCACAACTGCTTAATGTCACGTGTACGGAGATACTATGAAAAAAAAACGAAATGGTCACCCATCACATTAACCGACCAGGCATGGAATGCTTAGCAACAGCAATCATTTCTTTTTTGCTTCGCTACTAACCTACTGTCACTTTTTCTTTCATTAACCAACAAAAGCATACTTTAGACTTCACTTAGTTCATGTTTTGAACGACCCATTATGGTTCATAATATTTTTCATGGAAACATAAGACAAGGAAATAGTTAGTATTTTACCTTTTTGAAATCTTGATTAAATGGGCTATTTTTCTAGACAACTTGCCAAGGATGCTTTAGTAATGTTTTTTAAAGAAAATAAGGGATGAAGTTAGCTGACATAAAAATTCTTGACCATGACTCAGTCGAACTTTATTTTTTTTTACTAAATGTCCAATATTGATCAACTTAAAAGTGACTACAATCAAAAGCATAGTTTTCTGGGATAACATAAAAAAATAAAACGCTGCGAAATTCGGTAATTTGTGAGTACTGTACATGAAAACTTAGTCAAGGGTGTCGATTTCCAAAATTTTCAAAAATATTATTATTATTACTAAACCAAGTGAAATAGTTTTTTTTCCTTATTTTTCTCAGAGCCGGTATAACCCAGCCTATCACCCCATGCCCGCTTGACGTCACGTTCCGGGACACCCTGTATAGCGAGCGATAGTTTGTTCGTAGTTGATTTTTTGCTATTTATAGGGAAGTTACAAAAAATCTCGTCTTGAGAGCAGAAAAGGCAGGCTTCAATGCGATTGCTTTAACTGTCGATACACCACTATTTGGACTACGACGAGCAGATGTGCGGAACAAGTTTACGTTACCTCAACATTTAAAGTGAGTATTTATTTTATCATGGTCTGTACACCTGATTACTAACCTCACAAACCGTACAAATTTTAATATGATGATAACTTTTCCATGCTACTTTGTTTAGGTTAGCCAATTTCGAAGGACACTTATCAACTAAAATACGTGAAACTGGAAAGGGAAGTGGTCTCAATAACTACGTTCAAAACCTATTTGATAAAACATTGACTTGGGATGATGTAAAATGGTTGAAAAGGTATGTTGAAGTTATTGACATAAGTCATCCAAAAAGTAATTTCAAGGAAAAATCTGTACTTGCATAGGTACGGTCAACGGCATGACAGGCTGTCCATATCGAGTCAGTGCTCTTTTATTGTATAAAAAAATAATTTAGCAAAAGTAAGATAAAAAACTGAAAATGGTAGCCTGATGTGCCGCTGACTGTACTTGTGTATATACTACTAACATCCCTGCATTCGATTTGTCAGTTATTTCATTTCGTTTGAAGAGTTACGTTTTAGTCTCTGTGACTCATCATCAGATTTTAAACTGTTTTTTGTTCCTTAACAAAACATCTGTGCTTTAAATGAAGTCTGATAAATATAACCTTGTTCAAATTAGAACAACATTTGTTCATAACATTAAATTACATAGCTTTGTTGTTTTTATTACACCTTTGTGTTCCTTTTTCAGTTTCACGAAATTGCCTATTGTAGCCAAGGGTATTCTCCGCGGCGATGACGCGGTAAAGGCAGTCGAAGCTGGCTGCGACGCCATACTAGTCTCTAACCACGGTGCCAGACAGCTGGATGGAGTGCCAGCCACGGTGAATATGCCACTGTTATTAGTGTTATGATGTTATCTATTCACTTTAACGAATATTAAAAGTTTATAGTGCGAGTACTTTTCTCCCGATTGCACCGTTTCATTTGCCTATTTTAGTCTGCTCTCGTGTTGCCCATCGACGAGAGAATGCGTATTTGATGTAACTAAGTATGTAGAACAGTCGATATATACCTAATACTTTTAACCATCTCAATAGTTTATGCGTGCTACATTAGTTATTCACCGACCACCGTAGGTGATGCCTCGACAAACCTTATATAGGAATTCGTTACTTACGGAATTATTCATGTAAAAATATTTTCAGATCGAGGTGTTGCCAGAGATTGTTAAGGCTGTAAGAGATTATAATGTGGAAGTATACTTAGATGGCGGTGTGACGACAGGCACCGATGTGTACAAAGCCTTGGCCCTTGGAGCTAGAATGGTAAGAAACTAAATGCCATACCTTTAAACACCACATCACATAATGGACTTTTTGTCATAAGGACAAGATTTTTAAAACTTTTAAACGTAAATAATTAACGAACGATGTAAACGAATTAAGCTTTACGTTTTAATTAGCCTTCGTTTTAATTACAAACGATATAATATATTTTTATGTTTATTTGCTTCGCAGGTTTTTGTAGGACGCCCGGCTTTGTGGGGTCTTGCTGTTGGCGGGCAGGCGGGTGTTCAACGAATGCTCTCTATTTTCCGTACAGAACTTGAATATGCTTTTCAATTAGCAGGTAAACACTTGATTAGAGATTTGCCTGTGCTTTGGTATATTCACCTTTAGGTAATTTATAACTGGCTACCCAATCCAGATCTATCACAAATTTAAATTAAAAAATATGCCCCGTTCTTTGTATTTTTGTGCCAGTCTGTATTCAAACTAACTATGGGCTAATATTTTGAAACCCGCCAAATTGCTACGTTGTTTTTCTGCAGCGCTAACCATAATGTATTTTCAATTTACAGGAACTCCTACCGTGAAAGATATTACAAGTGACATGGTGCGTCATGAAAGCACTTATAGCAAGTTATAAAATCGCTTGTTGTTTCTCTGTACATTCTTGTTGATTATGTTTCGTGATTATATTGCTGTTGTATTTTGTGCTGTCCATGAGTATAATGTAAGTACCTATTACCTATCAATAATTTAATAAAAATAATTAAATAATTACACATGTTTTAGTCATAATTATTTGAACAATCATAAACATCACATAACATTTAACAATATTTTATTTTATTATAAGCTTACGATAAAGGTTATAAAGCACTTCCGGGGTCATGTAATGATCTTGAGGCCAAATAACTCTTGATATTCTCTGAAATTAAATAATGGTCACCATTAAATTCAGTCAACGATTCAAATAAACGCTTAGGCATATTATTTTCTGGGCAGCTAAAATACGTAAAAGAATATAAACACGGTTATACTGCGGCCGGATAAATACATGCTTAATGGAGACCAACACACCACAGGGAGGCTCTGAACAACAGATAACCAGAAACTCTGAAGCCTTATATTGTGTAGTCCTCTCAACTACGTTTTTCCATGATAAAATAGTACATTGTTACCCTAGGGGTGAAAGTAACTTATTTAGTCCCGAGACGGGGTTTGGCGCCCGGAACGAAGTGAGGGCGCCAATAGTTCGAGGGACTAAATAATTCTTTCACCCGAGGTAAACACTGTGCTTTTCATTACAAATACGAGGAAAGTAAAAATAAAAACATGAATTAGCTAAAGAAAAAATGAAGAAAATTTATGAAGATCGAATTGCCGCTTTCCCGCCTATTTTGTTTGTTTTTTTTCTGTGGCCGGCCCGCTATTCAGCCACTATTTTTTATTTTCATCATTGGAAAAATGGAAAATATTTTGCTCAAAGCTAAGTTATTTTAAAGAAATTGTTGAAACTAAGTTATAATAAAGTTATTCAAAACATATATATTCTCTGATCAATACTTAACTTTAAGTTATTTAAAATTTTACATCGTGGCTGTATAGAAAGTTGGAACATGGTTCAATGATATGTGAAAAAGAACTAGTTTTTAAAAAAAATATTTGACAGCTGTCAGTTGAAAGTGATTCTCCCTAGGGATGAAAAGTGTTACTTTCAGCCCGCTTCTCAGGTCAGTAATGACCTACTTTCAGAGTATGAGTAATGAAAAATCCCTTGTTTTAAAATCTGCTTTCTAAAAACATTTGCATGAGTGTAGTAACAACGTTAAGCAGTTGTCTGTCATTTTAAGCCACCCGGTATACCGTAAAATTTACCTTGAAATCGCAGCCATATAAATTTATTCCAACTTTGAGCTTTGTTAAAGTTTCTTTAAGATGAGCATTATTGGTGACTTTACACTTCAAAGTAATGGTATCGTCGCAAGTTTTACACAATTTCGTTAACTTGTTTTCAGAGCTAATTCTACAAGTAGTTTCATTTGATAAAATGGCTTCTCTTTTTCGCATGTATTTCGTAAAACTGTAGCTGGATGTAGATTCAAGATCGTCTTTTGTTGCACTCATTATAATCTCTCTATCTTTCTCGTCTGCAAAATTTTGTTTGGGTTTGAAGATGTTCTTAAAAGTGTTAACAACTGTAATACAGGAATCGTTGATGGCGTCAAACAATCTAGAACTCATTGATCGTCGTTTTAAATCTTTTCCTTTTTTAGATTTGTCATTTCTGTTGAATGTTCTTCTGCGTTTGCTAATTTTCGAAAAAGTTTTGTGTTTGCCTGTATCTGAAAATGGTCTTGCTCCATTCTTATTAGGTCGCTTCGGAGTAGATACAAAAATGGGTTGAAAATCAAGACTTGGGTTATCATCATCATCGTCGTCGTCATTGTAGGCCGTTGTATTGTCCAAAGGGTCCTGTCTTTGTAAATAATCATTCCTTGCTTTCGATGTTTTTAAATCTCTATTTGTTAGATTGCCATGTGAATCATATTTTTTTTCTGCGATTGTTTCGCCAGTTGCGTGGGAATAGTATGACTTATTGCTTTTAAGTAATTTAGTGCTAGATTCTTGGAAATGCTGTTTCAGTAAAAATGAATAAGACGTCTCATTAAAGGTATTCGCAGTAATTTCCATTTCGTTACTATATTTTTGCTGCATATGGCGTACGCTCTCGCTGTGTTTATCACTGTGTTTATCCGGTTTCTTCATAACGCTATTGAAGGCACGTCTATGATTGAAATCAGATTTGTTCTGGTGGACTTCTCTAATGATGTTTTGCAGTAAAACGGCCGTCTCATCGTTAAATACTTTATTAGGGTTCAAAAGGTCAGGCTTTGTTTTGAGTTCATTATTGTTTACACATTTGCTGTTCTGACCACCTTTTTTTGCTCTATCAAAGCCCATGGTAGATAAATCTCTGACTATCGATACGCTTTTGCGATAATTATATTTACGTATATTATTTTTTGACTCATCTACCTCTAATGTATCGTTAGCACGTTTCTGATTGTTTTTGTTCTTATTGTTCTGATAGATTTCTTTAACAACATTTTGCAGAAATTTAACGGTATCATCAGGCTTCGGAAATCCAACTGCACTTGTGGCTTCCGTATTTTTTGCAACACCCATTTGAATAGAATTTTCTTCTATGTTAAAACCTGTAAAGCACAATAAACACAATTTGGATATTAACTAATCTGACGTTTAAGACGCTGGCTCTTAATACAAATTTAAATATGTTCTAGCTAGATCGGAAACCACTTTTGAAAATTTGGTAAGTTTTGAAAACAACATCCTGTTTAATCTGCTTAATTACCTTTAATGTTTTTCATACGGGAGTTAATATGATACAATATCACTGTTGCCCATTCGCCTATCTGTAGAAATATAGCTGGTAATTAGTTAGATAATCTTAATCAGTGACAAGTAACGAAGTTGGTAATCAAGTAACTTTTTGTTTTTAAATCTTTGTACCTTAGTTTGTGTTCCATACATGTTTTTATAATATTGTAAATTGGCAATTACTGTATCCTGAAGCAGAAGTAACTTCTCTGTCGGGATATGTTGGACGACTATGTTCAAAAGTTGCATTGTCCTAGTATGTTGCAAAGCCTCCCTTCTAAAAGCCAAATAAATAATGATTTAATAATTGATTTACATCTACTAATGTTTTGTATTTTGCCAATATTAAATCACAAATTATGAAGTAAGTATTACGTGTAACCTAAAAAGGAATTATAGCTACGACCACTCACCCGCTGAATATTGCAAGTCCGTTACATTCAATAAATAACTTCGTGTTACAATCGTTGTTATGAATTAAGCTTTTCAAGGTAATAACAGCGTCCATATTGTTTTGGATGCATTTGTGCACGCACTAAAAAATATTAAAAACTCTGTAAAGTATGCTGTAAGCATTTGCAATAAATCCTTCACATATAGGTAAACGTTTACTTACCACCGGAACTAAATGTGAGCAGTAAGATTGATTTTCATGGCAATCTCGACAGCATTCTGCGAGACAGAGACATAGCGCACTCCAGGTTTCTTGGTGCTAAAACGTAATGCTGAGTATGAAATATATTAACCATTGGATGAGTGCGTTCTTAGTCTGCCTGTTCGGCACCACACTAAGTGAAAAATAAATACTTACTTAATCATTGCACAATATGGTTCTTAGCTTTTATCCTTTCCGCACAGATATCTCGTGTAAAAAGAATTTTACTCTTAGTACAAAATATACTTTGGTAGAGTATCGTGTGTAATATTGTTGTTGTTGTCGTACAGGTCCTAACCAAATCTGTTTCATTATAGCTCCTGTCGTTAATCAATTTTAAATAACATACCAGCATGCAATTAGCGAAGAGGTTGCACATAATCAACAAGCAGCCGCTGGTCCTGAGCCGGTGGCGCGCGCGCAGGCCGAGGCTCCGCGCTCGCGACGGCGCCGCCTCGTCGAGGTAAAGCAACGCCGACACGAAGTTCAATATCTGACCAGTCTTTATTGGCTGGCCTTTGCTCAGTACGTTTTGTATTTTTTCATACAAAGAATCGCTCATAATTATAAGGTCTTTGTCGCTATCCTGAAATACATCGACAAATTTAACATTGCATTTTCTTTTTAGTAAGAAAGGTTATAGGTTATGAGGTGCCCGTGGCGCAGTTGTGACAGTGATCGGCGACGATCGCTGTTGTAAAGCAACACACGCCGGGTCGGAAAAGGGATGGGTGACCATCCCGACCGAAATTTAGTGATGTGTATTTCGGGCATCCCCGTGCTTCGGAAAGCACGTTAAGCAGCTGATCCCGGTTGACGTCGCCAGATGTCAACCGGGATGTGGGTGTTAACGAGGGCGGCTTGATAACATCTGACATTAAGGTTGCTCACTAACCTTACACCCCTCCAACAATCCGCACTGAGCCGGAGCCGGAGTTGGAGTATGGCTCATTCCACCTCATAGCTGAGGTGAGGCCTGTGCCCAGTAGTGTGACGTATATAGGCCGTTTATGTAAGAAAGGTTATAGCTTCCCAAATGTTAGTCTGACCATTATTCTAGCTGTAATCTGTAACATCTATATCATTTTAAATATCTTGACAATTTACCCAAATTCTTAAAAACTAACCCTACAGTACCTTTCACTACTGTCTTCACTACTACTTTCGTTATAATTTCTGTCAACATTTTAAGTTAAGAGACATTTCAATCAAAACAATGCTGCGGCACTGAATTAACTTTAATGAATAAGTGGGTTTGAGTTTACAATCAAAAATTATGTCCATGTTAGGTAAGCCTACTTTGTTGAAAAGTAGCAAATGTCGAAGAAATTTACGTGCTCGTTGGCGCAATAGGTAGAGGTCCACAGGCACTGGAGGTCGTGTGTTCGATCCCCACCCAGATAGACGCATGAAAACTCATACGTCTCGGGTATTGTTTCTAATTTAGTAATGTTTGAAGCAATCGTTAAACTCATCGTACTAAGCTCTGCTTGCTAAGTTAATGGTCAGATGATCTTGGTCTACAAGGAAATGTGCTGTCTCCAAAATTTCATCATTAACTTACATCTTCTACTAAGTAAATAGCCAAAAAAGAAAATATCTTTGCTTGAAGCTCGGTGTCATCCGTCGTTTGTAATATTTCCATCAATCTTTTAACATCTACTTTGCTGCCTGTTTGTTTTGCGGTAGCGCTCTGAAAGAGGATGTGCATACTTTTTCAACATTATCAGTCTTACTATTACCATAAGGCGTAGTCCTAATACAACGCGATAACGCGACCATCGCGCGAATAAGTGGTGCGACTATTGTTCGAAATCCCACTAACGTTATAAATGCGAAAGTTTGTATGTATGGATGAACATTTGTGCCGTGTTGCTCTTGTAAAACTACTGAATGGATTTTAAGGAAACTGCAATAAGCCTCATAAGTATAACTTATACATCAGGATAGGAAATTGGCTAAAATTTCTGAACTAATATTCTTTTTTTTAAAACCAAAGTACACGTGGACGAAGTGAGCAGGTGAGCGAATAGGGAGATCGTGATCGCGTATCCGCGTTACATGGAACGCATATACGCAGATTTTGCTAAAAAAACGATCGTCGCATCAAGATATCGCCCAATGATCGCGTATCATGTATAAATTTAACAAAATAAGTAGAAGTGCCAAAAAAAAATCTGTCTAGGTTTCAGGAGGGAACCGAACCCGTGTCTTACTTACTTACCATAGCATAGTTATATCTTCGCTTTTTAAATTTATTTATATTTTAATGCTAGTTATCAGAGATAAATAAGTAAGTACTTATCTACTAGAGAATAACTCGTAAGCTATGAGATCTTTAATGGAGGTAGGCTGTTCCACTTATGCGCTCGAGTGAATAGATAGGCTTCGTTGAGTATTTAATTGGTCATATGAAACGAAAAATTAATTATATCTTTTTCGAAATAGTATGTGACTGTATTGTCTATTCATCTGGTTTTAATAATGATACAGGAAACTGTTAAAGTATTAATACAATGCAACACACTCAAAACATAGCCTTTTTTTACAAAAATTGAGAAACGTACGGTAGTGCCCCACCTGGCAGGTGGCTTCGTACAGCGGTAGGGGAACTAGTAACAGTCAATAAAACACAGTATAAATCAATTAACAATTATTGAGATCAAATAGACATAATGACATATTATCAAGAAACAAACACGGATTTGCAATAAATGCGTGCCGATTTCCTTGTGGATGAAGTTTAGTAACACACAACCGAAAGCAGAGTATAAGTGCGAACTGCGAACTGATGACCTCCCTACAGAAAATAAATGTGGTTTTCTTTGGTGTCGCCATGGACCTCTGCGTGTCACATAAATGGAAGAAGTACTGATTCCAGTACAAGTTGCTTAATTGGATACTCGACAGTCGGATCCGGGGAAAAACAGCGATGGGCATTTAAAAAGGGATAGATAAACTAAATAGTTCTCGTCACACCGACCAGTGACCAGATTTACGATTGCGACCCTTTGAACTTTCAGTTCAAGCCGTAACGCTAGCGGCACCAACTTAAAAAGGCGAAGAAATGATAAATGGGAGTTAGACTGATGAATTACTTACATTTATCATGTCTGTATAAGTGTGGAGGGAATTACTTGGAATGGTTATCATTTCTTATCTTTTTAATATATTTATTTAGCCAAGCCAAGGTTAAATTACACATTTAAACAAATATAATTTCAATTCAATCGCCGCTGGACAGGAAGCGGGAAGTTGCCGCCAAAGTTGTTTTTTAAATATTTTTTTACCGCCTTGGAATGTTACCTACCATCGACGCCATGGTATCGCATATTTGGTATGGCATTGACTGACCATGAACCATGACCATGCCATGAGGTTGATGGCATTAGTATTTTAGGCATGCACTATGCACGTCATTGACCGCACAGGTCCGTGGTGCATGTGCATCATTTTCTTTGGTCCTTTGGGCGCGTCCTACCGTTGCGGTCGATAGCAATGGCAATGGTTTCCCGACAGACGCGACGTCGCTTTGATATTTGATTGTGATCCAAGTCAGCCAAACTCACAGGATCGGATGTTCGCCGTAGCCACTGTATTTCACAGTGGGGCGTGATTATAAAAACTTGAGAAGTCTTACTAAACGAACTTTGCATCTTTGCTAATTAGTGTTAACTCCCAACGATATCATATTAATACTTTATTAATAGCTAATATTAATTTCGTGACCGAGCTTGTTGCTGCGATTAGGCATCGAGATCGATGGAAATAATATCAGGGACAATAATTGGATGGTACTTAGACAATACAATTTTAATTCTCAGAGGGATGGTAGATTGCAGTGACAGACGGACAAGTCTGACTCGCCAGCAGACGGCGCCGGCATGAACGTTCATCTTTGTTCATACCATCGTTCCTACGACCACAAAACGCCTGATGTTTGATTTCTTGTATGAAATAACGCATGTCAACTACCTGAGGCGGGGAACAACGTCATTCATTGGTCAATCAACACGTATAGTGTCCAATCAGTGACGTTGTCGCTTGACAGCTCACAGAAATGGCAGAAACTCATTGGGTGGTAGATTCCGAATTCCAACGTATTTGTCTGACTTTGCGACCATAGCCTCTCGCCTGTCATTAGGAGTCTGTTGCTTATGAGGTCGATGGTTCATAGGTTCATGAATGAAAAAGAAATCTTAAATCAACCCAGTCGCAAGAGCCACATTTTTTTTAAATGTTATCCATCTGTCCCAACATGGACACACACCGTAGCAGTAAAAAACAGAAATTAAAAAAAAGCATCTGTCAGTAACGTCACTGTCACTTTTGTATGTTTGTTGCATTGCCTGCTTGCCTTGCCTTGCGTTGCTTGGATCTTTGGTTAACTTGCTTTGATATTATGGGAATTATGTGCACATTTTAGAAGTAAATGTTGTTAGGTGTTAGTTAAATAAAATTCCTGAAATTTAGCCGTTGTAATGGACGTCGGGGAACTACTTTCGTTTAAGGTAGATTTTTACTTTTCGTGATAATTGCAAATTTAGTATATTATGTTAATGCATTATTTATTTATGATGCCTTGTTTTACAGCCTGTGCCTACACCTAAAAGACCAAATGATGATGACAGCGGTGATTCTGATGATGAACATATCAAGAGTGCTAAAATGCGGCGCCTTGCTAGGTCAATGCCTGATCAATATATTCAACAGTTGAGTGATGTACTTCCTGATGAGCCAACCATCACTGATAAAGAAAGGGAAGACATTCTTAGATTTGTCGAGAACGAAGTAACTGAAGTAAGTGCCTAGGTATTTTTCTGTAAGAATCCCCAGTGAAACTGGTCAGAACAACAAAATGTAAATATTAAAAAAAAAAGTTTTGGATGTAGTATGTTTTCTGATAGGTAAAGGTTGGTGAATACATTCATTTAATAAATAAATAAAGACCTTTGTAATATTTTTAAATACACTGAACTACTTTCGTTTTTACAAGTTGTGGTTTTAACACACCAGAGTACATTGTACACACTTGCTTCAGAAAAAACATGTCAAAGTTGATCTTTAATTTAAATGACTGGTAAAAGAGAGTAAGATGTCTTGTAATGTTTCCAAACATTTTTTTCAACTTTGCTGACAACTGATGTTTATAGGGTGAAGTTCTGGATGACACTGCTGTTAAGAAATTAGTTCTGAATTTTGAGAAGAAAGCTCTTAAAAATAGGGAAATGAGGATCAAATTCCCTGATCAGCCTGAAAAGTTTATGGATAGCGAAATAGACCTTCATGAAGCATTACAGGTACATAATTTTGATTTAATAAAAACACTTGTACTTATCTAAAATTAAATATTTTAAAAACTTCCAAATGGATATCCCATTTGGATATGCCAAATTTCTCCTTTTTTACTTTTAATGAATTTAATTTTTTCAGGAACTAAGTGCTGTGGCAACTGTTCCAGATCAGTACCCATTGCTAGTAGAGTTAAAATGTGTCAACTCGCTGCTTGAGTTGTTATCCCACGACAACACTGATATATCTACCAAAGTTGTGCATCTGCTACAGGTCAGGTTTTAACCTAAAAGTTGAGAACATAATTATACATTGAAAAGAAATAAATTGTCATTTTCCCCTCACTGCAGGAGTTGACTGATGTAGACATTTTAAACGAGAGTGAAGAAGGTGCAGAGGAGCTCATTAATGCATTAGCTGAAGCAGAGTGTCCAGCTTTACTCCTCCACAATCTCGCAAGACTTGATGAACAGGTGGCAGATGAAAGAGATGCTGTGCATAATACCCTTGGTAAGAATAGACCTGAACCTTGTTTTTCAGTGAATTTTTGATTTTAGTTCTTAATTACATACTGGTTTTTGTGCAATATAGCTTTTCTTATCTAATTGTAAATGTTTAGGTATTATTGAAAACATCACTGAATTTAAGCCTGAGATGTGTTCTGAAGTTGCAAAGCAAGGGTTTTTACAATGGATACTCAAAAGATTAAAAGTAAGTAAGACCTAGAAATAAATAAAGATCTCTTGTATTAACTAACACATACTTTACTTAAAACATTTTTTCCAGTTGAAAATACCTTTTGATGGCAACAAATTGTATGCCACTGAGATTTTGTCAATTTTGCTACAAAACACTGCAGAGAATCGAAAACTATTGGGAGAGTTGGATGGGATAGATGTGCTACTGCAACAACTCGCGGTAAGATTCTGTTTTTTTTTACTTCAGCAGTCATAATATCGAAACTAAACAATTTTGGTAGTTTTTTTTCTATTTCAAATGGGTTTGTGTTTGACCCCTGTCTCGCCTTATGGTGAGCATTGACAATGCCAGTTTTGAGGTATACAACAACACCCATGTTACCTGACCTGAAAAATACTTCACTTATTTTTAAACACATGTGCCTAGCCTGCTACGGATGTTACAGATACTTCTGCCACCATAAGTCACCAATACAATAAGAGATGTGAGTGACCACTGTGTTCTGTTGCAGTTTTACAAGAGGCACGACCCCAGCGGCGCGGAGGAACAAGAGGCGATGGAGAACATGTTCGACTCCCTGTGCTGCGCGCTCATGGAGCCCGCCAACCGCGACCGCTTCCTGCGCGGCGAGGGGCTGCAGCTCATGAACCTTATGCTTAGGTATGTTCATTCAACTCATTTGCATTATGTATCTTTGCCCAACATTTACACTTGGCAAGGATACACGATTAGGATACAAAATTATCTTAGCAATTACTACCGAGGACTACCATACATTCAAAAAAAAAAAATCTTTAAATGATTTGTGGTCTAGATCAAAATAATGGCTATCTAATCCAAAAAAAAATGACATGAATTATAGATAGCTGATTTTCGACGAGATGCAATAGAACAAGTTATTTCAGTAAATCTGGGGCACGTTTCTCACTAAAACATTAAAAACAAAAATTGACTTGAATTAAAAAAAAGGTATTATTTGCGATCTCCTAAAAAACTAGAAGTCAAAAACCATCCCTAACCTTTACACTATGAGTTTTCGGTGTAATGTAATAACGGCTTATTTGACAAAAACGGGCAGTCATTATGTAGTTAACAATGGTTAATATTTTTCAGGGAGAAGAAAATGTCCCGCAATGGGTCGCTGAAGGTGCTGGACCACGCGCTGGCCGGCCCGGACGGCCGCGACAACTGCAACAAGTTCGTGGACATCCTCGGCCTGCGCACGGTCTTTCCGTTGTTCATGAAGACGCCCAAGAGAAAGAGGTTACTAACAGTAGATCAACATGAAGGTAAAAATAAACAGAACTTCAGGTTAAAGCCATATATTCATTTTCTCAAAAATAATTAATTCAAATTCACTTACAGAAAAAACCTTAAAAGTATAAAACAATAATAAATAAAAAGCAAAGCAAGCGCACACAGATATTCGAATAATATGGTGGGTAGGTCGAAGTAACTGACGCGACTAAATTGATTTTGTATTCTTTTTCGGTGAAATGTATGTGAAATCTTTCAGGACTCGTAAAAAATTTATTGATGAGTTGAATTTGGTGACTCATAACTGTATTATTGCGCCACTCTGCGATGCCGTAGTGTCGCTTATAAAAATCAAATTATGGAAAGTAATACGCCCACAAGGAGTGTTGGTGTAGAAACTTTATTTGGGTGTCTAATACTGGGCATGTGCCCAAACAAAGTTGTCAGGAAAAATTTAAAATTTCCAATAATCACATAATATTTGACCAGAGACATCCTATTATTATTTTGCAGAGCACGTGGTATCGATAATAGCATCAATGTTGCGGAACTGTCAGGGTGGTCAAAGGCAAAGGCTGCTTGCAAAATTCACTGAAAATGATCTTGAAAAAGTGGACAGGCTACTCGAGTTGCACTTCAAGTACATGGATAAAGTAGACAGGACTGAGAAAGAAATGGAGGTAAACAACACCATCTATCGGAAATAAAACTGTATTATTTTGTGGTGTGAAGCTACTTAAGGGCCGGCGCCCACTTTCAGCATCGGCACGCATCAGGCTTTTAAGGTGACAAATAGTAATATACTCTAACATAATGGCAATAAAGTAGAAAATGCCGAAACAGAAACAGATCAAATGCATTTTGTTTTTACCAGAACACATCACGGAAATTTCTACTTTATTGCCATAGTGTTAAAGTATATTGCTATTTGCCACCTTAAAATCCTGAAGCGTGCCGATGCCGATAGTGGGCGCCGGCCCTATCATTTACTTCATACTGTTTTTTGCAGCAAGAAGCAGAAGAATTAGATGACGACGCACAATATTTAAAACGATTATCTGGTGGTTTGTTCACCTTGCAACTCATCGATAGAATCATCTTAGAGGTAGGTTTACTCATGTACAGTCAATGGCTAATCAGGCTACCCATTTCAATTTCTCATTTTACTCTTGTCAAAAGACATTGACAAGGCAATAGAGCCAGGAATAAATGAGTACCAAAAATAGGAAGCCTGTCATGCCGTTAACCGGTCATATTAGAATCTAGACACAGTTAATATAGCCAAACAAGGATCCGATGTGGTCCCCACGCGTTCTCACGCGTCTGTTTTTTTAGCTAAGAATTTAAGGAATACAACGTATTGTTCATCTGCTAAATATCATCAAAACGCAAAGTGTTTTATTGGTCATTTTGTCTTCAGGTATGTACTGCAGGACCATCAGCCATAAAGCAACGTGTCCAACGTGTTCTATCTCTTCGCGGGGGGTCGCTAAAAATCATTCGGCATGTTATGAGGGGTAAGTACGCGTGTTTGACTGTATGTTATGATTTCAATTCATAGTGTTTTCACTAGGTGTAGTGCTACTACACTCCAAACTAAGAATATATAATATTTACAAAAACAACATGTAAATAAAAATGTAATAGAAGGCATTGACACGGCCTGGCCCAGAGTTCCGCAGAAACATAAATTATAGGGGTTGCCATTTATTATATGAGTACTGTTTTCCACAGAATATGCTGGTAATCTGGGAGACGCCGGTAGCGAGGAGTGGCGGCAACAGGAACAACAACACATACTACAACTCGTAGATAAATTTTAAAGAAGTTCATGAATGTCAATTACTGTCCAACGGTGAATTAAATGTACAAGAAAACACAAAAATAAACAATTTACATAACTTTATTGAATGTGTATTATATTTATAGTTACAAGAAAATAACTAACAGTAAACAAAATATAACATGGTATACAATAACATTGAAATGCAGGTCTTATCATCGCACCTCGGCAATAGTTTGCACACTGTCCGGCGCCCTATTTATAGACAAGATTACATTATAATTTAGTTTGAATTTGATAACGAAAACCTGATGAGTGTTGGTATTATTTACCTGACAATTTGTGCTTTGGAAAATCCACACGGGATCTCCACTTATTAATTAACCACTCAAAGTAACAGCATAAAAAAGATTAACACTACATTGCTTGAACCCCAATTCAATAATTCTTATTGTTTTGTACTGACATCTTATTTCTCCAAATTCCATGAAATGATGCCATACTTCCCATTGTTCAAATTTTCAAACTCTAGCAGGTATAATTGATAAATGAAATAAAAATATTTGGTTCAAACTCCTGAAGATGGCTACACAATATTATAATAAAAAAATATTAAATTAAAATCGTTTTAAAAATGGTAACCCTAACTGAAAATTGTCCTAGGCCCTTATTGTCCTCTTTGCACAACCAACATTCCACAAAATTTCATAGAACGCATTATATTCGTGCAATTATCAGCAATGTCAACTATAGTTCGCACGCCGAATGATGATCCCTATGACGTTTCAACTGACAGCTGTATTAGTGATGCGAAACAATTTCGATAAAATATTATTTTTTTAGGCAAATGTCTTGTCTTTCAGCCAGGTCATTCAACATAATAAGCAATTTCTATTTATTTTGAAGAAAAGCTAACGCGCATTGATGGACATAAAACAATAAGAGTCTAAATTTTATTTTACTATTCTTTAATTTTTATTTAAATTCCATAATTTGAATAAAACGAAAAGTGGTCGAAAGAACGAAGAAAATTTGTTTACAAGACTGGGATCGAGATGTACAATACGACAATATCATTGACCAACCGTTCATATTAAACGTCACGGATAGCTGCAGTTCAGACTCAGATTTTGAAGATTCGCTTGACCCTGTATCAGATTCAAATTGATATAAATAAAATACAAACTTAAAGCATTTGTTAAATTTTTACCACTAATTATCGATATTTTGTTTATCGCTGTGTCCCTTCTTAGTCGATAACAGCTTGACGTCGTAACTTTTGCAGCACGTACCATGTACATTTGCATTGAGTTTTTTTCCATTATATACGAACATTACGTTATAATTTCTTAATACTCATTTTTATAAGTTGAAAACTTACACAATTATGATTTTTTCGATTTTTTAATGGACCTCTAAAGGATTTGTTGTGACAGGACGTCAGTACAAAGTTAAGCGCTAACGAACTGTCATAGGGATCATCATTCGCCGTGCGGAGTATAATATACACATTTTAGTGAACAATTTGTTGATTATGCTGTTGCACAATAAGACATATCATCCCAAACTCAGACGTGGGTGTTGAAGAGTGTTGTAATAAAATGATACATTTGATGTTGTTTTTTCATGTGAATATTTGTGAAAAATTGGTTGTACAAATGACAGGGCACTCATACAAAGATATTACATTTCTCTTAATAATTGCATTATATCTGTCACAACCAATCCACTATCAACTCTCATAACCACAGGAACTTATTACGCTGTAACGTGGTACCGTCTGCCTCAGCTGGCGCACGACAAGTCGCGACCGCAGAAGTTGAGCTCAAGTTGTGAGCAATTGTCTACTAAAGCGGACGATGCGGGTGCACGCTCGAGTTGAGGTCGACTGTACGCAGTGCCAGATCAGCCTGGCAGCAAAAGTAACAAAAGCTACAAGCTCACACACACAATCATTGCACACCCATAGAAAATCCAAAAATAAAGTCGTGATAAAACTTGCGGCCTCTTTATAGAATTTGCTACGGGCCCTGCGCTGGCTTCATCCGGCACTGACTTACGGTACGTGTGTTCGGTCGGCAACGAAAGCAGCTTAATTTAATCATGCTTCACAAATTTGGTAATAAATGGGCCATCGATGCCGACAGAAAGTTTCAAATAATACTGTGTAATAAAAAATATTTTAATTCGTATCTTCTGCACATGATTAGGTTTGTGGTGCATTTTGTAACTTCTATTTATAAAATTAGGTTATTTGTACTAAATTATTTGATGGTGTTAAAGTTTATGAAAATATAAATAACCACATTCCCCTATAGCTCTTACATTATGCAGAAAGTGCAGTAATATACTTTAAAACATAAACGTAAAGGAATAGATATATTCTATTTTATTTTTAAAAACAAACACACACCTGATACAAATAATTATTTTAGATTAACTTTCTTGTCCAGGTGGTACGCAATCACATCGCTCTAAATTAAATGCCACTATGTTCGTATTACATTCATATTAATAAAATTACTTTATATCAAATCTAGACTAACAATTTATATTTAAGGCGGCGTAAGTATCGGTCACCCGATTTGTCCGTTAAACAGATAAATATATCAACAATAATATAACACTGGCTATACAGTATACCATATCATTATTAACTACATTAAGGTAATTAAAATTAATCTAAGTAATAGTGTAAGGCAACTGTAAGATAATGGAGCGCTTAGGCAGAGATGAGTGCAGTTAAAGTGAAGGCACTATACGAGTAGATTAGGATGCCGCGGCCACACACTGGTTATATCTGAGTCAAGTCTTTGCCATTAAACTCATGAATCGCACCTGGACAGATCACGGTCATGAATGAGTGGACCCAGCTTTCAACGCAAACCCGCAAATAAAGCTAGGACAGAAATGTATGGACCCCAAGCCAGGAAACAATAAGCGATATGTCTTCGGAAAACTTTCCAGTAGGTTCTTTTTCCCATGTCTTTAAGAAATCGTTTACTTTTCGATTACCAAAACGTTATCGGTTCGTGCTAGGGCAGTTGCCCTAGCACGAACCGATAACGTTTTGATAGAAGTAGAAGAGATAGTAGATAACAGTTGTTATCTACTATCTCTTCTATCGAGAAATTTATGTCACACGTTATCTCATGCGATGCGTATGGCATTTGTGCGAGAAAAATCGCGACATGATGTTGACCCGCTGGATCCTGTTCTAGCAAAGATTGGACCCGCATAAGCAAGTGTGTGTCCACAGCAGTGAATGTCCAGGCTAGGGCGGCTAGGGGCAGTCCCGGCTCATCATGCGACGGAAGGCCTGCGGAATGTCTTCGTTGGTCTTGGACACGGTGGAGCCGCCCAGGAGCGTCGGCGCTGATATGGACCCGGTTTGGATGCCGTGCGCCATTTTGAGTAAGTCGTAGTTTATCTTCTCGGAGACGACAGAATCTTTCCTGTAAATTACGAATTTGGTTAGCAAGGAATACCAAGAAGATGCCGCCAAATCTCATCTCGGTCGTGGTGAGTTATCTTTAAAATTCAATTTCTTTGCTACTGTGACAGTTTGAAAGGAAAGGACTAAGCCAAATAACATTTTAAAACAATTAAATGCAGAATGAGGGAAAATTCTAATTCAAAGTGAGGCGTATTGACGATTGAAGTCAGCGTAAAGCACCGAGATGTGAGATGACATTAGCCGGAATGTCACCCAAGGCCAGGAACACAACTCACTTGTAGTCCGGGTGTGAGGTGACGAAGTGTCGCATCCAGGTGGCCATGGTGGAGATCTCGCCCGAGGCGCGCTTCTGGATGAGCTTGAGGTACTGCTGCACCGAGCAGTGCGTGTCCGCGTCCACGTCCATGCCCGACAGGTACGACTCGATCAGCGGGACCAGCCCGGAGAACACGCCGTCCTGTGAAGGGATAAACGATTATTTATGTGGTTACCGATTACCACATAGTGCAGTCCGAAATAAGCTAAAAGTGATTTTAGCGAAACAGAAGACAGTCAAATCGGACCGCCAAAGTCGCCAAAGTTTTCTCAATGATGGTTTGAAAATGTGTCACCTAATAAGTACTTTTTCTGCAACCAGGCGGTGCTTCGCATGCGTCTGGTCCAAACAGCTGTCAACCCCATAAGTTTTTGAAGCGCCGCCCGTCATTCGGACCGCATGGAAAGAATGGGTTGAGGTTGCATTCCAAAACAAGTGAGAGTCAAAAGCTGCTTTAGTAATTTGTTTTTTAGGAATTCCTACTTTTGCACTATATTTCTTTTCAGTGGCTCACCCGATCTGCCTTTTATTAATGGGAGATAAAATAGCCTTAGCAAGTGGAAATATAAGGATGGATAAAAAAGTCGGACGTCACCTCGTCTATTCATCAATGAAGCATATTATCAGCTGCCAGTTTAGGTGTATGCGTGACTAGCACGTGTCATTGGCGCTGTCACACGGAGTAAAATGGCGTAGTTTGTGTGAGTGTAGCAGCATGCTTTAGATTTTTTAGTGTGAACATTCCGTCCGTCTTTCTTTACGTCTGTGGATGTAGGGTTGTCAGTGTGCACGTTACCTTTCCGTTGACGATCTCGTCGATGGTCATCTCTGCGTAGAGGTCCTGGTCGTCGCTGGGCGCCGGCGCGACGTCCCGCGGCGCGCCCACGTCGCGGCGCCACCAGAACTTGTTCTGCAGGCACGCGTTGCGCCGCTGAGCGCGCTGCATGTTCTCATCCACCTGCGATTGACAACAACAATATTTTAAACTCAAACTCGAAGACATTTACAACATGTTTACAAGTTACTTACTATTATTTTTAGCAATTTACATGCAGTATCTTTACTTAGATCCGAAAACCAGAAAGCGTCATCCTAGCTCATAGGGTAAATATACCAGAAAGATACGGCCGGTGTGTTAATGGTCTTGGTAGCACAGTGGTTAGTGCAGTCGCCCGGTTTGCGAAAGACACAGGTCCGATTCCAGCCTGATGCCAAGAGACCGAATGTTTTTTTATGTTTACAAGTGTTTATGAAAAGTCAGTAAAATAATTTACAGGAAAAAAAGGTAAGAAACACATAATGTGACTACCACCGGTTCGGAAGTTGTTTCTAATGAGGAGAATCCGGTAAGAAACTTAATATTTGCAATGAGAAAGCTTGGTAAAGACGAAAACGGTAAATTTCCGAGAGTCAAATGAGCTATTTGTATATAAAGGCAAATGTTCCTAGTTTGTATTATTAAAAGAATAAGAGTAGCCCCAAATTAACCCAATCGTTCGACAACGCAATTGTTTCATAAGGAACAAAGTTGACCAAAATATAAAAGAAATACTTAAATATATCATTAAAATTGTCTGAAAGAAAATGAACACTAAGAGTGCACATTACCTTGCTGATCGGCATGACAAAGTTGAGGTTGTACGATAGTATGACGCGCGTGAGCAGTACGACGAAGCAGACGTAGGCGGCGTTCTCGAAGTCGGTGAGCTGCGCCTCGCACGGGCGGAACTCCACGCGCCAGCCGATCGGCGAGTTCGGCGGCGGCGGCTTGAACCGCATTGTCTGCCAGTTCGTCGACTGGATGTTCTGTGGGGGAATAGCTGGGTTAACAGAAAGAATGAAGAAACAAAAAGAAAGAAAGAAAAAACGTTCATTTTATCTGGACATCGCAACTTAAAAGACTAAATTGTTACACAAAAATGAAACACTAACAGAACAATCGACAAAAAAATCCTCCAGACAGCAGTGTCGCGATGTCTAAAATTAAATGGACCAGCAATGCAGCTAATGCCTGGACCTGAAAGGCTCAGGCGCTGGTTTTCAGTGGGTAACACATTGACATGTTTGACGACCGAATTGGTGTGACGGTTAGGAAGTTAGACCTCATGCACCAGAGGTCGCGGGTTCAATCCGCGCACTGTACAAACATTGCGCGACTTCGTCCGCATGAACTTAGATTAAAAAAAGCAATTTATCCTTATAAATTGTAGCCTATGTCCTATTCAGATGCATAAGCTAATTATTGTACAGATTTATTATTGTACATTAAAATCCATCCATTAGTTTTTACGTGAAATAGCAACACGGCACATTCATCCACACATAAAAACTTTCGCATTTATAATATTTGTAGGATTGACAAAAAAGAAGAAAGTACATATTTGAATATGTTTATTCGTTGTCTAGTATCCCATAGTGCAAGCTTTGCTTAATTTGGGGTTAGACGGCGCTGTGTGGAGTAAAGTTTAAAGATATTACTTTTTGTTTATTCGTGGTCAAGTCCGAGAGCGCATAACACAGAGAAAAATCCTGCTCAAACTTGTGTTGTCAAAACTGAGCCGGTTTATCCCCACTATTTATGAGTTATTGGCAAAACAAGCTAATCATTAAAGTAGACATAAAAATCATAACTATTGGCAGTAATACAACAAAGAACTATCCTTATCACTTAATAATAAAATTGTATATGATAAATTAAACCCTAATCTAATTATGTCAAAGTCGATTACCCACCCACTTACAGCTAACACTACATTAGTAATCAGTTGGTACATAATAAATCCTGTATTTATAAAATTATAAAAGCGGCGGATATTAAAACACACAGGTGACAGATTGCACAAATTCGTGTTCGAAAAATGATTGAGAACCAACATAAAGCTTGGCAGCGAAGCATTATGGTCAACTTTCGACGTAACCTCGTAGTTGTTCAGAGGGCAAGTATACATGGGGATTGTGATGGCATAATTGAAAAGAAACAAGAAGTTGACTTAACACTTATAAGATTTCCATTAAGTCATATGAGTATAACCGATACATGCCGTTGTACCAAACACGTGCGAATCACATACCTCAAAATGGTCAGTATCATTTTCGTCATCCTGGTGGACCTTCTCGGAGAAGAGCGAGACGGAGTCGCGTATGAAGAGATGCGCGACGTGCAGCGCCAGCGGGTGGTCGATGCCGCCCTCGCGCAGCCGCCGGTAGATAGCTTGGTCGTGCACTATTGGAATGTCGTTGAACCTGGCAACAAACAACACTACATAGGATCATCAGACTATTTTGTAAAACATACCTAACGATCTACCCGGTTGTCTGCTGCGTGAAACACTGAATTCGATCTACAGTAGTAGCCCCCCTACCACAAACTCATTCATTAACGAAGTTGAGATTAACCATGCAATAGGCTTTAGAATTTTTAGCTGTTAGTAACCAATGTTCAGAAGTAGTACATACTTTTCATGCTCAGGTGAAAGGTACGAATCTATGGAGTCGTATCTGGACTTCTGTATGCGAAACTTGTTCTGGTCCAGCGGATCGAGACCGCGTTCTTCGCGGGTGCGGCAGTCCACCGATGCGGATATCACGTTCCAGCGACAGTCCACGTCGGTGAGGAAGCCGCGGTACACCGGCGACGCGGCAGACAACGCCAACTGCAAAACGACAAAGTGTTACAAGTCAAACTGCCAATAGTTTATAGTGACATTTGTTTTACCAAAACAACAGTTGGAGTCGGAGCATAAATATATGTCCTCAGATAATGCAACTGTCAAGATTCTACAAGCCACCCCTTTTTTAACGAGGCTTCGTGCGAATTGGAAATTAGTGTCTGTAGTACAGGTATATTGGCAGTCTTAGTACGATGAACCTGGGAAATTGTTGTGCAGCCATACGGTCCTCCTGAACCTGATATGCATCGTCTCATTTATGCGCCCCTATTTGGAATGCGCAAAAGCAAGAAATGACCACAACTTTAATAGGATTTATGTCGATAAATACTTTAAAAAAAACAAATTCTTCTAAATTATAAAGCGATGTCGCATAGATTGGTTCAGGCATATCTAGCCGATCAAGGTGGAAGAAATACAACTCACAAAGTTATTGCCTAAAACGAACCATGGGGTCAAATTTATGTGCCCCACGCGTGAGTGTTAAGTATTGAACTATCAGTTTGACATAAAGATGAAATCTGTTAAGGTTCTTCAAATGTATAAACAAGGTCGATAGATAGGTTGATCCTGGTTTAGAACGGTATCGAGGTCACGTCTCTTAAAATCCTATAGTCGATTGGTGACGCGTGAAGCATTTGCTTACAGCACAATCTAATCTACCACAAACCAACGTAAACAATCATCACGAAAATTCATGAGATGAACACTTTGTTTCTTCTGTATTAGGTGTTAAATTCTGTGAAAGTGAGTGTTACTTCATCATGTCAGCTGAACGACGCCTACTGCTGGGCATAGGCCTCCACTAAACTGCCCCAAAGTAGTTGCTTAATTAGTAGGATTTGCCTCGATCCATAAATAATAGTCATGGTTATTTGCAATAATATGTGCTTTGGAACTAACGCTCCATGGTGTTTTACGTCCGTGTGCTACTAAGAAACTAGCTAGCTAGAAAGTTACTAGCGACTAGGACAAAGCAAAAATAACAAGAAACATCGATGAGGCAAAAACGATGAAATATGATTGATTCATCGATTGTCTGTCTTAGCAGTATTTTTTTCATGTGGTTATTTATATATTTGTTATTCGGTCATTTATCTATCATCATCAATCTTATGGCATAGTGTTACGGTTTTTTAATAGATTTGGGTAAATCACGCATTATGAGATATTGATCACCCCATATGATTGACATGAATTCATTATTTCTTATTATTATACGTAAAGTAAAATCCACTAAAAACTGAAAATTCATTAAGTAAGTATGATCTTTGGCTAGCCCGTAGGTGGAATGGGTAGAAATGCTGCCTATAAAGCGAATGCCGTGGCTTCGTTACACCCAGGACCAACATTCACGTAACGAACGTTTGTGTCTGTGTGTTATTATTACCTATTAAGAAATATGCAAGTATGTGTCTGATACCAGGAACCAGCTATGCTTAATTTGGGGTCAAATCATCTTGTTATAATATGTACCGAATATTTGTTTATTACTATTTCGACACACCTTCGGATGAATTATGAAATATTATTGTAGACCTTGTAAGTGTAGACTGCCCAAATCATTGTCGTGTTACAAATTAACACCTTAAGTAGTATCTTGTGCCACGTTCTTCCGTATTTGGCAGATTCAGTACATTCAGGCCAATTTCTCACAAACTTATTTAATTATATTTTATAATAATTTCGCTACTTTTAACGAGGACGGGACAAAATGATGGGCTACTCCGGAAATCTACACAGCGAATGACCGGGCAGAGATGCAACTGCCTAGTCTTTAAAACCAACATAGGCGAAGATGTCGGAGGCCCAACTCGTTTTATTGTATGTGAACAATGGGTACCTGCATCTGTTTGGTAGTGTAGCTGTTATGCAAAACAGCTGTTAACAATGTACCTCAATAGCCAATTTAAACTTTGCAGAACATCATTTGCACAAATAGCGGTTTTCATACATACTGCAATGGGACCGCTTACACGTGTGTAACGTAATGTTAATTGAAGGTACTGCCATGCACACGTTACATTAAGGCCATTAATCACTCGTGAGAATACAAAGTCAATGTCACTAGTTATAAGTCAAGTTTCATATGATATCCATACATGAAGCTCAATGAGATGCTGTTTTAAAGAGCGATGAGGGCTGGGCTGACAGGTAAAGGGTTTGCATTCTAGCATAATATAAATCAAAAATACTATGACTAAGAAATGAGAATAAACTGATCACCTATACTGTTAAGTTTAGGTAATATTTGTTTGTATTTGTTGTTTGATTCGTAAGTCTATGTAATGGACCCCGAAGGATAAGATACGCCTAGTGCAGGTGACAATTAGTGGTATGTCTTTTGATTTTAGAATCGACCAAACCCGCCGGCCCCGTCGTGTTTACCCGACTTGTTTCGCGATAATCTTGCCGGTGGATTGCTCCCGCGCACGATCCTCGGTGAGGTATGCTGGTACTTAATTTTCGCACGCTCCGGACGGCTTTCATGACGTGTAGTGAACTAAAACCGCGCAATGGCTATGGATTATTATGTTCTAAATTTCGCTGGCGGTTGGTGTGTAGAAGCCTTTACATTTTAAGCTTCCACTGTTCGGCAATAAAGGATTCTTGGCGTAAATTAAATACCTAGATAGCGTCGTGGCCTAGTGGTTTAACACTCCGACTCGGAACCCGATGGTCCCGAGATCGAATCCGGCCGGAACACACCTACTTTGTGTTCATTGTAAAATTTGCGGCTAACTCTCCGGTGATGGAAAACACCGATATAAAACCCAAGCAACCCGGATAACGGCGGTAGGCTCGCCCCATGCCACGTTGGGTTCAAATTCCCTCGGCGAAATGTGGGCTCCTGAATGTTCCGTTCACCATGACGGCAACAGTCAGTGTGCCTCTGACTAACCCATTAGGGATATGGTCGTGAGGGTATGTTATGTTATGTTATTAAATACCTATATGTAGGCAGTCTTATCTTTGTTTATCACATTTATAAATAAAAAGTTATGTTTAGCTTAATCTTTTTATACCTACTGTATTCATTTTAATAGACTGATACTTTTTTTGTTCTAAACCTACAAAAGATAAGTTCAAAGCTATATCCTAAGCGGAGAAGGCACACTGATTGTTGCCGTTTCATGGTGAACAGAACATTCTAGCTCCTTGGTATATTAATAGGATTACCGAATCGGTCGATTAAAAAGTTCTGCATTGCTACCCAGATCAGTAAGTTTAAATGTGAAAAAAAAGACACGATTTAAACCATTGATATAAGCAAAAAGAATAAAAAAAAATAGTTTTTAGGTACGAGTACGTTGTCATAACAACGGCTTTTATCATAACAGCTATCAGGTAATAGTGACCGGCGAGATAACAAAACTAAACCTAAAATGTATAACCGAAAGTAGGATATCATTATGCAAATATTACTACAGGAGTATTTTATAGAACTAACTTTTGCTGCTAGTTTATTTAGAGTTCCGTCGTAAAAAGTGAAAACGGGACCCTTTTTCTAAGCCTCCGCTATTTGTCTCTCATCAGGCTGTATCTCATAAATCGTGATAGCTAAAAAGCCGAAAATTTCACAAATTACGTATTTCCGTTGCCGCTATAACAACACATACTAAAAACTAAAATATCGAGGGTAAACCCATACAAGTAACGTGATTTTATTTCGTATTTTAGCTCGATATTATTAACGTTAACAGGTACACGCTTAAAATCTTCACTGAATAGTTCAAACTTAAAACTTAACACCGATTTTTAAAATTAAAAGTTAAACGAAAAATATGAAACGGTTTACAACAAACGTGATTGCCTTTATTAGACGATGGTACGGAACTTTTCGTGCGAGTGTCCGACTCGAACTTGGCCGGTTCTTTTGTTCGAATCATTGATTAGCGTAACTAACGCTCTCGATTTGGATTTTGGAATAACTATAAATACACCTTGGCTTTATAGCATTACGCTATAAAGCCATAAAGTTATTGGATCTTCTCTATTTCCCAGGAGGGAACGGTAAGGGATTCTGCAAAAACTAAAAATCTGAATTAATTAGGCACTTCTTCCACGTCGGACACTGAACGACAAGCGACTGCGAGTAAAGCTAAAAATTAAAAACGAGTTGGGTAGCAGCGCGAATAGCATATAAGTAACACTCCTTCGCTTTAGAGGAACTTCCAGCGGTAGGACTTGAAATCAATGAAAAGTCAAATAACGTTTTCTTATTATTTTTACAGTTAAATACATTTATTAAAAGTTTCAAAGTTATAAAAAGATATCAATTAAAAAATTTGAGGTAAACCGCTGTTGCTTTAACAATGTGCTCATAAAATAAAGATGATGTCATAACGGAAAACGAGGCAAAACAAATTGATAGACCAACTGTATTACATCAACCATTTTTACCGGTTTAATCGAAACCACAAGTCATTCTGATGACTGCTTTAATGACAATACATATCTGCAAAGTTCGAAAAATGACGAAACTAATAACATCACAACAACTTTTTACTGTCATGCTTATGACGTGTACACGAATGATTCCGCCAGATATTTGGCAAATATCTCACGTGGCGGTGAATGAGTAAGTTGAATGATATGTTGTTAAACTTATCTACATCACAAAAAAAAGGTAAACAGTTTCGTGGAAGCTCGAAACTAAGAGTCTATTAAGTCGAGTTGTTCTACGAGCTCAGTAGGAAACCCGGTAGCCTGCAAAAAATAATGGCGTAAGTTAATCCTTGCGCAGATTGAACCTTGGCTACATACCATTATGGGGCAAAGCGGTGCAAGCTGGTCGTAAAGCGTGCGCGCCTCCACGATGCAGCAGGCCTGGAAGGTGAGCTGCAGGCAGCAGCAGCCCATGCCGAAGCCCATCGCGTCCATGTACACGCAGTCCGGCAGGGCCGCTTTTGGTTCCAGTTTCGATGAATCGTCCACTGGGATTTTTGTGTTCACGTCTTTGTAGACTACAAAACGAGATGTACCTTAGTTTTATCGTATGTTAACATATTTAGACAGTGTTTCATGTACAGTGTTGAAACTTGACAAAAATGAATCTAAATTTTAGCGCCATTGTAAAACCAGACGAATAAGGAAAGTGTGAGTACCTGGTATGTTTATAGCGACTTTTTCCCCTCTTCTCTGTCGAATGTTTGCAGTGAGAGTTTTAAACCGTGGATGACCAGGAAAAATAGCTTCATCGGGGAAAAAAAGTGACTTTGTGACCTCTCCATTAGGTGAAGCTGGATATGGCGGACTCGTAAAGTTTGGACACCCGAGCCTAAAAATGTATTACAAAATATCAAAATTAACTCAGCTCCACTGGCCTATCTAGTTAACTGTTTATCAACTATCAACGAAGACATCAAAATGTATCCAGTATTTTTAGTGACGACTCATGCCACTTCTAGTGCCCTATGATCATCCTATTATTTTGACAGAGTGTTTAATAGCGTTTTTACCTTGGGAAATTGGTAATGCTCATGATGACTTCGCCATCTCTCAGCAAAGTACTGGCCTCGGCTCTGCGGTACTGCATGTTCGCCTCTACAATATTGAAATGTGCTAATAGTCCCCCGTAAGGTTTCCCTGGGGTACCTTCCACCATGTAAGCACCATATTCCGGCCGCCATAGGGATTTCACACCTGAAACAATTAAGATTACATGTAGGTACCAAAACAACATCACTACATAGTATAAAACGAAGTCGCTTTCTCTGTCCCTATGTCCCTTTGAATGCCTAAATCTTTGAAACTACGCAACGGATTTTGATGCTGTTTTTTTTAATAGATAAAGTAATTCAAGAGGAAGGTTCATATGTATAACAACATCCTATTGCACCCGTGCGAAGCGAGGGCGGGTCGCTGGTTGACTATAAAAAAAAACTAACGAATGTCCGCGGCAGCATTTATTTAAATTGGAAACAATTTTAACGTAAGTATAAACAAATGCGGCTGTCCGAATAGAGATAAGGCTAGGGCTACCCAATCCCGATCCGTCTGAGGTCATTCCTACCAGTCTAGTAACACTAAATTGAATGTTCAAGCGCTGGTTAACCGTGAACAACCCTCATAGTTTTGTGCAGTCGCATAGGCGAATTTACAACGGTCCCCCTTGATCATATGCTTAAGAGTATCTACATTGATTGTTTCATATCACTTCAAGATATAATTTAAAGAGTTCGCCAACCAAAGTAAAGGCATCGGGTGGTAAATGCAGTTTATACAACATGCAACATGAGATTTCCTCACAGTTTGATCGCGCACACAGACTGATTTGTTTAGGAAATAATCACGAATATGAATTGGTATTGAAAGATGAGAAATACCAGTAATAAGAATCCTAAAAATAGCGTTTTATCATACGGAATTACATTTTGATAGTCACATTTTAATCTACTGCTTGAAATATGATGTGATCTACAATCAAATTGGATCATACATAAAATGACATAATCACTGATATAACAATCAGTGGTTATTGTTTCGTGAAAGAATAAATATCACTGGGACATTATTCCACACAGCGCCATCTAGCCCCAAACTAAGCAACTGAGTGTTTGTGATATGGGATACTAGATAACGGATAAACATACTTAAATACTTTTTTTTTGTAAATATGCATTTTAAACACACAGACCAGTAGAAACAGACTTGATCATAGACACATTTTTTTGTACTGTGTGGGGATCAAACCAGCAACCACTGGTGCAATAGCTCACTTCTGAACCATTAATCGGTCGTCAAAAGAAGGAATGACCTTATTCTCAATTTACCAAAATCAGCCGTCCGGGACTCGGCCATGATGTTGGCGTGCCATCCTTCAGCCATTTAGCAACTTGGCCAAAGGCTTCTGTAGCCTAAAGAATTTGGCCAAGTAAAGCAAGATATAGTGGGAATAAAACTGAACATTTTGAGAGGAAGATAAATAGGTTTTGGTTAACTATTAGGTACCCGGTAATACAAAATAGTTAAATAAGCTATGTGCTGTTTTAATCGGATTTAAGATCCGAAATTCATAAACCCATTAAACCTACCTAATGTTCGTTTTTGTAGGTAAAAAATGCAACAAGTGACTTTAAGGTAGCTATTCAGATTCGAACAGAAACAGAGTCGAACAGTCAGATTTTAGGGTTCTGTACCTGAAAGGTAAAAACGAAACCCTATTCCTAAGCCTCCACTATCTGTTTGTCTGTCACCAGGCTGTATCTCATAAAACGTGATGGCTAGGAAGCTGAAATTTTCACAGATTATGTATTTCCGTTGCCGCTTTAACAACAAATACTAAAAATACAAAAAAATATCATGGGGGGTACTATAACATAAATGTGTTTTTTTTCCTATTTCTGCTCAATATTAATAACGGTAACAGGCTTAAAATTTTCTCAGAATATGTAGTTCTAATTACTACCATTGCAATAAAATTAAAAATAATAGCAAAAGTGGCATACAACAAACCTAATTTTGAGCAATTTTTACTTTATGATGGTCCGGAACTTGGCCCGTACTTGGCAGGTTTCTTATCTAGATAAGAAACCTCTTACTAAATGGCAATTCGTAGCAACAGAGCAGGAATGAACAACTGGAAATGGGTAGCTTGCTGTTGACACTGTTAACTAAATATTGGTTTTCTGTGACATTATCTAATAAATCAAACCACCTCAGCTAGGGTGAAAGTTCCTATCTTGAATACCTTTATCTATCAATAATAATAAGTTATTTTGTCACACACTCATTTCTATTCACCACATAACTCAAGCACTGATTGAATCAAAATGCTGGCTGAAGTAGGTACTCCTTGGCGACCTGCACTACTTGTACTGAATTTGTTTTATTAGTTAATATTAATTTGTAGAGTTCCATAAAAAGTTGCCCTGCCATGGTTTCAAAATAATATTGCCGATTTCTTTGTGACAGTGAAAATTCCTCTCATTCTCCTTGAAAAAAATCGTGTAGGTATTAGGTTTATTTCAGTCTAGACGTAATTTGTTAAGTTTATTATTTTAGACATATTTTACGTGATACGTACTTTAGCACACCACTTCATACACAAAGAAATCTTGAGCGCCTAGGGGACTTCAAAGATACCGCTGTCCCCGGGTAACGCCCAGTTAATGTTTCATGGACTTGGGTTGGGGTTTTGCTTTCATGATGAAATCCCAGCCCGTTCACAAAATCTCACGATCTGCGTGGGGGAAGACATTTAACTGCAACGCCGATAGCTGAAGATAACTCCACGTTAGTGGTGTGCGCCGCATGATAAAAGCTGATAAGAAAGTAACATACCGTACTAATAGTTTCGAGCAAGCTTAGGCTTTACAATTTGGTATGAGTCAGGTGAAAAAATCTTACGTGAACATTAAAACGTCAAAGAGTCTATGTACTTAAACTTGGCCAAAGATCAAACACTCCGTTGCATGTATTTAACATCGTAACTTGAGAATCCAGGAGACGGTGGAAGCTACTTTGGCTGAACACTAGAGTAGAATTGTCAAAAAGACAAATAGATAATGGCACCATGTTAAATTTGATGAACTTTCGAGGTAGGTCCATTTTATCAATATGGTGGCGACAACCTGACTCTGTATGTGCAATCTTTTATGAAAGAAAATAAAAAATTGCCATACCAGATTACAATTTACAATAAAAACTCACTCATTGGATTGGTTTGTTATTGATATTGCTATTTGTTGTACTACCACATTAGCCGCCGAAGTTTTCAGATGATGTTATTTCAGTATGTATGTTCCCAAAACCCAAAACATAACAGTGAAAATAGTAAATTTTTCGAATCAACAGTTCTTGGTACACATGCAGATCAATGATGAAACTTATTTTAAATTCATTTAGTAAGGTTGGTGCAAAAATTGATCATAACTATTATGTCTGTAATAAATATTATTGAACTACTTCACTATAATTGCACTTTCACAGTTAGCACTTTGTGGCTAATCAATGAGACATCCATCACATATCAACTACTACAATATCTTCCAATAACTGGCCGGCTGACAGTGACATAATCTCCAAACCTGAATTTGTGTTTATTTATTGCTAACTAATACAACTAGTTTGTACAAGTGATTATTTACAATTTCTTAAATAACGAAAATAAAAAAGTGGTGTGATTCACATTCTCATTTTGAAAAATGTTACAACTTCAACAAACTATTTTATATGCATTTTCGCCCATATTATGCCACTTACTTGAACTGTTTTTTTTTTAACCATACAGTATTTTTTGCTCAGTTGCAGTGTGTAGTATTTATGTCATTTGGACAATACTGAATACTAAGGCTATGTTTAAATGTTTTTATTCCTGCTACCAGAATTGTCAAGCTCATAATTTAACATTGTGTAATCAAATCTCGAGATGTGAGTCACACACTGGTGTAGTGAGTAGGCAAAAAAAGTGCCTAGTCATAGTCACTGTTTAATTCAATTCAAGGCCAAAATGTCTTTTGATAGATTAATCAATAAATGTGTTGAGGAAAATGTACATATTTTTAGCACTGAGCCAGCAGATTGCCTTTCAATTTGTATTTATGGCTCTAGAACCATCAATACAGTTTTTTTTAAACTACACTTTAATTTAATCTGGCTACTGGCTCATTTTGGCTACTTATCATAAAATATTTAAGTTCTTTAACAACTTTACATCAAGTTTCTTAAGATACATTATTAAATTAATAATGTAAACAAACACATCTTACTAAACAACAGCCAGCTACTAAACAAAAGCCAAATTTAATTTAAACTAGTGAAATGTGCTCAAAATGTCACTAATCTCTTTTTTTTTCCACATTGTATCACTTTAGAGTATAAATTATTATTTTTCTAAAATTGTGACCTTGAATGATTGGACTTTCAAACCCAATTATTCAAGAGACCTATGTGAATTAGGACACCATTTTACCAAATTTCCATCCTTAAAAAATAGCCTTAAAGAATTTAATGAAACAGTAATCCTCATACTAACTTTGTGGGTTTTCTAGTTCTGCTTCCTGCAATTTTGGGAGCAATTCGTCAGCTCTAAGACTCACTGTTGCCCGTTGATTTTCATCATCAAATTTGACGATTATGTATTCCACCTTCGAACAAAATGAAAAATGAATGATATCTGTAAACAAAAAACGTCTAAGACGTCTAGTTGAGCTTGTACTATGAGTGCCACAATACCGTTCAATGCACTAAAACAGATTTAAAATAAATAAGTTAATAGATATAACACTTGGATGCAGAAAAAAAATATACTTTTTCACCACCAATCAAGCTACAGAGCCAGTCAAATAGTCACAATATAATTACATAGGTTACATATTTTACACATTATTTTTTAACTTTCATTTAACATTAGAAAATAATGGTAGCTATATTATTGCATTATTTCTGGTGTCTAGAATGATACTTAATTAATGTAAATTTAACACAAAATTAAATTCTGTTACCTCATCACCCCACTTGAGAACATCTCCCGTTCGGTCCCGTAACTTGCTGTACAAGTTGATAAACTGTTCAATGCCGTGTTGCCGAACATGCTCCGCTAGCGCCTTCGTTTCTTCCCAGGATAGTGGACTGCCTTCAGTTAATAAGCCCATTCTGGTAACTTGATTGGTACGGAAATATAAACTCGGCTTACACACACTATGTATAACTTTAGAATAAAATCTTCTTACATGGAAATGTATGTGCATTTACTTCATAACCAAACAAGACTGATAAAACACTGAGTCCTAATTAATTTCTGACTGGATTGAAGGTATATCACGTTTTTGGACTTGTTAGACCGTCGCACAAATTTATACTGAAGCATTTACAGCTTCACAAAATTATTTATTTCTGAATCAAAATTCAGCCACAAACTTCTAAGGCCAGTCAACAAATGTCACAATTGTTGCGTGAATGAGCTGAGCTGTCTGTGGAAAACCATTTGTCATAAAATGTCCGTGCCATAGATTTGTAAACAAACAGTGAACAGTGGGAAAAGAAGGGCCGCGGGCTGAGTCATTATGCTATTACACGATAAAAGTCTGTCAATGCATCAGACTTACAAGTCTTGGCATACAATCACTTTCAACACGGAACAAAATTTCTGTTCCGTGACTTTCAGAACCACACTTCTCCTGTGAACTGTAAGTTTCTACATTCCTTGATATTGAATATCCAGTGATGCTTGCTACCCAAGTAATGACGAAATTATTAATTTCGTGCCTCAAACCAAGCCTGTCAAGAGAAGTTTTTTGTGGGTACCTACGCAAACGACGAGGATGGTCGATCTATTTCTCAACTTTGAATAAATATTTAGTGGTTTTTAGTGAACGGATCACGAAAAAAGTCGTGAGTAATCCATGATTTGTCCATGTTCATGTCCATGATCACATGAGTGGTCCCGCAGAGCGTACGCACGCAAAGACAATGTGCTGTACGTACATTTACACACAAATTACAGGCTTTGATCTAATAAAGAGCGATCGCAATCCATAGCTTGAAGGAACAACATAAAATGTCGGTCAACGTTAGCTAAAATCAGAACCGTAGCTAAGAGGTCGCTGCCGCCACTACTCAAACGTGGGTCCGAAATGATTTTGACGCTGACAGCGCTGACAGCGCTGCTGTTGTTGTCGCGTTATTTCAATTCGGCACGGGGATGAATTTTATAATGCGCTAAGGCTGAAATCATCGTTTGCGCTCCCAGCGCTGTAATCGCATATCGGACCGCACAGTTTGTTTGTCAGTGTCAGTGTCACACCCTGTCACCAACACCAACAAACTGCTCTGCTGCGTTCGCTTGTATTGCACTGCTTTTTTGTTCAATTTGGACTTTTTTGCATTAGAATTCGGCTGTAAAATGTAATTGTTGATAATAAACAACATAATTAATTGTTTTGGGTGTAAGAGATCATAAAATTGCGACGATGGTGCCAGTTGCTATTGAAGGATGTAATCAGGGAGCTGAAGGTGGTGGAGCTCGAGGAGGGTCCATTTCTTTAGCACTGCTCATAGACTTCATCGTTCAAAGGACGTACGATGAGCTTACTGTCTTGGCGGAATTGTAAGTATTGCAGATCAGCACCCAGTACTAACAAAAAAAGGTGTTCTTACCATAATTTTAATTTTTTCTCGTGTTTGTAGGTTGCCTCGAAAGACAGATATGGAGCGCAAAATTGAAATATACAAATTCAGCGCACGAACACGCCAACTTTTCGTTCGGCTACTGGCTTTAGTGAAGTGGGCCAGCAGTGCTACTAAAGTGGACCGCTCAGCCCATATCATGGCCTTCTTAGACAAGCAGGCTCTGCTCTTTGTTGAAACTGCTGATGTTTTGGCGCGAGTGGCACGAGAGACACTTGTGCATGCACGGTGAGTTACTATTAAATGACCACATACTTATTTTAACTATTATTACATTTTGAATAAAAAAACATTTTTTCTAAATAACATAATATTGTTAATGGTCTCATTTTGAGATCATGAAAGGATTTCATTAAAAAAATAATATTGAGATTTTCATTTTTTTGCAGAATTTGAAAAATGCATTTATTTCTAATTAGTAGCATCTCATGTAGAAATCAATTTAGCAGCAGAAATTTAGAGGAACTAGAACATTTCTGAGTAGGAGAGGGTAGAGAAAGGGTCTATTAGCTTTATTATGTGTAAGGGTTTTCACTAGTGTCCGACCGAACTTTCGGTTTCGGTTTCGGCCAGTTTCGGCCAAAAAAACGAGTTTCGGCCACAGTTTCGGTTTCGGCCAAAATCGGCCGAAACTTTTGCCGAAACCGAAACTCACTTCGGAAGATGTCGTGCGCGCTCGTATGACTTCGTTTCTCGCGGCAACGTTATGGCAGAGCTCCACAATCTTCGGGAATTGTCGTGGGACATTCGGATGGCTCCGTAGCAACACAAAAATTAGTCACTGCGTAATAGCCAGACGCAAAACTTCTTTAGAAGTAATGTTTTCACGAAACTGATTACATGTAAGTTTTCGTTGAGACTGTTCTGTTGCGAGCTCGATTCTCGAAGTTGTTGACGAGGCCATATGATTCAAGTAGGCAGGGCACATTGCACGAGAAACTGGGACCATCCGTTTGGGGTCCAAAAGTTCTTCGAGGGGATATCATTTGATGCCGAACGCAGCGTGGGACTTCCACCAGCAAAGAAGCAGTATGACCAGGTAGAGATCGCAGGATTTGGGTGGATGTGGGCCGCCCATTACCAGCCGCTTCGGAAATCTAAGGGGATGTCTGATGTTCAGAATTGGACGTCGTGTGTGTGGTTGTTGATGAGGTTTTTGTTTCGTTTCTGTACTTGAATGATGTAAATAGTTCAATATTGGATCACTCAAATTATTTACTATCGCATAGGTGGAAGTTTTTAGGCAGTTGGCAAGACCCTAGTCTAAATAAACCGATCGTTATGCCTACGACATAGTGCTTTTCGCCAACACATCCGCCGAGTGGCAGGGCAGACAATGTTCAAAGAACGAAGTGTAGCGTGCTATCCCATTGGACTGGTGATGGACCAGACAAAAACGAAACTGACGACAAACGGCACACGAAGTAAGGAAGTGGTAGACGGCAGACAATGCAATTTTGATGAGTATATTGACTTGGGCCTGACTGATTCCTTTCGCCTTGTGGTATGGGGCGTTAGAATTCTGACACGGTTCCCCCCCGCCTGTCGTAAGAGGCGACTAAAAGGGGGCCTTCAAGGTCACTGGAAGTGCACACGGCGGGGGTTGTGTGCCTCCATTCCAAGTGGCCCCGAGGAAGGGTGGCGGTGTAAGATTGACCCAACACCGCCGTACACACTGGCGGGTGTAGAGGGGAGGTGTAACTCCCCTCAAGGTGGGCTGGTTAGCATAGCGCGCCAGGGGTCCACCGACACCAGACCAGAGATCACGGGTACCTCTAGATATCAGCGCGTATCCAGAGGTACCCGTGCAGGTCACCGGGGGGTTTAGTGAGTAATATCTGCGGCCTCATGGCAGGCGAGCCTCACACACCCCCGGCTTCCCCTAGAGTCCCGCCCTCTGGATCGTCCATAACCAGTCCCTTAGAGCATTTCTATATTGTCTAAGACCAGTCCAGTCTTCAAACGGATTGCCTCCGAAAAAAAAAAGATAGTCTTCTTCGAGAACAGGTAGGATGAGGAAATCAAATGCCGAATCACCTAGAGGAGCTAACTTTTCAAGGCATAAACCTTAAGCTTAAGCTCAAATAAATGAAGTGCCACCTTCCTATATCGAGCGAGGATAGCGAGCTATCCTAAAGCGAGAACTTCTCGACGTTTGCATTCTGCCCACGGTGCACAAGCCTGGTTGCTCATGAAACACCCTAAGTCAAAGCTCGGAATGTGTCCACGGGTAATGGAGTGGAGTGGGGTAGGCATTAAACACACAGACAGAAAATGGTCACCACTATCCGTGCCAAATCTGACGTTCAAGACGTAGGCCAGAAAGTCGCCAAACTGACAAAATGGGAGCGAGCACTGAGCAATCTGTAAGATGCATCCGGCCCGAATGACAACCCCATGGCTCCTCAAAGACTGGTGTCATTGAAAGCCGAGGCCTAAAAAACGATGGTGCGACCACCTGGTACATTACTCTGGCGAATGGCTGACTTGAGCAAAAGACAGGGGTAAAAGTTGGGTTGAGACTTTTGCCAGTGGGATCTTGTGTTGAAAAAAAAGGGGTCTGTAACTTAGTTTTGTTGTTATTAGCAGAATAATGGGTATTTTTTTCAGAATTTAGTAATTGTAGGTATTTTATACATGACCACGTGAGTTTCGGTTTCGGTTTCGGTTTCGGCCGAAACTGAAGCCTAGGCCGAACATTCGGTTTCGGTTTCGGTTTCGGCCGGAAAACCAGTTTCGGTCGGACTCTAGTTTTCACAATGCTGAAATTTTTAAATCTCTACTCATGAGGGCTTGACCCACTGCTCAATGAGAAAAGTGTTTTGTAATAAGTTAAAGTCTCCTAGCATTTCAATGCTCAACTCTTTTATGGAATTGTTAGCTTTACATGATTCTCCTTCTTGCATAAAGCTCTTCTTGATGCAATCAAAGTGGACTAACTTAGAATGATGACAGTGGCAACACAGTGCTTTGCCCAAACAAGCATGTCAAAATTAGTCTAAGCTAGTCATTTTAAATAGATGGGTTGTTTTCCTGAACAGACAGATTCCTTCAACCAAAAATACTTTCATTTGCTGTATGTAATCAGTAAATATTTTATCTGTTTGATGAAAAAGAAATTTGATAAAAATATAAGTGTAATAATATTATTATGATACTATAATGAGCTGCACGATTGCACACACAACACAATCTCATAAATCTACAGTTTATGTTACAAGCCTATTTTCTGGGCTGCATTTTTAATGTTTTAGGATTTTTACAAGTAATGTTTTAGGTGGCAAATTTGTTTTAATTTTTTTAAAGTTATTCTGAATTACTCTAGTGATTAGAAGGCTTTGACTGTTTTTAGGGACAGCTGAAAGAGCTTGGGGGGGACCTCTGCCCAGCAGTAGGATCTAGGCAGTAGGAACAAATAAAATAATTAGAATAACATACAAAAAATTGTAATTTATTAAGTTCTAGAAGATGTTATTTTAATGTTCACTTACTTAGTTTTGATAACTCATAATGAAGTTAGTCAATCAATTGATGTTAAATTTGTAGTCTGCCAACGTTCCACATGGCGGCGGCAGTGGAAGTGCTGACGCTGGGCACGTACAGCCGGCTGCCGGCCGTGATCCGCGAGCGCCTGGTGCCGCCGCCGCCGCTCACGCCGGCCGAGCGCCGCACCACGCTGCGCTCGCTGGCGCATGTCGTGCGTCAGCGACTCACTACAGCCTCCTTGCCTAGTGACGTTCGAAACTTAAAGGTATGTTTAATGCATTGGCTTCTAGCATCGTGTTTTCAGATACAATGAGCAGGATCTTTCTTACGATTTGGGAACTCTTTTCCTCGAAATTTATCTCAAAATAGTATATAGGAAATAATAACTGAATACAATTGGAACAACAAGACTACACACTAGTATCTTCTCGCTTACCTTTATTCCAATTAGAAATTATTTTGAAAACAATAGTCTAATTTCTTTCTGGGTTGTTTTTCAAATATTTTTTAGTCTTAACAGTGGTAATTTCCGCTAGGTGTGATTTAAGATTATTTCGCATTTCAGGTAGAAAATGGCCGCGCCACATTTACAGTGGGCCAAGAGTTCAGTGTATCATTAACTGTCATGGGAGATGCTCCAAACTTGCCTTGGCGTATGCTAGATATAGCTATACTTATTCAAGACAGTGAAACTGGAGGTAAGTGATTTGTATTTAGTGGATTAATGTTCAGTAAATTTTCTGCATATATTATAACTATATCTGCTTTTGTTTATCAATTTTGCTTGCAGAAGGCAAACCTCTGGTACATAGTTCGCAACTCAATTGGCTTCGTGGCGTGGCTCAGTCGAGGCTGGCGGCGGCCGGGTTAAGTGGCGCGCTTACAGCCCTGAGATTCTTCTGTCGTTCGTTATCATTGGAACTGTTGTATACGCAAACATTGAGGCTCTGTCGTGATCGGTTGGCGAAACATCTCCAGGTTGACAGATACACACCTGGACAAAAACTTCAAGTTTCCTATTGGAGGTAAGTTATGAAATCCTATGTTGTAAGAAACAAACAGTATTAAGTTTAGTGTCTTATAAATAACTAGCAGCCGCCCGCGACTTCGTCCGCGTGGACTAACGTTATCGTAATTTTAGTAAGGATGCCTATTTTTTTTGAAAATGAAATATAGCCTATGTCACTCAGGAATGATGTAGCTTTCCAACAGTGAAAGAATTTTTCAAATCTGCCAAGTAGTTTCGGAGCCTATTCAATTCATACAAACAAACAAACAAAAAATCAAACCTTTCCTCTTTATAATATTTGTATAGATTACTTTATTAAAATTTTATGTACCTGTGCAGCTTTTAAGCCTTACGTAAGCCTAGTAGTAAATACTGCAAGGTGGTAATGGTAATAAGGGCATGTTAAACAACGTAATGGAAATCACTTGAACACCCTGGTGTTTACATTTCTGATTACTTGATATGCATTTAGTAAAGTATAACTATTATAACTCTCTTCTGTGAATGTGAATTTGGTCACAGTCTTTAACGAAGAAACTGTGAAACTTTTAATCAAAAAATACCGAATTGCCTTATTTTGAGAAAAGTTTAATAAACAAAACCTTTCTTATGGAGTTCCTAGGAGCAGTAAGCAATCATCAAAAAATTGAAAGACGCCCAAAATAGTGTATAATTAACGTGATATAACAGGGACTACCCTGTTTGGCATTATTGGCCCTAAAGTTTTTGGTAAAAGTCCTCTGGTATTGTGACAGGGAGCTGGGATGCGAGCTGGGTTACCGGCTAATCATCGGCGCCGAGGGTTCGTCGCTGGCCGTGTGGCACGTGCCGGCGCTGACGGGCGGCGAGCGCGTGTGCGCCGCGCTGACGCCGCACGCGCCCTCCATGGAGCGGCTGCTGGCGCACACCGTGCACGTGCGCTCGCGGCAGCGGCTCGGCGACCTCAAGGTGCTGCTCAACGAGCTCGGGGTGAGTGCACACAGCGCTGACGCCGCACGCGCCCTCCATGGAGCGGCTGCTGGCGCACACCGTGCACGTGCGCTCGCGGCAGCGGCTCGGCGACCTCAAGGTGCTGCTCAACGAGCTCGGGGTGAGTGCACACAGCGCTGACGCCGCACGCGCCCTCCATGGAGCGGCTGCTGGCGCACACCGTGCACGTGCGCTCGCGGCAGCGGCTCGGCGACCTCAAGGTGCTGCTCAACGAGCTCGGGGTGAGTGCACACAGCGCTGACGCCGCACGCGCCCTCCATGGAGCGGCTGCTGGCGCACACCGTGCACGTGCGCTCGCGGCAGCGGCTCGGCGACCTCAAGGTGCTGCTCAACGAGCTCGGGGTGAGTGCACACAGCGCTGACGCCGCACGCGCCCTCCATGGAGCGGCTGCTGGCGCACACCGTGCACGTGCGCTCGCGGCAGCGGCTCGGCGACCTCAAGGTGCTGCTCAACGAGCTCGGGGTGAGTGCACACAGCGCTGACGCCGCACGCGCCCTCCATGGAGCGGCTGCTGGCGCACACCGTGCACGTGCGCTCGCGGCAGCGGCTCGGCGACCTCAAGGTGCTGCTCAACGAGCTCGGGGTGAGTGCACACAGCTGGGCGAGTGAGGCCGGCGGGGCACGGCGCCGAGGGCTCGTCGTTGGCCGTGTGGCACGTGCCGGAGCTGACGGGCGGCACTGGTGCTGAGCCTCACAACAACAAGTATGGTATGACTATGGTAGAGTCAGTGGTGTCCTACGCTCTTGACAGTTATGGGTTAACATTCAAAACATATCTTGATAAAATTGAAGCATTACAAATTAGATTCCTTAAACTACTTGTGAACAATAAAACTAAAAGTAAATTCAAAAACAACTACTACCATTTATTTAACTATTGTGGAATTTTACCGGCCAGTTTAAAACATAAATACCTTCTGCTAAAAAATAACCATGAGGGTCGGGAGCGTTTGACACCGTTGTAGCATAGTCAATGCACCAGGGCTGCTTCGAGCGGCAAGGACGTTGTACCCAGGGTTCACAATTATTATGGCGACCATACACTTTACAAACGCTTACCATACTTGGTCAACGCCCTGTCGCCTGAAGTTGCAAAAATAGCAAATAATAAAGAATTTGGCACTGCGCTTAAACGGCATTACATAAGTATGCTAAATTTATGTAACTGAATTATGTTTAATTATTAACTAAATTTAACTTGCACTCGCAGTCAACCGCGGAAGTGGTTTGCGAGGCTTTTAATTTAATATTTGATTTTTGTTGATTTTAATAATAAATAAATAATAATAATAATAAGTCATCCAAACTATGTTAAATGTGCCTGCTAGGCCGCTTGTTTACCATGGCATGTTTGTCCTGAACCTACAAATGTATTGTCTGTAATACAAAACCGCCTTTCTTTATTAGAATAAAATTGCTAGGCGTAGAATATTACGGAGAGTTCTAAACTGAAGCAACAAAATGTAAATTTCCTTATTTCTGATAGCAATCCTAACTATCCAGGTGGAGTGCACAGTGGGCGGCTGGCCGTGCGTGCTGGCGTGCTCGGTGGTGTGGCCGTGCCTGCGCGCGGAGCAGCTGCTGGTGTGCGTGGGCGCGCACGGCGGGCGGCTGCGCGCGCGCGTGCCCGCCTACCCCGCCTCGCCGCGCATGCCGGACCTGGCCAACGCGCTCGCTGCGGCTGATCTCACGCAGATCAAGGCGCTGCTCACACAGCTCAGGTATGTTAATAGGAAAATTATTGATTTTCCCCTCACAAATGTTACGTACAGGTAAGGTACATCATAAAAAAATAATGACATAGATACAGTAGATTTGTTTCAGGTTTTTAAAAAATCCGGTGTTTCGGAAAAAAACATTATTAGGTACAGGACCCCAGTGGAGCACTGGTGACCTGGTAACGCAAGTATTTGCGGAATGGACTTCTTCTGGTGCTACTAACGTAACACCCCGTATGTTGAACGGGAATAGGTTAGTCCGACGTTGCTAATGTGGTCGCTGCTGTGACCTGTGACCTCATGCCGATTAAACCGCTGATCACAGAGCTCAGGTATATCGAACAAGAATAAGTTAGTGCGGTGTTTAGCTTAAACGGTTCATCATCTTATTCATATACTGGTCCACTGCTGGACGTAGCACACTGCTGCACACTATATCCGCAGCTAGACACATCCACCTTCTGCCAGCAACTTTTCGCACATCGTCGTTCCTCCTTGCTGAAGGTTTCACGCTACGCTTGCGAGACAAGGTATCCACTCAAGAACGCGCTTACTGGGGTCAGTTTATCGGTTCTACAGCAAATGTGAATTTATCCTTCAGCCACGTAAAGAGAAAAGCCATCCCTTAAAATTATGATTCGAAATTGCGACCTGCCTGACTGCCGACCAAGAATAATAATATTCATTGAAGAATTTGAAGTTTGAGGATTAACTTCTTCGTCGTTGTGCAGGTTCTGGCTGGTGGCGCGCCGCTGCGAGAAGACGCTACAACACCTGCCCGCCAGCGTGTGCGAACATCTCCCGTTCCTGCACGGGCCGGACCACCCACTCAACAAACTGTCCCCAGACAGACTGTACGTCACCCTCCACAGGCACACCGATCACATATTGGTAAGTAACATTGTTCATTCAATTTTAAAAAACTTCAGTGTTGATGTCTTTAGTGCCGATTTGAGTGGAAAAAAGCTATTTCTTGGCAATGCTATGATAATGGGCGTGCTCAGAAATCTGACTTCAGATCTCATTCAAATTAGCGTCTCATAACCGGATAATTTTAAAGTCTACTTTTCAACACTGCCTGAAATACTGGCTTCCATACTAATCAATATACATTGTTATTATGGCTGGTGTTTTCTCATAACGAATGCTATAAACCCCTTCTTAGAAAGATAAGCTTTATTTTAAATTGTATAATAGTACAAGTTGTAAACAATATAACAGATAGTGGAGATGAAGGAAGTAGCAGCGGGCAGCACGGCCACGACGAGCAACAGCACGAACAGCGGCAGCGCGTGCTCCGTGGCGCTCTCCTTCCACCTGGCCGGCGCGCGCCGCTGCACGCCGTTAGAGTGCGAGGACGAGGTGAGGACTACATACTACACGCTACTACTCTAGCACAGATAGTGGAGATGAAGGAAGTAGCAGCGGCAGCACCACGACGAGCAACAGCACGAACAGCGGCAGCGCGTGCTCCGTGGCGCTCTCCTTCCACCTGAGGACTACATACTACACGCTACTACTCTAGCACAGATAGTGGAGATGAAGGAAGTAGCAGCGGCAGCACCACGACGAGCAACAGCACGAACAGCGGCAGCGCGTGCTCCGTGGCGCTCTCCTTCCACCTGGCCGGCGCGCGCCGCTGCACGCCGTTAGAGTGCGAGGACGAGGTGAGGACTACATACTACACGCTACTACTCTAGCACAGATAGTGGAGATGAAGGAAGTAGCAGCGGCAGCACCACGACGAGCAACAGCACGAACAGCGGCAGCGCGTGCTCCGTGGCGCTCTCCTTCCACCTGGCCGGCGCGCGCCGCTGCACGCCGTTAGAGTGCGAGGACGAGGTGAGGACTACATACTACACGCTACTACTCTAGCACAGATAGTGGAGATGAAGGAAGTAGCAGCGGCAGCACGGCCACGACGAGCAACAGCACGAACAGCGGCAGCGCGTGCTCCGTGGCGCTCTCCTTCCACCTGGCCGGCGCGCGCCGCTGCACGCCGTTAGAGTGCGAGGACGAGGTGAGGACTACATACTACACGCTACTACTCTAGCACAGATAGTGGAGATGAAGGAAGTAGCAGCGGCAGCACGGCCACGACGAGCAACAGCACGAACAGCGGCAGCGCGTGCTCCGTGGCGCTCTCCTTCCACCTGGCCGGCGCGCGCCGCTGCACGCCGTTAGAGTGCGAGGACGAGGTGAGGACTACATACTACACGCTACTACTCTAGCACAGATAGTGGAGATGAAGGAGTAGCAGCGGCAGCACCACGACGAGCAACAGCACGAACAGCGGCAGCGCGTGCTCCGTGGCGCTCTCCTTCCACCTGAGGACTACATACTACACGCTACTACTCTAGCACAGATAGTGGAGATGAAGGAAGTAGCAGCGGCAGCACCACGACGAGCAACAGCACGAACAGCGGCAGCGCGTGCTCCGTGGCGCTCTCCTTCCACCTGAGGACTACATACTACACGCTACTACTCTAGCACAGATAGTGGAGATGAAGGAAGTAGCAGCGGCAGCACCACGACGAGCAACAGCACGAACAGCGGCAGCGCGTGCTCCGTGGCGCTCTCCTTCCACCTGAGGACTACATACTACACGCTACTACTCTAGCACAGATAGTGGAGATGAAGGAGTAGCAGCGGCAGCACCACGACGAGCAACAGCACGAACAGCGGCAGCGCGTGCTCCGTGGCGCTCTCCTTCCACCTGAGGACTACATACTACACGCTACTACTCTAGCACAGATAGTGGAGATGAAGGAAGTAGCAGCGGCAGCACCACGACGAGCAACAGCACGAACAGCGGCAGCGCGTGCTCCGTGGCGCTCTCCTTCCACCTGAGGACTACATACTACACGCTACTACTCTAGCACAGATAGTGGAGATGAAGGAAGTAGCAGCGGCAGCACCACGACGAGCAACAGCACGAACAGCGGCAGCGCGTGCTCCGTGGCGCTCTCCTTCCACCTGAGGACTACATACTACACGCTACTACTCTAGCACAGATAGTGGAGATGAAGGAGTAGCAGCGGCAGCACCACGACGAGCAACAGCACGAACAGCGGCAGCGCGTGCTCCGTGGCGCTCTCCTTCCACCTGAGGACTACATACTACACGCTACTACTCTAGCACAGATAGTGGAGATGAAGGAGTAGCAGCGGCAGCACCACGACGAGCAACAGCACGAACAGCGGCAGCGCGTGCTCCGTGGCGCTCTCCTTCCACCTGGCCGGCGCGCGCCGCTGCACGCCGTTAGAGTGCGAGGACGAGGTGAGGACTACATACTACACGCTACTACTCTAGCACAGATAGTGGAGATGAAGGAAGTAGCAGCGGCAGCACCACGACGAGCAACAGCACGAACAGCGGCAGCGCGTGCTCCGTGGCGCTCTCCTTCCACCTGGCCGGCGCGCGCCGCTGCACGCCGTTAGAGTGCGAGGACGAGGTGAGGACTACATACTACACGCTACTACTCTAGCACAGATAGTGGAGATGAAGGAAGTAGCAGCGGCAGCACCACGACGAGCAACAGCACGAACAGCGGCAGCGCGTGCTCCGTGGCGCTCTCCTTCCACCTGAGGACTACATACTACACGCTACTACTCTAGCACAGATAGTGGAGATGAAGGAAGTAGCAGCGGCAGCACCACGACGAGCAACAGCACGAACAGCGGCAGCGCGTGCTCCGTGGCGCTCTCCTTCCACCTGGCCGGCGCGCGCCGCTGCACGCCGTTAGAGTGCGAGGACGAGGTGAGGAACTACATACTACACGAAATTACTGTAGCACTACTTCCTGGCATGGTGTTAAGCAAATTAGTGACTGCTCTAGCCAACGCCGCCCAGTTTACTGTACGCGGGCTTTCGGCCTCACAGTCACTTGTATTTAACAAGTCTTAGTCGCATCGCGAAGTTACTTGCATCGTTATTGATGGCCGCGTTGGGCGAAGCCGGCATGCGGCCTTTCACCTCACACTCGAAAGTCGGCCTCCAGACTCGTGTGATATACTTCTGGCTCTACCTACTGCGGCTGCTTAGCCTGTGGCTTCGCAAAGGTACTTGATTGATTGTCACAATAATTGTCGTTTCGAACTTTGCGCTTTGTGAAGATCGGCCATCGGCCTCACATTTGACTCAACCTCTAGCCACGCATTTGATAATTATGACGATTAACTTCGGGCTATGTCTTGCGAATAGTACTTTCATGAAATTTGAATTATTTTTATACGCTTGCGCCATTTTTTTATTTATCACCTGTAGATAAAGATGAAATAAAAATTAAATGTATAGGTGGAAAATACTTGTTGCACGGATTAATCCTTATATTTTACAGTTGTTGATATTCAGCTGGTGGTTTTGTACAAGACAATTTCAAATCCAGGCAAAATGTTTATAAGCAAGTAACTAGTGTTCAATGATTTGATACTATGCTGTGTTAATGTAGAGTTCGGCGGTGGCGGCAGCAGCGGGCGGGCCCCAGAGCGTAGCGCGCGCCTTCTTCAAGATCCACTCGCTGGTCGAGCTCGACACGTTCACCCTCACACATGGACCCTTCACGCCACTCGATACTCCTGGTAAGATACTGCGTTTATTATTATTAGCATTTTATTGTGTCAGGTATTTTATAATCCATGCTAAAGGTGAATTTCGGTGGATGCAGGCAGCATCCAATCGACTGCTCTGGAGGTCTAAGGGGGCTCAGCAGTGAACGTCATTTGGCCAAATATGACGATTATTTTCTGACTCTAACCTTTATTTAGGTTATTTAAGTTATTATTAACCAGCTCAGGCTCAACCACCAGAAGAGCTAACCTTAAATAAATGTGTTTTGCGTTGTATCCGTTGATATTTTGCGCGCTCTGGAAATCTATGGGGAGGCCTATGTTCAGCAGTGGACGTCGTATGACTGTTAATGATGATCAAATCAGCGATAGAGATCCAAATCAGTAATTACGATGCGGTTCTGCAGTTTGCTGTCTACCACCAATTTCGAACTAGCACCTTTACGTATGTTATTCTTGTGTGTTTAGGGATGCAGCCGGGCAAGCGCAAGTTATCAGGCGGAGCAGTGCGAGCGGTGCGCGTGCGCCAACCGGCGTACTTCCTGCCCGAGCTCGCGCACGTGGTGGCCGCGGCCGACGAGCGAGTGCCCTTCGTCAATCTCGCGCAAGAGGTACGTCACACATACAAATTCAAATTCAATTCAAATATATTTATTAATCCATCACAAAGGGTAGGTACTTAAGCTTAATCTGCACATGGTATTACATACAGAATATAGCCTACATTTGTGACGGACTGGTGCCTGAATAGGTTCTAAAAAGAATCTGTTATTACAGGTCACCAGGCCACCACCCGCGGCTAGCATAGCTCAAAAATATAAATAATTATAAAAGATAAGTTAATAACTAGGTAGTTGAGTTACAGAGTGAACGAGGATGCTGGGGTAAGGGTGTATATGACTGTGTAGTTATAGATGTGTGGTATATGTGTGTTGTGAGTGTAGGCGTGAATGTGGTGTGTGTAGGTATGTGGGAGGTGAATGTGTTAATATGTGTGTGTGTGTGTGTGTCTTTGAGTGGACGACTATGAGAGGTTGAGTAAGAGTTCAGAAATAGTTTATTTACCACAACGGAATTGGTTATCCTAATAGTAATTCCAGGCTTACTTAAGTGGACAAAGAAGTTGTTCAGTCGCGTCATAATTCAAAAGCTTGAGGTATTTTGTGATAGTTTGTTTACAACCAAATTTATGGAGTGGGTAAATATTAAGGGGAGCATTAAGTTTGTTATAGAGGTAAGGACCTAGAAAGGGGAAGAAATTTTGGGCGAAAGAAGTTTTCAAAGCAGGTACGCTGCAGACTTTGCCTTTCCGACGTTTATCCTTGAGCAGTTGAGGGTCGTAGAGCAGCTGGGTGTGCTCTTTTAGAATTACCTTTAAAATAAAAGTTTGTCTAACCGTGAGTACGTCCCAGATTCGATATAGCCCTACCGTAGGATAGCGATAGGGGAGTCCTGCAGAGACCTTCAAAAGTACACGTTGGGCACGTTCCACAGGCAGAATATGTGTTTTGGCTGCACCACCCCAGGCTGAGATACAGTATTCAATCAAAGAATGACCCAAAGCATAATATACCATTTTGATTACCGACCGGTTAGCGACATGTTTGAGAGTCTTAAAAATGTAAATTAACTTGCGCAGCCTAGATGCGAGCAGGTCGAGGTGGGGCTTAAACGTAAGTGATTGGTCAAGTATGACTCCAAGGTGCCTTATACGGTCGGTTCTCTCCAGTGTAGAGCAAGTACATGGTGCTGAGGATGACTGGGGACCGCAGACGTGGGCAGTAATTGAGTGCGTATGCGGTGCATTCTGATTGGGTCTTAAGGCAAAACTGATGTACTTTGTCTTGGAGACGTTCAGAGTGAGTGCATTGCAGTTTAACCAATTGTTCACCACGTTGAAGCCTTCCTGAGCAAGGGTAAAAGCGTGGTCCCAAGAATCACCATAGAATGAAAGGGCGGTGTCATCGGCAAACGTGAAAACCCTGCCTCCTTGAAGTTGCAGCCGGCAAAGATTATTTATGTAGACAAGGAACAAGGTGGGGCCAATTATACTGCCTTGAGGCACACCGTGTGAGACATTGGCCTTGTCACTTACAAAGTTGTCAATTTTTACCCTCTGAGTCCTGTTGGTAAGGTAGTCCTCAAAAAGTTTATGAGGAAGACCTCTGACTCCCAGTGTCTCCAGCCCATCCAGTAAGCGGGGGATTGAAACCGTGTCGAACGCTTTTGCGAGGTCGAGGAAGATTACCACACACCTCTTTCTCTCATCCAAAGCTGTAACGATTGAATCCACCAAATCGTGAACTGCATTAGTAGTTGATTTTCCACTACGGAATCCATACTGGGCCGGGGAAAGAAGATTGTTTGACTCGAGATAGTGGACTAGCCTTTTATTCATGAGACGTTCCAATATTTTTGAGAGTGTTGGTAGAATGGATATGGGACGGTAATTGTCGACACGGTTTTTATCCCCACCCTTATGGATAGGTTTTATTTGACCTGTTTTGAAGGCGGATGGAAAAATCCCGTTCGACATTGCTAAGTTGCAGATGTGTGTTATTGCAGGAACCAGTAATGAAGCGTATCTTCTGATAATTTTGCCAGAAATCAGGTCTATTCCCACCGCACACTTCTCTTTAAGTCCAGCAATGATATGAGCTACTTCAGATTCGTCGGTTTCAGCCAACACAAATGAGCCAGAAGGTGGTGGTAATACATTTGCTCTGCAAGTACAGCCTGCGGTATTGCAGGGTGGGACCGCCTCAGCTAGTTTTCTTCCAACATTTGCGAAGAAAAGGTTCACGTCATTGACAGACTGTTGAGGGTTTTGCGACGAAACAAGTATTGACGAATGATCCGCCACCCGTTTAGAGCCACAAATGTCCTTAATGACCTCCCATAGGTGTTTTTTGTTATTTTGTGCCCTATTGATCTCAAGCCTATCGTGCATCCGTTTGGCTTTTTTTAGGATAGAAGTGCAAAAATTGCGGTAACGCTTGTATGTGACTTTGAGGACGTCATTTTCGGGGTCACTTCTAGTCTTTCTGAGAAGATTATCCCTATTCTTCATACACCGTAGCAGACCACTCGTTATCCATGGCTTTTTAATCAATTTCCTGTTAGGAGTTTTAAGCAGTTCCGTACTCTCTTTAATAGCTGTCGACAGGTGGTTAACGAGTAGGTCAGTGGCAAGATTTGTATCGGTACAGTCGAGAATAGGTTGGAAGTCAGTATTAGGAATCGCTTCGTCAAGGATTTCGAAGTTTACTCGGTAAGTTACATCCATTTTAGTTACTAGTTTAGATTTGAGATTAAGGCTAAGAGCCACACAGTCGTGGTCAGTGATTGAGGAATGAAATAAGAAACATGTAGCTTCAAGCTTTGTTTTGATAATAACGTGGTCAAGACAAGTACGGTCGCGAGTGGGTTCGGTGTGACCGGGGAGCATGCAGTGGCTAGCCAGAAGATTTAGATAGTCGTGAGACCGTTTATCAGTACCATTGGGGTGAAGATCGATATTGATATCACCACAAATAATAGGCATGATGACTGTATTTTTTTTTTGTTTATTATCGAAAGACCTTACATTTATGTAAACAATCCTCAAAGAATCACTTCATCTGGATCAATACCACCAGAGATATCACAATTTGAAATGCACATTTTTGGACTTGCCCAAAAACGCTCCATACAAAAGTGACAGCGATAGTGACGTCACTGTCGCTTTTGTATGGAGCGTTTTTGGGCAAGTCCAAAAAATGTGCATTTCAAATTGTGATATCTCTGGTGGTATTGATCCAGATGAAGTGATTCTTTGAGGATTGTTTACATAAATGTAAGGTCTTTCGATAATAAACAAAAAAAAAATACAGTCATCATGCCTATTATGTTTTGGAAGTTAGTTAATTTTGAAAGGACTAAATCGATCGAGTTTAAGAATTTGCTTACGTCAGTACAACTAGGCGGCCGGTAAATACCTACGACACAGGTGTTATTTTTCAACTTAAGAACTAGACAGTTAGCGTCGTCAACCGGGGGTTCCTCAATAGTACAGATTAGTGATTTGTTGTAGTAGAAGACTACACCTTCATTTTGGGTCTTGTGCCTAGTTGTGGTCACGTGAGCATAGTTGTCAATTTCAGGTATGTACTTAGCTGACTCGAGCCAGCACTCGGACAAGACTATTATGTCCCATGCTATTTGAGATCTTTGGAGTAGCGTTGTGAAATTAGGCATATTACAATGAATACTACGTATGTTCTGAGTTATGACATTAAGTGTATGGTTGTTTGTTGGTAAATGTTTATGAACCTCATCGACGTCACAGTTGATCACTCGTGCTATAGCTAGAGAGTCCAGGTCGGAGTTTATTGCGTCGATGTTTTGCATGCTACTCAGGCCGATAAGTGTATTTGTAGTCACGCAACATGCGTGATATGTGATCACTGATCACATTGAACAAGCGGCTTAAAATATGTAAACCCCAAACCGGACCCATTGCGCCCCTAAACGCGTTGCTATAGCATAAGTGTAGTGAGTGATGTGTAGCTGTAGTAAGTAATGTGTAGTTGTGTGTGTGAATGTGTGCTTTACAACAGTCAAAGGAAGTTTCTGTGTTTGAGAATATTTTACTGTGTAATTTAGAAAAAGTGGGTTTAATGGGTTTATTTAGTGTTAAGAGTGTTTGAGCGATGTGTAAGAAAGTTATTATGGTGTTTCTGTAACTCGGAAAACGAAATAATAAAAAAATATAACATGGTAAAAGATTACTTTTAGCTAGGTAAAACATGCTAATGTTCAAAAATAAACAAAAAAATAAAAAATATAAAACTAACACAATTAAGCATGGCACTAAAACTAGTCATATATCCAGTTTGGGCAGTTCATCTTCTTCGGTGATGCGTTTTGGAGCTGCACCCTCTTCCTTTCTGATATAAACTTTGCCGTACGACGTCCAAGCAGCAAAAAGTTTCTTATTCTTAACATTCTCTCGCGCTAAAAAGAACAGGCGCCTGGCTTTGCTGGTCAAGTACTCTGAAATATAGATAGCTCGAGATGCCCCTGGCAGGTTGAGGTGTTCCGAGTTCAATAAGGATATCTTATTTTCGCGCTGTTTTTTGTTGAATGATTTGTATGATAGTATTAGGTTTTCCTTTCTTATGGCAGTTGTGAAGTCGACCACCACAGTCTCGGACTTAGAGCGAAAGATGTCACGGATCTCCGTCTCCGCGATGGGGTTATCAACGCCCAGTGTCGATCCAACAGTTTTGATAACGGTGATCAGAGTTTCCTTTGTTTCATCCTTTTGTTTGGGAAGGTTACGAATTTCCAAAGTGGTGCAGCGACTGTTTTTTTCAAGCATATCTATTTTATTTTCCAGTGCTAACACTCGATTTTTATATTGGGAATTATCCTGCTCCAGGTCGTTAATTTTTGACAGCAATTGTTCATGTTTCAAGGACATAGTCTCGACGGTTTTTTGTATAGCTTGGTTCTGTGTTATGATAGTTAGCAAAGTATTGTTAAGCACTCCAAATTTACTTTCAAACAACGCTGTTATTTCTGAAATACTAGGTACTGGTTTAGCCGTCGTCTCCTCATGTGTACGCTTTTGGCGCTTTGTAATATTAAAGTAATTGTCATCCAATGTAATATTGTTCGGCGAATTTAATGCTGAATCTGAATTATAGTGCGTGGGATTTAATTTTGCCGGGATTAGGAGGCTCTGAGCGTCGGGGGGCGAGCGTTGCACGGACATCCTTGCAATGTAGGCCTAAATGTTCCGACGGCAAAACGGTCTATCGCAGTGGGAGGTGCCGTTTAGGCGCGGTGTTGGTGGTGGTAGGGCGGGGCTTGCGCGCGCGGTAGTGTGAAGGACACGTGCGGTTGGTTAGTAGTAGGTGTTTCACATGCGATTGAACTCACGCGCAGTACTTGTCTCCTTTTCCCAGTGGGGTTCACCTTCACACTTTGACTCGCGCGACCTCTTCGATATTATGCGCTCCTAATATTTGGTGCTGAATATTTGCTTGAGGTTTTGATATTTTTGGATATTTTATTTATGCGGAGATGCGCTTACAAGACGTCTGAACTATACAGAATCCGCGGGAGGAAGGGATACATCAACCATGATGATCGTTGATATAATGATGCAAGCGATAATTTGGCGTTCATGTTGTTATTTGTTCTGTATCATCAATAAGTACGACTGGTCGAGATCTGCGTCTCCTATCTGCGTGGTTGAAATTTTGTTCATGGCTTGACCTTAAATCTAGGTTTCCTAGATCTTTTGTTTTCTGGCCTGCGACTTTATTACGATCTCTTATGTTTGGTCTGTATGTTCCTGTCATTTGCCCACTTTACCGTTACCAAATATCATGTCATTAATTTTGAATGGTGTCAAATATAACTATGAATTTTCTCTTCTCCTGATTTCGAATTCTCACGATTGCTTCAGGTGAAATTGTGATGTTATATGATTTCTTGTTTATGTATCAGTTGGCGGCTCGTGGCGTAACCCACGGCGGCGTCCAGCCCGAGTGGGTGGGCTCAGCGCTGGGCATGCGCATCGTGTCCCTGCCGCGTCCGGCCAGCGCCAGCGTGCGCGCCGCGAACGCGCTGCGTGACCGCCTGCTCGCCGCCACCGTGCGCCTGACGACCAAGAACCAGGCGCGCGTCTGGACCGCCGAGATCGTGTTCCACGGCTCGCCCGTGCGCACGCCCAGCCCGAAGGAGCAAGGTACCGCCGCATACAACATGCGTCATGTCTACCGGCGCCTCAGCACAAGCACCAGGCGCGCGTCTGGACCGCCGAGATCGTGTTCCACGGCTCGCCCGTGCGCACGCCCAGCCCGAAGGAGCAAGGTACCGCCGCATACAACATGCGTCATGTCTACCGGCGCCTCAGCACAAGCACCAGGCGCGCGTCTGGACCGCCGAGATCGTGTTCCACGGCTCGCCCGTGCGCACGCCCAGCCCGAAGGAGCAAGGTACCGCCGCATACAACATGCGTCATGTCTACCGGCGCCTCAGCACAAGCACCAGGCGCGCGTCTGGACCGCCGAGATCGTGTTCCACGGCTCGCCCGTGCGCACGCCCAGCCCGAAGGAGCAAGGTACCGCCGCATACAACATGCGTCATGTCTACCGGCGCCTCAGCACAAGCACCAGGCGCGCGTCTGGACCGCCGAGATCGTGTTCCACGGCTCGCCCGTGCGCACGCCCAGCCCGAAGGAGCAAGGTACCGCCGCATACAACATGCGTCATGTCTACCGGCGCCTCAGCACAAGCACCAGGGGTATTTGTATGTTTGATTAACTAAATAGAAGAGCACTGTCTCCCACGACAGACATAGTTGAAAGGTCTATTGTGTAATGTAATTCATTCATTTACTATGTGTACAGGCGAGCGGCGCTGCGTGTATCTGCAATACGAATTAGGCACGGACGCGGGCCGCACGGCGGACGCGCTGCTCGCGGACTGGGCCGCCATCGTGCATCTGCACACGCTGCTGCACGACTTCATGCTGCGCCCGGCACAAGGTAGCACGGCTCGAGACTGGGCGTTACTGTGTGTTGTTAGGAGAGCGTACGGACTGGGCCGCCATCGTGCATCTGCACACGCTGCTGCACGACTTCATGCTGCGCCCGGCACAAGGTAGCACGGCTCGAGACTGGGCGTTACTGTGTGTTGTTAGGAGAGCGTACGGACTGGGCCGCCATCGTGCATCTGCACACGCTGCTGCACGACTTCATGCTGCGCCCGGCACAAGGTAGCACGGCTCGAGACTGGGCGTTACTGTGTGTTGTTAGGAGAGCGTACGGACTGGGCCGCCATCGTGCATCTGCACACGCTGCTGCACGACTTCATGCTGCGCCCGGCACAAGGTAGCACGGCTCGAGACTGGGCGTTACTGTGTGTTGTTAGGAGAGCGTACGGACTGGGCCGCCATCGTGCATCTGCACACGCTGCTGCACGACTTCATGCTGCGCCCGGCACAAGGTAGCACGGCTCGAGACTGGGCGTTACTGTGTGTTGTTAGGAGAGCGTACGGACTGGGCCGCCATCGTGCATCTGCACACGCTGCTGCACGACTTCATGCTGCGCCCGGCACAAGGTAGCACGGCTCGAGACTGGGCGTTACTGTGTGTTGTTAGGAGAGCGTACGGACTGGGCCGCCATCGTGCATCTGCACACGCTGCTGCACGACTTCATGCTGCGCCCGGCACAAGGTAACACCACATCAATACTAAGCTTTAGATCTCTTGTTATTTTGTGAAATACAAATAAAAATAGTGTCCGGCTCTACACAAACAAAATGTCAGAAATTATTATACAGAGTGAACATATACAGCCTAACATTGCAGGTCAAATCATAAACGTAAGCTACAGAAAAGTGCATAATAGTTGCGAAATCGAAAATCCATACTGCAAACTTTGATTTTGAGAAAAACTTGTACATCACAAATTGCATTTTATTTTTGTCTCGATTTTTCGTCCTTATGCTACTAGTGAGTGAATATTAAGAACTGTTTTAATTTTGGCCAGTTAATCTAATAAACTGTTTCGTATCCCACAGAGCGCGAGATGCTCTGGCAAGGCGTGTGCATCCGTTCGTACACGTACCGGTCGTTAGTGATCGGCTTCGGCGCGCGTCAGCGAGCCACCGCCGTACTTCAGTGGAGCGCGGCGCAGCAGCGGTACACCGTGGCCACGCCCGCGCACCAGCCCGCCGCCAACGCGCACCATCTGCTGCACCACCACCTCGACCACTACATCAACTGGTAACACACACCGCGCCCCGTGCTGCAGTGCAGCAAGGCGCAGCAGCGGTACACCGTGGCCACGCCCGCGCACCAGCCCGCCGCCAACGCGCACCATCTGCTGCACCACCACCTCGACCACTACATCAACTGGTAACACACACCGCGCCCCGTGCTGCAGTGCAGCAAGGCGCAGCAGCGGTACACCGTGGCCACGCCCGCGCACCAGCCCGCCGCCAACGCGCACCATCTGCTGCACCACCACCTCGACCACTACATCAACTGGTAACACACACCGCGCCCCGTGCTGCAGTGCAGCAAGGCGCAGCAGCGGTACACCGTGGCCACGCCCGCGCACCAGCCCGCCGCCAACGCGCACCATCTGCTGCACCACCACCTCGACCACTACATCAACTGGTAACACACACCGCGCCCCGTGCTGCAGTGCAGCAAGGCGCAGCAGCGGTACACCGTGGCCACGCCCGCGCACCAGCCCGCCGCCAACGCGCACCATCTGCTGCACCACCACCTCGACCACTACATCAACTGGTAACACACACCGCGCCCCGTGCTGCAGTGCAGCAAGGCGCAGCAGCGGTACACCGTGGCCACGCCCGCGCACCAGCCCGCCGCCAACGCGCACCATCTGCTGCACCACCACCTCGACCACTACATCAACTGGTAACACACACCGCGCCCCGTGCTGCAGTGCAGCAAGGCGCAGCAGCGGTACACCGTGGCCACGCCCGCGCACCAGCCCGCCGCCAACGCGCACCATCTGCTGCACCACCACCTCGACCACTACATCAACTGGTAACACACACCGCGCCCCGTGCTGCAGTGCAGCAAGGCGCAGCAGCGGTACACCGTGGCCACGCCCGCGCACCAGCCCGCCGCCAACGCGCACCATCTGCTGCACCACCACCTTGACCACTACATCAACTGGTAACACACACCGCGCCCCGTGCTGCAGTGCAGCAAGGCGCAGCAGCGGTACACCGTGGCCACGCCCGCGCACCAGCCCGCCGCCAACGCGCACCATCTGCTGCACCACCACCTTGACCACTACATCAACTGGTAACACACACCGCGCCCCGTGCTGCAGTGCAGCAAGGCGCAGCAGCGGTACACCGTGGCCACGCCCGCGCACCAGCCCGCCGCCAACGCGCACCATCTGCTGCACCACCACCTTGACCACTACATCAACTGGTAACACACACCGCGCCCCGTGCTGCAGTGCAGCAAGGCGCAGCAGCGGTACACCGTGGCCACGCCCGCGCACCAGCCCGCCGCCAACGCGCACCATCTGCTGCACCACCACCTTGACCACTACATCAACTGGTAACACACACCGCGCCCCGTGCTGCAGTGCAGCAAGGCGCAGCAGCGGTACACCGTGGCCACGCCCGCGCACCAGCCCGCCGCCAACGCGCACCATCTGCTGCACCACCACCTCGACCACTACATCAACTGGTAACACACCCCGCGCCCCGTGCTGCAGTGCAGCAAGGCGCAGCAGCGGTACACCGTGGCCATCACATCTTGAGACGCATTTTATTTCAGAGACAGGAACAGGTGCTGACGATAACAGTAGGAATTTGAACCCACGTACAACTCTGACGAATTAAAAAGTATTGTTTTCTCTATTTCGCCCTTACACACCTACTGACTACAGAGTAAGACAGCAAGTTTACGATAGTAACGTAACCGCAAAAACATATAGCTACACCAACAGATTGACAGCTATCCCGCAACCAACTACCTAAGGCCCGGCGCCCACTATCGGCATCGGCACGCTTCAGGATTTTAAGGTGGCAAATAGCAATATACTTTAACATTATGGCAATAAAGTAGAAATTTCCGTGATGTGTTCTCGTAAAAACAAAAATACCGCGTCGGTATGCTTGAGGCTGCTGTTTCGGCATTTTCTACTTTATTGCCATTATGTTAGAGTATATTACTATTTGCCACCTTAAAATCCTGAAGCGTGCCGATGCCGATAGTGGGCGCCGGGCCTAAGTGGGAATTCCATAACTTAAAAAATATTATCTAAGACAGTGTTATTTATTTTGTTACAGCCACAAGGACCTAATGTCGTTAGGCGTGGTGGTTCGCGAGTCGTACGCGCCGCTGCTGGCGCTGAGTCGGCTCCCGGCGCTGCCGCAACTCGGGCTGCATCACGTGCGCACGCAGATGCCCACGCCCACCTTTACGCTGCTAGCCCACTCCTGGCGGAAGGTTAGTCAGTAGCTTATGTGGAATTGTATAGAGGCTGTATAAGATGATTGTGAAAAAGGCATCGTAGGGGCCTGAAACTAGGCTATACTAGACAGTGTCGGAGCATCGCATCTATTGTCAGAACCTTCTGGGATGTGTCCCAGAAGGTAAATGTGAGAGTAAGTGCCAACACGGTATGGGTACCGTGTTGGTTTGGCAAAACAATGAGATTTGATATTTTTAATAAAGATTCGTGGCAATATCAGTGATTTGTATACTAGATGATAGTAACTTGCGTTATGAGTGTAATGCTTCCACTTCTGCCCTATAAAGCTCTACAAAGGTGTAGACGTCAATTTGTTTTTTTTTTATGAAAGCAGTCACAAACAATCTCCTGATGGAAAATGATTTCAAGTAAAAATAAACTCTTCAATGACTTTGGTGTTGTTTTTTTCTTTTATGTCACTGTTGTTATTTTTGTGACAATGTATTGCATCATCTTATTTGTGAGTCAATAATATTTTATTTGTGAGCCAATAATATGTTTTTTGTTTCTTTCAATCTTTAGGTCCGCATCATCTACGCGGGCGCGTACTCGCTGGAGGTGGGCATTCGCGGCGGCGGCGTGGTCACCATCCGCGACGGCTCCTACTCCAAGTTCGACCGGAGCTCGGTCGTCGATGAGTTCGCGCCGGCACAAGGGCTCAAGGTAAGCTCACAGCTGTTGGCTAGCAACGATTATTTACCCTCTTATTCATAAAAACGAACGCAACGCTTAAGCATAGTTTAAGCGATTGACATGCTATCACTGTCACTTACTCGCAAATGGCGGCAGCAACAAGAATGAAAGAGACAAAGCGATGCAAAAGTTAACGTGTTGTTGAAGCGCTGTTTAACCTTTAACTGGTGACCTGCCTGTCTCACAGACACCGCGATATATTTTTGTGATATTTCTGCCCACCTGTACATCGTTTGCCCTTGCGCGCCTCAGTACCTTCCGCGTTTAGCGTGTCCTTTGACTTAGTGACATGCTCGCCCGCGCAACGACGCCCCTGTCCCCTGTGTAAGGCTCTCGCCGTCTCACAGACGTCAGGTCAGTAATAGTGTGATTTTACCTATAGTGTCTATTGACAGTTATTGTTCGAGATTTCATAGTGTCTTACAAACGTCACGCCGGTAGTAACGTTTTATTTTTTAGAATATGGCACGATAATCATCGAAGTTCTATAAAAAGGAGGATAATTTACGTCTGTGGAGCCAGCAAGAAATATCTCAAGAGTTGTTATCAGGGACTGACGATGAGTTCAGTGATTTTGACAACGATATAGACGATCCTGAGTTTATTCTGCATAGTGACCATGAGGCAGAATCTGAGCAGTCTGGGGACGAAGAAATCTTATAGGCCAAAATCATACGGGAGCTGAAAGAACTTGTAGCGTATGTCCTAGTCGTCTAAAAAGACGTACTATATTCTCATATACATACTGTGATAAACCTATGTGACTAAATTGTTGTAAGCAAATATGTGAAGACTATGTTCGTAGCCATTCCGACTAGCTTCTACTTTGACTGTTGCAGTTTTTTTATTCTTGTATTTAAGAGTTATTTAAATAACAAGGTTTTGTTGATTTATGCCTTAAAAGACAAAAAAATATGTTTCATAAGTTTTTTAACTAAATAATAGGGTGCTAGAAAGCCCAATTTAGGTTTGTTCCTTTTATAATGAAAAAATGCCATGCATTAATAAAGACTAATTTGTACCACGAAATATGCTGTTTTTTTAACCCACGTTAAATTAATTATGTATAAAAATATGTATTTTATGCTAAATTTAACCTAACATTTCTTATATCCTAACTTTTTTTTTTGGATTGCCCATTTTAAGTTTACGTTTTTTAGACGTCACGTCACTAGATACGTCCCACAAATACCAGGTCACCAGTCAAAGGTTAAGTTTTTATGAATAAGGGGGATAGTCTTTTGATGAAACAAATATAAATTATACAGTTAACTCAATAAGTGTTAAAAATTCATTAAAATTGATGATATAATTCAATTTTGTTTTCCGTACACAGGCGTTTTTGTCGCGATATGTTGAGGAGAGCATAAGTTCAAGACTGTTAGCTGAAGACGATAACCCGCCTTCACCAATGTCTCCGATGCCGCCAGGTAAGCAGGACTCTTATTTACTTGTCGTGTCTTATGATCATCATCTGATAGGCTTACTTTCTAGAGGTGCGCAAATCATGTCCGGCACTGGATTGAACCTGGAACGATTAACTTACCCTCCGGAACTATGTCCGTTAACATATCCGCGGAACTATTTAGTTCGACCGAAGCGTGCACCTTTTCCGACATCGCACCGTAAAGGGTCTTAGTTCTACCATGTTCATAAACAGTTCCAGCGTTCCAGTTCTGTGTTTTGAAATGTTGTAAAGGAGGGATTTCCAACATTTCAAAACAAAATCTGCAAAGTTTATTATGACTATCGATCTAATGCAACTAGTATCGGGCGCGATGTGGAACTTCGTCGTTTCTGGTGAAGTCCACTCAAGCCCACGCGTGGACTAAGATGACCAACTGCCGGGCGCGACGTGTAACTTATCTAATGTCACTTCTGGTGAAGCCCACAAAAGCCCACGCGTGGACTAAAATATCCCACGCGTGGACTAAGTTAGCAGACTGCCGGGCGCGACGTAGAACTTATCTAATGTCACTTCTCGTGAAGCCCACACAAGCCCACGCGTGGACTAAAATATCCCACTGTCAGGGGTGACGTGAAACTTATCTGGTCTCGCTTCTGATGAAGTCCACTCAAGCCCACGCGTGGACTAAGGTAGCCCACACAAGCCCAGACTCACACTACTCTAACGCCCATGTATAGCTGTTTTAATTTTGCTCATACACGACAACTTTGCCTTTGCACAGACGTCAACGCATACATTTTTGTGACAAAATCGCACCTATTGCAACGATATAAGATGACACATTGTACAAGTATCACTCAATGTGCTGTCCCTTTAGGTTACTCCGTCGGTTGGGATCGGGTCACGCTCGGCCGGGCTCGTTGGCGCCGCCGATCGTTCCTTGTCCGGAACTACACATGTCTATTACTTTCACGTATGTCTTACGGCTAGTGGATAAATAATTAGGGTTGACGTGATGTTTGAGAGCGTTCTGCACGCACCCTACAGTGCAGTAAAGGTGTCAAAGCCATCAGCGGCTAAACAGCAGTAGGCATTAAGAAGATAAAAAAGAGATATCTGATTGGCTGTTTAAACACATACACGCCTTGGTGGGAACCGCGCTTAACGTAACACAAGGGAAGACTATAATTTGGAGCCAAAGTGATGTTATCACATGTTTATTAATTAATTGATAGTATTGTATAAATGAATGTGTTGAAGGTGGTCTCCGCTTCACGGCGCCGCTGACGCCGCCGCAGCCGCACACGCCGCACTCGGCGCCCGTCACGCCGCACCCCGCCTCGCCGGCACAACATGTAAGTGCCTCATAAAATAAACGATACTTTTCTTTCTTTTTCCTATGTTTACTTTTCGATTACGAAAAGTAAACTATACTTTTCGAACCAAAGTGATGTGTGCTAACAGAGTAGTCAAAAAGAGAATTGACGCTCACACAAAAGCAGCGTCTGTAGCATTAGACGCGGCACTAAAATCTAAAAAAAAAGAAGCACTATTCCAATTCCAAATACTGAAACTTGTAATTAAATTACACAGAACGACATAAACAATTCTTGCACCGTTACAAAGCGGCAGTCGTAGGGGTAGAAAAGTTTTAGATTGGAAACCCCGCTGAAAAAGAATGCTTCGAAAATCTATGAGGGGGATATCTCGTACGTGGGAGCCTTACGAGATTATGATACACCATGATGGAACTTCATCATCTATTCTCAAACTTTATCAGACGTAAAATTCAACGCAAACATGTGCTTCTTTGTGTAGCGACATTAGTATTGAGTGTTTTGTTCACTCGTAAACTTATTTGTAGATGGGCGGGTCGTTCAACCTGACGTCCCCGCCGGGCGGCGCGGGCGGCGGCGGCGGCAGCGGGCCCGGCGTGTCGGCGTCCCCCGCCTCCCCCCTCGCGCCCTCGCCCCTCGCCGCGCCCGCCGCCTCCCCGCACCCGCCGCCCACCTCGCCCTTCACCGCCTGGCCCGGCTCGCCCTCGCTGCCGAGGCCCTCGCCCGGACATCATCCCTCGCCGAGACACCATCTCGATCATAAAGGTTTGTACTCGTTCTTTTTTTATAGTGGTCTTCACTCACTCACTTCGCTCGTGTTTTATACAGACTATTCAGTTGCTTCCTTCGGGCATTATCATATTGTCAGTTTTAGGGAGTAAAACCAATTGCTGTAATATCTACGGATGGTGACTATCATCTCTACATAGTATAAAACAAAGTCGCTTTCTCTGTTCCTATGTCCCTTTGTATACTTAAATCTTTGAAACTACGCAACGGATTTTGATACGGTTTTTTTTTAATAAATAGAGTGATTCAAGAGGAAGGGTTATATGTATAATTGCACCCATGCGAAGCGGGGGCGGGTCGCTAGTATCGTTGTATTTAACTATTATTGCATATTCTTGTTTTCTCTTTGATTTTTATCAGAAACCTCTTCTGACATCAGTTTAAAAACAGTAAAGATAACCGAGGGAGAACAGCTGCAGCAAAGGAAGGTGATGGGCATGCGCATGTTATAAGAAACTCAGAAGTTAAATCATGCAGTGTGTACTGCTCCAGAGGAGAAAAGGCATAAACATCAAATTTTAACCCCACTTGTTTAATTTTTATGAGAATTAAATTTCTTCAAACCGGCAACAACTTGCATTTGAGTTAAGAAAACTTCAACATAAAGCACACGTCGTACAGTCAGCCAAAAATGTGGTCTACCACCCTACGGTTGAGATCCGTTTGAACGTCATGAAACAACAAGGTCAATTTTCCCTGGCAATAAGTTTGTGTCAGTGACTATTGCTCTCTTTGTCATTTATGATAAAACGTCATGCCAAGTGTCAATTTTGAATTATTGATATTATTATCTCATTGACAGAAATACTTGACAGTAGAAATGTCAGTGGTACTTTCCTTTTCAGTAGCAATAAGTTTCTCTTCAAAAAGATCGACATGGTTTTAGTTGAGCAAAATAGATTATCGCATTTAATGAGGTTAAACTAAGTCACCCCATGACGTCAAATGTCAGGCATCTCAGTTAACAGAAAAAACGTCATAACATATTGTGCATTGTGTTATACTCTCGTTAGAAAAGTCAACCTTAGCGATCGTTATATCTCGCAGAAACTTATGTCAAAAGTGGTAGTCCACTTTCTTGGCTGACTGTACCCTAAGCAATTTATACAAGTCTTCAAGCAGAATTCACAAAACGATTAATCTCTACAGGACCACAAGCCACCGGTTCGACTGCAACTGGCGGCTCCCGCATCCTTGTGGGCGGAAGAGCTTGGGCGGGCGCCACCGCGACACCACTGCCCGTGGCCAAGCTGGAGACGCTGTGCACGCCGTGCGAGCCGCCGCCCAACGCGCCGCCCGGCCCGCCGCTCGCGCCGCTGCAGCGGTTCCTCGCCTGCGTGTACATGAAGCGCACGCTGCAGCGGTTCGTGCAGCAGGAGGAGTTCGTGAGTCTATCCCTACTGTCTCACCCCTGGCCCCGCTGGAGACGCTGTGCACGCCGTGCGAGCCGCCGCCCAACGCGCCGCCCGGCCCGCCGCTCGCGCCGCTGCAGCGGTTCCTCGCCTGCGTGTACATGAAGCGCACGCTGCAGCGGTTCGTGCAGCAGGAGGAGTTCGTGAGTCTATCCCTACTGTCTCACCCCTGGCCCCGCTGGAGACGCTGTGCACGCCGTGCGAGCCGCCGCCCAACGCGCCGCCCGGCCCGCCGCTCGCGCCGCTGCAGCGGTTCCTCGCCTGCGTGTACATGAAGCGCACGCTGCAGCGGTTCGTGCAGCAGGAGGAGTTCGTGAGTCTATCCCTACTGTCTCACCCCTGGCCCCGCTGGAGACGCTGTGCACGCCGTGCGAGCCGCCGCCCAACGCGCCGCCCGGCCCGCCGCTCGCGCCGCTGCAGCGGTTCCTCGCCTGCGTGTACATGAAGCGCACGCTGCAGCGGTTCGTGCAGCAGGAGGAGTTCGTGAGTCTATCCCTACTGTCTCACCCCTGGCCCCGCTGGAGACTAGTTCCTTCCGTGTACGTCAAAAATATGGAATGGTCTCCCAGCGGTGGTATTTCCGGAGAAATACGACATTGGGGCCTTCAAGAAAAAAGCGAATTCGTTCCTAAAAGGCAAGCAACGCAGCGGCGACACCAGTAGTGTTGCGGTTGTCCATGGGCTGAGGTGGTCACTTCCCATCAGGTGACCCTCAAGCTCGTTTGGTCCCTCTTACATAAAAAAATAGTTTGAAGTTAAGTTCAGTTCCACATACATACTAAGAAGATCTGGAGCTGCCGACGGAGCTCGTAGATTCAGCAAGCTGTGTCAGAGAGCTGGTCTTTGTCGAATGATCGATGGTCTTTGAGTGGAGTACGCAGATCGTCAAATGAAGTGTGGGACGCCATCCAGTCAAATAGACCGATGATCGGTCTAGATGCCAAATGCTCAAAATTGGGATTTGTGGCACACCTTGAGAGGGGGCATATATCTAGGATATTACGTCAGGATGATGATCATAAAACAGGCAAATAAAAACCTTATCGCCATGTGTATTACGACACCAGATTAACTAACAATATGTCATACAGTTGTGGGAATCTTGACTATCACGTGACAAACACAGCATTACCCAACGTGATTACACAAAAACATTGTCCATTTTCATTTTTCTTGTGGTCCTTCTAGCTTAAAGTTCTTAAATAATCTCAGCCTATCAGGTCCAGGCATTAGCTGCGTGGGGTCCATTTAATTTTGGACATCGTGAATTTTTGATTATTTTTATTTTTTCTCTAACCATTTTGTTTGTTTATATCCTGTATGTGGCGATGTCCAAAATCAATTAACGTTTTTTCTTTCTCTAAAAAGTTGTATGTGTTTTCAGTTGAGCATGGTGTCTGTGGAGGCGACGAGCCTGACGTTCCGCTGCGACACGGCGGGGCTGGCGGCGCGCGTGGCGCTGCACCCGCAGCACATGCAGTCGCTGCACCTGCAGCTCACGCCGCTGCCCGACAACAAGGACAACTGGTCCGCCGACGACTTGCAGGTACTCACCAACAGCCGAGTAGCTTCTATGGGTCGATGTTTAGTTCCATCCAGCGACACGGCGGGGCTGGCGGCGCGCGTGGCGCTGCACCCGCAGCACATGCAGTCGCTGCACCTGCAGCTCACGCCGCTGCCCGACAACAAGGACAACTGGTCCGCCGACGACTTGCAGGTACTCACCAACAGCCGAGTAGCTTCTATGGGTCGATGTTTAGTTCCATCCAGCGACACGGCGGGGCTGGCGGCGCGCGTGGCGCTGCACCCGCAGCACATGCAGTCGCTGCACCTGCAGCTCACGCCGCTGCCCGACAACAAGGACAACTGGTCCGCCGACGACTTGCAGGTACTCACCAACAGCCGAGTAGCTTCTATGGGTCGATGTTTAGTTCCATCCAGCGACACGGCGGGGCTGGCGGCGCGCGTGGCGCTGCACCCGCAGCACATGCAGTCGCTGCACCTGCAGCTCACGCCGCTGCCCGACAACAAGGACAACTGGTCCGCCGACGACTTGCAGGTACTCACCAACAGCCGAGTATAGTACGATTCAAACTTAATGGCGGCTGTGAACATCGCGCGAGTTGATGCGCAGAACACAAATTAAGGTGTTAGCGGGTTGCGAGGTGAGGTCAATCTTGCGCACTCGGCGCTGGCAGCTAACTTCCGATGCGCTATTAAGTTTGAATCGTATTATAGCTTCTATGGAACGATATTTAGTTGTGATTAGAGGCAGAAAGTGCGGGCTCTGCAAGTGATGATGATAAACTTTGCAACTTTAAAGTAGGGCCTATTTAATGTATTTACATTTTAGGGTCCCAATACAAACATTATTGACCCAGGCCCTTGGTTAAGTAGATCTGCCACTGAGCACGGCGCGTATCCTCCGCAAGTTTGTGCTCGTGCATCTTGCTTGAATAAAAGAAAGTACAGGTCGGTTCACGGATCTTGACCACAAATGGCGGCCGTCGCGCATATGTACATTCATGAAGAAAAAACTTAACACAAAATAATATTTCATTATTATATGTAGGTATCTAATAATATTGTACGGTGGCCGGCACATCACGCTACCCATTTCCGGTCAGTCCTCCTTGCTCTATCGCGAACAAATGTCTTTTGGCAAGAGCGAGAGAGAAAACGGAAATGGGGTAACCTGATGTGCTGTTGACTGTACTTAACTGGTGGTTATGAAAATAAATTAAACGCAAATCCCTTATTTAAAATGTTTATTAAAATAAAATGAATTAAAATATTATGCAAAAATAAAACACATTTAGTCGCTATCGCTATCAAGTTCCATGATTCCCTCTATCATGGAACTTGAGGGAATCGTGGACCTTGAGGAACTAGGGCCGGGTTCCGTATTAATTTTTTCATCTTCCGATGATTCCGAAAAATTGACATCTGTCAGATCTTCGCTTTCATCAGATTCTCCTACACGAATAATCAACTCATCCGTAAGGTCATCCACGACGTGGTCACTTTGCATATAACTTTCTTCTATTGATTTTACTTTCTCACATAATTTTTTCCAGTCCTCCGGTCCCATCAGATTCACCTTTTCTTTAATTAAATCGACGCAGCCAATATTCCACTTGACGTTCTTGCTACTCACGTAACCTTTTATAGAGGCCCAAGCCATTTCTATGGGATTTAAATCCGGGTGATATGGTGGAAGACGGAGAACATCGTGACCATGTTCCTTCAAAATTTGATCAATTGAGAAGTTTTTAAAACGATCCCTGTTTTTTTTATTAAGTCGTACAATTGAGGTTTGTTTAAACCTATTGGGATCAAAGCGAATTCCATTTTTGGTAAGCCACGCTTGCATATCTGATTTACGCGAATTAGATGTCGGGGCCATATCATATTGTTTGTTGTGGTATGAGGCGTTATCTACCACAACAACGGAGTTCGGTGGGAGATTGGGTATCAATTTAGTTTGAATCCATTTTTGATAATTTTCATAATTTATGTCGTCGTGATAATCTCCCGATTTAGTGCCCGACTTGATAACTTTCAAGTCGGGCACTAAATCGGGATTAATATCGGGAAAGATATTCGTTAATCGTTTATTTTAATAGTTTGTTTTTATCTGCTGTACTTTACTTGACCCTATTTGGCTGTTTCCTTGACGCAAAATTGCTTAGGAGCTTTTTGCAATCCACAAAGACTTCAAACTGAAAAATACATAAATAAATATCACTGGACATTATTCTACACACCGCCATCTAGCCCCAAACTAAGCAACTAAATGCTTGTGCTATCGGTTACTAGACAACGGATAAATATGTTTTGAGAGGTTCGGAATCAGCAAACAGTTCACTGAATTTAGTGCACTTAAGTTTCCTCAGATGTCGTTATCTTGTAAACACCAGGAGTTGTGACTTTCGAATGATTGGAAGTTAAAAAATGACTGTTTTATTAACAAATGAGCTTTGTTTAAACGTTAGAAGACAATAAATCTCAGAAATGACAAAATTATGCCAAAATACTAGAAAATGATTAAGTATGAAAATTACACTTATTTCCGATTCTCAAGACTTGAGCATCGATTACAGCGAATAATGCCTCACAAAGTACATGTTTTCTTGTATTATAATGAAAGCTTATGATGTTGCGCAGTTTTTGAAATTAGTAAGAAGCTATGGAATACCTTTTGTTTTTTTTAATTTACGATTGAATTTTGGTTATGTTCTGCATGATTCACTTTTTTTTCACTATCAATCAAAATTTTTGTATCTTGTAGTTAAGTTAGGACAGAGATTATTTTACTCGTAAAACTGCAATTAATAGACATTATAATAAAAAGAAAATATCCAATAAAAGTCAAACGAAAATAAGTTATAATTATTTAAAGCCAAGTGCTCACAATTTTTTTAAAAATAACAAAAACATCATTATCTCGAAAACTACAAAAAATCGTAGAACATACATGGGGGTTAAATCGATAGGTATGGTACCCTACTATCAGCTGGCGCCGGCTTGACACCTTAAAAGAAACACCCTGTATAATCGGTCTATTATTTCTTCGATATTCTTTGAGTTTTTGTAGGTAATTGATCCGTAACAACCGAATAGCGGATGTTTCTATTAACATTTTTCGGTTATTTTCCGCTCTTTTCCATTTGAATCCAATGTTTTTTATTATTCGACCCAAACTAGTTTTGGATCCTTTAAAGTTGATATCGTCACTCAATTTCTTTCGTAACTTTTCTAAAGTCGGAAATTCTTTTTCAGTTATATGAAAGTTATGTATGCATCTCTTAATTACTCCTTTGTCAAAATCGTCAGCGTCTGTGATAGGGTTACCGCGCGGTCTTTTTTTTCCAGGGGTTCTAAAAACCACCACGAAAGGCGAAGATTTACTTTCTTTTATAATTCTTTGCACTGTCGATACAGACGTGTTTGTTGCAGCTGCCGTTTTTTTATAAGCTTCGAGTGTCTTAGAGTCCCGTGAAAAAAAATTAAACACGTCGTACACCATCCTTCTCGACTGTCTATTGAGAGCACTGCCTTTTCCTCGGGGCATATTTGTACACCCAAGTCAAAACAAAAAACTTAACAATAACAATACCAACAAGTGAAACAAATAACTAAAACAGCGAAACACTTCTCTTTTCAATTACACTCGACAGCAGCGACAGCGGGTCAAAACGGCGATAGACGAATAGCGACTGAGCGGCCTGCTGCAGTCTATCACATGACGCGCGCGCACCAATGGCGTCGCTCCGCTCTTGACGCATTCCCCCCGCACCTCACACGCACCTCAAAGGGGACCTAAAATAGTAGTTGTCGATACAAGTGCGGAAAGTATGTCATTTTGCACGAGTCTCGAGGCATCTTGGCCCGAGCCGGCAGGCGAGGGTCAAGACTCGGGACGAGTGAAAATGACACTTCCGCTCGTGTATCGAACAACGTTTTTTAATACATTTGCGAAAAAAATAATATCAAACCAATGCGAATGTGCATTAACACAATTAAATCATGAGTAAAAAGGGCGGGAATGAAAAAACTTTTTTTTTTTCAAGGCACCGGTTGTTTGCATTCAGCCTAGTAATTATAAACTATTTTGAAAAAATATGTTAAATACTTGTGTACGAAAAATGTAAAATAAACAACATTAAAAACGATCAATAACCAAAGTATATCGTGACAGTCGTGACTAATCGTAAATAAAGAAAGCGGGAATGAAAAACCTAGGATTGACAGTATTTTTTTAACACGGCATCGGTTGTATTCAGCCTAGTAAAAATATAAGAAGTAATTTAATTGCATTTGAACATGGAAATGCAATAAATACCTATTATTTTATTTCAAGTATTTTTAAGTGAAACTCATTCATACTTACAAATATCCGGCCATTGTTAATACACAAACAGCCAACTTTAAGTAAACTGTTTCAGAAATTTAATTGTTAATAGTTACTAAATAACCCTTTATTTTGTCAATTATGCAATCGAAATATTTTTAATAACATTATATTCCCAGTTTTAATGCCAAATAACGTATCAAAATACAAAATAAAGTGATTGAACAGACAACCTCTTTGGTAGGATGTATGGATTTTATTAACATTATCAAAAAAAAAATGGAAAAGTAAAAAGCACTAGTGCAGAAAAACCAACTTTCCGCACGCTAAACAGCTACGAAAAGTACCACTTTTTGAGCAACTGTATTAAAAAATGCTTTCTGCGCAGTGGTCAACTCTCGTGAATCTTACTGTAAAATAGTTCATTGGAACAAATACTGCTCGCTTGCCAAGCCGCGTGTCGTGAGGCTTGATCGTACCGACGGACAAATAGGGTAGAGGAACCAAAAGATGAACGACCCCCAATAGGTCGTTCATCTTTAGGCGATGACAGTTAAAAATACGTATAACAGGAGGTTATAAAACAAAACAAAACAAATATACAAAAAAACAATAATTCTATTCTATTAATTTTGATGAATTTTGATAGGACTTCTAATAGGGGGGTATTAACCAATCCGAGGATGAAATTTATGTTGCAAGGTCGTGGGATGTTTTTGGGTAAGTGGTTGGGTATTGGGTAATTGGCTATAACAGTCATATGCGAGCACACGGTCGCCCTGGGCAGTGAGGCGCTGCACCGACTCCGTTCAGCAGTCGCTGTAGCCGAAATTGGCTTAGACAGTATTATTATTGTTATTCCAGGTAATGGAGAAGTTCTTCGAGCAGCGCGTAGCCGTGGCGCCGTACCGCGCGACGGCGCTGCAGGGCTGGGCGCGCGTGTGGGGCGCGCCGGGCGCGGCGCTGCCGTCGCTGGTGGCGCTGATGCGCGCGGACCTGGCGCCGCACGCGCACGCGCACGCGCACGCACACGCGCACGCGCACGCGCCCGCCTGGCATCTGCACTGGGCGCTGCGCATCCCGCCCGCCGCGCCGCAGATCGTGCCCGCCGGACAGCCCGCTGTGCTGCTCGCTAAACACAAGATACTCTTCTTTGTGAGTATTAATAGCATAGTCAACAGTTTATTTCACACAAAGCAAAGTAATTTACATAATATTATAGCTTACGTTCAACCATATCCTGTATAGTGGTGAACGTTTTTTTAATTTTGGAAGTAGAGGGGGTTTTATCGAGGGAGTTTCTTTATTTAAACAAAATAGCGTGAAACTTGATATTTTTGCTGTAATACAGGGTGGGGCGGAATAACCGACATTGACAAAAATATCGTGTAAAGAACCTCACATACTTGCGTTTTAAGTACTCAATACGTGAATTCAGACCATATTAAAACAGTCGTAAAAAAAACAATTTTGTACGTTGTGACAACCCTATCGACGAAGTACCTATCTGTACTTTCCGCAAAGCCGCGAAACGATCAAGTCGCCACATTTCACTCGTCTCACTTGTGAATAACATAACAGTCACTTACCTTAAATACGATGCTCGATGTGCCCACCTCCTCTAAGTAGGCACAGCCGAAGACGTAATCGAGTATGCCTGTGCACACGTGACAACATTTACGCTCCCACCAAGCGAATTCCAAATAGTCTTGCGCTTGTAAAGACATTTTGAAAACTGCCACTCACTCACACAAACACTCGCACTACGTATTATTTGTAAAAAACTCCACTCAACCACTCGCGCTTTTACGACACCTGATACACACGCACTAGTTGAAATCTGCGAAGCGACTAAAAAAATTGGGCAGACAGAGCGCGCTCCGGTAGGGAGAAGCAAAGTAGGCGAGTAGAGACGTCACCGTTTCCAACGTCGATAAATTGTGTTCTTTTAATAAACACAAAGCCCTTAAGTTCGTAGTGTTAAGTTAAGTTTTCGATTATTAACGCGATAAAACGCTTTAACAAAGTTATCGATTATTTTGTTAAATCGTGTTTGATCTAAAAACTTATAACCGCGAACAAGCCAAACTAGTTACCGGCAGGCCTTGAAGACACGTTTTTTTATCGACTTTAAGTACAATGCATAAAAGCTTGTCAGAAAAGATAGAAATGTGTATTAAACAATGTTTTGCATTCAGCTTGCGAGTTCAATTAGTGCTTTTGTTTCTAGTGGTAGTTTTAAGTTCTTTTTGTGATTCACTGTACACCGTAAAGCAAAGTTGTCCCTATTCCTTTCAATCAATCAAATCTTGTTGGAACATCATAGGATTTTAGAATTGCAATGAAATGATGTTATGATAAATCAGTTGGTATCGACAAGTCGACTATCGACACTTAGCTAAGCGGCTACGCGGCTGAGGAGAACAACACTAGCTCGGTGCCGGCAAAGGAAGGCGGCACGTAGGCAAAGCGGCGCGGTCTCTTTGTTATCGCCTTTCGGCGTGTGCGCGTCGGTTTGCGGGAGACAGGGCCGGCTTTAAACTTAAGATGGATAGTGTAAATTGCTTTTATTATGTTTAATGTAAAGTTGAATTTAAGTTAGTTAATTTTATTATTTTGTTATAGCACGAACAATTATGGAACTTGAATTCTTGTTTCAAAAGCTGAACTAATTAGCGTAGGTATTTAAAAAAAAAGTGCCTAAATTAGGAACTTGAGTTGAGGAGCTGAGATCGTTATTGTATTCCTCAGTTCATACAATCACATTATTATCTTCTCAAGGGCAAATGAGTGCTTAAGTATCATTCTAGAATGCAGTACTATGCAAACCTACTGTATTTTTTGCTTAGTCTAATGGTTGACTTATTGCCGCGACTTAAGTCCGGCTTTTTCATGAGGATTTCCCTACAATAATTAAAAGAAAAAAGGTCAACGACTTCTTAAATCTTTTTCCCTAAATACGTCCCAAACAGCTGTTGATTAAGGTTGACAACGCATACTTTTGAAGCAAAACTTTGTCATTCAATAACTCGAAAACTATCGAACTTAAAAATAAAATAAAAATACCTTAGGTATGTGTATGTGTAGGGCTTTTCAAAATTTCAAGGATTGTCGGTCGGAACGCCCCACCCGGTATAATATTCAGCAGTTGTTAGGTCACTCACTACAGTGGCCACAAGCAGGCCGGTAAGAGTCGTTTCTTCCGTTTTACTTTACTTTCCGCGGAGTCATTTTATGTATTGATAGTTTCTGTGTTTAAGAAACATTAGCATTTATTTCGGTTGTCTAATGTAAATACATTAGTAACCAATGTTTGTTCTGCAACCACTGTATTACTTACCTGTAAATCAACTTGTTTTGTGTGCAATAAAGTGTTCCTTATTTTAGTTCATCTTCTTCGTCTTTGCAAATGCAAATTCATAACAACGACGTGTGTTATCAGATCTGCCTGACGCGCGGCGACACACAGCTGGTGCTGCCGCTGGTGTACGACATGCAGTCCAACGTGACGCAGCTGGCCGACAAGCGCGACTCGCAGCCGCACCTCATCGCCGTCAGCTTGCATCTCAAACGGTAACTAGACATGGAACAAAATAACAGATGGCCTTCAGATTCTCTGAAGCCAAGAATCTAAACTGTTGTTTTTTCGTACACGTATTGGCTTCAAAGCAGTCAAGTCTTATTATATTAACTGCATCGTCGTACTTCAACTATGAGTCATACTCAACTTCCGGTCTCACGGCGGATTGTTGGAAGGGTGTTAGGCCAGTGATAAACTTAAATGGTTTATTCTGACACTACAAGACTTTAGCTACGTCTATCAGAACAAATTTAGTATCCAGTTACCACTTGGATTCCATATAGAGTATGCGACCACAACACCCGTAGCCCACACGCACGATGGTCCAAACATTAAAACACCTTATTTGAAACTGTACTTGTATTGCTATGAGCTTGCCCGGGTGACGTGTTTTACGCGCGAGTTGAAAAAGATGGAACTAGAAGGAAAGAGGTATCACTTACGCTCTCACTCGCACCTATGATACGTTCGTTTCCAAAACGCGTTAGCTGGACAGGGTGTATGGTGTAGCCCCTACATGATGCGTTTGCGTGCAGGTTCAACGAGTTCAACCAGTCGCACCCGGAGTGCACGCTGTGGCCGGCCGTGCGCGACCTGCTGACCAACTTCACGCTGCCGCAGGACGCGCCGCAGCCGCCCGCGCCGCCGCCCTCCTAGCCGCGCCCGCCAGCCTTCGCCGACATACCCGACCTGCCGCACATACCCGCGCTGCACAACTTACCCGATGGGCGATACTTCTAGATACGATGGACAGTAGTCAGCTTAAATAGTGTGTGCTAACAGAGTGATCACAAATGTATTGGTGGTTTGACAAAAATAATTGTAAGACTACCATGATTAAGACATATGTCGTTTGAAGCTGAACTAAAATCTTAAACAAATGATACACATAAAGATAGGAAAACCAGACAATGACATTCGGTCTTGGCTTCAGGCGGGAATCGAACTCGCGTCTTTCGCGACTCTTTAGTAAGATGATAAAGCATTAATGCTAAAATGAAATAACCGAAATAAAACACTGTTTTAATTCCATAGCGTTAGGGTTGCTTTCTTAAATACTTCAGACATATTTGAGCACTCTGTATGGCACACGTCATTTGATACTGACTGAACAACGTGACTTTTCGATTACCAGGGATATGAAAATTTAGGTTTGTAAAACTATGTATGGCAGTAAGCAACATTCAAGTATGTAGTATAGCGTTTATAGAAAAAAAAAAGGCTTATAGGCTTTGAAAGCAACTGCAAATTGTTTTAAAGTTATCCCTTCCGTGAGTAGATATTATGCTTCGAAATTAAGTTGAATCGAGTGTCGTTCATGCTGCTATGATAGGTAATGATAATATCTAATGATACCTTTTAAAATCCTAAAGTTTTTTCCTTCCGCAAAGTTTGTATGCGATGGAGTGCGATGTTTCAATAAGCTAGTGTATTTTCTCGGGTAGTTAAAAGTCACGGTGTTTATGGAAATCGCGGTAAAATCGTAAATTTTCGAAAATCCGAAAAAATAGATAAATAACTTATTTTTTGCTTTTGATTGATTAGTGATACTCGTGGCGTGCAAATCGTGGGTGTCTGTTGTGGTGTGTTGGCAAGCGGCGCAATCATCATTGATCATTGTTATTCTAGACGCAAAAGAACTGTCCTAGCATGGGGAATAATTCCGCTAACTACTTGGATTGAAAACTATATAAATCATCTTAAGTTCTGAATTGTATTAGTCCTGTTGAAGGTAATCTCTGAGGCCCCTTCTGCTTGACACAGCTATAATCATTCTGCCAAGGATGATGAATTAAGGGTTTTTAGTTCCGAACTGTGATGTGTCAGCTATTGGGTCCTCGTGTTAATTTTGTAAATATTATACGTAAAAGTTGACTGTAAGTTATTATTAGCTGTTAAGATTATTTTTTTACAAATCAATTAGGCAACAAATAAGTTTATTAGTTCAAAGTGTAAATTCCTGATTATGTACTTATTGAAAGAAACAGTGCACAATTTTTACCAGCCGTTTTTGTTACGGGAACGTTAAGTGACTATCCATACATCTCTATTGAGCTACTTAATGTTACTTGTGTGAGCCATATCTCAGCACTGTCAATAGCGACAGCTACAAAACGCCGCCACCTCAAGCTAGAATCACCTACTAAGTAGCGAAAGTCTAAGCGAACCGGATGCAAAGGCGGATTTTATATGGGCAACGTATTTAGCAACATTTGAATGAAGTAACCTAGTATGGTCAGCGGCAACCGTATGCGGGTTTATAATCAATGTAATATGATGTAGGTCGGAAGGAGCATTTTTCAAAGTATTAAATTCGCCAAATATCTTGACTTGTCTCTTTCTCAGGCTGGTAACACGTCAGTATCGGCATTGTAGCTGTCGTGCTTGTAAGTGACACATGACTTCGAGGCTAAAAACTCGTTTAACTTGATACATAAACTTTATTTTTGTCCTAAAAGCTGTAAAAGTAATTGCATATAATATATTAGTAAGTGACTTAATGAAATAAAAGGTTTTTAAAATTTATTTTTAACTTTCTTTTCGAACCTCTTTTAAATTTCATACTTGTACCAATTCTCCACATCACTACATAGTATAAAGCAAAGTCGCTTTATCGCATAAATCTTTGAAACTATGTACGCAACGGATTTTGATGCGGTTTTTTTTAATAGATAGAGTGTTTAAAGGGGAAGGTTTATATGTGTAACATCCCATTGCATTGCAAAGTCGGGCGGGTAGCTAGTAATGAATGTAATGATAAATGTGTCCCAACATTTAATACGAGCAGGCAATATACAGTGTGTTTGGGAACCGGTGTCCGACCCGTTAAGGTGAAGTAATATGATCTATTTTATGAATAAATCCACCATAATTAAGCACTTTGCCCCAGTTGTTCTAAAATGGCCGCCATTTAATTTTTTTTTTCTCGGGAGTACGGGTGGGTTATTTTAGTTTGCAATATCTGCCGATTTAGAGGTCCTACAGTCACAAAAGTGGTATCGTTGGACAGCTACAAAAGTAGGCAATAAGCTGACAAAAAAGCATTTTTTCATAACTCCCTTAAAATACCTCAAAAAAATGTTTGAACTTGAAAATTGTGATAGAATTTGTTAGTTTTTTTTACATTTATTTTTTTTTCAGAAAAACTAAACTGTCAACATACATTTATTTTTAACTTTTTGGATACCCAAAGACATCACCTAAACACTGAAGCTAAAATCAAAGTTCCAAGTAAAATAGTTTAGAAGTTGTGACAAATTGAATATCACCCTGTCATCAGAGACCCTTTGAAACGCAGGTAAAATTTACCTGAAATAAATAAAAAAAAAATTTAAAAAAAATTAATTAAAAGTGCTTAATTATGGTGGATTTATTCATAAAATAGATCATATTACTTCACCTTAACGGGTCGGACACCGGTTCCCAAGCACACTGTATATTTACCAAATACTTGGATCATTTTCCCTCAGCGAATGCTGCGTTTTATGAAAAACAACTAAGTGATTATCAGATAAGGGTGATACAGTTGAATGGTTCAGCTATGCGTGGCGTTAGATTTTTCTTAATTTAGAGTTTTTTGCGCCTGTGTATATTAAAACTGTCACCGGAAAATAACAAAAACCGTAAATTTATAAATTTCCTAGGAAATTTATCAACTTTCGTAGGATTCTAAACGAGACATAAATTGTATTATTTTACGCCCACGTTTTCCGGAAATTTATAAATTTGCGACGGCTCATGGTAAATTTATAAACTTACGGATATCTATCCGTAAGATTTTAAACGGTTCGACTAATCAGAGAAGAGCTTTTAATTTTACGCTTTTATGAATTACGGAAAATAACACACTGCTCTCTGATTGGTCGATGTTGACAGTAGCAATGCTTGTGTTCGTAGATTATGGTACAATCACACTTGCCAAGCTGTACATTTATCAGTTTCGAATACCTACCTGTCTGGACTTTTACTTTAAAACTGGGTATGTTTAACGGGTTACTTTTTACAATTAATAGGCTGATAACCCCTACTTAATCAAAATAAGACGGCAGAAATCGTGTTTTACGATATCAAAAAGTTTATAAAAAAATGAAATACTTATAAAATTTAACATACAAAACATGCCATACCATCTTGATCATATCCCAAATGGGGTAGTCAGAGTCACACTGAGTTCCCGTCACGGTGAACGAACGGAACATTCAGAAGCCCACATTTCACCGAGGGAATTTGAATCCATCGTGGTAAGAAGCGAGCATACCGCCGTTATCTGGGTTGCTTAGATTTTTTATCGGTGTTTCTCATCTCCGGAGAGTTAGCCGCAAATTATACAATGAACACGAAGATGAATCGTTCTTACAAAATATAAAACATTAGAACCGGCCTTCTACCAAAATTAAATGGCGGAGGAGAGGAATGACACGTGACTAATTCGACCAATCAGAGCGCACATGGCGTTTGGTTACCGCCCACTTATTATTTTACGGATGCGTTCCGAAAGTTTATAAATTTCCGGAAATGTGGGCGTAAAATAATACAATTTATCTCTCGTTTAGAATCCTACGAAAGTTTATAAATTTCCTAGGAAATTTATAAATTTACGGTTATTGTTATTTTCCGGTGACAAAACTATCACACTATGCACTATGGTTAGATTTTTCTTCATTTAAAGCTTTTTGCGCAAAACTCTTTGTCGTGGTTTATCTTCAATCTCTGCCCTCTTTTACTGTCAATTAAGATGTCAAAATTGCCGAGATGTAGATAACCTGGAAATCTAGTATTAGTTACATAAAATTATCAGTTATTGCTAATGAAAGTTATTGAATGTGTGTGTGTAACTATTGTAAAAACTAAAATGACAGCAAAGGGAAATGATACTACAAATTCGATGGAGACCATTCTTACATTTGAAAACAGAAATGTGGTAAGTGCCTTTTCTAGCTAAAACGCCGAATAGAGATAATCATAATAATATGAACTACCTACCTGCCTAAGTTTTGCAACTTATGAATTCAACTACAGCGTGAATCATAATGTTGCCCACTGTGCTAAACTTTTATAGCAGGAAAAGAAAAGGCTTGAAAATAACATTAAAAGCACTATAATGCTTACCATAATATCCCAAAAGATTGAATAAAGATAAGATCAGAAATGATTCATTGCAAATAAATCAAAATGAATACAATAACGCATAGGTACAATTGCATTAGTCCCAAAGTAAGGTTTCTTTCGTGTTATGGAATCCAGACACAACGAAGGATATCAAACACCAAGACCTACCACAAATGTCTGTTTAAGATGTTGCAATAATCGAACCCGCAACCCTTTAGGTGCTTCGGCGGTTTGGTCTTTTTGTCCGCGAAGTACATAATAAAGACCGCGTCTGCCCGCTGATGGCCACGACTGACCTTCACGGCGAACACACGGGGACCTGCGGCTGCGGCGTTGACTTTTTGCCCTTCGTGTGCGTAGGTAGTGCAGGATTACCTTTGCGCTTAACGCAAACTTGAAGTTCATGTAGATAGTTGTCTTACTGTTAATTGCGACTGTATATAGAGCCAATGGTCGATGGTGTGGTCGACGGCGCACATCCCCGGCATGGACACGGCAATGGGCGGCAGCGTGACGCGGCGCGTGAGTGGGCGCCGGCGGCTGCGCGTCGGCGCCTTCGTGCTCGGCGGGCTCCTCACCATGCACTGCCGCGTCACCGCCGCTGCGCTCTCTGGCGGATTTTGTACGTTTATTCCTAACCTTGACAACATTTGATACTCGTCTTTCATGTTAAATCGTGAAAATTAGAGCTGACGGAATCATGGATTGTATATTCTATTCGCTTTCTACAGGCGGGAGATATCAGGTATGTTTTAAATTTGAATATCACCTAGGTATTACCTATTGCATAACGTGTGGGAATTCATTCCAGCTTGGTTAGATTGATGTAGTGGTCCAGTCAACTTCCTAAAACTCGTGCCACGGTTTGGTGCAATGTGTGTGTGCTAAACCACATAAAAGTTATTAAGTACGATAGACTGAATAATCGTGTGTTTAATTCTTCATTCAGTTATATTCTTGATGTTCCTGGTTTTGGCTGTGGTGCTGCTAGCAAATCCATTGCGACACTTCGAAATATATCTTGGACAGTGGAGCATTAGCGGACCAGGCCGTGCCTTTCGGATAATACCTATGTTTGACGGTAAGTAGGAAATAACAGTGCGTTGAAATGTTTCGTAATAATTAGGTACCATACATTCATTAAGGTTTTTACTATTTATCTTCGAGTATCTAATGACTACATTGTGTTTCTCAGGTATTGGCATAGCGATATGTATTAATGCCATAGTCCGAGCAATCGGCTGCGTTACTATTGCTGCCATAACGGCTATCTACGTGCTGCACTCTGTGTCAGACGCCAGGCTGCCGTTCACTTACTGCCGGTGCGTAAATGATTAATGAAATATTTTAGTTGGCGTAGTTATTCTCTGACTAATTACTATTATTATAAAAGTGTTATTTAAGTGTTTTTATGCAACAAAAGCGTTACCTATTACACCTGAGCCTAGCTCATCGCCCATCTGTCTTCCTTGCTAATGTATTAAACTAGCTGTCCCGACAGACTTCGTTCTGATGTCAAACATTCAGAGCGAGAGTGCGTTCTTGGCGTTGATTAACGATTGTGAATTCGGGGGCTAGATTTTATCTTAGAAAGGCCCATTATCATTCAAACAGAAAGCTAAACTATTGAAACTGGTGCATTTTTACAGAGATTTTAATTTAAACACTTACGAGCCAATTTCGCGCAACTACAAGGCTCTTAAGCGACGACAGGTAAATTGCAAAATCTATAATTATTCCATATTATAGTGTTAACATTATACATTAGTGATTACAATAATTTTTATGTCATTCACAGTTCAGGGTTCTTCCGGAACTGGACGAGGAATTTACTACAATTCGCCCTTCAACAGTCGGGCTGTTTCATCTTGCTTGGAGAAATGCTTCTTTCAAAAGGTTCTGTTTACATCTGATGTTAGGAATCATACCACTTTACAGATTAAGAATCAAATGGTGGTGGAATATAGTAATTGTGAATGTTTTTTTTGCACAGTGATCCTAAAAAGATGAAACTAGTCAGAACATCACGTCAAATAAAAGTTTGCAAGGAAACATATTCGGGAAAATATCCTGCAATTTTCAACACTCCTGCATATAACTATTTCTAGTGAGTATAAATTCTGCAGTAGTTTTGGTCAAACTGCGAGCTAGCATTACATATTTTAGAGAATCTTATCAGCTGTCAGTACCCACTTAGTGTGAAGGTAATTGTGGTTGCAGCGTGGAAGTGGTACAATTACGGTCCGACTATGATTTAGGGAACTTCAACATCCAGTTGTTGATAAGCATCGTGGTCGCTTGGGGCTCAATATGGTTGGTGATGATTGGCGAACGAATATCACACGGCAGGGTAAGTGTTGACCTTTTAAATAAAAATATTAAAGAATTCTACGAGGTTTCTTTTAGGTACATATACCTAAGAAGTTTCTACTATTTTACGCAGATTAACTTCTTGATCTACCTCATGTTATTTTAAGGTAAGTATTTGATAATAAAAATGAGGTTTAATTACCCACTTGGTTAAATCAGTTACCTAATTTATGAGCGTTTTTGTAGCTGATCTGGAACAATATGACAACATGGTTTGCTGTAGTTCCATGGCTGTGGGTGGTGGTGATGGCCATTACAGCTGCCACTAATGTCGCTGCTTTAGAAAAAATACTACAGAAAGCCTTTCGCCTTAATGCCATGGAAACCATTTCTGTACGTATTGCCTTTTTACATACCTATATAAAAAATCAAAATATAACTATTAAACACGAAAATAATAAATAGATATAGGTATCTATCTTTATTGTGTTGATGCACTGTCCTATATTTTAGGCTATATCGGATGCACTTGAAGTGGCTATGTATATCCATTCGGCAAGTACAGGCACAGAACTTATTCATGGCAAAGTATTAAACCATTATGGTGAGTGTTTTAAGGCTAATATAAAATGGCAAAGGGTTAAACCATCATGGTGAGTGTTTTAAGGCTAATATAAAAAAATGACCAGGGATATAGATACCAATTTATTTTAAGGCTAACATAAATATAGGTTAATTAACAGGCATTAACACGTACATTTGATATTTATAGCTTCGGGACACGTCGATCCACACTTGAATGCGGAAAACGTATGGCATTCTGGCTTAGTTCTGCTGCTAACCGCGCTCAACTCCACCAGCACCGCCATCTGCGCTCTTGTCGATTTCATGCAAGTTTCTGTTCACGAAGCACATGCAATGCGAGAAAGTAAGCATCCAACCGACGAACTCACATAGGCAAATCAGATTTGGGCCGCTCTTCACTTCCATTGCCACTATAGCTGCCACTACTTCTAGACCTTAACACTCCGTTACACGCGCTTAATATAGTACCACGATTCACGCGCGAGGCCCAATTCATTGTTTTTTTTAGTAACAGAAATAAAATAATTTGTTTTTTTAAATATAATCACCCCTTAATCATGAAAACTTTAACAGCGCTTCAACAAGACGTTAACTTTTGTATCGCTTTGTCTCCTTTATTCTAGTTGCTGCCGACACGCCAATTGCTTATAGTTTTATCGTTGCGTTCGTTTTTATAAATAAGGGGGTTAGTCTTCGTCAACTTATTAGAAAACAAAGGAAAAACAGACAATTCATTACTAAAACAACAAATAAAACCTTGGCTTCATACCTATAAGAACGAGAGAAGGATGCCACTTACCCCGAATTCATAAATGTCAATCAACGCGATAGAACTGAAAGAGACACCTATACTTCTGAGGGGTGCTCAACGCTGATTAGCGCTTGTGAATTCTTTATACTAATAATTGAGATTTTTGTCTCTGAATCAGAAATATGCAGCTGGGGCACCCCTGTGCCCCGCGCGTGTTACGGAGTGTTAACTGAACGGCATAAGTTGAACGCGTGCTCAACGCTGATTGCGATCGTCAATTCGGTGGTAGGTATTTTGTTGTGTTGCACAATTTATAAAACGGAATGGTATTAAATCAACCACTTTTCGACGTACTATTACAGGTACATTATGGATAATTCCGATGTATTCTAAATGTACTTCGGCTGGTACACATTCACATTTAATGTAAGTCAATAATAGACTAGTTCAGATTCGTCACATACATTTGGTTACACCCTTACTACGTTATTTGGTAATAATAAGACGATTTCTTTCCCAGGAGTACTCTAACATTTGCGGGGCTAACGTTTTCTTATATGGTAGTTGCTTACCTCTTCTTGAAAACAGCTTTGCACACAATATTCGAGTACAGAGTTAGACTGGTGTAAGTTTTTGGCATTATGTGTTGCTTCGACCTAATTCTAGTTTACATAATAAGACCTTTTTTTCAGATTCATTGAACAAGTTATCGTTGCACTTTTGATGTTGACATGCATGGGTCTAAGTGTACTTTTTGCTACAAATGTATGTAATTTTCTGCGATAATAGAATTGTAGTTTAATGCTTGCCTACGCCTGAAAAAAAAACCAGGAATTATTGTACATTATGTATTTATGAAGATATAATTTTCCTTAGAACGCATAAGTAGATCATAGTTTGGTAGATTTTAGGGAGCGTTACTGATTCGAAGCATGTCATTATTATAGAAGCATCGCGTATAAATATGTAGGAACCTATATTCAGTATATATGGCTTCAGCTAACCTTTGCTATCAATTTCTGCAAAGGGTGGCATGGCGTTGTTGGAGAGCGTGGACTCTATAATGACGGGCGTGGCGATGCCGCTGGTGTGCCTGCTGGAGCTGGTGGGCATGCTGTACGTGTACCGCAGCCACGACTTCATCTCAGACATGAACGTCGCCACGGAGGAGAACACCTGCTCGACGCGCATCGGCACGCAGTGGCAGATCATACCTTTTATCACTATAGTAAGCAAAATTATTTCATTGTCCAGCTAGGAATTGGATAGTTCTTTGACGTAACTTTACTTAAAACATCTACTTTACAGCCAAGATGTGATGTCAATTTCTTAAATTCTTCACTTATAACGGCTGATAACTTAACAATGTCAACTTAAGGGGGGCATTGTCAATCAGTAGTTGAAGCCAAACTTGTTCAAGCTACTAAAGGGTTAGGGCTCATAATGTACCCACTCGCAAAATGTCCCACCACCAAATAAAATTACGTCCCCTTCGCAAAACGTCTTATTGTTTTGCGAACGGGGTGTGATAACTTGTGTGATGGGACATTTCGCGAGTAGTTACATTATGAGCTCTAACCCTTAAGTAGATTGAGCATGTTTAGCTTCAACTATGGTATTATTACTGTTTTGTCTTCATTCGTAGGTAGCTGTCATCCTGAAGTTACTAGTTCTGCTCCAGTCTGAGCTGCCCAAGCATTCGATGAGCATGGCGTTGGCGCCGCTGGCGGCCGTCGTGATGTCAGTTCCTATACGAGCCATCTTCAACGCTTACGTCTTCTTGCGGAGAAACAAATAATGAAACCTACACAGTGACACGGGTTTGGACTGTCAGATACCAAAGTGTACTGGTAACCCATCTGTTCTGTTAAAGACAAATCGAATTCTTCCTGATAAAAGCAATAAATTGCTTTTGTGGTTGCCTTAAGTTACGGCCATTCTTCAAGAATCCCTTGAGGCTTATCCATCATATTAAACATCATGAAACGTTCCATTATTCAATTGATAATAATTAAAATCGCTGAAAGTCCTTTTTAGGATTTCAAATTAACTTATTGAATAATGGAGCTTTATGATTCGAGGATTGTGTTGTGAAATCGTAATGTTGTGTTTTTGCTACCATTTGCTTTGTGACGTTAAGAAACGGGGAGGAATGATTATTTAATAAAAAGTCTACTGACTGAAAATAAATGTTTATTGTATCAATCATTTAAAATATTCATAAATATATCTTTGTACAATGCATTCGATATGCGTACACATATGATTGGCGATACATAAAAATAGCCGTAATGAGACTCTCATAAAACCTACGGACTACCCGCAGCGGGCGAGCGGCGCCGGGAGCGCTATGTACAGAGGCCGCGCCGCGCGCCCGCTGGCGACGTGAATGTTGGGAACGCATCCAATCAGCAGTATGATAGGTAGGTCGATCACATCACTACTTTTAACCTACAATGCCTATTTCACGATTAAATTAAAATATCACAATATGTACATATTACTCTCGGGAGACTATCTCGATCAATATCAATAAAATATTCCGCCGGCGCTAATTCCATTCGCCCGCCGGACTATATTCGATTTCAAAACGGCGCTACAAATAAACTTCCGTCGAATAGTGGAGACTATACAATAAATTACGTAAAGGACAGTACTCGCCGGGAGGATTCGTCTCACGAACGAGCGTCTGTTGCGCAAAGTTGGCTCGCGCAGCAAACGCTCGAGGAGCGAATGGTAATGTGAATAGTTCGCAGCGAGTACCGTCCTCAAAATCAACTTGCGTTTGGTGAATCGCGCCGAGTGTCAATCGTCTGACCAGAGACACTCGTTAAACAAAAGCGTAACGTCCCCTCGCACTGGAATCTCACTGGGTTCTGTCGCTGATAGCGAAGGCACTGGCACTGCGCGGTCAGGCGCGCGCGGTGCGGCGTCAGAAGCGGCGCAGCGCCGCGGCCGCGCCCGCCGCCTTGCGCGTGGGCTGCACCGACAGCGGCGCCACCAGCACCGAGCCGCCCGCGCACGACCCGCCGCCGCCGTGCGCGCCCATCTCCTGTACCACAACAAACAACTACTATTACATTTCTCCAGGACACCTTTACAACCCTCAGGCGAACGGTTCTCGTTTATAAATATCGTGATAAACATCATGTTATTTACTCATGTATCCTGGGCCGGATCATAGCAAGCAAACCCTAAATCATCAAGACCCTAAATCGTCAGTATCTTTCTGCGTACTGACGTGATATATCAAGGATCAAGGGTTTCCGGAAATCCAACGATAAATATTGTGATCCGTCAGTATATATTGACGGATCACAATATGGATCTTACGTGTAGCGCCTCACACCTTTATCAGACTGCAGAGACCTGAGTATGAGTTCTATTCCATCACACATTTTGAGCGCGTAAACGCATCTAAAAACGCCAGCTCAATCTTGGACTTGAAACTTTGAGCTATAATAGTAGAGTACGTCCTTCGGGTGACCGGACAGCCCAAAGCCCCAATGTAAACGACAAAACGCGTTTCGTTTAGAGTTCGTTACTCACATTGTACCCAGGCAACATACAATTACAAAATAATTACACTGTTTTCGGTAACTCTAAGCTGCTCATTTTGAGCCCTGGCCCTTGCAGTCACTAACAGAAAATGAAAAAACTAACTTTTTATTCTAGAAGGTAAAGATAGGAGAGCGTTTATCGTCTGCCCCGATCTTTTTCTCAAACAGATCCGCCATTTAGCTATGTTGATACTGACTTGAAGAATCTAATGACGATAACGAAATCGAATTAATTATATGTCACTCGTTTAAAAACTTTACCAAATTGTGATAATCCAGTTTCTTCTGGATTTGCCGCAAAGAACAAGAACTCGATGCAAAATGTCTGTGCTAAATAAACAATAGTAATGTGTACTTACGTTGATGTTGTTACAACTGGCGAGCCTCATCTGCGCGAGCTGAGCCGCCGGCAGGTTGGACGTGGAGCCGAAGGGGGAGATCATCGACGACACGGCGCGCTTCAGCTTCGACGGCGTCTTGTTGAACGACAGCGCGCGACCCACCTAACGAACATACCATTTAGCAAACCGGTCAACACGGTGGTTTAAGCCTTTACTTTTTCCAAACTTCAAGTAGGCTACACTGAGATATTTACAAATTAATTTGATTCCAAATCTTGATTTAATTTCACACACAATTTACTCAAATAAAACTTTTATTAGTGGTTAGTATTAAATATAGTATTAATTTAGTGTTGAATAATTAAATAAGATTAATATAGAAAGAGGTAAAGTATAACGAAGGAATAGGAAGAACGTGATTATGATAAATAAACAAATGATTATTAGGACAATGAAATAGTTAGGCCGTGAAAAGAGTACTCGTGATCCCAAAACCTTAGGTATGGCACGCTCACGAAAACAGTTAATAACAAATGTATGAAGCGAAGCGTTATTTAAACATTCACTCCTCTGAATCTTCCTCTTTCGAGTTATTAATATTTTTCAAAGTATTCCGTCATCCATCCCAGACAAAATACGCTACAATGACGCTATGATTGAGGTTAATTCGTATTATTTAAAAAGCTGAAAATGTGTGTCATTGGGGAAGCAATGACCATTGTTTTAATACAGTATACACACACACTGATTCCTGTGTCGTTCGTATATTCGTGGACAGTGAACAAGCGCGCGGTGCTCCCGAACCAAAACCGTGAGGAGTGATCGCGATAAAGGACAAACAAGGTGATGCGGCTCGCACTGGCGGGTACGTCACACAGGAAGCAGTATATCGGTTAGTGCGGGGAAGTGGTCGAGGAGTGTGTCAGAGACGCGTCAGACCTGTGCGAGTAAGTGAGCGCGCAATACCCATGTGTCTAGGAGCCCGGCGCCCGGCTCGGCGCGCAGCCAGCCGCCCAGCCCGGCCAGCGCCTCCAGCTACAACACAACCACCAGCCCCCTCTACAGTACCGATACCACTCGACCCTACGATTACGCGCCGAATGCCGATACCGCCTACTGCACCCGCTACATCTCTATGTTACGTCGCTACAACTACCAGTGCAAATGGAGAATTGAACCAACTTTCGTTATTTTTTTACACTACATGAAACCTCATGAAAGTTATACACTACTTACTCTAAAATACTATTTTAATAAGTGGATGACCCGATGAGCAGATTAAATGCGCAACATATCAAATTACTTTCATGCCTTAGTTACATATAATATGACAGACATGACAGAGCGTTGAGATCTAAATGTAGCGACGGCACTTTTTTCTGTAGTAATAACTTACTGATAGATTTTGGTTTTAATTGGTTACTTTTGAGTACAAGCTAAGCTAAATACATCGTATATAATTGAATCATGCTCTAAATAGGTGTCGAATTAAGTCATTCGAATAAGTGCTATTGGCAATTTTAGTAAATGTACAACTTATAAATCTAGCTTAAAAAACAAAAAAATATCACAGAACAGCGAATAAGTATACAAGTTGTGTGTATAGTACAAATGTTAGTGCATTTTACCTTGATCCTGGTGCGCGCGGCGAACTTGGAGACTTTGGAGAGCGTGCTGAGCGCGAGGTCGCTCGTGTCGATGTCGAGCTGGTGCGACTCCAGACACGCCAGGAATTTGTCCTGTGGTAAGGGTTAGGTAAGGTTAGGATTGGGAGTCTGTCCCTAGTTCATCTGGCCGGAGCGGAACCTATTAGACAGCTTGTGGTTAAATCTCCGGTGATGGAAAACACTGATGAAAACACAGGCAACCGGGATAATTGTGCTGCGGCGCGCATTAAGTAAATTAGATATAAACATAACATACCTATCATATATTAAATTATTAACATATAAATGAAGTACAAAGTATACTTACAGCATCCGCTTTGCAAACAGTATTGGCCATCTGCCTACAGAGCTGCCGGAGGAAGTGCGACTTATCCACGGTGTCGTCAGTGATCATAAACGAGTACAATTTCTCTTTGAGCTCCTGGTTACTTCGGCACATTAACGCGAATACATTGTGACAGTCTGTAAATGTAACAGTTACCCAATCAAAGTGCTGTCAAGTCTGAGGCGGAGTAATGTATCGTTCTACCACAAGTATTTCAAACAAACATTTAAAAGAACTTTCTACATACCTTCTGCTTCTCTAATATCGACAACTCGCTTAACAGTGCTCAGCGGCATCAGCGATATATGCCTGTATGGTTTGCTGGATCCTATCCTCATTGTGCTCGTGCCATTCGTTGGACTTTTAGAATTAAAAGCCTGAAAATTTTCAACAATTGTAATATTTACCAAACTAATATTATATAAACAAGCACAATGAAATCTAACAAGAGCAATAAAACTTACTTTTGATCTTTTCTTGCACACTTCCATCGTATCAGTAAAGAGAAATAATACGAGATGATCGCCCCGACCCGACAGCTCTTTCGACAGCTCGACCACCTCGCAGCGAGCCACAAACGTTCGATGTGAAGAGACAAGGTGGGGCTGAACAATAAAACAAACAAAAATCAGCAAGTAATTCATGCCTTGCAGGTATACTACGACATTTAAGCTTATTATGTAAGAAATTAAAAACTTTTATAGCTATAGGTAGCTTTCGAATGTCATGCTGAATCAGCAATAATTGCTATTAAAACAGATAAAACAGATTGTCTTGACAATCTCTATAGGTACAAACAGTTCTTTTACAAAAACAGTTTTAGTCAGTGTCAACCGATTTTGTGTAACAGTTAAGAAATTGGCCATTACTTACACCAGAGGTCGCGGGTTCGAGCTCAGCGCCGTATAATATGTCTGTTTGTATTGATTGGAGGATGTATATTATGTACGATAAACAAAAAAAAAAGGTTAATCCCTTGTCTGGTTCCCTTTGTAAAAGCTTTGTTATGTTTGGGGCTAGATGGCGCTGTATAGAATAACGTCCTAACTGGACGTTATTTAGTGGGAGCGTGACAAACATAACCGAATAGAGGAGGTATCTATGCATAAGAACGTGGGTATGTTCAGAGCAGAAAGTACGTACCGGGCACTGGTCGATGTCGTTGTAGATGTCGAACATCTGCAGCTGCCCCTCGGTCTTGCGCTTGTCCTCGTTGATGTGCGACATGACCTCGCGCAGCCCGCCCAGCGCCGACTCCAGCGCGCCGTGGTCCGGGTTGTTGCGGTGCGTGTGCTTCAGGATGTCTGCACATACACAATTACATAGTAACAGCGTCTTATGGTGACATGAGCTTTATTTAAGCACGCTCAAACGCTTTCCGAATTTATGATGGCATCAGCTCCATAATTATTTATTCGGTCAACCAACACAAAACAAATACGATTTAAATAATTTCCAAACACTAAATATTAAAGTTAAGTCTTATAACAAGATTATTCCATTAAAACGATTATGCCCCGGGGCGTGATCACTTTAAGCGTAATGTCAGTTCATAAATTAATCGTAAAACAGTCATTTCGGCGAACAATTATATTTGCCCCTAAATTCAGAATACAACCTTGTAAGGAAAAAATACGCGAGAATGTCTTTTAACTTCAAAAATATGCTGTCAACGATAGAAATCATAATTAAAAATTGCAAGGTTACATGTAACCAATTCGAGGTACCAATGCGGCCAGAGCAGTGAGCGCTTTAATCGCGATTTTAAAAAGGGGACAGAGTGCTATAAGTCGTAAATGCTGCCAGCGCCAAAAGTCGATTCGGACCGCAGGGTTAGTGAATCTACTGCCCAGTTTCCACCAGAGCGGCGCGGTGCTTAAGCGTTTTATTTTAATGTCTGACCTGCGGCTAGCGGAAAGCTTAGCGTTTGAACACAACACTGGTTTGGTGGAAACTGGGCCTAACGTTCATGTCATGGAGATTATGGAAGCAAAATCGCATTGATGAGGTGTAAACAATTGAAAATAATGTTTATGACAAGGAGTAAAAATCTAGCCTGAATGAAGGAAGCGGTTTTTTTAAACCTGACCAACATATAACAATAATAACACAGGTCTTTTCCATGCATATTGCCTTCACAATTAGTAATCAATTCTGCATATTATCGTATTAATAAAGCATACTGTATAAGGAACATGTTGCAGTAGCTTTAAACCCTGAGAGTTCGATTGATCCATCCCAAAAGCAAATAAAATGTATATAAAGTGCAACAATTTCACCAATTTAGTTATGTTAAGTAACTCACCCTCGAGTAATAAACTAATACTAGGGAGACGCTGCACTGGTCGTATTAAAAGTTCTTGTAAACTTTGTCGGCCACATTCTGGTTTAGTCTGGCAGATTTTTAGGAATGCATGAAATCTAAAAAGTAAAAAATAACAGTAAATTTGGGGAAAAATAAAACAAAATAGTTCAAAAAAGATGCGAAGTATGAACACCCTCAAATAAGCCACGCATTTCTAACTATTACGTAAAATATTGATGAATATGAACATCGTAATAAACCACGCGACTGTCACGCGACTTCAGTACAGTATATTTCGCATGCGAAGTTTATTTGAAGGCACTTATCGGTGTATGTGTGAAATATCAGTATGGTGTGGAGTAAAATATGTTCAGGTGAAAAAAATTAAAAAGTGTAACCTTGGGTTCTCACGGTCGCATTGCTGCAGCATGTCCTTGGTGTTCTCGAAGAAGTTGATGAAGGGCGGGTAGGCCTTGAGCATGGCGGGCGTGTACTGCAGCACCAGGCGCCCGATGCTCACCTCCTCGCTCCAGTGCGCCTGCGTGTAGCGCAACTCTTCCAGCATGCGCCTATACAGGACATATTTAATTTTGAATACAAACTCACACACTCAAACTTGAAAGGCAAATTCATATAGGCAATGTCAATGGGCATCCAACGTAGTGGTTGATTTTATTCAGTCTATTAAATAAAAAAATAGTGGCAGTGTCTTTTGAATTCGATTTCGGAGCAAAAATGATTCAAAATAACATTTACTTACTGGTGTAATTCATAAATAGGCGGTAGGTTTCCAAAAATATTCTTCAGTTCTGTGTTATTGAGCAACGCTTGCATCTTTCCATTACTGTTGTCGTCCTCGGCCATTTCTTCTAAAGGTTGTTTGAACATCTAAAATAAGTTTTATTGATTAGTACACGTTTAGATGAAAAGTTCCATACAAACAAATGATATTGTGATACTCACTGTGACTATTGTGTGCAAAATGCCGACATAATTGGACTCGGTCTGCAGGAGCTCCATGAAGACCTGCTGCCGGGGGGACATGAGCTTCCGGACGACATTGTCTGGTACTTCCGACTCTGAAACATCTAAAGCAATTTAATTTAATAATCGAGAAGATTTCTCACCTTCAGCAACTCAGGTTAAGCGACTTGCACATCGCGACAAAAGTATCTTGCTTTTTATCGAGCCATACAAATTGCACGATATAAGCGTGACAAAATTCTGTCGCAAAGCGCACCTAACGTTTGCTGGTTGAATTCCAACATTAACAGCAGCCTTCTGTAAGCCTTACACGAACCGCTAACGTTTTGGTAATCGAAAAGTAACGATTTTTTTTTAAAGACAGGTAAAAGAAGTATCATTTACTTTTCGATTACCAAAACGCTAGCGGTTCGTGCTAGGCCTACTGTTATGAGCTATTATTTACTATTTATTACCTTCTAGCAGCTGCTTGCCGTCTGGCGAGGGCGTGCAGTCTAGCAGGTTTCCGGAGAGGCTGAGCAGCACGGCGTCGCCGACGGACGAGCGCCGCTTGTGTAAGGCCGCGTCGCCTCCGCGCAGCTTGCGCTTGCGCAGCCGCTGCAGCTGCGCCGGCGTGCTGCCCGCCGTGGAGCCCCGGTCCCCGTCCCCGCGCGCCGCCGCCCCGCCCGCGCCCTCGTCTCCGCCCGCGCTGCCCGGACACGCCCCGCCCACTGACGACCGCCGTGATAGCTCCTGGAGGTACTGTCAGCAGGTTCAACCATCAGTCAAATGTTTATACAACAATTATTAAATTAGGTGAAAAATTCCTGTAATGATAGTTGTAAGAGATGATAAATAAATAAATTCCCAATAAAGGCGGCACTCACTGGAAGTTTTGTTATTGGTTTACGAACATTCCTCAAACCGCGTATTCATGAGTCGAACATGATGTTGCGAGATATGCATTTCGAGGTGCTCACCAAATGTTAGTCCGCTACATTATACTCTTGTACAGTATCTTACTTTCATTATTTAGTTTTTAATATTCATTTAAAGACACATAATGAGCTGTTTGAAGATTGTAACAAGGTCCTGACTTAAATAAATTTATCTTCTTACACTCATGATATTATTGCAACTCGGACTTGATTCAAAGCATAACTTAAATTCAAGATAAAAAGTAAAAATACTTACATCTTTGTATAGATAATCCTTCTCGTCCTGCGCTTCTTCATTCTGGACGGACGCCCAGAACCACTCGGCTTTAACGATGTGTGCCCGCGGGTTGCATTCCGGCGCGATCGCAGTGTTGTGCTCGTCTACTACCTACACCGCAACAGAACAAGATTAATCAATATGCACTTTAAATCAGAAAGCGCTCTACTACCATCACCGAATGTCTAAGTTGCCGCTGAGCATTCCTCGGCCTACTTTATTTTACAAAGATACTGCGTATCCCAGGTGCACGCCCTATGAAGCGCATATCGATCTGTGGTGACGTAACAGACATGCATACCAGCGAGGAGGCTATTCGAGTTCTGTTCCTATTTGTAGATCGAATTGTTAAGGACGATTAACTACTTCGCGTGGCGCGATAAGCTTAGTCTAATATTTAGTACTGAATTAAATGGGGTTAGTACCGGCAGCGATATTCCATGGCATTGCGATATGGCGCGAGCGTCGCGGATGGGGAGCGTCGAGGCGGGCGGCGGCTGGTCGGGCGCCGGCGCTAGGGGCGCGAGGGGGGCGGGGGGGCCGGAGGGGTGAGGGGGGACGCTGCAGATGGAGTGCCGGTGAGCTCTCAACCACACGCTCTGGGGCGTTTTGAACACTACAGACTCGTCAAGCTCGTCTACGTCGGCACCTTTCAGAGGTGTCACCATCTCCGTGCTATCCACCGTGTCCACTTGCACAGGAGATATATCCAAGTTCATCTCATCGAGTTCTCTTTTCGGCGTGGAAACATTTCTAAAGTCTGGGGGTAAATGGCAAGCGTCCACTTCGACGGTGTTCCGATCCGCCCTTTTTTCATATTTCTTCTTCCTTTCGCTTCTAAAAGATGCCGTGAATGATTTCACGCTTCTCCGCAGTTTCGATGCTGATTTTGCTGTTTTCGAGCTTCTTATAGAAGCGAAAGATATGTCGAAAAATCCTGATTGTTTGCTAGTGTTTATTGAACAAATAGAGGTGTTGTCGTCCTCTCGGATGGGGGAAGAGGTAGAAGCTATGAATTCTCCCGCCGGGTCAGTCGGTTTCACGCTATCCGGACTCACCGGCTCTACGGTGATGTCCCCTGTAGTTTTAGACACTGACTCTTTCTTTGACCTTTTAAATATAGTCGGTCTGTTTTTAAACTTGAAAGAATCTTTGATTTTAAGTCTTTTAATAGATTTCCAGTTACTGTCTTCACCTTTGTCTGGCGAGAGATTAGCGTCGACGGCGCTGACGTGGAAGTTTGAATCGGTTGAATTGCGACTCCTCTTCTTCCCAGACGAAATAGTTGTAGTAGACTGTTGCAACTCTTTGCTTGTTGTCGAAGTAGGCAACGACAATCCTGCCTCGTCTTTCGAATCCAAATCACATAAACTCTTTGTTAAAGATGAATGTAGAGATCCCGCCTCCGTTAAACAGTCTACCAAATTAAACACATTAATCGATTTGTTCCTAAAAACTTCTCTTTTATCCTTCACATTATTTCTATTGGTGTCGTGAGACAGCTGGGATATGTCTTTGTTTTCTTTGCCGAAAGACTTATACTTGCGTAATTCTACATGTTCAACATGCAAACTTTTGCTGTCGTTGTTCGAGCACAAATCATCAATAAAAGATCTGCCTACATAAGTAATACTGTCATCGAGCTGATCTTTGCCAGCCATTTGTTTTTCTCTAATACTGTTTCTTGCGAGTTGTATTCTTTTCTCCCTTTGGTCATAAGATTGATCCTGAACCATTTCGTTAGGGCTATTGCGGCGGCCCGAGAGCTTGGCCGAGAGTCGGCGGTACAGGGAACTCTTAGGAGTGGTCTGAGACCGGTTAGGAGTGGCTCGGGAGGGCTTTGCCGAGGAGTTGGGGGTGTTAGGGTGAGGTGACAGGATAAGCGAACGACCGAAAGTCTCCCCATTGGCCATTACCTGAAACATGTGTGAAACACACCACGCAATGATGTAATGAAGCCATTCCGATACAAACATGCACGACGGTAATCACGATCGTGACATAGGCAGTTAAACACAGAGTAAGCAATAGACAAGAGCGATTTATTTGTAGCATCTGATTTTATTTTTTACAGTCAGCAGTTTATGAGTGACGTGTTCATTAGGTTCAAGAAGACATTTAAACATGAGTGTGAATTAAACAGAAGGCATGGAAATAGATAATTGTGTAACCACATATGAAAGTTTGTGTGGTGCATGAACAAGCACGATAACATACAGTGATGAACGAAAACAAATAAGACAGTGAATTATTATAAGACTATTCACATCAAATGAGTGTTCAAGCCAAATGAAGTGGGTGCGTTACTAAGTGACAATAAAAGACAAGTTGATAAACACAACAACGGTGAAAGGTAATGATGCATGTGCAAACAGATAAAAACAATGGGTCGACTTTGCGCTTCACGGAAAGGGACGTGGTAGGAGACGTGGTCGGCACCCTTAGTAATGAGTATGGGACACACTTTAAAGTGCGATCTAAATAACGCCAATGTAGAATCCAAAAATGGCATGATGATACTACGGTGTGATTGCGATCTCAAAATATAACAAGAATGTTTGCTTATGTAACTGCTATTGCTACTATGTCATTGAATCGAGCCTCAACGAAAGAAGTGATAATTGTTTGTACGTAAAACTGTAAAATAAACAATAGCTGACCTTAAATCTAAAGCATTCATCGGAAGAAGGTAGTGGGTATTGTAAAAATTGTCGGCATAACATTATGAGCCACTAGCTAATTTATAATGTCTACAAAGTAGCTAACTAAAGAGTGATTTGTGTTCCCAAGGTGCTACGTGCATGCTGACTTCATAAGGCTAAAATTAGTAACTAATGTGGCCTAAAATATATAAATAAACAGTTAAGTATGCGAAGTATTCCGGGGTAAATGTTCGTCAATTAAAATTGTGTGTGAACGTTCTATGTTGCCTCTGAAGAGGAGTTGAAACTCAGTAATGCTAAGGTTATGTTGTAACAAGTGTGGTTGTACTTACGACGTGTGTGCAGTCTTGGTCGTCGAGCGGGCAGGCGGCGCCGCCGTTGCTGGCCAGCACCTCGGCCATGTGCTGCGTCTCGTCCTCGGGAAAGCCCATGAAGCACACGCGCGCGCCCGCGAACACCTTCAACTTGTGCTCTTTCTGAAACATTCATTTGTATCTAAGGGACTTCGTTGAACCACTGATCGAGAGGATTTGTCTGTGATTTAATAACTCGGAATCGTAACGCGTAATACAGCAGTTGGACAGAAAGGCTTGCTCCGGCAAGTCACTTAACGCCGATGCTATGCACATCGGATGCACGGATTTTTAATGATTTTCCGATTCTCAACAGGCTAATGAGAGCCAGAAAAAGTCTGAAGAAGTACTCCAGTGGGATGTATGCAGAACTCGTAACAGACTATACACGCCATGAACGACAATTTGTTATTTTTAAATGATATAGGTTAAGTTATGCTAAAAATCAGTCAGTAACTAATAACTACGTCCTGAAAAGGACACATCAGTGCTGGCTTGTTGCATCACCTGTCACGTGCAATGTATGCATGGATACTCACTATAATATCATCGTTGGTAGCGAGGCAGGCGGGGTCGTCGCGCCGCTCCCAGCACGCGTCGACCCACGAGCTGGCCAGCACGGGCAGCCCGAAGCCCGACGCGTACCGGTACTTCTCGCCGGTCGCCGCGGCCGCGATCAGGTGGGTCACTTTGCTTGACATGTCTTTGCGGATCGATCCACCCATGTAGTGTATCAAGTTTATCAGGTACGTCTGTTGACAAAAAGATGATGGTAGTTCATAAGTATACAGAATACTGGCTTAAAAAAAGTCTGTTGAAATATAATTTTGGAATATTAGGTCCAGAATCAAGTGTTTTGATGGTAGATAGATGTTATTGATACGCCAAGTACTGCAGGCCACATAACCTGTGTTGATTCGACCAATCATTCATATAAATGGCCCGATATACATATTCGGTTCCGATCGAGTGGCATATCTTCTTAGTACTTGAAATTGATGCTCACGCAGAATTACATAAAACGCTGAGCCTTCAACTGATAAGATTCAAAACGGGGTTAAGTGTCATAATCGGCGCACAAGTGCTGACTGAGCAGACTGAGGCGGAGTTCCTTGACCTTTGTCTACCTGTCCCGTCCTACCATTTTCATACATCAGGCGGTGAGTAGAACTTGCACGCAGTCTACGAGTAGTTTTATAAACCGCTATTAGTTTAGAATATACTTCAACGACTGGATTAGACTTCTACATGTTTGGCTGACTATTTCTAGTTTCCACTTTGGTGTACTTACAAGCTCATCCTTTTTCCGAAAGCCAGAGAAGCAGATGACCGCGCCGCGCATGGCGAACGAGTAGAGCGGCCGCGCGTTGGTGGGCGGCGGCTCCTCGCGCTCGGCCAGCTGCAGCACCGCCGTCGGCCCTAGTACCCTGCACAACGATAATGCTACGGTTACTAATAATGTAACATTTACGGATATATTGGATTACCCTCGAACGGACAAGGGCTGCGTGAAGGAAGCCTAAGAGAAGGTGGTGAGATGAAGTAGATATTATACATTAAAAAGAGGAATAAAAAAACATCAAAAGAGGGGAGGCCCTGGCCTTAGAGTGAGACGAATTTGGATGATTTAGGATACTCGTACAGAGGTGTTCACATCAGCCTTTACGTAGGGGCACCTTATACTACTGAAATAAGACCCGTTTTGCACTAGTTTTGTAAAGGTTGATGTGAACGCCTCTTTTCTATACAAAAAATTGTCGTACACAAGTGGCGAATATACAGCTCAAAATAATATTTTTAAATTGTAAAACAAGTGGCTAATATACAGTTATAGTGTATTTATAATGCCTTAAGTACTTAGCTTACTAAGGCTATGAAAATTACTAAAATTTTGTAACCTTTTTAAGCATGATTCACATTGATAATATTATTGCATAAGGTATTGCAAAACGAATACGATAGTTGATAAAATAAAGAACCCAGCCTGACAAGATATAATTTATCTAAAAGTATGTTTACAAACTGATTTTCCTTTTTATTGTTGAAGATAGATACACAAACCAAAATTATATACAGGGTGTTTCTTTTAAGGTGTCAAGCCGGCGCCAGCTGATAGTAGGGTACCATACCTATCGATTTAACCCCCATGTATGTTCTACGATTTTTTGTATTTTTCGAGATAATGATGTTTTTGTTATTTTTAAAAAAATTGTGAGCACTTGGCTTTAAATAATTATATCTTTTTTTTCGTTTGACTTTTATTGGATATTTTCTTTCTATTATAATGTCTATTGATTGCAGTTTTATGATTAAAATAATCTCTGTCCTAACTTAACTACAAGATACAAAAATTTTGATCGATAGTGAAAAAAAAGTGAATCATGCAGAACATAACCAAAATTCAATCGTAAATAAAAAAAAAAAAAGGTATTCCATAGCTTCTTACTAATTTTAAAAACTGCGCAGCATCATAAGCTTTCATAATAATACAAGAAAACATGTCCTTTGTGGGGCATTATTCGCTGTAATCGATGCTCAAGTCTTGAGAATCGGAAATAAGTGTGATTTTCATACTTAATAATTTTCTAGAATTTTGGCATAATTTTGTCATTTCTGAGATTTATTGTCTTCTAACGTTTAAACAAAGCTCGTTTGTTAATAAAACAGTCATTTTTTTACTTCCAATCATCCGAAAGTCACAACTCCTGTTGAAATTAAAATGTTGAAATTGAGGAAACCGGAACATGTTTTGAATCGATGTTTTGAGTTACTATGTTCAAAATACGCGTACATAAAAAATAATAAAGATGGTCCGGTTTCCTCAATTTTTTTTTTTATCACACCAGGAGTTGTGACTTTCGAATGATTGGAAGTTAAAAAATGACTGTTTTATTAACAAATGAGCTTTGTTTAAACGTTAGAAGACAATTAATCTCAGAAATGACAAAATTATGCCATAATACTAGAAAATTATTAAGTATGAAAATTACACTTATTTCCGATTCTCAAGACTTGAGCATCGATTACAGCGAATAATGCCCCACAAAGGACATGTTTTCTTGTATTATTATGAAAGCTTATGATGCTGCGCAGTTTTTAAAATTAGTAAGAAGCTATGGAATACCTTTTGTTTTTTTTTATTTACGATTGAATTTTGGTTATGTTCTGCATGATTCACTTTTTTTTCACCATCGATCACAATTTTTGTATCTTGTAGTTAAGTTAGGGCAGAGATTATTTAAATCATAAAACTGCAATCAATAGACATTATAATAAATAGAAAATATCCAATAAAAGTCAAACGAAAAAAAAGTTATAATTATTTAAAGCCAAGTGCTCACAATTTTTTTAAAAATAACAAAAACATCATTATCTCGAAAACTACAAAAAATCGTAGAACATACATGGGGGTTAAATCGATAGGTATGGTACCCTACTACCAGCTGGCGTCGGCTTGACACCTTAAAAGAAACACCCTGTATATCTTTTTTTTACATAATTAACGTAACAGATTCCGAGACGCTGCGTGCCGGTACGGTATCGATTTGATAAAACAAGCAGTTATCCTCGTGGAATGTGTCCTAATAGTGCAAAACGCTGCTTATTTGAAAAAGTAAGATAATTTCAAGTAGGAAAAAATATGAATCATTTGTGCCCTGATAATTATCAGAAATAAATGAAAGTCACAAAATAATTAACTTTCGGTATAAAGAAACGATTAGCGGTAGGCCAATTAGGCCTCTGCCTCTGCTTGTGCGGTACTTTTTTGTACTTAGAAATCAACCTAAAAACGGTTTTATATAAAAACGGTACAAGCCAAATGTGCAAATGTAACTTCATTCGTTACTGGTTGTACGCTAACCCAATACATTACGCTTCTAAGATTTACACTCGTGACAAAGACAAACAGAACAAACCGATATTACAAGTAGTTGTTGAGATAAACAGCTCTTTCTTACAGATAGACAATCTCATAACACCGGTTATTTTTATCATTTTGGTATGAAGAATAATCCCTGTTAATACTGAGTTGTTCCTACATGAAAAATACCTCTACAAATCCTACCATTAATAAAGTACCTATGATTTCGCGTGCCAAGCAAGACAAACCTGATGCGAGGAACTGAAATACTCAAATTCCTACACCAAAACGTATAGTAACTACAACTAGCAACGTAGGAAACACTAAAAAAATATTATTTTACCATAATTATATCACTTTGCCGGTATGATTTAGAATCAGACGGACACAATCACACTTAAAAAACAACTCTATTCAACAATTATGCCTTCAACGTGAACGCTGTAAACCCTCCGCAAGTTCCAGGAAAAGAATTGATTGAATAGGTACCTACTGATAATATTTACCTCGAGCCGCGCATCAAACAATACTAAACTTATAAATTTGTTTAGTTTCTTATTCTATTTATAAGACTATATGCCTGCGTAGTTGCGTTCATAACATCAATAATATTTCGATAATAGAAAAAGAAGTGCCTCCGTAACGAACTTATTTCGACGCGTTTCATGATCTAGTACTATAGAATATTAACAAAAATCAACCATAGTAATATTTTTGTGTATTTTCATGGTACGCAGATGCTAATGCCGCAACATGGCAAGTAGTGGAGTTAGCAAAGAGACGAAATAAGTAGCGTAGCAAAAGCCATAGCAATGCGACAATGACGCAAAAACATTACTAACTATTACGGACGTTTGAGTTTGGCAATCAGTTAGCTTATGAAATAAGTTGTGTATTCAAAGAACACAAATAAACACCTTTTAGAATTATTCACCTTGCGTCTGCATCGTTTACATAAATCACCATGATCACGTGTTGAGCTAAATTTACCCATAATTAGCCTCACAGATGAAAGTACTCCAGTTAAAGTAGATACTAAGCATCGATAAAATCCAGTCAGCAGTTTTTGTGATACTAGGTCAGAAAAAACGAAAATAGGGTAGATGACTATGAGTGATTTTGCATGTTTTTTTATGTTCCCCAAAAATAATAATTGATTACAAATGTTATTGTAAAACCACAATCGAAATTCGTTTCAAAATGAGGCTACAATAGGCCTGCAAACTTGGGTGGGCAAGTCCATTTCATATGTGTTAAATTTTTGTAAAACAATATCACTTTTTTGTAACCCAAACTATTATGAAGGAATTATGTTAGGAGACCATTATCATAAACGCAATATTGAATATAGCTGTCGAACAAAGTTATTACGCGCTCCTTACAAAAACAGCGACAGTGACGTCACTGTCGCTGTCACTTTTGTATGGAGCGTTTTTGGGCAAGTCCAAAAATGTGCATTTCAAATTGTGATATCTCTGGTGGTATTGATCCAGATGAAGTGATTCTTTGAGGATTGTTTACATAAATGTAAGGTCTTTCGATAATAAACAAAAAAAAAATACAGTCATCATGCCTATTATTTTCGAAACTTTATGCTTCCTAAAAGCAACATTAAAACGATATCTTTATAGTTCGCACGGCGAATGATGATCCCTATGACGTTTCAACTGACAGTTGTAATAGTGATGCGGAACAATTTCAAACAATTTCGATAAAATACTATTTTTAGGCAAATGTCAAGTCATTCAACATAATAAGCAAAATTTATTTATTTTGAAAAAAAGATTACGCGCATTGATGGACAAAAGTAACAGCCTTATTATCATAATTGAAAAAATATTCAAAAGGAGGCCACAGACCTACCGTATTTTTTTTAATTCTGTCTGTCACGTCTTGTCACGGATAGCTGCAGTTCAGACTCAGATTTTGAAGATCCGCTTGAGCCTGTATCAGATTTAGATTGATATAAAGAATATACAAACTCAAAGCATTCGTTAAATTTTTCCAGCAAATTATCGATATTTTGTTTATCGATGTGTCCCTTCTTAGTCGATAACAGCTGGACGACGTAACTTTTGCAGCACGTACCATGTACATTTGCATTGAGCTTTTTTCCATTATTTACGAACATTAAGTAATATTTTGTTAATATTCATCTTTATAATTTGCAAATGTACACAATTATAATTTTTTCATCGACCTCTAAAGGATTTGTTGTGACAGGACGTCTGTACAATGTTAAGCGCTAACGAACTGTCATAGGGATCATCATTCAGCGTGCGTAGTATAGTCATTAATGTATGCTATTCAGAAGGATATCTGTCCACTCTACATATACCAAGCAGCAATCGCAATTTGTTATTACGAGTAATTTGGTTTGAGGTATTAACTCCCCCATGTCGCTATGTATTCGGCGCCGCGGTGCTGATCCAATCAACTGACTTGACTGTTGCGTTTACAATCAATCAAAGTGAATTGGGTCCGAATAGGCGAGTTGCAATGATGTTAGGAGTTTTGATACACCGATGCTGAAGGCCTGTATAGTGTAAAGTCTGTAAGGGTTATTGCATTAACATTACGTCCCATTGCCCCCTCCCAATCAAGACCTGAGCAGAGGCTCGGCCCCCTGGGGCTTGGGGGCCATTGACACTTTACTCTGGGGCCTGGGGGCACCCCTCCTGTCACTTTACACCATGTAAACAACATTGTCAGATGACTACACCGAAATTCTACACTACAACCTTTAAAATGTGGTTCTATGGGTAAGGAACCTCGACAATTTGGTTCCTCTCACTGAGACATAGCTAACCCCAAACAAAGCAGGGTGTGTATGCGATGGCACAGTAAAGGACCGTGGCGATGGGTACAAGAGACTAATATGTTTTACAAATGTTGCAATATCATTAAAAATAATATGTATAGAGTAAAAAATACTCTGGCAGGCAACACACACGAAGCTAATAGTCCGTCAGAAAACTACAACAAGATGTTCTCTATTGAGCATAAAAAACACTAAGAAAAATGCTTGAAACGTGGGTATGATCTAAATAAATACTAAATTACTGTGTAGTAATTCGTATGATACGAATACACGAATTAGAACGTTTGAATTTCAAGTTGAAATGGAATAATAATAGGTAAGTGTAGTGTTTCTAATACATCAAGATAATGTTTGTTACTGTTACGCTTTGTTGATTGCGGAATTGAACAAGATAATATTACATACACGTCAACGAGCTACACAGGTACTATACTCATAAGGTACAAAAATATTTATAAGAGGTGGTCAGATTGTGGTAATAAAATTAAAGTGTTTGCTCACCGCATAACATATACGGCCTATTCACGTCCCACTGCTGGGCACAGGCCTCACCTCAACTATGAGGTGGATTAAGCCATACTCCAACACGCAGGCTCAGTGGGGATTGTTGGGGGTGTAAGGTTAGTGAGCAACCTTAATGTCAGATGTTATCAGGCCGCCCTAAGGCCTCTGACTAGGCTTAACGACTGTCATCTAGCGATGTCAACCGGGACCAACTGCTTAACGTGTCTTCCGAAGCATGCAAGCACCACCGCATGATGTTAACAAATTCAAATAATAAAACAACGCGATCTAAAGGTACCCCTTGAAACACAAACGCACCTGTGAAAACAAAAGGAACGACGTAGCGTAATTCAAAAGTTGGAACAATACAAGAAAGCTTATATTTTACGTTTTGTTATTGTTAATCTAATGTATAAAGTAGAGACCTGTATTGTATTTATTTATTTTATCAAGCTTCCGCCTGCTTGCTACAGTGTACACCATATTTTTTATAACAAGAACTATTTTGATGTGGAACATTAATTTGATAAGAAATAAACTAATGAGTTTTGAGATGTACTAGTGTTCCAAACTTACTACAGTTTATCTCCTTAAACTTTTTAGACGAGTTCAACATTTTCGAATAACGCGCGTCGAATAGTACAAGAAATGAAACTTTATTAATAGGGTTCACAATTTGTCTCTACAGCCATGAATTAAAGCGTCCATGAATGCGGTGGGCGGCTGTTGGTCGTGAATTGTGACGCTTTCGGGTTTCGTACAAAGTGCGTTCCGCGACGGTTCGCGCCATCCGCCGCGTGACGTCACGGGATACCGCATAGAACACAATCTACGTGTCTTTATAGAAATAGTTGATGAGTTACATTCTCGACTTCCACGGAATATGTGTAAACAATCGTTTCGATTAAATTTAGCTCTCTTCATAGAAACCTAAGGACAAGAGTGTCCCCGAATTTAACGAGTGACACATAATTATAGGTCAATTTAACTATTTTTAACTCTTAACGGATGTTTTCGTCTACATTTATCTTACCCTGTGCTAACAAACGTTCACTATCAAGGAAGTAGAAAACTTTCTAAACTTAATTTTTCGAAGTAATATAAACATCTCAAAATTAAACAACTAATACGGTAAGCACAGACCCAAACAGTTATCAAATTTTCTGTTGTTCACAAACGTAATTTAGACTAGTTTTTAATAAACAATCTCGGATAGGTGGACCTGCCTATGCAAGGTACGTAAGTAATCGATTTCCAACAACCTACTTCAACTAGAACTGTCAAAATAACGTTATTGGCTGATTAATTAAGCTCCAGGTCTAACAAGTTAAATATTCGCAAAAAACCCTATTGATATTAACTAATTATAAAATGAGTTAATATTGTGAAACCTAAAATTGTAGTTACAAAGCAAGAAATCATACAGGTCGCAGTTCGCCGGAGTAGTTTCTGGAGTTTTCGGACCCACATGTGCCTCGAGATCTTGAGGTGGCAGCTCTTCCTCCGGCGTAGGCGGCAGACGGTAAGGCCCCATCGCCACCACGCTCAACTTCGGTCAGGCACTAGTCCGAATCACGCATTTACTACACCGGGTACACTCACTGTTTTCCGCCATCATATTATACATTAACACTGTCCGCACATCGCAATCTCCGATTGCCTAGTTTGCCATGGTTTGATTTTACACAAATTAGCGAAATAGTTTTGAAAAAAAAAAGAACGAAACATTTACCGCGCGAGCGCAAACAAAAGCACAGGCGGCATGCGCGTTATGCGTTTCACGTTAGATTGAAAAACAGTCGAGAGGAATGTGAGGCCGAAAATAGCGAGGGGCGTCGCGCGGCCGCAAGGGCGACCCTCGCGGTACGCAGCGCCCGTCGCGCGCCGGCCCAGCGCGTTGCCGCACCGTACGCGCACCTTTATTTACATGCTTCCATGAAATACAGTCACCCAACGACCGCTTTATGAGTGGACAAACAACCCCGAGTTAATTTCAGGGTAAGGTAACGGCCACGTTTTATAGTTTTGTCTGTACCTACAGCAGTACAGCGCGTGCAGCGGTATGAATTGCTACGTTTGACACAGCGAACAGGATTTTAAGAACACGTTGACTAAACAGTTAACTACAGCTGGCTGATATGTGTATTTATCATTAAATTCTGTGAAAACATGACGGAAAATTGAATGAAATCACATTCCTGTAAAATACCTGGTTTTATTTTAATGGGTGTTTCTTCAACGAAAACTTAGGTTTCTTGTACAGTGCAGAGCATAAGCCACTGTTTATTTCGTACCGTCCCCGTAATATGCGAATGAAAAGCAATTATTGTTCAGTTGATGCCGCCAATGCCGCTGTAACTATGGCTGACTGTACATTACGCATATTAATGAGTTTTCAGAAGAACAGACTATTAGGAAAAACATTAGCCATGAACTTGATATTAAATACACAGATCTAAACTATCAGATATTCTAATATTATTGCAAGTGCTTAAGTATTTTGATTAAGGCATTATTTCTTACGCTTTACGGAGATAATGTTGTTATTTTTACAAATAACTGTGAGTCAGAGATCCTCGGAAGAGTGATAAGTTGCCAGCCCAAAGTTGCATTTCCAACAAAGTAAACAAGAGCCAGGCCGAGGAGGTGCGAAACAATAAACAATTAAATATCATCAACACCGTTCAACCGACATAATGTACCAAATGCAGTACTTCAAACGGAATGCAACGCATCAGAAATTTAGCCCCAGCGTTATGAGTATGATAAATTATTATACAGGCGCCCCAAATGTATCTAATACACATACGCTCTCCCGGATAATGAATACAGTGGATGATAAGGAGAAGCCAAACGATTCTCGTAAATCATACTCGAGCACGAGCGTAGTCTGGAACAGCAATAACAAAGAAAACAGGACCAAACTTATTAGAGACATGAAGACATAAAATATGCACCGTAGGATTCGTGACACAGCACAATAAAAATACAGGTGCAGTGATTAAGGGTAGGGGTGATTGCGAGGGGATGTAATATTAGCATTATGTATAATAGGAGAATGCACGCGACAAGCAGACAGTGTAGTGGACGGAGGCGATGTCGTTTATAGAGCTCGTAAATCGCAGTAAGCCGGGCAACAGCAGGCGCGACACGCTGGCATTCCAAGCCAACATACTCGTACGATCTCAGCGAATTCGTCAAGCTGTAACTCTCCTTTGTGTCACGCCTCATGCACGCATCTCAACGGATTTCACCTGACCTAAACATGAGGCACACCTCTAATGCATCATACAGACAGACAGTAAAGGGATTGCCTCTGAACAGATTTAGCAAATAAAGATTGACATCGATAAACTCCCGGACGTTTCCATCAATCATCGTAGTAATCAACGGCCAAGTGCGAACTACACCCACGTCTGTTCCGTTTTCACAATTTCAAGTGAGTTTTTATTATCACGGTGGTACATCTTAATGAGCACCATAATAGACGAGGTGGACGTCACAAGAGGCGTCCTACAAACGGTCGAGTGAATAAAACAGCGCAGGAAAGCAAGACAAAAAGGCGTCAAGTAATCGCGTAACAAAGCGTCCGTCACGCTCGTTACAATCTCGCAAGCCACCGCGTACCGAGCCAAAATAAATGTCAATAACAATCCCTCTCTTTACCGTCACTGTACTCTACCATTGACACTCCAAAAGAATTAGCTCTATTTGTTTCAACTCATTAGGCGTTCAGACAAACATTTGCAAACAAATATATGTGTGTAATTTCTGCCTAGCACATCTCAAGGACTGCTTTGCGTAATGGTAGTTGCTTATGTATAACATGACGACCGTATCAAAATACAGATGGCACTGTCAATAGCATTACAATATTTTTTTCAGTTTATGCTGATAGCTACCCAACGTTTACCATGTTAACGTTTTATTATTTATTACGTTGTCACTATGTTTTATTGTATCTTCTAAATATATTTCTGCCAGAATGATCAACCAGGATGTCTTCCTGAACATCATTGAGGTGAATGCACTCATTGATACTCGGCTCGTCTAAATATTAAGAACCAATTTACAATTGAGTACGAATACGAACTCGATGATGGAATTACCTACGAGACACATTTACAATGGCGACCGCTGTTTAAGTCCCAGACCACTCACTAGTCACAATCTCAAGACGGGATACCTACCTACTTTTCCATCCTATTTTGTAGTTTAGCGTACAACCTAGCATAGCTCTATGTTTCAAAATAGAAATATGATAAAATAGCCTTAGTTCAATCTATTGTAGCGTATTATTCGTGACAGCCCCCAGTGGCCAGCGGCTGCCCCGCGAGGAATTAGCGATAGCTGAGTCTGAGTGATAGAGAAGAGGTAACCGAGTTGAATTGTAATGGAAAGTGGCCACTTCACTAGCTGTCCTAAGAACTGCTAAATTTGTTAGAGGCCGTCGGATGCAGACGGCTCAAAAGCCGATCAGCGTGGCGTTCTATGGGAGAGGCCTACGTCCAGCAGTGACTCTTAAAGGCTGATGATACAACTGACCTGTATTTGGCTCTATGTGCTGCATCAAAGAGTTCTCCATCGAAGGGCTTGGTGACCAGGTAGGAGGGCGGCGCGGGGGGCGGCGGCGGCGGCGGCAGCGCGTCCGGCCCCGGCGCCGCCGCCGGCGCGCCCAGACGCTCGCACGCGGCGCGCACCCGGGAGCATTCCATGCACCACTCATTCAGGTAAACCACCGACGTCGTCGTGCCTGTTAACCATACGTCATATTAATGAATGCTACTAGGACGGTGCATGCAAAGTCGGGCACGCATCAAGCGTAACATAGCAGTCGTAGATCACCCTTAGTGCATTGGTATAAGGGTATACGAACTGCCAAAGTACACTTGATCTGTGGCCTTCAGTACAGACAAACACAACTAGAGCGAACTTAGGACGCTAAATCGGCATAAGCTTAATTTTAATTACTAGAGAACAAACTACTACGAATAGAAAGAATTAGATCTAATGCTACAGTTGTGGTTGTTGTATTTATGCCCAGGTCTAACCACCATATTAATATTAAGTAAGTTTACTTTAATATTTTTTTCTATTCTTAAGCATTAAGAAAAATGATTCTCAAAGATACTAAAATTAAAACATATGAAATTGCTAAGTCATGTTTCACACGTTGGAATGTGCTTTTGCTATAGTCATAAGATTTGTTATAACGTAAAAATGGATTAGATGGTGGTGGAACGTCGGTAAAATATAATAGTATATTTACAATTTTAGTTACAATTTAATTGCAAACTATCTACCTGAATTGCGTTAGCAAACATTTTTAATGCAGTAAATGTAGTTTTAGTTACTGACGCACATTAGTGACGCAGGATTACACGCAGTTACAATGCGCGACAACTAAATATAGTCAATTGAAATTCCAAAGAAGGATATTTAGTGATTCGCGTAAGGAAGTCGTGAGCCATAAAAACGATTTATCTGATTACGACAAATTTGCGTTGAAAAGAAACAGACACGGATTTCCAGCGCCCCCTTTGATCCTCAAGCATCAGATTCGACAAACAAGCAATATACAAACGCGGCTTAAACGTCGGATGCAACTTAGCAAGCGCCGGTCATCGGCATTTACTTAACAGATCTGGAAATTGTTAAATGCTTTCCGAGTAATGTTTATTTTATTGTAATCAACCCTATTGCAGAGTTATTTAAACGGATAGCCCCACCTGACTCTATCAAACTTTCAAGATAGGGACAAACACCTAAAACGTGTGTTAAAGTTATTTATTTAAAAACATATAATTTTCTAAAATTTTGATAATATTTAAAATATATTAAAAGAGTACATCCGTTCAGGAGATACGAGCCAGAGACTGAAGATACCTAGGTAAACGAACCAACCATCTCTGTTTGTGTCGGATGGAGGCTGAAAAGGTCTGTCACATAACGCTAACGTATTGAAGAATGTCACACTTCAATCAGCTTAGCAACAAAAGTAATTTCTTTCCGCCAATTAAACACATTACCTATTTTAAGAGCAATTTTGCATAATTTGTTTTAGTCATCATACCATGTGGTTCGTTTGCTATAGGTCGCACGCATCTTCGACTGGTTGTAGTTTTACGTACCCCACTTCTAAGTTATAGATCATTTTAGAAGCGTTATCTTTATCTTACACTATAGGTGATGATTATTGTTTACTGACACTACCTACTTCACAGATACCGCTTGAAGTGTCATGGAGATAAAAAGTACTGGAGATAAGCCCGAAAGATACTCCAACTATTACTACTATGTGTGCTGTAGTTGATTGCGAAATGATCACACTCACATTGCACTGAGTTAATTAGAACTATAGCGAAATGATGGCTTGTAACATACAATCAAAAAAAGTTACTTTATTATTCTAAGCAATTTCTAGCGATGGAGTCTTCCTTATAGTGTCTTTCATCCTAGTTTTAGTTATTAAATTGAATAAGTACTTTAACACTTTCATAAAGGTAAAATAGTAGTTCCAATACAAATTCTGTCTTTAGTAATAAGAGCATAGATTGTTATTGTGGTGAGGCAGGTATAACCCAGTCAAGCAGTTCGCTAATCTTATGTGCAAACCACCAGCAAATATTGCGCACAAACTGGAACGAGCAGGCCTTGTGGTTCATAACAAAACGAATACAAATCACACTTACGAAGTCATCATAATGTTCACCACACAATTCCTTAGTGTAAAAGCTAATACGGCATGATAAACATAAGCAATGAAATTTTCATCATCATGAATTATTTCGTCAATAAAACATCTGTTTACACATCGTAGCCAGCAAACTGGCCTGGACAAGCATTCGAATTTGAAACGTAAATAATTGAATGTGTGACCTTTTGGGATGCCTTCGCACGTTAATGGTTCAGGGTCGGTGAGTCACGTTTGCGACATAGGGAACACCCGGCTCTCTTGGCATCTAACACCACCCTCAGCGGACATTTTCCACGGTATCTAATTTCAACGTTCAACTAGTGTGTGTATCTCTTTTGAAAATAAACCATACAAGAACAGAAACGATTTACATAATAAAACTAACATCTTTTGTTTGCTCAATCTGTCAGAGAGCCTAGAAGGCTAAACTAGAGGAAGTAGTGACTCTCTAGCCTTCCTGATAAATGTAATTGATGAACTTTTCCGACTAAATGCAAAACCATGCAGGAATTTTGGTAATAATAATGAACTTCACTTAATTATTCGCAGTTTGCATAATTAATGGTAACTTGCACGCTTCGATGACGAACACAGGCAAAATGTAAAGTAGCACACAATAGGTATCATTTAAAGCACCTTCATGCCTGATGAAACAGCTGAACACATTGCATCTTCTAATTGATTTTAATGATTTGATCAAGTGAATTGAGGAATGAGTTATTGGTCTGTCGATGTGGAGGAAGCGGCACGCCATGCGTCTTGTCGCACTCACATCCTCCCGCGAGGTATGACCGCAGTTGCTCTACCAACGCTAGCATAGTTGGCATGCGTGCCCTTTACCACGCTTTACGCCATCTGCAAAAGCGGTCACTTCAAACACAAATAATTCAATTAAATTATATTATCGTTCCAACACAAATTAGTTATTAGTTACAGTTCATACGGGGCTGATGTACTGTTTCTGCGGTAAAGTATTTTATAGCATGTTTTTAGTTGAAACTACTTCCCATGGAAGGGAGGCACATAATATTTTTAAGTATTGTATTTAAAAATTCATTTTATTAGACTAGATATTATTCATTTCATTCACAATATATTATAAGATGGGTTGATAAGTTTCGTGGGTCGATTTATTAGTACTATAAGTTACCTACGTGGTATACATATCTGACTGAACATTTATGACTTTACGCCCTCAGTTTTCGGTGTTAGATGTAAGTAAATAATTATCTGGGATATCTTACACTAAGATAGTTTGATACAAAGCCAAACAAAGCTTGGAAGTTGGAGATCCAAAGACGAGGAAACATTTTTTTAAACACTTTGCAAGTCCTCTCTTAAAAACACAAAAAGTTAGTCACATGAATGGTTGTCCCGGTTGTGAAACCCAGACTTTATTTGACAATTTTGTGGTTTGTTTCTAGACAGAAGTTACACGCTTCTTTCGATCAGCATTTAATAGTAACCAAAAGTTGGATAAAGTCTAAAATAATAAGGCACCGCGTACATAGTCCATTATGTGTGTGTCAGTTCAATTATGATAGAAGTCTGTCTGCTGCGGTAATCACCAACTGCCAGGTGGCAATCTGTAAGGAAGAAAGACGTAGATGGCAGCAGCTCTTTCATCAGATAGGTACCTATTTGGCGATAGAGGCATGCACAGATAAAGGGTTCGTTAAGTGTTGTTCTAGTAAAAAAAATGTCCTGAGCGCCGAGCGTGCTGCAACCCGCACTAACCCGGCTAAGTGCGAGTCGGGTTCGAACGAATAGAAAGAGGGTCCTCCTTAATATTTTTTATTTTAGTCTTTGTTGTTATAGCGGCAACGGAAATTCATAGGTAATTTGGAAATACCTCCGCTTTCTAGCTAGCCTGGTGACACAGTCGAACAGCGGAGGCTCAGTAACAGAGTTCAGTTTTCACTTTTTAGGTAAGGAACCCTAAAAACATCAATACCTAAAAAGTAGCTCCGCGCGTGCCTTCGTGAAATGAGCGCACTTTAACCGGTATCATATACCAATAAGACTATTATCAGTAGCATACAAATTCACGTTTGAGAAAGTGAATAGAAAAACGCTAATTCGAGTCACATAAGTCACTTTACTTCGGTGTTTATTTTATTAACGTATTTCTTACTTGCTATCTATCTGTATGTTAATGTCAAGGTCATAACGGGTTATCAATAGAACTATTGAACTATGTGCCTTTTGAAATTAATAAATGATAGCAAATTTAATTACACTCATAGATCATTTCATTTAAACTGCATTTTCTTAGCTAGATAGCAACAACGAAGTATTTCAACTAGCATGGTATGCATAAATTGTAAGAAAGTATTATTTAAAAATGTAACAACACTTAGACTTGGGAACTGCTGGAATGATTTTCATGGTTTTTATTTTTGTGGGATTTGTCCCTGCCTCGAATAAAAGAATAAATAGTAAAAACGTGAAAACTACGAAAAAATTATTAGAAAGAAATACCACTTTCTTCCCTTCTCAATAGTAAAAACGGGACCCTACTGTGCCGAACTGTCGTCCCATCGGGGTCATAGAATGGTGATGGAATAGGGAGTGCATCTGTGAATTGCGCGCACACTGTTGGACTCTAATACCTATCTACTGCGTAGGTACCTGGACGGCAATATCAACCCGCTGTGCCTCAGGCCTTAACTACGGCATTTTGGGAAGAAAGAATATTTTGGGAAACTATGGAATCACGCAACTACGCGCGAATTAGGCTGATTTTTTATCATCGTGACAGGAAGTACTGGTGGGTGATTCGGCGATTAGAATTTCATATTCATGGTTCAGCCTACAGCAAAACATTTAACGCATTGTGCATACGATTGTCATTTTATGAAGCACTGTCCAGATGGGTAGTCATCTTTAAGCTAAAAAAGGGTTATCCCATCAAGTAAATTTAAAGACATCGTCAATAGTGGGAATTCACGTCTTTAAAAGCTATGAAAGGTGGAGTAAACTTACTTAAGAGACAAAATCTTTCTACTTCATCTTGCATAGTTTTTAAAGACGTAACTTCCTACGTGTGTTGTAGAACCATTTTTTAGCTTAAACACGGCAAAGCGACTTCGTCAGATGTAGTCTCTTATGACTCTGCTAGGAAGAGCAATACTTGCAGCCTACTGAGATCCACATGATACAAAGGGCAAACGCTGCATGGCAAAGATTGTCATCGCAAGGGTGTCTCTACCACTGGTGCGACCTGGGACCATGTGAGTCCGTATAATTATGTAGTTGTTACCATTCAGGTAACTTCTTGGACTTACTTGATAGGTAACTTAAATAAGTATTGAAGCAAGAGGGTTAACACTGTTAAAAGGGGGAAGTGTGGAATGCAGAATTGGATTCCATTTATTGTTTAGTTAGAACAGTATGTCATTTTTGACTCCATGCTATGAAGAGAACAATATTCTGAGCACAAATAAAATGCAACTTCCAGTAATTGTTCACATTCTCAATGACAAATCAATTCAGTGACAATCTAGAACAGTAACATCAAAATTCATATACCTATGATTAATTATGTTACGTTATGTAGCTTACATAGGTACTTCAAAGCATGGGTCTTATTTTAATATAAAATATTGGATGATATTAGGTATTCATTATTTATCAAAAACTGCTAGTTTCAACCTGTAGTTATTTGATAGCATTAGTTTTTATTATTAACTAGCTTTTGCCCGCGACTTCGTCCGCGTGGACCACTGTTTGTAATTCTTATTTTTCTTGCCGTAAAAACCATCCTTGAACTTCAACGAACATTTTAAAAAAAGATTTGGTCAAATTGGTCCAGGCGTTGTTGAGTTATGCGCTTACCAACACATTTTGCGATTCATTTTTATATTATAGATTGTCTATCAAAAAATATACTTTATTACCAAATAGATTTAAGCTTGTTGTCTCATAAAAGTAATTTAACTCTAGTCAGTACAAAAAAGGGAAGTTTAACCTTTGAAATATTAAAAAAAAACCCTCAAGTATTTATGAATACACACTAACCACTGTTGAGAAAAAATGAAAATGCTTGATATACACATTAAAACGTACACACTTAAAAGTTAAACTCACACACACCATGTGTCCTGTGGATCCTGTTATTAAGAGCGCTGAGTTTAGCTTCATATTAACTATCAATAATTTATAAAATTAAATATGTGTGGCCTCCAGGCTTTATCTTGCCATTCCATTTGAAATGTTAATACCTACTACAGTAAATATACTGGGGCGGCGTTTGTGGCGCGTGGCCCGTGTGCGGGGTCGCTAATGGCACAGATGGACACTGACATTAACACTTGATGAGCAATTGTTTTGTGTCTCTGGTTGTTGTTACATATTTCAAGTGATGGCTGAAAACTAGCGTTTCCCTCATTGAGCATAAATTCCACTTGGAATTTCGCATTGTTGCAACACACGTCTTTGTATCACCAATGTAATCTTATGGTTTTTTTATGATATTTTGTTTTTTCATGTGAAGTTTGTGTGAGCAATGGTACAAATGAAAATATTAAGGTGCTTAGTTTTTCTTTTAACTATATTCAAATACGTCAAATCTGTTTGTCAACGCATGGAGCAAGCTCTGCTCAGCTTGGGGTCAGATTATCTAGGTCTAAGCAGTCCCAGATGTTTATTGTTGTGTATTGAGAAAATATTCAACAAAGAACAATTTTCTTCCACTTTGCACATTATTATTCTTGAATCATTAGTATTCTCTCTATAGTGAATTTTGTTCTCATTTTTTATGGTACAGATTACAGGTACATCTAACTACCTTAACTTTGAACAAAATGTAGTTACTTAAAACAATTATGCTATGCATCTATGTATTTACAAATTAATCCACTATTTTCTTTACCGTCCCTACTTTCATTTCATATCACTACCCCCGTGGGAGATTAAACAACAGATGACTGTTCCCATTGGCTGATTATAAAAATGATAGTCATGAAATATTGTCAAAAGAAAAGAATTGAGTACCTACCTATAAACATACAGTTGAATTTAGTAATGTATAGGTGAGAATTGAGAAATGACCAGCAATAAATGGTGAAGGGATAAATATTTAGGAAGAGTTTGAATTGGCCAAACTGGGCAATATGAACATGCAAGTATTTCAATATGAATTGGTGGGATCACTCTGAGACTGGATGTTGTGTGTAACCCCAAAAATGTTTAATTAACAATACAATAACAGTATGGTAACCACAATTCAATTTGTTCTAAACCTCTCCCCTTCAATGAACACACAAGTGTCTGTCATTTTTTCCCTATTGGGCTTTTCTCGTAGATCTGTGATTATGGAATACATAATTTTTAATATTATTTATATTTAATATAAATAATTTTCAAACAGGCAATTGAATAGGTACAAGAACTTCATCAACAAACAAACCATCCTTTATACATCCCACACACGAGGGGACTGGCGTCACCAAAACAATGAGGTGGCAGGAGTGGTGTGGCTAACTCCTTGTGTGTCCAGGAAACGGGATGGGTGACCACTCTAACCAAAATTTAGAGATGACGTGTTCTTTTGGGCATCTCCGAGCTTCAACAGGCACTTTACACATTTGGTCCTGGCTGAGGTTGCTAGGTGAGTCTTCAAGCTTACTATGAGGCCTTGGGCTGGCTTGATAACATATGACAGCAAGAACTCCATAAGTATATTTGAATGTTTAAAATCTCATCAGATGAGAAACCTATGAGACTGTTGGGAGTCTTTACATAGATCATTCTTTACGAAAACAGCGGTGAACGGTAAGATTCCACAAAAATAGTGCGAATTGAGAATCTAGGGTAGTGCCACACATATTATAGACCAAGAACAGATTTTTTTACCAAATTTAACTTATTCACGACAATTTGGTTGGATGTTTACATTTTGATTTCTCCCAAATTTCTCAAGTAATGAGCTGTGTAACTCAAGTCTCACAAATATAACGACGACGGGTTAGAGTAAAGCTTAGCAGTCCAGGCACTCACCATTATTTTCTTGAATTTTGTCAGTTGTAGCGGTGCTTCCTGTTTGTGTCATGCCCTTAGACAATTCGTCCATCTTGTGCCGTACACTTGTTCGTTACATCAATCAAACAATCACAACACAAATTACAATTAACTAACGACACAACATTATAGATCACTTCTTAGTTTAGCTAAATTCAGTCTTTTTCGAATACAGCTAGTTTTATCCATTTCAAACACATTTCTACAAAATCCAGCAGCACTCACAACCAACGAATTGAAGTTTGAGAAACCATAAACCCACCAACGCACCATAAACAAAATAGAGGTGTATCCATGTTTGCCAACTGTACGAAAACAATAAAACATCTTTTTTTAACCTGTCAGAACGATACGAGTTTGGACTCTCCAAAGATATAACACTAATACCTAGACTGTGCACAATGGCGCGAAAACCGCTCCACGCGAGAAGGTGGTAGTGGTTCTCTTTCTAATGAAATGAAGACCAATCGAGAAACTGATTAACAAACGGCCATCTTACATTCAGTATATGCAGGTTTAATTTTACATTCAAAGTGCAACGCAGTATTAATGAATAATTTTTTGAACACCATCCTCTCGCCAGAGTGTTTCGGCTAGCTTTTAAGGAAATACCAACCCTAGGACCATCGCCGACAACTGCGCGAGTAGTGATTAACAGCAGATTCAACGGAAAAAATGTTCGTAAACTGTATTAACTGACAAATTCATATCGTACAGAAGACCACATGTTGAGAATATGCACTTTGAATATGTATTCCGTTTTCCGTGTTCGATTTCCGACCCATTTGTGCAAATGGGTAGGAAATCGTAAAGTCATTTTGCGTAGATAAACCCGTAAGCCGAAATATCTATTGCTACAAGTTATTTTAAAATTCCGGTCTAAATTGCCGATTCTTTTTAATTTAAAAGTTAAAACCGTTTAGCGGTGAACAACAAAAAAGCAGCCAGCTGCCGTAATTGTAATACTTCCTTTTGGAGGTAACATTTTTTATTGCGTAAATTAACTAAACCTTGAGCCTTGAGCCATTTTTAGGTTAAGAGCCAGATTGAAGCATAAATGATTATAGTGGACTAAGAGCAAGGAAAAGCAACATCAGCACTATTAGGTTATTACCAAAAGAGACAGCACACCCAATTTTTTTTTTATTGATGGCCCTCTGTCACTGAGAGAATTCTGCATGTTGTTTACTCACCAAAAAGGGGTTTTCATTAGGGTTCAGAATCATGGAGGGTTAACTGTGGTTTGGTTTGATTGAAAGCTGTCACTGTCACTCTGCTGTCAACCAAACAGTCAAGCTCTAGTCAATCATTCATAGCAACATTCCGTTCGTGGGATTTTTAATAAATTGTTGTCTGTCTATGTCTATCAATATAAAGTACTTGTCTGGAATATTATTTGATAAGATAAAAATGTTTGCATAGTGATAAACATCACAATGGTTTAAGACAATGGTAAATAGTATACATTATCTCTGAGAGTATTACACGTCTGACTTTTTGGCAGGATGGAACATTTCGGTCTTTCGCACATTTTGTTTGAGCCAGATAAATATAATCCAGATACTTTGGACCTACTGGCCGACGAAGAAGCACGGGAGTACTGGCTCAATACTTGTGAAAAACTTGTAGAAAAATATGTGAACTTTGCACTGGCCAACACTGAAGACCCAACTGTAGAAATTAGAGCTCTGAAATTTAAAACCTGCTATGTTGAAGCTCTGAAAGAACTAAGGATAAATCCTCTGTAAGTGAGAAAACATTCGACTAATTTAACCATATTTCTAAGTGTGCAAGTTGGTGTTAGTTAATTGCATGGGAAGATTCAGTCAGAGCATAGTCTTTCCCAGTTAGCTTTATTCTAAAGAATGTTCCTTATAATATTGTATTGCTCTTCGGTGGATCTGTTGTTAGAGTTAGCCTTGATTCCAGAGATCCCAAGTTCATCACTGACCAGTCAAAGTATACTTTGTTTTATTCTAAACATATTTAAGGTTTATAATCTCCAACAATCTTTTGGCTAGCATGGTGATTTGCTTGTGAACTCAAAGTTAGTTGCTTCTTGGCTTTAACAAGCTAAGAAGTGGTACAGCTCTATTTTTAATTAGATTTCTTTTCCCTTCTTTACCATTGCTATGCTTTTCATGCCACAAGTGTGGCTTAGCTGTGTTAGTAAAGCTATACTACAAATAATTCTGGTTACCTCTATGAAGATTCAAATGAGTGTTAGCATGTGTTTAAATTTCATTATACAAATTTATGCTTAGTTGGAGAGTTTCAAATATATGATGCGGTTTTGTTTTTGTCATTTCAGTGCTCACGGACAGTTGACTATACGATTACTCCTAGATGTGAATGAAACATGTCTCCGATCTCAAGGATTCTTTGATCTGTGGAAAGAGCAGAAGAAATATGAAAATGAAAGAGCACTGGCATCTCTTAGTTCACGTTTAGCAGAGATAGACATCTTATCTGATGACAGACAACGTTGGACAGAACTGAGTAGAGGAGTTTTAGCAGGCAAGTTCAAAATAACATTTTATAGTAATAGTAGTATAGTTTGTTGTAGTAGGAAATAATTATTAAATAGCATAGCTGTAAGCCTTTGCTTGCATTTATATTGATTTCTGCCTTGTAACAGTTGTGAATGATTACTAACAGTTTGAAAATAACCATTTGCATTGCAGCCACACTCGTAAATATACTACTAATATAACTAAAATAATTTTAATTAATAACCTAGACTTGATGTGATGAAACATATTTTTACATTTAAACAGGAAAAGTGAATACGATATTTCATTACAGGCAATATGTTTGATTGGGGAGCGCAGGCAGTAACTGATATTTTAGATTTTGGACTCTATGAAGCCCTAGAGAAAATTCAAAAAAGGCCTTGGCTATACGATGGTTTAGATAAATGGCTTGAAAAGCTAGAGGTAATGTATATTTTCAATTATTCATTTGTGTGTGATTGTTGAAATGAATCGAAAATGCTTATTTGCTTATGAAGAACCTTTGCCTGGGGAGTCTACACTGGTCTTAAAAGTGGAGTCATTCAAGTGTGTTCAACCAGAACATGCAAAATCTTTGTTTGATACACATTAGTTCACACACATTACACAAATTCACACATAGGATCCAAGTCAAAGAAATAAAATAAACAATATCACATTAACGTCCAACAATATAGTCAAGTTGGGTAACTATGAATTTCAGTGTAACTTTGAATCCACTGTTTAAGAACAGTAAAAGTACCTACATACTGTTGTTAATGGTTTCTTTTTGATCCTAACCCCTCATAGACTCAACAACATCTTTTAGTTGTAGTACAGTTTGTCAACAGTAACTTATCTTGACCTTAATGAAAAATTAATGTAAATGTCATGCATGAATATTGAGAATGTGAAATAAAAATAATTTGAATAGTGATTACATTTTCCTACTCATGTCAAAATATTATTTCAAGTCAAATAAGCATTCATCAGTATTTAATTATTTCTCCTTAATCTTTTGAATAAGTGGAGGTTACTAAGGCTAGGTATAAAAATATTCATTTATTTGCAATGTGAATGTCGGATAGTGTTACTGCTGTTCTAGAAAAGCTATAATAACTGTTAAATATCTTACTTTCAGAAAACGGTACACCATTGCGCAGCTGTATTCGTAGACAACAGTGGAGTAGATATAGTGCTTGGCATATTGCCATTTGTGAGAGCTTTGCTACTTAGAGGGACTTCTGTAATACTATGTGCCAATGAATGGCCAGCACTTAATGACGTCACGAACGTTGAACTAGAAGACATTCTGCAGCGCGCCTCTATAGTCTGCCCTGTGTTATCAGCAGCTCTGGCCACTGGGGATTTAGTTGTAAGATCAAGTGGACAAAGAGGGCCATGTCTGGACCTTAGAACTATCAGTGTTGGTAAGTAAATTCGTCTCATCTCATAATGCTAACCACTCGCAAAATGCTAATTGCCAACTTTGCAGAATGCGATTTCAGTAGTACAGAATATTTATCTTATCTTGAATTTTATTGAGTCATTATATGAATAAATTTTACAAGTGTTACCAGAAAAAAAAAACATTTTACATTTCTTTTTTACTGTAAAATGGCGACACTGTTATATCGCGCCAGCAACGAAGTCACTCCCCTCCGGTTGTCTTGAGCGAAAGACCGAGAGACGGCTATTATATCGATGTTGCAGATGACGCGTTTTACGCACATATGTAACAGGCCTAAGACCATATGAAGAGATAGATATCTCGCACTTGCGCTCTCACTCGCACTTATGATACGCGCGAGTAAAAACGCTATATCTGTACAAATTTTTAGTGTCCGACCGAACTTTCGGTTTCGGTTTCGGCCAGTTTCGGCCAAAAAATCAAGTTTCGGCCACAGTTTCGGTTTCGGCCAAAATCGGCCGAAACTTTAGCCGAAACCGAAACTCATTTCGGAAGTTTTCGTGCGCGCTCATATAACTTCATTTCTCGCGGTAACGCTATGGCAGAGCCTGGCAGCCTCCACAATGTCCGAGAATTGTCGTAGGACATTCGGATGGCTCCGTACCAACACAAATAGGTCAATGCGTTATCACCAGACAAAAAACTTCTTCAGGGGTAATGTTTTGACGGAACTGATTACATGTAGGTTTTCGTTGAGACTTTTCTGTTGGTAGCTCAATTCTCGAAGTTGTCGACGAGTATGTCTTGGCCAAATGATCTAAGTAGATAAATCGCCGCATCTAACACGGCTGGGCACTAAAAACGCCGTCGCAACGTGGGGCTGCGCTGGTTGGCAGGTTGAAGTGGCAGTGGGTGGGGCACATGGCACGAGAAACTGATGGCTACTGCGGTCAAAAAGTTCTCGAGTGGTATACCATTTGGAGGCAAACCCAGGGTGGGACTCCCACCATTGAGGAAAAAGCTAACCTTATACAGATCGCAGGGTTTCGTCAATGTGGGCCGCCCACAACCGGCCGCTCTGGAAATCTATGGGGGAAGCCTGATGTTCAGCAGTGGACTTCGTTGATGCTGACGATGAAGTTTTCGTTTCGTTTCTGTACTTGAATGATGTAAATAGTCCAATATTGGATCACTCAGATTATTTACTATCGTATTGGAGGCAGTTGGCAAAACCTACTGTAATAAAGGAGTTCATGTTGAATTATAAAAATTGACCAACTTTTGCCGACGACAACACACCCGCCGATTGGCAGAGCAGACAATGCTCAAAGAACTAACGGTAGAGTGCTAACGCATTGGACTGGTGATGAACCGGACGAAAACGAAACTGATGACAAACGGCACACAAAGTAGTTCGAGTTCCAGAACAGGCCACCCGCCATCGTCAAGGTTTTCCTCCATATACTTTGGAGCCGCCATGATCTCGTACAGTACGGTTCCTGAGATGTTTCCTTCCCAGGACACTTAAATTGTGGGACGAACTCCCTGTCGAGGTTTTCCCGATGAGCTGTAGCATGGAGTTTTTCAAGAGGTGTTTGAAAAGGTTCCGGCAGGGTCGGCAACGAGCAAGTAATCCCCTGGAGTTGCACGTGTGCATAGGCTGCGGTAACCGCTCACCATCAGGCGGTCCGCATGCTTGTTTGCCACCGTCGTTGTATAAGAAAGGGAAAATTAGGAAATCGTACGCCAAATCGCCTGGTGAGCTAACTGGTCAAGGCTTTTATGAAGTGCGACCTTCCTATATCTTTCAAGTGAGAACTTCTCGACGTTTGCATTTTGCCCATTCTAACAAACGGTGCCCAAGCCGTGTTGCTCACGGAACACAGTAAGTCAAAGGTCGGAATTTTTCAAGGGCAAGGGAGTGGAGTGTGTTAGGCATTAAACTAAGAAACACACAGACAGAATGTGGTCACCACGATTCGCCAAACTGAAATGGAAGTTGGCAGGTCATGTCTGTAGAATGCATTCAGCCTGTGATTTGGGTCTGGGCAATGGCTCCTCAAAAACTGAATCATTGAAGGGCGAGGCCTAAAAGCGATGTTGCGACCACCTGGTACCTTACTCCGGCGAATGGTGGACTTTAGCAAAAGACAGGTGCCAATGGAAAACAATTGAGACCTTTGCCCAGAGGTGGGATCTTGTGTTAAAACAAATGAGTCTGTAACTGTGTTTTGTTGACATTATCAGAATATGGGTAAGAAGTTTTAGAATTCAGTAATTGTAGGTATTTTAAACTTGACCACGTGAGTTTCGGTTTCGGTTTCGGCCGAAACTGAAGCCCAGGCCGAACATTCGGTTTCGGTTTCGGCCGAAACTGAAGCCCAGGCCGAACATTCGGTTTCGGCCGGAAAACCAGTTTCGGTCGGACTCTACAAATTTTTAAGGTCTCCGCCACAGGCCACAAACGCGCTACCGGCATATTCCTATAGTTTGTAGCGTGTGCTGGCGATCGGCTTCACCGTGTGCGGAAAGTCAATATAAAATGAAAACCACAGCAATTATGCCGGTGGCGGCGTTTTGTAGGGTGTGGCCCTTTCCGTCTTGCGCTATCGCTTGTTAAGACATTATCTCTCTTGTAGTTTTTGTTGTTGTAGCAATGGGTAGCCTGATGAGCAGTTGACTGTACCTAATGCTGATTTATGTTTTTTTTTTAACCTATTTTGTCCCACTGCTGAGCAAAAGTCTCTCCCAGTTTCCTCCATAGGTCTCTATCCTGTGCCAGGCCAAGCCAGTCCTCGCTATGGACGTATGGCAAATCGTCCCGTGATCGTAATCGTCGTTTGATTTATGTATTAACAATGTTTTTTTCTGTTTTCAGGACTGTGCACTGAAATGAAAGTTCGTGGCGTGGACTTAATTGTTTTGGAAGGGATGGGCCGAGCACTACATACAAATTTAAATGCGCGTCTAGCTGTAGATTCCCTCAAACTAGCAGTAGTAAAAAATGCTTGGTTAGCGCAAAGGCTTGGTGGTCCATTATTTTCAGTCATTTTTATTTATGAAGAAAAGCCTACTCAAATGTAGTTTAATGACATTGTGTAATATTAATTTTATGAAATGTGACTCCCAGTATTCTAATAGAGTAAGCCATCATCAATATGAATACCTGATCCTTATGCATTCGTGTTTTAGAATGCCCGACTATGTGTTAACATCTTAAAGTGTTTTTCTGAATATATTGAGTGTTACCCTGATACCATGTTTAATTATTTGGAACATAGTTTTTTGGGTTTCGTAGCACCTACACAAGAAGGGCTTTTTTGCTTGTCACAACCATGATTCCCCAATACGTCTATAGTTAAACTGGAAAACTTGATGAGTAAATTTTTATGGTGCAGAGCAGCTTGAAATGACAAGTTTAAATTACTAAATCTAGGTAGGTAGTAGGGTTTATAAGATTCGCTATACAGGTGTCCTAAAAAGTATCGTCAACCTGAAAGCCAGAGAAAGAGCACCACTAGGGCTACCCGAATCAGCCCCATGTATGTCCCGCGATTATTGATAGTTTTCGAGTAATGATCTTTTTCGTTTTTTTTTTCAAATTTGTCTCACGAGACAGTATTGCTGACAGAGACATGAATTGTTGAGAAACACCCCTATTTCTTTTCATATTACCTTGCGGCCGCACAAAGGGCGCGGTCCGTTTTGAGTCAAAAGTGATAATAGCACGCTCACACGCGTCCCGAATTGATAAATTGTATGAGTGTGAGCGACGTGAGCGCGCTATTATCACTTATGACTCAAAACGGACCGCACTAAAACAATCGTGGATCTATCTGATACCATTCAGTGCGACATAAAAATGATTGAATGCGGAAGTTAAAAAAAATCTGAACTTTTAATATTTTTGAAGACGAATTTTAAATAAAGCTACCCGAACTCCTTCGCTCAGTGGAATTTGAATAGCAAATCTTACTAATGTTATAAAGACGAAAGTTTGTATGTGTGGATGTGCTGTGTTGCTCTTTCCCGTTAAAACTACTGAATGGATTTGAATGAAACTTCACAATAATGTAGCTTATACATCTGAATCGCATGGCTACAATTTATAAAGCAATATTACTTTTTGTTATTCAACCTAAGTAATACCACGCCGACGAAGTCGCGGGCGGCTGCTAGTAGTTCATAAAATAAACAAGTTTTTGAAAAAGGTTGAGCGAAAAAGATTAGGTTGGTAAATTTTATTTTAAATTCTAAAAATATCAAAAGTTCAGAAATTTTACAAACTTTTGGAATTCAATTGCTTTTTATGACGCAATGATATGACATTGATTCATGATTGTTTGTGTGGTTGCAAGGTAGGTATACATATCACTTTTCATGTCTTTGTCAGCAATAACTGGGTGCGTTCCGAATTGAGTCGAAATCGATTACAGCGCGCTCACAGAGCGTCCCGAATTGAAATATCGCGCTGACATTCATCAAACGTCAGACAGCTTGACGTCATGGGTGACGTCACTAACGGCGCCATATTGCGCTCACAACGATAATGCTCCAGAGCGATATCACCGTGGGCCTTATGTCAGATTCATAGATGAAACGTCAAACAGACATTTTAGCGTAAAAATATTTTTGTCAATATTTCTCAGAATAAATTTTTGCTGGGACAAATCTTTTTTATGTGATAACGTAACAGAAAGTTTTACTACAAGAACCGCTAGTTTAACCTGGGAATGATAGAAATTAAAAGTTAAAAATTGTTAGGTTATGTATCACTATCTAGCGGTCCGAATTGGTTTTGACGCTGATAGCGCTGTGAGCGCTGTTGACGCGATATTTCAATTCGGGACGCCTGATATCACCGTGAGCGCTCACATTACTGTAATCGCATTACGGACCGCACAGACTGTCTCGTAAGTCAAAATTTAAGGAAAACCCGAAAAAATGTTAACACTAAAACATCAAAAATCGCGAAACATAGGTACATGGGGATGATCCGGATAGCATAGCCCTAGTGATGCTCTACTTTGGGGCTTCGGCTTGACATTACTTTTTGGGAAACATTGTATAATTTTAACGAAAATGTTTAAAAATTAAGTAAGTCTAATTATTTTAGAAAATATTTAATAAGGCCTTCTAGAACTCTATCTTCTCATATGAAGCATATTAAATTCGCACTGTACTTTCTGTCTAAATCGGCTTCGTCGATACCTCTGAGCATTTCTCGCTATTCGCCATAATGTCGCTCCGAGTGGTCCAAGTAGCATCGTATCTACATCGCGAGTCTGCCTCAAGTCAAGTAAATGATGTAGGTGGTAACGGTAGACAAGGCAAACAACTGTTGGGTGTATGTGGAAATTAAAAAAAATATATTTTCAGGAATCCATCTATCATTTATTAAATAAAAATGACCCATCATATTACATCTATATTATACTAAAGGTAAAGGTCTAGTCACTTCAACAGTTCATTCAAAATAGTGAAATGCAGAGTTATGTATACTGAAACTTGAATGCAAGACTGTACAAGAGAATATTGTATGTAATATACATAGGGTATAAAAAAATGTTACCTAAATGCTAATAAATCATAACGATTAACACTTCCACTTTGTGATACTTCTACATAAGGGCGCGACATTTCTATATAACTTGCCATTTATAAAATGGTCAAAATTAGTTTATTTCATGAAGTCAACAATATGTAATTTACTTCATCTTACATTTTAGCGACGTTTCAATAAGTTAAGACCGGTTTAGCCAAGCAATAACTTTGAACAACAAGTAAGCAATGCCAAAAGCATACGCAATTTTTTCCTTCTGCTGTCGCTGTAATTGTTCAGCTTCTATTGACATGACACGACGGTTCAATTTCACAATCTGTCGTCGTAAATGAACAAGCTCTTCACCGGTGGAAAGACCTTCGCCATTACCCATGGGAGGAGTAGGATCTCTGAAATAATAAATGATTTACTTCTATCGAATGTCAATATAATGTGAATTGCAGAGCCTATGTGATTTACAAAGCATGTTTTTTTTAGATTATTTATTTAAATTACCTTAGAACAAGACGTGATTCAGTCATAGTCGACTCATTAAAATTGTCTGGGCGAGGTGTGGTCGACCTTGCTCCATCTCCTTGAGATCTGAAGGGCCTCGAATTTCTTGGAGGAGAACTAGGCATACCGCGTGGAAAATCATCAGCAGACGGAAAGTAGTGCTGGTCGAGAGTTATGACGCGTGGTGGAGTGCTCACACGGATCATGCCAGGATCTGTGGGCAGCACAGCATTATCCAACTGAATTTCTCTTGGGGGAGCCTTTGTTCCTGTAAAGAATAATAAAACTATATTCTTGGAATGTTTATGCATTTCATATGCAACTGTTAAACATCAACTTTTCCCTTTGCCACTATAATTAATGGCTATCACTTGGGTACTTTTATTAAAGCATGGACTATAATATTGAAACTATATTTTTTTCAATATCTGCACAAAAAAAGCATTACTTATTTCTATACCACAGCTAGGGCTATCAATGAGTCTATAATTACTGGCTGTTCCCAGCTTATCAACAGGTCAGTAAAATACATTGTTACAAGAAAGAAAAAAATAGGATGTTTATTTAGTACAGTATACAGAGTAACAACATTATGAGTCTACATCAAAAACCTGAGATATTAAGTGAAATTACACAAAATAACAATAAATAAATGCATATAATAATAATGTATGTGTCACCGGAAAATAACAAGAACCGTAAATTTATAAATTTCCTAGGAAATTTATAAACTTTCGTAGGATTCTAAACGAGAGATAAATTGTATTATTTTACGCCCTCATTTCCGGAAATTTATAAACTTTCGGAACGCATCCGTAAAATAATGAGTGGGCGGTAACCAAACGCCATGTGCGCTCTGATTGGTCGAACAAGTCACGTGTCATTCCTCTCCTCCGCCATTTAATTTTGGTAGAAGGCGGGTTTTAATGTTTTATATTTTGTAAGAACAATTCATCTTCGTGTTCATTGTATAATTTGCGGCTAACTCTGCGGCGATGAGAAACACCGATAAAAAATCTAAGCAACCCAGATAACGGCGGTATGCTCGCTTCTTACCACGATGGGTTCAAATTCCCTCAGTGAAATGTGGGCTTCTGAATGTTCCGTTCGTTCACCGTGACGGGAACTCAGTGTGACTCTGACTACCCCATTTGGGATATGATCGAGATGGTATGCCATGTTTTGTATGTTATATTTTATAAGTGTATTTCATTTTTTTATAAACTTTTTGATATCGTAAAACACGATTTCTGCCGTCTTATTTTGATTAAGTAGAAGTTAATTGTAAGAAGTAACTCGTTAAAACTACCCAGTTTTAAAGTAAAAGTCCAGACAGGTAGGTATTCGAAACTGATAAATGTACAGTTTGGCAAGTGTGATTGTACCATAATCTACGAACACAAGCATTGCTACTGTCAACATCGACCAATCAGAGAGCAGTGTGTTATTTTCCGTAATTTATAAAAGCGTAAAATTAAAAGCTCTTCTCTGATTAGTCAAACCGTTTAGAATCTTACGGATAGATAAGTATCCGTAAGTTGATAAATTTACTATGAGTTGTCGCAAATTTATAAATTTCCGGAAATGTGGGCGTAAAATAATACAATTTATCTCTCGTTTAGAATCCTACGAAAGTTGATAAATTTCCTAGGAAATTTATAAATTTACGGTTTTTGTTATTTTCTGGTGACATATGCATAGCATTATTTGCAGTGTCTGGTATTGTGGTCCTATTTTTCTTGTGAAAGATTAAGTTACAAGAATAGAATGTTCCCTAACTCACCCATATGTTGATCTTGGCCAACAACAAGTATTCTCTCTGGCACTTTCATGTCAAACTTTTCATTAGCATAGTCCCAGCCTGTGACGTGCCCATTGGGTGCACCATCTTCATCCACGATATCACCAGTAGCCTGTAAATATTATACAAGCATCAAATAAATTTAATATAAGATAGCTTTAGACAAAAAAAAAATGGTGAGGGGAAGGGAGGGAGCATCCACCTCATAGTTAAGCTGAAACATTAGGCCAATATTTATTTTATTTATTATGAAAAATATTGAGATACATTTTGATTTGTACATTTGATGTTCATAATAGCTGAATCATGAATAAAAAAATTAACTTTAGTAATTTAATGAATAAACAAATAAGTAAACAGGTTTCCTCTTTTGTTTTCTTAGTGGTTACTTTTTTTTGTACCCAAAAACTACTTGCCTGCTGAACTGATCCTGTAATATTTGAGCTTTTAAAACACACATTACTGGCCCGTGCATTGGGTATTGTATAAAAGGCTAGGCTAGGCTAAGTATAAAATAAATAAAATTTCATACATTACCTGACCATTTAAGGTATTCTATACATTGCCTAGGTATTGTATAGAATACTGGATTATAGAAGTAGATTGCCGGTAAAGCAGCAAAAGTAGCAAAGTTTATAAAATAATTGCCAGCCACTTTCGGCTGGCAATTATTTTATACAGTACAGATTCATTTGAAATCAACTTCAAAAACATTTAAAGTTTAAAAACTAACATCTTTTTATCATAAAATGGCATCAGACCACCACCCACAATTGTCTCTTTTTAATGGACTCAAAGATTCAGCTATTATTATCCTGGCTACATAGTAAGTCAATAAGAAAACCTACTAATAATTTTCAGTAAAGCAATAACTACCTCTCAAATTCAAAATATCCTTATTTCAATTAGACCTGTTACAAGCACCGTCAAGAAACTCAGCAGTTAGACTTTACAATATGTCTGTACAATAATCCATCAGTAAATTACAATATTAGAATATAAGTACACTGGACTTCCAATCGACACTGCTTTTTGGGACACACTGTTTCAGAAGGAATAAAATGTCTTAGTTAAGTTCTTTAATTCATATTGACACTTGCATGCATAACAAATTAAATTGGATTTGGATCGAGAGTTTTGACAATCCAATTCCAATCCACCACAACTCCGGCGCAGTAGCAGGATTACTGATCTTTGCGGCGGTGAGCTACCTTGTTTCGACTTTAGTAAAAAGCAGTCTTCTCATTTTCCTCAGTTGGAAATGAAAGCAGGATTTATCTACGAGAAAATTATAATAAATGAAAATAGGTAACAATAGCCATTGTTTACCTTGATTCGTTGAGGAACTGTCATATTGTGGCTGATAAGCCGAGAGTAGGCTTCTTCAGAGGTGAACTGCATTTTGACTCCAGGGACCTAAATACACAATCATATACTTTTATAAGCATAACTTAATTCACTCTTAGACGCTTAACATGAACAGATGGAAGGAATTTACATGCACTTCGAGTTAAATAATGCAATTAATTTTAGACTTTAGCATTGGTAGGTATTCTTCAATCTACCGTCACTGATAATTTTAGCACTCATGATCTATTGTTTTCTTTTAGTTGTAATCTTACTAACCGATTGATTATAATAATAGGTACTGGTAGTGAAGTTATTCCATTTGCAAGAAAATCGTGAACTGAGAAAACTGAAAAAGATAGAATAAACTCAGCTTGACAGCCCACGTTGATTAAATAGGGATGTAATTTATGTTGGACGTTGCTGCATCAGCTGTCAAAAAAGAAAACTGAATGTTCAATTGCAGTGCAATTGAATGTTCGGAAAGCAAAGCCATCAAAAACTTTCTTTGGGATAACCAAAGCCTTCGCTGGTTTTGTTTCCCAGCCTACTTTTTCAAAAATTGCTCTACCTCCAGCTCTAGTTATAAGGATCACAAGAAGGATGTCATCTCGAATGTTTAGAGCTGTTTTGTAATGTAATGTAACCCTAAAAAAAGCATCGCCCTCAACATTATGTTCATATTACTGTGTCGTGGCGCAACAGAACGCTGTCTCAACTGTCGGTTCCGATATAATGATGATTAGATTCCCATTGTGTTTTGGCGTGGCGCAAATCCACCAATCCGAAAACGTCGTGTCGCGCCACGACATACCCCGATACAGTAATGTGAACCTAGCATTATAGTTTTGCAAAAGGAATCGTGTCGTGTAAACGATCCTACTGCGTTTTTTTTTGGCAATGGACTGATGATGACGTTTATAAGAAGCTCAATTTTTATTGGACGTTGAAAGCTGTTGTGCTAGTTTTAGGCCAATGAAAACCCATGAAAGCATTGAGGGTTTCGTAAATGAAAACAGTTTTGTTGTCAAGTGCGCCGTGTTCATCTGTCATTGGTGGTTTGTCTGTAAGGGTGATAAGTTTATTTACGAATTTACTCGATAATTTTGAATTTTTTGTGGAAAAGAATGACTAAAACGTGCCAATAAAATGTGTTGGTGATAATTAACATAGCTGATAGTTTCTAAAGACTGACCGGTAAATTTTGTTATCATCATGAGGTCCACCGGCTTGTTAATTTCTGCATTTACTTTAGCCTTCGTTTCTTGGTCTTTGGCCACAAATACTGACCCACCAAAGCGTGAAGAAAGGAAATCCAAGTCTGTTACTTCGTTCGTTAGCGCTAAATGGGAATCCACGCCAATTGTATTGGAGCTGGCGGAGTACCTTTCCGAAGAGAGCTCCGATCTGTTCTGGTCGTTCGTTAATGAAATAAACTCTCTGAAATCTAGTCTGGAAAGCTTAGGTGAGTTGCTGGAATAGCTGTGATGATTGTTGGTCATGATTTGTGAGTGGGGTTGAAGTTTAGGGTACCCTAAACCCTTTGTTGGGGAAGCGCTGCATTCTTTAGTTTAATTTTGGTCAGAGAGTTTTATGTCTGCGACCGGAGTTTAAGAGTAATCCATTCATATCCTTTACATTTCTAGCACCATGAACCTTAGTAGTTAACAGCTTATTGCTTACTCTGAATTGAGACCTCCATTTGAAGGCCTAGCTTCCTCCTTGGATAATGTTTATTAATTCTGTTTCTTATTATATCTGTTGGAAAACTTGTTCATAGGTTGTGTTCTTTTATATCTTTATTCATTATAAAATGGACATTACAAATCATAGCCAAACTAATCAAGTTATTAATAACCTCAACTCAAATCAATAGGCATCTAAAGTCTATGATTACTAAATAAGTAAAAAATATTGCAGAGACTGATAAAGATGTGTATGAAGCTATTCTCGGAGTGGCAAGTACGCTGCTGGTCCCAGCTCAGCTCCGAATGGCCAAACTGGCTCTATCCATGCACACCACATCTCCTGCAGTTCGTATGTTTGATCAAATCTCTACACAAAATGGAGCGAAGGATGTGCAGTGTGATACATTTGTATTCATAGCTTCGAGAAAAATCTGTGATAATGATGCATTGAGAGATATTCTTAAAACATACAATCAATATGATCCAGTAAGTATTTTTTTGACTAATTTTATTTTCCATTGTCATATTCATTGCTAAGTTTAGTCCATTTGTTCATAAAGTACTCATATGTACTCATAAGTGAATTAAATATATATATCGCACCTTCATTCAAACAAAGAAATAACTTAAATTTACAAGTTTACAAGTAGTTGCGTTTTTCCATAAACTTGTAAATTTAAGTTATTTCTTTGTTTGAATAAAGGTGCAATATGTTCTATTATTATCTACTTATTACTATTGATAGTTCTTACCATTCCATATATTTAAATACAGATGAGTAGATATCTGCCGTCTATAAGCTTAAAGGCCGCTTAGTGACAAAAACTACTTTTGAGTTATTGAGGAAATAAGCGGCAAAATTTTCAAACCGATGCCACTCTTTAACTAAAATGGAGAGTAATGTGTGTTATACACCAAAAGAAAGGTTTTTTCATCTACTTTCACATGAAATTGATAAATTCAGACAGATGTTGATACTCTTTAAACTAAACACATATTTTCCTTCCGTCTTGGGAAACTTTTGAAAAAAACTTCAAGTGTACAAAATTTAAAAGCGGCTAAAAGGTTATGACTGCTTTACAGTTAATCGATTTTTAAAAAACAGCAACATTTACGTAGCTATAAAGCAGTTTTAATTTTAGCGTATTTTTAACTTAGAACTGAACAATTTTATATTGATTTTATTCATAACAATAAAGCGGCTACCTACACAAAGCCGCCTTTTAGCTAAGTTGATGTGGTTTAACTGCTCTACTTTTGTTTCATCATAACTTTTGATACAGTTGTGCATAGCAGAAAAGCGGTAAATTATTAAACCATTTCATATAACTGCTATTTAGGCTAGCATGATCACCATAAGTTTCTTTCAAATCCTATAAAGTATACGCTAACTTACAAAATAAAGCAAATATTTTACAAAGAAAGGTCAATTTATTATCATGAAACTCCAAAAAGACATCAAAAACTTGAACAATTACAACAAAAATTGCACAAAATTTATATTATAAATCATAAAAAATTTAACAAGTTCAGCCAAAAACTACACTGTCACTTAAATTATGATCATTTGACATGTTCTCATTCACTGTAATTAGAAACAGAATCAACTAAAAACACAAATGTAAAAAAAGCACAAAAAATCCATTTCAAATTCAAAACTAAGTACTTACCCCGTTATTCATAAAAACAAACGCAACGCTAAAGAACAAGGGTTAACGTGATGTTGAAGAACTGTTTAAGTTTTGTATGAATAAGTGGGTTGGTCTGCTTAGTTAAGACCACCAACTAAGTGACTAAACGAGAGCACTTAGTACTACAAGTACTGAGAGCGGGGATATCGAAAACGCCTGGCGGTTTCAATCTTCTCATATTTTAAACACCGCTAAATCTGCTTTGGGTCTAAAAATGTGTAAAAACGAGGATTGGTTTGATGAAAATGATAGTGTTCTAACTGGTGTAATAAGCACACGTCGGAAACTCCTCAAGCGCGCTATAGCTCAGGTACTGAAGAGATACGGCAAAGTGACCTGGAGCTGCGTCGAATAACAAGGGAGTGAAAAGACAAATGGTGGCAGGAGAAGGCTCGTCACTAGCAGTGGCTCGCTGACACGAAAAATACGACTTCTTTTGCAAGAGTGCCTTTATAACTAGCAAATGGTCAAGGCCTTCTGAAAAGCAAGGAGGAAATCCTCGAGTAATGGGCTGAACATTTCAACACTCTGCTTAATGTGGCCCGATCAACTGACTGACTCGTACGTTCTATTCCTCAACGGTAGCACTCGGCTGTATGGAGATTATTTGCTCTTATGTGGGAGAAAGAACAGGTCCCCTCAACTTTCAAAGTTTCTCGCATTAGTGCTCTATATAAGAGCAAGGGAGATCGATCTGACTGTAACTGTTACAGTGGTATTTCGCTTTTATCAGTCCCCGGAAAAGTCTTTGACAGAATACTTTTGAACCGCCTTTTAGAACTCTCAGAAAAGCTCTTGAAAGAGACACAGTTTGGCTTTTGACCAGAACGAGGAACCTGTGAAGCCATCTTTTCAGTGCGCCAACTCCAAGAAAAAAACAAGAGAACAGGTCGCTCATTGTATCTCTGCTTCGTAGACCTGGAGGAAGCGTTTGACAGTGTGCCTCGAGAAGCACTGTGGCTGGTGTTGGAAATATTGGATGCACTGAAACGTTTGTTAGGCTACTTATGCTCCTGCATGATGACATGGAGTGTTGTGTAGCTACCAGCGGCGAACAGTCTCGCTTCTTTCCTGTTACCTGTGGGGTGAAGCAAGGGTGTGGTTTGGCGCCCACACTGCTCGCGCTTTACTTTGAAGTTGTAGTCAGAGATGTCTTGCATATTTCTTCAGAAGGAATCCGTATTCATTTCCGTTCCGATGGATTTTTCAAACTATCAAGGCTCAGGGCCTCCACAGAGGTGTCGTTCACTATAGTTACGGAGTTCATGTACACTGATTTGTGTTTTATAGCTGAATCCTCAGCGGGCTCGCAGCAGCTCTTGTCCAATTTTCAAAAGCTTTGCCGTAAATTCGGCCTAGAAATCAGCATCGATAAGACGGAAGTGATGTTCCTAGACATGCACGATCACGAGGCGCTGAATATAAAAGTTGGTGAGGACGAGCTGAGGCAAGTTGATAAGTTTCTCTACCTGGGGAGCACAGTAACATACAACCGGACCTTGATGCTGAGATAAACAGCAGATTTGATGCCGCAGCTGCAGCATTCAGTAAGCTGGATATCAAGGTCTTCCGCTCCCAGGATGTTAAACTGGCCACCAAGATCTCGGTTTATATGGCAGTTGTTCTGCTTAACATTTTAAAATCTGCTGAAATGTGGACTGTATACCGCCTGCACATCCGAATGATTGATCGTTTTCACCTTAGCTTCAGAATTATCAAACATTCGGTGGTCTGACTATGTACGGAATTCCCGAAGTGCTGCGAAGAGCCAATTTGGGTGGCATTGAATCTTTCAACATGTATAACGTATGGCGGAGCAGCGACTGGCTAAGCGCATCTTCTACTCCGAACTTGACGAAGGCAAGCGAAAGCATGGCGGACAACTTTTCAGGTATAAACATGTGCTTTAATCGCCACATGAAGAACTGTGGCATAGAGCCCTCGCGGTGGGAGCAGCAGGCGGCCAAACGGTCCGAATGGAGGTGTTTGGTCAAAGTCAAGGTCCACTGTTTCGAGATCCGACGGTGCGCTGATTTTAATGCCAAACGCGACAAATTGAAAGCCCAACCACCTAAGGCGATCAATTATAACTATATTCAACGTGTGCTCACATGCCAGCAGTGTGCGAGGGTCTTCAGCAATAAGATTGGCTACACCAGCCACATGCGATCCCACGAATGGCAGCCACAGCCAAGTTAAGCGGTCGCCGTAGCCGAAATTGGCTAGGATAGCATCATCATGAGGTACGGTGTCCCCTTCCTGTAGTACACTAGCGAAATACACCAATCTGACGTAGGAACGAAAAACATTGTTCGACTCCATTCAGTTCTCAATTCATAGTGGCACTCATAGTGGCTTGACTCAAGTCGGCTGCTTGTCAATGCTCGATACAATTTCGTAGTAAACAAAACTAATTACAGATTTTTTGAAATATTTTCATAAATAAAATATAATACGTACCTTGGAAACCTTCCCGCCATGACTAGTGACGATTTTAGCGGGAAACGCTACACCAGCGAACTTCCTCCTCCGTGTGTAATTTATTTTGCACTAAACAGCCGCAACCCGCCCCGCCCGGGGGCTTGTGAGTTTGCCGCTTTTTAGAGTAGTACTGATATTTAGCGGTTTTTTTGCTAAGCAAAGCTTTGTAAAAAATATGTATTTTACTTTGCGTACGGACTAACATGGATTTCTAAATTAGTTTATTTATTGTAAAAGTAGAAACAATGCAATGCTTGAAGGCCGCTAAATGATTCTTACTGCCTTCAAGATATTTAAAAGAGCTTTGCCGCTCTCAATTTATTTATGCAAGGTATATTACACCTCAACTTAACCAAGCTAGAAAGCGGCTAAAAATACTTTGCTGCCTTTTTACTTACTGCGAACTGAGAACTGGTTTTTAGCTAAGCATTGATAGTCAAATTGTTCAGTCGATCCAAACGTTAAAGTAATTTAGCTACCTTCTAATCTTGTTTAGCTGTTTTGCCACCTTTAAGCGATGTAAAATATATTATTTCTGTATAAAGCGGCTTTTAAAAAAAAAATATCTTGGAAACGGTAAAAGATAGAATAACCGTTCTAAGACAGATCGATAGAGCTTTTTTTTTAAATATTTCCATATTTAACCCGGCGTCATGGGGGTTGGGTCTAAGATACCCGGCCGTTTTTAGAATTTCTATAATTTTTATACTATTCACCCGACATTGCTGTTTTTTCCTATAGCTGGAGTTAATGAATCACTTCACACGTTTGTGCCCTAAAATAAGTCAGAAAACGCCTGAGTTTGGAGCTATAAGTGCCGCAACCTGAAAATGGGTAATTTAGACCCATGCCTGTACTCGGTGTAACAATTTCACTCCATTTTTTCCATACAAAATGAGTTTTTTTTACATTTTTATTTTATTTGTATTACTTCTTCTTTATTGCAGTTAAAACCTTTTTTACTTAGTTTGTCAGTGCAAAAGACATATTTGAGCGGTTTTTATAGAATATATTTTTGTTTTTTTCAAAGTCTCGTTTCCATGATAAAAATTATATATTTCATTTTTTTTTTAGTGTTGGATAACCCTTATAACTCTAAAGTTAATGCTGGTAATGATAAAAATCGTTTCTTTCAACTGGAGACTAAAATATTTACATATCTTACCAGGGTCAAATAGACCCAACCCCCACGTCCGTGTTACAGTTTTTAACCCCCATGACGCCGGGTTAAAAGTGAAAAATGGTCAAATGTCACTAAGCGGCCTTTAAACTTGTAGACGGCAGATATGCAGTGTATTCCAAGCTTAATATTAGCTGGAAATCAACCTTGTATTCAAATGCTGCTTGTTTCCCTAATTATGTAGGTATAAACAATTTCAGTACATATTTTAACCTTGATTTAACTTTTTGAAGTTGTAATTGGTGGGCTCATATTATTCACAGAAACACATTGAAATATAATATGCTTAACCTCCTATCCTATTAGTAGAGAGATTTAGTCCATACATAATATTTCTATGTGTGGACTTTATTGGATTACTATCATATTCAAGCAACCAAATTTTTTAGTTGTGGGTTCGATTTCCACACAGTACAAAAATGTTTATACATGAACATGTCTTGTAGGATTGTTCTGGGCGTATTCTCTGTAGTTTATGTATGTACGTACTGTAAAAGCACAAACGACGGTAAATTCTAAGATTTTCCAGTAAAACCTTAGATTTACCAACTCTTATTGGTAAAATGCCGAACAATTAAGTGATTCGAACTAGGTATTACCACTATTCACTTGGTAAATCTTAGGATTTATATCTAATCAGAGGTATGGTAAATGTTAAAAAAACATGTTAGTTAGTTACGTGGTCGGCGCGTAAGTCATCAGGATTACTTTGTAATTCTAAATTCTCTTTGCGAAACTTGCTAGTTAACTCTGACGCGGTGTTTGACTCTACAAATCAAACCAACGCTTCTCCTTCTGGTATGATTTCTTACCACGCTGCATGCAGCAGTGCTGCCGCGACACCAGTGGCCCCCATACAATTTCTACAAGCTTAAATAGGATTACATTCCAAGCTAGGCAGCAGTGTCGCGGCAGCAGTGTCGCGGCAGCAATGTGCCGCCAGACCAGTTGTGGCACATCTGCCGCCGCATCTTGTCAAATCAAATTAAACTAAGGAATAACAACCACGCATCACCGCGGACAGAATGACACCGCCGCCTTGGTCGGAATCACCGCGGCAGGCCGCACCTTAGCGGCAGCACTGCTGCTTGCTGCCGAGTTCGGAATCAAACCTTTAAACGCTCCGAACGAACGAGCTAATTAATAATAAGTAGATAATTTAATTATTGTTATCTTTTACAATTTTAAAGGTGTTTTGAAAAGACGGTACAAAAAAATAATCTGAAATCGGTAAAGATTTTAATAATTAATTATTCTCAAATGATACCTACAAAAAATATTGAAGGTTTTTACTGAAATGAATGATCAAGAATTACTCATTGTTTTATTACCAAAACTAACATTTACCAGCTGCCAGTGTTAAACCCTAGCTTAAACTAAATTTATAAGGTAAAATCATTTACCATCTCATGTCGGTAAATCCTAAGATATTCAGGTAAAACCTAAGATTGACGTGTATACGGGCTTTTACAGTAACATATGCACAAAAAAGAGTATGTATGGTCAGGAAGCTAAGTGGTTGTATGTAAGGCACTGCATCCCCACTGCACAGAGAAGGGAATATATGATAAGGAAGGGAACTTACTCCCTTGAAAGCCTAGAGCCCCTTGCGTCGAGATGCTAGGTTGCTAAACAGTGCTGTGTGGAATTATGTCCAATTATATTTATTTATTATATTTTTTAGGATGACCACAGGTTAGAAACATATTTACTAGACCACTCCTATCCAAGCAGTGACAACAAGAGTCTGACTGCAATTCTTTATGGTGAGTTGGGAATGACCGACTTTGCTACCAAACACAAGATATTGGCTGCTTACGCTGACAAAGGCGCTATAAACTATGTCGTCAGATGGAATGTCAAGGTAAGTGCTTATTTAGTAATTGTATTTTACCATAATAAAAATAATTTTAATAATTTTAAATCTTATTCATTATCAGGCTTTAAACATTTTTGGATTCAAAAAAGCCTTTTTATTGTCTTCTGCTTTTTTTAACCTTTAGTTACATTTCAACTGTGACTGACTGTTGTGTTAAATGTGTGCTAAGCCAAAGATGTTAACAATTTTGAATTTAAATGTAGCCACGAGGTCGGCCTAAGCTGCGCCTTTCGGGTTATGGAGTAGAACTGCAGTTAAAGAGTACAGAATACAAAAGCCAAGATGATGCTACACCTAAAGAAAGTGAAGGCGACAATGCTGCAACACCTTCCGAAGAAGAAGATGAAAATGACCCACAAAACCAAATTGATGGATTCAACTTCGGCAGGCTGAAGTAAGTATTGAAATAAGCAAACAAATCTCTTGTGTAGATTGTTTTAATTTAACCTTGTAAACTAAATTAAATAAGTTTCATTACTATTGAAAAATTGGACCAAAAATAAACAAAATAAATCTCCAGGAATCTGTTCCCTGCATTGCGCACTCCACTCGAGCGTTTCCGGCGGCACCTGTCGGAGTCTAGCGAAGAGCTGGAGCCGCTGAAGGTGTGGCAGATGCAGGCGCTCAGCATGCAAGCCGCGGCGGCAGTCGTCGACGCCAACGACGCCGGGGGTGACGAAGCACTTAAAGTTCTCACGTCCATCGCGCAGAATTTCCCTATGCAGGTATTGTGAGATGTCAATTTATCTTAATTTGTCTCTCTTACAATGGGGATCTCTTTAACTCTACTGACATCATGCTCTGGTATATTTCGTAAGAACAATGAAAATAAATCACATAGATAAGTGTCTTATAATAAAAGGTAATAATTTATGTAATTCTATAAATAGTAAAAACACCTTTGCCATTCTAACATATTTCGTTTGCTTGTAGGTTGGCAGGTTGCTTTTAGCAACAAGACCGCCTAAATTGTGCATTAACATATGAACTGTATTACTTGGAACCTGTGAATTAATTTGTTTGATGTGCAATGAAGTGATTTTTGATCTCATGTTAAATTGAAACCTAATATCTCTTGCTTTCTAGCATCTTTGTTAATGTCAGATCAAGCAGATGCTTTCTAAGGTCCAGATATTAATGTTGGTAATTTTTGCGCAGACGAAATCTCTAGTCCACGTGAACGTTCCCCGTTCGTTCCGCGACGAGGTCCTGTTCAACCAGGACATCTGGGCGTCGTCGATGGGGCTCCGGCCGGCCGAGCCGCTGCTGCTGGTGTCGGGCGCGCAGTACGACGTCGAGGAGGTGGACGTCATGGCGCTGCTGGCCGCCATCCGGGAGGACATCGGCCCTATGAACACGCTGCATGCGTTGGGTAAGGATATTCTTGCTTGCTTTTATCTCTCTCTCTATCTCTATATGTCTTGGAATAGGATATTTGGTCATCGACATTACGCTGCTAGAGGCTATACGGTAGGACATCAGCCCCATGACCACGCCGAAATGATATTCTTGGTCACTTTTGTGTTACTCACCCACCTGAACGTTTCGCGACGAAATCCAATTTCTGTAAAACTTTCGCTGGCCTTAATTTTCGAATTGCACACATTTTTACGTGTTGGCCTTAACTCTTCATTTCTTTCTTCTTCATTTCAGAAGCGTCATCTTGGCAGATTTTGGTTATTTGTGATGGTAGTGCGCCGTAACATATTGGCCACATGCGGCCAAAACAGAACCTTTAGTTAGACAAAAACAGCTTCTCTATTTGTTTGTATGACCTTAGGCAATTTTACGTCAGAGCTGTTGCTGGATATTAATACTTTGTCACAGTAGACTTCTTATTAGTCAGAGGACATTTACAATTAAAGCTTTCCAGAGACTTTCATGAAAACAATGCGGCTTGCGAATGATTACCATCGAGACATCTCTCTAAAATGCGGCTTAATGAGCCATCTTACGATTTCAACTTTGACTTGTTTGTGCAGGTTTATCAAACAAGTTAATCAACACGCTGATGTCCCTCGAACTTGGTGAATCGTACACGTGGGAGGAGTACGGGCTGGACATGCGCGACACGGCCATCACGTGGCTCAACGACTTGGAGACCGACGACCGCTACCGGCGCTGGCCGTCATCCTACATGGACTTGCTTCGGCCCACTTACCCTGGCATGTTGAGGAATCTTAGGAGAAACATTTATAATTATGTAAGTATGTCGAACCTTTTCAGAAATCGAACTTATTGGGTACAAAATATGATTTTTAAGATGCCCTTGCATCTTAATCGTTGTTCTTTTTGATTCTTTGTTCTTTTATCCTTGTTCTTTTTGATTTGTAAACTTGATCTAACATTCCTTTGTCATTTTATCATATTTTTGTCCCGAGAAATATTTTGCTTAATCGAACATACAATACCCAAAATACGTAATGGTACAATAAGATTATTTATTGAAACTAGGTTCGAAAGATATCGTCCATGTCTTTAATTGCCAATGTTTTCCCAGCTGATCGTAATAGACCCGACCTCCCTGGCATCGGGCCCCCCGCTGAAGCTGGGCGAGACGCTGCTGAAGCACTCGACGCCCGTGCGCGTGGGGCTGGTCCTGGCGCCCGGCAGCAAGGACGCCAAGCTCGAGGCCGCTGTGCGCTCTGCCTTCAACTACGTTGCACAGGAGATGAACTCAAATAAGGAGGCTTTCTACTTCCTAACTGAGGTAATCATTGTGTCCTTTTTAATTTGTTTTTAGATTCAGATTCTTTGATGTTATAGGAGGAAAAATAGAGTTTGAAATTTAGCCTTCCTGATCGAACAATCATTAACAATCTTAAGTAGGCATACACGAAAAGGCAGATGTATTACAGTCTTTGTCACTTATAGTAAATTTACTTTGAAGTCTAATGAGAAATGCTTGTCAAATGATTTTTCAGGCATTTGAATATTTTATTATGATGCATATTTTTTACAGTTGCTACATCCGAAAGAAGATGAAAAGTTTGACCTAGAGTATGTGAAGACCCAGCTAAAGAAGTTTCCTGGCTCAAGAGTTGATTTACATAATATAATTGCTGAAGACTCTGAATATAATTTTGGCAGCCAATTGGCAGAAGAGTTCGTTACTAAGATCGGCAACAATAACTATCCACAGGTAAGATGAACGTTACTACTACGAAAAACAATAGGTACCAAAAATGTTTTTGTTTAAATACCTAATTAAATACACGGATAATTATTAGATTGCTTCCATGCAGCTTCACTTAACGTCAATTATATTAACTATTCCGTCGCACTGCCGCCCAAAAGCCTCCCCACAGGTCTGAAGCCAGGAGCGACCTATTCTTCCTTTGCACACAGCCCATTTCATTTAGGCTTGGCGGCTGTGTGAAAATCAGCCACAGGAATATTTCCTGTAGCATACATTTTATTTAGACTCGCCGCACACGGTGAAGCCAGAAACCGCCTTCCAGTAGCGTTAGCGCCACATGCCACGAACTACAGGCATATGACAGATGGCGCGTCTGCGAATACTGCCAATACGACCATTTCACAGTGTAAATTGTGAATTAATTAAACTCCTTCCTCCTTCTCTGCCTGTAGGTTGTCTGGAAGAGATTGCTTCTAGCAATAAGACCGCCTAAATTGTACATTCATGTGAAAATGTTTTCCTTACAAATGTGTTATTTTGTGTGCAATAAAGTGTTTATCTATCAATCTATCTCCTTCTATTTCCCAGGTATTGATAAACGGAGTGCCGTTGACGGACGAAGGTTCGACTCCAGTGACGTCATCAGTGGAGCTGCTAGAGGAGGCCCTGGTGACGGCCCTGTCGCGGCACACGGGCCGGCTGCAGCGCGCCGTGTTCCGCGGCGAGCTGGCCGACACCGACGACGCCGTAGACTATCTGATGAAGCAGCCGCACGTCATGCCGAGGTTTGACCTTCTTGACTATGTTTGGTTTTGGTGGATAAGGATCTCCTGCTTCCTTTTATCTCCTCCTCTTCTCCTCGCTTCCTCCACCAAACCCACCATTTACCAGATGTCTTTTACCATATGTGTTCAGTAAATTTTTGATTCTTACTATCTAATGAAGCAGCCTCACGTCATGCCGAGGCTTGACCTTCTTTCCTATTGTTGGGTTTTGGTGGGTAAGGATCCTACTTCTATCTCCTCTCTGCGCCTCCTCCCACCACATGTGTGCAGTATCTTTAAATTAGAATCGTGCACCGCCAACAGCATTTTCTGTCTCGCCCAATGGTTGACTGGTAGAGAATGCTTTAGCATTAAGTCCGCCTTTTGAACTATTTTTTCTGTGCATTAAAGTTTAAATAAATAAATAATAGGTAAGTTATTGAATCTTGAATCTTGGTTTTATACGCGTGATGATGATAGGCTGCAGGTAAATAGTGTTGAAATTGAAATACGTCATTTGATGAAACTGTAGTGTGCAATTTCTTCCAGATTGAACCGGCGCGTCCTAGGTTCTGAACCGTCACAATATTTGGACTTGTCTGGCGTTGCTTCGTCTAAGGAATTGTTTACTGAGGATAAAATACAGCGGCTCTTACATTTGAGTGGTAAGAACTATTTAACGTAACTGATGAAAATTTTTTTCTAACAAATCGTCTGATTTGATAGTGTACTATAATATACCTTCTTAAACTTATTTGGTTGAGTTAGTTATATGACTTTATCAAATTGTACTAAAAATTATACAAAATTATATCACCCATTATTGTCAAATTAAAAACGTAAATATTTTCGCATCTGCCAGGTCGAGATGCCCTTGCAACTGCCCTACCGCTTATCAAGTACTTTAGGAAGCCGGACAAAGAGGACAAGATATCGCAAACTATTTGGATAGCAGGCGACCTCAACGACAAGGAGACTCGGGAGCTTTTGCGAAATGCGCTGACTTTCATGGTGAGTAGTCGTAGTATACTGAGTAGGTACTAAACATCAACGGCCCAAGCACACTCCCTTGTGGAACTCCGTACTTGTGATCTACCCTGGCACAAGACAGGGCCGTAGAACTGCGATCGAGTTGTGGTATTTGTTGTGTTCTGTTTGTCAGTTCTGTTAGATTTAAATAGAAATTAACTTTTACCCCCATGCCACTACAGGTTAAGTGAGCAACAAAACATGAAAAACGTAGTCGTAAGCTTCTGACATTTCCAGGAACACTACAGTTGTGTTACAGCATTGATCAAATCGAAAGCTGCATGCGTTACAGATTGAATTTCATGTCGAATTGGTTTTACTGTCAAAACTAAGAGAGGTTATTAATTAAATTAAAATTCGAGGTTTTGTATCGTGCAACGTTAGGGACTGCTTTCGCTTGTTGGAAATATGTAGTGTGAACTTCATCAAGAGAATACAGTGTTTCATACTGTATTGCACAGAGAACATAAGTATTAATTCTATGTAGATGATCAATTTAGGCAATCTGGACAAATTCTACTGGAAACTTACTAAAGTGAAAACTTTATATCTGTCTAGCGTGAATCAGGCGGCGTGCGAGTGGCGTTCCTGCCCAACGTGGACGGCGACTCGTCGGCGGACCAGTCGCTCAACGAGGTGGTTTTAGCCGCGCTGGCCGCGCTCGAGCCCGCGCAGGCCACAAAGTTCGTGGCCGGTCTACTCGACAACGAGGGCTGCCATGAGAGGCAGGATTGCGATATATTGGTGAGTTGTTTGATAGTTTTCTATCAGGTGCTGTACACACTACCAAGCGTACATTTTTGTTATTTTGATTAGGTGGTCCGCATTGCCTTGTAGCACTTACACCGTACAGCGTTTTGACGTCCTCTACTCGTAGCTGGTTTGAATAGAAAAGCTTGAGTTGCTTGATGGTGATTTTCCAAAACAAGAACTATAGAAATTCGTTTTTTAAATTTTAATTCAACCAGACTTTGAATATATTGGTTCGAATATGAAACATCGTTTAAGGCTACGTATTTCAGCGGTATAATTTGACATTTTCTATTACGCCTTTGAAAAGTGCTATTGTGGTCTTATTGCGTTAACTTGTGTCTTTTTTAGGTTATTTTATTTTTAGCATTAGGGATAATGCATTATCATCTTACTAAAGATAGGAAAACCAGAAAAAGGCATTCGGTCTTGGCATCAGGCGGGACTCGAACCCGCATCTTTCGCAAGCCGGGCGACTGCACTACCAATTATGCTACCGAGACCATTAACAGACCGGACGAATTTCTCTGGTATATTATACCTGACAGACGGGTAGGTTTCACCAATGTTTAGGCATATACCTTAAACACTCGAAAGAACATTATTGCAAATATTTGACTTTCGATTAAGATGAAACTATGTTTTTGATAGGTCATTTTATTTTTAGCATTAGGGATAATGCATTATCATCTTACTAAAAATAAATTTTTTTTCGAGTGTTTAAGGTATATGCCTAAACATTGGTGAAACCAACCTGTCTGTCAGGTATAATATACCAGAGAAATTCGTCCGGTCTGTTAAGGGTCTATACTAAGGTCGGCCGGAGAGAAAATCTGTCAAATTTGAAAGCGATCGTGACAGCTATGGTCACACAGTGGTTGGGCCGTGCAATCCGTGCATAAATGCAATGCATAAATCCGGACGACCGTCTTGGTGTAATTGTTTAGAAGTCGGCTACTACACCAAAGGTCGCGGGTTCGATCCCCGCACAGTACAAACATTTGTGTGCATGAACATGTCTGTTTGTATTGGTCTGGGTGTTTCCTATGTATAATAAGTATGTATTTACAAAATAAAAAGTATTTAAGTATGTTTATCCGTTGTCTAGTATCCCATAAAAACGGAGTATAATTAGCTCACTTGGGGCTAGATGGCGCTGTGTGGAATAATGTCCAGGGATATTTATTTATTTATTATTATTATAGATCGCGGCATGATAATCATTTGATGCGTTCACCAAAGATATTTTTATTTCGCCACCCAAAATATTTCAGGATATAGGGCAAACAAAAGAAACTAACCAAAAATTTTATTTTATTAAACATACTAACAAGCGGTTTTGCCAATTATTTTTTTACACTATTATTTGCAATCTATTCTCGTGACCACGTTATTTGCACAATGTTTTATATCTGGTACTTGACGATTTCATCGAGATTTAGTTGTAACTTGGTTTATCCGTTCGATCATCATCAACACAAAATATGTCTTACATCCAATGCATATGATATAGCAATACACGGAGCCATTTCTAGTAACATGCAGAAGAACCCACTAATAAATTGGTCTTACTTGTAATGAAAAGCTGCAAGAAGCATTAAAGGGAGCTATCTTGTTACTAACTAAAACGAGGAATTTAACAGTTGTCAACAGTTGAGACACTTTTAGTGGATAATTTATTTTAGATAATAACACTTGAGTATAATACCTTTAGTCTCCTGTAGAGGCCATCGTATTTCAGGCTTTTTACGCTGAATTTAATACAGAATCCACCGTGATCTTCATCTTACTGGAATTGATCTACGAGTAGAGCATAGTATGAAAGGAAGTCACCCTCCGCGTTTTTCTGTCTGTTTTTACATACGCTTTCACTATCTAACTGATAGCTGATGCTAATTATATTTTCTAGAACGTTTGTCTGTATAGTTCATTCAAATTACTACAGGGAAAAGCTGTGTGCAAATACCCAGTTAGAGATAAAAATGCTTGCACTGCCATTTTTCCATGGCTGACGTAAATATGATAATTCATATTTATATTAAAGTTCTATCTGATCCATTTTTTTTAAATTTAAAATGGGTTTGCGTTTGACCTCAGTCTCGCCAGCCACGCTTACCCAAAAAATGCTTATTCACTCTTGCCTTGAAGACACCAAGGTTGTATGTATCCGGAAACACAGACGCAGGGAGGGCGTTCCACTCCTTAGCGGTGCGGACCAGAAAGGAAGCACCAAACCGCTTAGTTCGGACCGCTGGAAAGTCGACCACATGGAGGTGAAAGCCCTCACGGCGACTTGTGGTCCGGTAGTAGAAAGTAGAGGGTGGTATCAGGTCATGAAGTTCTTGTGCACACTCTCCGAAATACACCTTATGAAAAACCGATAGACAGGCAACTCTACGCCGATGCTCCAAACTCGAGTTTGGTTCCAACGAGCGTCTCGTCACCTATCAGTCTCCTGGCTCTTCGGTCTACTGAGTCCAGTGCATCCAGCTGATACTTGGCAGAGCCATCCCAGTGGTGGCAGAAGTACTCCATACACAACCGAATTTGTGCTTGGTACAATTGTAAAAGCTGTTCCGGTGTGAAGTGTGTTTCCATTTCGAATAACTTGTCATTATGTTCTATTGCAATAACTATTTCTGTTTCGTATAAGCAAACGCAAACTTTCATTTTTTTTGCTCGAGATCTCCATGCTAATTACTATGGAACGAGTGAAGTTTCTTTGACAGCCGTCTGCGCAGTCCCGCAACTCAGTCTTCCACATGACGCCGGGTGAGTGCACGTCACTGCGTGAAGAATACAAACAAGCATAAAAATACGGCGTGTGTAAGTACACGAACTCGATGCATAGTTTTCTGCTCGCATTTTCTCAAAGACTTAACTTAACGTAAGTATTAACTTTGATTTCTGCTCTATAACTTTGTACCTTTATGTTTCGTCAAATTTCTTTGTCGAACAATTTCAGTTATGATAGAGGCCTCCAAAATTAATTTAGTAAAAAATATTGTTCAAAAAAGAACCTTTAATCTATTCAGACACCTTAATCAAGCTTTCATGATCAGATAACATAGTAGCTTAGACCACACAAATAACATAGTTTTAATCAATTCGATTTGAAAGCAATCAAAGCTATTTGCGTTCTTACTTCGTTCCCTTGTTTTGCTTGAATATTTTAGGCAGATCCCGTATTGGCATTAACCGATGATGCTGCAGATTGACACCATGCTAAAAGTAAATACATAGATTGTTTTTCAAATACCAAAAGGAAAAAACTTTCAGTATAAGTTACAAATAGTAAAAATTTACAAGAAAAAATAGGAAAATGAAATGGCAACTAGTACCAAATTGTCAAACCCAAGAGAGCTTTTAATCAAGTGTACTTATAAATATAAACCTGCCATATTACTCTCATGGTGAATCATGATAAAATCATACGTTTGATAAATTATGCATAATGCATATGAACAAACAGTACGGAGGAAAAAAAACAAAGTTGTACTATTTTCAACAAAAGACCCTATGTGCGCCTATTTCGTGTAAATTATCCGCGTAATTATAAATGTCATTTTCGTCAAAAGCGACGTGCGTTCACCTTGGGGACATGGGGGGGAGTGAGCTGCGACGGTGCGCGGACAGCTATCAAAGAAACTTCACTCACTCCATAGTAATTTGTATGGAGATTTCAAGCGAAAAATTCGGAATGTTTGGTAATTTTTTGCACAAAACTGAAATAAAGCAATGAAAAACAACTGATTGGCAATGCTTTTTTGATATCTGATCTTTACACGTTATTTAAAACACGTAAGTTGTTAGTTTATATGATGCCTAAACTTTTGAAATACGGGAGTGCGTTTTGCACGTTTTTAGCGATATTCTGATTTTTTTTCACATTAATCTAGTAAGTTGATCCATATACTGGAAGTTTGAGCTGATTGTGCAACTCTTTGACTACTATGACGATTTTTTTCGTGCCTCATACTTCATATTTTCTATATAAAACTTTAGTTTTCCCGAGAGCCGTTTTCCTGGTATCGCGCCTTAATGGTCTCGGTAGCATAATTGGTAGTGCAGTCGCCCGGCTTGCGAAAGATGCGGGTTCGAGTCCCGCCTGATGCCAAGACCGAATGCCTTTTTCTGGTTTTCCTATCTTTTGTGTCTTTTTTGCCTAAGTTTTTAAAGTTCTGTTTCATTGCGAACAGGATCTGACTAAAAAGAGGAATATTCTTCTTTAGGCTCCTACGTGGTACTGACTTTGATTCGAGCTTAAAATCCGAAAGCTTTGTCGTAAAAAAGTAGCTTTTATTGCCTCTAAAATAAGTCTCGTTCTCCCTTAGCCGGAGCTAGTCCCCCTGCTCCACAAGCACACCTGGGTGCTGAAGGCGTCGCGCGTGGTGTGCGCGCGCAGCCTGCGCCTGCGTGCCGGCGCGCGCGCCGTGGTGCACGACGCGCGGCTGCTGGGCCCGCTGCCCGCGCACGAGCGGTTCGCGCTCGACGACTTCCAGCTGCTCGAGCGGTACGTGCGTCTATGTAGCCTCTCTCCTTCACTAGATATAGCCTTCCTCCTCTAGCCGGAGCTGGTCCACAACTCCACAAGCGCCGTCGTGCACAACGCGCGGCTGCTGGGCCCGCTGCCCGCGCACGAGCGGTTCGCGCTCGACGACTTCCAGCTGCTCGAGCGGTACGTGCGTCTATATAGCCTCTCTCCTTCATTAGATATAGCCTTCCTCCTCTAGCCGGAGCTGGTCCACCACTCCACAAGCGCCGTCGTGCACAACGCGCGGCTGCTGGGCCCGCTGCCCGCGCACGAGCGGTTCGCGCTCGACGACTTCCAGCTGCTCGAGAGGTATATCCTCTCTCCTTCACTAGATATAGCCTTCCTCCTCTAGCCGGAGCTGGTCCACTACTCCACAAGCGCCGTCGTGCACAACGCGCGGCTGCTGGGCCCGCTGCCCGCGCACGAGCGGTTCGCGCTCGACGACTTCCAGCTGCTCGAGAGGTACGTGTCCCCCATGAAAAATGAAATGATATAAGTGACGGCGGCGGAACGGTAGGCATCTCGTCATCAGCTTCTTGTATTGGGTTTTCCATGTCGGGAAGCAACTCAGGTAAACGCAGATCAGGTAATCAAATCGAGTTTTATTTTGTAATCACACTCGTAACTAAGGTGAGCAACGGTGAACGTGACAGATTCGATAGTAAAGCAAAAGTGTATTCCAAACTATGGGAATCAATTTGTACGAGCTTCGAGCCTGTCCTCGAGTAAGCGCGCCAAAAAGCCATCGACAAAGCGACACTAGCGCCACCACACTGCGTTCACTTCACTCTACAAAGAATCGACCAATCAGACAATGACATATGATCTAGAGTGTCAAATTATAAGGTTGCCAAGGTATGCGCGCGAAATCATAATGTGCCAGGTAAGCAAGCGACGACATAAGTATTTATTTCATGTAAACTTTTACAAGTGTTTATGAAAAGTCAGTAAAAAAAAAGACACTTAATGTTACTCTACCACCGTGAGTTGATTCTATCGAGAAGAATCCGGGAAGAAACTCGATAGTTATTCTTTTCAACGTACATGGTTTGTTCACATTATTGAAGTAACAGAGTAGTCATAACAAAATGTGCAGAGTGGTAGATTATCCTATGATGACCACAAATTCTTGTCATTTAAATGATCTTTTACATTATGGAAGACAGACATTAACAGACATTGAAACTCAAACAGCCCTACGAGAGCCCTACGAGTACACCACCAATACAGTACTGTAACTGATGGAACAGTTGTTTTTAAAACTGTCTTGAACGCATGTAAAAGTGTATTCATGCTGCTGCACTGCTGTTAAGTTTTGGCTCAAACATTGGACACCATTCCAGACAGCGCAGTCTATCCGAACTAAGTACAGCTTGTACTATGGGATTTACACAACCAACAGTTCAAACATTTTCAAGTTCTATCAATTGCTATTTTTCATCCACAGGTTTACCAGTCAAGTCTATGGCGATAAATTTGCCGAGGTGTTCGATAAGAAGAAGACTTCTACGAACGAAGTGGACGATGACGACGATGGTGAGTGTTATTGTGATGTCCTTATCATCACAAAAGTTCTCTGTTATCGGTGGAAGAATCGCCAATCCTTTCTGAACAAACTTTCCGCCCAGCATCTTCTACAATCTTCATGACGTTTCCCTTTGACCTCATAATTTTTTGTTTTTTACTCTTACTTAAGATCGAAGAGATAGTTCAACAATTGGTTTGAGATTGGTTTTGTAGTAATACCCAATGATATTTAAAAGAGGTATAGATACGTTATGTCAGTACAGATGCGAAGTCAAAAATTGTCCCTTGGCGTACGTACCTATGCTTGACCGTGTGTACAAGATATTATGATTTGATTATTTACTAGAGCGTGAACGAGATAGATTGTGCGCATGTCGTCTCAAATTGTCTCATAATGCTTTGCTCAGGTGTTCGAATTTCGGGCGCCACTGTTTTAGCAAAAGTAACCTATCTACGTCTTTTTATTATGATATCGTTGTTTGATTCCAATTTAATGGCGGCTGTGAACATCGCGCGCGTCGATGCTCAGAGCACAAATTAAGGTGTCAGCGGGTTGCTGGGTGAGGTCAATCTTGGCGCTCGCAGCTAACTTCCGAGCCGCTATTAAGTTTGAATCGTATTAAGTAATACCTTGGTTATTCGCAGATGACAACACATCCGCATTAGGTACAGACGAGCGACTGAAGATCATATCAGTGCTAGCGGCACGCAGCCCGCGCGCGCGCACGCCGCTGCCGGCCGGGCTGCGCGCCGAGCACTCGCGCGTCGACCTGCCGCCGCGCATACCCGACGAGCCCTTCATTGAGGTATGCTCTTTGAATTAACTTACCTCAGAGCCTACACAAAATATATAGGGAATCATATAGGTCGTGCTCCGAGACGGCGGAGGTGCCTGCGTAACTCCAGAAGCGTTGTGTTCTACAACAACGCACCTTTCAAGTGAGAACAGCTTCGCTGTTTAATGCAAGCGGCCCCTCCTGTTCATAGCGTACGCGGAACACGACTATGAGTTGTTTGGGAGCCCCATAGTTGCAGACCACATTATGGGCCTCTTTTTTCGTCAGGCAGATGGGGATAAGTGGCTCGTTACTCTTGCGAAACAGACACCCCGTTGAATGTTGAACTTGACGGTTCTCGCTTTCGCTAAACCGCCGCTAAACGGCGCAAACCTATAGGCAAAGCCGGCCCTGACCATGAATTACTCAATTGATCAAGATATCGTGTGGTTTAGATCGTGGCCGTGCTGGACCCGGCGTCGATCGCGGCGCAGCGCCTGGCGCCGCTGCTGCTGGTGCTGCGCAAGGTGGTCAACTGCCAGCTCAAGCTGTTCCTCAACCCGCAGGACAAGAATTCGGACATGCCCCTCAAGAGGTATGTTTAGCTGGAACAAAAAAAACTCGATTTCATCTCGTGATGAAACTCTTCACGGTTTTTCCACCAAATACGAATTATTTACCTATTCGGTCCAATTGCGATTTTAGAACTCCCTTACCGGCGGTCCAAAGTGGAAACCGTAATCGGATAATATAATTGTGGTACAGTCAACGGCTCATCAGGCTACCCATTTCAGTGTTTTATCTTGCTCTTGCTTAATTACAAATCTTTGAAATAGCGCAAGAAAGAATGGGTAGACTACCATGCCGTTCACCATAAACCACAAATAATAGGCATGACGAACAATTTTGAAATCTTCTTTCGTGATAAAGGTACACATGTATTGTATACTAAAAAAACTTTATTTCGGTTTCAAAGGTCAGTTTAACAAAGTTTGAGGACATTATTCTAGTATTTTATCAACAGCGTTCGAAAAAGCTCGCAGGTGTCATGGCGTCCGTGTGACGTAACTCTAATGTAAATATCACGTGTCTGTCAAACTCACTTGTATGAAATACGACAGTGACATTTGTTGATTTCCTTTAGAGTGACGTCATAGCGCGTGATTGACGTTTGAGTCAAAATGGCGAATTGCAGTATTTTATCCTTTTACTTTATCGAAAATCTGATTAATCTCAGATTTTAAAATCAAACTAAATGTGTCTTTTAAATCCTTTTAACATGTATTTTCCCCTAATGTATTCAAATCGTTGATTATTTGATACTGTCGTCATGCCTATTACAATACTCATTTGATCACATCAAGGTTCTATTTTCTTCAAAAAGTTTTCTTATTATATTGATTGATATACTGACTGATAACAACATTGGTTGTTGTAAAGTTTCTACCGCTACGTCCTGGAGCCGGAGCTGCAGTTCACGTCGTCGGGCGCGCTGACGGGCGGCGCTCTAGCACGCTTTTCGCGGTTACCGCACGCGCCGCTGCTGTCTATGGAACTGCGCACGCCGCCCAACTGGCTCGTGGAGTGCGTCAAGTCTGTATATGATCTTGACAACATTCGTCTTGCTGATGTCGACACTGTCGTTCATAGGTGAGTTGAACACGGATTTTTAAACTTGATCGTTATTTTTTAAAATTTAAGTATACAGCCTTAAACATAGCGATGGAATTAAGATTAAAGATTTAAAATGAAAGAATAGCCAAGCTTTGTGCATTGCATAGCGCGTTTTTCCCTTACGTTTTTCTAGCGTGGAAGTCGCACGCCTTACATTCTTTACATAGCCATGAAAATCAATAAATAGCGTATCATGACTGGCAGTATCATTTGCCGTCTTTTGTATGTATCTTTGCTTGGTTAAGGAAGAAATTGGAGCAAATGGAATAATAGACAAGCTTTCTTGGTCCTGTTGTGCATTTAATTGGATCTCGATCCCACTATCGTTTTCCGGTGTGCGTTTTCTTCTGACATATGGTACTGCGTCAGCAAGTTGCTAAAACGGTTAGCTGTCCAAGCTTTAAAAACTAAAAGTCATGTATTATTCGATTCTGTTATTTATACATATCAATATGAGCCATAAATAAATAGCAAATACTTGTCCTCAGCGAATTCGAACTAGAATACCTGTTGCTAGAAGGGCACGCGTGGGACACGACCCTCGGCACGCCCCCGCGTGGGCTGCAGCTGATCCTGGGCAGTCGCGACAAGCCCGAGCTGATGGACACAATCGTGATGGCCAACCTTGGCTACTTCCAGCTCAAGGCCAACCCCGGCGCTTGGATACTCCGTCTGCGCCCCGGACGCTCGGAAGACATTTACGAAATTGTTGGGTGAGTGCTTTGCTTTGAAGCGGACGAAACCTTTGATTTATTGTTCAAAATATGGTTAGAAACAAAAACTTAGTAATACAACTGTCACACTCAACTCAAAGAATGAACTTTGTTTTGTAAAAGCCAATAACAACACTGAAAACCGACGTGATTTTTTTGTATGTAACATCACCATGGACTCTGATTTGGTGAATTAGTATTTTTAGTAATTCTATAAACTTATGCACCTGTTTAGTTTATTACTTTGTATGGTCCAAAATTATTTGTGGAAACTTATTATATTTTACAGTTTTTTTAATTTAAGCTTTAACGTTTCGTAACTGAGTGTTTCTCTTATAACTACATAACAAAAAAAAAATTATGACCGTATAGGCACGAGAACACTGACACTCCAGCAGGCAGCGACGACATCCAGGTGCTGATGAGTTCGTTCCGCAGTCACGTGATCAAGCTGCGCGTCAACAAGAAGCCCGACAAACAGCATCTCGAGCTGCTCGTAGAGAACGAAGAAAAGAACTCCGGAGGCATTTGGAACTCTATTGCCAGGTGAATATTATAATTTGATTTCACTGAGGTCAGACTCGATGACAAGAGCAAGGATAATTTTGTCCTTGATTGATTTGAGGAGTTGAATTGGAGCAATGATCTCACAGACACTGTCTTTCTCTTTTTCGCGCGCAATGATATTGCTTTACCGCTTGCACATACTTCCTTCTCTATCTCTATACAGTTTTGATCTAAGTTGCTGTTACCTCGAAAAAGTTTAATAATGATAATAATATGGTTGATGCATCCATATAACTGATATGAATTGATTGAATAAATATTGTTATTTTTATTTATTGTGTTTTTGCACAAATAAAAAATCGTATTTTATTTTAATGATACGAGTAATTGATGTTGATAAAATGTATTCGTTTTAGTTCGTTTGGAGGTGGCGGGGATGACTCGGAAGTCCAAGATGAGACGATAAACGTGTTCTCAGTCGCGTCGGGGCATTTGTACGAGCGGTTCCTGCGCATCATGATGTTGTCCGTGCTAAAGAACACTAAGTCGCCCGTCAAGTTCTGGTTCCTGAAGAACTACCTCAGCCCTTCACTTAAGGTAGGTGTTTACTTTGTTTCAACGGCTTAGCGCATAAACCCTTATGGTTATGTCAATTAAAGATGACGGGGAGTATAAGCTAAGCATAAATAAGTAATAATTTACCGTATTCATCACGTCGACAAACTGGTAGAATAAATTTAGAATTAAAAAATCTAGGGACTACCCTACTATACTACGTAAAATGTGAAGTGCAGCTGGATCAATGTGATAAAATTGTAGATTTATACTAGGCTGTTCTCGAAAGCCATGGTGCCGTGGTGCTTGAGTGGTGCTATATCGCTTTTTCAGATCACGTTTGGTTTAAGATCACGTTGTACGATTTATGAAATTTAGACCGCAGTATAAGTCCTGCGGTCTAAATTACATAAACCACTCCTTTGTGCTGACTGACGACCATTACTGCCTAGTCCAATTTTCAAAGCGCGTTTTGATAGCTCACGATGCCCACTCCGGACGCGTTTGAAACCGCTAAAATCAGCCTAATGTACTGTTGCTAATGTGTTTGACTTATTTCAAATCGCAGGACAGCCTCCCGTACATGGCCCAAGAGTACGGCTTCGAGTACGAGCTGGTGCAGTACCAGTGGCCGCGCTGGCTGCAGAAGCAGCGCGACCGCCAGCGCACCATCTGGGGCTACAAGATCCTCTTCCTCGATGTACTGTTCCCGCTGCACGTCAGGAAGATCATCTTCGTCGACGCTGATCAGGTAACGTTACCATTCCACTGACATAGGAAATACATTTTGACAGCTGCCGGTGTCATTGGATATTGTACTTAAATCTAATAGAAATATGATTCATAGCTGTGGCTCCACTGTCGAGCCTGGCAGAACATTTGAACCCGTTTAGCATCGCATAAATTTCAATTTCTGGCAGCTGTCCATACTTGTTCGTTATGTTGTTATCAGTGTGACTATAGCCTTGCAGGTTGCCATTTTTTAGATTTACAATGTTAACCTGCAAGCCGCCTGCTAAGCCGGCTTCTGATAACCAGTTTAGGCGTATTAACTGACCACGCAAGTATACTTATATACTATGTTTAGTTTTTATATACTATAGAATACTATGTTTTGTTCCGCATAGATCGTGCGAGCTGATCTAAGGGAACTAGTTGAATTAGACTTGGGAGGAGCTCCGTACGGATACACGCCGTTCTGTGATAGCCGAAAAGAAATGGAAGGATTCAGGCAAGTACTCCATCGATTTTTTCTCATTTCAGTTCATTCTATTTGTCTTTCTGAAGTTCCTGAACATTTCGCTACTTGAAGTACATACTAAGTAACTAGTGACCCCTCTGGTTTTGTACGGAACCAGAAGTTAAGATATTTTCGGTTGCGTAATGTCATATTCAGATAGATAATAGGCTAGACGACTGTTATTTTTTTTATTTAATATCGAAAGACCTTTAATTTATGTAGACAATCCTAAAAGAATCCCTTCATTAGGATCAATACAACCCGAGATATCACAATTTGAATTGCACATTTTTGGACTCGCCCAAAAAACGCTTCATACAAACGTGACAGAGAGCGTGACGTCACGTACCCGTTTTTGTAAGGAGCGCGTAAGAAATTTGTTCTACAGCTATGTTAAATATTGCGTTTATGAAAATGGTCCCCTAACATAATTGCTTCATCATAATATGGATTACAAAATAGTAATATTGTTTTACAAAAATGTAACACTTTTGAAATGGACTTGCCCAGCCAAGTTTGCATGCCTGTTGTGACTTCATTTCGAAACAAATTTCGATTGTGGTTTCACAATAACATTTGAAATGAATTATTATTTTTGGTTAATATAAAAAAACGTGCAAAATGACTCATAGTCATCTAGTCTATTCGCCACAGACATGTTCGCTTAAAATTAATTATTTAGATATGCCTTAGAATATGTCAGGAAAAATCTTCTACTCCGATTATCGTTATGTACACTTGTCAAAATAACAGCAAAAATGACGTGTCAATGATAGAAATCGTAAAAAAAATTGGTTATGTCATATGCGTAACTAATTTGTGGTCCGAAATGATTTTGACATTGACAGCGACGTGAGCGATGTGATAAAGATTTTCAATTCGGACCGGCAATAGTGACAGACACGCCTAGATTGGATTTCGGACCACACCCACAGTATTCAGTGAACAGTCAGATTTTTCATTGTGGGTTTTGTATCAATAGGTTCTGGAAGCAAGGCTACTGGCGCAACCACCTGCAGGGCCGCAGCTACCACATCAGCGCGCTGTACGTGGTGGACCTGCGCCGCTTCCGGCGCGTGGCGGCTGGAGACCGGCTGCGCGGACAGTACCAGGCGCTCAGCCAGGATCCTAACAGCTTGTCCAATCTGGGTGAGCTACATTTAAACAGATCACGACTTCTAGGCGAGCTACGATTAGATTTGTATTTGATGGATTGACCCTTGCTGGCTCTTAACCTCGTTCGTTGAAGAAGGAGAAGGTGGAGAGGGAGGCCTTTGCGCAGCTGTGGGACATAACAGGCTTAATAATAATACATTGAATGGTTTTTTATCGTACCTGCAGTGTCATATAAATTCTATAAACGGCTTCTGTAAATAGCTAGCCCGTATTTATTTTTATGGCGTGCGTGGCAGGTGGTTTCAGGCACGAAGAGACTTGTTTAATAAATGTACTTGTTATCTTATGGGCAATAATTTTTGTGCGTAAAACGGTTTTATTTTGTGACTTTTGTAACGAACCCGCAACACCCGTTTTTGGTTTTATAGTATCGAACAAAACATCATAATAAACATTAATTGAGCCAAATTGTTTTATCGGAATGTCTTTCAAGCTCGGTTTTGACTTCTTTTGAAAATGTGGCAGATTCTGCAAATTTACATAGGTATCTTTTGTAAGAAGAAGACATGTAACACTTCACGTAAATTGTTACAGACCAAGATTTACCGAACAACATGATACATCAAGTAGCGATTAAATCCTTGCCGCAAGAGTGGCTGTGGTGTGAGACTTGGTGTGACGAAAAATCGAAGAAATACGCGAAAACCATCGATTTGGTAAGTTTCGGCGTTTAACAATAACGGTGCAATTTAAATTGAGTAACTAGGTAGTATGCTTAGAGAGAGAGAGAGAAAGTTAATATGCGTAGTTTTAAGTGTTCCTGTTGCCGTGTTGGCATGTTTCGGTGTTTAATTGAAAAGTTTAGGTTTTAGCAACAAACTTTGCGGCCCTCTATGATCGAAAGCTATAGGTAATACGTTGGTTTAGTTCTATTCGATCTTTGAGAGCTGATAGTAAAGTATAAAGCTACGAGTAGTACATAATCTTACTTTGTTCCTCTTGGTCACTCGTGATATAAAATACATAACCTAATAATAGTAGCTAAATCATATCATATCATAATCACATCTAACTAAAATAACGGTACTGTCATTCCTGGTTCATATTATAGTGATTACAATTTTCCAACTGCAGTATAAATGACAGAATCTAGTTTAAGCTAAACACTAGGAAGTAATTTCCAATTTAGAGCCACAGAAGTCTATGTCACAGTAGTAATGTATGTGTCGTGTGCGCAGTGCAACAACCCGCAGACGAAGGAGGCCAAGTTGTCGGCGGCGATGCGCATCGTGCCGGAGTGGCGCGAGTACGACGCCGAGATCAAGGCGCTGCAGGCGCGCGTGCGACGCGGACTCTACCAGCGAGCCGACCACGACCAGGTAACCGACCTTCCCTGTGTCTTCTTTAATTATAACTACAGTCCAACGAATCCAAGAAATACATTTTGGCAGCTGCCAGTGTCATTAGAAATTAAACTTTATGCAATGATAGAAAGGGTCCAAGTGTTCTGTCAGGTTCAAAAGTCAAGCCTCTGCTCATGAATCGTGTTTCTAGTGTAATAATGTACAATTTCCAATGACACTGACATCTGTCAAAATGTATTTCCTAAATTAGAAAACATAAATAACCTTTTAAAAAAAGTTAGACAATTTGTCGGACCGTGAAATTCATGTAACGTTAAGTAATTTCTGTCAAAATAAAAAAAACAACTGACTATTTCTATTTTAGGAACTCGAAACAACGCCTCATGATGAAGAACCTGCGTCAAGTGACAGCCAAACCAGTAAGTAAATTTATAATTCATACCAATCATTAAAAATCTTATGTTACGACAAAAGATAACAACAACATGTGTTTGTTACAGGTAAAGATCATGAGAAGCATACTGAATTATGATGAACTAAAGTGATGATATTATTACAGTTCTAGTTTCTAATGGTTATTCCAATTTTGTTGAATGATTTTTATGTTTTTGCCTGCAAGTGCTCAATTTTAGTTGGACCTTGAATGTTTGTGAAAGATACCGACTGAAATAAAGTTGAATGATTGGTGAGGGTGGTAATTGTGGTGGAGTTGTGGAGTGAATTAGAAAATGTTTTAGAACCAGTTCTTTAGTTGATGATAAATTATCTTTTGCTTAATTCGATTTTTGTTATGTTTAAAAAAAACAACCAAAATAATTATCAATTTGAATTTTGGTCTAATGCATTTATTAAATTATTTTTCGTACCACCTATTTTTGCCACATATATTCAGTGTTAGACGCAATTGCAAAAATAAACCCATAAGGAATAATTTTCAAATAATCAAAATGAAGCTTTTAAGAAGTTTGAATTACTTGTCTGCCGATGTAATGTAAATCATTGCGAATAGGAACAAAAGAAAATCAACGCAAACAAAAAGTTACAAACGGTTCAGCTAATGCCTCGGCGTGTAACTTGACCATTTCATTATGATTGTATTTAATAAGCTAAGAGAAAGTGATGTGATTTTTTAGCTGTAAGTGATTTCCTACCGAATTTGTTCTAAATACCTAACGGCTGAGTTTATTTTTTTAGTAGTCACGTTGTATCTCTTCTAACCTTATACATATTGTAATGAATGTGATACTTACCACACTTCTTCAGTACATTCGTGTAAATTTACCAAATAATTAAAATACTTAGATGCCAATATTAGTAAACAAATGTAACTTCTAAACTAATTCTCAATGTTTATCTATCCGAATAGCCGGGCGCCCTGTATTGTCTGCACAGTGAGGTGAGTAGTCAAATTATAGAGCTGTTAAAGCAATTTTTCTGTAAATAAATTACAAGTCAAATAATCATGTGTTTTTAATTTTAAGCTGTAGTAAACCCTCTTGTTATTGAAAAAAAACTGCAATATTCTAAGTACCAATTTATTTACAATGAAAGTTTTTAAAAATATGTCTTAGATTAAAAACTACAATAGATTACAATCATAACTTAATTTTATTTGTCGATCTCGTTTAGAACAAATACATTACACGACGGAATATGAAAAAACGCATAACTTAATGAGATAGCTACATGTTTTTAAACTACAAAAGCGAAGAATGAATAACACAAACTATTCCTAACATTAGCCGGAGTGTGGGCATAAAAGACGAGTGCCGAGGCTTTGTTTTGAGTGCGTCAATATTCGTTGCTGGGAATAGACTGTGTTACCAGTAATTCAGACGTCGATTTCCTACCCAATATTGTGTGTTTTTTTTTTTTAATAAAGTTGAACAATTTAAATTCACTTCACATACCCAATGCTAAGAACGAGCTCAGTTTTCAAAAACAAAATCTTATCAGACTACTACCAGCAAAAAATAAATACTAGTATAGTGGACAAAAACCAAGGTTTTTTTTTGAAATTTTTAACACCTGTTCTATGAATTTATTAACTGGTTATAGTCGTTGGATTCCAAGCTTATTGCCACAAGGACACTTAACGATTCGTTATTTGAACTATTGTATATAAGTTGGTGTTATCCGTATCTAATAGAAAATATTATGGGTTTTTTATTATTCTTAAATAAAAATAAATAGTTAATACGTACTTGAAAAATGTCTAATTAACTATCCAATATTTACATACATGAATGGGTGATCCTCTGCTCTAAAACAGACACAGCTGTTAAACAAGTAGGAATGTGTTTCGGTATACTTTCAAAAAAACATAGTCTTGTTTCAAATGTGAATTATAGGAACGATTGGTAAAAGAGTTAACCGTCATGTCTAAAAAAAAGGAAATAGTCAAATACGGTATGTTCTTTTGATAAATCGGATGAGATAAGTATGCATAATCAAGAGAATCACCGAAAGAAATGCGTCTACAAACAGTTACAATCTACGTCTAATTGTGCGAAGCAATATTTATAGCGCTATTAGTCTGACTACAATACGTTTATTAAACACTTTATTGTCGAGATAATACTTAAAAAGGATTAAATTTCGATATGTTTTAAAACAACAGTCTTTAAAGAAAACAGAGAAACTTTTCGCATGCTAAGTACTGCAAGATATAGGTGGTATATCGTCAGTTTCTAACTTCCTATAATACAGCTACATTACTATACTACAGATACAATAGACAGATGCGGCGTCTTACACATTTTTTTCCTATCCATACTTTGACGGTACCTATGCGAGCATAACATCCCATCAACTTCGTACAGTAAACAGTGGTAAGGATAGATTTCTGAAACGACGCTCTAACCCAGAGTGAATCATTGATTCAAGCCTATTATTGGTTGGTTTTTGATATTTAATCAACCACGCTGGAGATACGGGCTCGAATCCATTCTGGAGTATAGACTGGGTAGATTCATACAGTGTTATTACAGAACCTGTATACTGGCAGGTTTAAGGTGTAAAACTGCTGCCATGACAGCACAAAGTCTATTTGTACGCCTTAGTTGCGGTTTTGTTAACAGTAAATCAATTACATTACCTACCTTATTTTAAAAGAGGTATCTTACACGGCAACGCTTACTAACTTAAAACTGACTAGTAATAGCTATAAAAATATTTTGGTGTAAATATTCTTTGGTTACTAAAATGTGAGACAACTACTAAATCATATTGCTGTTGATTTACATCTAAGTAATTGAGTATCTTTCTTCATTCAAATAACTATGCATGGATTGTTTAAACTAGAGTAATTACTTGTAATTACTTCCACAACAGGAAAAAAGGGAAATTACCTTTTAGATTACTAGCATTTCCCTGGAACGTCAGTTAGAGAGCAGTCGGTTGAATATTACAAGTTTTTCATTATACAATGTGTTTGGGAACCGGTGTCCGACCCGTTAAGGTGAAGTAATATGATCTATTTTATGAATAAATCCACCATAATTTAGCACTTTGCCCCAGTTGTTTTAAAATGGCCGCCATTTTAATTTTTTTTTCTCGGGAGTACGGGTGGCTTATTTTAGTTTGCAATATCTGCCGATTTAGAGGTCCTACAGTCACAAAAGTGGTATCGTTGGACAACTACAAAAGTAGGCAATAAGCTGACAAAAAAGCATTTTTTCATAACTCCCTTATAATACCTCAAAAAAATGTTTGAACTTGAAAATTGTGATAGAATTTGTTAGTTTTTTTTACATTTATTTTTTTTTTCAGAAAAACTAAACTGTCAACATACATTTATTTTTAACTTTTTGGATACCCAAAGACATCACCTAAACACTGAAGCAAAAATCAAAGTTCCAAGTAAAATAGTATAGAAGTTGTGACAAATTGAATATCACCCTGTCATCAGAGACCCTTTGAAACGCAGGTAAAATTTACCTGAAATAAATTTAAAAAAAAAATTAAAAAAATGAATTAAAAGTGCTTAATTATGGTGGATTTATTCATAAAATAGATCATATTACTTCACCTTAACGGGTCGGACACCGGTTCCCAAACACACTGTATAAACAAAAATTAATAGAACCCTGGAAAGTAGATGATAATTACGACGGTGCATGCAGTAGTTCGGTTAATTCGGAATCATAAATTTTAAAAAAAATAACCCCAAAATACCTATGTTTCGAAAATGCATTACAGCGACAAGATTCAATAAACTACCAGGGAACTTTAGGGACCAGGGTTGTGTTCACCTTAGGATCACGTGCATGTGGGTGGACGCAAGTCCAGAGCACTAAGTTCGCTACAACATGCATCGTATGTCGTGGTAGCGCTCCGTTGTAGGCTCTAAATTGTAATGAGCTTGGTATTTATTTTATAAGCAGTTCATGTGTTTTAAGTGAGTTCTTTCTGAATCCGATCTGTCTTTGAATTTACTAAGGGATGGATTGCGATGTCTTATGCGTCCCTCCGGGAGTTACTGCTACAAGAGACGGCAGACGTGTACAGGTCGCGTAACGTAAAAAGCGTTCTGAAGCTAGTTGGTGGTACGAAATGAGGCGGGTCTACGCGCCCACGCCCGATCTATGCGCAACCAATGTCTCTCAGCGCTTTTTACGTGACTGTTGCTTGGGGTGGGTGGTAAGCGGTCAGTTGCAGTAGTGGTCCTCGGTGGTGAGGCGGCAGAGCTGGCAGTCGACGCGGCAGCACCAGTGGTAGCGGCAGTGGCAGCGCTCCAGCCGCACCGCCCGCACCGCGCGCCGCCCGCGCCCGCAGCACAGCCGCGAGCAGCCGCCCGCCTGCGAGCCTAGAGATACGTTGCACTTCCTGCGAGAGACGTAAAGGTTAGAGTGACTTCATATTAGCGAACACTGGCTTATATCGGCGGACCGGTAGTCGTTCGTGGCTAAACATTAATTCCTGGTGAAGAAACATTACGACTCGCGCTTATACGAGATTATAAGCGCGTCAAAGGTCGCATGAATTGATCGTTTGCCAAAAGGCGCAGAGAATACACGCTTGTACGAGTATGAGCGTATAAAACACCAACCACCTGACCAGACTGACTGCCTGCAGAGGTGTAACATAAGCGTGGTATCCATTGCTATTGGGCAAAGGACACGGCCATGGTGGCCCTCGGCCACTGGGAAACTGTCATTTTGTAAGCTAAATGCAGGTCTCAGGATTGTAATGTTACGCCACTGACTGTGAGTATGATATCGAAGTCGAACCACAGCACGTGCCAGCGAAGCAGCGCCAGGACGCGTGCGTGGCCTCGCTCAATACTTCTAAGTACGTTTGTAAGTAGTCGTAGTTCACGATGTCTCACCTGCCATGTGTGCCCAGCGACCCAGCAGCAGGGTCCGGCTCGCAGTAGTCGGGGCTCGGCGTGACGTACCGCAGCCGTGGCTTGGCGCGGCGCGGCGTGTGCCGGCGCGGGCGCAGGGGGCCGGCGCGCGCCGCCTCGCTCGCGAGCGCCGCAGCCACGCGCGCCAGCGGCGGCAGCGCGCGCCAACACGTGCGCACCGAGCACGACCCAGACACGCCGTGGCAGGTGCATTTTGTCCTCATGCCCGCGGACACCGCCTATGCAAATTATTTTTTAGTTTACGTTCTTCCATTTTCCAGGTGTTGTGGACTAATTTTCATTAATAACTAAAGTCAAGCCCCGCATAGATTCTGACCCATTGAAAATTAATTGCATGGTAAATAATTTTAATTGTGAAAATTGTGAAATGACCCACAATAAGCGGATCACCTGGCCCACTGCCAGTGTCCCCGATCGAAAATAATAAATGGCAATTAACAACTCTCCAAGCGTCAAAGAACGATCCCCTTAGGCTCTTGAATAAAAAAAATACTTCAATCAAGGAACTTAAGTGTTTTTTATGTCTTTCTTTAGATATAACACTTTACATTTATATTGCACCCAATTTTAGGTATGGTCAACGACATGACAGGCTACCATTTCTGGTCAGTCCTCCATGCTCTATTGCAAAAAATACATTTGACAAGAGCTAAAACGGAAATCCGTTTCTATCTCCTTCAGTGTTTTCATTCCACTATTATCATTCTAGTCTAGTGCAAATAAGGAATCCCATCTCTGCTGACGTGTGTCAGTTATCAGATATCGGCATTGGTAAAACTTCAAATAGACAAATAATACAAACCTTCCTCCCAAAGCGTCCGTTGAGCAGATTGGCGGAGGCGATGAGCGGGCGCAGTCGCTCCAGCCGCGTGCGCAGGTCCACTTGCGGGTCGAAGCGCGGGTCGTCCGCCGCCATGCGGTATTCGATATTTCGGTAGCGAGAGCCTCTGTCCTCATACTCGTATCTAAAATAAAAGTCGGGAATAGAATATCGTCGTAAATATTAGTAGTTTTTAGGTTACCTAATGAAACGCATAACATTTTTGGTCATAAAATCATAATGCATAATGTTGATAGCCATAATCATCACTTGCCATAATTCCTAAAAGCATAACTTCATAACGCATACCATAACATGGCCGAAATTCGTAAGGCATACTCATCGAAAGGCATAATTTCACTAACCATAAGTATCAAAAGGCATAACTTTTATTTGCCATAATATTCGAAAAACGTAATACTCAAAAGGCATACTCCATACTCCAGGCAAAATCCATATTTTCATAAGGCATAACACTTATTTACCATTATTTCAAAAAGCATACATTTCTTATGCAAGCTTACAAATATTACATGTTCAACTCAAGCATCATGTAATGTAAATAATCCAAAGAGCATTTGTCCGAAAACCGCCTTCTTTTAGTTTAATAATACATTTCTTATACTATATCATCTGTTCATAGTGATATATATTAATTATTTTGCTCATAGTGGAATGTAGACAGCAAAATAATTCTGTCACGGCTCCGGCATTGCGGGGCTCCGGCGGTCCCACGCGTGCTAATCGTCACAGATGGCTTTCGCTCAGCACCCCAGCTTCGGCTTGTTGGCCGGCTTCGCCGGCCAGCCTCAGCCGCGGCGCCTCGCTCATAGCCACCTGCTCCTCAGCCCGCGGGCCGCCTCGCCTCTCCATGCCTACGCGGGTTTAAATAACACTCTTGGGGTAGGGCAAAACAAGTACCACGTGGTGTCGGGGTTGGCTGAGTCGGATTTGCCCTGAAGTAGAAAAAATGTTCTTATATGAATTATGCTTTTTAATATTATGTCAAACAAAATTATGAATATTAATAGTTATGCACAGTGACATTATGTCTTTTGATGGTTATGCGTACTGACAATATGCGTTTTAAAGTATGCTTATTGAAGTTATGGGCAATGAAAGTATGCATTTTGATGATTATGCCTTTTGATATTATGCCTTATTACTATTCTGCATTAAAATGTATGGCAAATGAAATTATGTCAATAAATGGTATGCGTTCTAAAGTGTCACCTAGTTTTTAGTTATGTCATGAACTGTTATGCTAGAGTTACTATTATACATTATAAAATATGATTACTGCTGTATTTTTTTTTTAATGAATGACTCGACCACTCGACCAACCACATTTTCACAAGAAACATTGAGACATACATTTTCATGGCAGTTTTCAACGTCGAGGTAGAGTCTGTTTCTCTGACTGAGGTATCTAACATTTGGTAAATCCTATTTGTACAAAACCTTTTTGTTATAGGCAGCCATTATTAAATTCCTGGTCATATACTCGATGTATTGGTATCCTACCTAGATCTGAACCGTTTCCTCGTGGGCCTCCCTCGCCGCGGAGAGCGCGGCAGCCGCTTGCGCCCGCGCCGCCCTTTCCTGCGCGGCGCCGCCGTGAAGTTAGCCGGCGCGGGCTGGTCGTCCACCAGGATCACCACCGGCGGAGACGTCGTCACCTCCGGAACTGTCGTCGTACTCGCTTCAGTCGTCGTAGTTTCTGCTTCGAAGAAGTCCTCCACTTTTCCGTCTCGGACGTCGATTTCGTGGGCATCCAGAAATTGTTTTGCGAATCTAAAAATAATTGATCTTTTAGCAACAGGTAGCCTGGTATAGAGATAGGGGACAACCAAGCTTTACAAGCGGCTGCAAATGCTGGAAGAAGAACTGAGTTTCTGCTGAAGTTCTTTCCAGTAAGCCCGACTCAGCCACTCTGGAGCCCGAAGGTGAGTTAGTTTATTTTTGAAAAAAAAAACCATTATTTTTTTGCCTTCTGCCGAATCTAACTGTTCACCGTCAGTAAAATATTCAAGTGTATCGTCGTCGTCGTTTATTGGCTTCACGTTTAATTGGTACTCTCCCCCATATGCATGGAAATGATTTTAAAATGATATCTGGCTTAGTTCTTTCCACTTGAGTTGTACAAATCGCCAAAATACAATCTCACTTCATATTCGTTCGATGTGCAAATAAAGAATGCTACCCCAGACTGGTATGGTGACATGGGCCTCACCCATGCAAGAAAAACAGGAAGAGTGCTTGTCTGACGAAGTATTACCTCTCCGCCCACTGATAGTTGTCCCCGCAGCCGCCCCACTTGAAGCGCGCGTGCGGCTCGTTGGTGACGTGCGCCTGGCGCGGCGGGCGGGGCGGCGCGCGCGGGGGGGCGGCGCACGAGCACGCCGGCAGCGCGCCCGCCGCGCACGCGCGTGCTATGGACCACACTAGCGCCGCGGCAGACATTGCGTACACGTACGCTTGCTCGCGAGTGCCTGGAACGATTTTAATCTTCATTGTCTGCTAATTTTGAATTACCTAACCCCTACTAAATACTAGAAGGTAGATTTGTATACCGTTGAATAGCACATTTTATGACGTGGTCTACGTCGCCCGCGCGGTTCACGCGAGCGATCGTACCCGCAAATCGATCATGTTTTTTTCTTAGGGTGATACGAGTTGCAACCTTGCAACATAAAACAGCTTTCCCGTATGAAATCTGAAAATGTCTAGGTTTGTTCGCGATGTTTTTCAGAAAATGAAAAGAAAAGAAAGTGTCGAAAAAGAAAGCACTTAAGTTGAAAAACTACTGCATTCAGTAGCGTGAGTTTTGACCAGAAAAACGCAGCCTTCCGTACTTTATTTAATAATTTGTTCATGCCACGCAGAGCTTAAAGGCACAAACGGTCGCACTGTTGCCGCAACTCTTCTCGCAATCCCCGGTGTTCAAAATTTGGCTCGCACTTGGCCGCTTTTTTGTCCATCCATTTGGGGTGTGTAAAGTTATCAGTAGAGTCCGACCGAAACTGGTTTTCCGGCCGAAACCGAAACCGAAACCGAATGTTCGGCCTGGGCTTCAGTTTCGGCCGAAACCGAAACCGAAACCGAAACTCACGTGGTCAAGTATAAAATACCTACAATTACAGAATTCTAAAGCTTCTTACCCATTATTCTGATAATGACAACAAAACATAGTTACAAACTCATTTTCTTTAACACAAGATTCCACCGCTGGGCAAAGGTCACCCTCAATTGTTTTCCATTGGCCCCTGTCTTTTGTCCACTATTCGCCGGAGTAATGTACCAGGTGGTCGCACCATCGTTTTTTAGGCCTCGCCCTTCATTGATTTAGTCTTTGAAGAGCCATTGGGTTGTGATTCGGGGTGGATGCATTCTACAGACATGACCTGCCAACTCCCATTTCAGTTTGGCGACTTTCTGGCCTACGTCTTGAACGCCAGTTTTGGCACGGATCGTGGTGACCATATTCTGTCTGTGTGTTTAATGCCTAACACACTCCACTCCCTTGTCCTTGAAAAATTCCGAGCTTTGACTTAGGGTGTTCCGTGAGCAACCAGGTCTGGGCACCGTTTGTTAGGATAGGCAAAACGCAAACGTCGAGAAGTTCTCGCTTGAAAGATATAGGAAGTTGGCACTTCATAAAAGCCTTGACCAGTTAGCTCCTCCGACGATTCAGACTTCCGACGATGGTTGACTGGTAGAGAATGCCTTTAGGCATTAAGTCCACCAATTGTACTTGTTTTCATTGTGCAATAAAGAATAAATAAATAAATTCAGCGTACGATTTCCTTATCTTACCTGTTTTTATACGAGTACAACGACGGTGGCAAACAAGCATGCGGACCGCCTGATGGTGAGTGGTTACCGCAGCCTATGTACACGTGCAACTCCAGGGGATTACTTGCTCGTTGCCGACCCTGCAGGAACCTTTTTCAAACACCTCTTGGAAAACTCCATGCTATAGCTCATCGGGAAAACCTCGATGTTCCACAATTTAAGTGTCCTGGGAAGGAAACATCTCAGGAACCGGACTGCACGAGATCATGGCGGCTCCAAAGTATGTGGATGAAAATCCTGACGATGGCAGGTGGCCTGTTGTCAAACTGTATTTTGTGTGCCGTTTGTCGAACTCTATTTTGTGTGCCGTTTGTCATCAGTTTCGTTTTCCTCTAGTTCATCACCAGTCCAAAGTGATAGCACACTACCGTTAGTTCTTTGAGCATTGTCTGCTCTGCCACTTGGCGGGTGTGTTGGCGAAAAGTACGTTGCGTCGGCAAAAGTTGGTCAATTTTTATAATTCGACATCGATTCCTTTATTAGTCTAGGTCTTGCCAACTGCCTCCAATACGGTAGTAAATAATCTGAGTGATCCAATATTGGACTATTTACATCATTCAAGTACAGAATCGAAACGAAAACTTCATCGTCAGCATCAACAACCACACGACGTCCACTGCTGAACATCAGGCCTCCCCCATAGATTTCCAGAGTGGCCGGTTATTGGGGACCCACATTGACCGAAACCCTGCGATCTGTATCAGGTCAGACTTTTTCTTCGCTGGTGGGAGTCCCACGCTGCGTTTGGCTTCAAATGGTATCCCACACGAGAACTTTTCGACCGCAGTAGCCATCAGTTTCTCGTGCAATGTGCCCTGCCCACTGCCACTTCAACCTGCCAACCAGCGCAGTCCCACGTCGCGACGGCGTTTTTAGTGCCCAGCTGTGTTAGATGCGGCGATTTACCTCTTTCTCAGAGGTAGACCTGCCTACTTGGATCATTTGGCCAAGACATACTCGTCGACAACTTCGAGAATCGAGCTACTAATAGAACAGTCTTAACGAAAACCTACATGCAATTAGTTCCGTCAAAACATTACCCCTGAAGAAGTTTGGAGTCTGGTGATAACGCATTGACCAATTTGTGTTGCTACGGAGCCATCCGAATGTCCCACGACAATTCCCGGACATTGTGGAGGCCGCCAGGCTCTGCCACAGCCTTGCCGCGAGAAGCGAAGTTATACGAGCGCGTACGAAAACTTCCGAAATGAGTTTCGGTTTCGGCTAAAGTTTCGGCCGATTTTGGCCGAAACCGAAACTGTGGCCGAAACTCGATTTTTTGGCCGAAACTGGCCGAAACCGAAACCGAAAGTTCGGTCGGACACTAGTTATCAGCCATTACGTAACTTATGAAAATTTTGCTCATAAATACAGTTCGTTAATATCAAAACTATTTTTTTTCTAAAATGGCAGCTGGTAACTGCTGCGCGGTACCATGTACCACCATACCATGCGCACTGTTAATTGAATTGCTGCCTCGAAAAAACAAGAAAACCTTCCCGTACAGAGACCATAAACCGAGATTACGCAAGAGAAGCATATCGTTGAGATTGAATCTATAATTGAGCATAATCTAATGGTGTAATCTTGATAGCGCCCGCACGCGCGTCCTCAGTCCTCAGGCCGCGGACAAAGGCAGCGCTTATCACGCGGCCGGCCCGCGTGAGTGCACCGCTCACGTTATCGCTGACGGACGCCGCCCGCCCCCGAGCCCCCGCCCGCCCTCCACGCTTGATTCATGCGTGTAATTAAATCTTTTGTCCGTCTCGCTCAGCTCAACCCTCGCCACTGATCTCATTGTATCTCCAGTCTTCAGAACATTCCCAATTCAACAAACCAAAGATTACTTTTCAGAAGGAAAGTTTCGCCGTATCAATAAGGATTTGCCAATTGATTTATGTTTTCTATTTCAACTCGGAAAGTCGTTTCTTCTTATTGTTTACGGTTTGTAGTTCGATAACGAGTTTCAGCGCCACGACTATCCACTTGATAAAACTTATACTTAAACATCGGGCTCTATGCGGATTGCTAAAGTAAGCTATTTGTGACTGAAATAACAGACCGAAGTTACATGCAACCCTCTTCTTTACCTTCTTAACATAATTGCAAGGATTTTCCCTGTGAATCGTCTTCATTTGAATAACATAGCAGTTTTATGGTAGCACTTTATGTTCGTATAGGCACATGCAATAACTTTTCCTTGTGCCATAGTAGTAGTATTATATTCTATTTTCCTACTTTCTGAGAAAGTGGAGTAGGTAAATGTTCCAAAAGCTTATTCGGGCTGCGAATTTGTTGCGCAATGAAATTAAATTATGGTTATGTAGGTATGTATTATTACAGGGCCGTCTAATAAAATATGTTATAATAAGTGAACATTTACCGTTCTGCTTTTTATGATCATTTTAAATCTTTTATACTATTGCGGTTGAGTAAATACTTAATAATATGCACAACTACATACTGCACATATTTTAATAATTACATCAAAGAAAACGTGTGCTCGTGGCCATTCTAGGCAGTTTCTTTCTAGAGATGAGCTAAGTCGTGTGATAGTTGCTAATATAAGAGTTAATACTTAATGAAAAGTTATTCCCCGTTCATTACCGCGGCAACCGCAGACGTTATTCGCTTCGTAAAACTTTTAATTAAAATGTATCAAGTCGGGAGCACTCGAAAGATTCCTAACGGTTTTGTTTGTAGCCGACAACGTTCCGTGTCAATTAATTTCCTAAAGTGGGTAGACGGTCGGCGAAGTGGTGACCAAAAACAATGCTCCGTATTTCGTAGGCGGCGTCCGCCCTGCCGGCTACACAGCGTCGCGACGCTGAAGCTAGAAAAACTTCCCCATTGTTTGTCGTCTTTTCTATTCCTAACTTTTTAGATAGTTGTTTTTCACTGTCGCCGTGAAACACTGATTGTGTGCGAGTGATGCGAAAAGGAGAGATGATTCTTTTCTACTTTTTATATCTCTGCCTTTTCTTTCGTACGGCGTAGTTTTCTCAAAGTTTCTTTCATAAGGCTTGTTTTCTCACTAACTTCAACGGGGAAAATGCAGCCATTTTGATTCAGTAAAAAATATAAGCGTCAAACTAACAAACTTCAAGGACCTATTTGATTAATTGAAAGCCAGAGTAGTTTTAAAATAGTAGTTACAATATGCTCCAATCTTTCTGTATTTTTTTAAGCTACACTACCATACTCGATCATCTCAACCTACACACTTAAATAACAGTAGAGAACTTGTATTTCAGGTACTTATACTTACCTCAATAATTCATACCACATCGATCACCTCAACCTACACATTAGAGTAGTAGAAAACATAAGACAGGTTTCAGGTACTTTAGCGTAATTATAATTGATTACCGTACCTCAAAGATATATCTCAACCTAGGTATTTGTTGTTTTTTTTACATGTCTTTTGGCTATGTTTTGACAAATGGATGTTATTAGTGGTGATGGTGAGGATCAATAGGCAGTCGCGGGTTCGGCGTCACGCGCGGGCTCGTGCCGGCGCGGGTTGGGGACTGATCGCGTGATGTCTTCCGTTATTTAATAATTCTCCAAATCCTCCTGCTCGATCGCATCCGTAACCTCGTCGCTAAAATGATACGCTGGTGCCTTTAACAACTTCCGCATATTTTTACAAGCTTTAACTGTCAGATTAGATGCCTGGAAAAAACAATCCACTCAATCAAAACAAAATGAATCGTTTTATGTAAATTAATTATCATATTTTATGCGCAGCTACCTTTGACAAGTGGACGGAAAGGCAAAGAAATTAAACAATTTAACAGTTCCGATTTTAAAATTGTAAAAACGATGGGAATCTTGTGTAATTCGGCCAGAAACAAAGGAGTAATTCAAAAATTAATTGCCCGCGAAGCAATAAATATACCGTGGACGTGACATGTAAATAAAAAGAGCGGTCGGTGCGGAACGCGGCTGAAAGGGCCGCGCGTCACGGCGTCCGCGCCCACACAATGCCCCCGCTGATTTAAAAGACTCGACAACTTGTCTTTCCTTATCTTTCATTATAGTCGGAAACTCCTAGTCGTTCTAGACGGCCGGGGATCCATTAGGTCAATCTGACGTACAAAGTAAATTCAATGTAAATAGATAAAAGCTAGTTGACCGGCGCGGAAGTTGTCGTGCATTTGGTAGCGCAGGCGAATGCAAATTATTTTGATGTAGGTATAAAATAGTGAATCTGAGACGGTGCGTCTTCTTAGCAGGCTTATTATGAGCTTTTATTTAAAAGAACTCACAATAAATAATAAATAACGCCTTTTTTTCAAAATGACTTAGTGCCGCTGTTTGGCGCTGATGGCTTTGACAGCTCTACCGGACTGAGGGTGAGCGCTGAGGGCCCTCAACCATATACCGGGCTTATGCCCTCACGTTAGTATAATACAGTGTAATATAAATACTTGCTTTCAGCCTATGTTGTTCTTATTAGGCAAAGGCCTCCCTTCCCGCTTTTCCGTATAGGTACAACAAACAAATTACAAAATCAATCGTCCATTTGGACGGCGGAAGGCTGCGGGTTCATTCCTGGTCTTTGCTTGTAATAGTCTTGTATATCTATAATTTACAACATCTTTATTACCTGTTAGCAAATCAGGCGTGAATCTCGGCGCTAGCTCGATTGAAGAGCAGTTCCACCTGTCTCCAGCGTGAGCGGCGAGGCATGCGGAGCGCGCCAGTCGGGCCGCGGCGGCAGCGTGCGGCATGGCCCCCGGCTGCCTGCGGCACACGCGCGTCTGCCCGCCCCATAGTGCTCCGCCGTCGCGCGCTTCTACGCACTCATCATCTGTCCAGTTGCCGACACTCCCGTGCAAAGCTCTGCCAAGACAAATAACACAAGGTTCATACTGATCCCAATTCACAGTCTTGGCTCTTTTGGTTGCTTGGGCTCCCACGATCAGTGCTTTTATGCCGCGAGAGACAGACTCTGTTCAGATGATCGATCCCGGGAACCCACCAAAAAGTGTAAAACAACTCACCTAATAAGATTTTGGTATGTACCTGTTTAAATAAGGTAGACAACACTAATCTTAACATATTTATTAAATAAACAACTAAATACATTGGCAGTGCTGTTAATCTTATAAATATTTCAAGTGCTATGTTTGAATGTATTTTGCTACAAAATTACTATTTGGGCGTTTTGGGTCTATAGTCTGAAGAGGAGTGCGGTCCGTCGAAGCGACGGGCAGAGTCCGGTCGCTGGCCGCGCTGGAACGCTTCGCACATTTCATACAAGTAGTTTGGGAGGAAGTCGGCTGTCTCGCCGTCCCTACGGCGCAGTAGGCGGTAAGCATCACGCAATGTAGGCTTCGGTGCCAACCGCAGCTCGAGCTCCACCGCTGATGGAAAATGAGCTGCCAGCGAGTAAACGATTTCTAAATCTGACGGCGGGGGATTCAAGTGGCGATAATTGGAAACCTTGTGCAGGAAGTATTCAGACATGCTCATTCGTGAGGCGTTCGTCTCGTCGTACTTTCCCAGTTTCATATCGTAAAGCACTGACTTTTGTCTGTCTGGACCCCAAAATTCCTGTTCGAAAGCATTGTAAAAACCTTCGACGTTCTTAAATTCACTTCTGAAACATCTAGCCCACATAAGTGGCACTCCGTCGAGACACGATGTTATAAACGGCAGCTGTTTGTCTGGAGTCATGTTTAATTCAGAAATATAATATTTTATGCTTTCTATGAAATCCATCGGGTGAGTATCACCACAATCATCAAAGTTAGGTCGTTTGTTCAGGGTAGCGACTATCCAGTCACTCAGCTCTTCTTGTGATAATTGGAGGATTGGTTTGCTTGTTGTGTCACTTTTCTCATCATCGATTTCTTCAATCCTCGGGCGGTCTTCTCTTGACGTAGAAGGTCTCTCATATCCACTTTCTGCTTTTCCCAAATTTGGAAGCGATACGTGACTCCGCAGTCTCGATGAAGGCATGTCCCTGAAGACGTCCTCTTGACTCGAGAACCGGACGCCGAAGCCGAGGGTGGTCGGTTTGTACATGCTTCCGTACAGTACCGAGGGCTCCTTCTTTGGAATACTATCTTCTTTTGTCCTTTCTTTGGAAACAGAAGAAGATATTTTATCCACCATCTCTGATAGATTTGTTACCGATGACTTGATCTGTCGCAAGTCAACGAACAAACTCATTTTAGGAAATGCGGCTTCCTCATTATTTTCAACAGAACTTATTTAATTTTATGTCGTGCTGCAACAAAATGTCTTACTTTAAAAACTTAAACAACATTAAATTGTCTAATAAAGGCTTGTGTGATGAAAGTTTAATATTGTACGTATGCGAGCTTGCAAGTGCTTACAGAATAACTTTGTTGTTTAGAATTTTCAACGCTAAATAAATAGTGCTACGAAAAGCTTTTTGTGCTACGCAAGATAATTTTCGATTGAATATACCTAACTTTCGCAGTGATCACGAGATAAATCTAAGCCGGTAAAGTGCTCATACTACTCCAATTTAACATTTCAGAACGTAAAAAAGAAATTGAAATAATTAAGAAATCATCGCATCATAAGGCGTGAGCAGCAAATACAAAGTGCAGGGTGCGTGCGTAGCAAGTTCGTAGGTTGGAGAGCTTACGTGCGGCGGCGGCGGGCGGGCAAATGGTACTACCCGCGCCGCCGAGGGATGCCCTCGCGTACTTTCCGCTTTTTATATACAGTTTACGTTACGATAACTGGGTTATCGTAGTCAGAATATTAAATTCCATTGACGTTTCGCTGTGCCTGCCAAGGACACGCGTTACCGACGACGACTGTTGTCAGGGGAGCTTTGTCCTAGTCTTAGCGGAATTTGAGAATATATTATCTAAATTTATCTAGTGATTTACTATTAAACTGCTTTGTGAAGTAAGTTCAAAAGATTATTTTGAATTAAAATCAAAGTACTCCAAATCAAATTTATCTTGAAGTTTTGTTGATTTTTTGGTAGAATACGTTGGCTTTCTTAACTTAGATTTAACACAGTTTATAAAGTAACTAAGTAATTTTGTATGAGTCACGACGACGTAGGTAGGTAGTATACAACCTATAACCTGGTGTAGTTGCCCTTATTGCCCCAGCTCATTATTTATGCATTAGATTTGTGGCGGATACTCCACGTGTGAAGTCTAATCGATTCTAAAATTTGCAGTTAAATGTAGGTATAATATGCACTTGATCATTAACGCCAGACAGACTTTCTAAAATAACTTCAGTACCTACTCAGGGCAATTAAATCATTCGCAGTAGCTCTATTTTTGACACTATACTATATGTATACAATTTTAACCAATTTTCAATGAAAATTAATGGTAAAGTAGATTAATTTAGCATGGTCTACATGGTTTCTCGGCGTCCCTACCAAACCAACGCCTTTCCAAGGACAACTTACATTAATAAACTTCTGTAAATCATGTAAGATTATGTACTAAATACGAGTAGGTATTTTTAAATTTCATTAATATAGTCGAAGATAAAGTATTTATTTATTTATTTATTTATTCTTTATTGCACATAAAAAAGTACAAATGGCGGACTAAAGTATGTAACCCTGAAATGGCCTAATAATAAATAAGTATTGGGGTAACTTCGCTTCCAACAAAATGTCGAACATTGTTCCTTTGGCATGAATAATTGCCTTGTTTCGCTCGGAAAGCCGATATCTGTGTAATGCTACGGGGATTAGGGCGCACGCGACGTCACCGAGCGTCAGGACGCGCTCTGATAGTCGATCGGCGAGCATGCGAGCGACAAACTCGCCGCGTTGCCGGGCGCCGGATTCGCACAACTACGTAATAGCAATTGACTCCGGACATCGAGTCACGGTGCTACGAGCACAAAGCTTCCGTAGCGGTGTCTCTATTATGGTTAATTCATGTGGAATGCGATTGTTCCGTTCTCGGCCCGGTGCCGGGGGCATTATCGCATTCGTCACGCCGCGCACGTGTACGTTGGATCTAATAAAATAATTCCCGTATCGAATTTTACGCGTCTATCTCGATCTAGTAGACAAAGAACCGCACAGAAGGGTAGGGAATACGCTTTGTCATAACTGGTCGTGCCATACAAAAGATCGCAGAGCTTTTTCATGGGCCGCTTTGTATTACATGCATGCAGATAATTTTAAAATGATCCGTCAAGTTACAAAGTAAGTTTCCTATTATTATTGGTGAAAGGGTCAAATGCAATTCAAATTCAAATTTCGGGCCTGCTTTATAGGACAAAAGATTCGCAGTAATGAAAATGTAACGCAAGCACAACAAAAATGTTACTAAATTGCTAGCATAACTTCGTTTATAGCTGAGTGTATCCTCGTATGAGCGAGAAAAATGTTAAAGCGCTTAGCGTTTAATTATTCAATTTGACGTTCCTTAAATGCCTTTTAAAATGCTCGTAACGGCAGCAAAAATTCGTAGCCGCAAAATGAATTCTAAATAGCTGGCTGTGTCCGATAGCCGTGAAAATTCGTTTTAAAAAGCTCGTCTAAACCTCGGCAAAAACGTGTTACAGGGAGCATTACGCTGACGCGGCTGCAGCGGTGCGCCTGATCCCGCTTTAATTATGATTAAATGCAGTATGATTGTCACAGCGTGCGTGCTGCCCCCCGCAACACTCGGCAGCACCCCGGAACTCTGAAGGAAACTACATCAATACAAACGTGACTTTCGTGTAGCGATTTACCAGTCACAAGGGTTGATTGATCTCTTCAGTTAAACGCTTGTCGTTAGCTGGGTATATTCCGTGAGTCGGGCGTTAGATCTTGTATTTAAGTTAGGGTATTTTGTTATTATACATATAGATGCTTATAAAAATATAGTCGGTGTAATATGTTAAGGGAATGATGATATCTACGGCATTACAAATGTTTTAGAATTTTTGAAAGGATTAATTTGGCTTCATTTTTAGTTTTCTGTTTTCCTGCTCGCATTGGTAGCCTAGTCCCAAATTGAGAGCAGTGTAGCAGTTCTGCTAATACCAAGCTGAGAAGTTTGTAAAAACTTAAAAAACTTTAAAAACAGTCGTCCACTAAACCAGTGAAATCCGATAACTCGTTTGCCCAACATCTGTTTGAAATGTCAAAGCGTCGAGTCATTTCCGAGCCCACATCATTTTACTCTCGTACCCTCGGAACTATTTCTCTGCGACAATTCTGGTTGATTGTGTGTATGAGCGAAAGAAATCTCGATTTGTAACAATCAAACGCAAGGGCAGGCCGTCAGGCGCCCGCGCCGCTTTGGTCGCCACGGTTCATTAGCGCGGGACAATGATACCCTAATTATGAGCCATTCGACACAGGCATATACACTGTATAACTAATCGCAGTTATTAATCAAGATTAAAGGTTTTAATTCTGTGTGGCGGCTTTTCAAGACGCCTCCTACCTTTTTTTAACGTGTTGGGTGGGTAAAACTTACCATCAATTAATTTAAGACCTCACGTAAAAAGCATAGCAATCATTCTAAAAAAAGATAAGATTGAGTATCAGAAACTTTTAATAATCATAGCGCCGTTGAGTCGTAATAACGTATTCCATCGAATAAAACAAAAAGCTTTAGCAGACTTCAACAAAATTAAAGTATAATAAACTATTCATTTCGAAAGTCTAACAAGAAGTTATAGGAATAATTTAATTTTACGACTATGAAAGTTTTGTTGAACTTTATTTCTCCATGCTTGTTTAATCTCGTCGAGAACTTTATTGGCAGCTAAAGCAAAGGCACATTCTTTTGAGCAGATAGTTAGCGAGCTTTTAACGCGTAGTAGATACCTACTAATTAACTAATCCGTTATCTACATACACAATATACCGCCGTGCGTTTTTAAAATTAGTTGGTAATTAAATGAAACCTAGTAAAGTGAATAAGCATACAATTTGTACGTCACCTACGAGTACATTGGGTGTTGGTCTCAGTTTAAGGGTTCCGAATAGGTAATAGCCTCCGCTGTCTGTCTATTACCAGGCTGCATCTCATAAACCGTGATAGCTAGAAAGCTCCATTTTCACAAGTTATGTATTTCCGTTTCCGCTATAACAACAACTTAATTAAATACTAAAAATATAAAGGAATTACATACAATAAAATGTGTGCTTGTTGTTGTTTTTTTCCTATTTTTGCTTAATATTAATAACGGTGACAGAAAGATGCTTGAAATTTTCACAGGATATGTAGTTGTACCTATCTTCCAAAATAAATAAGTAAGTATTAAACGAAAATAAAGTAAATATCAAAGGGGGGTACAACAATAGTTATTTGTTAACAAGAGTGCAAAGTTGCTTCTAATCGCGTGCTCAATTTTGACGACCGAGCATGCGAAGGATTCTAAAAATACCTGTAACTATTCAAGTAACTAAAGTCATTGTAATTATGGACTGTCTGAAGATAGAAGTATGTCTTTAAAGCGAATTGTTTCTTCTCGTAATCTTAAGGTTGGGTGAAAAACTGTTTAAGATACCATAAACCATTGTGGAACATTGAATATGTTGCCAAATCGCACGATAAACAAAAGATCTTCCGCCGCTGAGCTTGCTGTCGCCGGCGACGGTTACAAAAATCGGCGATAAACTTTGGAAACAATATGTATGTAGGTAGCTGTAGGTATACCTAGGCGTTTCAAGTAAAATAACAACTCATTTACCAAATTATGTAATGCGGGGCACGCTTTGGTTTGATCTGCAAATATTATAACAAAGCCAATGCAAACCTACGTTATCATAAAACGTACTACAATTACAATAGAATTTAATATGAGTTTGGGCCCGCACGTAAAATGCGAACAATGCGTGAATACCTATTAGTTTAATTACGTAATATTCAATGTGAATTCCAAACACGCGTCGACAAATCCCTTTCATGGCTTGAATGTGGGTAAAACGGCCATCAAGCAGGGATTCGTATAATTGAAACAAATGCAGGGATTATTCGACAAATTGTCCAATACAACGGCGATTTGTCTAAGTCGTCACGTTGGACACAGTTGTTACATTTTATTGGTGTTAATTTGATCTTGTGGGAGGTAGCCACGTTAGTGTTTGAGCTGATACAGCATCCAAAAAAAACGCAAGCATGTGGTCGATGTTTCAAAACGGTCGGTATCTATTGCATTCTGGTTTCTTACTAGATTTAAACTATACTCGGATTTTTAATTGTAGTCAGTGAAATGACATTTTCAGTGTGGCAGGTTTTCAGTCCCAAATAAATAGTGATGTGGTAAATCGAGTTTTTACAATTATTAAAAGTTGGTCGACATTACAGCCTGGCAAAAAAGTCGTAGTGAATAACCACGTCCCACTTCCATATGTCATTACTGGCAACACACACTGGTCAGACTTTCGTTTTGAGACATAGAGGTATTTCGGTAAACTGTATTTAGTAAATAGATTTTCAGTTTCAAAATGTTTTATTTCCGTATTATATTATTTACAGGTAAGAATTTCGTTTATTAACAGGTCATACAACTGGAAAAGTTTGGGAGGATACAACAGTATAATCTTCCATACAAGTGTTTTCTAAAGGTTTGACTACAGGCCTAAAGGGCCCAACTGGCAAAGGACGACGCCTTATAATTTCATATATAGGCAGTGATGAAGGTTTTGTAGATTCCGGTTTACTTATTTTTGAATCAAATAATAATAATATGGACTATCATGAAGAGATGAAATCAGAATCGGAGTCGGAATCAATAGCAACCGTAACGAATGAAAACGTATATAATGACTTGTATTTTGCTGACTTTCAAGTGTTAATTCTCCTGAACCTCTTTGAACATTTTTTTTCCAGCTATGGTTATAATTTTTTAGTGAGAAGTTTTAATATGGAGGTAGGGCCCATATTTCTTAAATCGAAATTATTTAATTCGTTTTGTAATTAAATATTTACAATTATTTAAAAAAGGCTTTGATACCTCATAAAATAAATCATGACTAAATGTCTAAGTCTAGTGATTGCCGAACGTCACTATTGTAGCGGGTCACCCTTTTTTGTATCAGTCACTGTTGAAGTTGTCATTTCGCTGACTACAATTATTAATCGTACTATAGTAGTAACCCCCTAAGGGTTCAGTAAGTAAATTAAGGGTTATTTTTTCAAATGTTTTTTGCTGGATAAAATTCCATGTTTTACAAATCTGGCCGAAACCCGCCTACTTTGTGCTCATTGTACAATTTGCGGCTAACTCTCTAGTGATGGGAAACACCGAGATAAAACCCAAGCAACCCGGGAAACGGCGGTAGGCTCGCTCACGTTGAGTTCAAATTCCCTTGGCGAAATGTGGCCTTCTGTATGTTCCGTTCACCATGACGGCAAAAATCAGTGACGCCTCTGACTACCCGATTAGGGATAATGTTCAGGAGTGTATGTTTTGTAATGTTACAAGCGATCTCTAAAGCAATCTCCATATAATTATTTTAATACATTGCACCAGAATTTCTCAAGTTATTTCCGACACTTGAACGTGTCGTGTTAGTCTGACAAGGAGCTTCAATAAATCTTGTCAAATTAATCCTATGTTCGCAGAAGTGTTGCAGATTTGCATTAATAACATTGGCCGTTTTTTTGCAAGCTGTGTGGGGGAGCCGGCCAGCGTGTCGTGCCTTATCTCGCTAATAGCTGAATAAGTGTTCGCAGCCATGAAAAAAACAAATTTTAATTTGAGATAGTTCGTAGGTAAGGGTTAATATTGCATGCGCTGGTACGAACTTTAACTTGGGGCACAACATTCTTTGGTTAACGTGATTACTGTTTTTAATATGCTTGATTTTTTAACAAAAGTGACCAAACTGCCTAAATATAGAGTCAGTCGTCGCCGCTACTTACGCATTTATGGCTTGAAACCAAAACGAGAAACGAAATGATTCGAATCCTTTGCCAGTAACGCGTGTCGATGTCTTGTTAAAATGTAGCAACATGTACAAAAAGGTTGAGCCCCGCGAGGGCAGGACCAGTAAGTACTACGCGGTACTTGGGCGGCGCGCGCGGAGCCGTGAGTCCGCACGGTGACTCAGCGACACATATGATGGGCTATAAAATGCGACGATGCATTTAGTTAGACAGCGTGTCGCCCTTCCATGTTTTGTTTTATTTAAAAACTTTTTATTTTAACAATGTTTTAAACATGAGTTTAAAACTTTCTCGATGCTAGTAGGTATCTAAATCTCTACATTCAGGTACCTATCCACATGCTTTCATTTTGAAAAATTGAGACTTGTGCATTTCGTTTTTAGGTTTATTTTTCACGAGCGTAGGAACGTACTTACTTAGTTAACAACCAAACGATAATTAACTGTGCTAGTTAGCTACAATTCTGTAGCTGTGATTCTAAAGATAATTAAATCTGTTTATTTGATCGTAACCTCATAGGTACCTACCTCAAACATCTTGTCGTAAGATTATTTTTCTAGATACCTAGTGTCCTGCAAAAGTATAAGGACTATTAAATAATTTCGACGGGGCTGATTATCTGTTTAAAGTAAATATAAAAAGTTGTATTCATGAAACGATATTAAACTAGAACTCCTTCATTGAGCTGAGTAGATTAATGAGGCGTACTTCAAAGAGCCCGCCGACTTCGATACGGTCGAGCAAGAAGTTGTGACTAAAATAAAAATGGCAGAACGCGGTGAGGATGTCGGTAATTTATGAATTTGTCAGGACAACTGAACATCGTCGTCGGCGTAAATAAAGACCGCTGCGGCGCGGATAAATTTGTGTCAGATCAAATGGATCGTGCATCGCGTTTGTTGCACTTATTGCTGTCCGCCTCTGCGCCCGCGCCGGGCTACGCGGCCGGCGGAAACAATCCGCGGACGACACTCTTGAAGAATCAACTCGTTACTCGGTAAGATTCATTGAGGACATGATAGGCTCTTGTAGTTGAGATTCCTTTCTATTCCTGGGTCTGTAGACAAAGTGGCGTTATTGAGCCCTTGCGATAGTAAAATAAGGAAAGTGCGATTAACCAATCGCGTCACGGATAGACTGTCAGATTTTCTCACCCACGAACAACCTTTTAGAGCTCTAAAGGCGAATTCAATATTTTGTCCCCTGAAGTTGAACGCCCCTGAGGGCGAGTGGTTAGATCGCTATAAGCTCTATTTAATGAGGTATTTTTACTTAGTTATAGTTTCTTTGCATCAAAAAACCTGTTTGTTGTGGAATTTTATTATCAGAAGTTCGTTACTTGCTATAGGTAGCTGCAGCACACCTTCGCAACACCCTGAGCACAGCTCTGAAAATCTAAATTTGTGGAGGCGTATAGCGTTACACGAGTAATCTTACCCGGAAAGTTTGCCCCTGGCGAAGCCTTAAACATTTGACGAACTGAATCTGCTCTATTTATTAAGGCTCATGGCTTGCTGGCAACGTTTTAATTATTTATCGCGTTCAGCGAATCCAATTTGAAAATTTTAAAAAATGCAGATGGATCCGATTGTTATTAGGTACCTATGCTTCGATTTATTTCTATAAATAGCGCGAATCGACCGGCGTCACAACGACACGGGTTGTATTGGACGCTCTATCATCTCTCCTAAACTTCTTAGAAATCATAAATAAGTAAAATAATAACCGAGAAACGGTAAGAATAGAAAACTAGCCTTACGTAAGGTATTGAATGAGGAAAACTAGTTCTCACATGTTACAGAAAATATGAAATCCGAGGAAATGTGTTGAACACAGGGTAATAAAATAAATCTGGCGAAGTGGCTCGTATTTCACCTTCGTCCGCAGGCATAAGGCGGCCCATACACAGTAGGGGAATTCAATAAAAATCACAATCGTAAAAACTAAGACGGGCAGCCATATAAAAATACCTAAGAAAGCATTAAGAGCCGTCCCCCAATAATAGGTCCCGCCAGATGCAAGAGACGGCCGCCTGGAAAAGTCACAGTGGGAGCTCAACCGAGGGAAATTATTTTTTCGGTCTGCCTCACACGGCCCTTGCCAACTCAGCGGGAACTGAGAGCGCTTCAGCGGGATCTCGGACCTTTTGCGCTGAGCTCCGGACGAGAGCTTATGACGACGGTTAGTTATTGATACACGCAGGTGGAATATTGAGTTTTTTATTATTAGGCGTCCCTAAGGAGAGAACTTATTAAAAGTTCTTCGTATGCACAGGTTCCTTGGTATTAAGGTATAGGTAGGTAATACATGGGTGTAGGGAAGCAAGGATACTTTGTCTGCATAACCGTGTGGTTGACGGTAGAGAAAGCCTCTTGGCATTAAGTCAATCATTTGTGCGATAAAGAAGATTTATCCCCTTATTAATAAAGACTTAAACAGCTCTTCAACAACATTTTAAATTTTGTATCGCTTTGCCACTTTCATATTCGTATGCGTTGCATTCGATTTTATGGATAAGGGGGTAAATCAATATAGGTAGTTAAGGTTAGGAAACAAAAAGTAAAGACAAATGTACCTACCAACTATGGTCATTTTACAGCATGACATTATTTCATTATCCTAAGCTAAGCCTTGCGGATCTCTGTAACGGATTCATATGGATTTCAATTTGTCTAATCCGGTCCGCAAATTAATATGTACGAATGCATACTAATAATTTACTGATCTGTTTGGGCAGAACTTAATATGTAGGGTTACCTAAGCTGAATGTAACTAATGTACATAATATATTAATTGACAGCTTTTAGGATGACGTAGGTAAAGGTAACGTACCCAGTAGATATTTTTATTAAACTAGCTGTCCCGACAGACGTAGTTCTGTTGCCAAACATTTAGAGCTTGCATGTAAAAATGGTTACAAAGAGAAAACTAAATTGCGGTTTTTACTATATTTCTAGCATTTTTTCATGTGTACTCACCTTTCCAACCTTCTCTGTACTTCCAATAACAATTTAAAACCAAAATTAGCCAAATCAGTTTGGCCATCCTCGAGTTTTATCCAGACTAATGAGCAGCTACCTACTGACTAAAATGGACCTACTAATATTTTCTTACTAAAAAGAAGCTAGAAGCCTCTTTTAGGCTCGTTTAACGAACAAGCCTTTTTTGAAGGCTGAAGTCGTAATGAGGGTTCTGGCTTCCTACTATAAATTCAAAATTATTTTAAGTTTCAAGTCTCTTACAAAGGGTTACCTATCATAAGACCGAATTTTCTTTTCCCGAAAACGTTTCGTTTTTTTTCGTTCGGCATTTTTTCATTTTCCCGAAATGACGTTTGCCACTGTATCAGTTGACCAATTATCAACTGGATTTTTTTCGTTTGCCAGACGTTTCATTAGGCCACAAAACGTTTTACCGAAGTGATGATTGGCCGAAATAACGATTGTCCGAAGTATTGTTTTCCAGAACAATCATTAAACCACTGTTTTGATTGCCATATTTTTAGTTTACCAAACGATCATAAAAAAGTTACGGGTTCAATGCAAGCAGCATAAAAGCAGTCAAGGATTTTTTGAATTTAAAATAAAAAAGGCAAACGGCATGCAAGTCTTCAACATGCAAGTTTAAGGAAAACACAAGAATTCTGTCACAGCTCCGGCATTACGGGGCTCCGGCGGTTCCTCGCGTGCTAATCGTCGCAGAAGGCTTTCGCTCAGCACCACAGCTTCGGCTTGTTGGCCGGCTTCGCCGGCCAGCCTCAGCCGCGGCACCTCGCTCATAGCCACCTGCTCCTCAGCCCGCGGGCCGCCTCGCCCCTTCATGCCTACGCGCTTTTAAATAACACTCTTGGGGTAGGGCAAAACAAGTACCACGTGGTGTCGGGGTTGACTGAGTCGGATTCGCCCTGATGTTGAAATTACTGAAAATCAACATTAACGAGACGTTGAATGTTATCATACAGTAGTTGTGGCCTAGCAATATTCGGTAGAATGTGATTTAGGCAAAGTGATCATATGTCAAATAAGTCATCTGGTAAATGAAAAAAGTTGGAAAAAGACTTCGGGCAATAGTAAAAAGTTTATTCTGAAATTCGGTTTAACGTAGTTCGGTATAACGACACTTATGTCAAAAGATACTTCGACGAGTTAAAAATATGTCAAACAATACATCTGGCAAATGAAATGTTGGTCAATAGTTTTCAGTCAAATGAAATTCGGAGTAGTAAATTTCGGACAAGTGACGGGTTCCCCTTACAAAGGCATTTAAAGTTAAAGCAAAAAATTTGGTATTCTAAACCCAGAGCCTTAATTCTGTTTTTAAATTATCCTCGGGGTCCTAAAGCCTGTTTCGCCTTCAAACCCTGTCAATAAGACTGCGAGCTTAAAAAAGAGGTATACTTGATTTTTTTCTTTCACCAGTCTCCGCACTTGGGCGGCTTGGGCCACACGCCATGACGCCGCCCACGCGTCAGAAATGGCAGCCACCGCCATATTTCCTTAATTTTTCATACATTTTATATGCCGTTCAGCTGGACCAAAGGCTCGCAGGTGCGAATCCTGCACCAGCGTTTGTCGATGAAACAAATATTTGTTCTAGGTCTGGGTGTTTAAGCAGTGCTATGACCGTTTCTGGTTTTCATAACACAAAGGTGTACAAACACTTCACTTCGGTATGAGCGCAAAGTATGTTTTCTCATATATTTTTTGGTTTGAGTAGGTCTCTAGTTAGTAGTAGTTATTTATTCATAATTTCATCTCTACATAATTAAATTCCTCTTCACCGTCTGATATGAATGTGCGCTGTTAGTATAGTTATGATTTTTGCTAGCACCATAACCATTCGAGTCTCCTTACATTGAATAAAAATACTCTTATTAAATTGCTTCACTTTTGTTAGACCTTAGACATACCCACGTAATACCTCAATGATCTCGGTAATCGGCTTACAACGAGAGCCGCGCTCAAGCTACCTAATCGTGAAATAATTGCAACGATTGTTGAAAATCGGGTTGGAGGGCTCGGATTTCCCGGGATATTTCCGGGTGTAATCTGGCGCACAATTGCGGGTTGCAGCCGAACGGCGCTCATTAGTGCAATGTTCAATTAGGGGCAGCGATGGACGGAGCCGCAGCGCGGCGAGCTGAGCCCATGGCCGGTTCGGTTAGGGCTAGCATCCACTGTGCATAGAGCTCTGAATTTTGTCCTGCACAATCTGTGCTAGACAAAATACTTAGCTCTACAAAACAATGCAATTTAACATCAAACTTTGGGCACCTATAACTAATACAATTAAAATAATTGGTTTACAAACTAAATAACACTGAACAGCAACTTCATCGAATAGTAGATAGCAAAAAAAGCTTTTCGCGATCATATCCCTATATCAAAAAAACAGTTTTCTCGGTCGAATTTTTTGGACGTCGTATCCAGCGGTGCTAAAATGCTTGAGACTGGGTTTCAAGGAGAGCTTCAAAACGAAAATCAAAAAAACGACGATTTTTATCAACATACCAGAAGTCACCAACTAGTTTCCAGTGGACGGTGGTAGATAGTGTGTTGTTAGATTAGTGAGCGAATCATATACAGGGTGGCCGGGAAGTTGACGTCCGTAGCCAAAATTTATATTCCTCATATCAAGGTGTATCCAAATCATCCCCATGTATGTTCTACGATTTTGCTTAGTTTAACGTGCTAGAATTATTTTTATAATTTTTTCCTTAATTTTCACCTATCATCGGTTTTTTTTTGCAATGCTCGGAATGATACTGCTAACGAGGCCGAAAACGGAAAAATGTGTCCGAAAAAGACAATGGGTGTTACAGAGAAGAAAAAGTTGAGAATGGTCGATTGGACAAGATGAGTTCTGGAATGTACACCAGAGGGCGTGGCTGACAGATTCCAGTGCTGAAGGCGACGGCCTGCGACTCCGTGATAGAGAATGAATGTTTCGGGCACAAGACCGCCGAGAATGATAGAAATGGGAAGCTGCCTCTACATCCAATGTTTCTTTACAAAAAGGCCGCGTTATTCCAACGTTACTTCCACATCACGGTTGGATGGCAAAAAAAACACTTCAATCAATTTTACGTGAACGTTTTTTTCGAGACTGATATTTAGCGGTAACGATATTTTGGCTTGGTTAGTATTTACCTCTGTCAAATTATGCTTTTCTAGTAAGCACTAAGACTCTTAGAGCTCCGATGCGGTCAGCTAAACGAACATGGTGAACTTGAGTAAGTAAGTATTTTTATGCAAATGGTCAATCTGGGTTTCTTTGGCTACGTTTCGTACACAATTAGACGATAGGACATCGCGTCGCTTCCTGCTACGACACGGCATTGTGAGAACACTGCTTGCTCGTAGTAGACGCGACACGGCCAGTCACTAAGACAATAAAAAAACTGCGGAACCTTCAAAAAGCACAGGGATGGGTTGTAAGGCTAAATGCCTTACAACTCATCCCTGTGCTTTTGAACCTGCCCCTTCTTGAACATCGAATACTATTCATTAATTGACAGACCGTGAGAGTTAACTTAATACCCTTAGATACGCCAATTAAAGTTTCAATTCAATAAACTCAAAATTGCATATTGCAAAAGGGACTTCATAATAAATAATGATAAAATAATACATAATGCAAACGCAGTTTTATGTAACTATACTCGTTTAACTGATATGTTGTAACGCAATAGATTATTAGGCCTAAGTTTTTCTAATGTGTTGTTTCCACTACTCTCATAAAACAGTACCTAATCTACTCAAGATAGCAATTTTCGCTCAAAGGAGATATTTCCTAGTCAATTCAAAACTAGGCCAAACTGCATCCTATATACAAAGATTTTGGAAAAAGTTACAATAAAGAAATGTATTCTTCTACTTTCAGGCTTCAATCGATTGAGTCGATCATAAAAATGAAATCCCTCTAAAACATGTTGTTTCAAACTAAATTATGGATGATTATTGATTAGGTACCTATGATGTTAGGAGTTACTGCAGCCCGAGCCGAATGGACGTCAACCCCAGAGGCATAATTCACGTGTTACTGACTGCAGGACGAAGGGAAACTCTTGCAATGCTAGCAAGACGCACAACGGCGAATCTTAACCATACGAGATAATAACACAAGACAAACAAAAACGCGCAGCGCATGCTTGGCTCGGGACTTGGGAGCGCCATGTTTCAGATCCTCCACCGTAAGAACCTGCGATAAGAGTATAGAAAATCTCGCCGTCAATCCGATAAATAGATTTATTTTTAATTAATTATACCGTAGGGTATGCATGTATGATTTTATGTATTAAAAATTCAAGTCTCTTGTTTTAAAAAAATGTATCTACTTGAGTGCGGCCCATACCTACCTAAATAAATTTAAAAGCAAAATAAGACCGAATCGACTGACAACGCAAACAGGTAGAACCAAAACCGTTTTAGTATTACCTATGTATACAAAATAGGTGTCCGTGTGAACGCGACGCGTAGGAGTTCACAGTGGCCGCGGTGCTTGAGCGTGCGCCGACGGATGAGCGGCAAGAGAGGCGTGTCAATACGCGCGATGTACTCCAGACTGCTGTCGGCCGGTGATCGATGGACTGTGTTTATTTATGTATTATGTCATACTCCGCGCTCTACAAGCTACAATTCACAGAACGAAATAGGTAAACACTCTTTTCTAAACCTGTGTTTATTGTAACACTCTCCGGCAGGCGCTATCAGTTAGAATAAACAAGGCTTCGTATTTTAATACGTATGAACACCCCTTTGCGTTGCTTAAGAATATGGACGCAGATATAAATTTTAGGTATATTTATAAACACTTAATTAAAAGCTGATTAAAAGTATGTTAAATGAAAGGGTCCTCGATCCGTCCAACCAATAGCGTCACCCACGGTCTAAGCCCACGGTTACAGCTGCAGAGTCTACACCAATATTCTCTATCAACCACAAACCGAGCAGAGATTGTTCCGCCTAGGGTTTTTGCGGACTGATTTACCCGCATTCATGCAAATATATTGAATTCGGAAACCAAACACAAGAGAAGGACTAAGAAACAAATAAGTAGCTATCCGTCACACGAATGTTTGTCCAACCAAGGCGGAATGTGAATCGACTACCCAACGCCTATAAGCAGTTTCGAATCGAATATCTACCGTGCAATTGCATTGGGCCAACCACAATCTGCAGCCAACGCGACGGTACGGTAACTAGTTAAATGTTAAAATAATGATACAATTTCTTAAATAGCAGCTTCAACCCCTTAACCTTTAAGTGAAAAAACGAGGTTCCAAAGCGGCTAACCCCAAAAGATAAAGTACTTAAATAATTACACTATTTTAACACTAATAACATCGTCGCGCGGAAGGTAAGCTGTCAATGTTAGTTGATCTATCAGGGTTGTGAAATTAGTCTTTTTTATCAACACAACATGGACGTTTAATCATTTTCCGAATGAAAGTCTACATAAAAATAATACTGTGATACAATAACACAAATCAATCACAGATGTTGACTTTGTGTCATAAAAATAAATTAAGTTAAATTAGTGCTAAAAAGACACTGGTTTTCGCGAAATTATTTTATAGCAATATTAACAATGAACATTTAGTAGAATATAAAATAATATTGATTATGTACTTACAGCCATCGGATTCCTTCAGATGTATTCAGAAAAAACACAAAGAACAAAACCAAAAACGAAATAAAATAACGCATCACAAAGTTATTGTTAAAATGCTGCAATCTATGCACACTTTGAACTTAAGTTGAAATAAAAAAAAACATGAGCGCGCGTAATATTTTGGCGGGAAGTTGTCCCGGTTCGCAATCCCGCGCGCGGGAGAGCGTCACGCAGGGTTGCTCCGAGCTGCGTCCGCGACAGAATGGTGCGACCACGGACCACCGCCGGCCTCGCCGGCCTGCCGCCTGCCGCGCGGACACCAGCGCGGCAGCGGTCAGCCGGACGCGCCGCCGCTCAACTGACCCGCCACAGACTAACGACTGAATCGAAAGGACAACTAGAAACTTAAACACCCCTTTTGGAAGAAATATGACCACATTTATTGGTAATGCCCGAAACTTGGACCGTGTGCTCGTCTGGTAAACTTTTTAACTACGTACTTTAAACAGTTTTGAAAAGCAGAAATCAACTCTGAACAACTTTATCAAGTAGATTACTTAGTTAAAAAATATACATAAATATAAATTTAGATAACGTCTTAAACATAGTCAGCCAAAGGACAACGAACGTACCACACACACCCAGACCCCACACAAATACCTGTTTTATCATGACATCCGTGCCGATGGAGAGACCGAAAACACACCCCTATGAATTTTTCATTATATTTATTAGTTTTAAATTATCGAAATAAGTTACGCAACATAATATGGCACTCTGAACGGGCACGAACAAAACAATATTTCATTAAATTTTTACAAATTGATACCAAACGTTTCTGCCGCTTTTAAAATCAATTAAAATGTACTAGTAACCCTTATAAGTACAATAATCTCTTAGAGAAGCCACCCCTGTAGGCAGACCATGAGCCATTGCACCGGCCCGGGCGGGCGGCGAGCGGCGCCGGGCGGCCACACGCTCCCCACGCGAGCGCCGAGCGCGGTACAACCCACTTATCAATTCACTCGAGTGGGCATTCATTCATTGTGAAGCATTGTGCCTATTATGCACGGATTTGGTGCTTGTTTGCCCGTTCACATGTCCTGCTGTCATATTGACTTCAATGATACACGTTTTTTTAAATGTCCGCCGAAGCAGGACGCATGTAATTAACAATTCATTCATTTTTGGCAATGCCAAACAATAAATATCAAAAAGGCATAATAAATAAAATAATAGTGTTTAATTTTAGTGTCATGGGTTTCGGAGGCACAAAATAACGCTGCTGGCTGCACAAGCATTGCCCCGATAGCTACAGCACAAAATATAACTGGGCATTAGTGTGGCAGGGCATAGGCCCTGTTGTATTTAGGCAATTATAAACTAAAATCGGGAAATACCCACATAGCTTAGGTACTGCCGATAGAGTGCTTGACTTGACAGCGTGTGAGTGCTGGGCTTATATACCCTATAGGGCAATTTGGCTGCGGATCTCTAGCTTTGGTTGGGCACCTTGAACTTTAAGAGTTCTTCTTGATTTTGTTTCTTAGATCGGGTTGCATCGGTTGATCGGTTGGTTGTGCGTTTGCACAGTACTAACAAACATTTGTGTGCATGAACGTTGTGTATTTGTATCCCATGTATTTACAAATGAAAGTAACTAAGTTTAAGTAGATATTTGCCGTTGCCTTCTATCTCTTAGTACAAGCATTGCTTAGCTTGGGGCTAGACGGCGCTGTGTTTTATTATGATTTCCAATGATCGTGTTTTTTAAGGGTTCTCTCTGGCATTTCTTTTCTTGTCTAAGTATTCGGAGCAGGACAAGCTTAGACATTTTTACTCTTAGGTGTCAAGTCTACGGTTTGCCATAAATGAAGCCAGTTGGCGATGTAAAAAATGCAAAAACAATGTTTCCTATTCCAAACCTATTACGGTAAGTGATAAAATTATTTTTATGGTTACTTAATTTTACCATGAGAACAGATTTCAGCTTCAGAAAAGTTTGCGCTAATGGAATGAACGAGTGGGCAAGGGCCTATTGCGTGAAGTACGCGGCTGACAACAAGCGCTATTGCAGTTTTCGCTTTTTATCAGACCTTTCCTTTAGTTTGCCATAAAATGCCTACTTCCCAGAATTGGATCCCTTCAAGATGGCATTATAATAAAGGGCGACGTTTTTCTTCTCAAAACGAACAGGTTCGATACCCGGCTAATAAGAAAGTTATCCCAAACATAGTAGTAGTAGTAGTAGGTATGCAGTTTTTTTTTTTTCAAAATCTGTCTCGTGACTTCTTTGACCATGTTTCTAAATTCCTCATAGCTTAGGATTTGGCCTACGACGCCCCCTTGAAATACTCACCCTGTATACCGCTTCATGTGAAGAACTTGAATGTAACTAATTTAGTTTGTTTCAGTTCGTTGGGGGTGTAAGAAAATGGCTTCAATTTAATTTATTTATTTATTATATTATTCTTACAAAGGACCATTTCGTAAATTGCATACATTTATTCTTAATGTTTTGTGCCGCGGGTCATTTTGCATCATTAGCTTAGAACTATTGCTTGATTTGTCGTTTTTGCGGGTATTCAAATTCATGGGCCGATCGACTTAATTTTTTTTTCATTTATTCAGTGGATCTCATGGCTGATTACAGAACATGAAGAGCCGCAAAAAACATCGCGGATTACATGGGCATTCATATAAATAACCACTTGATAAGAAAACTCCTCTATAAGAGGTTAGACTTATTTACTACAATTGCTGTAACTTAATTTTAAAAAATTTAGGCTGGCATATTTATCCGTGTATAGTTATGATGTGAGAGAGTCTTATCTGAAACATATAACACAAAAATGTCCATGTTAATAAATATACATTACATAAACATTTACTTCTTTTCTTGAATTACAAATTGCAATTGAATAAACTTAATTTATTATAATGATTGAAACACCTAACATTCATAAAACATATAAAGTTTTAAAGTACTTACTAATAATTATTATTATAACAAATCGTGTATCTGCAACATTTCAATGAAAAGATAATTTCAATTTGTTTCTGATTCAATATAGATTTACAGTAGAATATTCATTACCATTTCCACAATATTGATTACCAATAAATCTACTAATGAATTATTCACTAATATTATGATAAGCCAATTCCAATCGAAATTCTATTGCTGTTGTTATTGCGCGTGTAATAATTATGTATAAAAATCTTAAAATGCAATAAGTACTAATGTTATTCAGTGACAATGAGCTAGGAACATGACAGTACAGTTAGCCACACTGTAGGTTGAGTACTTAAATGCTTTTTGTTCGCGGTGAGGGGCAGTCGCTGTCATCGGCGGGCAGACGCGGTCTTTATTACTTCGCAATCAAAAAGGCAGCCCCGCCACGCGTCTGCACAGCGCCTAGAACTGTTAAATGTTACCTTAACTAGTCCAAGGAATATGCCCGTTTGCACTTAACTTTGGTAATGGTTAATGTCATCTTAAGAATGTCTTACTGCATAGTCCGTATTTTACACTGTCACATACCAGTGAATAAACTACCATTTACCTTAGTTTAGTTTTAATGCAAATGCGCGCTGAGCCATGAATCAAACAGGAACTCACCTTTTAGCGTCTTGGAATCAATTCGTTCACTCCGATAAGCGAAGTCAAACATATTTCAATCTCATTCTTAGCTTCTTTTGTTCAACCGACTAAGCTAAACATAGGTAGAAAATTCATTGTAAACAAGCACTTCATTGTTCAGTTCGTCTATTACTACCCCGTAAGCGGGGCCGACTTAAATCGTTTTTCCTGAATTGCTATTGGCTAATTCCTTTCACAGGCGCACCATGTTTTACTGTACGAATAATAAACGAGTTCAAAGCTAAAAAACATTTTAAAGTTACCGGGTTGCTTCGTTTAAAAAGTCCTGTATGTGCTACATCACAAGTATAACGGTAGAAGTGGCGTTCACTGCGACTTCTTGCGCGTGTATTGCTTGATGATGGTGAAGCTGAAGGTGCGGGGGCGTCAGGCGAGGTGGGACAGGTCGTCGAGCTCGGGCGGCGGCTGCGGCGGCTGCGGCTGCGGCGCGCCCCCGCGCGCGAACATGGGCTTCGCCACCAGCGACACTGGAGCCTAATACAACATTCAACATATATTTAAATCACGACTTCTGGGAGAATGTCACACACAACTAAGTAAAGCTAGGGACGAATTGAGCCTACATACGCAACGTATGCGATGTAATTTGTGAAGTGCATACTTGTTCCCCCATATAAAAATGAGAATCATTTGAAGGTTATTTCAGGAAAATTCTGTAACAGTCATATATTCAGCCATGCGACATGTAAACAAATCCTGCAGCTTTAGCAAACATTTTTGAAGGAGCTTGACCTTTTATGGCATGCTAAGCATTGTTTTGAAACTTACTACTTACATGATGGTTACCAAATTGGACTCGTTTTTGTTTTTATGTATTTTTAGCGTTCCTGAAACTACGGAAAATTTGTTAAATTGGAGGCTTAGACGCTGACGACGCACAGCGTCCTTGAGGTCTAGAAAAATAGTGGTTGCTCGCGTGCCAAGGAGTATGATTCGCCATCATGACGATCTAGCGCGACATAACGCTGTAATGATGCGTGCGTTTCTGTTTTTGTATAAATTCAAAATCGAGATGTCATCATAATAAAGCATCGCATACGTTACGTATGAACATACATGAGCTGTTTGGCTCTAGCTGTCTTCAACATCATATACGCTAATAGAATACCTAATTTGTCACATTCGTTTGCATTTCACAGAGTGTTTACAACGTTTATGTTACCAAATTGGACTCGTTTTTGTTTTTATGTATTTTTAGCGTTCCTGAAACTACGGAAAATTTGTTAAATTGGAGGCTTAGACGCTGACGACGCACAGCGTCCTTGAGGTCTAGAAAAATAGTGGTTGCTCGCGTGCCAAGGAGTATGATTCGCCATCATGACGATCTAGCGCGACATAACGCTGTAATGATGCGTGCGTTTCTGTTTTTGTATAAATTCAAAATCGAGATGTCATCATAATAAAGCATCGCATACGTTACGTATGAACATACATGAGCTGTTTGGCTCTAGCTGTCTTCAACATCATATACGCTAATAGAATACCTAATTTGTCACATTCGTTTGCATTTCACAGAGTGTTTACAACGTTTATTTTCAAGAATTAGAGGGACAGTAAGAAATACTAGATTTACTAAAAATACATGGAAGTATTGAGAGTTTAATACGCCAGGTACAACTGAAGTCATGTCCACTATGCAAAACTATGTGATGGTCTAACTACAGATCTACAAATGTTAAATCACACTTTTAGTACATTCAAAATGCTTTTTGATGATTTTTTTTACAGTGGTATGTCCACAAAAATACATAGGAGAATTGAGAGTTTAATACACCAGGGTACAAGTGAGGTCATGTCTACTGTGCAAATCTATGTGATGGTCTAACTACAGATCTACAAATGTTAAATCACACTTTTAGTACATTTAAAAGGCTTTTTGCTGAACTTTTTTACAGTGGACATAAACTAAAAAGATGAGCTACGCTTGTATGTACTTAATGTATACGAGCTGATGCTGTAGATAGACTCATACGGCACAAGTTATTACGAATATATTTTAAACTAAAGCAATTCTTGATTTTTCCTATTTATCGCTAGTTTTGATAGCAATATGTTTTAGAGCAAAACGTCAATCAGATTCCCAATGAAGGTCAGCAAAACAAAAGTTTTTATCAATTGTACATGATTTTTAATAGAGAATAAAATAGCCCTTATTTATGTTTATGAGAGAGAGGGCGCCACACTGGCACTGTTTACATCGAGTCTGTATTTAAAGTGAATTTAAAATTAAAGTACTGAATTTTGGCTGTGTAAAAGTGAAGTGTATAAGTAAATACATTAATCTACTCAAGTTAAGAACTTAGTTACAACGAAAGAACTAGATTTAGTGAAGATAACCAGAAAAAACTGTAGCTACTTTAAGAACTGTGCCGGGCGAAATATAAACAAAACTATGTATTTACATTTAAAGCAAAAAACTTTTTAGTGAGTGACAATAGAATTGGAGTGAAATTTAACCAAAAAACATACACTATTTAAGTTTGCTTAGAAAACATAACCTAAGTGCTCAAGTGAAAATACCTACATCATTAAAAACAATGAGTCAAAGTTAAAAGCAGTCTTAACACTTAGGGACTCGCGCCTTAATTTGTAACACTAACACTCGCTACCGGGTACAGCGGACCCACTATGATATCACGTGTTTATTTCTAAACTTCTCAATAAAAGTGGTTGTTATTTTTTATTATCGTTAATAATGTTTAAAAGGAAGACATATATATAATAAAAAAACGAATATTTATTGTTTTAACTTAATCATTAATCCGTACAAAAATAGAAGGAATTTTGGCTTAGTTTTATGACTAAACTTTGACCAATAGTTATAAATTCTGTAACTATCTATTTTAAACAAAATCTTTTACACCTTATTATACAACTAGAATGTATCTACTAACACAAAATAACAACGAGAGATCAATCATCATAGGAACAAGTAAAAACAACTTCGAAAATCAACAAATTTTAGATAATCTTCTTTAGGATAAAATCACTTTTAAACATTGTTTCTACATCAAACTAAGCAAAAATAATTTTCACAAATCTGTTTCACGTGTTCTCCACAAATTGGTATATTACATGTTGCGCAAAAAACCTTGGTTTTCCTATCTTTCTTCCAGTTACATAACCCGCAACGCACTTTTCGTCCACTCGTTGGTAGGAGTGCGTAGGATGCTGCAGATGGTTCTACTTCTGGTACCTATTATGTTTCGGATACGGATTTTTGTTCATGTTGTCTCAAAGGCCGATTTTTCGCCATTTTCTACGAAATAAAGTTCCAAAAAAATAAACAAACAGAAATAATTTGATGGAAAAAACACTAACGTATTTAGTCGCTACCGGGTCCAGCGGACCCATACGCACCTTTCACGTCCGTAGCACTCACATGCAGCGCGCAAACTGACGACTAAGACCGCTATCTACCGCGCCATACTATGGTCAAAAGGTACTAAGAGTGGCAGCGTCGCAAACTTCATATTTTTTAAGTTATTCAACAAAATACAAGGGACTGGGTCCACTGGACCCAGTAGCGAGTCCTTAAGTGTTAAAGAGTGACATCACTGCCATCTGTTAAAATGTATGTTCCTCACATATCGATTGAATAGGCGACATCTGTAATATTACGTGTGAAATCTTCATAACCACAAGTAAGCACGCTTAGTTTGCCAAAACGCATACTACTTGGAGTTTTTGTGAGATACCGATAGAGGGCGCATTTGAACCAACGAAATGTCGCTTATATGTGCAGGTTGTCGACAACCAATTACTACCAGACAATTTTTAAATTGTTCGTTTTGTAAAGATATTTATGATTTAGATTGTGCAAATGTCTCACAACAAAGATTTTACAATACAATGAATAAGGAACACAAGGATACTTGGAAGTGCCCATCATGTATTTGCAAAACTCCAAAATCAGCTAGCACCAACCTGCCTATCCGTCAACATAAGCTAGAAAATCAACTTGGGCAAATGGAGCAAGAGCCTTCTAATATAACTATTAGGAAAAAGTCATCTGTGCCCTTTAACAAATCGACAAGTTCAGATGAGCTCAGTGCGCTGGGAGATACAATGGATGTTAACATAATCGTCAGTCCAGATCACAGGGAAGAGGTAATAACAATGTCGCAGTTCCCAAAGGGTGAACCTATTACACTAGAGAGTATCAACAAACTATTAGAACTACATTTCTTACGAAATAATAAAGAAATAGTCACTGAAATAAAAATTGTGATGAAAACCGAAATAGAAAACGCTAAAACCGAATTGAGAAAAGAAATAAAGCTAACAATAGACAAAATAGAAAACAAACAGCAAGAATTTCAAAAGGAATTGGACATTCTCAACTACAAAATCAAACATTTATGCATGGAAAACCAAGAATCACTACTAGAAACACCAATTTCAAAATCAGAAAAGCTGAAAAAGCAACACTACAAAGAAACCGGAAGTTACAACAATCATGAAAATGAAAATAAAAAATCGTTTGTCATGTATGGACTACTTGAAAATTACTGGGAACCTGAAGAAGAGACTATTGATAGAGTGGCAAATGCTATCTATGAAATTCTGGGTATTGATTTGTCGGGGTACATAGAAGAGATTACACGGATTGGAAAAAATGGCTTCAAGAGGCCGTTAAAAATTGAATTAATATCAAAAAGGATGGTGACTGATGTGCTTAGAAATAGAAGATGTTTTAGAAACACTGGTTTAGGGGTTTCGGAGTATTTAGAAGAACAAGCTCTCATAGAGAGAAATGTGCTAAGAAAAGCGCTGTTGACAGCAAGAAATAATGGACAACACGCAATTATTCGAAATAATAAGCTACTAATAAATGGCAAAGACTCTACGCAACTGAACAAAGAATTCTACCACGGCAGACAAAGTCTGATTAATCAAAGGAAAAGCGCAGTCACAAATGAAAATATGCCAAAGGAAACCCTGCCACAAAAGCAGACAGAGGAACGAACGCCAAAAGGCGTAAATAATACATTTCGAGATTCTAGATATTTTGTATCAGAACGTTATGAGCATAATGCCAAAAATTAGATTGATTGAAGCATTACTTGAAGAAAAACCAAGCATAAAAGCCTTATGCATTTCGGAAACTTGGCTTAATGCAGATAAATTCAATAATTTTAACATAAATGGATTTTATGTAGCCTCATCTTACTGTCGAACAAACCGAGAGGGGGGAGGAGTGTGTATAATTTTACGAAATTTTATTGAAAGCAGAGAACGTAGTGATATAAACAAATTATCAATAGAGTCTACCTTTGAAATCTGTGCAATAGAGATACATAAATTTAATACAGTTATTGTAATTTTGTATTGGCCAAATAGCAGTAAAAACAAGGAAACTTTCTATATTCAACTCGAAAAACTCTTAAAAATACTTAACTCAAAAGACAAAGCAAAGTCTGTTATTTAAGGGGGAGACTTTAATGTAAATTATCTTAAGAACGATGTAAATAAAAGAAGACTTCATAACCTAATGATATCTTATAACTATAAGCAAAATGTAAAAGAACCAACAAGAGTTACTGCTACTACATCCAACTGTCTCGACTTGATATTTACAAATCTAATAAATAAAACATCAGATACGTCAGTTCATGAATTCGGGTTTTCAGACCATAAAGGTGTTTTGTTTTCATTACATGTAGGGTCTCCGCTACTAAACAAAATCATAATAAATAAAAGAATATTTAATGAACAAAATATAAACAAATTTAAAGATCAACTGCAATTAGTAAATTGGAATCTTATTATAAAATCAAACCAAAATGTTAATGAAAACTATAATAATTTCGTAAATACACTAAAAGTAACGCTTGATAACACTATACCTAAAAAAGCAATAAATATTCAATTTAAACAGAAAATACGTTGGCTCACTAAAGGAATTAAAACATCCTGTAGAAATAAAAGACTTCTAAAAAAACTTGTATCCCAAACAAGTAACTTAACAATACATACCTACTATAAAACATATGAAAAACTATTAAAAAAGACGATAAATAAAGCAAAAAAATATATAAATATAAATAAGTACAGTAAATCCAATAATAAAACGAAAACCATGTGGCAAATCATAAACGCTGAAACTAATAAAAATGGAAAATTGAATAAACAGAATATTAAACTAAAAATGGGAAATAGGATTCTAGATGATCCTAAATTTATTGCTGATACGTTCAATGACTATTTTGTTAAAGTTTCAACCACAGATAATAGTTATGAAAATTTACAAAAAACAAGGTTCCTTTCTCATCAAGTTGAACAAAGTTTATTCCTTAAGCCAGTAGAGCCACTTGAAGTATATTCCATAATAAAAAAGTTAAAAAGTAAAACTAGCCATGGCATTGATGAGATCCCCCCGCTGTTAATTAAGAAATGTGTAGAGTATTTGGTAGTACCATATACATATCTTATAAACCAATCATTTTCTGAGGGTACCTTTCCGGATGCACTAAAAGTGTCTTTATTAAAACCCGCCTTCAAAAAGGGTGATAAATCTGAGCCTAGTAATTATCGGCCAATTGCCTTGTTACCAACGTCATCTAAAATAATAGAGCAAGCCATGTCTATACAGTTGAATATCTTTTTCGAAAAATATGGAGTCTTGGATGACAGCCAGAATGGCTTTAGAAAAAATAGGTCTACTACTCTTGCCATATATAGGTATGTTCAAAGTATACTGGATGCTATTGACAATAAAAAATATGCGGTGGGTTTGCTTCTGGATCTGAGTAAAGCATATGATAGAGTTCGTTATGATGTACTCCTTGACAAACTCTACAGGTCTGGAATACGCGGCGTAGCACACAAGTGGTTAAAATCCTATCTTACGAGTCGGGAACAATACGTAGAAATTGAACACACAAACTTAGAAATTGGTACAGTAGAGTGTATTCGATCGGAGCGAGTGGCCGTAAAAAACTCTATACCACAAGGTAGCGTTTTGGGTTGCATTTTGTTTTTAATTTATTTAAATGACTTGCCTAAAATCGTAAATGATCATTGTACCTTATTTGCAGACGATATTTCTATTGTGATTCCGTGTACTGATCTTAATGAACTGACAAATAAACTAAATAGTAACTTGGATGTAATAGTTAACTGGTTAGAAGCACATAATTTGCACCTAAATATCTTTAAAACTAAAATGTTACAGTTCAGGCCACACCAAAAAACACCCCTCGATATACAATACAAATATAATGACACACAAATAAAGACCGAAGCTGTTGCTACTTTACTAGGACTAGAAATAGATTGCCACCTAAACTGGAAGTCGCACATACAAAAACTGTCAAAAAAAATGTCATCGTTTATCTATGCTCTACACCACCTAAAAAGAGTAACAGATACTGGAACTGCCCTCACAGCATACTACGCGTATGCTAATTCTTGGCTAACGTATGGCATACTTCTCTGGGGGAATAGTACTGATATACAGGATATTTTCGTACTCCAGAAAAAATGTATCCGCATAATAAATAATATAGATACTACTACTTCTTGTAAGCCATACTTTATACAGCAAAAAATCCTCACCTTAACATGTTTATATATTTTAGAATCTTGTAAGTTTGTAAAAAAACATATGTATCTATATTCACCAAACACTACTCTCAGGCGAAACGACAGATATAAAAATAAACTTAAATTCCCGTCAGGTAACCCGCTTCAACTTTTCAGATCAGGACCTCATTGGATGTCCATAAAAATATTTAATAGCATTCCAAATGATATAAAAGATTTAGCAAAACCGAAGACCTTCATAAAAAAACTCAAGCTCTACCTTCTCGAAAAAGCGTACTACTCATTAAACGAGTTCTTTGAGGATAGTCGCCAGAAATAATTTATGTATCTCTGTTTTTATTTTTTGTGTGTATGTGACGTTCTCTCTGCTGTATTCTTGCGGTGCCCCTACGGGGTGTCACGTGTTCAATGTACTGTTTATTTGAATAACACCTGTAAAACCATGTGACATGCAAAATAAATAAATAAATAAATGTTACATTTCACTTTACTATAAAGATCACACTTTGTTCGCTTACGGGTAAAAAGCCAGAAATGGTATACGACCTTTGATGATTAGGTAGCATAGTTTTTATTTACGATAGCAAAGATATTAACCCTTTCGCGGATGGCGATTTAACTCGTTCAGAAAATTGTGGTCTTAGGCACGGTGAACGAGAATACTCGTTTGATTTATCTACCACTACATACAGAGCACTGAAACCGAAAACTGCTCGTACAAACGGGCTTAGTGTACTGTGTACTTCCAGGCCGAGAAGTTATAGTTATATCATGATAGTATAGCAATATAAAAAAAATACCAGTCGCGGGTGCACTTTTGTAAGCAAACAGTTACCTCGTTGATGACTAAATAAAAAAAAAATCGTATTGTGTAACATTTACCCTAATATGCTCAATTGACATACATTCCTGAAATGAGCTAACTCGCCTGCCGCCATGCAGGAACGTTTTTGACAAACGGTATATCTTGTCTTTCTACAAAGGCACTTTTTGAGAACGAGTTATATCGTCTTCAGTATAAGAGGGGCTACATTTATTTTTCAAAGACCGTCTACATCTACGTATTGATTAACGATGAGCCCGCAGCGAAAGGGTTAAATACGTCATTGCTCAATTCAATCGTCGAAATGAATGCAGTGTCAAGAGACCCAACTGCAGCCCAACCGTCGCTACCGACCTGGCTGACGTGTGAGGCAGTCCCGGAGCCGGGCGCGGCGCCGGGCGCGTGCGGCGGCATGCCCACCACCACGACCTTCTGTCCGGCCCCCGCGCCCGCGGCCCCGCCCCCGCCCCCGCCCGCCCCGCTCACGCCGCTCGCGGGGCCCGACGTCACCACCACCGACTACAAACACATGCACACCCTGTAGCCTGAAGACGCACGTACTACCTACCTCGTTTTTAGGTCAAAATCAAGCAGTGCTTCATTCTATCTCTATTGACAACAAAGATGCATCTCATGTACCATGCCAACAAACATAAAATGAATAATATTAAATAAAACGTAACACATAGCATGACAGAGATAACTTGATTAAAATTAACGTGTCATGCCAAATAATGTTTAAATATAACATAAATTTATGACAACGCTGTTTAGCCAGTCTTTAAAACGAACAAACAAGACATAATTTTATAGTAAGTATAAAAATACTTCTCTTTTTCTTTAGCTTTATTTCAGCATATTACTACATAAAATGAAATAACGTAAGTAAGTAACAATGATTACTCGTCTAATAATTACACAAGTTCCTATGTCACAATTATATGCATACTTAGATAAAAAAAGTTTCTATTCGGATCTGTTAATATGCTTCAATACTAAACAATTAATTGTGCAAATTACTCAATTACTCATCATGCTTTATTATTAAACAACATTTCATCAAAAAACAGCTGTTTTTGATTTTGAAAGACAATTCTGAAATTATTCATACCACTAAAAACAAAGTCAAAAAACTAATATTATTTTTAGTATAGTCCATACAGCCTGCGGAGCTACATTCACATTTTAACAATCATGCTGCTTTTCTTAAAAATGCGTAAATTCAAATACATAACTACACAATTGTTGGTACTAAAGGCGAAACTTATTAGTGAAAAATATTTACGAAAACATACCTGTACATTCTGAGAGCGTATAATGGTGGGCTGCGAGCTGTGTACTACTATATGTCCAGGGCCGCTGGCAGGCTGAGCCTAAACCGATAAAACGTGTTAACCACATTTTTATTTTAGCTTATTTTTTATATCAATCAGCAAGATATCTAAATTTTGTTAGTATTACTCGACAGATAATCTACTTCATATTATTTTACGATACATTAACTGTGATGGAATATTCACCAAACACATAAACAAGCTTTGAAAACGCTGTTATAACAATGAGAAACGATTTATAACAATTTTTGTGTCAGCAATAGTAAAAAACCACTGGGCCGAGAGATGCGTCCAGTTTTAAATGACGGATATGTCATTGATCGTTAAATGCACACCTTCACGCATTTTCGATTAGCTCTGCTTAGCTTTAATAGGAAACGACTAAAAGGTGGTTTTCCGCTGCAGAATTGAAATATCTGTATTGATCGCTGCGTAAATATGCTGTTTATTATTACTAAGTAACGGTAACGGTAACATGTTGAGGAATAGTTGCAATTGCTAATTGTCAAACTACATAATTATGTTACTGGGTTAAGCCCGTTTAGTTCTGTTAAATAAAATAATAAATAAAAATAAATTCTCGCGAGAGTGACCAAAATTGCGATTTCGTGTTCATCTTTCGTTAAAAAAAGTGAATGTGATTTCAGTTGGCCGTACTGTTTTTAAGCACATACCTGTTGTTTCTGCTGCGAGACGATTACAAACTTCTGCGGCGGCGGCGTGCCCGGCGCCGGCGACTGCGGCGCGGCGATCACCACGCTGCGGCCCACCGACTCGGCCACTGGGGAGTAGGAGGCAATTACATAACTTACTTCAACTGCAGTACATTCGTTTACAAAAACTACCGTGAATATAAAAGATGTGTATATGTATCAGGTTACCACAAACTGAAAAAAAACTTTCTTGACAAAACACTGACATAATTAAGACCTAGTTTGCAAGGTGGTAAACTAAGTGGAAGACCCAAAAAAATTGTTGGTTTGTCATTAAAACGAACGCGAACATCGGGCTAATTTGATGAGCACTACATTAATATTAAAAAATGTACGATTTATTTTATTAGTTTCTGTAGGGATTGAAATAACAGCTACAATTTAATTTACCAACTGAAATACTCAGGCGGGTCATGTCAACTTGTCGGACTAGTAGTAGGTACCCTTACGTCCGATTGCCAGCTCCGAGGAACGCCCTAAGCCGGAGCTCGACCCGCTTGTGACCACCCCGCTCACCCCTTTGCCTGGTAAAGCTGTGAAAGTCGCAGCTTGCACTAACAGCTAGTCATTCAAAAGTAGTAAGTACTAACCGACAGTCTTGGCGACGCCGACGTGCAGGGAAGGCGAGGGCGAGGGCGCGGGCGGCGCGGGCACGGGCACGAGCGGCGGCGTGCACGTCACCACCGCCACCGCGCCGCCGCCGCCGCCCGCCGTCGGGAACACGCGCAGCTTTATCACCATCTGCTGCAGGCTCGGGCCCAGGTAGCCATAGTCGCGTCTGTACAATATTATAGTCAATTTAACAAGTTACATTTTCCAAATAATTCGTTTGCGGCAAACTCTCCGGTGATAGGAAACTGCCCGAGTAGCGGCGGTAGGCTTGCTTTATACCACGTGAGTTCAACTGCCACAATCAGTGTCAGAGGCACACTTATACCCCGTTTGTGATTTAGTCGTGAGCGTCTGTATGTATAAGGTTATATTCAAAATTACTGTAATAATTACATAGCTACACAATAGCGTAACTATAATGCTAAGGCCCATAGCTAATACATCTGATGGGGCTGAAGCAGCGAACTATGGCTACTTTCTTCTGACGCTTCTCAAAATCTCACTAGAAGCGTTCTTTCAGGCCGCGCTCGGTGCTCACTTTGGTCGGAGGCCCTTGGTTTTCTGCCCCGTCAGCCACGTTCGTTACCCAACTGGCCAGTTGGATAAAGAACGTTACCCAACAGTAGCCAACCACATTTGTTCACGCCATTGTAATATAACAGTAGCTAGTAAAAACTAGTCTTCCAGAAATTGACTTCAATACCACCAGCGTTGAATATTATTGGTAAAAATACTTAATTTGAGAAAAACCAATCTGTAAGTATAGGGGTTTGTTCCTCTATTCTTATGTTTTACTTTGAATGCCATTACTGTGTAGTCAACCTCAGAGTTATACATACAGTCCGCACGTGGTTCGCAAATTAATTCTACTCGGTATTATCTAGGACTACTGCGATCAATGTCTCCTATTTAATTTACAAGTACTTTCCAACCATTTAATTTCTCTTTAATCCTTTTAGAGGTAAGTTGGCATGCCTGGACGACAGACAGAAACTTTCAGCCAAATTAATATCGATTAGGTTTATCATTTGCGCTGAAGGTTCGTGACCTATCACGCAAGACGCTTTCTAACCGGTAATGTAATTGGACGAAGGTAGCAAAATACCCCGGTTATTTCAAAAAAGGAAATGCATAAAAGCTATTAAAGTAGTTAAGTGAATTACAAATTTCGTAAGGAATCCCTTACTTGAGTGTATTTTGTAAAAGGAAAAATGATGAGCATTTTATGTTAATTTAGGGCAAAAATATGTTTTTCGGAAGGTCTACGGAATCATAGCCATTAACATGTAATAAACAAAAGGCGAATAGTGCACCTAAGTACAAGTCGAACACGCGAAGTTTACGGAATTTACTTGACACTTTTTCTGGGTAGAAGTAGAACCGTTTCCTGTCTACGTTATGCCTATTACAAAACTTCGTCTTTTTTACCCCAATGTAAACCATTTACATTGCAACCTTGAATAGTCCCTTCGTTAGCGCTTTTTTTCTGGGTTAGAGTTTCGGTGGATGCAGGCGGCCTGCAACCGGCCGCTCTGGAAATTTATAGGGGAGGCTTATGTCCAGCAGTGGACGTCAAGTGGCTGTTGATGATGACGATACAAACATGCTGATAAAATATGTACAGCTTGTAATTTCAAGGTCTTTAAAGTAAATGCAACATACGTGAGTACCTATAGTTCAGAATTTGATTGAAGTTAAGTACGCCAAGTGATTCAAACAATGTTTTCCACTCAGGGCAAATATAATAGAACCATAAAATATAGAACTGCGTGCGCTAATCCATTTGAAATATTTTTGCGCGATTTATTTCAAGGAAAATGTCTTCAACTGAGATATGATCGCTATATTACACGCCAATGTCATAACTGGGGTAAGTCGAAGCAGACTGTTTACTTCGTACTGTTATAAGATTCCATAGACTCCGCGTCTATAATTAGATATAATGGTACTAGGACACGATGGTATTATCTAATCTGTGGCGTGACGTTGGTATTTGCCAACTTGAAAAAGGTTTACAACCACCGACAAAACGTAGGTACGAAAATGTGCGCTTCGGTTAGCTTCATGATCTGTGGGCCTAGCATGCGCAACATCGACAAAATAGCCATCTCCCGCTCTTTCGCTCGAGAGAATCGAAGGGCGTGACTTGACTTCTCGACAGTGCTGCCATATTACAGAAAAATAATTAGAAACTCCATTTTTTTACTGGTAGCACTTGTAAAATGAATTCACACAAAGACTCAATCAAGAGTAAGTAAAATATTTTGTTACTGCTTACCTCATAGAAAAAATAAAAAAGATTTTGTTTTTAGATTGATTGTGCGTTTGAGACGAAAATTGGCCAAGTATTTCGACTCTAAAGTAAAAAGCAAGCACACGTGCGCCATCTATCGCCACTTGCCACGAATCAAGTTGCTCACTGTTATCTCAGTTGCTTTTTGTTCACATAGCCATTCATTAATAAAACTTATGTTTAATTCAATTCAATTCAATTCATTTATTCACCCTTTGTTACATATCGCAACCTAGGCATGTCAAACATTTACAATTTTATGTTATTCATATTTAACATTAAAATTAAAACATATTATAAAATTAAAATAAATAATTAAATTAAATTAAATAAATAATTTATTGAAGAAATTGATATGTGAAAATTACTTTTTAATAATGAATGGTATAAAAGCAACCGTAATAGGGTGTTTAGACAACGCCTGTCAAAGTTTCTTTAATTGGAGAACTTTTAATTTGGGCTTGGCGGCGCCATCTGTGAAGATTACTTTCCATATAAAAGTAGTACGGTATTGTCATTTTATTGTTGTTTAACGAATATTTGTAATTTGTATGTGTTATCTTTAATTATTGTGATGTGATGTGACACCGAATGGGAGTTGGATTGTATTGCGGCCCCGTTATAATTCACTCTAATGATGGTAAGCAAATTTCAAAAATATAATGTCCTTTTACTCCGAATTCTCGTATGGTTCTCTCTCGGTTATGTCGTATCGTTTTAGCATTGACGTGTATTTTAATCGTTTTCTTTATTTGACAAAGCTGCACGCGTTGTATTTTAATAGTTTCGCATACAATTTCACTCGTCTCGTCACTTCTCGTCCACCCTTCCGATCGACGAGTAATTAAGCCATCAGAAATGTCAAAAATCGATAAATTCGTGATAAAACAGTGGTGCCATGTTAGGGCTTGTCGAGAAATCCGTATTTTCCATACAATATTTCAAATCTGACATTAAGCGGCCATGTTAGCAACAGTAGAGAAAATAGAGAAATGCCTGCAGGGCGACCTGTGATTGGCGGATTTACTCGCGGCGTGCATGCTAGCCCCGCTGAAGATTGAAATAGGAAGACTTGGTTTGTCCGTCTTCAATGTGGTTACTTTTGCAACTCTTGTTGAGTCCAACACCGTTTCGATAGTGCGAGTTGGCTTTTTTTATTCTAAGCGTGGGTCAGTGAGCTCCAGTAGTTCTGACGGAGCTAAGAATAGTATACTGTTATAAGAATCACTTGTGCTTCTCAATAGCTGAAACCATCCATTCTGCTCAGTCAACAGGCTGAATGATGTTATTAGTATATACTAGATAACCCATAACATACATTCTTGACTATTTCCCAAAAGGGATAGTCAGAGGCCCACCGGTAGTTGGCATAATGGTGAACGGAATATTCGGAAAACCACACTTCGAATTTGAACTAACCGCCGCTGTTATCCGAGTTCCTTGGGGCTCAAATGAATGTTTTTCATTATAGAAGCGTTGGATACTATTAGTTTAAAGAACACACAAAAAGTGTTCCAGGTGGTTGTGTAGTACAAACAAAAAATATGTTTATCAGTAGTTGTGTTAGTTTTAACTTTCGTGTAAGTTTTATTGCTCGTAATTACGAGTTAATAGTGACACAGTAAATGCCTTATGCGTTTTATTGATGCAAATAAATAAATAAATTATCTACAACTGTACGAGAACGCTCACTTGTACTTCTGGAGTAGCTAGTGTTTGAGGTATCCGTAGCTGCTAGACACAAGGCTGAAAGGACTTTGACAACATGTAATACTCACTTGTACTCCTCCAGTAGGTCTGGGGGCTGCCGCAGCTGACGCACGACCGGCGCGAGCACCTTCAGCAGCTGATGCTTGAGGTTGCTGGCGCCGCCCAGCCCGCTCAGCGCGCCCTCCACGCGCTCGCCCAGCCACCGCACGCGCGGCAGGATGAACACCTGCAATCATGCACTCATTAGCCAGCTCATTGCACCTGTGTAAGACACCAAGCCGATGATGTGCTGGCGACTGTTCCCTCTGCTAGGACGATGACGAACACTGCCGGCCGCAACACAGTTCCCACTTAGCGGCAGGTAGGGCTACGGCAGAGTATAAACCATACAGTAGAACATCTAAATACAAACGTTCCACTCTCGGTTTGAATGTGTGCGTGAGCGCGCCGTGTCGCGATATCACGCACTCGCTAGCATAAAATAGGTAGGCATAGGGAGGCGGCAGTACGGACGGGCTGTGCCGCGTGTCTGTGTGCACGCTAGGCTAATAACTAGGCGGGCGGCCTTAGATAGCCTACTGTATGGTTTATACTGTGGCTACGGCCTCGGAAAAAAATTGCCACCCACATTATTAACCGATTTATAGTTAATCTCGATCGTTTGTTTATTGCGTTATCCTGAAGTTTTTGAGCAAACTTTGAAATAGTGTTAAGTTAAGGTAATGTAAACCAAATTATTGTGTTTAAATTATGTCACTCAGATGTAAATGATGTGATGGCTCAATGAAAATATTTTGATTTGATTTGAGCTGTAGAGGCCACTATGCGCACCGCGACGTCATTTTCTAGCGACATATCTTTTGAAATGCGTACGTTGTTGGTGCGAGAAAAAGCGTGATTATTCCAGTTATGCAACTAAATGTTTCATGATCTGTCTGCATGCTGAGCTATACTCTACAGGAACTGCCAAAGAATGGTAAGATTTCGACTATCGAGCAGTCTAAAAATTAGTCACTTATCGCTCATTTACGACTACTAGTATCCTAGTGGTCCTTCCTAAACCTTCTTAACCGTCCTGCCTTAGATTTATTAAAAAAATAGGTTCATCAGCTCGGGTATAAAAAAAAATGGATTATTCTTCAGCTCGGGTATAATTTATGAACATTGGTCCACTGGTTTTAATTTGTTTTACTTCAAGCAAGGTTAGATTAGTACACTCACTTTAACAACTTCTGGTCCGAGTTCGGCCAGTCCTTGCACGGCGCCGTAGAGAGACGCGATCGGCGTCTTTTCGGACTCCTTCATACTCGCCATCGAAGGGCCCACTCCTGTTTCGTTATTCGTTTGTGATGGGCACTGAAGAGCTTTCGCGAACAAACTGTACAATATACTTGCTTTAAATAAAGAATACTCTCTTGTCTACAATCACTGATGTGTGATAAAGACGCTGTGCTTTAATTACAGTGGGAGATTTCCCGTATTTTTAACATAAGCAATATTTGTGAATTCGGTTCGGTTTGAGTTAAAAGTGGCTTACCGAGTTACCCTCGTTTGAAGGTTGTTAGTAGAAGTGTTAAATGTCTTGCATATTTGCGCCATGAGTCTCGCGGCGAAGTCTCGGAGCGCCCAGTGGTTGTCCATCTCGGGGCGCAGGCACAGCTGCCGTGACACGATACACGTTGACACCGCCGGTATCAACTCGTGCAACTATGTGTAAAGTGAATTTGTTAATTCACATCCTCAGATCACAATAAATATACATAGATCAAGCTCAAGATTAAGTTTAATAAAGCTGATAGATAGAGTTTATTATTGTTTGAAAATTTACCGGCAATTTTGAAATGGTATTGAAACTTAGAAGTAGGGGGGAGAGCCTACAGCTGTTTCTTTGTTAATTGTTTTTTTATCAATAACGTGTACAGTTTAATCGATTTAGGCATCATTTGGCACATTATTGTATCGCCTCTAAAATTTCTTATCAATATCTTCCCTAACTAGAAAATAATAGGTACCAATTTTTTGGTTCACAGGTCTAGTCCAAACAATATGACTGCTGTAAAAAGCATTTTGAGTACTATGGATATCTGTTAAATTGAAAATAAACTACTCACATATTTCTCCAAGTACAATGACTGATTATCCAGCAATGCTTTCACCATCCTCATCAAGTATATCAGCAGAGCGAGGTTGTTTTGCACCACATTCACCTTAACCCCTTCAGATATAAATGTGCACATGCGAGGCAGCATTTCATGCAGACCAGGGTCACAGGCCAGTGACTGTAATGCTTCCTGTAAAATGAAAATACAGTACAGATGAGTAGAAACTATCAAAATATTAAATTAATAGACCATGGATACCATGAAACACAAATTTTAATTAATTTGGTTTAATTCATATTGCCCAATTTTCTTAATTAGTTAGCAGTAAGTAACCATCGAATTGCTATACTGGAAACATATGACGTATAAGAAATGTATGTGTTACTGTAAAAGCCCGAACTACGGTAAATCCTAAGATTTTCTAGTAAAACCAAGATAAATAGCTAAGATTTACCAACTCTAATTAGTAAAATGCCGAACCATTATTTGATTCTAACTTTTACCACCATTCACTTGGTAAATCTTAGGATTTACATCAAATGCATGGTAAATGTTGAACAAAAATGGTACTTAGCAAAACGTGGTCGGCGCGTAAGTCATCAGGATTACTTTGTTATGCGGCGTCGCGCGTCGTCCGCCGCGACCTCCGCTCGTCTGAGACGGCGTTTGACGCTACAAATCGCAAAACGCTTACAGAAACGCTTCTCCTTGAATTAAAATTATTTTCTTTTGTTTTTTTTTAATAATCAAATTATCTACTTAGAAGCATAAGGGCGGCTCCTTTAATGAGACGCGGGGCGGGACGCGGGGCGGGCCGCGAAGCCTGAAACACAAACGTACTCGTACGACGATGATGTCTTGAAGTATGAGACCATGCGCGTGCCATGCACGGACCGGCAAGTATTGTCGGCGAAAATGTTTTGCCGGTGGCGATACGCTCCGTGCATGACTCGTGACGTTGCCACACTACCGGTGCGCGCAGGCGGCGAAACGGTGAGCACCCGGGTTATAACCGCGAAGATGGCCGTTATAAACGCGTCTGCCTCACACGGAGTCAGGTAAATTACTACAAAGGCGACCACAGCGCACAGGGACCGCACAGATATGGCACTCGGATGATACGCGGACCCTCGAGTCACTAAAATCGTTACGCACGGATATGTCACGCGGATGATAATGAGCTGTTATGCTGACGCCGCGGTCTTAAGGCCGATACATACGACTACACGTTCATAACACGCTATGAACGTATCAGACACGTCAAGCAACACGATCAAATGATACGCTCTACTATGCCCACTAGAAAGTACCAAAGTCGCGGTGGACGACACCGCAAATGACGAGGAGAGTTAACTAGCAAGTTTCGCAAATAACATTTAGAATAACAAAGTAATCCTACTAAGTAGTCTAAGTACCATGTTTTTTCAACATTTACGGTGCCTTTGATGTAAATCCTAAGATTTACCAAGTGAATGGTGGTAATAAGTTCGAATCAATTAAGTTCAAATCGTAATTGTTCGGGATTTTACCAATAAGAGTTGGTAAATCTTAGGTTTTACTAGAAAATCTTAGGATTTACTGTAGTTTGGGCTTTTACAGTAACATATGCAATGCTAGGCCAATTTTATAAATGAGTACAACAATCATAGTTACATACTTGTTTTCTAGATTCCATTCAAAGAGTATGTTAATGAAAACATTTATGACTACTATTGAGAAAAAACTCATGGATTTTTTTCACTTCATACAACTTCAAGGAATTCTACACATCAGATGACATGCATTACTGATGATAAGCTAAGAAATGAATAATGAGTCTTACTGCTCTTCGCCCCTCATCACTGCCAACACAAGCCTCTGTTATTTCCTTGTAGTACAACTGCTGCTCCACACTCAGCTCATGGGTGGCCAGTTGTTTTACATGCACAGATTCTGATGCTTTCAGTCTGGCTGCCTTGCCACACATAGGTTTACCTAAAATTAATATTGCCTTTTAAAACATGTCAATAACATGGCATACCCTCAGGCCCATATCCCAAATGGGGTAGTCAGAGGCACACTGATTTTTCGGAAATGGAAGGGAACATTCAGAACACCTTCTGCTGAGCGAATTTGAAACCAATGCGGTAAGGGGCGAGCCTACTGCTGTTATCTGGGTGGCATTGGTTTTCAGTGGTGATTTCCATAACTAGAGTTTGCAGGAAACTATACAATGAGCACAGAGCAAAGCTTCAGCAAGTCTTTATCCACCACTCAGGGCCACAACACTCTCACATGTCAATTACCAATTAAAAGAAGTTATTTTAGGTGGTTCTTTGTAAATAATACTTTCTAAAGAAAGTGTGATAGGAATAATACCTGCAGCATCTTTATTAGTAGGCTTGCTGAGTTTAGTGATTGGATCCACAGATTCAAGTTTCTGGGATTCTTTTGACAATGGAGGTGGATTTTCTGGGACTGTAGGTTGTACACCATCCACACTTAGCCAATGTGCCCTCACTGAGACATCTAGTGGCACCTTTGGCGGGGGAGCAGAGAGTATCTCTGATAGATCTATTTCTTTCTCTTCAATGAAATGTAGTTCTCTCCCACCTCCAGATGCAAACCTGAATGGTAGTGAGTCAGGTTGAATGAATCCGTATTGCGCCTGTAACATTTGTAAAAAAAACACTCATAGCATTAATAAATAAGTTATGTTTGTTGTTTTATTATGTATGGTTAGCAGAACAGGTTACTGTGAAATTCCCCACCATGTATCATTTTGACTGGAAGATGAAAAATCAACAAATAGGTAGTTTGGTTGTGGTTTGACCTGATCTGCTGCATAGATTTCGAATAGGAAAACGAATGAAATACAGTTTTACCTTTATTACTTTATAGCATGTCTAGGTAGGCTCTTTGATGCTGCCACAGGCTCTGTGACAACAGTGAATTACTAACAAAGGCTACAAACAACAGTGTTAAGAGAATACACATCAGGTATATGATCACACAATCTGAAGTTGAGTGATATATTTTACTAACTTCAATGTAAGTAAGGTAAGGTAGTTACTTACTTCTATATTTTTCGTCTTCAGAGTGTGGTCGATATCGGTGATGGACAATTTTTGTCTTTTTGAATGGTGCATGAATTTCATAGCGTCTTGTACTATCACTTTAAGGCGGTACGATACATCATCTGCTAGTTCTTTAGTAGCATCATCACCAAGATTTGCAACACCTACACTCTCTGCTATAACTTTTATGGATTCCAATGATAACGAAGATCCGTAAGCAAATTCAGAATCACCCATTTTTGAAGTGTTCCGATTATCTACATTGATTTATTTTTTGCTGAAAACATAGAGGATGTCGCTTACAATAGTATCCGAATTTAGTGTGATCCTGCTTATTTTAGGTGTAATTCATAAAATAATGAAAACAAGTTGTGAATTGTGAAACAACAGCTAGATTTTAATATACTGACAGTGACAGAAGTTTTGATTGACACATAACTTCTTAATATTGTTTTTTTTCATTTTTTTTAAATCAGTTTTACGGCTACGGTGTTATTTGACACATCACTAAAAGGAACAGACACATCTAAATTAGGGATGTAAATAAAAAAAACGAACAACTAAAACCGACACAAAGCGACTATTTCCTGTCATAATCGCTTAAACCCTTAACACTAGGTTCACATTGCTGTGTCGTCGTGTAGTCGTAGCGCGTCAGAACGCTTTCGTATTAGTCGATCTTATCATATAAACGGAACCGAAAGCGTTCTCTCACGACACGACACACCCCGATACATAATTTGAAGGGGGTTTTTTGAGGGTAATCGGACGGAAAGCACGGTCGTTTTTTTACTTTAAAGTAACATTTAGTGGTTTTTAGTGATTTAGTTTGGTATCAGTGTGTACAGTTCTGCGGTGGTGGTAGTGATTTATGTTAAAATGGAATTTTGAAAAATTACAGACTCGTGAACTACCTCCAAAAACTCCACGAAACATTGAAATACACGATACCAGTATTTATTTTGGATGTTCATATGCAAACACATCCACACGACATTGGCAAAATACCCTCGCATAAAAAGAGTGTAACGCCATTTTTTTTATAATACAGTAATATAACCCTACCTTTACCCAGAAACTTTTAGCCATACCTTCTCGCCTATCAGTCTTTTGGCTATGAGGGAGGTTGGAAGAGAGCTGCAGCGTTAATTTTTTAGTCAGATAAATTAGAAGCTCGATTCACTGGATGAAGCAATTGAATGACATTACAAATTGTAATAGTTGGTCTCATCTCTAAAAAAAAATTAATTGATTGTGTTATGTTGGCAGCACTGGATTAAAAATGATGAAACGCGAATGCCGATCTTTTGCCCCACGCGAGTTCATTTTGTGCTTGTAATAAACGGTCTAAAGTTGAAAATAGTTTCGTGATTGCTGGTGAAAATGTATAGAAATAAGAAGGACGTTGATAAGCACGTAGAGAACTTGCTATCCAAACTATCTGTAAAAGAGGTAAGTGCAGTGTACGAAAGACTGGCTGCAGGCTGTCGGTCTTCGTTTCAAGGGTTATGGATGGCGTTTACGTTTTCTGCTCTTTTCAGTTCAAAACACGAGCATACTCTATTGCCCGTCTGTATTACGAAGTGAGTGACTTCGCAAGCTGTCAAAGATATGTTGAGCAATACCTTACTCAGAAGGACAACAACGCGGCGGCATATAAACTTCTCGGGCAAGCGTTACACAAATTGGGACAAAAGGAGAAAGCACTAGAACAATATAAAACATCCCTTGATATAGACCCAACCCAGACCAGTACTATTTTGGACAGTGAGTACATCTATCAATTTTGTAAAAAGTTTATAGGGTACAACAATAATAAATGAGCCTAACTAAACTGACTAGCAGATACAAATAATATGCTTGCCTAACTGATCATGTTGACAATGTTTTGTGTAGCCTGTTTGAGATTATTGCTGTGTCCTTAAATAATTGAACTTCAGACAATTTTGCCGATTATTAGATATGAAAAACCATTTACTACCAAGTGTAATAGTTGTATATCTCAAAAGATGTTTATAGGATGCCTTTATTCTGGAACAACCCTCGAAACTAGATTCAAACTCAAGCCTGGAATCAAAACTGTAATTGGTTTTTGTGTACTTAGGCTAGACTATTAATAAGCCATTCATCAGTGTAGATTTATACTTGAGTGTTGTTTCAAAATATAGGCAAGGACCTATTCTAAGAGCACATTTTCAATCCTGTTACCCGATATTGATTTAATAAAATAAAGCATAGCAATTATTGACCGCATTATGTGAATTTCCCCAGCCAGTTATAATGTGGAATTAGAAGCTGGCTTGTTTTAACTTCTCTTAGTCTTTTAATATACAAATTAAATATCTAGCAGTACAACATACCTAACCTGACTTAATAAAAAGATATAGAAGATATAGATATTAATTTTTACATTTGCAAATAAATTGAAAAACAAGACAATTGCAGTTCACCAACATAAAAACTAGAGATATGCTGAATAGCAGTTTCACTGAATAACCGAATACTCTTTGGTTTAACCTTTACTGAACCAGATATTCGGCCGAATTATTTGGTTTACTATTTTATTGTTTTTCTGTGTAAACAGGATCTAACGTGTATGCTTTCTGATGCTACTGGCTAGATAACCTGCAAGTCATACCTCACATTCAAGTCAATTAAAAGTTGACCACACTAATATAATACTATTACCTGCTATAAGGGATCGTTCAAGTATTACGTAAGCAGATTTATTACAATTATTTACCCCCCCATCCCCCTTGTCAGCAAAAGTAAGCAAAGCTCTTACCCCCTACCCCTAAGCTTACGTAAACATTTTGCAATTAATGTATTGTTTTTTTAAATATTGTTATCATTAGGTTATAATAATTATAATTTTAAAAATACACTGACAGAGGAAAAGCCAATGTCTGAAAATGGCGTCTTTTTTTTTTCTTGCGGCCAGCGACCAAACCTTGTTTTTTAAATAGAAAATATTGCAATAAACCAAACTTACTATGACATGAAGACTCCTAGATCAGTCCGAACTGAGTTATGGCCTTTAGAAGTTTGGTGATTTTACAAAATAGATGTTTTTTCTTTTGCGCGCAATTTTCGCAAATATCGCAACAAAATAGAGATATTATACGAGTAAACGTTGTGTGTGATATTTTTCGCAAATGGAAAAATATATAAGATATGTCATTCGTCTTTTTTTCGGGTGGTCATCAACCAAACCTTGCTTTTATGATTAAAAAAAGTGTAATGAACCAAACTTACTACGGCATGTAGACCTCTAAACGCAGTCCGAACTGAGTTATGGGCTTTAGAAGTTTGCTGATTTTACAAACTACATTTTTTCCTTTTGCGATCAAGTTTCGCATGAATCGCAACTAAATAGAGCCATTGTACGTGTAAACATTTTGTGTGTGATATTTTTAGCAAATGGAACAATAATCTTATAATGTCATTCGTTTTTTTTCGGGTGGTCAGCAACCAAACTTTGCGTTTATGATTTAAAATAGTGCAATAAACCAAACTTACTATGGCATATAGACCCCTAGCTCAGTCCGAACTGAGTTATGAGCTTTAGAAGTTTGTTGAATTTACAATCTAGACATTTTTCTTCTGCGCGCATTTTTCGCATAAATCGCAACAAAATAGAAACATTGTATGCATAAAGGTTGTGAGTGATATTTTTCGCAAAAGGAAAAATATCTCATGTCATTCGTCTTTTGTTTGGGTGGCTTTTAATTAAACCTTACTTCTTAAATTCAAAATAGTGTAATAAACCTGTTCAGGCACCTATGGTCCTGGGCCCATGCATCATACGGGGAACGCGGACATTGCTTGTTTGCTCGCGACAGTAGTTACGTTACGACCGACGTTGCAATGGACAGTACAAATTGTAATAACATTCTAAAATATACTAAGTTGATAGAAGAAAACAGAGTTTCATTGGCTCAAGTATGTCAGGCGAAGACAAAAACAATCTTACTAAAGCAATGAAGACCTCTAAACGCAGTCTGAACTGAGTTATGGGCTTAAGAAGTTTGCTGATTTTACATCTAAATCTGAATCTGAGTGATTTAGCCATGATAAGGTCGTTGCTGGAACAGGCTTACCCAGAAAATGTCTATTCACCCTTACCGTGAAGGCACCAAGGTTGTGGGCACAGGCTAAGAAAAAACGTTCCATTATTGGTTTATGTGCCTTCAGGAAAGTAGGAGTCAAATAAATGGACTCTATTTGGCGAAAAATAGTCTTGCCTGAGTATTGTTGGCGTTAAACTCAACGAGGTCACGATCGCACCAGTCGGACACTGCTTTTAACGCATTCATCCGCGTTGAGTTCATCTGCTCAACCATAGCCTCTAAATATAAGATATTTTGCCCTTTGCGCGCAAGCTTTGTAACAAACTGCAACAACATAGTGAAATTGAGCGCCGGTGGAGACTCAAAGATTCCCGGACCTGCACAAATGTTTGTGGATAAAACATAATATTTGTGCTGGGTCTTGGTGCTGATGAAAGTATATGATACTTATGTGGTTTTATATTTTATGCTGTGATATTCCGTGATAATGGATATTATTTTACTTTTGATCATAAGATAAGAGCAAACTTTTACATTAAGTGAAACATCGGCGAATACGCCCTTAAACCACTGTCACTCCTTCTAACGCTCGTAACTCAGTTAAGACTGCTAAGATACATGTCTTAGTGAGTTTACTTCATTACACTATTTTGCATTGAAAAGAAAAGGTTTAATTAATTGATGGACTCACGAAAAAAAAGATGTAAGGCTTAAAAGATATTTTTTCTTTGGCGACAAAATATCACACTCAATGTTTACATGTACAATGTCTCTATTTTGTTGCGATTCATGCGAAACTTATTCGCGAAAGGATAAATATTTTTATCATTTCTGGTTTTAATTGTTTTTTTTGTGCAATAAGGTATATCTTATCTTATCTTATCGAGTTCGTAAAATCTACAAACTTGTAAAGCCCATAACTCAGTTCGGACTGAGCTAGGGGTCTATTTGCCATAGTAAGTTTGGTTTATTGCACTATTTAAATCATAGAAGGAAAGTTTGGTTGCTGACCACCCGAAAAAAAAACGAATGACATTATAAGATTATTGTTCCATTTGCTAAAAATATCACACACAAAATGTTTACACGTACAATGGCTCTATTTAGTTGCGATTCATGCGAAACTTGATCGCAAAAGGAAAAAATGTAGTTTGTAAAATCAGCAAACTTCTAAAGCCCATAACTCAGTTCGGACTGCGTTTAGAGGTCTACATGCCGTAGTAAGTTTGGTTCATTACACTTTTTTTAATCATAAAAGCAAGGTTTGGTTGACGACCACCCGAAAAAAAGACGAATGACATATAAGATATTTTTCCATTTGCGAAAAATATCACACACAACGTTTACTCGTATAATATCTCTATTTTGTTGCCATTTTTGCGAAAATTGCGCGCAAAAGAAAAAATATCTATTTTGTAAAATCACCAAACTTCTAAAGTCCATAACTCAGTTCGGACTGATCTAGGAGTCTTCATGTCATAGTAAGTTTGGTTTATTGCAATATTTTCTATTTAAAAAACAAGGTTTGGTCGCTGGCCGCAAGAAAAAAAAAAGACGCCACTACCCCTAACAAATCCGTCATTGTCCTTTAGAAAAGTGAATAGCGCGCGGTAATTCCCCTACTCTGTTCTAAAGCGAGTGCCTAACCGTATGCATTATTTGCGGAAATCCCCGAAAATGCGTTTCGATTTCAAGCAAAGCCAATGTAAGGTTGCCATTCGGTAAAAAAATAAAAATACTACCGATGACGTAATCATCATCTAGACTCCCCTGCCCCCCATGTCACCCAAAATAAGCAAATCAATAACCCCCCCGCCCCCCTATAGTGCTTACGTAATACTTGAACGGCCCCTAAGTTAGGAAATAATATGTTGATTGGAGGTTTCAATTTTTTTCACGTTATACATTTAAAGGTGGATTTTACAAGTAGGTACTTACCAAATTTTTAGGAGCTACTTGGTACCAGAAACTGAAAAGATTTCCCCCAAAAAAAAAATCTTTTTATATTCTGGCCTTTTCCTGTGTTATATTTTTTAAAAATTTGTTAATCACTTCATGCATTCCTTCCGACGTTCCGTGGGCAGGCCCTCCACAAGGTGGACTGACGATTTGGTCAAGGTCGCGGGAAGCCGCTGGATATGAACTGATCGTTGTGGAGAGCTTAGGGGGAGCCCTATGCCCAGCTGTGAGCGTTGTTCGGCTGACATGATGATGGAAAAATACGCCAGCACACCTCTCAATATTATTGCACATGTTGAACTGCAAGAGTAGAAGTCCAATCCTTTTTTGACTCAATTTGTAGTTTATTGCATAAAAAAAAAACTTGTTACAAAAAAAGAAATATGTTGCGGACATAGTTTTAAATTATTCTATAGAGATACAAATTCTAATAAGTTTTGGTTATTTTGTTCTATTCCATGTCTCGTAGCACAAAAAATAAAAATACTCTAACCAAATATATTCGGCCCCAAGACCGAATAATTCGGCCGAATACGAATAGTAAAAAGTTGCCGAATACCGAATATCCGGCGCATCTCTAATAAAAACCAAGGATTAGAGAAACTCCACAGATGCCATTCTCAAATTGACCCTGAAAACTATTTAAATTTACTAAGTAAAAGCTAAATTTCTATCTACTCATAAAATCTGTCATTGTTAATGTATATTATATTATGTTTTAGTTTGCGAGCTGCTTGTTGATGATGAGGTGACCATCGACCCGGGACGTGTAAGATACTGGTGTGAAAAGGCAGAAGCTATATTCCCTCGTCACCCAGTAACCTTCAGACTTCGCGAAAGGCTTGTAACAATGTCCAACCCAGACTCTGCAGCACTAGTCGAACTACTGACATCAGAATTAGCAGTGAGACCCAAAGATGCTTTACTTCATGCTCGTCTTCTCAAGCATTATCTTCATACTAATCAAATAAAAGAAGCTGTTGATCACAGTTCTAATGTAGAATTTGGAGGAAAAACTTTTCACAACAATTTTGCTTGGTATGAGACCTTAGCCGAGCTTCTCAAACACAACTCCCATAATGCAAATGATTGGCTCTATCAGTTACTGTTATTAACAGTTCGCGAACGCATGTGTACTCTGAGTCTGACGGAAACACCAAGTGGTACGTCTAAAAGCTTGGTAGAATCTAATGAACTGCTATTCGTTTATGATCAAGACATTGGAAATGTTGCCAAAGCTGGAGCTGCACCTGGCTTTGGTGAATTTCATGCTAGCCTTTTGCAACATCATAAAGGCCAATTTGCATTCCATTCTGCCACTTTACTGCTGAAGAAAGCTAAGAAGGACCAGATGAGCTGGCGTGATGCTACGCAATTTGCTGCTCCATTAATGCTGATCGCATGGCATTCTGTTCCCATGGACTGCAAAGTCAACTGGCTCACAAATGCTCCTGGGAAACAACAACAGGCAGTAAATCGTTGGTTTTCTGAAGGGACATACAGATGTTCACAATCAGGGCATTATTTAATTGCAAATAGTCAAGATAAAAGTCAATCATTCATTGATTGCATTTCTCAATGTTGCTCTGGGACACATTGGCGGGACAAGTTGTATGAAAAATTATTCACCACCAGAGGGCACTTGAACAAGATTAAAACATCTTATTTTGTTACTTCAAATGCTTTTACTACTCCTACTCTACGGCTGCCAAGGAGAATTGAAGTTGAAGCTTTCGATGTAGATGCTCAAAGAGAGTATGCAAACTCATTGCATCATTTTGTTTGGATATTGCATAATTACAAAAACTTTGCACATTTCAAGTGCACTTTGTTCAATACTTTGTCACCAAGCGCATCTAATTACGGCCCTGAATCTTTGAATAAATTGGATATTTATGCGTTTCTGTACTGTTCAGCTTTAACATCGAAACAACAGAAAGTTAATAAAGTGTCATATGTACCTGCTGAAAAACCACCTGTACTACCCGCAAATATTACTGATTTACTGTGTCTCATTCCTCAACTAAAATGGTGGGATTGTGCTTATAAATTCAGTCAAAATGAATTAGGTGCTGAATTAACAGACATTCGTGCAACATTGAGTAGAGGCATTGAGGTTGTAAGATGTATTGACAATCATGGCTTAGACCCAGAGCTGTTGTGCACCATAGGTCGCATTTTTAGTGAACTTGCCAAACTCACCACTGCTGTAGAAGAAAAGAACAATTTGGAGAGGCGGGCTGGACTATATTACGCATCTGCTATACCACTGCTAGACAAATTAAAAAGCAAAGTTGTGTTAAAGCTACCTGAAAAGAGATTGTTTGATTACACTCATAAAGAACTTAATACCAAAGAACTAAATTCATTAATAGAAGAAAGCAAACTCTTTGTAGCAATGAATCATATTAATGATTGTGAATACGACAAAGCTATTGAATTGCTGTCAAATTTGAAATCACCTGGAGCTTGCTACCAATTGAGCCAAACATACAGAAAAATTGCTATAGAAGAAAATCATTCAAAAGAAAAGTATATCTCCTTGTTAACGAAAGCAAAGAGCATCGCTTTTAAGGTGATGGATAATTTGGCCCAAAATGAAAGCACTAAAACTAGTCCCTTATATTCAGACACTCAAGAACTCATAGATAACCTAGAAGCAATGATTAGCAAGGTAGATCCCGATTTATCTGGTTCAGTGACTAATGATGTTGATGGAAAATATTCTTCAGATGAAAATGTATCATTGGTTGGTAGTGAACACCTGGCGGTTAGAAATAATCACTACACATATCGGAATTTGAGCTCAACACCTAAAGTGGCGGCTAATCGAAATTTGACAAACTATCGCACAGCAGTTGATTCACACATTCTAGAAAGCACTCAAATTGATTATAGATTTTTAGAAAGAATAGAGACTGAAATCAAAAACTTACAAAAAAGAGATACAACTATCAATGACTTCATGGAACAAACAAAAAGGTGGTTTGATGAAAATCGCAAATTGGGGAATGAAATTATCACCACAATTCACACTAATATACAAAACACCACAGACAATTTCAAACTACTTAAAATATCAGTTGATCAAGTCAAGGATCAAATAGATGAGTGCAGAAATGAGTGTAAAGATGTTGGAGAGCTGAAAAAACAGATAGCAGATATGAGGAAAGAGATCAACAAGTTGAAAAAGGCTTCTTCAGAACAAAATATTGATGATAATGATTTGTACAATTTAGAAGATGAGTATCGTGCTAGCGACAACGCTTGCAATTTTGCTGCCCAGTTACCATTCACACCACAAGTAATGCCTCAGTTTAATCAACGACTTGTGCCACCTTTCCCAGTTCCACCAAATCCTTATCAGCTCTATGGACAAAACTTATATAATTTGTATAGTCAATATTCACAGTTTGGCCAACCATCACAAGTGGCAGGGGCACCGCAAATTTTTGATCCATCTAGAGGACAAGTTAACTATCCGGGTGTGTACCCTGCTCCTGACCCAATGTATTTGGATGTTTCACAACTTGTGCCTCCAACTGTACCTGCAGCTCCTATTGTTTCTACTGTGGCTTCGACGCCAGTGATCCCCTCCTTGCCATCGGCTTCTTCTATTGCACCAGCACTCTCTGCCACCGTGCCACCCGCTGTAACATCGGTAACCTCTTCCAAAACAATTCCTGCTGTGACACCAAAAGATATCCCAAGGTCTTTGCCGGTAAATGTTGTAATCACTTCATCAGATCCGTTGCCAACCTGCACTACTACTCCAGCACCAATTCTAAGCGTGACTATTCCATCGAAACATATAAAAGGAACTCCACATAACTATCAGATAGCAATGCCATCAACTAAGGATACAAAAGTTATGTCTCCTCCAGTCTTTAGTTTTCCTTCAACTGGTAATAAATTTAATGTAAACACATCAGGCAGTCCATTGAATAATTGGAGCCAATCTGCTGTGTTCAAAACAGTCGCATCTGGTAATGTAGTTCCTGCTACAAGTGGCTCAAATAATTCTTCATTACTCTTTTCTTCAAAACTAGGAGATACTTTGGATAGTTCAAGGAGTGTAGTTGATGGAACTTTCACTGGTCAGTCACCAAATGCCAGCCTTAATAAGTCTAGAACGCTTTCTGAAAGAAGCAATACATCTGTTGAGAACTATGATCCCTGTCCTGATTTTAAACCTATTATACCTTTGCCAGCTGAGGTCAAGGTAACTACTGGGGAAGAGGATGAAACAGTAATATTCAGTTCTAGAGCTAAATTGTTCCGATTTGTTGATAAACAGTGGAAAGAAAGAGGTATTGGTGAAATGAAACTGTTAAAACACAAAGGGACTGAAAAAGTGCGAATTTTAATGAGGAGAGAACAAATTCACAAAATATGTGCCAATCATATCATCACACCTGAAATGGAGATAAAACCCATGAAAAATGAGACTAAAGCGTACTTTTGGGTAGCTAATGACTTCGCCGATGAAACGGTAGTTCTGGAAAAGTTCTGCATTCGCTTCAAAACAGCTGATATTGCCCAACAATTTTATGAGAAGTTTGAAGAGGCTCGCAAACAATCTTCTTCTAATAATAGTAGTACCCCTAGAGTGGAGTCTGATATAAAACGTGAGTCAGTTGGGAAAATGTTAAACCAGTTTAGTACACCAGTCAAAAGTGATGCAAATTCTGTTAGCATTCCTCCGACTAGTAAGTCCGGTTTCACAGTAGGTGGTTTCACATTTAGTAGCACACCTACATTTAAGCCTGTACAAGATGACGTTGAAACTGATATTAAGCCCGTAGAACCCCCAACTACCAAGGCGAATTTGTTTAGTGGATTAAGTTTCAAATCAAATACAAGCACTCCATTCAGCAATATATTCAGTGCTCCAATTCAAGAAACCAGCCCTTCACAGGCTAAAGCTACTCATAAACTAAATCAATCAGATACTGTAGAGGAATTCGAACCCAATGTAGAATTTAAACCAGTTGTCCCACTGCCTGCTTTAGTGGATCAGAAAACTGGTGAAGAAGATGAACGAATTTTATTTGAACACAGAGCTAAATTACTGAGGTTTGATGCTCCTACGAAACAATGGAAAGAACGGGGCCTCGGAAATATCAAGTTATTAGTCCATCAAGATAATAGTCAAAAAGTAAGACTCTTAATGAGACGAGAACAGATTATGAAAGTATGCTGTAATCACAGCCTGACAAAAGAAATGATATTCCAAAAAATGCCTAACATAGACAAAGCTGTTACATGGTGTGCTAAAGATTTTTCAGATGGAGAGTTAGTTGCAGAAACATTCTGTCTACGCTTTAAAACTGTACAATCATGTGATGACTTTATTGAAGCAGTTAAGTCTGCCCAGTCTAAGATGACTGATAATAGTAAAGCCGCTAAAGAAGAACAAAATGCTGCCAAACAGGGCACCCAAGTTGGGTTTGGTGATAAATTTAAACCAAAAGCTGGGTCTTGGCACTGTGATACATGTTATACAAACAATTTGGAGAGTTTCGAAAAATGTGCTTGTTGTGAGCAACCTAGACCTCAAAGTAAAGATAATGATAGTGTTAAGGCAACAGTAAAACCCACCGTCTTTGGTTCTTCTATTGGGCCAACTGCCGTTATCACCGCGGCACCTACTGGCTGGGGTGACGCTTTTAAACCAAAACCTGGCTCTTGGGAATGTAGAGATTGCTTGATTCGAAATGAGAGTGGTGCTCAAAATTGTACAGCTTGTAACAGCCCGAAAGATCCTGCCAGTACTAAACCGGGTATCAACCTTTTGCCTGATAATGCTATAAAATTCACATTTGGTATAAAAGCGAATAATAATGTCCAAGAAAGTACTGAAACGACAAAAACTAATGTACCAGCAGCGACGGTAGGCTGGGGTGAAAAATTCAAACCTAAAGAGGGATCCTGGGAATGCAAGGAATGCTTCGTTAGAAATGAAAGTGGTATTGAAAACTGTAGTGCCTGTAGCAACCCTAAAGACCCTAATGCTGTTTCGGCTAAGCCAGCCTCCATGTTCAATTCATTTAGTTTTGGCATACCACCTGCTACAACAAACAACCAAGATTCGGCTCCTGTGTCCTCTATATTTGATGGCACTGGTTCACCAGCTTTTAAATTTGGTATTCCAACAGTTCAAGACAACTCTAAGACTGTTATTACTTTTGGCAACCAAAAATCTTCGTCAACCAATTTGTCCGAGAAACCAAATAGCACTGTTGATGAAGGACCACTTAATTTTACGTTGAAGAAAACTGAGGAAACTGATAAAATTACACCTAAACCACCTTTATTGCCGACTCCACAACCGGTAGCGAGCAATAATGCTCCATTCGGAAAGGAGGGTAGAACATTTGACTATGTCTTTAAACCTAAAACTCCACCTAAGGGTAAAAGCCCTGTGAAATCTCCTAAAAGTGACAAGGGTGAAGAGAGTGATGATTACGCTTCTGAAGATGAAGGTCATCACATTCATTTTAGCCCTGTAATTCCAATGCCCGATGAGGTAAGTCTGTAATTAGGTTGTGAGTTATTTTAAGTATACCTAATTTTATTTATTTGATACCCTTTCTAACAACTCTACAATTTCAGGTTGATGTAGTAACCGGAGAAGAAAATGAAATTGAATTATATGGACACAGAGCAAAATTATTCATTTTCACGACTGGTGAATGGAAAGAACGTGGAATAGGTGTAGTCAAAATTTTAAAACATAAGGATACACAAAAATTAAGGTGAGATTTATGTCCATGACCGTTGTGTAATGTTTGTATATTCAAATTATGTTGTACTGATTAGAAATATCGCTCCCGTTACGCTTGTTACGCCTTTGCTAAAATCCCAGGTCAAACAAAGTTTGTTTTAGTTTTTTTAAACCGGCATTAGCATTCGTGATCGATCAACGATCAACCAAGTAAACGTTATGAACGACATAAAGTGGGTGTTAGTCCTTAGAAAATGAAAGTTTTACTATTTTAGTTGTGTTTTTCAGAGTGGTAATGCGTCGAGAGCAAGTCCTTAAAATCTGTCTAAATCATGCTCTGACGCGAGATGTTGTTTATTCACCAAAAGATGATAAAACTTGGCTGTTTGCGGCTAACGATTTTAGTGAAGGGGAGATCACATTGCAAAAGTTCTGCTTAAGGTTCAAAAATAAAGAAGTAGCTACAGAATTCAAAGATGCTGTTGATAAGGCTAGACAGAATAAATCTGAATCTCCAGCTGAGGCCGTAACAGAAACAAGCAAAAAAAATAGTGATAGTGATGATGTGCTTTTTGTAAATGAAATTCAAGCTACAGCAGAAGAAAAACAAAAAGCTAATGAATTAATGCTGCCAGAAAATTTCTTCACATACAAAACTAAAGAACCTTGTCAAGGATGCCGCGGCTGTGAAGCTGATGATGAAGATTCAAAATGTACGAAAGGAGCTCCAATAAAAATACCAGTTGTGACCACGGCAGATTATACACCTGTGAAAATGTCGACACCTTCAACATTCTTCAGTCCAGCTACTTCTCTATACGGCACTCCGGCCAATTTCGACAAAACTGTTGATATGTCTATATTTAGAACGCCGTTAGGAGCGCTCGGCTCGAATACAAAATCGTCTTCACCCGCTTCGACAAGTGATAATAACATTACTATTACAAATGATTCAAAAGATAAAGAAAACTCTTTTATATCGAAACCACTTGCTTTTACGGGATTTTCAGGGAATAATACATTGTTTGGAATTCCACAAAACAAGCCCGCAGCTGTATTCGGTGGAGGCGATACCGTTACGGCAACTACTACAAAAACTTCTCTGATTGCCGCACCGAAATTAAACCCCTTAAGTTCCTCCGCAGATGAGAAACAAAATACAGATCCAAAATCTTTATTCGAATCTGCCCAGACCAACCCAGTGTTTGGTAAATCGAATCCTGTTTTTGGCGGATTGAATTCAGGGACATCAGTAAACAAGTCCATATTTAGTTTCTCCTCAGGCGATAAAACTGAAGATTCCGAAAAAACAGAAGTGAAGTCGTTGTTTGGCGGTGATGTTCAAAAACCTGTTAATTTATTTGGTGGTGGCCAAGGAAGCCTATTTGGTCCAGGGTCATTGACAAACAATCAAACTAAACCAGTTGGGTCCATTTTTGGAGCTAGTGGTATATCTAGTTTTGGCTCTAATTCTCAACCACAAGTTTTTGGGAACGGAAAATCAATTTTTGGTAATAATGACACCTGGACATTCGGAGCAGCTGCAGAACAGAAAAAAACAGAGGTGACAGGGGCCGTCGTATCACAAGAGTCTAGTACAAAAACGGAAACGCCTAAAGCAAATGAAGATGTAAAGAAAGAGGAGCCATTCAAGGTGGACAATACTCTGACATTTGCTGCTTTATCATCCAGTGAATCCAGCTTCAATGCACAGAGTAAGTTAGATTGTACTGATATATGGTATTACGCTTTCTAATTGTCTAATTGTGTGGTTAACGCTTTTTTTTTATTTTAGAAAAAACTGATTTTAAATGGGAGGGTGCTGGACAGCAGCTCTTTGCGGGTGCCCCGAACACGTCTGCGGTGGATAGGTCGAAAAATGAAAGCGCCGGTGACGAAGGCGGTGCGGGCGCAGACGAAGAATACGACCCACACTACGAACCTATTGTGCCTTTGCCTGATAAAATCGTTGTCACTACCGGCGAAGAAGACGAGGTGATTACCTCTTTTTATTTTGTGATTTGTAAACAATATCAATACGTAATTTCATAACTATGTATAACTAACCATGGAATCTCTAAATACAGGAAAAGGTGTTCGGCGAACGATGCAAGTTGTATCGGTATGATGAGAAGTCCCGTGAATGGAAAGAGCGTGGTATTGGTGAGATGAAGGTTCTATTCCACCCCGAAAGGAAAACCTACCGGCTGCTGCTTCGACGGGAACAGGTAACGTGTATTCATCAGGCTTTAATGTAAATGGCTGTAAAATCTTGATAGTATTTTCATTGGGGGTGAAAAGGTAGTGAAAGACTTCAAGATTCACATGTTAATTTTGTGTCACTGTTATTTCCTTTAACTAAACCATTGGAATTTTCTTAATCGGTAAAGAAATGGATAATCTAACTCAAGTAACAATGCGACTCGGGAAAAATGGTCATTTTCATACGTTTGTCGTAAAATGTTTCTCTTTATAAAAAAATGCCGAATACATAAAACGGAATGCCGTTATTTGAGATTTACAGAGAGATTTTAAAAATACACATTACAGTTAATCTTCTTGACAAGTGAACTCGAGTTCCGGATTGAAGTGTGCATTGAGAATGCCACCCCAGGTAATCTGTCTCTCTACAAGTTTTCCAAATACACGATGTCTTTCAGGTTCACAAAGCAGTGTTGAACATGTTGCTGTTTATCGACCTGGAGTTGTTACCGATGAAGAACTCGGACCGCGCGTGGACGTGGGCCGGGATCAACTACGCCGAGACGCCCGCCGGCGAACAGGAGACTTTGGCTATCCGGTTCAAGTCAGTCGATTTAGCTACCAGCTTCCGTGATAAGATTGTGGAATGTGTCCGGGTAAGTTTGTAAAGTCTGCAGCGAAAATATCGAATGATTGTGATTTATTTAGAAGAATATTTTTTTCTTGTTAACTGCAAATTTCAGCCTGCCTAAAGCCTATGCTTTGGCTGGCGTACTTCTCTTTTATAAATAACTGAAATATCGTTTTCTTCCTAGAAAATGCAAGCATCAGCTGCTCAAGCAATCAGAGAGAGCAAGGAGGAAAAGCCATTTGCAGGTGTAGCCCCGCTTCGCTTGCCAAAGCATTTGGCCGACAGCGCTCGCGCCGACACCGCGATGTCGGCGCAGGCCAGCCTGCTCGCTAGTGCCCCCCCGACCAACCTGTTCTCATCCGCAACTGTCACATTCGGGAGCGCCAACGCCCCCAACGGAGAAGTGAACAAGCCCGCCAACGCTGCCGATGTGTTCAGACAAGTACACTTCCAAGAACCGGCGGAGGCAGAGGAAGAACACGATGAGGATGAGGAAGGCTATGAACACGATTATCATGATGATTATGACGAATATTATAATGAGGTTAGTTCATTATAGTAAAGCAATCTATAATCTATTATATCCAACATCAATTGTTTTTTTAACAAATGCAGTTTTATTTTTTATTCAAATTAAGATTTTTTTAAGAATTTTCCACTATTCCCTAGGATTTGCCCTGCCATGCCAAAATTGATAGTTCAGCCTGCATTGATATGCAAACTGATGTTTGTCTCCCGAATTTCGTAACATAGTCAAAGCAGTTAAGGGCTGATTGCTGCATATCATAATGTATTTGTAGCTATGTAATGAATAAAAATAAACAGACCTCGATAACGTATATAGGAAGATGAAGAATCCGGCGTGTACTACTCGTGCGAGGGCGAGGCGGAGGTGAAGCAAGGCGCCGCGGCGTCTCGCTGCGAGCGCGCTCAAATACAGGTCATCTTCGACCAGGAAATCTGCTCGCCCAAGATACTCGTCACCGACGCCGACACCGGGGAGATACTCGCAGACATGCTCATACACACAGACACTGAGTTCCAGGTTAGTCAGGATTTTCTTGCCTAAATGAACAGCCGTAAAAATTAGGCATTTTTTTAACCATCTACATCACACTGCTGGGTCAGCCACCCCCAAACTTTCTAACCGTCTCTTCTATTCTCAGTCAAACCCTGCCAATCTCTAGGGTAATTTACAAGGTCATCGAACCATCGTCTTTTAGGCCTGTAGGCTTTATACAATTTATATTATCATTGTTCTTATTTAGATTTCAAATTCACATTCAGGAATGATACAGACAGCATGCCTTCCACAGATTCCTGGCACAAGTTTCCGTGTTTTCCTTTGTTTTTTTGGTATTTTATATTTCGGACTGAGTGCACCTGCTGAAAAGCAGCTGTGAGGTGTAGACATGAGTTTGAAAAGCATGGTAACACGTGCGTTTACGATAATTATGTGGTTATAACCATTGGTTTTCTATTGGCGCAGATGACAGGCGACTCGTGCTCGTGGTCGGGCGTGGACTACACGAGCAACGAGCCTGTCGACAAAAGTGTCACCATCAACTTCCACGACGGTGTGACCGCTATGCAATTTTACGACAGTTGTGAGGTAAGTCCAATACGTCTTCATATTTAGATGCATAGTTTGTCAATGTTGGCCTTGAGTCGAAAATTGAGCTAAAACAGTTGAACAAACCTAATGATGAACTTGATTAAATCGGTTCACTAGTAACATTACTGTGTATGTTTTATTTGAAACGTGGTAACACAATACTTGCAGCCATTGTATAGGAAGAATTCCATTGAATACTGTTGTGTCGTACCAAGATTTGATAACGCCGTAGCTCAAGTGTTAATATGGATATTTGTTCATATTCATTTATGCTGTAGGATGCTGTCTTCAAATATTACTGAAATGCCCTATTGTTTACTTACATACAATTGAAGATTGAAATAATAAACATTGTTATGTTGGTATTGGTTGGTAGTTTTGGGTTAACCGTGTGACCTCGTATTTTTTGTTGCAGACCAGCAAAGCAGCAACATATTCTTCGACGGATCCAGAATCTTAGACATCATAACTATGTAAAAAATTAGTGCTGTAATTCTGACTTTAGCTTGATTCATATTATAATAGGTGTAAGATTGTATTCTCTTTTTTATAGTCTGTATATGATTTAAAAAGTCTGAGGACTGAAGTAAATAATGTTTGTTGAAATCGAATTTATGTTGTATTGTTTTTTTTTCGAATTAAGATCTCATATTCAAAAGTTTTATGTTTTGAAATAAATCAGAATTCATTTGTTATTATTTTCAACTGACATCAGTAGATTGTTAAACTTAATTATCATCATGGAAGATTTGGATAAGATATGTTAAAGTTTGTTTTTGTATCTTGTTCACATAGTTGCAGGTTTTAGGGATTAAATAATCATGATACCTTAGCAAGGCTCTGAACCAAGAAACAATATTTTTTGTTAATCGAAATTATTATTTGTTAGAAAAATATTTTGCCACCGCTAACTACGGGGGGAATCCGGTTGTGAAGTGACTTTTTTATACCAGACCTTGTAGTGTGAATAGTGTGTCACTTCTGTGTATTGTGATGTGAATTGTTTAGTCTGGGTTAAAACAATAAAATTGTTTTTGAACCGTTAGTGTGAACAAATGTTTGATGTGGATTTAGATAAGACTTGCCGCTGTGTGACAGGCTTATTATTAAATTGTGAGTTGTAGAATTATTAGCTGCGTAGGAGCTAAGCCAAGAAGATCTAACTGACTGCTAAGGAGTTTTATAGATGAACATTAGTTGTAAAAGTTTATTAATCAAATATATTTTCAAGTTCTCAGTTGGTTAGGCCTTTTTGCGTGCGAATTTGATACAGGTGCGACTGATGGTGTGCTGACAATACCGCACCATCACTCGCAGCTTGGTCTCGCTACTGATTACTAGCAAAGCCTCATTTACCAAATTCATAAATGTAACTAACACCCATATAACATCAATATCACTCTTTTTTTTTACTAATTTACTGTTCTATTTAATTATACATTCTTACTAACATACAGTAAGCGTTACTTTTCGCTTGTGACAGAACAGTGCATTAGCTCAAGCAGTCTTAAACGAATTATTAAGTTTTGTGATTAAATGGGGTAGGTACCTTAGTCTTTTCATTATCACTCGATTTGAATGTTGTATGACTGACATTTGTGAATTTTGTAAATCTAAATAAGTATTTGTAATTCATCATTACTTATAGAAATTGAAATGAGAAAGGGAGTTGTTATCTTCTATTAAATAGTTTTGTTGAAATATTAATTTATATGAGTAAAGAATTTGAAAAGATTTTCCTTTTCTCATTTGAATTGTGATATTGTGAAAAGCTAAATTAATATAGGCCAGTGAAATAAAAGGCTAGCAAAAATTTCGCGTTTTCTTAAGAGGTATTTAGATTATTATACGGAACCCTGTAAGCCTTGGTCTATTTCCGAACTTGACTTGTCAAATTGTGCCGGTATTGATTCCACATCTTTAAGACCCTGAGAGCTAGGCAGCCATTTGGTCACGATGCTGGTATACCTTCCATCGCTAGACTTGTCCACCTTTACTTCAAATACTATTCACGCTTCCCGTAGTTTTACACCTTAGTACAGCAGCTTAGGGCAGCCAATGATGAAACGTGTAACTACGGAACTTAGATTAGAATCTGCATCTTGGTGTCAGGTGGGTTCGGAACTTGCATCTTTGCTAGGCGGGCTAAGATTCTTTGGATTGTTCAAAGAAACAAAACAAGAGTTATGATGTTGGTCCACTATGGTCGATGATCATTGTCCATTGCTTGTCTTATGCGTCATCCTCAAAGCACTGTCAAATAAGAATGCCATTGTCATTGCCTGTTGCTTTGTCATGTAATATGTGGTTTTGAAATTGTAAATATCAAAGAGCATGTAACCAAATAAAGGTACTGCTTCTGCTACGGATCGCGTAATGCAGATACATTACCTATATATTTAAATCATTGAAAAAACTTACAACTATAACAAAATGTTGAAAAGATTTGCGGAGGTGACATTGTACGTTGTCGTTATTTTACAATGTATTAGACATTCTGAACCGAAAGATGCAGAAAAATATGAAGATCCCAAACAAGAGCAAGTTGTAGTGAGAGCTGTGTTCATTGACTGCGAACCTGACGTAAGTGAGCGATGTCCCAGTGCTACATAGGTTTGGCTATTTAAAGTCCTTTCGATCTTGAGTTCAAATTCCCCTCACTTTCGTAATTTTTCGGATGCTTGAAAAAAATGGTCTATCCGGGAAATTCTTGTTTGGGATTTAAGGGAGAAGGCCAGTTGCCAAGCCTAGTCGTATAAGGTGGGCTTCAGTATCACTACTCAATAATCAATCACCTACTGTCTACTCACTTATAATCCTTAAACTCCAGCAGGAGGAACAAGATTTGCTTGGCAAAGAAGTGACGCGTTTTCAGCGCGAAGAGATGTTCAAGCACAGTGCACTGCAAGGCTGCCGCAAGAAACTAGCGCTCACCGTCAAGATAGCTAGCGAACCTGACGTCAGTACATATTTGAATACTGAGGCTAAGTTATACCAAATCAGAACGGTGGCGGGACAGTTGAGCGAGGATATCCCGCTTATACCCGGGCCTTGCTATTTCTACATTTTATTATTTTTTTCCCAAAAAAGGTACCAAGATCCTAGACACCTACTAATTCAAAACCGCTTTAAATGTCCACCAAAAATAACTACGATGGTTAACTATTTTTCATAACGCCAGATGTTTATCTTACATAGAAAAACTCTGGAGACGAATATATTCCGATCGAGCATGTATTCGATGGTTCCAATCAGAGACGCGTTCGTCTGCTCGATCCTTATATTCTACGACTTCGCAGAGATTCTCCGCTGCAAGCGTACAAGTTGCGACGTATTGAGGTAAGCTTGGTTTTATTCATCATCAAACCAAATGACGTCAACTGCTGAACAGCTGAAAATAAACAGGGTGTTTTTTCAAAAAACTTTCAGAACGGTCTGACTCTCCGTACGAAGTTTTTTTTATTTTCGGAATTAGTGTCATGACATGTTTCTCATCTGGATTCTTAACAACTTCCCACTCCACACTCCACTCTCCACTTTCCTTAAAAATTGGTGATCCTAATTCCTATGAATAAGAATATAGGTATTTTATTGTTAGTATAAATGTGATGCTCATTCGCTAAGTTACGTACCTACTAATAACACTTACTTGTTGTTTTGTTTTTAGACAGTCAGTGGCATCTTAACTGAATCTGTGAACTCCCGCTTCACAGATTCAATCAATTTAAAAAAGGTAACTTTTTTAGTTTTGTAGCTTTCGGTAAGTAGGCGTAGTTAAACATAAGTGTAGTACTAAAATTGCTTAGTTATTGATACACACTTATTTACAAATAGAATCGGGTTCAACGGGACGTAAATGAAATTTCGAAGCAAAAAGAGTTTGGTCCCAGTACAAGCCCGGCAGTAAAACGGCGACTGAGTGATACAAAGGTGAACACAGGTCAACAGAGTTTGCAGTTTACCAATGAATCCAATGTTTTTGGTATGTACTTATATTTCTTTTTTTTTGTTATCTTATACCTCTTATTATGAAGATATGATAAATTATAACTATTCTAAAATGAAGCGAGTAACATATAAATAGGACATAAAATAGATAGTGAACTTGTAAAGTCCGTCAATGAGATTAGGTACCTACATTGCAAAAACACTTGATGTTGTAAGTGGTTTAGCATATACTATATAACATAAACAGCATACGGTTTACCCTTGTTTGATCGAACAACGTTTCGTCGAAAATCAGTTGGTCGAATTTCAGTTGCAATAATATCAGTTCGTAGAATTATTCATTTGACCGAATATTTAATTGGTAAATTTTTATTTGATGTAATTATTTGTTTGAACGAATTTCATTTGAACTAATTTCATATTATCGAATTTCGTCACTGCCCTATACTATAGTTTGGGCGGAACCGACTCCGTTAGATTAGGTTAGAAGGTTTAAGGCGGGAGCGAAGCGGAGCGTAGCTCCCGCCTTAAGCCTTCGTGGTTATTTTTTTTTTAAACCCAAAAAACGACTTGCCTCATTACATGCTGCTTGGCATGTTATACCATCTGAAAATTACATCAAATGAACATTCTACCTTTTGATCATTAGTGCAAACGTTGTTATAGCAAAGAAACATTCGACGAACTGAAAATTCTATCAAATGATATTATACAAAGTGATGATTTTCTCAAACGTTGTTCGACCAACTGATTTTCGACGAAACGTTGTTCGATCAAACAAGGGTAAACCACAGCATACGTCCTCACCTCAACCTTAGGTGGCGCGAGCTATACTCCAACCAATTGTTGGAAGAGGGGTATAAGGTTAGTGAGCAACCTAAATGTCTGTTGTTATTAAGCTGCTCTAAGGCCTCCGACTAGGCTTAACGAGTGACCTCAACCGGGACCAACTGCTTAAATTTCGGTCGGGGTGGTCACCTATCCCATTTCCGACCCAGCGTGTGTGGCTTTACAACGGCGAACGGTGCTAAACCACGATGCAGTGCATGGACACGTTTCGACCTTCCTATCGATAGTATCGATATTAGGTTGTAGAAAGAAAGTATAAAAGAGGCCCAGACGTAATATCAAAAATAACCAAAAATTTAAATCTTAACAATATTTATTAGGTAATTGAGTCACATGCCTGATTTGGCTAATTGTTCTTAGTCGTAGGTATATGAGTAGCCTACCACATTCACCCTACTAGAATAAGATCAAATGCATCGGTTAGCCTAATCCAGACAAGACGACCAACGAGTAAGTAATTAAGTGTTTTTTAAAAAGCTAGCTACTAGCTTTTGTAATACTGATGAGGACGCACCGTGTAACGCCGCACTATTTACGTAAAGTCACAGCTATCTTCCGTAAACACTTCAGTTTTCACATAAGGTAGAGGATTATTGTCCTCAGAATCATTATTGTCTTGGTGATCATTGCAAGATAACTGCTCTTCAGCCTCTATTAATACAGCGAAAATTTTCTTTTTAACTTGAGTTTGCATCCAAGGAGGCATTTCTCTGGTGGACTTCAGCATGTAGTTGAAGAAGGATTCCAATGCATCTCCGTCGTGTTGTGGTCTCAGGGCGTCGTTTGTGTCTGGGCAAAAGCGTTTCCTCGACGGACTGTCCTGGGTTGAAGACGAGTGTTGGTGTTGAAGCGGTTCGGCGCCGTGGCTAGTAGTGACGTCATGCTCTGGCGTCGCCGCCTCACCTTCATCGGCCGCTTCAGGCTCAATGTTCTCCGTTATTCTGTACTTCATGTGTGGCTCGAGGAACTGCATCACTTTTGCGTACTTCCACGTCGTAATGTGCGCTGGCAATAGTTTGTTTTGACCGAGCATGGCTCTTTTCAATGCCTCGCGATGATTGTCCCGGATTCTTCTCCATGTTGACCTTGCAGTTTTAACTGAAATTAAAATAATGTGTGAGAAGTTTCTTGTAGTTTCTAATTTAACTAGTCAGTTGGTTTGACGACTGGATGGTGTAATGGTTAAGAGGTTGGCTACTACACCAAAGGTCGCGGGTTCGATTCCCGCACAGTACAAACATTCGTGTGTTTGTTCCTATTTTTTTTTATATTTCTCCTATAAATTTTTAATAATAATCATCATTTATTTGCCAAAGGTTCCCTACAACTTAAGATTACTAGTACCCAAACTAGGTAGTCTTTTGTTTACTTGTGGACTGTGCTTGAGTTGATGAATTTCAATAAGGCCCGGCGCCCACTATCGGCATCGGCACGCTTCAGGATTTTAAGGTGGCAAATAGTAATATACTCTAACATAATGGCAATAAAGCAGAAAATTCCGAAACAGCAGCCTCAAGCATACCGAAGCGGTTCTTTTGTTATTACGAGAACACATCACGGAAATTACTACTTTATTGCCATAATGTTAAAGTATATTGCTATTTGCCACCTTAAAATCCTGAAGCGTGCAGACTGCAGATGCCGATAGTGGGCGCCGGGCCTAAATGGGTTTATAGGGATTACCTACATATTTATCAGAATGACAATTTAACAATAAATTACAATATGGCACATTCAAATTAGTTAGTATTTAAAACCTTAATTGGGGCCTAGATGGAGCTGAGTAGAATAATGTCCAGTGATATTTATTATAATTTATTTATGGGAATCAGGGTTTAATAGATGATGCACTCACCATTGGGTATAGAGTCATTCTTGCATTTTGTCACGATTCGCTGCCAAGCTGCATCTCGCACTGCCACTTCACGATATTCAGGGTGCAAAGTGTTCCACAGGCATGGCTCGGCGCGCACGCACGCAATGAAAGTTTCCATGATGCGTAACTCTAGGTAGTAGGTACGAAGTTAGATGTGAGTAGGTACCTAATACGCACTAAACTAATTTTAAGCTTAAGTTGTGCTAATTTTTGCGACGTTAAGTAAAAAACGTTATGAATAACCGGCGCCGCGCGGGTCGTGATACTACACTGTGGAGGCCGGCCTTGCAGACACGCGCGGCTCGCGTCGTGCCGGCTCGCCCGGTCCCCCTTACAATGAAACCGGTTTATGCGCCTACGGTATTCATGTGCGATCGCTTGCCTACCTGAGCCCGTGCCTGAGCTATGTTGATGTAGACACACAAAACCAGTCGTGAATTTATCACTCGTTATCCAATGCACTTTAACACGTGTTATTTTTATTCTCCAACAGTTTTTTCTATCCGGGGATATCAAATCAACTGTCGTTCGGTTTGACTATACGTAAAACGATTCATTTATTAACCGAATTAATATTTCATAGTGTCTCTTTTGGCGAGTTAAAAAAGGAGTAAAGTCAGTATCAGCTATGCTATTGCAGGAGAAAACGCCTACTTCAATCGTCTATTCCCTTCACCTTAAATTAGTAATCCTGAATGTTCCGTTCACCATGACGGCAACAGTCAGTGGGCCTCTGACTAACCCATTAGGGAAAATGGTCGTGAGGGTATGTTATGATGTGTTATGTTATGTTTAAATTAGTATTCTACCTCATTTATATGGAAACAATTTTCAAATATTTTTAGGATTAGTTCTTTTCACTCAAACGATTACATTCGCGTAGTGTGTTTTACAGAACGCCAAAATCTCACTTCGAATTCGCTCGTGTAACGTTCGAAGTTTGCGTTGTGAATGCCATCTAGAACCGAACTGTTGAACGCATTAGCTATGTTCGTAAAGTCTACAACGAGTGATATACCCCCGGAGTTTATTTTGTGGTTTGTAACGTCATGATCGTTCATGATCTATGTGAAAGTAAACAAGGTTAAGTAGCAGACTGTACAGTATCCATTAAAAAACTACAAGCATCTAAAACAAAACTAAAACCCAATACGATAAATCTTAAATCTCTCTCCTTTTTTTATCATGTCATGTTTTCTCAAAAAACTTCGGGACTTATGTTTAATAATTATTACTTATCGAATTATATGTAGGTTTTTTTTAACGGCCGTGGTCCGTCCGTTATTCCAAAGGTATACCTCATCCTTGACAATTCGGTATAACATACCCTCACGACCATATCCCTAATGGGTTAGTCAGAGGCACACTGATTGCTGCCGTCATGGTGAACAGAACATTCAAAAGCCCACATTTCGCCGAGAGATTTTGAATGGGTAAGGGGCGACCGCCGTTATCCGGGTTGCTTGGGTTTTATATCGGCGTTTTCCATCACCGGAGAGTTTATTTATTTATTCTTTATTGCACGAAAATGAAAGTACAATTGGCGGACTTAATGCCTAAAGGCATTCTCTACCAGTCAACCATCGGGCGAAGCAGAAAACTTGAGAGAGTTAGCCGCAAATTGTACAATGAACAAAAAGTAGGCGTGTTCCGGCCAGGTGTATTCTCAGGACCATCGGGTTCCGAGCGAAAGTGTTCAACCATGTGGCCACGACGCTCTCACGATTTGGTATACCGTATATTTTTATCTTTTCGTAATATCTTACGACTGATGCGTAAAGTTATTCTGGTCAGTGTATGCTGAAGGTAGTTCTAAAATAAATAATTAAATTATCTTCGGTTTTCTGCTGTGAAAGGTTTAATATATTGGTTCGATTCCAGTCAAAAGAGATGTATGCACGTTTGCCAACAACCCAGCTTGGAAACGTGAGAGAAGGCACGAGCACAACATCATAGTTGAGGACATTACTGATGACTTTAACATACCATGGGCCGGTAAAGATCTATTTTATCGAAAATTCGATAATGCTGCAGAGTTTGCAGATAATAAAGGTTTTGTGGACAATAAGGCACTTACATCATCTAAGAAAGAATATGAAAATCGCGGAGGAAACGATGATATTGCAACACCAATAAAAGATGAACCAAAAAAGCACACACATGCGCAAAACGATTATCGCCGTACTACCCCTAACAGTGCTATTTCTATTGAAAAATACTATAAACGACCAAACGAAGAGATAACAGATAGTACAAATTTTATTGTTGGAGACCAAAGTACTCGTAAATTTGACAAAAAAAATAAAAGCAATCACCCAAACACTGAATATGAAGACACTACTGAAAAAAAGTTTGAAATATTCGAGATAGGCGATGGTGACGTTTGGTATAGAATCAACCTCCAGCTTTTTGAAAAAATGACCACCCTTGAAGGCAAAACAGCATGGAATGATATTACTAAAGGTGAAGTGGCCAGGTATGTGAATAACAAAAATAGTTACATAAAGTTATATACTTATATCTACTATCACACTGTTTACCTAATGCGACGTGAAATTGATCCCTCGAGAAGGCTTACATAAAATTTACAAAAATGAACCGATGCTTTGTGACTTTTTTTGACCTGATGTGTTTCACTACAGCCACATAGGTCTCTCTACCTATCTTGCATTGCTATGCTACCCAGTGGCCGTTTAGCTCGTCCTTTCATCGTCGCCTTGGTCTACAGCTTGGCTGTCTCCTGTTTGACACAGCCAAACCTTCAAGCGAGCTTTGTTCCGAATCAGTGCTTGTTTTTGGCCTAAAGCCCAGTTTTCATGCGGCAGTCCCTGAGGCTTGCATAGGGAAAAAGGTGGCAAAAGTGGTATCACGCCCGGGAGTGTCTTAGCTCAGCATTTAGACATGTGTGCATCCTTTACTGTGCTGCGGCTTATCCACCTAATCCTCCCACAACTCATAAGTAGACATATTTCACTACCCACTTATCTCACTCAAGCTAGGATACGATTCTATTATCTGTGCTCGTCCTTACACACCAATAACAGCTCATAAGTATGGGCCACCTGTTTTATTGATTTTTTAGCAATTATTCCAGTGTGAGCACTATGCAACCTGAATGGATAGATCAGGATTTTTATGCAAGATACAAACCTTCCGAATGGACTTCAAAAGACGAGTTCACCATCCCACCTACGACCAATTTGTGTCTTTTAGTTCCTTTGCACGACTCGGATAGCCAACGCGACGATTTTCTCGGGCTAGGTAAATTACTCTCACATTATTCTTTACAATGTTTTCAATTGCCTTGAATTCATAGATTATGAAATTAATATCGTTTTTTTTAAATTGCATTTAGGTACTCTTGGAAAATACATAGTTATTCCTAAAGACGATATTATGGGTTTAGAAGACTCGAAGAATACGTTGAACAAACGTGACAGGAACTTCAGTGACTTCACAACAGCATCAGATTCTTTACGAGATGAGCAGGTGAGGAAACCCGTTGTAAAGTTGTTCTAATGATGTAAAAAGATACGCTAGTGTGTGTGTGTGTGTGGTTTTACGCAGAAAAATACAAAATCGATATGCCTCCTTAAGGCGCGTCCCGATTAGGCGAACAGTGAGCAGCTGACTTTTTGTGCTATTTGATTCCAGTTTGCCGACTCATTCTGTGAGCGACTGATTCGCAGCGAATGGTGCGCGCAGTTGCCTAAGTAACACAGGAAGCATTATGTTGCCGTAGTTGGTTCATTACGCCGAGTTACCGACCGATACGCCAGCGGACAGTCAGCCGCTTACTGTTAGCCTAAAATCGGGACGCGCCCTTATCTTCCTTTTTTAGTTCGTGTTTCTTGGTACAGCGGGAAACGATGACAATGAAGTCTGTGAAGAAAGTCATTGCCAGCAATTTAAATCGATACCTAGGTAGTATACATAGGTGGTTTTTCTTCATCATTACGGTACTTTTTTATTTTTTGAAAGGGTCACCGTCGAGTGTTGATTCGCGTTTCGAGGGCTTTATTGACCTACAGTGATATGGATTTGGAGATGACATCTGTGGGGGCTGATCACTTTCTAACGTTACCGCACCAACGTCCACATCATGCTCAAATTGATCTGGAAGCACGTGCTGACGATAACCAACTTATTCGCGTTGGGTATGAAATTCACTGTCCTATATTCTGTTGCGATTTCAAAATAACAAACAAAGGCTAATGCTTTAATGCATTGCATTTTTGTTGCAGTTCATCTGGTAGCATAATAAATATAGTCGCCGATAACTCTCGACGTAAACGTTGTACAATAACAGTTCAGGCGAAGAACAAAGGCTTAGCTGCTGCTAAATTTAGGCAAGTCAAAATTAATCCTAATTCTATTAATTGGTTTTGGTCCAGTCACAGAATGAGTGATAATCGTAGTATGTAGAGTCTATGTCTAGAAGCTGTAGTGTTGGGACATTCTAATGAGCCATAAATGGCCATGGGCCAAGTTACACAGTGTAGGTATATAGGCCGTATCGTAGGAACACTTTGTTAAACGATGATTGCATTTGTATACTCAGGGTCAAAGCAACAGACTGTGGTCCAGATATGGCAAGTGAAGGCGTAACTGTTGGTCCCATTCTTCTGCCACCGAGGCATACGCAAAAATTCATTTTTGAATTACCCACTGATGCTCCTATGAAAACGATTCATTGTTCAGGTATGTCGGCAGTCACTCACTACACACCCAACGAGACGGGGTGGGTAAGGTCCTGGCCTGAATAAAGTTAAAGAAAAAGAAATTATGAACCTTCCAATTCTAATACCTATTTTGTGTTGCAGTGGCACTGATAAATGACGACGAAGAGTCTGTGGCAGTAAGAGACGTGGCTATAAAGAATGGGGATCGTTGCTTTTGCGTTTGGCACTGTGACTGTGTGTGTTTGAGTAAGTACATAATACTTTCCTAAAAAGTAGGTAGAATATCTAATATTCTTCGTCTACATGAAGCCAATATTCTTTGTCGTTTTTGGGGTCAGAATTGTCCAAGCCACCTTCTAGTGTTCTTCAGCTTCTGTTAAATATTCTTTAAAGTGGCTCGATGGCTTCTTGTGCTTACCGAAGCAAAAACTTCTATCGTTAGAGTTGAAATAAACGCTTACCAAACAATGTTGGATCTAAGTAAATATTTGTTTCTCGGCCAATGGTAGACTGGTTTAGAACTATTTCAGCATTACGTTTGTCTTTTGTGCATTAAGAGTCTAATCAATTATGTTTTAGACGATGACCCGAAGTTGTTGTGCCGCGAGATGGCACTGGCGCGCCAGGTGGCCGCGGGGTTGCCGCCGCGCGAGCGCTCACGCCGTGCTCGCTCGGTCTGCTACCCTGACTGTGTTTCTATCAACCTATTCGTTGCTGTAATTGGGGTATTGATGGCTTTATTGTTGCTTGGTACGTGTTCCTTAAACGACCATTCTCGTTTAGTTAGAACACTAATTGAACAATAATATCATCCGTTACAGTAGTCTAAAGTATGTCACTGTCTGGAATGTGTTAGGACACCTAGATGGAACAACATATTACGCATATATTCATTAACAGGTGCGATAAAAGCTGGTTTGGGCTTGTTCTGTAGTTGCACAGCTAAATGGGGCTTGGATAGGCTCGTCAAATTACCCCGCAAGATTGACCAGTACTACGAGTCTGCCCTGGAGGGCCGCACTGTGGTCTACGACGAAGAAGGGTGGCCGGTTCACCCAGATACCAAGAAACGGAATGTTCGTCTCATATCAAAGTGAGTTGGCATTTGAATAGGGTAGCTACTAACTTTAGCATGGTGTATGTAACTAATAATTAAACTTTCTCATTGTGTTGGTAGATCAATGGAGTTCCTTCTAAACTTGATGTTCTTTATTGTGCTTCCCTGCGTGATGATACGTGACGCCATAACCTATTTCGCTTCGCTCTCGAAACGGATTTCAGGTGACTGCGTGTCTGCGGGCAAAGACGACAATATATTCCCTAACTCACATGATGTACAGGTATTTTGCTATTGAGGCAACATTTGTATGTGTTTACAAACAGTGAGGAATTGCACTTATGAATCGTTTTGTATCATGTCCTTAATGTTTGTGACTTGCCGGTACATAGTCCCATTATTTTGGAAGTGCAATTCCTAACTGTTTTTAGAGGCAGCACCACTCGCGCCGCCGGCGTCGAGGGCTACGCAGATGGATGACCCCGCATGCCGAGGAGCTATCTACTAACATATGGAGGAAAGAAGTTTATGCAGGAAAATCCATCGACATTGTAAGAAACACATTCACTTTTTGTTATCGTTAATTAGTCAGTGGCAGATAGGTACGCCTACATCACGAAGGGCTTTTCTAAAAGTCCTTCCATTCGGTCAAACGCATTAAGTGCGTATAGGTACGCTAATTTGAATGGCTTATGTGGTAGCGCCTCCGGTAGTGGGTATGTATGTAACCGTATTTTACCTATTAAAAACATGTGTTAACGTGGCGTGGTCCATGCGTTTAATCAGGGAAACACGCACTATTAGGCCCACTGTACCCAGCAGTGGGACATGTAGGTACATATAGGCTGTTGTTATTTTGTGTATAGGGAAATGTGGAGCGCAAATGTTCCTACATCAGACATCTTTCGCGGATCATCATCACCATGAAAAGCTAACAGCTTGGGGTATAATTATTCTGGCTTCGATTATGTAAGTATGTTTAGGAGGCCCCGCTTTTAGAGGACATAGGTATATCTACCGACTAGACTATCTATAAATTTGCCCGTTGTTTACTCAGATGCGCCCTTTGTTGCACGAGAGACGCGTACGGGTGCAAGACCCAGCCTCGTCGTGTATCGAATCGGAACAAGAGGACACGGAATACGTCCTCATGCAGATGCAGAAGAGCAAGGAATCTCTAGCTGTAAGCACATGATTTTGTAACACCTTATGGATTGGGATTCTCCCAAACAAAGAAGAGAGAGAGAGAGAAAGAAAGAATGAATGAATTGTACCTATCAATATTTTGTTACTTTTTTCAGATAACCCAGACAAAAATATTCGAAACGGAACCGTCGTCTGCCAGAAAGCTGAACGCAGAATTTAAATCTTCATACACTGTAACACGCTAACTAACACTCATTGGATGGAGCAACTATTGCAGCAACTGGCAACTCGAGTTTGAAAACTGTTGACGACTACCGGAACTCGAAACTCGAATTGCTTATGTGCGGTTTAGTTGGAATATAACTATGTATAATCGTCGCCAATTGCTAATGCAATCGCTGGAACCTTGTCAAACTAAAAACCACGTGACCTCAAAAAATACAGTTCGCAAAATTGTTGCGATTTTTAAATTATAAGAATAATTTAGAAATAACTTCAATGAAGGATTTTAAGCTGTCTAATCATGTGTTTCTTCATGGTTCTTAACAATTATTTATTACTTTATGTAAACAAGTTGTAACATTTGGATAAAGTGAAAGTATAATGTTTTAAAAGAATAAAAAAAAACAAAAGCACGATTACTAAAATTACGAACTTAGTTACTCATACAATTAAACAAGATCACGAAAAACAATAGTTGCCAGTTGCTGCAATTGTTGCTTCATGTACGGTGGCCGGCACATCACGCTACCCATTTCCGGTCAGTCCTCCTTGCTCTATCGCGAACAAATGTCATTTGGCAAGAGCGAGAGAAAAAACGGAAATGGGGTAACCTGATGTACTGTTGCCTGTACAATGCACCTTACTGTGCGTAGTCACTTAGAGTCGACTTGTCGAACTAATCGAGTGAGACTACTGCTTGGGGATACTAGATACTAGGCTAATATAAATAAAAATCTAAATAATTACAGCATTTCCGAGACGTTTCTAGGTAGGTCCTTCTTGGTAGATAGTGTTTTGTTAGTAGGCATTATTATTTTGTTAAAAATTGATTAAAGGTTTTCTAAAAACCACTATGTATTATTTAAAAGTTACAGAAAAGATCGATCGTGGTCGTTAGCGTACCCGCAAAAACTACCCATTTCTGATAATTTCTTCTTGTTCTATTGCAAAGAAGTTTCATTATTGAGCAAAATAAAAACGGAAACAGGTAGCCTGGGTAACAAATGTCATTACTGGCTTTCTGGCATTCTAAATAGGTAGTTCAGGTTTTTGCAAAAGTAATTACGAGTAGGTACTTAAAATACTTACATTGAATACAAACTACTCGAATAGACAGATAGATATAATTTATTGTACCAAAACATTAGAGTGAGTAATACATTATAGATACAAAGGTACAATTTAGGCAGTCTTATCGCTAGGCAGCGATCTCTTCAACATTCAACAAACACAACCTTTTCAGTTTATCCGTGGTTTAACCTAATCAGGCTGTGGTCCGAATATCCCTGAAAGTACTTTTAGCGTTTTTAGCACTTTCGCCCGGTCCGAATAAAAAAGTGCGACTTTATCGCTTGCTTTTAGCCACCAAATCGTTTCGGACCGCAGTTTGACTTTGACCTTAGACAAAACTTTGACATATCGCTTACAGTGCCAACGCCAAAAAGCAGAGGCACCGTAAGCGCTAGATGGCGGAGTTAGTGACGTCATTTATGATGTCGCACTATCTTATCTTTCAAAATCACGCTTGAAGTGCTTTCGGCGCAATTCGGGACGCTTTTATGGGTGCTAAAAGTACTTTCAGCGATATTTGGACCGCAGCCTACCTGTGACTGCGCCGAGTTCAGCTTTGGTAATAATTTGTTTTTTTTACACAACTCATAGCTCCTCATATATGATCAAATGTCTAACTTGACAATTTATTAACCTTATCCTGTCACCATGCCACGGTAATGGAACGGAATGTACTATTATGTGACCATGGCATGGTCTTTTGAAGAAATCTCTTTTTACCCGACTATGCGGCAAAGCAAACAGGAGGGTTGTGAGTAGTGTCCGACCGAACTTTCGGTTTCGGTTTCGGTTTCGGCCAGTTTCGGCCAAAAAATCGAGTTTCGGCCACAGTTTCGGTTTCGGCCAAAATCGGCCGAAACTTTGGCCGAAACCGAAACTCACTTCGGAAGATGTCGTGCGCGCTCGTATAACTTCGTATCTCGCGGCAACGTTATGGCAGAGCCTTGCGACCTCCACAATCTTCGGGAATTGTCATGGGGCATTCGGATGGCTCCGTAGCAACACTGAAATTGGTCAGTGCGTAATCGCCAGACGCAAAACTTCTTTAGAGATAATGTTAAAACGGAACTGATTACATGTAAGTTTTCGTTGAGACTGTTCTGTTGGGAGCTCAATTCTCGAAGTTGTCGACGAGTATGTCTTGGCCAAATGATTCAAGTTATCAGGTCCACCACATCAGAAAGAGGTTAATTGTTGCATACAACACGGCTGGGCATTAAGGAAAGTAGGTTGAAGTGTCTGCTGCCATTGCACATTGCAAGAGAAATCAAACCAAACGCAGCGTGGGACTCCCACCAGCAAAGAAGCAGAAGGAGCAGATAGAGATCGCAGGGTTTGGGTGGATGTGGGCCGCCCATTACTAGCCGCTCTGAAAATCTAAGGGGGAGTCCTGTGGGGCTAGCACGAACCGCTAACGTTTTGGGAATCGAAAAGTAAACAATACTTCTTTTTTCTTTTTCCTTTGTCTTTAAGAAAAAAAAGTATCGTTTACTTTTCGATTACCAAAACGTTAGCGGTTCGTGATGATGATGAGACTGATGGGATGTCATGTGTGTGGTTGTTGATGAAGTTTTCGTTTCGTTTCTGTACTTACTATCGCATCGGCGGAAGTTTTTAGGCAGTTGGCAAGACCCTAGTCTAATGAAGGAGTCGATGTCGAATTATAGAAATCGACCGATCGTTATGCCAACGACATCGTGCTTTTCGCAAACACATCCGCTGAGTGGCAGGGCAGACAATGTTCAATCAAAAACGAAACTGACCACAAACGGCACACGAAGTAAGGAAGTGGTAGACGGCATTCAATGCAACTTTGATGAGTATATTGACTTGGGCCAGATGTGGCCCCGATGAAGGGCGGCGGTGTAAGAGTGACCTAACGCCACCGTACACACATGTGGGTGTAGAGGGGAGTTACCTCTGTGCCGGGGTCCATCGGCACAGAGTTCTGGACCAGAGATCACGGGGACCTCTGGATACGGGCTGAAGCAGGTCACCGGGGGGTTTCGTGAGTAATATCTGCCGCCTCACGGCAGGCGAGCCTCACCCACCCCCGGCCTTCCCCCAGAGTCCCGCCCTCTGGATCGCCCATAACCAGTCCAGTCCAATTCTATTCAATTCTTGGTTGCATACCAAGTGTTACATTATGGTGTATAATGTAAACGGATTCCCCATAAAAAAAAGATAGTCTGCTGAACAGGCAGGATGAAGAAATCAAATTCCAAATCACCTACACCTTAAGTTAATGCTTTGAAAAGTTAGCTCAAATAAATTCATATAAATAAAGTGCCACCTTCTTTTATCTTTAAAGCGAGAACTTCTGGACGTTTGTGTTGTGTTTTTCATAGAACACCCTAAGTCAAAGCTCGGAATGGGTCCAAGGGTAAAGGAGTGGAGTGTGTTCGGCATTAAACACTCAGACAGAAGATGGTCACCACGATCCGTGCCAAAACTGACTTTCAAGACGTAGGCCAGAAAGTCGCCTAACTGACAAAATGGGAGTGAGGACTGAGCAGTCTGTAAGATGCATCCGGCCCAAATGACAGCCCAATGGCTCCTCAAAGACTGATATCATTGAAAGACGAGGCCTAAAAAATGATGGTGCGACCACCTGGTACATTACATCACGAATGGCAGACTTGAACAAAAAACAGGGGTAAATTGAAAAATTTTGGGGAGACCTTTGCCCAGCAGTGGGATCTTGTGTTGAAAAAAAATGAGTCCAACTTAGTTTTGTTGGTATTAGCAGAATAAGGAGTAAAATTTTTCAGAATTTAGTAATTGTAGGTATTTTATACTTGACTAGCAGCCGCCCGCGACTTCGTCCGCGTGGACTAACGTTATCGTAATTTTAGTAAGGATGCCTATTTTTTTTGAAAATGAAATATAGCCTATGTCACTCAGGAATGATGTAGCTTTCCAACAGTGAAAGAATTTTTCAAATCTGCCAAGTAGTTTCGGAGCCTATTCAATTCATACAAACAAACAAACAAAAAATCAAACCTTTCCTCTTTATAATATTTGTATAGACCACGTGAGTTTCGGTTTCGGTTTCGGCCGAAACTGAAGCCTAGGCCGAACATTCGGTTTCGGTTTCGGTTTCGGCCGGAAAACCAGTTTCGGTCGGACTCTAGTTGTGAGTTTGAACTGTATGTATGTATGTGGAATTTAACTGTTTTCTCAGAACTTCTAAACCAGTAATCTTAATTGAACAAAGTGTCGTTGGTAGCCTCTTGATCGCCCGCCGGTTATAGGCTGCATGACGTCACGATAAATTGACGCCCTCTATGAGACTTAAAGTGAAGAAATTAAAGAAAAAAGCTTTTCTGACGTTGTTTTGTGGGCCTCCAAAGGAGAGCTTTAAACGCAATATAAAACAAACGACCTCAACTGCTATATTAGTAGGTGTGCTCTGCATAACGATTAAACCTGAAAAGAATTGACTTAACTCCAAAATATTTTTATAAAATTGAGTTAAAAAACTAAAACCCGACTACTAAAAACACGCCCTAAAAAGTACGAAACAAGGAAGTAGGTAGTCTCCGCTAGTATGATAGGAGAGCCGTGGTCGTATGCCGCCAACTGTAGCAAAACAAGATTGTTCCAATCATTAAAATTAAATGTTTATTATTATTATTAAAGGAAAACAAAGGGCTGTGTTTTCAGTTTCGACCTGCAATTTAACTATCGCTAGCGCTGTGTGCGCTAAGTTGCATTACGGACCGCAGCTTAGAAGTAATGCTGTCATATGACTCTCTGTCAGTGTCAATGTCAAACAAGCACCTGTCGGCGGATTCGGCTGTGTCGGACGGCGGACAGGACAGATGATTTACTCGAGATAATTTTACTGTCCGTCTTCTCTTCTCGGTTCGCTGCGTTTATCTTATCTTATTAATGTTAATTGCTTAACTTGTATCAAGCGCCATTAAGTGGTGTAAGTTATGCGTGTTCTTTTGAGACCAATAGTCGTGCTTAGACAAATTCTTCAACCGAGTAAAAACATTCAGTTGAGGCATCCGTTTACAACAGGTAGGTTGCTTGCTTTTTGTCGTAGCGTAGTCTCAAATTGCATGTGTGTGTCTCGCTCGATACATAAACACGGAAACACCTCGCTCGCGTAGTTATCTTGGAACCGTGCCAGGAGTTTACACAAACATATCAGTAACATATCGCCATTTGTACGTTTAGCACTTATTTGGAGAGCCATGGAAGATAAGGAAAGTTTGAAGAAACGTCTGACGCCGATACAGTATCACGTCACTCAAGAAGCGGGAACTGAAAGACCCTTTACAGGTATTTACTCATTTTTGTAAATTACATTTGTTTTGAATATTATATCTTTAATGAAATGGTTGACTTGCCTGCCGTTATGATGAAGTAACTATTCTCGTAGAGAAAATATTATTAAAATATAATACTATTGACAGGTATTATCTACTTAAATTAACAAATGAATTGTATGTTTCAGGATGTTACAACAAATTTTATGAAGAGGGAATGTATCAGTGTGTGGTCTGCAGACAAGATCTATTCACCTCTAAATCAAAGTATGATTCGAGCTGTGGTTGGCCAGCATTCAATGATGTACTAGCCAAGGAGAAGGTCACTTTGCATCAGGATACTAGCGCAGGTATGGATTTTCATGTGCATTTTTTAAGAATGCTTATGAATGTTAAGAATAAAGATGCATGAATGCATTTTATGTACATACATACATGGACTAACATTCATAGCATTAATAATTGTCCTCTAATTATAAATTACTAATTATATGTAGGTATGTTTTTATTCAATAACATACATAACAATGGTATCTGTATTTATACCTATGTATTTGTGCATTGTAAATGTAAAAAAGCTGAAAGGAACATGATGGTTTCAGTACTCTATGGGAGCAAACCAAGCGTAACCAATAGTCAGTATCATTGAATAATGATGAAGGCCTTTTGCAACAATTGTTTGCACCTACTGATCAGTTATTTGTACCTCATATCTTTACAATAAAATGAGTATACATAATTTGTAACTGCTACTCATAGCCAAAGTTTTAAAACAATAAGATAAGTTTCAAGTACCTACTTGGAAATCATGTAATAGGAAAAATAAATATAACAAGAGCTTGTGAGTGACACAAATCTTATCATACACTTACAGCATGACTGTGAATATTGTGGCCTATCTAAATTTAACTTTCATCATAGGTCATCAACATTATATCCTGCTCCACATATGGATGTTGGCCTTTGTTGACTACCTTGGTATTCTGTGCTCAACACACTTACAGGTAACATTAGGACTAAATGGGAGGCCAACTGTTTCAAGGTTATCTTATGAATGAGCAAAGGTCATTTAGTTTCTAGTCAAATCTATCACAGATTTGTTGAGAAGTCCATTCCTAGTACTAAACTTTTTTCAATTCTTATTTACCCTTTTTTAAATGATTGGAAAAACGGTTATTTATTCATTACTTTAATTAAGAGGTTTACTAGAGCCTTATGGGAGGTTTGAAAGTGGGTTTCCAGAGAGGTGAACGATCATGCGGCGGATGTATGACTATTTTTTAAACTTAGATCTTAATCTATCTAGTTTGCGCTGTGAGCTGAAGAAGGGATTCTTAAATAAAATATGTTTGGCGTATTAAACTCGTGACTTAGCTATTTGGTGCAATAGTTCGCTCGCGTAGGTACAGTCAGCCAAAAATGTGGTCTACCACCCTACGGTTGAGATTCGTTAGAACGTCATGAAACAACAAGGTCAATTTTCCCTGGCAATAAGTTTGTGTCAGTGACTATTATATGGTATAACGTCATGTCAAGTGTCAAGTTTGAATTATCATACATCAGATTGATACTAATATTTCATTGACGGAAATACTTGACAGTAGAGTTGTCAATGAGAAAATCTTTTTCAGTAGTAATAAGTTTGTCTTCAAAAAGATCGACATGGTTTTAGTTGAGCAAAATAAATTATCGTATTTAATGAGGTTAAACTAAGTCATCCAATGACGTCAAATGTCAGGCATCTCAGACAGCAGACCAAACGTCATAACATGATTGTGCATTGTGTTAAACTCTGTTAGAAAAGTCAACCTTAGCGACCGTTACATCTCGCAGAAACTTTTGTCAAAAGTGATAGACCACTTTCTTGGCTGACTGTACGTTAAGTGTGTAAAATCACTTGGTGTTTGTCCTGTGCCCAGACACACAGTTAATATCTGTGTATGATACATGTAGGTAGGGAGTCAAATTGGTCGCCATAACTGAAGTTGTTAAGGAAGTTTTATGACACATGTAATGTTCATGTATTTACGTTTTTAAAATCTTCAGCAGCAGTTTGCATTAAGACATAAGCTGTTCCAGATAAGCACCCTGATTAATTAAATAAATTAAAATTTAGAAGGATGTATTCGAAAGACTTCAATTTGATTTAGGAAGAGAAACCTAATAAAGGCTTTTTTTAAATATTGCAAAGTAAAATAAAAAAAACAAAATCTCTATTAAAATATGTATTATTGTCATGTTCATGTGTAATGATATTGGCTGTGTTTGTTTTAAGTACTTTCCTGCCCTTTTCATATTTTTTACTCGAAATTGTTGTTTATTTGTGATTAGTAAACATAGCATGTGCTTTATAAATGTGCAGTTGCAGCAATCATACCATAATATACATAATTGCTTTTGCTTGTTTTTATATTTTTATTTTCAGATAAGTTAGGTAAGTGCTACAGACAAAAAAACATATTCACAGAGACTTTATAAATCACCATATGTCCCATTTTTTAAATAATCCATTACAATTTTTTTTTAGTTTTTGTTTATTCTGGACTTAATCAATAGGTACTTTAAGGTATTTTTTTTTATTATTTGTAGTTTCTGTATTTATAAATTGTTAATATTGTATTATAATTATGGTGAAGTAATATATCGTACACAGTCTCTTATTTAGATACTTTAAGATGTGTGCATCTTTCTAAATTACATACCTATATATTATACAAATATTCTTATATACATATTGTGGTGTTTGGAACAAAATGGATATTGGTGCTAATGCATTTTTTTTATCTGTTTTCTGTCTTGCTCCCTGAACCTTTGATCACCTTCCGATACAATCCTGTCTCTCCACAACAAACGTAAGTGGGCCTCAATCGGTAAATCTGTGTCTGTATAATTTATGCTTTATTGGTTGCAAAAAAATCTTCAAAACATTCTTGCCAAATGCTGTTCTCTTCACTGCTCTAATATATTTTTTTAATTTGTCATTGTTTTCTATGAAATATTCACGGCGTTCACTGATCTGGTTGAATGGTCACAAACAATACATCTTTGCACACGGAACTCATCTATTCTATTTTATCTTTAACAATTTTTATGTCTCGACTTCACTCGCTAACTCGAACTCATACTTTTGTCACTTAACTGTTGTGGAATGTGCATGACAATAATATGCATTTGCCTTCTCCTGTACGCCCCGTCCCGTCCCGTCTGCTCCCCCTGGATGGCTGCCGGATGGACGACGCCGCTGCGCCCGCACCTGATCGCGTCTGCAAAAACCTCGTCACACCAACTCTGTGAACTCACGTTGGACGTGCCCATATCATCCATTACTATTAAATACCTGTGTAAATAATTGGTTTTGTTGGTGAATGGACCCTTGGTAAATTAAAGTTGGAGCAAATATATTACTGGTTTTAACACGGCCAGGTTTGGTGCGAACTGAGGTGCGATGCTCCAAGTGCTCTGCTCACCTGGGACACGTGTTCGATGACGGGCCGGCGCCCACCAAGAAACGTTTTTGCATTAATTCCGCATCGTTGGACTTCATACCAGCCGAGCAACGCAAAGACTAAAAGGTTTATTTCAAAAGTGCATAATGATAAGGAATCACTTAATAGAGAGCTATATTTATTATAACATTTTTGTGCTTTTAAAGATGTGATGCGAATAAGCTTCTTTATTGTACTAATTAACTTTGTTTGTAATCAATCCTATTAAGATACTCGTAGTCAAGTCGTCCTATGCAGCTATGAATGATCACTATAGTGCCTACCCTAAAAATTGTTTTGATGTGCAGGTAGGACACTTTGAATCGTGCACGATTTTATAAAGTAGTATAATTGATTCTGATTTGTGTTGCAATGTTACTTTCTCGAAGACTTGTTGTTTGATATGGCCATATGACCTTAATAAACGACAAGGACTAACGCGGCGCACTTGGCTTGTTTTAGAGTCACGCTGAGGCGTTGTCCTAATGCAACGCGTTAACGTGATCATCGTGCATTACACGATGTGACGATCGTGTTAAGCAAAATCTGGTTGTCCTAATAGAACGCAAATACGGCATCCCAACCTCCCTGCTCCCTATCCACTAGATCAACATGTAATGACGTCATTGAAATTGGTCGCAATGCTTATTTGCGCGATGGTCGCGTTGTATTAGGGCAAAGGCTGATGATCAATCCGACACGCGTGTGTGAAAAAGCACTGCTGGCTTCCCTTGTTTGCCTGCATAGATGTCGCCTTACCTGGAAGAATATGTAATGCATACACGTCAGCGCTATTCTAAAACCATCCTTATCTTTTGCATAAAATTAAGTGTGTGCAAGCGACTCATCATCGCCCAAAACGTTTAGCGCCTGAACAACGCAGTCGCAGTATAATCTGCATTTAACATTTCATTGTGTTAGTGATAATTGATTTATTTTGTAGAATTTAATTTATTTAATTGCTTTGTTACCGAAACGAGTCATAATTTTTACGAGCACCCTGTTGTTATATATTTTTATTTACAATGTTATACCTACTTGCGTCAGTACAAATGTCATCATTGTTTTTGTGTCTTAACGTAAGTTTAAACTCAAAATGTTTTAATAAATATTTTTGTAATGACTAGAACAGTTTTTAAATACTTATCCCTACTACACATTTTCTAATTTGGTAAGTTGTAGATAATAACTGGGTATCTTTGCCTTAAAGTTGTTATGTAACAAAATTCCTTATTTCTGACACACCCACAAATTATTTTGGAGCTCATGAGTTCTCCTTGACGTGGCGGGAGGCCTTATTACCGTTGGTAGGGGCAACCGCTTGAAAGCTAGGTCATAGCTCAGTGGGCACTGGCACTGGCGGCGGAGCAGTACGGTAATCTAGTAAATCTATTGTGGATCCAGCCATGCCGCCGTTGAATGCCGTGGGGTTTCAATCGGTAGGAGTCGCAGGTTAATTATACGAGTGAGCAAATGACACGATGTCGTTCATGGTGAGTCTTTTATTTAGTATGGTTGTATTTTATATGCACAAGTTGCCCATACATGGCACTGGTGTTTTACAACTGACAAAATCATGAAAAATGTTCTAATCGCATTAAATGTCTTGTACAATATCCTATTACATGTATTAATACATTTCAACTTAAGACTATATCAATAATTACAATTACTTTCTCAACTTATCCATACTCTAACTAATGCATACTCAAATTCATTTTCATGATCACATAGTTAATACACTTCTTAGAATATTTTAGTTTAGATACTGAATAACTTTGTTCAAGCTCTCTTGAAGATTTGGCTATATTTTTACATTTCTACATTATTGCACAAGTGTTTTCAATTTGTTATGGTTGGTGCATCTTGTTATAATATTGTGTATTGAAAATAGGCCATGATGAAATTATGAAAATTGGCAAATGACTATAAACAATTTATAATTAGGCCGTAGATTGAGGATTCATAGAATTGCATTATAGAGACTCTTTCATTTAGAAACGTCATAACATGTACTGTAGAACATTCTAGCTTTCTGAAGAATACAGATATTAACTACGCAGTGCATCAGTGTTATAAGTAAAGAAATCAGTATAATTATTATAATAGTATTTGCACCAACCTAGTCAACTGCAGTCTAAATAGCGTTAATTGGTCACTTTATATTGTCAATGAGTAAACTACTCGCTCCTACTTGTGTCTGTACAATTAACAGCAGGCGAGATACAAATCCCGCTCATTCCTCCACTCTCTCTCCTCGCACACTCCACTAACACACATAAACCAATAAAACCATTGTATGTTACTGTCATGTTCGATATAGACATGTTCAATAACGAACCCCACCAATGTTGAATCTTTTAAAAACAAACACGTCAGCGAATGTTAACATTATTACGATTCCGTTAATGTCAGGCGTGTATCCTGAACAAAATTCAAGTTACATCCAGACTCGAGAATGGATTCCAGCCTGTGATCGGTCTGAACATTCAAAATTCCATCAATCAGAGGCTTGGACCAAGTTTTAATTACTTTTCAGCTAGACTAGCGACAGTGATCAGCGAATTTTTATGGGTGTTACCCAAAAAGGTTGTTAAAAGTAGATTACGCCATTAGTCTTCCCCTTATTAGATTGAAAGAAGTTAACCGAATCGGTCGACAACCATTTTTGAATGAAGAAAGTAGAGGAAAAAAAAACGAAATAGTTTGTTAAGAATTAAAATAAAAACACAGCACAACCTAAAATCAAGTGAATGAGCACAATTCACAATTCATCACAAGCTGCATAAGCCATTAGCTGCGAGAGACATCTTTATTTTAACAAAACAATAAAACCGAGAATTTGTCCCCTCCAAATAAAACCACAGAGTGAAACTTTTTTAATAATAACGGCTGTTTTACCATTTGTGTTTTAGAAGATTAACGAAGACGTCGTTGCGAGTAATGTGTTAACATTAACTGGAGTGTGATCAAATTCGTCGAAAATAAAATAAAAACAGATATTCACCCCATTACTAGCTTGGTGGTTTATACAATGCGCTTCCGACAATCACAGTAACATATTATAGATCCAAATAAAATACAATTTAACAGCGTCTGTCGGCACAACCTAAACAATAAAGCAGAGAGACAGCAAATCTTAAATATAAAAGCAAAATACTTCAGCTGTATATAGGAATATTCATTATTAATCGCTAAGTAGGCTATTGTCGTAAGATGATGACAAAGGATAAAATTAAGCCTGATCTATCTAAATGTCAATTAACTGTTTAAAAGAAAGTCTTAAAATAGAGTTTTGTGCCATAATAGAGAATTATTTTACTATTTATATCTGATGTAATAAACTTTATAAACTTAATACTACGTAAATGCTTCACTTCCATGACTAACAATACATGATACAATTATAATAGTAATTAGACAAATTTACATTTCAATGACAGGCAAATCAACAACGTCAGTCGCTCACTAGTGACTCCACGATTGAATAAAAATATTTTTAGTTACAAATATTATCTTCAAAAAACAAACTAGCCAAGGAAAAAAATGCGTGACTAATTAAAAGAATAAACGATAATTGCCTCAATATTAATCTCATAATTATTTTTTAAGTAGAAGTAAATAGTAACACAAAGGAAAATTTAATAAATAATTTGTATAACATAGAGTTACGTCTATCTAGCAATTACCATAAGCAATACAAGCCAAACAATTCGAATTAATAATATAATTAATACGTTAAAATTAATACAGAAACATTCGGTCATTTTGTCACCTCACAATAAAAACTTTCAAATAAAATTGTTAAAATTAATAAACCAATTATTTTTTCAACGAAATACTCATTCATTAGTGCGAATTAAAAATTTACCAATACTCGTCTCGTTCGGACCTTTCATATACCTTTTACATACATTCACTCAGGCGGCGTTCGCCGCAGCACCCGAGATAGCCGGCCGTGCCGACACTGCCGACAAGACTACTGACCGCAGTAGCCGACACTACTGACTGCGATAGCCGACATAAGTCAGCTTGCGTCTGCGTTCAGCCATGTCCACTGGTCAGTGGAGATGGTGTTCCCACATACTAGTTGACAGATTAGGTGAATGAGTTTTTACAGTGACCATTAACCATACCATATGTGCGTCAAAGCAACAATAGTAGAACTATCTACAACATTGTTAGCTCCTTATACAGATTTCATCGGTTCAACAAGTAAACCTTGTCTTATTATCTTCAATAAGAGGAGCATTGGCTGTTTTTTAAATTTAGAGCTGTCAACTTTTCCGTGGGAATAAAATCTCAACTTTAATATCCGGTATCGGCGGTCCCGTGCGCGCGAAGCCTCTCGCCTCTCTATTGATGTGTTTCCCTAACTGCTCATCTTTTACTGCTACCATCACAGAGAAAGCTGAATCGATACTAACATAACGGACCTACCATATCCTACTATTTATACTTTACAAGATCACCCAACGTCAACCGCCAGTCTTCGTTCGCAGCTAGAATACATAGTAAAGTTCTTCAAATTCGTATCTAAGTTTCTAATGTCTATCTACACTACTCGATCTCTCCCTTATAGAATAACAGTCGAACGAAACACGTCAATAAGAGCTTACGTCGCTAACTAGAATAAATAACGCTACTAAACGAGACTACGTTCCTCATAGTTACTGGACTGCACTTTAATCTCTTTCATGTAAAAATATGGTCACTATTATATTCATTAAGCAGCCATTTCACACAGATAAAATATTGCTCTCTAATTAATTTCCGTCACAGATATCCTCGGCGTATTGTCTCGGAGGACCGTACTGGGCCCGACTGGATTCACAACCTCGAACGTCGAAGTGTTGCACTGTCGCGTCGTCACTATAGCTAAATTACGCAATGGAGGGAGTTCGAGGTGTTCCGCAGGGCACGGACGCGGTCACACTGCGGCACGGTACGCGGGTACGGTACGGCTCGCGGGCTCGGTACGGCTCGGTAACGGTAGGCACTGAGGGCGCTAAGTCCTGGGCGCGAGCGGCGCCGGCGGCCTGCGCTAATGGCCCTTGGCCGCCTCCTTGGCCGCCATGATCAGGGGCGTGAGGGACGCCAGCGGACGAGCCATCTTTAGGAACGGGTGCTGCAGTAATTAATAAAAAACATCAAATTAAACATGTCCAGAAAAATAACTTGCGCAAAAAGAGATAGTCATATTATAAAGTGGCTTTACGAAGTATTTAAAACAGTTGGAACGAATTTCACTCACAAAAAAAAATATAAGGTAGTTTTGTATGTAAGGAGACTAAAAACTGCCATATTATGTTATGTTTCCTGAATTTGATCCTTATAAACGACACTTAGAGATGGCGCAATACAACTTAGATATTTTTTTTCAAAACCAACAGGTTTGAATCCATGCTAGGGAGGGATAAAAGATTTACTTTCTACTCAGAATTAGAGTTTTCGGGTTATTCTGAAAATCAACAGCTACTCACGTAAGATATAAAGACACATGTTCATAACACAAAAGTTTGTAGGTACTGTGCGAGTATCGATCCCGCGACGTCTAGGTCCGTTTTGAGTCAAAAGTGGTAATAGCGCGCTCACACGCGTCCCGAATTGATGAATTGTAAGAGTGTGTGCGACGTGAGCGCGCTATTATCACTTTTGGCTCAAAACGGACCGCGCTACTAGTGTAGTAGCTAATGTCTTCACAACAACAAACAATAGTAATGTAACGTACCTTGAGTAAGTCTAGCGCGGTGGCGCGCCTCTCGACGTCGACCTCGAGGCACTGGTCGAGGAAGTCCTGGAACACCGTGCTGAGCTTCTCCTTGTCCTTGATGTCGGGCTTGCCGTTGGTCGCGATGAGGTACAGCGCGCGCAACGGGTTCTCGTTCAGGTACGGCGGCTCGCCCTCGATCATCTCTATCGCCATTATACCCAGCGACCACAAGTCCACCTGACATTTAAAAATTAGATAGAACATTAATGAGGCTTTCTGGACTCTAAAGCGTTTGAAGAGGTGGTTTGCACGCTAAGTTAAGTATGAAGAGCCTGGTCTGAATCCTAAGTTGGGTTTGAAAGCTGCGGCTCAAGAGGATTGTTTCAAGGCCCAGCACGAACCGCTTACATTTTGGTAATTGAAAAGTAAACGATACTTTTTTATCTTAAAGACACAAGAAAAAAAAATTGTATCGTTTACTTTTTGATTACCAAAAAGTTAACGGTTCGTGCTAGGCCTACAGAGCTCTAGGTTACGTCTGAGGCGGCTGATTTGAACCCTGGGTGGAGTCTTAGGATTCATGAACCCTTATTTGCGTTTGAAGAAGCTTGTTTGAACCCTAGGTTGCTTCTATTGAGGCTTTTTTAAACCCTCTGTAGTGTCTCTAGAGGTTCAAAGCTTGTCAATAACCTGTCATGAGGTTGCGTCTAAAGAGGCTTGCCTGAACACTATGTTGCATCTAAAGAGGCTAGCCTGAACCCTAGATAGAAAGAAAGAAGATACATTATATAGATTGCGTCTGAAAAGGCTTGTTTGAACACCAGATTGAGTCTACAGAGGCTTGTCTGAGCCCTAGGAAGCGTCTGAAGAGGCTTGTCTGAACCCTAAGTTGCGTCTATAAAGGCTTGTCTGAACTTTTAAACTTATTTTATTTTACCTTAGGACCATACTGCTTTCTTGTAACAACTTCTGGTGCCATCCAGTAGGGCGTGCCCACCATCGTTGTTCGTTTGTTTTGCTCAGGCGATATTTGCGCACAGAACCCGAAGTCGGCTGGAACGTGTAATATTGCGCATGTAAAGGTAAGGCAATTGAGGTAGGTAGGCAGTTAAGTCTCATAGCCTAGATAATATTGTCTATAACTATCAGCATTACTCTATTATATTAGGAGAAGGCAATAATGATGTGTATAGGGTTAACCCATAGACCTCAAAGCCAATAGACTACTAATGACACAGCCGAGAGGCTATAGTCACGAAGTCAGATACATACGTCTAAATTCGGAATCTACCACCCAATGAGTTTCTACCATTTCCGTGAGCTGTCTCGCGACCACCTTACTCAATGGCCAATAAGCGTATTGACTAATCAGTAAAGTTGCCCCAACTAGGTACCTGAAAGTTGACAGGGTTAACTTCATAAAATAAATTAAACATAGACGCCTGACGTCTAGTGGCTGTAGGGTCGATGGGTAAACCAGTTCAATATTACGAAAGAATAAAGTAATACACATTAATAATCCAGACATGCAGAATATTTTATACTCACTGAGTTTGACCTGTCCGTCGAGCCCCAGTAGGATGTTGTCTGACTTGATGTCTCTGTGTATGACGTGGTTGGCGTGCAGGAAGTGCAGCGCCTGCAGCACCTCGCGGCACACGGCGGCGATCTGCCCCTCGTCCATGCACGTCTCCGTCACCACGTCTGTCAGCGACCCGCCCGCTAGGTACTCCATCACTACCCATAACTCCTGGAGACGAAGGAGTATCACACGGTTACCACAAACAATAGGTTGTCACGAGTTGCCGATGCTAGGCAACGTGCAATGTAAATAATAAACGCCAGTTGTCCAAAATTGTGTTTTACTTAACTGCTACCAAACACAAGAAAATCCATGAAAAGGTAGGTTATCTATGGCAGAAGGCTTAGAATGGTTTGCCGTCCGATTTGCAATTTTGGCGCTTACAATGCCAGCGCTAGCGGCTGCTAGCGTTCCACGCCAGGCCGAATTGAAATAGCGCGGTTGCGCCCACGGTGCTCAGCTAAATTATGATATCAAATTCCTGTGATAATATACCATGCTATATTTTAGTGTTCATAGAAAGGTAAATATCCTTTTTTGTTTTGCACTCATTCAAATTAATTATACAATTTTCCGCCCCCTTCATTTCATCGCGCTATTCACCCCTTCGCAGTAACATTTACGAAAACCACGATTTATTCAATACAAGAATATCTTAGTTTCATCCCTCTGAGAGAATTAACGATTTTGTTTCGTCTTCATAGGTACGGTAGACGACATGACAGGCTAACCATTTCACATAAGAAATGGCATTTGCCAAAAGCATAATAAAAAAAACGGCAATCGGTAGCTTGATGTGCGGTTTGACTGTGCATAATTATAGTATTGGGTACAGTTATCTTAACAAGTATGTACGTAAGTTATGTATTGAGAACATGAGTACGTTTTGATAGTTGGATGGTTTACTAACCTCATTAACAAGATAGCTGTCGAGGTAGTTGACGACGTTGTTGTGCTTGTTCTCCCGCATGACGAGGATCTCGTTGATGATGAGCTCCTTCTTGGGCTGCTGGCCGAGGTTCATCTGCTTGATGGCCACCTCCATGCCGGTCGAGGTCTCGATCGCGGTGTACACCGTGCCTGACGCTCTGGACATAGTCATAGTTCAACGTTAATTAGTGTCAATCTTGCACCAATTGAATTATTTATAGTCATTGCAAAATGTTTTGCATTATAGCAATCAGCGTGTGGTAATTTTGGTTTTTGACGTGACAACGTCTAATAAATTTATGATCTCCGGCTGTACGCAAAAAAGAAGCATGACTCATTATAACTTTACGCTCATTGTAACATTAGGGAAGAGAGACTGCTGCACGCGCGAGTGAAAGGCACGATCGGCTTGTCCCGCATCTATCTCTCTTCCACTCAATTGAACTATGCGTCTGAGGAGATTATTTGGAAAAGTAGGCAAACATTTCACCAATGTTATTTTTAAGAGTTATGACGTTGTCACATTAAACTATCGTCTATGGACAAACTTTACAGACAACCATTTTTTTACAATGAATAATTTTCTTTTAATGCTACAAACAGCGTGAAGAAATACAGAATTTATCGTCAGTATTGATTAGAAATAAGGGCGAGAAACTTACCCTTGTCCAATTTTTTCCATTTTAGTATATTTTCTATTAGGGTCGCCAACACTGACGATTGTTCGTAATTTTTCTAAAATTTCTTCATCAGTCATTTTCTTTTTCCTTTGTTGTTGACCGGTTGCTCTACTGCAAAAAAAAACATTTATTTGAAACAACTTAGTATATGGGAGGTAACGTGAATAATATAACCTAACATGGCTGTGATTTCATTTGAGCCCAAGTTTTGTGCATCCAAAGGTAGACTGGGCTCTACTCAACTAAACAATAAAATTATGATTTATGTTTATTAAGCTTGTGGCTAATTATCTGGTGATGAAAAACACTGTTAAAAATTCCAAATTCACGTTGGGTTCACTATTGATTTTAATAATTCTTCAGAACTACAGTCTCACTAACCTAAGGAATACATTATGTTGGCTGCCTAAAAGCACAATCAAAATGTATTTCATAGATTAGTTGGATTATAGTGTAGGGGTAGGTGCCCGTGGCGCAGTTGTGCTAGTGGATCGGCAACGATCGCTATGTTTAAGCAACACACGCAGAGTTGGAACTCTGTGCACTCTGTGCTTCAGAAGGCACGTTAAGCAGTTGGTCCCGGTTGACATCGCTAGATGACAGGATGTCAGAGACTTTGCTGGTCAATCTCATCTTTAAGGCCAAAAGGAAACTGAAAAAAGAGGAAAGGAATCGGTTTATGTAATGTTATAGTGCAGTAGTTACCTCTGGTCGGTGGTGGGTGGGGCGCCGTTGGCGGGCGGATGGTGGTGGTGCGGGGCGGCGCGGGCGCGTGTTATAGTGCACTAGTTACCTCTGGTCGGTGGTGGGTGGGGCGCCGTTGGCGGGCGGATGGTGGTGGTGCGGGGCGGCGCGGGCGCGTGTTATAGTGCACTAGTTACCTCTGGTCGGTGGTGGGTGGGGCGCCGTTGGCGGGCGGATGGTGGTGGTGCGGGGCGGCGCGGGCGCGTGTTATAGTGCACTAGTTACCTCTGGTCGGTGGTGGGTGGGGCGCCGTTGGCGGGCGGATGGTGGTGGTGCGGGGCGGCGCGGGCGCGTGTTATAGTGCACTAGTTACCTCTGGTCGGTGGTGGGTGGGGCGCCGTTGGCGGGCGGATGGTGGTGGTGCGGGGCGGCGCGGGCGCGTGTTATAGTGCACTAGTTACCTCTGGTCGGTGGTGGGTGGGGCGCCGTTGGCGGGCGGATGGTGGTGGTGCGGGGCGGCGCGGGCGCGTGTTATAGTGCACTAGTTACCTCTGGTCGGTGGTGGGTGGGGCGCCGTTGGCGGGCGGATGGTGGTGGTGCGGGGCGGCGCGGGCGCGTGTTATAGTGCACTAGTTACCTCTGGTCGGTGGTGGGTGGGGCGCCGTTGGCGGGCGGATGGTGGTGGTGCGGGGCGGCGCGGGCGCGTGTTATAGTGCACTAGTTACCTCTGGTCGGTGGTGGGTGGGGCGCCGTTGGCGGGCGGATGGTGGTGGTGCGGGGCGGCGCGGGCGCGTGTTATAGTGCACTAGTTACCTCTGGTCGGTGGTGGGTGGGGCGCCGTTGGCGGGCGGATGGTGGTGGTGCGGGGCGGCGCGGGCGCGTGTTATAGTGCACTAGTTACCTCTGGTCGGTGGTGGGTGGGGCGCCGTTGGCGGGCGGATGGTGGTGGTGCGGGGCGGCGCGGGCGCGTGTTATAGTGCACTAGTTACCTCTGGTCGGTGGTGGGTGGGGCGCCGTTGGCGGGCGGATGGTGGTGGTGCGGGGCGGCGCGGGCGCGTGTTATAGTGCACTAGTTACCTCTGGTCGGTGGTGGGTGGGGCGCCGTTGGCGGGCGGATGGTGGTGGTGCACGGCGGGCGCGTGCGGCGCGAGCGGCGGCGGCGGCGCGGGCGCGTGCGGCGGAGGCGAGTGCGCGGGCGACGGCGCCGGGTTCTTGTTGCGGTCCAGCGCCGGCAGCGGCGTGCCCACCGAATCCGCGCGGGAACATATCTGAGCAGAATATACTATTGTGAACATCATATTCGGCTCTGTAATGCTCACTGCTAAGCATTGGTCTCAATCATATATTTGACATTTATTATGTGGTTAAACCTAAGCATGTTTTCTTTTACGATTACTGATGTATCACTACTGAACACACGCACTACTTTTAATGTCATCTTTATTGTCATGTTCTTAGCAAATAAACGCTTGAGTTTGAGTTTAGGTATCTAAAGCAGCTGGCTCCACTCAACCCTTGCGATCTTAATCAGGGGGTGGTGGAAATTAAATATTTCACATTATACAATATAGTATGAATTGTCTCAAATATTTAAACAAAAATACACATTGTTAATAGTAGCTAGAGAACAGTTGTCAAGTTTTCTGCATGCTAACATGCTAAATTGCCTTTCTAAGTTTTTAACCAACACTCGTAGATAAGATTAAACAAAGTGAACGATTATTTCGGAAGCGGTTGTTCATAATAATAGTAAGTAAGTTACCGAATGCGTGGTGAGCGCGGGGTGCAGAACGTGCGGCGGCGATGCGGGCGGCGGCCGCGGCGGGGGCGTCTCTTCCTCTTCGATTGGCTTCGTGTACTGGAAAGAGAACGTGGCTTTAATTGCCTGATAACTTAGCTGGCTGGCTGACTGCTCCTACTTGACCGGCTTCCATAACGCCTAAATATTTCTGCAGCCAGTGTATTGACAATCATAATAATCTAAGAATCCGAAAAGTTGTCTTTTACAAGTGGTTCAGAAACTTCTTTGGGATAAACTTGATCTTCACAAAATTTGAATTTTTTAAGTTTTTTTCCATCAACCTTTTAATCTTCTCATGAAAAAATTGAGATTACATTAAGATTTTTAAATATATTGTGATGTTTTTGGTACTTACAATGCTCTTGGTACGGTCGGGGCGGGACGGGGGCGGCGGCGGGGGCTCGGGGTGCTCCGTGTCCGTAGGCGTCGACGACGAGGGACTGCTCGACGATACCCGGGACACTGATGAGCCTGGACAGGTATTACCAACAAAATTGATAAAATGAGCATGTAAGTGCATGCAGGCTGACACGCGACAAAGACACATTTCCTAGCTTCGGAAACCTACTGTCTGAATGTTCAGGACAACCAAAAAAGTAATTTTAAAGAAATTGAATAGTTCAACTCAGCATCATTATTCTTCCCTTCTGTTGTAAAACCATTGCACGGTGTGAGTTGAATGTGCCCTTTGAGTGACAAACCGAAAGCGAGCACGGTCAGTCATACTGGTAAAGTATTTTTCCCTCACTCAGGGTCAGTAATTTCGGGCTATTTTCGCTAACTGTACAGATACATGGCCAGCGATTCCTTAAGGTGGCAATGAACTACTCACCTGAATGTGTGGTGTGCATTTGCGCAGAGGTCATGTACTTGGAGGGCGGCGGCTGCGTGGCGGACGCGTCGTACCACTTGAGCACGTCGAGCACGGCCTGCGGGTTGCTCTTCTGCTCCTGCTTGCTGATGTTCGAGGCCATCAGCAGCCGCGCCCACGCCTCCGGCATGCCCTACAGTCAAACAATCACGAAAACTCAACAACATGCCCTTAACAAAATCGATAAGACTCAATATCGATGCAATATAAGTCAGTATGGCATCAATTTAAACTAAGCTTCTGAGAAAATGGTTAAGCATTAAAGATTCAAAGAACTATTTTTATTTACACTCATGTAAACCATGCTTATCTAAAATAAGATGTTTAATAGCACAGAAGATAAGACAGAATATCACATGTTAATAGTTATTTTAATGAAGGTAAGAGTAGACGCCATAAGAGGTCAGACATGAAATCTAAATGAACTATTTTACGTATTTTATAAGTAATTATAGCACTGACCGAAAGGCAAGCCATATTTGTCCTGAGCATTGCTAACTCAAGCTCCTAAGCTGTACAATATTTATTTTTAGTATCTGGCTACTAAGCATTTACTTTATTTGAGACACAAATAAAATAAACTAATAGCTGTTTCATACTATGTAACATTTATTTTAAGCTTTAAAGTCTTTCCATCTTTATTGGATAGTCTTTAGTTAGCAAATAACTTATTTAGAGTCAATTCATGTAGCTTATGAACATAAACTCCTAATTTTAAAACAGATAAAACCTGAAAGCATGCAACTAATGGTAATGTGCAAATAACATTCATGAAAGGGGCTAATGAATTACGGAAGTCCTAACAGGTAAATAACAGATAAAAAATGCCTTCACATTTGCATAACATAAAGGCATACAAAAATAAAAGCTATTACTTACTGTCATAGGCAGCTTGAAACAAAAGCGGTAACACATGGACCTCAATTACATGATTTCGAAATACTTAAATACTTTTATTACTGTTACATGTTTTGTACATAAAACATTACCAGAGACCACTACAACTAAAATACACGCCATCATAGTGTGTCACATAACGATGGCTAACAGGATGTGGTACTATTTTATTAAACATTCCTTAAATTGAGTTCTTCAATATAAACAGATAAATATTTCAACTAATTTACTTTGGCTATTCTTAGACATGCTTTCTTTGGCCCTCTTAAGTCGTCTAAATTTAGTTGAGACAGCTGCACTATAAATCACAACTTCAATAACAAATTGTGTTTTCTTTTCAAATGAAAAGTAAATAGTCTAGTTTAAATAAGTTGGACTAGTGTTTACTCTGCATTAAATAACCCCTTCTACAAATTTATATTTTACTTCAAAATCAAAACAATAAATACATTAATCTGGCGAATTGTAAAATTAAGTTATAATAATAACAGAAAGCAAAGCATTTAGGCTGTATGGCACTGTGGAAAGGCAAAGCATATCTGTATAAAGTTCTATAACTGAGGACTAGGGAAAACTATATTTTCAATAATTAGATTTGTCTTATAAAATTTATAAGAATAATGCATTGTTCTGATAACAAGATGACTCAAACTGCCTGTGCAAAACTTTATCAGAATGATAAATATGAAATAGATACCCATGAAGATTGCACACTCATAGCCACACAATACATGTAACAGAACATGAGTGTTACAGCTTAGGAATAAATGATGGTTTATTTAATGAATATTTCAATTATTAGAAATATATAATAGACATTACATCCTGATGTGGTAATTTTCTAAAATAATTATTTTAGAAAATTCTTGGTTCTAATGTTTGAACCATGCCACATAAAGCATAACAGCTTGTTTATTTGTCATTTGTAAACTTCACAGGGGTGTAAGCTACTGTGGATGTGTCATGGGTTTTTCCCAAAAGTGCATTAGGTAATATTGGACTTTTTTTTGACATAGTGAGAGTGTTATGTTGCATTAGGGTGGATTAGGGTGGTAATTCAAAATAAGAACTTACTGTGAACTCCCCAGTAACTGCATCAAATCCTACATGGACCGTGTGCTCAAAATTCGTAGGATAGCTAATATTTGGCTTGTTGTCATTGTGGGCTGTGCTTTTAGAGCCTTTTATTTTTGCTTTCAACGTTTTCTTTTTTCTATCCCCACTATCATCCGGTTCTGCAAAAATGAAACATTGTGTTATTTAAGATTTTCCTCCTTAAAGAGAGGCAGTAATATTATCATAAAAACAATCAAACCAGTGCTGCCAGGCATCCTATTGTTACAAAGCTAATATAATATTCATTTTACTTGATGGGCCACAATTTAATTAATTGATATATGCAATGTGATGCCCTATTGGGAATATGACATACCTTTGGGTAGAGGCCTCATATCTACAGAGGCCACTGAGTCCCCTCGATCAGTGGCCCGGTTACTTGTGAGGCGCACTGGAGGTGCAGGAGGCTTGTCCTCATCACTCGACATGCTGCCAACTTCTCTCCGTTCTGAAAATATTGGGTAAGTTACAATATCACTTGAGTACTACCTACAAGCACATTTCAAGATTTTAATAGCATGTTAAGGTATTCATGGCACTAAAAACTGACTTAAAACTTTTCATCTAAGTCCTTGTTTGGAGATAGGAATAAGCCATATTCAAACTTGTGTACAGTATGTAATGAAATATGTCAAACACTTTCGGAAGTTTTCACCGATTTTAATTGAAATAATTTGGTACTAGACCGCTACATCAAAGGCTAAAGTGTCTGTTGTATCAAAAGAATAAAAAGTAAACCACAATATTACTCATGGACGCGCCCCGCAGAGGTTTGCGATTGCAACAAAAATTGTTTCAAAAAACCTGAATTTACTTACATAGCAGAAATATAACAACTTTCAAATAATAATGGGATATAAACACATATATCCCTGTTACATTTCAATTAACATTAAAACTTCCAGACACACAATTTTTACACAAATTCATCTATCATTCACACACATGAAAGAATAGCAGGAATGACTAGAGCCGCCATTACATTACACTATGATTTATTTAGTGAGTCCAACACAGATCTATACCATAACCAAAATGATAAATTGAATGTTCAATCGGAAAAAACGATTGAAGGACAAAAATAAACCTTGTGTAACATACTTACCTTCGAATTCACAGACGCAATTCAACTTTGAGCATCCCTCAGATTTCATTTTCATTTCTGTCCATTTCAGTTCTATTGACATTTTACGGGACAGCATGAGCTTGAGCACGTGCTGAGCGTTGATTGACGTTTGCGAATTCGGGGGTTAGTATCCGACGACTGCAGGGTTACCTCAACGAGTTCGAGTTTTTTAAAGGGATTAACCGAAAGGGATTGACTATCCACAAACTAACCGGGTGTTACTAGTTCATCATCGGAAGACGTGTTCGTTGCTGTTATTTTTGTGACCCATTACTAGAATGATATCGTACCGTCAAGGATTTGTAAACGCCCTTCTGAGCGCAAGTCTTTATTTGACTATTGAACAAGTGAGAATCGCCAATACTACTTATGCACATCAAAGGTTAAATAGATCATTAACATAAGAATGAAGTGCTGAATGTTTTGCTAAGCGCAAATCTTCTCATCTCATCTTTATTTTGAGTATTCCTCGAAATACGAGGATGGTTCGTACGTAGAAAAATAAATAGTAATAAATTCTATGTATATTAACTATGGATGAACAAAAGAGAAAGTAATAAGTACAATTAATAGAAATACAAAGTAATAAGTATTCGCTGTCTAGTATCCCATAATACGAGCTTCAAGTAGCTCACTTTGGGGCTAGATGGCGTTTTGTGTAATATTGTCCAGGGTCCAGGGATAATATCGGCTTATATCGGCACAACAACTATAGAGGGCCATCTTCTTCTGTTCTGACTGTCATCAGTGTGACTCTTTGGGATGTGGAACGTGTCTGAGTTTTTACACTGATCGCCAAGCAGCGTATGGGCATTTAGGGATCCATGATAATTAGTATAAAAAATGATTTGAAAAATCAACTGGTGTATTTTCCCTTTTTTTGAGGTGCCCGTTGCGCAGTTGTGACAGTGATCGGCGACGATTGCTGTTGTAAAGCAACACACGCTGGGTCGGAAATGGGATGGGTGACCACCCCAACCGAAATTTAGTAATGTGTATTGCGGGCATCTCCGTGCTTCAGAACGCACGTTAAGCAGTTGGTCCCGGCTGACGTTGTTAGATGTCAGTCGTTAAGCCTGGTCGGAGGCCTTAGGGCGGTTTGATAACATCTGACATTACGGTTGCTCACTAACCTTACACCCCTCCAACAATCCGCACTGAGCCCGCGTGTTGGAGTGTGCTCAATCCACCTCATAGTTGAGGTGACGCCTGTGCCCAGCAGTGGGACGTACGTACGTACGTACAGCTTGGCAAAAAAGTCCTGAAAGGGAACTAAAAAATATTGTCACTGGCAATACTGTGTTTAAAAAAACAAATTTGGAAGTTAGCACACTTTAGCTAATTGATACTTTTTTTTATTGATTTTATTTATTCATTTTAATTAAATTTTCAAAGCAGCTTTTGAAAATATACCGAAGAAAGGAGAAAATCATAATAACACGACATTAAAATAGAAAATGGTTATTACCAACAGGGACAAACTTTGAATAAGCAAATCTTTTGTTGCTTTGTTGTTTCTAATTTTCATTTTTTTATGATTTTGCTAGTTTCTTCTTTAATTTTTTTACTTGGTAGTAGCAAACTGTGTAGACAATGTGTTTTTATGTGGTGGGAATCAACTGTGTTGGTGCCACTGCCCTTGCATTTCTGCCACCTAGCGGTCCACACGATTGACCTGGTTACCTGTATGACTAATTCCATTATTCTACTGAATAATGTGGGATTAAAGAAATTTAACGCGTTTTAATAATATAACGCGAAACTTATAGGAATGAGAAAGTACTGAACTAGAATTTGGTGTCCTATTAGGTGGTCGACACGTGATGCATTCGCGCGAACTTAGTACGTGCGAACACGAGATCAAACCTATTGATGATAAAGGAGTGTCCTTACTGTGGTTCGCGCGATGATTGCGTCAGGCGAATAGGTAGTGGGGAGATTGTATAGGGACAACTAGATAGCCATTCTCTCTAAAAAATGAGTTGAATTAGTAAACTATCAAAACTGTTCGTGTCGTAGTATATGGGGTGACCACATTAACGAAAGTGGCGCCCTCATTAATTTCACGACTTTTTTGCCAGGCTGTACGTAGGCCGTTTATGTTGTATTTTCCAAGCAAAATAATGTGAGCCTTTAATTGAAGACAACACCATGGAACTGCTTCATAAATTTGATGCCAGCGTATACCATGCCATACCATGCATGCCACCATGCATTTTTTTAATCAAATTCTATAAAAAAAAAAATAGTTTTTAAAAATGAAGGAATGTTTTCTTTCAGTAAAATTAACTTACTAAAGAATTTTAAAGTATTTCCCCTCCAGAGCCCATAACTTCTTTCCCTTCAGGGCCTATAAATTGTTTCCACCCAGAATATTTTTTGTTTGTTTGTTTATGCAGGCAAAAAACATGCCTACATAACACCATGGAACTTGATTGCAAATGCTCATACCAAATTGCCGTGGCTCAGGGGTTCAACACTATGGCTTGAAACCTGGCGGTCTTGAGTTTAAGACCAACTGGAATACCTGCTTCATGTTCATTATACAATTTGTGGCTAACTTTGTGGTAATAGAAAACAGCGATAAAAAACATAAGCAACCCGGATGAAGACGTAGTAGGATACTGAATTTTCTATTAATCATGACGGCAACAATCAGTGTGCCTCTGATTACGCCGTTTGGCCAAGAATGACCACTTAATTTTTAATCGATTGACATATTGACGACAACTGAATACAGTATGTGGGTTCCCCTCACTATTTGTCAATTTGACAGTAGCGACATTGGCTGCGGTCCGTTTTGAGCCAAAAGTGGTTTGATGGTTGCGGTCCGTTTTGAGTTAAAAGTAACATTGGCGCGCTCACAAGTTGACGATAAGAATGATGTCACTATCAGTGTCATGTTATGCTTTACTCACATTATATAAGCTCCGGGTCGTTACCACTTCGAGCCTTATGCCAGATGCGTAGTTGAAACGTCAATCAGACATTTTCACGCATAAATTGTTTAAGAAGATATGCCTCAGAATTAATCTTTGCTAGAGAAAATCTTTCTCTGCGATTCAGAAACTTCTAACCCAAGAACCGCGGGAATATCCTGTGCCTGTAAATGAAAGGAATCACTTCGCTAAAACCACTGGAATCGCATTACGGACCGCAAAGATTGACGTGCAGCTTACGTCATTTTCTGTCAAATTGTGTGCGTGCTGTAGGCCTGGTAAAAACGTATCTGGTTGATGATTGGATCATTTGCATCTGAATCAGTTGAAAGATGCGGATCAGTGAAACGCATCATTTGGATCATTTGAATCATTTGAATCAGTGATTTTGAATCGCGCAGATGATTGCACAAATCAACTGAAACACTAAAAAATTGCTTTTTTATAATTCTTAATATCGTAATTTATCATGCCTTTTTACATTTTTTATTGCAATTGTTGATTTGCATTCATAAACAAATGTTAACTAGAACAATATCACGCTTATTCAATAAAAACCACTCATTCTGCATCTCATTTACTCTTACAGAATGTGTACGTCCGTCTCTCTCATACGCATGGGGGACCCGATATTGCTCGAACCGCTCCGAGCGTTGGTTATGCTTCATTCGCTCACCCGCTCAGTGATCGCGTCAACTGTCGTGTTCCGAATGAGATCGAGATTCCAATGATTCAAATGATGCGTTTGTCGGCGGTGTTAGAGATTCGAATCAGTGCATCAGTTTAATGAAACGACTCAGTGAGTCGCTTCAGTAAAGAGTTACACACGTCTAGCGTGCTGTGATGTGATGTCAGATATTCGTTTCGTGTGCGACTTTTTTATTTGTTTGGGATTTTAATGAAGGAAGTACATTTATAATGTCGTAGCAATAAACATTTGATAATCCTTTTGCGCATGTGATATTATCAAAATGCCATAGTTGGTTTACAGGATAATCATAATCTTCAAAATGGAAAGTCATTCGGAAGCTGTGGTATGATAATTGAAATAATATCATGAATGTTACACTAATATTTTAGCGGATATCTCCTAGTTTATTCTTAGAATGTATAAAACAATTTTTGTTCAAATAGCCAACGACACAATACTACCAATTTACTTGTGAAAACCAAAATAACTTACCTAGACTAAGCAACAAACTTAAACTTGTCTTATGTTTATGTGTCTAAAGCAGTTACAAAAATAGAGATAGAACAAGCTCTATCGCACTGAAGCCTAGATTTTATCGGTGTCAATTCACTGCTTGATGTATTGGCTACTCCCTTTTATTAAAATTTATTGACTGCAAAAAAACTTAAGTTATTAAAAATAACTCTAACAAAATAAAACTGTAAACATGTTGCGCTAAACAAATCATTTATCCCCTTAGAACCAGGACAACAGTGCTAGGAAGAATCCTTTTGATGATCTGAGCAGAGATGAGCTGGTTGTGAAGTGCAAAGCCCTTCTCACAATTGCCCAGAAAGCAAAACAAGCCAAAGCCGGTAATATATCACTCTTCCATGTGTTTGAGTAAATATTGTGTATTTTCAGAGATTAATCCAATATAAAATTATTTCATGTAAATAGTTTTCCTTTGTGTCTGGTTTTGTAATATTTAAGAATCAAAAAAACTATATACTATATGTATGTAAAGCTTCTTTAACATTTAATATTTACAGAATTGCAAAATGAAGTTGAAAGCTATAAACTACAATTAGAAAAGAGTGAAACAGAAAAGAAAGGAAATGTCAACAGCCTACACACTCTTCAAGAATTGGTAGATTCATTAACAGAACAAAAGTTGAATTATATTACTGAAGTTGATTCGGCAAAAGGAAAAATTAAGGTGCTAAATGAGAAATGCAAAAGCTATGATGAAGAACTCAACAAGTATAGAGCTGATGTGATTGTGAGAAACAATCAACTGGCAGATACTGCTCAAAAACTTTCAGATCTTGACAGCGAATTAACATCGCTGAAGAGACAAAACAATAGGCTTGTGGAGGAAAATGAACAACTTATTAATCAACTCTCAGAGTTGGAGGCCCAAACATTGGAGTTCAACAATATTGGGTTGGAGCAAAGAAAACAGCTTGAATTGCTAGAAGATAAAGTGCAAACAGGTAATAACAATTTACATAGTTGATGAAATATGTCTCATGTAAATGTATTTAAAATGAGGTACAATTTATCTAGTTTCTTTATTAATTGTTTATTTTGTCACCAAAGAATAGTCTGCATCAGAGTTATTTGTGCATCCACAGTGTGCAATTGTCAGTTCATTCCTGCAAATTCTCTCATAATTTTTCATACTAAATCTGTTGTTTGTGTCATCATGATAGGTTTGTACTGGTCTGGGTCTGGTCTGGTGTTTCATATGCATATTACGTATTCATTTATTTGTTATTAATGGGCATAATAAAACTTTTATTAATCATTTATTTAAGAAAAACAATAATTGTACATCCTTTTCTTCCAGAAGAAGCATTAAAATCGGAAATAAATAGTCTGAATAAAAGAATAACTGACTTAGAAAATGAACTACAGTTAGTAACACATGACAAAGATAGTGGGAATTCTGCAGAGTTAGAAAACAAAATAAAAGAAGTATCACAGTTATATGAAGCAGAAAAAAACAAAAAAGAGAAAGCTAATATTAAGCTGCGTAGTTATAAAGACAAAATACTTAAGTGTGCAGCTTGTATCACTCAACTTAAGAATTCTAGGTTTATTCTAACTAAAACTATTAAAGAATATTCTGAAAATATACCTAAATGGCAAATGGACATCATCAAAGCATCAAAAATCTTAGATGAACAAATGAAGGAGTTGAATAATGAAAATTTGATTTTGAAAGGCAAACTAGAAAGTTTAGAGAATCAGTTAGGTTCTGATAACAGCAATACACAAATAACAGAGTTGAGCGCCTCTAACTCTTCCCTTTTGCAAAAAATACAGGATTTAGAACAGTCAAATAGATTGGCAGCTGAAGAGGCAAAAAAACTTAATTCTGTTATAACTAACTTAAATGATGAAAGAGCATCATTGCAATCTCAAGTGTCTGATTTGCAGCTAACACTGGCTAATGCTTCTAAAGATAATAAAACACTTAGTAGTGAATTAGACAGTTTGAAGGTTAAATATGAAGATTTGATTCATTTAAAATTACCTGCCCAAATTGATCAGAAGAACCAGCTGCATGTACAATTTTGTGAATTAAAACAAAATTATGATTCATTGGTGCTGAAACAAAACGAATTGTCTTCATTGCTTGAAGAATTAGAATCCGAGAATCAAAAATTAAACAATAGCATCAAAAATTCACAAATTGATATGGATGCTATTGATCATTTGAATTTACAAATTAAAGCTTTAGAAAGTGAAAAATCGATGTTAGTGAAGGAAAAGCTTAATGCTAGAGACAATGTTACTGATTTAGAACATCGAAATAAAGTTCTAGTGGAACAAGTCGACAAATTAAAAGCAAACTTACAAGATAATAAAGCCCAGTTGGATACATTGTTGGACGAGAAAAAAACAATGGAAAAAAACCTTAGATCCGAGAAAGAAAGTGAAGTCAATAATTTGAGAAGTAAATCGATGGTGTTACAAGAACAGTTGGACCTTCTTAAAAAAGAACATGATAATTTACAAGATTTAAATGGCCTTCTCAAGGAAGAAGTCGAAACGCTGAAACTTTCTCTCGAGCAACCTAGATCCGATGATACTGAAAGTGGTTCAGATCTAAATGTTTCTTTACAAGCTGATATAGTAAAGTTAGAAACAAAATTATCGGCTTATAAACAAGAAAATGCGTCACTTCTGGCGGAGATCAAAGAATCTCGTGTAAAAACTAAGGAGTTCAATAGTCTTGCTGCTGAATGTGAAGATGCAAAAACCAAACTAATGGGGTACAAAACTGAAAACACTGAGTTGTTGAATGAAATGAAAGAAATTAACCAAGTGTTGAAAGAGCGCGGCGAAGCTATATCAAAGTTACAAAAAGCCATTGCTGAGATGGAGCGACTGGTGGAAACATTAGAAAAAGACAGGGATGTCATAAACCAGGAGAAAGATGACTTGCAGAAAAAGGTCACAGCTTTGCAAAATGATTTGCAAGATGCTGAACGAAATCATATCCTTGCTGAGAAGGACAATGCTTTGAAATCATTAGCAGAAAGAGAAAGCACAATAACCTCTTTGAAGGAAGAAATAAAGAGATTAAAGCAGCAGTCATCCTCTGGTAAGTTTTATTTTAAAATCATATTGAATAAGGCATTTGAAATTCTAAATATAAATACTCACATTAAATTATTAAATTCGGTTTTTCAGCAGAACTACCAAATGAAGATATGTCTACATCAACAATATCGAAAGCTGAAGAGCATTCTAGAATGCAAGACTTGGATGAAACATTCGAAGAAAAGTATGGAAAACAGTTTGATTCCATTTTGGTGATGCCAATCCTGGTATAATAAAAATAATTTCTGTTCTCAGGTACACTAAACTAAGAATATTTGCCCTCAAACTTAAGAAGAAATTGAACGAAACAGTCAACCAACTACAAAATGCTGAGCAAGATAAAACCAAATTAGAAAAACTACTTGAAGGTGATAAATCTGCAAACTCAGCAAGTACTGACGAGGTTGACAACTGTAAGGTATCGGAATTATGTAATCTACAAGAAAAAGTCAAAACCCTAAGCGCAACAGTTGAGGCATCTGAGAATGTTGCGGCTGAGCTTACTAAGTTGAAAGGTAACCCAGAATTTTAAAATACTTAATTATCGCACAAAACATTTAATTTTTTGGCGCTTTCTTAATGTCACAGGGTTGCACGTATTATTAACACGTAAAAAAAAAAAAAAAAAAAAATTGGCGTATTATTGTATCCTTTACGTTTCCAATGTTTTTAGCTGAATTAGAAAGTAAGAAACGAGAATTAGCTGCCGAATCAGAAGCACATAAGGTGACCAAAGACAATTTAGAAAAAGCTCGGCGAGACGCCAAAAAGAAAAATGTTCTTAGTTTAGAAATGGAAGATTATGAGCGGTCTATGAAAGAACTCACTACAAAAATGGAAGAGAAAAAGAAGAAAATGGTGCAGGTATGTCTCACTGCCCAGAAAATAACTTCAAGTTTACATCAAATCACTGTTTTTTTTTTAATTTTCAGATGGAGTCTATAATTGACACCCAGGAAGGAACAATCACTGCCATGAAAACTCAAATAAAGTTGCTTGAAGAGCAAATCAGATCAGAGGAGACCCAAAATAGACTCACAAAAGAAGAACTACAACATGCCGTTGAAGAAGGAAAGGAAAAGGACAGTGTTATTCAAACTAAGAATGCTGTCATTTCGAAGTTAGAGCAAGATTTAGAAGAAGAAAAACGGAAAAATGAGGAGTCTGATGTAGAAATGACGTCTGTACTAAGTGAGAAAGAAAAAGTGATCATGTGCATAGGAGAAGAGAAAGCAGAGTTGAACAATAAAGTCAAAAGATTAGAATTTAAATGTTCTGAACTGAATGAAAAACTAAGAATTACCAATATTGAATTGGCTGATTTGAAAACGGAATATACTAGTTACAGGGTATGCTTGCAACTGTTATTTGAATACTTTGAGTAAATTTTGACGTAACGTGCTAATGATGTGAGTGATTTTAGGTGCGAGCTCAAGCAGTGCTGCGTCAGAACCAGACTGTAGACCACAGTCAAGAGGAACAAATGAAAGAAGAAGCTGCAGCTCTAAAGGCACAAATAGAAGCGATGTCAGCCAAACTTACTACTGCTCAGTAAGATCATTTATTTTTACTTCACTTCATCACTGGTATACAATCTAAAAGCTAGTCAAAAAAGACTGGTCGCAAATATAATTTTAGCCCATAAATTCAAAATTTAGTTGTTTATTACATTACTTACAAAATTACTTTTGAAAAATAATAATTTGTAATACTTACCTGTTTTTATATTACTTCGGAAAGCACGCAAACGTAGTTGGTCCTGATTTGTTAATAACTAGATGTTATTATGTCTCATAAACATCTGACACTCTGACAGGTTAAATTAGCCTGGATCATCTCATAGTTGAGAAAGCCAGTACTCAGCAATGGGATAAAAATCCGATGTTTAATAGTTGTATGTCCTGTTGGAAGGGGAAAGCCTGTATGAACGTTTCTTGGTCCACTTCAAGATGTTCTCAAAAATTGACAGGTCCTTAACCGACGAGTGTGTATGAAAGAGCTCATAAAACGTTGAAACGTTGAGCTTGACCGATTTGGTGTAATGGTTCAGAATTCGGCCACTACACCAGTGGTCGCGGGTTCGATTACCGCACAGTACAAACATTTGTGTGCATGAACATGTCTGTGCGTACTGGTCTGAGTGTTTCCCATGTGTAGGAAGTATGTATTTACAAAAAAGTATTAAAGTACGTTTATCCGTTGTCTAGTATCCCAGAGCATCCCATAAAAAAGGGGTTTTAATTACCCCATATTGGGGCTAGATGGCGCCGTGTGGAATAATGTCCAGTTATATTTAAAAGTGCAAAAATCTTCAGTGGAAAGATGTGGTGTCTACCTACCCCTGTGACTCAATATGTATGTGTTCGATTGTTCAGGGAGCAGTGTGCAAGCGTGGGCGCAGAAGCGGAGGCGGCGCGGCGGCGCGCGGCCGAGGCGAGCGGGGAGGCGGCGCGCGCGCACCAGCGCACGGCGCGGCTGCAGGCCGACCTCGCGCGTCTGGCGAACCAGCTCGACGCCGAGAGGACGCAGCATAACTTGCAGGTACGTACACAGAGGACGCCCTTCAGCACCTTTGTGCACCGAGGCGAGCGGGGAGGCGGCGCGCGCGCACCAGCGCACGGCGCGGCTGCAGGCCGACCTCGCGCGCCTGGCGAACCAGCTCGACGCCGAGAGGACGCAGCATAACTTGCAGGTACGTACACAGAGGACGCCCTTCAGCACCTTTGTGCACCGAGGCGAGCGGGGAGGCGGCGCGCGCGCACCAGCGCACGGCGCGGCTGCAGGCCGACCTCGCGCGTCTGGCGAACCAGCTCGACGCCGAGAGGACGCAGCATAACTTGCAGGTACGTACACAGACCGCGCCCATGCAGGACCTGTGTGCAATCAATAACCTGGGTCCGTTTTCTATGGAAGTGCGCTGTCTAAAATCAAGATGGCTCATGGCGCTCCCTTTTACTACTGGTACAGGGGTGATTATACTAGTACGGTCACCGGAATGACAGTCTACCCATTTCCGGTCACTTCCCCTGGCTCTATTTTAAAGAATTGTAGCTGAACTACAAGAGCAGGATAAAGCGGAAATGGTTAGCCTTGACTGTACTTACTGTATTTTTTCTCCACCAGGGACGACATCGATCTGTTTGCCAATTGTGGCGTAGTGATCCAAAATGAATCTTGTTCCGGGCATCAAAACACACGAAGTTCTTCAGTCCTCCGGCGTTTTAAATCCAGATAATCCGAAATCAATGCAGATATTTCATGCCATCAGCAGTCGCTTGATCGGCGAATAAAGTTTTTGACTGTGAAACTTATTGGCATTTTCTCTTAGCTAGCCCCTGATGTCTATGTAGGGACAGTTCGATTTCTTACTTGTGGGTCATCCATAAATATGTATATATCTGAATAATGATTAATGAATGAAGTGGATGTAAATGTATGCTTTAAAAACACTCAAATATCCTATTTGCAGATATCAACCTTGACGCAATGTTACAAGACGCAAATCAGCGAACTAGAAGTTAAGCTTCAGAAAGAGATAGACCTACTAAAGAAACAGCTGGCGTCCGCTCAGGAGAACGCCAAGAGCTCGCCGAGTCCGCTGAGGCTGGATGAGACCAACCACAATCTGTACATGGTTCCTGTCATACCAAAGGAGGAGAGCAGTGATGGCGAAATGGATATCAATGTTTCCATGATACCCAGGGAAGAGGGAGAGGTAAATTTTCATTATTAAACTTACCAAACCAAATAGGGTAAACCACCCGATTATTGGCACCCTTCCTATTATTGGCACGCTTCCTATTAAATCGAAAAACAAGGCTATTACATTGTTTTGGTTCAGTATTTAATTAATACAGAACCTGAATAATCTGTTGTAGGAAGGGTGCCAATAATCGGGTAGTTAACCTTACTAAAAAAGAGTTCTGGAAACAATTGTTTTGTAAGTTTTTTGTTTCTGCAATAAAGTCTTATCTTAAATGCAGACTGACCCCCTTAATCATAAAAACTCAAACAGTCCTTTCAGCACCTCTTTCGTTTTATCTCTTTCATTCTTGATGCTGTCGACCTATGCGTAAAAGTGAAAAGACATATCAATCGCTAAACCCGTGCTGCAGCGTTTAGTTTTTATGAATAAGGGGGTATTTAAGGTATAATACGATTCAAACTTAATAGCGGCTGTGAACATCGCGCGAGTCGATGCGCAAAACATAAATTTAGGTGTCAGCGGGTTGCGAGGTGAGGACAATCTTGCGCACTCGGCGCTCGCAGCTAACTTCCGAGCGCATCGTATTATATTTAAGAAATATTGCAGAGTTAAACCAAGTTTGCTATTTGCTGTTCCCAGGGTTCTGAATCAGCTCCATCCCCGCCTCCATCCAAGCCGTATTTAACGAGCGCCGGCAGCGGTCGCTCGCCAGTTCCTCTGGAGAGGTTGCTCGAGGAAGGCGTCCCGGACGACGAGGCGGCCGACACGACCTCGCTAGCGCTCACGCCGGAGCAGGAGATCTCGGAGCTTAGGAGACGGCTGACGGCTCAACAACAGAGGTATTGCTGTCCTGTCAACCCTATATATGAATATTGGGGACATCTGGGTGATTCTACCGGAATTATGGTTCTTGAAAAGCGTCCTAACTAAAGGTCCCGCTACGTATGGTACGCTTAGTGGCCCTCCAATAAACATAATATGGCTCTTTTCATTGTAGTGTTACAAGTGCTTTTGTCGAACCGTCAATACCTTTTGGCTCTCTGTTAGAACACATCATTTCGATATGGATATGGATCTTTACAATATCGACTTGTAGTTCCCGAAAAAAAAACATATTTTTCAATCTAAGGAACTATGCTATTTGAGTCAATTCCGTTAGTATTTCTTCTTATTTCCGGTCCGCCCGTTGGCAAATTTACCCATTTCTCTGGATAGTAGGTAGTATAGTAGATAGATAGTCGGTAGTATACCCTTCGAAATACATCTATCCCTCGAGACTGACTGCTATATTAGTTGCCACTATAAATAAGGTTGTTTTTCTGGAATATGGACTGTATATCGCAACTTTTGTGTCGCCAGAGTGAAGCACGTGACGGTGCTTTTGGCTGAGTCGGAGCGCGAGTGCGCGCGGATGTCGCAGCTGAGCGAGCTGCTGAAGGCGGAGCTGCGGCGGCTGCAGGGCTCCACGCACGCCGCGCACAACGCCGAGTACATGAAGCACGTCACGCTCAAGGTTCATCCTTATCCCTTTAGTGTTAGAGTCGGAGCGCGAGTGCGCGCGGATGTCGCAGCTGAGCGAGCTGCTGAAGGCGGAGCTGCGGCGGCTGCAGGGCTCCACGCACGCCGCGCACAACGCCGAGTACATGAAGCACGTCACGCTCAAGGTTCATCCTTATCCCTTTAGTGTTAGAGTCGGAGCGCGAGTGCGCGCGGATGTCGCAGCTGAGCGAGCTGCTGAAGGCGGAGCTGCGGCGGCTGCAGGGCTCCACGCACGCCGCGCACAACGCCGAGTACATGAAGCACGTCACGCTCAAGGTTCATCCTTATCCCTTTAGTGTTAGAGTCGGAGCGCGAGTGCGCGCGGATGTCGCAGCTGAGCGAGCTGCTGAAGGCGGAGCTGCGGCGGCTGCAGGGCTCCACGCACGCCGCGCACAACGCCGAGTACATGAAGCACGTCACGCTCAAGGTTCATCCTTATCCCTTTAGTGTTAGAGTCGGAGCGCGAGTGCGCGCGGATGTCGCAGCTGAGCGAGCTGCTGAAGGCGGAGCTGCGGCGGCTGCAGGGCTCCACGCACGCCGCGCACAACGCCGAGTACATGAAGCACGTCACGCTCAAGGTTCATCCTTATCCCTTTAGTGTTAGAGTCGGAGCGCGAGTGCGCGCGGATGTCGCAGCTGAGCGAGCTGCTGAAGGCGGAGCTGCGGCGGCTGCAGGGCTCCACGCACGCCGCGCACAACGCCGAGTACATGAAGCACGTCACGCTCAAGGTTCATCCTTATCCCTTTAGTGTTAGAGTCGGAGCGCGAGTGCGCGCGGATGTCGCAGCTGAGCGAGCTGCTGAAGGCGGAGCTGCGGCGGCTGCAGGGCTCCACGCACGCCGCGCACAACGCCGAGTACATGAAGCACGTCACGCTCAAGGTTCATCCTTATCCCTTTAGTGTTAGAGTCGGAGCGCGAGTGCGCGCGGATGTCGCAGCTGAGCGAGCTGCTGAAGGCGGAGCTGCGGCGGCTGCAGGGCTCCACCCACGCCGCGCACAACGCCGAGTACATGAAGCACGTCACGCTCAAGGTTCGTCCTTATCCCTTTAGTGTTAGAGTCGGAGCGCGAGTGCGCGCGGATGTCGCAGCTGAGCGAGCTGCTGAAGGCGGAGCTGCGGCGGCTGCAGGGCTCCACGCACGCCGCGCACAACGCCGAGTACATGAAGCACGTCACGCTCAAGGTTCATCCTTATCCCTTTAGTGTTAGAGTCGGAGCGCGAGTGCGCGCGGATGTCGCAGCTGAGCGAGCTGCTGAAGGCGGAGCTGCGGCGGCTGCAGGGCTCCACGCACGCCGCGCACAACGCCGAGTACATGAAGCACGTCACGCTCAAGGTTCATCCTTATCCCTTTAGTGTTAGAGTCGGAGCGCGAGTGCGCGCGGATGTCGCAGCTGAGCGAGCTGCTGAAGGCGGAGCTGCGGCGGCTGCAGGGCTCCACGCACGCCGCGCACAACGCCGAGTACATGAAGCACGTCACGCTCAAGGTTCATCCTTATCCCTTTAGTGTTAGAGTCGGAGCGCGAGTGCGCGCGGATGTCGCAGCTGAGCGAGCTGCTGAAGGCGGAGCTGCGGCGGCTGCAGGGCTCCACCCACGCCGCGCACAACGCCGAGTACATGAAGCACGTCACGCTCAAGGTTCATCCTTATCCCTTTAGTGTTAGAGTCGGAGCGCGAGTGCGCGCGGATGTCGCAGCTGAGCGAGCTGCTGAAGGCGGAGCTGCGGCGGCTGCAGGGCTCCACGCACGCCGCGCACAACGCCGAGTACATGAAGCACGTCACGCTCAAGGTTCATCCTTATCCCTTTAGTGTTAAAGCTGTTTTTTCAATAGTCAGATAGAAATTATCAGACCAATAAATTACAACTCGGCAGATTTAAAAATGTATGACAAAATTGAAATTAAGGACATAATAATTGATTTCGACATCCAACATTTCCGAATCTGCCAACTTGTAAATTATTGGTCTGAATTATCTAACTTTTGAAAAATCAGCCCTTAAAGTCTAAGGTTGGGTTGCACCATCTGACTTTAACAATAACAAACATCAAAATTTCAGTTAAAGTACCGGTCAGGTAAGCAAAAATGATGTCAAATTGTCAAATTTGACAAAAACTTTAACTTTAACTTCTACTATGGTGCAACTTACCCTTAGTATAAGAAATACATTTTGACAGCTGCCAGTGCTATTGGAAACCAAGCTTTAGGCAATGCTGAAAGGGTTATACTTCGCACGCCGAATGATGATCCCTATGACAGTTCATTAGCACTTAACATTGTACTGACGTCCTGTCACAACAAATCCTTTAGAGGTCCAATAAAAAATAGAAAAAATCATAATTGTGTACATTTGTAGATTAGAAAAATTCATATTAAGAAATTATTACGTAATGTTTGTTAATAATAGATAAAAACTTAATGCAAATGTACATGGTACGTGCTGCAAAAGTTACGTCGTCAAGTTGTTATCGACTAAGAGGGGACACATCGATAAACAAAATATCGATAATTTGTTGGAAAAATTTAACAAATGCTTTGAGTTTGTATTTTATTTCTATCAATCTGAATCTGATACAGGGCCAAGCGGAACTACAAAATCTGAGTCTTAACTAAACTAAACTATTCAAATTATGCAATTTGAATAAAAAATAAATTATAGTAAAATAAAATATAATCAGGCTGAATGACATGACATTTGCCTATAAATAGTATTTTATCGAAATTGTTTGAAATTGTTTCGCATCACTAATACACCTGTCAGTTTAAACGTCATAGGGATCATCATTCGGCGTGCGAACTATAGTGTTCTACTATGAGGCTCAAAAGTCAAGCTACAGCTTAAGAATCGTATTTTGAATGGATTGAAGTTCAGTTTCTAATGAAGCTGGCAGCTGTCTAAATGTATTTCTTATATCAGTAGGACATGTAGACATTTTTCCACACACACAAGCTTGCATTATGAGATATTAATTTGGATAAACATACTGAAATCCTTTTTTTTTGTAAATACAAATTTTACATGCACACAAATGTTTGTACTGAGCGCGGATCGAACCCACGTTCTCTGGTGAAGTAGTCAACTTCTCAACCATTACCCATAATCGGTCTTCAAACGTAAAGGTATACAGAATACTTCGTACCATCCACGAAGACACACCACTCTTTTTCGACAAAGACGATCGCTGGGTGTCGGTGTTCAGCCGTGGCTTCAGTCACGGGAGAACAAAAGAATGAGACGCGACTTCGTGGAAGGCGCGAACTATACACCATGCATTTGATAACAGCTGAGCAAAGAGCATTTTGAAAATCAGACCAAACTCTTTTATTTTTCTTTATCAAGGTATCAAACAAGAAATAACACGTTTGCTTTACCTAAGCTAATTTAAACATTAGCATTTAAAGAGCCCAGTGCTGGTTAATCCATTACTTGGTATTACTTTTTCATGTTAAGCGTGACGCGTGGCCGACCGTACAATGTACGTTGACGTCAGTGTATGTTTTCTGTTTTTCTCCTATCATTGAACTGATGGTACCCCCCACAGTTCATAACCCTGCCGCCGGGCGACGAGCGCGGCCGGCTGGTGCCTGTGCTGCAGAAGATCCTCACGCTCACTCCTGAAGAGACCAACAGGGTTAACGCCGTAGCTAAAGGTAAATAATAAATATCACCCAAATAAGCAAATATTTGTAATATGAGTACAAAACAACAGATAACATACTTGAATATTTTATTTGTGAACACACAAAGAAACACCCAGAAGCATACAAACAGACATGTTGATGCATACAAATGTTTGTACTGTGCGGCCAGCTCCTTAACCTTAAAACAATACCTACCATTCTTAAATCGGTCGGTCGGGAAAGGTATCCCTTGATTTATTTTAAGGGACTGTTAGCTCTAGCACTATTGCTCATTAATATTTTTGGTGTAATTGTTGCATAGCTCAAAACATTTTTGCGGATGGCTCTATGAGCCTTTATTAGACTGGATAAAATTGAGTTTTGTGACGTTTAGTGTTACTAATATTGGCTAGCGTCTGTGTACTTGTTTAAAAATATTTCATCATACCTAATATTTTACAGGTATGGATCCGAATCCAAGCAAAGGCTGGGGAAGCTACTTACCGTGGCCAGGAGGGAAATAGGTATTACATTACAATGAAATATGGAATTTAATGATTCATTTACAATAGTAAAGAATGACGGAAGTCTAAAATAGTCTGTGATTGAATTTGTTATTTATGGGTGATTCTTAAAAATATGGGTAATAGGGCTTTCAAATTGGCATCATTTTATGAAATAAAACTTATCAATAATACTAAATCAGTACTCGTACGTGATTCATCATTATCCCTGGAATGAGGTAAAAAATGTGTATAAAATGTATAGTCAATAATTTTAATGAAATGGTTATGATGACTAAACCAACTATAAATGTAGGTACTGTGTGACAACGCTTAATGTGTTTTAGATTACAAAACAAAACTGTCGTGGCTCTTGCACTTGAACATATGAGCCAGATCAGGCTCGTGAAAACTTCACAACCCTCGAACCACGTTAGGTCTTATGAGAATCACGCTTCAGGAATGTAGAACTGCCAACAGAATCACCCATATGAATTGTTATTGGTTAATTTGCAAGTGGTTGCATTTAGGAAAACGGAATAGTGATTTAAAAGTGTTTTGCGAAATTATACAGTTTTTTGTACAACATCAAATGAATTTAGAACGAATGATAGCAATAAAAACCAGGAACGTCTACTACGCTGTGGCTTTAGACTTTAGGTCCAATATATTTTTACAATAGTAATTTACTTGTATCATTATTTACTTAATTGCGAATTTTGATGTATCGTGTTATACTGGTAAAAAATTACGAAAACCTATTATTTTCGATTTAGATGTCGTAATATATAAAGTGTAAAAGTAACTCTCTTAACGTTGTTACTAATTACCAACCTAGTTATTAAAATAATTAGTGTTAAATAAACTACTTACCGTGGATAATGATTATTATTTCTATTATATCATTATTTAAACCAACATCATTAATGTTTCTTAATTTAGACGACATTCCAAGATCTTGAATGCTTGCTGTAATCACTCCTAATGTGTACTGGTTTAAATTTGGCAACAAACGTAATCGTTATTTCCTATTGCTATTTTACAATGCTTTTCATACGTTTACACATTCCATTTTTCTGTTTGTAAGTTGCATGGTTAGTTTTCGTGTGAGGCAAACCAATTAGATTACCTAGCATTTTATTCGTAAACATTTGGTAAAATTAGGCCCTTGCACTTGTATTGTTATCTCCTAAATGATCCTTTGTCTAAAGAAAACACATATTTTTATTATAATATTGGCATATCGTATCTTTTATAAGATAATTAACTCCTTAACGCCATCGGCATTTAGGAAGTTGAATACTGCCGTGATAGACACATTTTTCATTAGCTTTTCTATCTGTTCTTTTTCTTAAATACTGAATATTAGATTCGAGTTGCGTATCTTCTTCACCTAATTTCAGTTAAAGTGTATTATAATGTACGTTAGATATCAAATATTGTCTAAAGTCAAACTGCACTTGTAAAACGAATGTTTGCTTAATAGACATTAGACAATAATTAAAAAATGTAATCCCTTGATTAAAATGTCATAAATTAGTTTTGTAATTTTGTTTAGATTTAATTAATTAAGAGGTACATGATTATTTATTACAAATTCGGTGATATGTATTACAATTATAGTAAATAAAGTTTCTTAAAAATTGTTTACAATGTTTGTTTGCCAAGCGTTATTACAGATAAGACTAAATATTTGTTTACCTTACATGGAGAGTAATTTATCTTTCATAGTACAAACAAAAGTTTCTTTATGAGACAGGGGGAGGATGTTTTCAAAGTAGAAAGCGATGAAGACCTCCTTCGCCCACGGTAGCCGCCACGCCGCAGGTACAGTCAGCATCTAGAATAGAATAGAATTTTTTTGAACAAAAACAATAGGAGTATCTGAAGTAAAAGAGCTCTTTAGAACTTCGTTACACTGGCTAATCTGACATCATCTTTGAGAACGTCAACCAACGGGTAACAATGTTATTGCTTATTATAATTTTAGTAGGAGATCGTATGAGGTGTTTTTATTTTTAGTAAGTATGTAGATGTATAAGTGTTCACGAAGAGTTACACAGTTAAGCCACATTGTGGTGAGTGCTAGAGTTGACAGAGAACTTGATACTCTAATAGACTTGACCTAAGATCGTCAAATGCAAAGCGACTCTGAGAAGAAAGATGAAGGAAAGCACAAGTTCGTATAAACTGCAGTGCATGTAGATGTAGGTACCTATCGAAGTCTCTAAGACAGTTGCCAAAACGTGCCCGAAACACTGAACACGCCGAGTAGGTACTGTTGGCGACAGATTTTACATATTTGCTAATCAAGCGAGTACTCGCAATTGTAGTGAGTATGATTTCCCCTTAATGTCTACAACATGCAAATCCAAAGTTCAGATTAGGTCTCTAAGTTTTTACTAGACGTCTTTTAAGTTGAGATTTTATAGTTTCAATTTATCATTTTAAACTTATTTTCATACAGGGTGGCAATATAAGAACAACATTTTAGGAAAACTTAAAATTGGTGATTGGCGTAATGGCATCTCGTCAGGTGAGATGTTAAGAATAAACAGGGAAGTGAATGAACTGAATTTGTCTAGTTTTGTTCATATATTTATCAGCACAGCACATCATTTGACAAAACATTTGTCGTTAACAAAACATTTTGAACAAGGTAATCTCATCTTTTAAGCAAGTATTCTATGACAATAATAACATTCGCCAAAATACCTGTTGAAGAGGTGTTTTAGAAAAATAATACCTAGAACAACAAAACGGTCGTCCGATGAAAATGTTTGAGACCTCGACCTCATAGACTGTGGTGGAGTTGAGAAATGTATAGAAATAAAAAGAAGTACCTACTTAAAATCAAAAATATACCTTTCTTTCGAACAGATTAAATCTCTGATATGAGTTAAACCAATATTTTTCTCTTGTGATATGACAACCGTTCTTAGCCAAGTTGGGTTAACACTAGTGCCCACCATGGTGTGTGTGTCGTATGGATTGAATAGATCGTAAAGGAATTCTGTAAACTCCCTTCGATCTCAAACTCTGATTCCCCTGTCAAGATCAATCAATTTCAATTGTGCTATTAATTACAAGTGTGAGAATACTTTAAAAGATCACGAGTCTGCAAATTACGAAAGTACCTAGTAAGTAAGTTCTCTAACAGGTGAAATCGAATTTAAAATCAAAAGAGTAAGGTTAAGTTGCACCACAGTAGAAGTTAAAGTTAAAGTTTTTGTCAAATTTGTCAATTTGACGTCATTTTTGCTTACCTGACCGGTACTTTAACTGAAATTTGGATGTTTGTTATTGTTAAAGTCAGATGGTGCAACCCAACCTAAGTATACAGAATTACCGAAAGGATCTGAGAAGCGAACTGACCGGGCACATCTCTTTGTGTGTGACATAAAACTTATGTAGCCGGAGAACAGGCACTGCAAGGAGATGGCTAACATCAATAGATGAATAATTATTGTCAAATAAAGTAAACAGGCAAAAGATTTAGATAGGGGCTCACCACAAACCAAGTCTAAAATCTCCCCACGCAAAGTTTTAAAACTAAACCCTAAACCAAAGCATAATTTTATGAATCCAGTGGACTCCTTTTCGGGCTGTTCAGACTTTACTATTGATAATTAAAAACAACTGAACTCTTTTAGCTAAACAGGATTCGGAATTATTAATTCGCATTATAGCGATCCCAATTGGTAATAATCAATTTGTAACTTTCTGCCCTTAGCTCAAATTATTATTGAATATAAATGGCAGCATCGATCAGGCAATCGTGAATTAGAATTTTTTATTTCCTTTCCATATTTTTTGTCCCCGTTCGTAAATCAAAATGAAAATATTAAAAACGTGATTCCTTCCTTCCTACTGGCTGCAAATCTATGATCGCCGCTGTGAAAACCCTTGTGTTGAAAAAGAAAATGTCATGCATCCGGCTGGTCCGGTCATTTTAGTATTTCTATTTGTGATTATTAATTTATAATCAGGAGCTATAAGTACGAAATTACTGAATAAATAAGTTATTTTATATTTAGAGCTCATTATATGAAAAGGTGACGGTGATTATACTATTATCATGAAAAAGAGCTGCACTTGATTTTATTGATTGCATTTCCCAGGCGAGCCATCTACGGCGCATGTTCTTGAATCGCTCGGAAAATTCGTGACTGTGGCCGCAAAAGGTAAGTTTTTCCACTATTTTATTCAGGGAAAATAATATTATCTTGACTTCTTCACTGTTTTAGTGTTATAATGTGTGAATATTTCTGTGTATTATAATGTTAAAAAGATTTGCGGATCACTTTTTTTAGTTTTTCATGCGGACTATCTGATAGAAATTTTGCCGGTAGCACATTTTTAAATTACGCAATTTAGTCTATAATATTCATTACAATTTCACCAACAACCACGTTAATGCCAGAACTTAATGATAAGACCTGATATTTTCGCAAAACTTCTGTTTTCGTATTTTTGTATGATGACTATGTGATGATAGTGGTTTATTCATACCATGCCGTTTTATTTTTGGCATTGTTCGATAATTCAGCCAATACCAACCCTTTTAAGACGTAATTCTTCAACCTAGTCATCCTTTTATTTAGGCAGTCTTTTCCTAAATACGTTTTTTGTTGTGTTGTATTTTCAGCAACAATAGCACAGCATATTGTCTGCTTCTTATTTCGAATTGACTGTCATTCTTACAACAATTTTGATAGCTACACACATGACTGATAGACAAGGCATAGGATATATATTTTCGAACTAAGTAGTGAGAACTTTGTGAATTTCTTTAACTGATCGAATCGTCTCAGTGCAGACATGCACAAGATGGACGCGCCGGGAAGCCCATGTGCGTCGCCGGTACATCGCGTACTGCGACATGCGATTATTCTAATTTTATAACATATTGCAAATACGTCTTTCTATAGATCACTCTAATTTTAGAACGAATGCACTCTTGGTTCCCTTTGTGATTATTGTTATTCAACCACATCGCCAATTGAATTATACACCTATGTAGGTAGATATAAACAAGATGAAAGTAAAATTAGCAAAGTTCATTCTTTTTCCTACAATTTATATTTATATTAATGTATCATGTGTTTTCACAAACGAAAAAAAACTTTCGTTTCGCATTATGATTTTTTAAGCAAGCGTTTACAGTTCGTGCAATTCATACCTACTTCAATAGCTATCTAATTTAGCAAAGTAGCTTATAGGGCTGGGTCGTGAAGGGGTAAAGTTATTCCATCGAAGTGTGAGATCTGTGAAGGCAAGCGTTCGGAATTGTCTAAATATATTTGGAGGGCTAGCTCGCCGTATTGACGTCTGGACGCCCTATGCGCACGCTCGGGGCGGCCGAGCTCTCTCCGGAATATTACGAATAATTACATCTCAGGTGAACTCTGTCGATATGCACTCGGATGCAGTTCGCTCTGACCGGCGCCGTTCGCCATGTCATGTGCATTGATTTATCACTTTTAGCTGAAATGGAAGGGCTATTACGCTTGTGTATTGTCAGAGGTTACGACTTGTTGTACTTTCTAACATTCATTTGGATAGTTGTTGTTCTATTGCCAGCAATACAAGATAGTTTGAGATATGCCTACTATTATTTCTCTTAAGTGAACAATCGTAGGTAAGTTTAGCTACCACTATGTCTATACCCATGTTTTAACAAGCTGTAACGAACATCGTTTTATCCAGACAGGTTGGTTGATATCAAGGTCTTATAGAAGCCAACAAGATGGGCAAGGAGAAAACTCACATCAACATCGTTGTGATCGGCCACGTCGACTCTGGCAAGTCCACCACCACCGGCCATCTGATCTACAAATGCGGAGGCATCGACAAACGTACCATCGAGAAGTTTGAGAAGGAGGCCCAGGAGATGGGCAAGGGCTCGTTCAAATATGCCTGGGTACGTATGTAGTTAGTTAAATCAACATTTTATTTGAGATTATGACCATAAAAAAAGTTGGTGGTCACCCAGCCTTTTACCTGACCTAGCGTGTGTTGCCTCACAATGGCAATCGTGGTCAGTCCGCTCGCGCCACTGAGCGATGAGCACTTCCATCATCATGACCCTGGATCTGTGAAAAAGTTGCATTAAGGTGAAATTTCAGCGTGGAGCCAAACTAAACGAACCTTTAGTTATTTTCTTTTTCATTATTTGAAGATGGGAAAACCAGAAAACAACAATCGTTCAAAGTATCAGGCGGGATTCGAACTTAAGTCTTCCGCTAACTTAACGGCTCTAACCACTAAGCTACTGAGACTACTGGCCGACCGGAGGTTTCTGGTGTACTTTTTTGCTGTAAGCCAACTGGGGCGACCACAAAACTTTTTTTATATAAACCATTATACATTAATAGAATAAAGGCTGCAGATTTAGTTTCACAATGAAACATACAATTTTTGGACGGCGCGAGGAACAAACATACGAGCCTAGCCTGCCCCGTAGCAGGATGATCTGATCATCCATTGGCACACTGGCAACACCCGTACTAATTTCAAACTTCCTTGTAGGTGTTGGACAAGCTGAAAGCCGAGCGCGAGCGTGGTATCACCATCGACATCGCGCTGTGGAAGTTCGAGACCGCCAAGTATTACGTCACCATCATCGACGCTCCAGGACACAGAGATTTCATCAAGAACATGATCACTGGCACTTCACAGGTTCGTGACGATGTTTAAACCACTAAATAGGGTCAAACGCCACCAAATTCTATTCGAGCTGCGTTTCATTATCAAGCTTACAGTCCAAATGAAGTCTACACTATCCGAGCAGATTAAGCTAAATAAATATTTCTATTGACTTAAAGTTAGCAATAAAAGTTAAAGTAAATGAACAACAAGTTTATAGCAAAGCCGATTTGTCCAGGCGGACTGCGCTGTCCTAATCGTAGCCGCCGGCACCGGTGAGTTCGAAGCCGGCATCAGCAAGAACGGCCAGACCCGCGAACACGCGCTGCTAGCCTTCACGCTCGGCGTCAAGCAGCTCATCGTCGGCGTGAACAAGATGGACTCCACCGAGCCGCCCTACCACGAGGCGCGGTACGAAGAGATCAAGAAGGAAGTCTCCTCTTACATCAAGAAGATTGGTGAGTGTCTGGGATTCGAAGTGTTAGCCTATATTTACATCAAGACTTTATGAACCAAACAATGCAGAACTTGCAGCTATCACCTAGAGACTTACTTACAATAGGTGCCTAACTTATCTTACACAGAACGAGCGCAATATTTGTCCTCTAAGTCAGTGTTCAACCTAACATGCAAACATAAGATGTTCAAGCTAGGAAAATACGTTTTTTGGCATTACACCACAATAACCATAGAAAATATTGGAATTCTGAGGATTACTGTATACTTAGTTGGGTTTTGTAATATATTCAACATTTTACCTAGACATCTCATCTGAAAAGACGATGTTAATTCTTTTTTACCCTTACTTACTAAAAATGGGTTTTTAAGATAGACAACCTTATTTTCCCGAGGCACACCAATTGATGACCACGGTACACCAGTGTGCCACCTCACACGCTTTGCGGAACACTGCTCTAAGTTGTGCTATACACACTAAGTCAAGACTTCGGCTCAATGATATACAACAACTTTACAGGTCACACGTCTAATAAAAAGCCACCGATTATTACATTATGATCTCTTTCCCAGCACTTAACCTAGAATGTATACTTTTTCTGTCGAGCCAGAAAACAAGAAGCGGTTTCCATAATAGCTAATTCGTTGTTTGAGAAAACTGTAACGACTAAAGCAACAATGTTGCCATTGTTGATAAGACCTTTATTCGCCGTGCCTTTATGACCCTCCTGCAGTTCTTCTCAATTATTGCTGAGATGTTACCTAACTAATAGGTACTCCAGCCATATTGTCATTAAAACGGGTTAGAGATTAGATATCGTTCTAAATCTGTCAAGTAGATAGATGCAGATAAGTGGGTGAACAAGTTCCTGTCCTGTCATGCTCTTGTAATTGTCTTTAGCATAAACACAACAGTCTCCAAATGCCCCAGAAAACCCAATGACAAATGGTTATTCAACACCCCAAAATGTTTAGTTTAAAATCTTCTTCATTCTCCTTTTGAAAAAAAAAAGGTTAAAGTACCTTCAGAGTTAATGCTCATCAAATCAGCATCATGAATTATGCCAAATGGCAGATATTATTTATAAGAAAGCCTACTTAAGATTGCCTTTACCTGGGAAGGTATCTCGCTTAAAAATCTATCGGTCACCGAGTACCTAGGCAAAAAAACTTGGGGTGCGTTCAGTTTAGAATATTTAAAGTAATTTTGATTTGGCTGAGTTTTCATGCCATAGATTGCATGACTGAAACTGGTTTAGAATTTATAGACTGTGTAATACCTACAGCAATAGAAGGTAATAAGCGTAACGTTTGTCAGGGTACAACCCGGCGACGGTGGCGTTCGTGCCGATCTCGGGCTGGCACGGCGACAACATGCTCGAGCCTTCCGACAAAATGCCCTGGTTCAAGGGCTGGACCATCGAGCGCAAGGACGGCAAGACTGAGGGGAAATGCCTCATTGAGGTAACTCATGCTTTATATGAACACTTTACACCACTTTATGCATCTCTCAATACGAAGAATTATGAGGATTATTGTTAATTAGGATAAAAAGACGCGTCTTTCCTACTAAAGCTACAATTTCAATAAGCTAGATGTTTGATAATTGTTGAAACGCTAAAAATGCGGTGCTTACGCGACATGTGCATACTACGTTCGTGCGGAAACGCTGGTCGGATGCAGCACACACTCTTTTGATAGAAACTGATGCGTCTTTTTTGCGCGACGTGACTCCTCTCTTTTCACGCTAGAGAAACAGGACTTAGGCTACAAGGAGAGCCCACCTCAAATAATGATGAACACTTAAGTTTTTTTATTTGACATAGTATGGGAAGAAAGTTTTCTTGATGTTAATTTTTAAGGAGGCATCCCCCCCTAAATCTTGGTCGAGTTGTTTTCTTCTGATATGTATTACAATCTTTTCGTTAAAGTTTATGCAATGGTTTTGAATGTGATGGTTGGTGTCAGGCGCTGGACGCGATCCAGCCGCCGTCGCGGCCCACGGAGAAGCCGCTGCGGCTGCCGCTGCAGGACGTGTACAAGATCGGTGGCATCGGCACCGTGCCCGTCGGCCGCGTCGAGACCGGCATCCTCAAGCCAGGTAAGTAACTTACAACAACTAATCCAAACGCTCCCGACCCGACTATACAGCGGACCTGTACCAGCGGAAGTCTGTGTTTAGGGGACACTAATACCCATTGATTGGACCCCCATGTATGTTCAGCGAAATGTTATAGTTTAGGATCTCTCGTTAACGTTAAAGTTAATGACTAAGGAAACTGGGCCAATAAATATCTGTCAGTTGACAAATAACTAAAAGAACTAACGTAACGCGTAGGCTGAGGTGGAATGGCGCGAGTGGGCGCGTAAGCCGATGCTGTGAATCTTATTGCAAGTATTACCGTACAAACTTAAGCACTATGCTAACTATCAACTCTGCTATCTGAATTTGTTGTTTAGCTTGTCGCTTTCATTTGAGTTTATTTAGGAATGTGGCCAGTCTTATTTTGACACTATAGATTCTAGATACACAATCTCCCTAAATTATTTAAACATAGCCGTTAAAAAAAAGCACTTTGAATCGGTAATAGATGCATATATTGAATTAATTATATCCAAACAGTACTTTTAAATAGTACTTAGTACTGAAATTTCCCTCTCCCGGCAACACCCTTTAGAGCCGATATCCGTGCTGATAGAGTGCCATACGCCGGTTACTTTAAATTAAGCTGTGAGCATTGAGCTTAGGCCACAGTCAAAGCCATCTTTTGTTAACAGTTTGTTTAATAAAAATATCCTTTGCTATAACACTTTGTAATTAGTATTTTTCTACATGACTACTGCTTTAGACTTTAAGCCGCTGATGGCTTTAGACAGCTTTACTGGACTGCTCGACTGGTTGTCAGCACAGAGAGCCCTCAACTCTAATATTCGAAAGAACGTAGAGAGGTGCATGGGCATGGACCATGTCCTTGGGCGCAAGTGCCGATAGCGATAATTTATTTATTTACTCTTTATTGCACAAAAGTAAAGTACAAATGGCGGACTTAATGCCTAATCGATAATCGGGTAGACGTGATGAGTGTTATATGATGGTACTCGTATGCCGACAGGCATGGTGGTGGTGTTCGCGCCGGCCGCCATCACGACCGAGGTGAAGTCCGTGGAGATGCACCACGAGGCGCTGCAGGAGGCCATGCCGGGGGACAACGTCGGCTTCAACGTCAAGGTGAGCGATAACCCGGGACGTCTTCTACACCATCCAAGTTACGTAAATCGTTAGGCGAAAGCTATAGCAGTATTTATAGACTTCAAACATTATATTTAATTAATACAACATACATTGAACGTATTGAAATATCACTCAATTTTAATGTCTTTCGAAAGTTTTTTGAAACTTCGCAAATGTTGCACGGGAATTGACCGCGCTGCGCAGCCGCTGCAGCATTCTCGCTTCATTACAATCATTTCACAAAAGTAGAGAAATCATTTGATGGTATTTTACTATGGTCAGAAACGCATTAACGAATAATATCTACCTAATGAATTGTATTCATTGCAAATGAATGTGGTTTGTTTATTTTTTCCTTTATCCTTGCTTTTCCAATGTCTGACGAATTGGGAAACAAACAAATTATTACAGCATGAGACATGATAAACATTGTCTAGTTCAACTAAGTAAGTAGGTATGCGTATTAATTATCCTATAATAATACTACGAACTAAATATGACGAAAAATATAAAGTGAAAGTATTACCTAACCTATTAAGTTCAATTTTGTAATGCTGTTGTAACTTAGCATGCTTGTTGATTGAATATAGTAATCAATTTAGGCAATTTCCCTCCTGAATGGAAGATCATCAAAGAGAACATCAGTTTTGCGACCGAGACATTCTGAGAAAGGGATTTGGCGAAAGAGACCTTTTGCAACCACTGGACATTTTGCATTGGAAAATGAATGATTTAATTTTTTTAATGACTTGAAACAATCAAAACTGGACCCAAGGGAATGTGTGGTTTGAACTAAACTAGAATTAAATAAATCTAACGGTGCCTTTAGTTGTGCTTGTTGTGAGTATTTCTACGTAGCTTTTGCAATAGGTAGGTACATCAAACGAAACGTTAATCTGTAATTTACATAAGGAACTTTCCTTAAGGAGATTTGAAATACTCATTTTCCCGGTATGTAGTTTCCCATTTGGTTTTCCGCAGCCTTAATGTTTTCCCATCACTCAAAAAAGTCGGAAAACGCAAACAAGGCGAAGATGTTTGTCTCGTTTATTTTTTTTGTAACTGAATGATGACATGTTGCTTCAGAACGTATCCGTGAAGGAGCTGCGCCGCGGGTTCGTCGCCGGAGACTCCAAGAACGCCCCGCCCAAGGGCGCCGCCGACTTCACTGCACAGGTAAGCTCTTGTAGCAAATCGGTTTTCTCGCATCAATTTAGGTAGTATCCATTTTACCAAATGGAAAGCGAAATAATAGTAATAAATATCCCTGGACATTATTCCACACAGCGCCATCTAGCCGCAAGATGGGCTAATTAAAGCCCGTTTTTTAATGGGGGCAACGGGTAAACAATAAACATACTCAAATATGTTCATGCACACAAATGTTTGTACTGTGCGGGGATCGAACCCGCGACCTTTGGTGTAGTAGCCGGCTTCTCAACAATTACATCAAATCATTCGTCAAAAATCAAAATCAAATCAAATTACATTTAATGCCTTCTTAGCATTATCTACTTAGTATCAGTACTGAGGGCAAGATCTTTTCGGAAGACTGACTTGAGCCGTTCTCGAATCCGACTCTGAAAGAAAAGGATTTCTTTTACTAAACGACTTCAGGATTCAATTTTTTTTTAAATCAAAACAAAAAAGGTACATGGTAGCGATCCGGTTTTAAATGATTCAGGATTCAAGTCCTTACAACACCAATCTGTAGCCTACTTAAGTAAGATATGTTGTGGCTGCCGGCGTAATATTTTAGGCAGTAATTCAAATTAGTTTTCTATGAAATAAATAACTAGGTGTTTAAGTACCTACTTAGTTTTTCATCAAATTCACAAATTTACTTCAGAACTAATTTCTAACAATTTTGAAATACTTTTACTCGAGCTCACCTGAGAGGGGTGTTCGTTTTTTGAATGGCTGTCTTATGTTCATTGTTTAGCATTTTTTTTTATTCGATGTATGTAAGTTGTTTGTTAGTTTTGTTTACGTATGTTCTCGGCTTATCGTAATGGTTCTACGAAAAGAAAAATATATATCTTTGTTCCGTTCCGTCCGATACATCATTTATAATTAGCGATCCCGATCTAGCTATAAGTAGAAAATAAATCGCGGAAAATGCTTACGGATTTAGATTAGATTAAAACTAGGAGATACGGCCGAAGTAAGAGTATCATTGCGTACTTAACCTTCACTGATAAGTGGTTAATTACCATATTTTATCATTCAATAAATACTTTAACAAATATTTTGATACACAGAATTTTTGCCTATCTTTATAAACGATCATGATAATTTATAAGTTTCAAATACCCTATAAGGCAAGTCTCATTTTTAGAGAGGGGGAGAAGATACATGCTCATAGCTCGTAAAAAGTCCTAGGTAAGGTACACGTTTTCCCAAATTTAGGGATGCAGTTTCCAGTCACATCGAAAAATAAATATAGAAATAAAAAAAATAGAAATGATAAAAATAAATATAGAAATGATGCTCAAAGGAGTAGACCCCTTTGAGCATCATTTCTATATTTATTTTTATCATTTCTCTTTTTCTTATTTAGGATTTAGCCTACCAAATCCTGTATACCTACTATATGAAAGCAAAAGGACTTTAGTTCTGATTTTCAGAATGTCCTAAGTGTCATACAAGATAAATAACGATTTATAACGGTCGACGGCCCGTTTCTGAAACACCCGGGTTTGCTTTTATCGGTAGTCTAATTGTCTGTAACGGAGTCTGTTTGGTCAGGTGATTGTGCTGAACCACCCGGGGCAGATCAGCAACGGCTACACGCCCGTGCTGGACTGCCACACCGCGCACATCGCCTGCAAGTTCGCCGAGATCAAGGAGAAGTGCGACCGTCGTACAGGTACCCTTAACCACCATATATGTAGACTTTTTTCTTTTTTTACCGTGTGAAAGGTAGCGCCTAAAGTAACCAGCCATTTCGGTCTAGTCTCGTCGTCGTGAAATGCGGGCCAGGCTCTCACACTCTGGCCCGCTGGCTCCTAAAACCTATGTGGATTCTGCTGAGGCCGCGCAACGCACAGAGGTCACAGGCGCCACAAAAGTGTTGATTGTGTTTTATTTTATTGCAAAACAATGTATGGTACAAAAGCCGGACTTAATGCCATTAAGACATTATTTACCAATCTACCATAACGCAAGCGGGAAAGAACAATATTTTGACGTCTGACTTGCACCTAATAGAAAAAACTTAGCTTCACAAAGACGGACAAAAAACGGGCCCTAATTAGGCCGCACACAATGCGAGTTTTGAAGCACACCTGGACGCTGTTGCTACTGAGAGTACAACAAAACAATTTCCAAAATTCTTAAGATTACCTACCGAAAATATGCAAATTATAGAGTGAGAGTGATTCCTTCAGCAAAAAACAGGCCATGACAACGTTTACAACCGCTTAGCAGCACCCAGTAGGCTCTATCCTCCCAAGAGATTCGCATTGTAGAACTCTTCGCTTTCCATCTTATGTAGGTACGTCACGCTAAGGTCAATGATCCCTCAAATTACCTGCTTTACCTAAAATTATAATAAATAGAAGATAAATTATAGTTACCTTTAAATTTACTCATAATTTCATGTTTAGGTGTATTCTATTTATATGTTCAATTGAGTGCTATCATCCACTATTTCCGTTATAGATTTGATAAAATACCTATGTGGAGCTTAACCTCATATCTCTCACATCTCTCTTGTTTTTAAGTTTATCCGTTTCAATAGTATTCTGTTGCAAAGGAATGTTAAATAAGTGATTAACTAAACAATTGGATAGCGTCACAAAAGAAAGGCTACCTTGTATGCGCCAGTAAATAATTGCGTCACATTACACACCTAGCGAGCAAGTAGTGCAGGCATCTGGCCTTGCCCGGTTACTCGGCCGGCCTGCTCCGGACCTCGAGAAAAGCATAACTTCCGCTGCTGTAAACCACTTGTGCTGTTTGTAATGTAAGCATAACAAATATGCAACACCCGAGTAAAGTCACAGAGTTCTTAAATCTTTATTTAGCCAAACGAAATTCTTTCCAAGTTTTCCTTAGAAGTTCTGCAGAAGATCATTCTGCTTCTAATACTACCAATGCGATTTTATAAAAGTCCAAACGTGAAAAACAACAAACACGTTTTTCACAAAAGTACCTACGACAGAGACGCTACTTAATCACCTTGCTAGTCTAAAGATGAATCCGAGTTAACCGAGTTTTTAAATGATGCCATTTCCAATCATTTTTAACTGCCAATCGATATTGGTTTGACACTAATCCCTTAGGTACGCGTGATAGTACGCGCGAGTTTTACCAAAATACCCAAAATTTAAAAAAAGAGTATACGCAACTGTCACATATTTCTGGATCTTCTTTTAAAGATCAAAGGTAAGGAAACTAGTTCAGCGCTGAGCATGGCCATGCAGTCAACTCCAGAATTAGATGATAGTTTAATTTAAACTGAAATAATGAAGTACTGTACACCAACCAAATTTGCTGGTGGATGTTACCTACCTTCATTTCCAACACTTTTAAAAACTTTTGATTACTGCTGACTGTGCTTGAATATCAGGTTGTTTACCCTGCGATGTTCTGTCCAGGCAAGACGACAGAGTTGGACCCGAAGTCGATAAAGTCTGGCGACGCCGCGATCGTAGTGCTGGTGCCGACGAAGGCGCTGTGCGTGGAGTCGTTCCAGGAGTTCCCGCCGCTCGGCCGCTTCGCCGTGCGCGACATGCGTCAGACGGTCGCCGTCGGAGTCATCAAGGTAATGTCAATTGTTGCAGGCAAGATTTTTTTTTAATCGCCTGTATGAAAACGGAGTCGGCAGTGGGCATTTTTTATATTCGTGATTATTTTCATGACCCACGTACTTTCTTGGTTTTTCTTCTCTTTTCGTTATTCTTCATTCACAAGGGTTAGAGTTGTAAGACTCCTTAAAATTTCCCGTTGGTGTTTCCTTTTCTGTAACACCAACATAAGTTACGAAAAGTAGAGATGACTTCTTACTCCTTAACGCCTATATTTTTTGTTACAGAGCGTTACTTTCAAGGAAGTAACTACGGGTAAGATCACCAAGGCCGCCGAGAAGGCCCAGAAGAAAAAATAACTATGGGGCATGTTGAAAAAAGTAGTGCGGCCGGAGACCATCGCCCGCCAGCGCCGCCGCGCGCTCGCCCGCCGCCCGCCCCCGCTCCCCGCCGCCGAGCGAGCCCGACCCTCCCTAGCGCCTCCCCACGATCGGAGCTTCTTCACTGGTGACATCACGCTCGTCCCCGACATATGCATTTATCATAGCACGATATTCTTAAAGTTAGTTCGTTTTAGTTACGCTTACGTGTTAAGTTTATGTGTTTGTGATTATTTTAGTCGTAAGTTACTTGCCAAGTTTGAGTTTCCGTATTTGAAAGCTCGTTACGTTTTGTTTTTCCATCGAAAGGAGTTCAGGAGGAAAAGTAGAGTTGCCATTGGATTTTTAAACCGCATCACTGCACAGACTTCTTTGACTGTTACTCTTAAGTCCAAACTTTTACATATTGTGATGTATTATTTTAGTAAGATATCGTTCTTCCTGTATTTTTTATTTAACCTGTTCTATCTATATGTACGTTTTAATTTTATCTTAGGTAGTCTTGGACAATACATTTTAAATTGTTTAATGGTTTCAAAATTTAAGCCTGTTGCATTTTTAAATACTATACACTAATGACTGGGCTAGAAAGTACAGTAAATCATTTTCTAACTACTGATGTTCCCTTTCTGAATTGATGTGATATGAACAGATTAGGAAACATGATATTTTACTGTCTTTATCTCACTCTTCGGTTATTTTAAATGGTTGAAGGTAGAGTATTGTTAAATTGGAAAAACATCAGAGGTGTAGAAAATGGGGGGCAATTGGTTGTAAACCAATTCCCTGTAGTTGAATTAGCCGTATGAGTAAAGCGTTTAAAACGTTTTGATAGAAGTTGACTTCATGTAAAGCGTAAGTAATGTAATTTTTGTTCCTAGTTACCGTGAATTGATACAATTTGAATTGTAGTGATTGCGTGTAAGGGTTTAAACTTTCAATATGGATCGAGCCACTATACTTTCTGGTTGTTAAAAATCTTACGGAAAATACACTCAAAGACTCATTTTAAGCTAAATGTAACTTTGTAATTTTTTCAATAATTTTGTAAAGACCTTATCCTGATAAACCAATAAAGAAGCTACTGGTACTGATAAATGTGTTTTTGATGAAAATATGTGTATGATTAATGTTCAAATTACCTTTATGCGCGTTTGGTTCAATTCGCATTACATCCAATCCACCACCTAATTCCCGGTTGGTCCAATTTGTTTTATTCAATTCTACTCTCATTCAATTCTACTCTCATTTCTCAGGTAGTTGATCCGCATAATTTATTAAAATAAATATAAAAACCGTAAAAAAAAGGCGTCTAGTGGCTGTAAGGCCGATGCCTTACTTCTGATGACAAGCTGATAACAGGCTAGTAAATTCTGTCAACTGATCAGACTTATAAGTCTGAAAACTGAAATTACCACCAAACCAGTATCGAGTTCGCCCATTTCCATGAATTCGATTGCGTTACTGGTATGGCCATAAAGCTTCCAGAGCGTGTTTTCAACACTTATAGAGTGATCAAGTGAGGAAAAGAGAAACTATTGCATATATGGACATCACACAAGAGGAAAAGAGACAGAGATATGCCCAAGATTTGTTGCCAAAATCAAACCGAAAACTACACCACCACACCACTGCCAAAAGCGGGAAATTTTAGTTTTCAAAATTTATGTAAAGTGGGCGATAAAAGTGGATGAAGCTTTATAAAAATAAAATAGTGGTTTGTTGCGTGCCCAAATATAAAACGAATCATAGAAATGATCCAGAAATGCAAAAGTTTCACAGGTAAATACAGAAAGTAATTGGTTTTTTCAAACTATGTTTTGAGCAATTATTTTCACTACCCAGTTCAATTAATTCATTTCAGCTATCATTATATTAGTTCCTCATGCTGCATAAGTTATTACTTCAGAAATTAAATAAGAATTGAAAAATATTTTGTGTAAAAACTGAATTGATACACTTACGATAGGGATGTACAAAATGAAGAATGACACATATCGATATACGTAGTCGGTATTTTTTTAACAGCTGAAGTCATGGCCCAGACTAGAAGCCTAATAAAACTACCAAACAATAACAATCAATACTTGGCGCCATTTTTGAGCAATTTAGCTATCATAATGACCACTACCGTACTTGTTTGAAAAATCAGATAATTAAAATTTCTTTATTTTTGTAGGATACCAAGACCACCGTGTTCTTATGTTAACAAAGACTATATGCCTAGGCCGAAACAAGAAAATCAATTTAAACCTACAGAGTACGGGCCAACAAAATACTATTTAACCCAGTCCTAAAAAAAGGATAATAATTGATGGTGTTTATATTATTTCATCTCGTAGTTGATGTTTAGATATCATAAGCAATGTAACGAGTAAACCTAATAAATAATAAAGAACCTCCGCCTTTTATTTTCAAGAATACGAGTATACCTTTATTCATTTGTTGTTCGTGATTTCGATAATCTGTTAGATTGTTATGGAAAGTACCAACACTATTGTGCTAAATGACAGCAGATGTCAACGCATACATAGACAATCACTCACACATGCGCAATTCATTTTTTGGCACGTTTTTAGAGGCGCTTTATCAATCTATTACTTTACATCATTGGGTATGGCTCAGGAAGTCTACCACGGAAATCGATAACGATATATGCGGATCCATCGACAGTGCCCCGATACGTTCGCCTAGTAGCTACTCCGTAACATTGTCGTATCGTGGTCGTATCTCTCCACGACCGTCGTTATCATCCTTTCTTGCCCGTGTTACTACCAATCTTACTACTGGTAGTAACACGGGTAATTGACTTGCCCTACTTACTACTGAAGTAGAAAGTTGTTAGAACAGCAATCAAAAATTGCCCGTGTTACTACCGCAAAATTAGAACTACAAAAACAAACAAAATTATTAAATTATTTACAATTTATCGGTTATAATAAAAAAATACAAATTACACCATTTTTTGAGTATGAATTTCAACGTAATTTCTATACAGCCACGATGTAAAATTTTAAATAACTTAAAGTTAGGTATTGATCAGATAATAGGATGTTTTAAATAACTTTATTATAATTTAGTTTCGAAAATTTCTTTAAAACATACTTAGCTTTGAGCAAAATATTTTCCATTCTTCCAATGATGCCGCTTTTGATGAAATTGCCGCTTTCCCGCAATTTTTTTTTCTGTGGCCGGCCCGTTCAGCCATTATTTTTTATTTTCATCATTGGAAAAATGGAAAATATTTTGCTCAAAGCTTAATAATAATTATAGCTTATAAATATAGCTTAATAATTTTAAAGAAATTTTCGTAACTAAATTATAATAAAGTTATTTAAAACATCCTATTATCTGATCAATACTTAACTTTAAGTTATTTAAAATTTTACATCGTGGCTGTATAGAAATTACGTTGAAATTCATACACAAAAAATGGTGTAATTTGTATTTTTTTATTATAACCGATAAATTGTATATGTTTAATAGTTTTGTTTGTTTTTGTAGTTTTAATTTTGCGGTAGTAACACGGGCAATTTTTGATTGCTGTTCTAACAACTTTCAACTTCAGTAGTAAGTAGGGCAAGTCAATTACCCGTGTTACTACCAGTAGTAAGATTGGTAGTAACACGGGCAAGAAAGGGTTATCCCTTATAGACAATAATCGTGAATGAATGACTGAATAAAAAGTTTGCTTTCCTTGAACCAATTGTTTTCACTCCTTTTCACCCCAATTGGTTAAACGAAAACAAACTTTTTTTCGGACTCGTTGCCTACTAAAAAAAGAAGTCGTCAATGTCAAAGTGACAAAATAAATTCTTTTTGACAGTTTCAACTGATGAACTTTTTTTTTTTAAAAATTGTGCTAATCATAAATCAAATTTAGTATTGTGCAGTTATCTTTATTAAAGGTGTAAAGAGTTGTGTAAGTACCTAAATAGTGAATTAATTTCCATGCGTGCAAGTATTATTGTAAACATCTTGTTTTGTTTTACCTATTTTAATTATTAAGCAATGCACTTAGTCCAAAAGGCAGCGAGGTTCGACCGGGAAAGAAGATACGGGGTCCGGTGTACAAAAAATTAATCAATAGTTGAAGAAATCACAGGTAAAGAGATAAAAATTCGGAAACGATGATGGACACGATAGCTTGGCTGGTATCGTTAGAAAGTTCGGAGATTTGACATCTGTGTAAACGTCAAACTCGATTTATCGTGTACGCAAGAGTAACATACGACATCCCTTGTCAAAAAAAGTTTCGGTCGTTCCTTCGTTCAAACGATGGTCGAAACGATGCGTAAGGGAGTAGGGTTAGACACGAGGAAGAGCACGAAGGTTCGATTATCGAGAATGTCAGTGTTCTACAGGAGAACACTGACAGACATGCTACCCTCCGGCGGAGTTCAAGGTCTTGTAGCTTTTCTGTGATGACAGCTTGTGTTTGACGACCTATTTGGTGTAATTGTTCTGAAGTGGATAAATTACAAAAGTTGTCGCGGGTTCGATCCCCACACAGCACAAACATTTGTGTGCATGAACATTTCTGTTTGTACTGGAAGTCTACCACGGAAATCGATAACGATATATGCGGATCCATCGACAGTGCCCCGATACGTTCGCCTAGTAGCTACTCCGTAACATTGTCGTATCGTGGTCGTATCTCTCCACGACCGTCGTTATCATAGACAATAATCGTGAATGAATGACTGAGTAAAAAGTTTGTTTTCCTTGAACCAATTGTTTTCACTCCTTTTCACCCCAATTGGTTAAACGAAAACAAACTTTTTTTCGGACTCGTTGCCTACTAAAAAAAGAAGTCGTCAATGTCAAAGTGACAAAATAAATTCTTTTTGACAGTTTCAACTGATGAACTTTTTTTTAAAAAAAAATGTGCTAATCATAAATCAAATTTAGTATTGTGCAGTTATCTTTATTATAGGTGTAAAGAGTTGTGTAAGTACCTAAATAGTGAATTAATTTCCATGCGTGCAAGTATTATTGTAAACATCTTGTTTTGTTTTACCTATTTTAATTATTAAGCAATGCACTTAGTCCAAAAGGCAGCGAGGTTCGACCGGGAAAGAAGATACGGAGTCCGGTGTACAAAAAAATAGTCAATAGTTGAAGAAATCACAGGTAAAGAGATAAAAATTCGGAAACGATGATGGACACGATAGCTTGGCTGGTATCGTTAGAAAGTTCGGAAATTTGACATCTGTGTAAACGTCAAACTCGATTTATCGTGTACGCAAGAGTAACATACGACATCCCTTGTCAAAAAAAGTTTCGGTCGTTCCTTCGTTCAAACGATGGTCGAAACGATGCGTAAGGGAGTAGGGTTAGACACGAGGAAGAGCACGAAGGTTCGATTATCGTGTTCTGTGGTAGACCTCCAGGTCTAGGTGTTTCCTATGTTAAGTACGTATTTACAAAAAAAAATGTTTTAAGTATGTTTATCCGTTGCCTACTTTCCCATAGCACAAGCATCTTAGTTGCTTAGTTTGTGGCTAGATGGCGCTGTGTTTAATAATGTCCACTATTCATCTTCCCCCACAAGCCTCACAGCACGCCTCTCAATAGAGTCTAACCCCCTTATTCATAAAAACTTAAACAGCTCTTATAGAACACGATAACTTTTGTATCGCTTTGTCACTGTCATTCTTGTTGCTGCCGCCATTTGCGAGTAAGTAACAGAACACGTCAATAGCTTAAACAATGCGTTAGCGTTGCGTTCGTTTTTATGAATAAGGGGGTGACTCTATTGCGGCTTAACTTAACTTTGGGATGGATCCGCCAAGTATGGTACGGCCATACTTGGCGGATCCGTCTCAAAGTTGACAGCAGTAATCCGTACACTGTCGTATTTGCGCTTTTTATAGCTGCAGCTGAAGCAGCATTGCCGGTGAGAAGTACCGTCTTACCCTGGACAGGATACTGAGCTTTTGAGCTACAGTTTTAGCTACAGGCTCAATGTAGAAAGTTAGAATAAAAAATATGTTCCTCCTTCCTAACCATGAGCTCTTATAGCAAGATTATTTCAATGTTACTTTGCTTTTTCGTACCATGACGTCTTCAAAACAATACTTATTAAGTCCTGCTATCCTTGAGCAATATTGCTGTCAGAGCCCATACAAAATTGAGAAATTGGTACCATGAAGTGCTTTTTGACAATCAGCAATATTGTTTTAAGGCATGACGTGATCTGTTGCCATGACAATTAAAATTTTGTTATTACGTGAAATTTGGCAAGAGCGCGTTCACACGGGTTACTTTTATTCATTAATTTACATAACAAATTCTATCGTTAGAAAAGTATTCTCTTTTACTAAAGGTAGGTTATTATTAGGTAAAAAAGGTAAATAAAAGATTATTCATAATGTTATTTAACTAAATTAACTAAGCAGACAATATTGTATCATAAATTTATCTTGAATACATTTCGACGATGAGGTGCGAGTCTTCTTCACCCTACTAAATGTTCCCATAAAACCGATTTATTCATTTCAACTAAGCAAGAATACCTATTAAAACTAAATGCTTTTAAGCATTCCCCAAAAAAATATAGAAACATAATAGAATAAATTAGGTCATAAAATAACAAACTAAAGTTTGCGTTATATTCGAATACAAATAATAAATTCTGAAAAATAATCCCTAGTGTGATACACAATCGCTTACAAGTAAGGTTGCGTTACTTTTGCAGCAAGCTTAATTCAATATTACTTTTATTGACATCAAATGACATCCAACAAAGTAATCTTGCGAAGTGTGGGGAAAAAACGAATGATGATTCTGGTTGTTCACTCTTAAATATGTACTTATCATGCCAAGCCGTCACTGAGACTAAAATCAATTAAAAAACCAAATGCCATAAAAACTAAGCTATAGGTTGGCAAAAAAGTCCTGAAAGGGAACTAAAAAATATTATCACTGGCAATAGTCCCGCTGTCACTTGTAAATCACGTCTAGCTAGTACATGGCGTGTCAAATCTGTTTATCGGAGATCGTTTATTAGTGTATTCAGGTGTTTTCTTTATGTTAAACTAATAAAGAATCGTGTAAAATCAAGATAAATCTTCGAAAAAGAGAAAAACAATCCTCAGCGCCACTATAGAAGTCGTAATGAAGTATTCAAACGTTGTTTAGCCGAGCACGAAGCTGGGGAAGTTTTATATAAAATAAACGATGATTAGACCAGAACGGCAGAAATCACTGGTATGTAGTGGTTTTATTTAATCAACCACGCGTATTTTAACTTAGTTGTCAAGTAACTATCAACAAACGAGTGATATTTTACGTTGAAATGTGAATACCTATTTTGACGTTTGTTTACGAAAAACAATTTGTCAAGTTAGCACATCTAAGTGTTTTTGATACTTTTTTATTGATTTTATTTTTTAAATTTAATTACATTTTTTTAGGCAGTGGCTGTGCCAGCTTTTAAGAATATTTCTCCCAAAGATAGGAGAAAATCATGATGACACGTTATTTAAATAGAGAAGGAATAATACCAACGCGGACAAACTTCAAATGAGCAAATCGACAGGTAATCATAAACCTGCAAGATGAAGTGACCGTACAATAGCAGCATGAGTGACTCATGGGAACAAAGTGAATGTTAGAATTTTGGAGAAGGGTCGAGCCCAGCCATGGATAAAGATTTTTTTTACTTTAATTAAAATTATAATATTATGATTTTGCTAGTTTCTTCTTTTATTTCTTTACTTGGTAGTAGAAAAATTGATTTTCCCCTATTGACCTGTTGTATCCCGGTGGACAGACTACCACTCCTACCTGACCTATCAGCCCAAAGGGAAAAGCAAACCCGTTATATGAGTGTCTGTATGACTACTTCTAGAAATCGACTAAATAATGTGGAATAAAAGGAATGTAAGGCGTTTTCCTAGTAAAACGCTATAAGAATAAGAAAATACTGAACTAGATTAGGGGATCACGTGATGCATTGGCGTGACTCAAATAATTGGTATCTATTGGCGTGAACTTAGTTCATAGACCACGACTAACTAGATAGCCATTCTCTAAAAAAAAATTTGAATAAGTCAATTATCAAAACCGTTTGTGTCGTAGTATACGGGGTGACCACATCGACGATGGTGGCGCCCCTATTAATTTCACGACTTTTTTGCCAGGCTGTACGTCTGTCAGTCAAATTGAGATTCATTTACCCACGGCCGGTTTTCTTCCTTTAAAAAATAATAGCATTAAGGTTAAGCTTGTCTATGGATGCTTTTATAGAAAATGGCAGCTTCCCCTCCTCCCGCGGATGATGAGGTTTCTAGTCTAAGGATTGTCTTTGGTTTGTAACCTAGGTTACGCTTTTGTTGATTGTCATTTGTGTCAAGTATTGTCAGGTTGGTTTTTATTTCATTGTGTCAACAATATTTTTTTCAGAAAATATAAATGCTTAAAAGAAAATAAACTTACCTACCCATCAGAAAATGCGGTAAGATTGTTTGGAAACATAATTGTAGAAGACAATCAAGTTTTGGAAAATAGCCCACATCAACAGGGTTTAATAAAAGTGTTGAAACATCAAATTCAGTCCAAGCATTCATCAGCATTCATATGATTCTTTGGGTTGTAAGCAACACAAAAGTGTAGTTGCGAAAAGCTGTTTTGATTTAACTCTGCGATTAACTGTGTTCAATTGGTGCAACATTATAAACAAAAATCTCAAGGTACGGATGTTTGTAGATTGGAAAAGACGATTTTGCCCTGTATGCAGCGTAAAGCATTTACTAAATATTAAACAAAATTAAGAAATAAAAGGCATACTAAGTGAAAATTGTTTAATTTATACCCAATTTATATTTCCAAAGAAAACAAGCAGATTTTAGGTAGGTACCTACCTATAATATACCGTACCGTTATAAATCAACAAATATATACAAAAAGGTTTTTTTTTTGTTAAACCTTTTTGTATATATTTGTGGATTTATAACGTTAACATCGTTGCCGCATTATGAAAAAACAATTAAAACAAAAAAAGCTGTCAAAATCTTTACATGCGGAAATCTCTATGGATCCTAAGGCGAGTTTTTTGCTACGGAAGTTACCCGTCTGAACCTGTTCCCTATCTAGTTTGTGCATTTACCAAAGCTAAGCTGTTTTGTATTTGTATATTTTTCACTTCAGATACCTACATAAATAATAAATACTACTCTTAGGTAAACCATAAGGGGATAAGTTTTATCTCTATTTTAAGTTGCTACCAAACGTGTTTTGTTTCATCAGCCTTCCTGAAAGTACTTTTCAGTTCATTGAAGTGCACCTGGGGCCGCTGGATCCGGAAGCAGAGTCGCTTTCCTAGGGCCGTGTACTGTAGGACCCAGCAGGAAAGCCGTAGTAGAGATGATCTCGTGGTCCCAACGAGCGTTGAGGTACCCTCGAAAGGGTTTTCCCCTAGTTCTATTTGTTGAAAAGAGATTTGAAATGATTGTCCACAATGGTTTTATGTTATTTGTATCATGCCTATTCAGGAGAAAGAAAACGAACGTTGATCACAAAAAATGGAAACATGGACATAAATATCTCAAACTTTAAAAAAATTAAGCGAGTGTAAAATGCAATGCTATCTCAAAAATAGAGCGACTGAAGTAATCTGATGCAGATCTGAGGCATTCGCAGCAGTACAGGGGCCTTATTACAAGCTTTACTTAAACTGAACTGATAAGGGCTCGGTAGTGTTATCGGTTTGTTTGAGCTCACTTCTTTTTCGTATTACGAGCTAACTTTATCAAAACTAGTTCTGCGCTGAAAGCTGTGTTGAACTGTTTCATAACTGCTTCGAGTTACGTTTAGAAACGAGAAGAAAAAATTTACCGGTAAGTTAACGGTTTTCATTTTTGTATCATTTAACACACGATTTATATCTAATTGATAATTTTGGACTTCAAGAAGATCATTTAACATGAAAGAAAGTATTAGCATGCATCATCATCGTTTAAATTACAAGAAAATAATATTTTTCTTCAAACTATAGTACCTATAGTAAGTTTAAATAAGATTATATTTCCGAACGAAACGGAACAACTGACACTTGACACTTCATTTATGTAGAATTCGATATTTTTCAAACTTTGTTTGCAATTCATTAAAATACAGTTGAATTACTTTAAATTAACAAGAAAAGTTTTAAAATGGCGTAGGTATTCTAAATACTACTTATTAGTGCCTTAATTAAAGACACGTAGGTACTTATTTTGTAAGGAATGTTGTTGAAAATGTTTTTCTATTGTATTTCAGTGGAAGAGAGCAAACGCCGCCAACGCGTTACATTAACGCAGTTGGAGTTAATGTGGGACTTTTTAAACTCCCACAAGGAAGTCGCCCTTGGCTTTAATAAATCGGCGCAAGCACGAGGCCACTCGAAAAGAATGTGGGAGACAATTACCTCTTCTCTCAACTCCCAAGGAGAAGGGGCAATCAAAGATGCCAAGGGATGGTCCACCGTAAGTACTTTTGATGTTTAACAGTTAGATTGGAGAGAAATACATTTATTACTCATTGAATTAGGTATCTGGCACATCAGTATGTGCTGACTGTTACTACTTATTGGTATATTACTTATCTATTTTGTTACTCACATAATCTTATTAAGATTTATTGTTACTAACTAACATGTGTTTTTGCAGTATTGGACAGACTATAAAGTGAAGTTAAAAAAAAGAGTGGCAGCTGTGCAGCAATCCCACAACCGCACTGGAGGAGGCCCGTCAAATGTGCTTCCTCTAAATGAAATAGAAGAAAAGTTTCATCAAGGAAGCGCAGATTCGCACACAGTTGGACCAGGAGCGCAATGCCATATTCCTATGAATTGCAGAATCTTTAGAAAGGTAAGGCTCGAAGTTTTCACTCAGTCAATGACTTCAAAATGTATCATTTAAAAATAAAACACATTCAATTTATTGAATTTCTATATTTAATTTCCAGAATTGCACAAGGTCGTGTGCTGCATGACCAAGCCACGCCAGGCCACTAACCCCTCGTTCAAAGCTGCCGAGTTGCTGTACGATGAGAGGATATGGTGAGTCATGTCATTCATTTGCATTGAGCCTTCTAAAGCAGCCTCCTCGTCAGTGAGAACTGGCACAGGTATGTTTGCCCCAACAGCCATGTTGTGCAGGACAACACAGGCATTCACAATGCTTGCAGCAACCTGTGGAGCATAATGCAACACTTGATGCACCAGTAAACACTGAAAGCGACCCTGTAGAAGGCCAATGGTCTGCTCGACTATGACACGTGTCCTCACATGCACCTCAGTGTAGTATGCCTCAGGACTTCCTACAGTGGCATTTGTGATAGGCGTCAACACGAACTTCCGTTGGAGGTAGCCCGAATCACCTGGAATTACAAAGATCATTCAAAAATGTTCTCTTACTGTTGCTAACTTACTATTTAAATAATTTGATTTAGGCTTACCAAGCAACCACACTGATTCGTTACCCGAGTTCTTCAAGGTCGTTGTGCAATGGATGATTCCCCCAAATAAATGAATCATGGGTTGCACCCCCATAACTTGCATCCACACTAATTATTTTCATGTCTGCATTACTAATCTGAAATTATTTTGTTCCAGATTAAAACAGCATCACCAGGTTGTTAATTATGTATTAAGTACATATTATTACTAGTAAGAAAATCTGATTAAATAAATTATGCATCTATTTACTGTTTTATTATTTTACCTATGGTGAAGAATGTTTTGTGCGTTGAGTGGACAATAAAGCAAAATCTTATCTATACTAACATTCTACTTACTGCCAAACAAAGCAATTATTACTATTCTAAGCGAATGAAAGTAGGTAATAGGGAGTTCTTCATTTGGTGGCATGTAATAAGTAGGTAAGCACTTACTAATTGGACATCAAGTGAGTGGTACTGCTTTCTGCAAAAAAAGCGTTCCTCGTGTTCCGAAGGGCGCACAATGGAGACATGTGTGCCATCAATGCATCCCAATATCCCAGGCATTCCATATTTATTGTAGAATCTGAAAATAATTTTTACATGATAGTCACATAACCCTAGTTAAACTCGTTAACCTTGTAAATATAAGTCTTGGTTAAGATGGATTTCAATTCATCAAATTGTAAGATAATTAAGTATAACTTCTTAAATATATTCTACGAAAAGGAAAACAACTATTAAAATTTACCGTGTCATGTTAGCGCTCCTTTCTTGAGCTGTTTGCGGGAATTTTATATATTTATTCAGGAACTGTGATGAACTCAGTGCCCTTGTCACAGATGGCATCGCTGTAGACACTGTAGGTTGAGCTACTGCATGTCCAGATATATCGCCAGTTGGGCGCTGGTAGCTCCCAGTAGCATAAAATGATAATGCAATCAGAACCTAAAATTAGAAATAATAGCACTTATTAGAAAAAAAATCTAGACCAGTCTAAACCTCTCTTTTATAAAGTTGTGTCTATCCCAACTCATTTTAATAAGGTTGTTCTTTAACAATACTTCTTTAATTGTCTCTTTTTTTAACACTGAATTAGTGTTGAGAAATTAAGAGACAATTAACACAAAAATACTCCAAATAACAGTAGGGCCAGAGAGTATAGTCTTAGTTATACTGGTTTACTGGTAATCACCCGCAAGCTTTAAGCCTACACTTTTTCAGTTTTTTGAGCATGTTAAATAGTTTGTCTAAGCCTAATAACGCGCTCCTCCATCACATCTACGCACAAAAGAGTGCTTGCTTGTATGCGTAGATGCAGTGGAGGGGCGCGTCATTACAGCTCAGACGATGCCTAGTTCTGTTGAACCAGCTGTTACTGTTTGGTTGCATTCCTAACACAATATAGGTACCATACCAAGCTTACACTTACCTTGTTTTCTACTGATAGGTCAGTAGCCTTATTTCCCTCCTTCAAAAGAGGTCTCAGTTCGTAGCACAGGCTTTTAACCAAGTCTTTGCTCAGCCGATATCTTTGCCGAAAAATATGTTCTTCGTTTTCTTCAAACGGGTTGGCTAGATCTCGCAAGCGTTTTCGGTGAACACGCTCACGGGGAACAAATTTCGTCGCTATCCATGAATAAATAATAAATTTCTAGTTCGTCACTCATTATTTAATAATATTCAAATATATTTTATATTTCAGCTCAATAAAAGTTGCTTCTTGGGAGCTTAAACATAAATGTTCAAAACTGACATTACTTGTCAAATTTAAACGTCAAATGAGAGCTTGTAATACCGTTTTCCAGTTCATTTCAAGCTCAGAAGTAGGTTGAACGAATAGTTACTATCGCTGAGCTGATTTAAGAGATCATAATACGAAATAACAGCTCAGTTCATTTTAAGTTCTGATGTAGTTCTTAAATAAGAGCTTGTAATAAGGCCCCTGGGTGACTTAAGTTTATTAAACAAAAACGGTAATAAATCATTTCCAAAAATGTATTTGTTTTAACTCATTATTTGCAGCACTTGAAAGGTAATTTTATTATTATACACTTACAATCGGTTTGGTGTGATGGTTTACAAGTGGACTATTACACCAGTGTGCAGTGGTCGCGAATTCGATCCCCGTACGTCTGTTGGTACTGGTCTGGGTGTTTCATATCTCTTTATATAAAAATGGATTGCTGTTCGTTAGTCTCGCTAAAACTCGTGAACGGCCGGATTGATTCGGCTAATTTTGGTTTTGGAATAGTTGTATTGGTCCAGGGAAGGTTTAAAAGGTGAGTAAACATGAGAAATGCTAGGAATGTAGTGCAGAGCTATAATTTGGTTTTCTCTTAGCAAATGTTCCTACCCGTCACGTGACACTTAACGTTTGACAACAGCACGAAGTCTGTCGGGACAGCTAGTGTTTAATAACTATGTAGGTATTCACAAAAAGAAAAGAAATTAAACATGCGTCTAGTAAAGAGCAACACACATGTATCCATCCACACATACAAACTTTCGCATTTAAAATATCAGTATGATACTTCAATCACGATATTTCAGTATCATGACGTGCTATACGACGGGGCACTTTGTACCTATCATATCAAGCACTGTATTCATTATGTATTTAAGTAGGTAGGCATGTGTCCGAAACCAACAGTACAAGTTTTATCTTATGAAAACAGAAGGATAGTGTTAAAATTACCCAATGTTAATTTTGTGTAAATGATTTTAGTCTTTCCCTAATTCGTCAAAAATATGAAATAATTAGGTGCCGCTTACTGCCCACTAGCGCCACCAATCGTTTTTTATTAATAGAGGTTTATTTCAGATATTTTGATAAAAACTGTTCAATATAGATAAATTTATTCTGTCAACATCTTTATGCACAGATAATATCTTATTTTAGGATCATAATTGAACAGTGTTTGTTAAAATATCTTAAAAAAACCACAATTCATGAAAACTATTGGTGGCGCTAGTGGGCAGAAAGAGGCCCCCATTTAACTGCTCAGTGATAGTTAGTCAGTTATCCATATTCGAATAAGTTTATTATAAAAGAGTTTACCTATTTCACAAAGAAAAATATATATTCTGGCAGCAACATTTTACTTTTTAACCCTTTTTTCCATAGCTAACTATGACACCAAAAACATGTCAATGTCATGTCATGTCATGACAACCAGGGTGGTGAAATGAATGAAACAGGAAAACTAGTTATTATTTATATTTATGATTGTAAAATTAATGATTATTCATCATCGTAAGCAATAACGGCATGATCCTTAATCTCCGCCCAGAAAGTAAAGGTTGATAAATCTAGCAGCAGGAAGACAAAGTTTTGATAAGTTTGTGAAGACATGGATTTGGATTCAATAAGTCATAGGATTTCTGAATAGATGTCTTATCTTGGATTTCAGAATTGCTAAATGTTGTGCATTTTAACACAAGCATATCAGTCCAGACAATCCTTGTCGGTAGGTAGCAATGATCTGTGAACAATAAACGTTAACGGTTTGAATGTCTTACATGCATACACATGCATATGTGAAACTGTGGAAAGTGAAATAAAGATTCGACTTATACTTTGTATTTTATTTTAAACTAGTTTCTACACTTAAAGCCGTCTTTTTTTCTCGGCTACATTTGCTGCGCGACATGGTGCAAAACATGAAGCTCAGCATGTTGATCAACGACGCGCAACTCCACTACCTACACGCCGCGCGTCATGTTTTAAACCACGCGCGCTGTTGTGCAACGTCGCCGGACATGTTGAGTGTCACGCGGTGCTCGTCAATGAATGCCTAGTGGATACGCGGCTTAATTGTAGTCTGTATCTTTCATATTTCCAGCTGTTTCTTGAAAACAAAATATTCAACATGCCTTAAGGTTTCAAAACCAAACACAATATGAACATTCACGTTAATGAACTCACAATAAAGTATCTTAAGCGATGACTTTCGTTCCACTTACAAGTTTATTTATTGTTGCTTTTTGAGCTTCTTTGTGTACCTACCGATAGTAGGTAGGTATAAAGATAACCGCCGAAGCAAAGGAAAAACGACACAAACCACATTTCCGCGCTAAAATAAATCAGCCGCCTAAATCAATGAACAAATATTTGTCAAGCTATTTTATGGTCCTAGGAAGAGTTCACTGTGGCTCGAGTGGCTTGATGATGTTTAGTTTTTATATAATTTGGAAAACAATGATGAAGAAGTTGCATTCACGGAACTTTTTTCGTGTGTCAGAATTGACGTAAAAGTATTCCTGCATTAAGGCTGCTGGTTGTCAAAAAGCCACGCTCACATCAAAACCAAATTAAGATTGTTTTAGGCTTTGGACCCCTTGGATGAAAAATTGACCGAATGATGATCTTTGTAGACTAATTTCGGCTGGCCTTTTTAGAAAATATTATCTTTAGTGTCAATGCCAGTATAAACAGTTTTTTTTGCAAGAATATTCATGCTAAGTATACTTTTCTCGAAATTTTACTCCAAGCATGCTTTAAGACAATTCGGACCGTAGACTTCGAAAGAGATGGTGCTATATAGTTCATATAGCGCTATCCCTTTCTGGCTTTCTAAAAAATCATTCGTTCTTTCCCAACACTTCGCAGGACTAAAATGATTGACTTCATGGTACGGTTTTTGAGCATTCCTTCCGCAGTCCTGCAGCAGTCTTACTTTAAAACAAGATTGTTTTCTATAAGCTTATGGTTAGGGCCCTGGTACGCCTGCCACGGAAGGGGCGGTTGTTCGGCCGGCTCTCGTCGCGAGACTGCACATAGATTGAGATTAGATAAAATTGCAGCAGGTAGCAGGACACGATTGCTAGATTCTTAGGAAATCGTTAACCATACCGCGTGGGGGCCGGCCTCACCCGATAAGAGCTAAGAAGCCTACAGACTGCCCCAGATTGTTATTCCATTCAAGAAATCAATCAGGCGTCCAGTGGCTGTAAGTTCCATGACTGGTGTCGCAGTTTCACTCAACGTCTCTAATTTATTCAATGGGCGTAGCACTATATTTTATACATCGTACAGGCATACCGACGACAAACTACGTGACTACACATTAATATATTTGAATAGCCGAACGAAACACTTTAGTAGCACAGTGTATTTATCACAAGTCATGGGTTAAATGTGTACGGTAGAGTATTTCATTTTAAAATTAATTATTCTCATAGTTTTATCTGCCGCGCTGCTTGCGACCTAATGTGAATGAGCTCTAAATTCGCTAATATCTTTGCTTCTTAATGAAAAACAATCTGCTGTCACTGTCTTTTTGACAGACGTCACTTCATATTTTGACGTATTGTTTTCATGTTGTGTGTGTGATAGCTGAAGACTGGTTTTCGCCGCTGGTTTATTTACTTGTATATATTCTGTGGTGCTTAATTCACATCAACAGGCCGCCGTTGATAACGAAACACGATGACGTGTGTCTTGCCGTAAGTGAAAGTAACTTATTAGTGGTAGGAGCAATACGTGTAGGCCTTCAATATCGACAGTAGATTCCAGCAGTCTCAGTCCCTCGCGCGTCGTGGTTTGGTTCAGTTGGGTGCTCGTGTCGTTCTACTCCAATAATTAACAATGTGCGGAATATTTGCGTATATTAATCACCTCACGCCTAAGACCCGGCGTGAAATTTTGGAATTACTAGTTACTGGATTGAAGCGTTTGGAATACCGCGGTTACGACTCTGCGGGCGTCGCCGTTGATGCCGCTGACTGTAAAGATGTTGCGGTGTTGAAACAAAGCGGCAAAGTAGCCGCTCTTGAAGAGTTGCTGCAAGAACGCAGCGTCGAGCTCTCTGTGGAGGAATGTGTAGACTCGCACTGTGGAATTGCCCACACCCGCTGGGCTACTCACGGCGAGCCGAGTGCTCTCAACGCTCATCCACAACGTTCTGGAGAAGACAATGCTTTTGTGGTTATTCACAATGGTATCATCACCAACTACAAAGTAGTGAAAACTTTCCTGGAAAATAAAGGATATGTGTTTGAATCTGCAACTGATACTGAAACTATTGCCAAGCTGATTCATCATATTTACACCCAGCATAAAGATTACAGTTTCCAGGAGCTTGTTGAACAGGTAATCCAACAACTTGAAGGTGCATTTGCTTTGTGTTTCAAATCACTTCATTTCCCGAATGAATGTGTTGCCACCAGAAGAGGGAGTCCTTTGCTTGTAGGAATCAAGACACGCCGACGACTTTCCAGTGACCATGTTCCCATTATGTATACAAATAACAAGGCTACCAGAGGTGTGGTTCCTTCGGTACCTCGTGTTAACAGCCATGCCCATTTTGAACCTGAAGAGGCAAGAGATGTGGAATATTTCTTTGCCTCTGATGCTTCTGCTGTTATTGAACATACCAACAGAGTGTTGTACTTTGAAGATGAAGATGTTGCCCACATCAGAGATGGGGTACTCAGCATCCACCGGAAATCCCGTGATAGCACTGATCCTCATGAACGTGAAATTTTCACTTTGAAACTAGAGTTACAGCAAATAATGAAAGGTAATTATGAATATTTCATGCAGAAGGAAATTTTCGAGCAACCAGAATCCATTATTAACACCATGAGAGGTCGCCTGAACTTCGCAAATGGCACTGTAACACTCGGAGGTATTAAAGACTACATTCCTGAAATTAAGCGATGCAGGCGACTCATGTTGATTGGTTGTGGAACAAGTTATCATAGCGCTGTTGCTACTCGTCAGCTCTTGGAAGAGTTGACTGAGCTTCCAGTCATGGTAGAGCTTGCATCTGATTTCTTGGACAGAAACACTCCTGTTTTCCGTGATGATGTCTGTTTCTTTATCTCTCAATCAGGAGAAACTGCTGACACTTTAATGTCACTAAGATATTGTAAACGACAGGGAGCTCTTATTGTCGGCATCACCAACACTGTTGGTAGTTCTATATGTCGCGAATCGCATTGTGGTGTTCACATTAATGCAGGTCCTGAAATTGGTGTTGCCTCCACAAAAGCCTACACTTCGCAGTTTCTCTCTCTTGTGATGTTCGCGCTAGTTATTAGCGAGGACCGCATTTCACTGCAAAAACGTCGACAGGATATTATCCAAGGTCTTCATGAATTGGAGGGGAAAATTCGCCAAGTGTTGGCACTGGATGCGGAAGTGAAAGCTCTAGCAGAAGATCTCTTCCGTCAACGTTCATTGCTCATAATGGGTCGCGGATACAACTTTGCGACGTGTCTGGAAGGGGCTCTCAAGGTAAAGGAATTAACTTACATGCACAGCGAAGGGATAATGGCGGGAGAGCTGAAACACGGCCCGCTCGCCCTCATCGATGACTCTATGCCGGTTATGATGATCGTAATGCGCGATCCTGTTTACGTTAAGTGCATGAATGCATTAATGCAAGTGACCGCGCGTCAAGGTCGCCCGATCGTCGTGTGTGAAGAAGGCGACACCGAAACCATGGCACTTGCGTCCCGCAGCATTCAAATACCGAAGACCGTTGACTGTTTACAGGGTATACTGACAGTAATTCCAATGCAACTGATAGCATTCCACATTGCAGTCCTGCGCGGCTGCAATGTCGATTGCCCGCGAAACCTCGCCAAATCGGTAACCGTTGAATAATCACATGTCATGTCTATTGAATTTTGTTTTAAGAGTTTACTTACGATCTCTAAAGGCACAATCATTGAAATTGTAAATACGAATGAATTACTTAGAATTAGCTAAGTACCAAAATTGTGGGAACATCATCACTTATTATTGTACCGATTCATTAAGATGATCCAACGATTATGATTTATGATATGACCAACAGCAGCAGTCGTTGGTGGCCCTTAATTGTCTTTAAATATGAATAATAGGTGCATAAGTACCTAAATGAATACTTGAATATTTTACGTGTTTTGTTTGTTTAATCAAATTATACAGTACATTTTATTGTAAATTCACAATGAATTAAAAGAACAGCTGATAGGTACACAGCTGCAGTACTGTAAACAATGTAATGTAATGTTATTGTACTGAGGACCCTGAAGTCCCAACATCCAACAGTGGTTATTGCATTTTAGCATCAATGCACATAAATGTGAAGATATGAAGTATTATGCCCCATAATTACTCGTAAATAGATTTTAAATCACATTCCAATTAATGGAGTCCTATTCTGTCGTTTAACATTCCATGTCTTGGCGATATGGTTTACCTGTTTTTCTTTAATATTTACGATTTCTGTTTATAGTATCAAGGTAATCCTTCTTTTAATTCTAAACCATCATTTTGCATCTCCTTCTTGTTTCAAAACGTGCCGATTTTTTTAAATAACCGCGAAGAATAACCGTGCCGATTTTTTTAAATAACATCTTGTTACTTTAACTAAGCTTGAGGTAAGCAGGTATCATGGGCGGTTTTAGTTGACGATGATACGAAATTTAAATACCTAGTTCGGGGACGTTTCTAACTCAAATTGTTTACTCCCGCGATCTGCTCTTATTTCAAACTGTATGTAATGTATTTTTTATAGATTCAAATAAGTAAGAAAATGACGTTTTATTTCTAAGGGTAAGGGAGTAGAAAATTAATTATACAGGGTGACTTTGCAAGTACTTCCGATTTTTTTTTAAAAAACTCTATATTATTAGAATATGACACTACGTAGTTTCATATTGTTACATAGAATTGACAATTGAAGACGTCTTCATCGTATTTTTAACGAAGTGATCCATTTTTTAATATATTTTTCAAAATAAATATCCTTAATTTTGGAATGTATAAAAATATCCTGAAAAGTAACTAAATAAAGGATTAGGCTTATTTTAACGCACAAAAATGACTTCTTCAGTTGTATTTCAACCCGTGCAATAAACGAAGTAAATTAACTATTTTTTTTAAAAATAACACAATGTTAAAACCCAAAAAGGGAAAAAACATCACTGTTATCTACTCAGCTCCTGATAGCGAGTCGCTCCAAAAATTTGGCAAGTACTTGCAAAATCAACATGTAACAAAAGGCCCTGCTTTTGCTAGAAAAATCTCACAATTTGGTTTGTAAGTTTTTGCTTAAAATGTGATTTATATTGGTTTTTATTTTTATGTACCTACCTGTCGTTAAGACACGTGTAGTCTAAATTGAATGAGATTCTTAAGATTATTTTTATAAGATTTGTACATAATATTAGAGTAGTTAAAAGTAGGTGCTAAAATTCAGGCAAAAATACGTACGTCGTTATATTATCTAAGATCGAATGTGTAGCGGAAAAAATAGTGAATCATCACAAGAAAATGTTTTACGATGATTACGAATTGACTAGGTAGCTAATAGGAAGGCATTAATTTGTCCCATCAGCTCTATGTTTACAAATAATTTCCAACGCATTCTCTTAACACTGCTTTGCTCTGCTCAAACCATCAAGATGTTGGCTTGAGCTCGTAAGTGTGGTCCGTTTATTAACGAACGTCTACGTCAAGTTCGTTCAATCCACGAGAACCCGCCGCATTTTTCTCAAGAAAATCTAATAAGAAATGTGCACGTGCTCAGTAGTTTCGTTTGCTGTTAAGTAACTACTTCGGCGTTTACATCTACCAAACGGTTTATCGCGATCAAGGGCATGGTCAGCTGAAAACTCAAAGTCAATTCCTTTTAACATGCATTTTCTTTTTCAAACAAGTTGTGTAACTTGTGATAAATACAGTTCCATAGACCGTTATTTAATCTTTGAGCAAATTCGTCAGTCTCTTTCTCGACTGAAATATGTTATGGCTTACTTGTATATTAGTACGTAACATGTATAATTAGTGAACTCATGGAACTGTATCACTAAATCTGGCTATCGATATGTAGTATGTAACGAGGAAATAGACGATAAGTGCCTGGCTACTCGCTGAACTTGATAAAACATTGTTATCCGGTTTAATCAGTTATGAACGCTTGATATTTCCTTCCAACCCATTTTATCAACATTTTAATGTACGATTAGGTTTTACTAATTAGTGTAAAATTAAAAATGGTAGGTTTGTCGGTATTCCTACCATTACGTAAATTTCGTGTTAGTTGTATGTATTATTGCCGTTTTGTTGCATTTCTGACCTAATACCTACTAGTCAAAGCAAAAATTTTAGCTCGATATTTTTTTCTATATATTTCTACGTTCTTATTTTATTTTTCATATTACCAACCAATTATTGGAGAAAAAGCTTAATTTGTTGAAATTGTCTTTGTTTATAAGTAATATATTTTTATATTATACGACGTTTTTTGTTTTACATACACACATTTATCCTTTATTTACACTATATAGTTCATTGTTGAAAAAAATAACAAGTAAAGTCAACGGCTTATCGAGCGAGCCGTTTCTGTTGTACAAAGGCGCACACATCAACCTTTACAGATCCATTGCAAAATTCGTCTAATGTCAGCCACATAAGGTGCCCCTATGTAAAGGTTGATGTGTGCGCCTCTGTACCTCAGTCTCGCCATGACAATTTATTGCAAAATAGCAAGGAGGAATAAGCTGGTATGGGTAGGGCCTACCTATGCTATTGACCGTACTATAGGTAGTGGTACTTAATGCCTCTTAAAATGTTAAGCTATGGTCACCTCTTTGATTGATATCCCATAAACTTCCAACTCATTTAGCAATCAAATCAAAAATTTAATAACTGCATTCAACTTGCGTAAAGTACTTACTCGTAGTGTTACGCATTTGATTTTCATCTTTGTGTAAATTATATTTAGACAACAGAAATAGACAATTTGTAAAAAAAAACAAAAATTAATGGTATTTATCTGAGCCTTATGCGTACATAAAGCAGAGTTTCACCCTAGCAGTGCGTGCTGCTGTGGCCTGGTGCATTGTGCTTGTGGCGAGCCTCACTCTTGAAGCAATCTTGGCAGAGATGTTGTAAATAAACATCGAAAAGTGACATTATTTCCACTAAATTATTTTTCTCACTTTTTCCGCTTGAAAGTAGCAAATGGATCAAACTTGATTTGATTAAAATGCAGGCCCATGACTTTTTAGAAGTTTTCTAGAACGCTACTTACTCAAAATCAGTAGTTTTAATTTCAAAACCCTAATAAAGAAGAGTAAATTAATACTTCCATGTAAGCAAGCATGTGAGCCACATAAAACATGCTCTATATACTAGGCTCTACTTGAGAAAAGGTGTTTGGCTAAAACTCTAAGATACGGCTGTGAATTTGATACAAATAATTCAATTTTACTTAGATCATAGAACTACTTCCATTCTGAACACTAACTACTACAAAAAATGGGAATGGCGCTATGGTCTACCTTAGCGCATTTTTTGTTTTCTTTGTAGGTAGCTAATCAACCTAGCTACCTATAATAAACTCTGCCGCATTTCACTCACTTGTCACAGGTCACAGACGGATTGCATTACCAACTTGAGTTTAAATACGCACAAATACAAAATAATAATGAATTCATTTTTAAAATTTGTGCTTTACTAAGAAAGATTTTAAGTTTTTGTACTCAGAAAAAGTGTTTCTGTAGAACAGTAATACAATGATAAATAATGTTAAATATGTAGATACTGTCCCGTGTAATGAAACTGATGAAGTTACGTATAGAAATTTGTGGAACATTATTATTTAAGTTATTTTTTTGTTTTAATCATATTTTATTTAGATTTCTATTATCAAATAAAACATTATGTAATAATTTTAATGGTTTTTTTTCACTAAGCCACATTAAAAACTAATTACTCCAAATCTGATTATTAAAGCCGATTCTGCAGCAGGATTTGTTTTTGATCAATGTTGGAAACGATCATTGTCGTCGTCATTTCATCCCTCCTTGAAAAACGGATATTATTTTTTTGTCCAGTTTGATCCGACAGAATATCTTTTCGTCTAAAGTAGGCTCCAGGTCAGCCCGCCTGAGGCCAATTCTTTCCTAGCCCCTTTAATTAAACTTCATAATCTATGCTATTTCACGGTGACGACGCCGCTGCCGGTTGAGGTGAGGACGGGCCGGGCCTTAAGCAAGAGGCGCCCCGCGTCATTCAACATTCTACTCGAATGCCCGAGATAACGGGTGACAAAATTTCCCCGCAATAACGTAAACAAAGTGCCGGACGTCTACTACCGGCAGGTCTCATGTTTACGTTACGCTCGCAAATGTATCGTGTGCCGGACTCGATGCGAGCCCTAAGAGCTCTTACAAAGTTAACTTTGTAAATATGATCGAACACTATTGTAGTTAGCGATGCAAACACCAGGTGACGCTGGGTTAAATACTAAAGAAGTAATGTTTGTATATCACAACGTCATTGCTACAGTTCTATTGATCGACTGGATCCTCACGACTTCCTTCACAATCAATGGGCTAACTGCGCACTTGAAACATATTTTATTGATATTTGTGCTCCTGAAGAATGATGTAAGTGACTATACAGGGACATACTCTTTTCGGTAGCGCAACTATGGAGCTCAATAAAATCTGAACTATAAATCAAACTGTAATTAGTTTTCTTAATTGTATCTATTTAGTGCCGAGTAAGACTACGACGAGTACGAGTAGTTGTAACTTACCTACCATATGTTCAACAATTGAAAGAATTAATTGGATCAAATGGCTTATCATGTCTAAGCAAACATTTGAAATGGTCTTTTGAACTGGGACTTTTCATATATTTATTTAGACTTGTGAGAGACAAAGTTTAAATAATAATCGGCACGGTGGCAAGGCAACCTCCGATGCCAACGTCAACCTCATTTACTTGCTAGGTAGGTAGGTATTTAGGTGAACAGCTTTTAATGTAACTTACAGACAGAGATGCTTCAGTAGCATTCAATTGTTCCTCATTATATGAGAGTACCTACTTCCTTGACTTTCATAAGGCATGATATATTGGTAATACCTGATTTGATTATTTACATCTTTATGTGTGATTCCCCGTGAACGCTCAAAATGCACTTGATTTTCTTTATACATATACTTAGCATATTAATACCACAATCGGTCTGATAAGGTTAAGATCAAAGCAGTTCCAGTAAGTTGGCGCAATCAGCCGTCATTAATGCAGATAATTATGATTTCTCTGATTGAGACTGATAAGATACGGACATTGTAAGTCAAAGTTATGGTCAAACTAATTTTATTTTCCAAAATTGCTTGGTTTTTTGAAATACATAGGTACTTCCACAGCTTGTACGATATCAATTAACTTGGTGTTGGTACTTTGCTCGTGATAATATGTCTTTGAATGTTCGATTTGTTTCATAAAAGCAAGCCTACTTACGACTAGACGCGTGTCTTGTAATGTCAATATGGTTTCGTAATAAGATCTCATTGATATTAATTTTGAAAGTTTGGATTTCGTAAGGTTGCTGTCTACCATGAGGGTTTGTTGCTCAATATCAGTTTCGGCATGTTCGTCGAAGTTCGAGGTGTAAGTATTGAGATTGGCGAGGCTAGGCGGCGCTAGGCGTTAAAGGCGCGGGGGTGTAGTGCCCGCCAAGTGGGTCGTAGCATGTTGTGAAACAGAGAGAGGTGTGTGATGCTGTCTGCGCAAACGCAATGAAATGTTGGTAGGTACGGGTCCACCGACATCTCACATCACACACGAGCAAAAAACTGTTTTCCTTCTTGGTCAGAATTACATGTTGGATTTAATAATAACAACCACAGTCGGTTGGCAGACTCATCTTCTTACTACCTACATAAATTACGTGGTTATTAGGTTCAATCATTTTGGATCATCGTCAGTACAGGTAAGGAAAAGGATAAAATAATGCAAAACTTTTGCCCTTATGTATTTTCTGGGTTTTTTCACTCACATAAACAACGCCTTAGTAATTATGTAGGTACCTAATATTGAAACAGATACGCACAAGAGTCCAGCCTGTGTGTGCTTCATTCATTCCACACCAGCATAATCTAGGAATTTTACTTTAAAAAAAAAGGTTTTTTTCTAGTACCAAAAAGTACACTATAGCTTTTGTAGACCTTCAGCTGAGAGATCACGGCACAAACACTCTTAACAATTCAAAGCACTATAAGGCCAATGCATTAAAATTTTTCAAGTGGTATTGGTTGGCCCATATACACCATAGATACTATGCTACGTTTGAGTTGTAGCTCACTGTAGGTAGGACATGATAATATTGGCCTGACGTGATACCGCTCTCTACTTTCTACCACCGCACCACTATGCGCCGGAAGGCCTTCCATCCCCATGTGGTCTACTTTTCCGCAATCAGCAGTATACCGTTCGCTGCGTCCTTTCAGGTCTGCTCTGCTAGGGAGAGGAACGCTCTCCCTGTGTTTTCGGATACATTCAACCATTGTGTCTTCAAGGCAAGAACGAATAGGCATTTTCGGGGTGAGCCCAACCTACACCAATCGCCTCGTCGTCGCTTACCACCAAGCTCCAAGAAAAACGCAAACGCAAAAAAAAAAGACAACACGACGCCTTTTAAGGATGGTAGCCGCTAAAGCGCATCGGAAGATCGTGCGTGCGCACGCGCCGGCGCTCAAGAGGCCGGTCACAGACGGTCATTGGCCGATCTACATGCAGGCCCATGCCCATCATCACGTCCAAATCCTGAAACACTTTACCTCACACATGCACCTTCTTTGTTCAAAAACATTACTACATTTTACATTATTGTAACTATTAGTTTTTATTTATTAGACAACAGATAAAATAAGATCAATTAAATTAAAAAAACCCTTTCGTAGTTAAAGATTTGTAGCATACCACGCCCGATTGAAAAATTCAGCTTGTTAATCTTAATTATTTATACCTACTAGAAGACGAATTCAAACAGTATTTGGATTTAAAGTAGATAATAATGTGAAAAGTTAAGTTAGTTTCATAAAAAAAAGTGTAAAAAACCTTGACCGATTATTTTGTGCCTATGTGCTCCAAACATTGTAAGTACTACCAACAACACTAGTAGGAAGGAGACTGTACGCATAGCTTCTGCCAGACAGACTAAAATTAGCAAAAATACAGGTTACCTGTAGGCGTAGGCATGCTTTTACAACTAACTGGAATATTTTAAAAAACTTCCGTATTTAATCTTAAAATGAAGGTACAGTCAGCATCAAAATGATTTAAATGATATAAACAAGTTTAAACATTGTCATATATGTTCATTATTTTCTAGGTATGACTAGCGAGTGGCCGCGACCTCGTTCGCGTAAAATTAAGTTTTTAAAACGAAAGTAATATTATTTCATGAATTGTAGGCTATGTCTTCTGATGTATAAGCTATATAATTGTAAAATTTCATTAAAATCCATTCTGTATTTTTTACGTGAAAGAGCAACACACATCCACTTTCTACGACTGTTACTTTCGCATTTATAACGTCAATAGGAATCAAACTTCTCATGGTTAAGAAATGACCTTACAGAATAGTTGACATTAATTCATGCTTGTTGTTGTTAGCACTAAAACACTGGCAGAGAGGTATCGTTTAAACCGTACTACAGTTATAGATTCTATTTTGTATGGTAGAAAGCCACAAAACTTTACTGGAGGAATACTCACGGCGTAGAGAATAGTTTATTTGTAACTAGATACTTTGTAAGTATGTACTGAATCTATAAATTAAAACTTAATTAACTTATTGCATAGTTACAAAACGCTAACATGCAGAGAAATACAGACAATCTAAATAAAGACAAAGATAGTATTCATCAACTTGAACCAATCTATCTGACGCAAGAAGTGCGCAATTTAACATTTGCGAATAACAAACCTGTACCTATGTCGCAACGCTGTTCTGCAGCTTGCGTCAAGCACAGGCGAGGCGAATAATATTTAGTGGCTACACAATTACCTTGTATAAGTAGTTTTCATTATTTAATAAACTCAAGCCAGGTTGCGGAAGCAGTCGGTTTCGGTAGGAATGCGGTAGATCAAATTCACCTCACCAAACGATTTCGGACTAGGTTAAAACATTTTAATTTTGCGCGTACCTACTCTACTTTACCTATATTTTTGCCTGTACAAGTATGTGAACACAATAGAATGATATAACTTTAAATAAAAAAGAAAAAATCGAGTATTGAAAAAAGTCAATAAGGGCAATCAACTTCAAAGGGCCTTCATGCCGTAAGTAATGGGCCTCCCATCATATTCAGGTGTCTGTTTGGACCAATGCGCAATGATGTAACACTCTCTGCAAGCTCTATGGTTTACACGCTGAGGTAAAAGATGAACAGAGTGAAGGTTTTTATCTTCAAACTTGGCATCAGATCCACAATTATTCTCGTGGCTGCAAGGCATATTTTTTAGCTACTCTGATAAGAACAAAAAACAGGGATGTATCTCAACAATTCATGTCTCTGTTAGCAATAGCAATAGGTAGAAAAATCATCACTAGGCCCATCATCATAATTACCCCTAGGTAGGGGTATTAGGATAGCCTTTGTGATGCTCTACCATGGGGCACAAAATAATTGGGGCTTCGGCTTGACGCTACTTTCCGTAGTTACATCCCGTATATTGTGATGTAACAGCTACCTAAACATTAACAAACGAAGGCTCTTCATTAGTTAGTTCGAGTGTGCTGTTAAACCAGATTATTAAGTAAATTCGATTGTAACTAAAATGCTAACGTGTCTGATTTGATGCTTATTAGTTATCTGCGGATTAAATTAATATAAGTATTTTTACCGACGAGATAACGCGCCCGATTCCGCAATCACTGCACCCCAAACACAAATAATTCCTTTCAAAAAATGCGATAAATTTTGGTAAAAGATTGCATGCGCTGTGATTTAGGTGCTTATTTTTTATTTACAAAGTATATTTCTTGTTAATTTCTTTTGTCCGAACATTTAAATACAACTCTTTTTTTATAGCGTGCAACTAAATTGATTTCGCCATCCTAAAGTTGCATGGTATGAGTTAGACACGTAAATACTTAAGATTGGTAATCTGAAGAACCTTCAAACACAAGAACTTGTGGAATTGAAAGTATTCTGAACTGATATTATTCACCATGCGGCCATTGTGAACTCTCTATAACCAGACTATACAAGTGTTTTAAGAATATTTTATTTCATGTTCCTATCCAAATGATAGGTATCATTCAGCTTACTTTGAAGTAAGGGGTCCAAGAAATCTGTATAAAATAAAATAGGTATTTTAGTGCCGATTTTACAATCGTATAGGCTGCAGATGTTCTGTGAATACCCGTCCCAGAGATGCATCCAATTTATGCATGCAGTATTGTAAAAAGAAAACTTCAAAGCACAGTGTTAGGTGTCAGTGGCCTGAGGCTGACCGCGGCTGCGGCGAAATTCCTTATTGCGCCGGAGCCGTTGGCCGACGCACTCCGAATACTAAGCAAAATAAAAAGCGACCTCAAGTTACGACTGGATTGTTTGTTTCGCACAATGTGATAAAGAAGAGTTTTCTTTAATTGTGAAGTATTTATTCAAATGTATTGAAAGCAATAGCAAATGCGATACAACTTTAATTTCAGTAATTAGTGATATCTTCCTGACGTTGAAGTTGACTGAAGGCCGTGCTTATCAGACGAGCGAGTATACTCGTAGGTAGTAGATTAAGCATGTTTTATTTCAGTTATGTCATACCCGGTCCGTTTGGGTATTGTCTCGATCCTGGTTCAACTGCAATGAAAGGCACATACTTAGGTGAATTTCAGTTTCTTGCGCATTCTGATTGCGGTCACAAATTGACAGTTTTGTAAGCATGGGGAAATCCTGGGGATTCCGGATTATGGTACAACTAAACCCACAACCTTCGGACTAAAGACAAGATATCTACCTACTTACCCATTGCGCTAACGGCAAAGGGCGTACCCAGGTAGGGGCAGGGGGGGGCAGCTGCCCCCCCTAGAAGTCAATTTTCCTTACAAGTGGGAATTAAAAACGTATTTCTCTCTCTACGAAAAACGGAACAGGTATGAGCTGCCCCCCCCTAGCTGAAATCCTGGGTACGCCCTTGCTAACGGCCTAGCGCAAAGCTCTCATCATGTCAAGTCTCACGGCACCAAAAATAGACCCACAATGACACTGCACACACATAGGTACACCTCATGTATTTGTTAGGTACATAGTTTTTTTAGATGTTGCCAATTTGTATCATGTTTTGAATGTCGACTGACTAGCCACAAGGACCAGTATGTAAACCAGCCCTGGGATGGCTCAGTACCATGCTGAGACTGGTACCCATTGTCAGCAAGTTTTTTAAAAAAAATCTGTTCATTTTATTCATTTCAAGTAATTTATAACTCATTTGGTATTAGTACTCATTTAACTCATTTAAATCATTTAACTCATTTGGTATTAGTAACAAAAAGCATTTAAGAGCTATGTTATGTTTTTGTCATAGATTTTATTTTTATTTTTAAATTTATCTAGTACTAGCAGCCGCCCGCGACTTCGTCCGCGTGGACTAACGTTATCGTAATTTTAGTAAGGATGCCTATTTTTTTTGAAAATGAAATATAGCCTATGTCACTCAGGAATGATGTAGCTTTCCAACAGTGAAAGAATTTTTCAAATCTGCCAAGTAGTTTCGGAGCCTATTCAATTCATACAAACAAACAAAAAATCAAACCTTTCCTCTTTATAATATTTGTATAGATTTCCGTAACTTTTTCCAATAAAGGTTTTTTAATTTCAATTTTCAATCATTGACTATACTTTTCAAGTGGGCTTGGTAGAGTAGGCCAAATCCTAAATTAAGGGGGATTTCGAAAAATTCCCAGATGTGTCTCGAGGCCGATTTTGCCAAAAACTTTTTCCTCTGCCGGTTAGAGGACCAATTTGTATTTAAAAAAAAAGGTTACCTGAGCATGCAAATTTGATTCTGCATTTGCATTTCGAACGAATATGAAGTGAGATTGTACTTTGGCTTAACAACTACGCGAATGTGATCGTTTGACCCCACGGGCACCATGAGACCACAGGCTGTAAAGGTAGATAGCTAGTTGCAATATTGCGTTAGGTTTTTTCATTTATACTTACATATGAAAAAACCTAACGGAAAGGAAAATCATAAGTACGATGAACATACTTTTCCTTTCCTTTTTCCTTGTTTTCTACACATACTCGTACAGATACCTACATCCATAGTACGAATGACCTCTGGAAAAACAAACCCACAAAGTTGAGATGTTTGGCCAATAAATAAATTATCAACTGTAGATACCTACGTAGGTAGTACTTTTTAAAGATATACCTATCTACTACAAGTTGTTCTAGCAGACAGTCTTCGAATGTCAAAAGTTATAAAAATTTAGTACATTTTCATTTGGGTATCTATCTATTTTGTTCCCACTTGGGATAACATTAAGATTTTTTTTTTCAGTCTTGGCCGCACAGCTTTTTTTGGTAGCTTTGGCATGCATTGCATCAGCGACATGCCTGAATAGAAAAAAACTTTTTCTCAAATACACGACCAACCCAGATACTATGTACGGAATTTAGGATTTGATGATTTGGAGAGGATTGGATAATAGGTACGACGTATGTTCGAAAGTGGATAAAATAGACTTTACTAGAGTAAAATAGACTACAGAATAAAGTAGACTTTACTATCACTAAGAGAGCGTCGTGCTCGAGACCACTGGGTTTAAAACTCCGACTTTGAACCCGGGTGGTCCCGAGTCCAAGTCTGGCCGAACCACCTAACTTTCTGGTGAAGGAGAAAAACACTAATAGGAAGCCCACGCCACCTGGATAATGGTAGGCTCGCACCTTACACCGTTGAATTGGCCGTTGATACGTGCAAGAACATTATAGGATTGATAGGCCACCCACTTCCGGTCGGTCCTGCTTAATCCATTGCAGAATGTAATTTAGCAAGTGCTAGATAAATAACGGGAATGGGTATACTGATGTGCCATTGACCATAGGTACCCCTTTGGAGTTGCAGCATCCACAAAACGGTGGTTTGCGAAAGTGCGCGTAGTAGGCAGGTAATTTAAAATATCAGGATGCATAAGGCGAATGTTGAAGGTAGCTTTTTATGTAGACCGCATCGGGTTCACCTTGGAGACACTTCCTGCTAGTGCATTCGATCGCGCCCGCGCCCCTGTCTCCTGCTCCGCTCGGTGAAGGGGCTACGCTAGCCTTTTGTTTCGCATATAACGTTGCAAAACTACTCTTTGACCTTAAGCGTTCCAAATATAGGCAGCAAGTATTTGAAATGCACAAGTAAATTATTACTTTATTGAAGTTATGTAGTAATAAAAAAAACAGTTAAATCATTTATTTTACTTAGCCTAATGTCCTGCAGCTGGACAAAGGCCTCCCCCATATCCCTCCACGGATCTCTGTCTTAAGTTAAAGAGCGCCACTCTTAGTAAAATTTATCCAGATCGTCTCGCCATCTCTTTTTCGGCCTACTTCTCTTCAGGGTTGCCATCCTGGCCCATTCTAGATACATGGCCGGCCCAGTCCCATTTGAGGAAAATATTCAACTAGGTTTTTAAATCATTCAAAAATGTACAAATACCTATATCACCACTTTATAAAGTGAAAATAGCCAAAATTAAGCTTAACATGGAAACATAGTAGATTATGTAACTACTATCACTGCATATTATTCCACACAGTGCCATGTAGTCCATAAACATAGGTATGTACTTATATCCTTTTTTTTTCTTTTGTAAATACTTAGTCAGATAGCTTTTACTTAGGTACCAAAGTAAAAGCTATCTCACTATCTTCGCATTCGGGAATGGCAGGTGGCAGCATAACGTCCCCAGCGTAACGGGTTTTGTAACTTCTATTTACCTATTATTTTACAAATGCAAAATGGTTACGAAATTTGATTGGTATAAAACTTCAAATTAAATAAACACGATTAAGTAATGGTTTGGAAGTCGCCTCATCTAACCGGTTCTGTGGTAGTTACTGACGATATCGAAAGTTTATGGAATGACAGATTTTGGCGGCCAATCTGGAAACCTGTTAGTCAGGATCATTTTACATTAAAATCATAAGTGTTTTGTAAAGATGTACAAGTATTATGTCGACTAAATAAATTACTAGTTTATTTTTATTTACCCAGGTATCTACCTAGGTAAGCCTTTAATTATACAGTGTGGCCAAAAAGTCGTGGATTAAACAAAACAGGAAGGTAAAGGGGGCTGGGGTCATTTCCAACAAAAAAATCTTTCTACAGCATGGCTATTATAACTCATTCCACGAAAAGTCATTAATATTTTGGTTTTTCTCAATGAAAATACAGAGTTATTTTACAATTTAATCTCCAAAAATCAAAGTGGTTAAAAGAGATAAAACAAAAGGTGTTTATTTAAGTCTCCATAATGTTATGGGAAATGCCTTACGCATACCCGTCCACCGGGGGACGGACGCTCCAGCTGGCCCCCGTACGCAGACCCTACTGGGCCCGCAACCACGAGCCACACGAAGGGCGGCTCCGCTGCCGCAACTAGCGGTACGGCCCCGCCAGGCTGCGACGCACAGGGGGGATCAGCTACGGATTACTGGCCCCCACCAACCGATTGTGCGCTGCGGCACGCCAAGGCGAGAACTCATGAGGGGGCTGTAGAATACATAGGTTTCTGCCTTTGCCCAATTTTGTTTTATTACTTACAGCCCTTGGGGCGTAAAGTGACGTTTTCAGCCCGCTTCTCAGGTCAATAATGACATAACTACCTACATACTTTCAGAGTATGGGGAATGAATAGTAGATTAATAACCAAGGGGATAAAGCAGTGTCTTCTGTCGCGGGTGACGATTGAAATCGCAAAAGCGTAACGAAGGACTGGAGGTTAACTCCCGAGCGCAGCGAGGGTGTTAAAAACTTAAATCACGAGCAAAGCGAGGGATTTAATACGAGTCCTGAGTGTAGCGAGGGATTTAAGTTCACCCAAGACTAAGACAGCTTTATCACCGAGGAAAATACTCTACTTTTCGTACCATTTGCGAAAAAAATATTTATTATTAAACTTTTTCTATTTTATCACATATAATTCTGGCAGGTCATAAATAAAGAATTAAAACTTCTGATTCAAATTAGCGCTCGAAAACCTCGGTAAGTATTCCAAATTTAAATCACATTCTCGCCCTAGGGGATGAATGAAATTCAGTACAATTTTCTTTCCCTGTTTTTAACAGATTAAAAATTACTATTGTTATGTTCTCTTTTTGCGGGCTAGAATGTCACTTTTTTGAGCAAGTGGTACGAAAAAATTAATTGTACCTCTCTTTCACACTATTATTATTTTTTTGTTTTGGGTTATTTTAAAGAAATAGTGTATCAAGCAGAGAACAACACCGACCAAGAACTACCTACGACAGAAGTTCGAGTTTGCTAGGTTACAAATGTTTAATAACAGACAAACCCGGGTTGTGGTAAACCCGCGAAGGGATCTAGCTTCGCTTTGAATTAGTATTTTCTGTCATTTAGTTTCTAAATAATTGAAACATGTTATTTTGCTTAGTTATTTTCTCTCAAACGATCACAGTCGCAAAGAAACTAAATTTTAAAGATAACTCACCGGAAAAGCATAGCTGGTTAGTTAGAAATTGTAACATTTATGTTGGTAACTAGAATTTATTAGGTCTCTCTGAGGCATCTCTGGGTATTACGGCTTGCATTGGAACTGGAATTCAACATTTAAAATTAGCAAATGGTAAAAGTCAAAACTCAAGGTGAGCAGGCGTGAGCGGCGCGTTTTGGCGACGACGCGACGTGTCCGGGTCGCTGTGACATTTTAGGATTTTCTGAATATTTATGTTTTCATTTAGTTTGTGAGCAGTTAATATCAAAGTCGTGCGTCTATTACATGACATTATCATAATTTTATTCTGGGGAATCTTTTATGGCGGCTTTGTTTTTGGTGTTTTATTTCCTCGGGTCACTGGGAGTGCACACAGCCACCGCCGTGTGCACTTCGATTCAGTAACGGCACACAAATGAGTCGCTTAAATTCAAACTCAGATAAATCCCCTCTACCCTCTTAGGAGATATTAATGAAAAAGTGTTATCTAACCTAAATCAATGATTTAAAAGAGCGTATTATTTTATTTGTGGTAACAGTATTGAAGAAAACGACCCTCTATAACGAAATCAATACAAAACCATCGTTGAATTAATTATAAATATATTTAGATTGGATTTAACTGCATTTGATTTAATGGAATGCAATTTATCCATATTTGAAAGAAAAGTCTTAATTGATTTATGGAGTTTTGATTTATCGGAATACTATCGACACTTAAAGTGTGTTTTTTTGTAAGTTGTTTTTTATTTAAATACAATTAAAAGCAGGAAAGTACGGTGATACTGTCGGCGCGTTTACGTCAACTGACGTCCATGTTGAAAAAATGCTGTTCGCTGATTGGCTCAGAGGGATCTATCTACAGTTGAAAAAAACTTTGTCACGGATCTATCTGTTTTTGATAAAATTGTACGATTTTAACGGTGTTTTCCTCAAGAGCCATGCGGATTTATACGCAACTGCTAAAATAGCTCCAAAACTAGTTTTTTACGTTTTTTTTTGACACCAAAATCTTAAAAATTCTCAGAATTGGATTTATCCGAGTTTGAAGTTAAGCTACTCAAATATACCTGCGTTTTTTTGTCTCGATCTGTCGGTGTTGCACTGATGCTTTTAGTTCGCCACTCACGCACCACCCTCTCCCGTCTTTATGCCACCAGAATTTATTTTCTTCATTGAGCGAAGCTTGCTAAATGAAGAGGTTCTATCGGTTCTTAAAACACATTCCTCGCAACGCATTTCTGGTGGAAACCTTAGATTAAAGCAAAAGAGGCTCTTTTGCTTTAATTTATGGTGGAAACGCAGCCTTACGTCAGACTGCCGTCTCCTAGTAATGCTAGGTTCACATACTTCACATTGCTGTGTCGTGGCGCGGCAGGACGCCATCAGATTGGTGGATTGGCGCCACGCCACAACCACAACACACAGTAATATTAACGAGGTTATGTCAGACTCCTACTGACTAAAATCCCACGGCTCTCAACCGTGACATTTTGGCGGCAAAGCTGGATCCTACTGATAGTATTACCGCACTGCTAGACCCCCTAATGGGGCCTCCTCCAACCGACCCCTAAGGCGAGTTTTAGAGTCACGCGGATGAGCCGGCCGTCCGCGCGCGGTTCGGTATTCATATCCCTTTTGGTAAGGCGTCGTCGGCTTAGGCCAGAAAGGAAGCCAGCAACGCATGCTCGCACACGCGCGGACGGCCGGCTCATCCGCGTGACTCTAAAACCCGCCTAACAAACTGGGGATGTACGTAAGGATTGAGGAGCCATTTTTGGAATCTTGATGAAATTAATATATCATTTAGTAGTAACTTAAAAAATAATGTAGGTTCGAGCCTCGATTTTGTAGTATAATACTTAAAAAAATACATGAACATAAAGGTGGCACCTCAATCTAAACGTTTAGATTGAGGAGCCTCATGGATCATGTAAAGTATTGAATGAATACTTTTGAAAAAGAAGTATCGTTTAGTAGCAATCGGGTACAGCACCTACTGAACATCAGAGTTCAGTTAGGGCAATATTCAAGAATGTACAATATTTTTAATGTGGCTCCTCAGTCTATACATAAGATCGTGAATTTTCTTGAATGTAATTAATTAATTCTACATTCCACTTAAAAACATTTAGTAGTAAGTGTATTTACATTTGTAACATTTGGACAAAGTAGTAAAATTTAGTAAATTTTGTAAATAAATGTTATTTAATTGGCACCTCAATCCTGATGTTCTGCATACTAAATAATTGATTGTAGCTAACTGAAATCACCAAGTAATCAAAAACCAATGAAACTAACATTTAGTACAAGATGTTTTCTCAATACTTTTTAATGGAACAACATTGAGGATGCTTGTTTTTGTGAAAAAAAAAACTTTTTTATATTCCTTGAGAAATCGCTCTGAGGGGTGACCATGTTGTATGAATGAAACCGGGACGACTAGTTTTTTAAATTTTATTTTTACAGTATAAAAATATAGGGGTGTTCACGTTTTCGATAAAAATTTAGCAGTCGAGTTCAGCGTAAGTCAAAGAATGAATTAATATTGGTTGGTTTTGGCTTTTACGAATTTTACTATCAGAATCGTAGTCGTCGTAACAAAACATCTCATCTTTCGTTGGGTAGTGACATTTATAGTGACCTATACCTGCGTCACTATTTGCAGGAATGAATTCTATGACGCCTATTAGCGTATATGATCTGCTTAAGATCATTATTGATTCTGGTACCTCGTTGACCCTAAACTTTGTACAAAGTTGATTGTGCCAGAGAGATAACGTAACACGCGTTTCGCAGCAATCCAGTGCGTTTCGTTGTAACATGTGTTGTACTGACTTAACTTGCTGCAAGCAAACGCAATGTCAGGTCTAGTGCAGACAGCGAGATACATCAGACTTCCAATGAGTTCCTGATGAGGAAATCTCTGATCAATCTTCTCAGCTTTTGGTGGATTGAAGTTAACTTCCATAGGTGTAGCAACTTTATAACAATCTTGCATACCAAACTTAAGAAGTAAGTTTTTAATGTATTCAGATTGAGAGAGTTTCAATGTGCCCTTCTCTCTATCTCGATCGACGCACATGCCCAAAGCTTGTTTTACAGGTCCCAAAAATTTGATACTGAAGTTTTTGCTTAGCAAATCATACAAATTCTTCTTCTGTACTTCATCAGCACTAAAAATGAAGAAATCATCGACATACAGTGCAATAATCACTTTGTCTTTGTGATAAACACATTTCTCATTCTTCAGATTCTTGTATCCATTCTTGATCAGAACTTCGTGAACTTTTTCATTCTAAGCTCTACTGGCTTGTTTGAGACCGTATAGGCTTTTCTTGAGTAAACATACTTTCTTCTGCCCCTCAACAGTAAAACCGGGAGGTTGTTCCATATAAATGGTTTCACGCAGATCTTCATTTAAAAATGCTGTTTTGTTACCCACAAATAATGAAATATAAAATTGAAATAATTTATTAATGGATACCCTTCAAAACAATTTGTTAGAAAATTTAAGAATAGTTGATAACTTCGGAGATATATACTTTTTTAATAGCAGGGTTATACGTACATTATGTATAAATGTATACTAAATATTGATATATTTTGTTTTAAATACTGTCACAAGTACTTATAGTTTCGACGCTATCTATTTTTGAAGCATCTGAATTGAGGAGCCAGTGTACAAGTGCCATATCTCCTTAATTACCTATTTTTTATTACCGATTCTTGTCATACAAATTGATTATACTTACCTACTAAATGATTTAGCCATTAAAGTCTAAGGGACAAATTGCTACTTTAATAAATCACGAGTTACAAGTATAGTCTGAGGAGCCACATATTATTTGTATTAACTTTTTCAATTTTAATATTACCGAGCTTAAATATTGTTTTTGGTTTACTCTCAAATGCTACAAAATCAAACCGAACTGAAATAAATATTCATCCATTATGTTCCTAGGTATGACGTGGCTCCTCAATCCAAACATTTAGATTGAGGTGCCACCTTCATGTTCATATAATTTTTGAAGTATTATACTACAAAATAGAGGATCGAACCTACAATATTTTTTAAGTTACTACTGAATGATTATATTAATTTCATCAAGATTCCAAAAATGGCTCCTCAATCCTTACGTACATAACTGCTACGTTCATACAAAAGGCCAAGGCCAAGATTTTTGTAAAATAGTCTGTTTGTTTTTCGGCTGAAGGCCTAGTCGCCAAAGTCGAAATAAATGAAAAAAAATTGACTTGACAGGCGGCCATTTTCTAAGTGGCAAGGAAATCCGGCAGCCAGTTTGCTGCTTGTGGGTTATTTATTTGATAAATCGACATCTGCAAAAACCTGTAGTCTCATCTCAGTAATTGGGGTAATAAACCATGTCTAAATCTGGGAATAATTATAGTGAAGATCTCTTTGATTATATCAAAGTTAGTGAAGACGAGTTTGAATCTAACGCTGTAGAGATACCTTGTGAATTAGACGGAACGCTTTTGCTATCTACTCTTGTCGCTCAATTTCCTGGTGCATCTGGTCTTAAATATCGTCACCCAGACAGTAAGTGCGTTCGCGGTATCCGTTTAAGCGATGGCAAGCTGCATCCGCCAAGTGAAGCTGGATGGGGTAAGCACCTGTATGTGTGTGTATTTCCAAAAGAAAACAAACGCAAAATGGAAGATGTTTCTCCTGAAAACTCAGCAGCCAAAACTAAAAGATTGGAGAAAAAGTTAACATGTTCGGATTTAATTTGCCTTGGATTACCTTGGAAATCGACTGAAGAATCCATCAAGTTGTACTTTGAACAGTTTGGCGAAGTAGTAATGGTTCAATTGAAAAGAGACAAAAATGGATCTTTTAAAGGATTTGGTTTTATACGTTTTGCAACTTATGCATCCCAAATGAGAGCCTTAGCACAGAGACATAACATTGATGGCCGTTGGGTAGATGTGCGCATACCTAACTCAAAGGAAGGGGTTGTACCTCAAATGCCATGTAAGGTATTTGTAGGTAGGTGCACTGAAGATATGACTGCTGATGATCTGCGTGAATACTTTTCTAAATTTGGTGAAGTCACTGATGTGTTTGTTCCTAGGCCCTTCCGCGCTTTTGGGTTTGTCACCTTTTTAGATCCTGAAGTAGCTCAAAGTCTGTGTGGTGAAGATCATGTAATTAAAGGTGCGTCCGTATCAGTCTCTAGTGCTGCTCCAAAGATTAAAAGCAAGTCAAACCAGAACTGGAAAGATGAATCATATAGCAACAATTGGGATGGCAGCAACCGTTCTGGTCCTTCAGGAGGCTCTAACAACAATGGAGGAAACAGTAATATTGATTCATTGAACATGCAAAATTTAGGAATCAATCCTAATGGAGGGCCACCAGCTAATTTTAATTTACCAATAAGTCTTGTGGCTGCTGCTTTAAATCAAGCTGGTTGGGGTGGGTTTTTAGGTGGCCCAGGAGGCAATCAAGGACCTAATAACTGGCAAGGGGGGCCACCACAGGGTGGATCTGGTAAAAATTGGAATAGCAACCAAAACTGGGGCCAAAATGGACCTCCTCCATCATGGAACCAAGGAGGCAATCAGGGTTGGAATGGAGGTGGGGGTGGTGGCAAAGGAGGAAACTGGAACCAAGGAAACTGGCCTAATGGCCAGGGCAGCTGGAATGGAAATGGTGGTGGCTCTGGATCCAGTGGTGGATGGAACAACAAGCCCCAAACATGAGGTGAGCTGTCTCAGAGAGTAGTAGCATCAGGGATGTTTGTATGGTGTCCTGTATTAGTGTGTCATAAGTGAATATTATGCATATTCAATATTATTTTAAATTTGTGTTTAAATTCTATTTATAAAGTGATATGCCATTATCACAAAGAGAAATGTACTTGAATGCTTAAGATCTTAACGAAGATTGTTTTAGTTGTAAGGTGACTAGAGCTGAGTGTCATTTTGTGATGTGGAGTGATGAGCTTTATTTAATAAATAAGTAATTTGAGATGGATGTTTTCATTCAAACACTTGAGGTGGCTCACTTAGGCTACATATTATTTAGGTATAGAAAGTAAAAAGAGTTGTAAGTATTCATGGGACATAATATCTAACAAAAGTTATTTAATATCTGAAAATATTGAGTGAAAGTAGTTTTGCTTGTGGATGAATTCCAAGGAATAACAAAAATTTTCAAAGGAAAATCAGGCAGGGCATGTTATCAGGTGATTTGCACATAATAAATGTATGTGTGCTGAGACTGGGTGTATATTCAAGCTCCTAGATGCTCTGGCTGCTAGCTGTGCAAATGGATGGTGACCCATGAAGAGCGGCGTCTATGGGTGAGTGAGTTGTGGGTTGTATGCTCAGTAAACAGTATAATGAATGATGCATTTTGTTCTTTTTGTGCAGTAGCAAAATGGAAATATGGCTTGTCAAGGATGCTATAAAGATGCAGAATGAATAATGTAACATGATGTGGTAAAGAACATTTTGTTGACGTATTATTTAAGCCAAAAATTAAAGTATTTTCATATCTTTACAGTTTAATTTTCATTTCATTACTTTGGTTTTTTTTTGTTTCACCAATTAATAAAACATGTTTGTAATCATTTTGGTCTAAATCTTTACAGAGTCCCTGTGAATGCAGATTGATTGAAATCATACATGGTGGGAAAATGTTAACTACCTACTGATGAGCCCCTAAGCATCATAGTAGCTACACCTATGCTGTGAAAATTATGATGGTAAAATAATAACATTTTTTGACTGATATTTACTGCAAAGGTTTGAATTTTTTGTAAAAAGATCTTTTTTTCCAGGTTTATAGTAGAAGTTTGAAATGTACCCAAAAGCAGAAGTGAATGGAGAAATGTATTATTAATGTTGCAGCACAGTGGTCAGGTGACAGTGGGTGTCGCGGTAAAACTAACAAAATTCAGTCTGGTTTGATTGGGTGGGTGAATATCTCTTAATCCGGCTCAAATCAAATTATACAAATCGGTCTTGGCGTTCTCGAGTTTATCCTTCTAAGGAACAGCATATATGTTTACAAGAGATGCGCCGAATACCTAATTGAATTATTCGGTTTTGGTGCCGAATAATATTCGGTCCGAGTATTTCTATTTTTTGAGCTACAAGACTGAGTAGAACAAAAAGAAACAAAACTTTATGCTAGATCTGTTAAATTGTCAAAGCAATACTATGAAGTATGTGTTAAAAAAACCTGATAGAATTAATAAAACTTGCTAGAACATAATTTTTTTATTACACTTAAATGAACACTTAGAAACAGAGTCCACCTCCGTAAAGTGAGGCAACTCAAACCTAGCCAGAATGGCTAAGTTTGCAAATCGTGCCGCTCTCGGTTTGAGCGTGCGTGTCGCGCGCCGTATCGGCACACGATTTCACGCACACGCTAGCATAAAATACGGGGGGATAAGGTGGTGGCAGTACGGACGGGCTGTGCCGCGTGTCTTTGGGCACTCTAGGCCAATAACTTGGCGGGCGGCCATAGATAACCTACTGCTTATACTGTGGTCATGTCGTGTCAAACACTACAGTGTTTGGGCAGTGAACGGATGTCACAGTACAGAGGCGCCCACATCAACCTTTACAAAACCGTTGCAAAATAGGTTTTACGTCAGCGGCATAAGGTGCCCCTATGTAGAGGTTAATGTGAGCGCCTCTGTACATCGGAAAAACACAAGAAAGATTTTAATATTATATTCCACGCGCTTATCTGAGTCAAAGGTACACTACTCACACAGCGGACTTGAATCTATTGCGATGCTGTTCTCCTACATACCGTGTAGGTGTGTAGACCAGGAGTCCGAGATGCTGCCACCGTCCGCGGGCCCAACTCGCCGAACAACCAAAGGTGGCTGCGCTGCCGCAACAGGAAGTATGGCTCCTGGTCACTGGTCCCCTTCAATGGTTTCGCTACATCCGTAGGCCCGCCTGATGACGGGCAGCAGTCCCGGCATCCAACACTACCACTAGCAGTATGTGAGGGGCTGCATTTATTTTTCTAAGACCGTCTACAGTGAAGTTTTGGTGAACAATGAACCCGCAACGAAATGGTTAAACCTAAATCGTCGGGTATCGAAGATTTTGCAGTAAAGATATTTTTCTTACCACATGTTCAAAAAAGTGACATTCTATGCCTCAAAAAGCGAACATAACAATAGTCATTTTTAATCTGTTAAAAACAGGGGACTGAATTTCATTCATCCTCTAGGGGGGGAGAATGTGATTTAAATTTGGATTACTGACCGAGGTTTTCGAGCGCTAATTTAAATTAAATTTGTGACTTGCCAGTATTATATGTGATAAAATAGAAAAAGTTTGTTTCGCAAATGGTACGAAAAGTAGTAATTACTTCTAAGCCAAGTGTATAAGCGGTTCTCAAGAGTAGTCACGAACCTTCTCGCTAGAAGATTTGACGAGTTCCAGCCTCCGGAGCAAGCCGGGTTTCGAACAGGCTTCAGCACTGTAGACCACATCCATACTGTTCGCCAGATTGTACAGAAGTCAGAAGAGTACAATCACCCGCTGTGTATGGCTTTTATGGACTCCGAAAAGAGCCTTTGATTCCATCGAAACCTGGGCAGTTTTAGATTCCCTGCAGAACTGCCATATCGATTGGAGGTACATCGAGGACCTGAGATGACTATATAACGCCGCTACAATGACTCCAGATCCAGGATAGTAAGACGAAGGCAATCCAATTGCGCAGAGGAGTTAGACAGGGGGATGTCATATCCCCAAAACTGTTTAGTTACGCATTGGAGGATGTTTTTTTTTTTTTTTTTTTTTTATAGGATAGGGGGCAAACGAGCAGACAGATCACCTGATGGAAAGTGAATACTGCCGCCCATGGACATTTGCAACACCAGAGGGGCTACAAAATGCGTTGCCGGCCTTTTAAATGGGAGTACGCTCTTTTCTTGAAGGACTGCAGGTCGTATTTGTCCGGAAACACCGCATGCGGCAACTCATTCCACAATTTCGTGGTTCGGGGCAGAAAGTTTCTGTTGAAACGAACAGTAGTGCTCTGCCAACTGTCAAGGTAGTGGGGGTGGTAGAGTTGTCGCGTAGATCGATGGCGGAAAGAGGTGGCGGGAATCAGCCCGAACAGTTCCTCGGAGCACTCTCCATGATAGATGCGATAGAGAATGCAAAGCGAAGCTACATCTCTACGCAGTGCCAGGGAGTCAAGCCTATCCTTCGAAACTTCACAGCAATCAACAACTCGAGCTGCTCTCCGTTGAATGCGGTCTAGAGGGAGAAGCTGGTACTGGGGAGCCCCTGCCCAGAGATGAGAACAGTATTCCATGTGAGGCCTAACTTGCGCCTTATAAAGTTGCAGGCGGTGTGCCGGTGTGAAATACCGTCTCGATCTATTGAGCACGCCGAGCTTCATTGAGGCTATTTTAGCCTTACCCTCCAGATGGCCACGAAACTGGACTTCGCTCGATATGTCGACACCAAGAATTCCGATATTGGCTGCGGCAGTTAATGGGGTGCTCTCGAAACAAACCGATACGACAAAGGGCAGCTTTTTTGCGGTGAACGCGCAAACTTGCGTCTTCTTGGGGTTAAATTGAACCAGATTATGTTTACCCCAATCTGAAACTTTCTGAAACGCTGTTTCAATTTCAGACACAAGTTTGTTTCGACTCTCGACGACGTTTTCCCGAGAAATGTTCGCGCGGCCGGTGTATAAAGCATCACCCGTACTGTCATCCGCATAACAATGAATGCCACTGATTTGTAGCATATCATTTATGTGCAAGATAAACAGCGTAGGTGATAGCACACAGCCTTGCGGGACACCAGCATTAACGGACATGAGGTCAGAGCATTCGCCGTCGACTACGACCTTTATGCTTCTGTCTGCTAAAAAGCTAGTGACCCATTCGCATAATTTCTCAGAAAGCCCGTAGGAAGGAAGTTTCGAGAGTAGCGCTTTATGCCATACCCGATCGAAGGCTTTCGCAACGTCCAAACTAAAGGCCACAGCTTCGCCCTTACTCTCAATCGCCTGTGCCCATCGATGCGTCAGGTATACCAAGAGATCACCAGCCGAGCGACCCTGACGGAAACCGTACTGATGGTCGCTAAGCAGCTGATGATCCCCAAGGTACCGGAGGAGCTGAGCGTTAATAACGGATTCCATTATTTTCGAGAGCAGAGAGGTTATGGCTATTGGCCTGTAGTTGGGCGGATCTGAGCGGTCACCTTTTTTAGGGATCGGGTGAACCAAAGCCGTTTTCCATGAAGTCGGGACTACGCCAGAGGAGTAGGAGAGCTGAAAGAGGCGCGTTATAGCCGGTGCCAACTCTGGGGCGCACATTTTCAAAACGATGGGAGAGATTCCGTCGGGCCCACACGATTTGTGGATATCCAGGGATAACAGTGCTGACCGCACTGCTTTCTGGTGGAAGTGGATGTCCGGCATACTACTCTTACACCGTGGTATGATCGGCGGGTCCTGGCCCCTGTCATCCAAAAATGAGTTGGATGCAAAGAATTTGCCCAAGAGATCGGCTTTCTCCTTCGCGTTGTGGGCCAATAAATCATCTCCCTTGTGCAGAGGTGGAAAAGATGGCGAACAGAAATTTCCCTGGACGGCTTTGGCAAGAGACCAAAATGCGCGAGTTCCCGAAGGAAGACGCTCAAGCCGTTCGCCAATCCTAGAGATGTGCAAGGACTTCGCCCTAGCGATGTCTCTTTTGAAGGACCGGGAGGCGTGGTTCAACTTCTTTTTGAAGGCACTGGTGTTTACATCCTGGGACGCCGCTGCCGCTGCCCAAGCTCGGTAAGCCACCCGCTTCTTGCGTGAAGCAATTTTGCAGGTTTGGCTAAACCAGGGTTGGCATTTGGCACCAATGGGGACCACAGAGGTTGGAATGAAAAGTTCCATTCCCTGCCGCACCACATCAGCAACAGCATCAGCAACGGCGTTAGGATCAACCAGTGCAAAGCAAACCTGACCCCATGGGTAGGATGCAAAGAAGGAACGCAGTCCATCCCAATCTGCTGACTTAAAGTGCCACACTCGACGTCTTAGTGGGCAGCGTGGTCGCGCTGATTGCGCGAGAGGCACCACACTCCGGATGAGGCAATGGTCAGAGGAGCCAAGGGGGGCACCGACAGACACGGTGTAGCCTTCGGGATGAGAAGTCAGCAGGAGATCCAGCAGTGTAGGTTCCTGGTTTTCCACATCTGGGATTCGCGTGGGCGTTGTAACCAGCTGCGAAAGACCGTAAGCCAGGGCGAAGTCGTGAACAGATCTTCCCGCATAATCGGTCTTGCGTGAGCAAAGCCATTCGGCGTGGTGAGCATTAAAATCGCCGAGTATCACGATCTCAGCGGAAGGGATCTGCTGTTGCACCAAATCTGTAGCCATTTGGACGTGCTCAAGGAGTCGCTCGGTTTCGGCATCACCGCTATGAGACCTGTAAAGGCAAGCGTAGACGCGGGGGTGGTCGCCGCTATCTACACGTAGCCATAAGATGGAAAAGTCCCTACCTTCAAGATTCCTGAGGCGGCGAGAGCTGATATCGTCCCTAACGTACACACATACTCCAGCTTTTGGTATGAAGGAGTGTTCCAAGCTGTACCCAGGGTAGTGTAGGTAAGAGGTGTCCGCCGGAGACGATATCTGCGTCTCATTTAAAAAGAGCAAGGCCGGCTTTGATGTCTCGAGGTGGTAGTGGACAGCATTGATGTTCGAATGTAGGCCCCTGATATTGCAAAACTCCACAACTAGTGCGGCAGGGGACGCCATGCGTTGTCTGCTCTTGCCCCGGGAAATGTTGAGCGCGGTTTTGCCCCCCCCAGAATACGTGGGGCGGCCTGGGCATCCACACTCAGGAGAGTTGGTTCCCGAGCCCGGAAGCCCAGAGAGGGATTGTCCAACGTCAGCGCAGTTGGTACCCTCCTGGGGTAGATTTCTATTAAACTGCGCCATCATAAGGGGGGTGGGGAATTGGGCCTCCGGTGATCTCACTCACGCGGCGAAACACGACGCAAGCGTCATTTCACGCCGGTTTTCTGTGAGGCCGTGGTATCACTCCGGTCGAGCCAGCCCATACGTGCACGAATGCATGGCTCTCCCACGGCTAGATGTTTCAAGACACTGGATTGGACCGAGTGTGGAGTCAATGTTAACGGCGAGCACATCACACCTCCGATTGCTGACGATATTGTCATCTTTGCAGAGTCGCTGGAGTAGCTTGCGGGAATGCTGCGGGAGCCTAGGCGAATCTTCCCAACGCGTTGGTCTTTGCATGAAACTTTGACAAGACTAAGATCATATACAACGGTCACATTCAGTCAATATGTGTCGAGGGAACCCTTCGAGATTGTCTCCGAATACACCTATTTAAGTCAAATTATACAGCTAGGTAGAAATAACTTCGAGAGGGAGGTCAATCGAAGGATTTGCTTGGGTTGGGCGGCATTTGGTAGGCTTCGTCGGATCTTCACGTCGCCTACACCGCAGTGTTTGAAGATTAAAGTCTTCAACCAATGCGTCCTGCCTGTCTTGACTTACGGTGCCGAAACGTGGACTCTTAACAGCGGGACTAGTCCACAAGTTTAAGGTGGCTCAGCGTGCTATGGAGCGAGAGATAAAGTCAGAAATGAGGTTATCCGGAAGAACAGGAGGCACCGACATAGCTCGCAGAATCAGAAAGCTGAAGTGGCAGTGGGCTGGTCACGTCTGTAGAAGGACCGATGGCCGTTGGAGCAGACGAGTCCTTGAGTGGAGACCACGGATCGGCAAAGGCAGTGTAGGGTGCCGTCCAGCGAGATGGACCGATGACCTGCGAACGGTGGCGGGATCGGACAGGATGCGGAAGGCTCAGAACCGGGAGTTGTGGCGCACTTTGGGAGAGGCCTATGTCCAGCAGTGGACTATGACAGGCTGATGATGGACGTATTTTCCTCGGGGATAAAGCTGTCCCTCGCTTCGCTCGTGATTTAAGTTTTTAACACCGTCGCTGCGCTCGAGAGTAAACCTTCGTTACGCTCGCGATTTAAATCGTCACCCGCGACGGAAGACACTCCTTTATCCCCTCGGTTAATAATCTACTATATCTTGCGTGTAGCGTTCGCCCTAGAGACCAAAATCTTTGGGTGTCAAAGCTTTGCGAACCCTTATGTGAGATGGACCCAAGCCGCATGAGATTTTAATCATTTCATGCAAAAAAAAAGAGAAGAGTGAAGCAAACAGACGATTAAAATGAACGTGCTAACCTAAGGGAGATCGAGATGAAAAATTATGTTTGCGAGAACCGCTAGACAGGATATTGAAAGGTTAACCATTTTTGATCAAAACATACTATAATGATTAAAAAAACAACAAGTATTATCAATTACCTTCTTTTTATTGTAACAAAGAATCGTCACGTATTCTACTTAAGAAGAATCCAAATTTTGGCGGTATATTTCAGCTCAGTTTAGTTCGTCCTTGATGCAGCTTGACGTTACATAAACGTGTTGTTTATTTTCATATATCTAAGGTTATAATCTATATGCCCGGAGGTTAGGTGAAACAAAAGTGGCTTCCAGTAAGTATGCAAATGTTGAGCAGTGTTCAATATTGTGTAATATCTCCATTAGAGCTCATTCACATTAGGTCGCAAGCAGCGCGGCTGCCGCGGACAACAGCGGACTTGCTTAGATTGAAGTGCATCACAAATCACGCTGCTGCCGCGCTGTTTTTTTAGTATGGAAGTTAGCCGCCTGTGAACCGCACGACTGTCGCGCTGCTTGCAACCTTGCGGATGAGCTCATAAGAAAACTATATCGTCTTTTCGAATTACATTATGTGTATTACGAATAGGTTGGCTATTGCAAAAACATTGTGTATAATGTAGTAACAAAATACTAAATACATTGTATAATAGTAATCATTTTAAAAATAACAATTGAGTTTTAAACTAACTGAAGTTTAACTAACAGATTAATTTTATTGATGGACTTTTTATGAAACAAGTTCTTATTCTTCGACTGAAAATCGTTAGTTAGGCCAAATGAGTCTTGTATTTTAGTAAGTTGTTTCGTTGTCAGAGCTATTCCTCGATGTGATCGACATACTAGTCTCCCCCACAATGGGGGTTTTTGCTTGTATCTTGAGAATGATTCATTAATCTTTTAAATTACTCATACATGAATAAACAGGTTAACAGAAATCAACTATTATTTTGTTGCATGGAATAATACTCAGGACATATATATTTTTTTTAATTCTCAATAGTTAGTTTTATTAGCTAATACAACATGCATTTGATTGCTGTTATTATTATCAATTAAAAACTTGCATAAGTAAGGTTTTTTTTAATATTTCCGAGGTACAAGCAAAATAACGGAAATGGTGCCTCTAACGATCTCTTCATCGTTGGAAACATCAAGAAATAGCATTACCAACTTTCAAAACTGCACTAATTATTTGGTTAGTTTTCCCCAATTTTCTCAGGTTTATCTTTTATAGGTACTATTTATTTGAATATTCCAACTGTATTTGAGGAAATGAACTTTATTTACCATTTTTTATTAATGATATTTAAGAATTTTAGCCGAATTTGTTCAAAAAGGGGTTTTTTATTCATAACTAAGCAACTATTTTATATTATTTGTGTGCTTGTTTATTTATTTACTTCATATAGGAATCAATTATAATTTCAGATTTTAAATCAAAATAAAAAGCGTGGATTTTATAGTTTGCGCATGCGCATACAGGGTGGCTCAAACCGAATATTTTTTGATCAAGTGACCTATCAACATCTAAATAAAATATTTATCAGCTTGAACCAACCCGTCTAAATTAGTCATGTTTTGAAAACCTCTATCACACACACCTTTCAAATCATATTTTTGTGAAGGTTATATTGGTTGCTTGGCAACACTTGTTTGATGAACCTTCCTTTTTCAATCAATTGCCTGCTACTTTGTACAAAACTACAGTACATTCATATTTTTTAGCCGCCTAAGTTTAAATTGACAATTTGCTAGTAACTACCAAATTGATAAACACCGTCTAATTAAATGAGTTAGCACAGAGATAGAACATGTTAGTTACTGCATTTAGATTAATTTTATTCTTATAATCGCGATCATTACTATAACGTTTATTAGGTAAGTATGTCTAATCACATTTATACATACCCTACACAGTTTTGGGCACATAAAATAGGTGATAAATATTTTTAGAATAAGCATGTCAGATTAATATTTGATAAACATCTGGTTGGTTAATTTTGAAATAACATGTTGATGAAACGGCTGCTTTATCAATATATCCTACTAGAAAGTTTGAGTAGGTAGATACTTTACACACATACACAATTTGATAATCAATTACGTGAGATAAATCAAAATAGCATGAACGATATTGTAAAGTTAACCAACAAATTAAATACTGAAAGTACCTAAAATTAACGAGGTGAAAATATAAAAACGCAACTAAACTTTCAACTTCTTGGCCGGCCTCGGCGCGTAGCTGAGCGCCACCGGCCGCTTGACGGCCGCGCGCCGCGGGTGCCTCAGCCCGTTCCACTCAGTCTCCATCTTACAAGCTAACTCAAAATCATTCCTTTCTAGTTCAATAATTTTCTCAATCCTAAGTTGATCTTGCACTATCTTCTTAACATCACAATTTTTCAATGGACTAGATAAATTCTTTACAGCTAAAGTAACCTTATTGTTATTTATTGCTTCTGGAATAAGCCGTGGACTATTTGCTTGTTTTTTGGTAGATTTTTTGGAATCACTCCTCAGATATGGCTTTCTTTCTGAACATACTCTTCTTTCATTTAGTTTTGTTTTTTTCGGTGTTGTCTCGTTTTCTTCTTTATTCATACTTCCCATGGATCTAGTACGTCTTAGATTTGTTTCTGTGTTTATTTTCGCAATACCGTCTACATAATGGTATTGTTTATTTGAGACATTCTTTTTTATGGATATTGTTTGCACAGCCGGTGGGCTTGTAGGTAGAGGTTTTTTAGTCTTAGACCTAGTAGTTGCACACTTCATGTCGTCCTGGAAATGACACAATGGTTAGATAAAGTTAGAAAAATAACTAAAACAAAGCCACCATACACTTTTCATTTAACCTATGCCTTATCAGAAAACAGTTTCAACAATTAGCTTGAGAAATAACTAAAAGCGTGGAAAAAAGCATATTCACAACAAGGTCTAGGCACAAGAAGGATTCTTAGCCATATTTAGTAAGCAAGGGTTCTTTAACGCTGATTAACGCATTTCTTATCAGGCTTTTATTCTGATTCATTTTAACTAATCAATATTTATAAATTAAAAACTTGCCTTTTTTGCCCTAGTTATATTGAGAGCTATGACAAAAGCAGAAGGTAATTTTTTTGCTAAGGATAGTTGGCGAAGACGGCAAAGTCCTTCATAGTACTGAGTATGAGTTGGTTTATCACATTGCATAGTATTAGGCTCATGTTCTATTCGTTGACCTGGTACTCGGAGCGGCAGGCCCTTACTTGTGTTAAAGCTGAAAAAAAAAACAATTAGAATTTAATATTGTAATATTATTATCTATCTATCGGAGGAAATAAAGAAATGGTTTTTGTTCTTACCTCGTTGGTGTTGTACCCTCTATTGGTTTAAAATAGCACAACTCCTGCCGCATTGAATCCACGCTGTCTGTTTCTAAGTTTTTGTTCTCTACTATGTTAGTTTTGTGCTTCAGTATGCCAGAACAAGGCAAAGGCAGTGATACAAGTAATGATTGTGTGATACTTTTACCCTTCGTGTTCTTTTCCTCTGTCAAATCTCCACATTTTCGGCTGACAGGTGCCTCATTCTACAAAACGACAGTAAATTTCATTATTGACTTCGCCATATTAAGCGTCCGCGCAGAAACGCCGATGCATTGTGTTGTGTATAAATAAATAAGAAATTGTTCTGGATTGTTTTTCAATGAATAAATAAATCTCTCCACAAAGATCATTAGACCCCAAACTAAGCTTAGCTTGACAAACTGACACACATGCCTAAATATTCCTATATACAAATATAACTGGATACCTGGACGTGTACTTATAATCTAATATTGTAATTTACTGAGGATTATTGTACAGAACATATTGAGTAAAGTAGCTCAGCAGTTGCTGAGTCCCTTGTTGGTTCTTCTCAGTACAAAAACAACTTTCTGACACTGGAACATTATGTTCGTGTACTGTGTATTTATTCATTAGTTCTATTACAGTACAGTCAATATGGGTAACTTCGAATTTCAGTGTAACATTGACTCCACTGAAAGTACCTACATACTGTTGTTTATGGTTTGTTTTTGAACCAACCCCTCATAGAGTCAACAACATCTTTTAGTTGGAGTACTTGTCAAACCCAACTTGTAAGTATTTAAGTTTACTAATTTTATTATTAAGTGTATTTTTGTTTGATTTATTTATTTTTGACGATTTAAAAGCACTTGTAAAACCTACAGTGATTGCCCAGTGTATAGTTATTGCCTATAGTAAGGTAATGCTACATTTTGATGTGTTTCTAAAGGAGTTAGTTCCAATAAAATATCCCAGATGGCACAAGGGGAGCCTCTTGTAGAGTTTTAAATAATAAACTACCAACATTCTTTAAAAAACAAGTGTCACGGCGGTTTTGTGAACAACAAGGTGCTCGTCTCTTCAAAAAACGTAAGTTACTTAAAGAATTTGTTAAGGATTCACTTTTTGTGTGCATTTTTTTTGCTTACTTAATTTTGTTTTATGCGTCTATAATAACAGACATGAGTTACCTAATAGATTCAGTGTGTAATTTCCGACGATTTTTAAGGTGTAAAAGAACCTCATTAAGCATTTAGGTGGGGTGGGCAATCACTGAACCGTAGTTAGAAGAATTTTAGTGATTGCCATATCAGTTTATCCTGGGTGGGAATCGAACCGACTCAGCGTCAAAGCGACTTTCAGAGCTTAAGGCAGGACAGGAGCATAAACATGATGAGTTTTTTAAGTGAGCGGGCAAATCCTAAACTATGGGAAATTAAGAAAAATGGTCAAAGAAGTCTCGCGAAGTCGATTTTGACATAAACTAAAACTGCATACCTACTCTGATTTTTGATAAACCTTTTTTTTTCAGCTGGGAATGAACAAGTCGAATTTGAAAAAATTGACACCCTGTATTATTATGCCATCTTATAATGTAACCTTCATTACAAGATGGCATAATAATACAGGATGGATCAAATTCTGGAAAATAACATTACATGGCAATCTGAAGGAATGTCTATTTCCTTACATAAACTAAACCAAACAAAAAAATAGTTTGATAGGATACTTGACATTTGAAATTAATTGCAATATGAAGCAGCCCTCTCAATCACAGCTAAAAAAATTGTCTGGCGCTTTTTTCATACCTTATCCTTGGCACTTTCACCATTTTCTTTGTTCCAAAACCCAGGTCCATTTTTAATTTTCTTGTCTATTAAAGTTTTGAGTAGCTTTCCATAACTGGGAACCATTTCAGGTGAGGCATGATTGGTTGAACAAGTAGGATGCACATTAGATGTTGGTTGATCTGTGCTTGCAGTATTGTCATCGGTTGTGAGTGGACTACTGGGAAATAATAATCAACTAATATAGTGAAAATATTAGATAGTTAAAACTTAATTATTATAAATTCCTAGCAATCAGCATCAATCAATATGAACCAATATTACTGGTGATAAATTATTTGAAGAAGTAGATCAACATAATAAATGATATCTCTTTTGAACTAGGTAAAAAACCCTTATCTTCAGCATAAGCAATAATTTAAAAACTTACTTTTTATGCTGTGTCTGTTTTTTAGATAGAAATACATCAATCTTTGTGGCTTTCAGTCGCGGTTTAATGTTGGAACCCCTCACTTGGCTTGTTGGTTTTCTAGTTGTGCTTGGAGGAGCTAAACTAGTTAAATGTTCATGATGCATTTGTTGAGCTAGAATTTCATCTTGTTTTAATGCTTCTAAGTATTTCCGATGTGCGTCCTCCTCTTCTTGATGAAGTTTTCTAAAACAATAACAAATGTCTGAGATGCGACAGCATAGCAATTTATGCTATAAAAGCGGGAGTTTAAAACCCGACTACTAAAAACACACCACTAGTCGGGTTTTAGTTTTTTGAACTCTTTTTTTACTTTACTTATGTCGGTGAATGTCCATTCCTTTTAGGTATAATTATTATGCAGAGCAGATCTAATAAATAATATCGCAATTGAGGTTTTATTATTTTATATTGAGTTAAGAAAATTATAATAATCGCCCATATGTCCCACTGCTGGGCATGGGCCTCACCCAAACTATAAGGTGGTTTGAGCTATACTCCAACACGCGGGCTCAGTGTGGATTGTTGGAGGGGTGTAAGGTAAGTGAGCATCCTTAGTGTCAGATAGGCCTTGACGACTGACATCTAGCAACGACAACCTTTTTTTTTTTCGTGGGGAAATCCTCGTGGATACCTCGCTGCCCAAGGGGACGACGAGGTTATGTCGGACTCCTACCGACTAAAACCCCACGGCACTCGACCATGGCACTTTGGCGGCGAAGCTGGATCCTACCGTAAGTAATACCGCACTGCTCCGCCGCCAGTGCTAGCCCCTAATGGGGCCTCCTCCAACCGACCCCCCAACGAAGGGGGGTGGCCACGAAAGCGCCTGGAGTACGCAGACACTTTCGCCGTCTAGGTGGACGCCGTGCAATGCAAGCCAGAGCACCCCCGCGCTCCGGCCCGCTGGCACCCACTGTTCGCAGACCATACTGGGCCCGCAACCACGAGCCACCCAAAGGGCGGCTCCGCTGCCGCAACCAGCGGTACGGCCCCGCCGGGCCGCGACGCACAGGGGGGATCAGCCGCGGATCACTGGCCCCCACCAACCGATTGTGCGCCGCGGCCTCCACCACGCGCCTCAGGGCGCTTGCAGGCCTCACTGGCCCTGCAACCCTACGTGTCGCCCTTGCGGGCCGCAGCGGGTGGGTGGCTAGTCCACCACACTGCTACGCCTGAGTGAGTCCTCTTCCCTTCCCGGCGGTTGGACCCTACCACCGGTACTAAGCCCCCTCGCAACGCCAAGGCGAGAACTCATGAGGGGAAGCAAGGACAACCTGGACCAACTGCTTAACGTGCCTTCCGTAGCGTGGAGATGCCCCAAAATTATATCACTGAATTTCGATCGGGGTGCTAACCCATCCCATTTCCGACCCGGCGTGTGTTACTTAACAATAGCGATCGTTGCCGATCCCCGCCTGAGTTTAGAAGTGTTTATAAATTCTTGTCAATTATCAGGTGCTAGCAAGCAAAGTCATAAGCAACAGCTAATAATATTTATACAGGGTGGCCCAGCAACAAAGGTCATTAAAAAAATCATTAGCTCTGCGAAAAGAAGTCGAAATTTCTCAACCCAAATCACATAATTCACTGTTGTCAGTAAAACATTGCAATGAGTCATTTCAAATTTGGTATGAAAGTACAATAGTCATGTAGAAACCATAATATGTGAGAGTTTTGAGTTTACTTTGTCAGCGCTAACAGAGCTAATACCAGAGATTTAAATCGTTAGATGTGCCCTGCGTTTCAAAAAATGGTCAATGTGTTAAGTCTCAGTGACAAGTTAACTCAAAATATCGACGCTGTGAATTACGTATTGACATCTCGCTCCCACATATGTATTTGACATCGTTCGCTCTCTGTGATACGGTCGCATGGCAACGTCATTTTAAATAAACTGGATTATTTGTCAAATTGCAAAAATAATTATTGAATTACTAGCTGTCCCAACAGACTTCGTTCTGTTGTCAAACATTCAGTGTCACGTGACTGGTAGTAACAGTTGCTAAGACGAAACTAAAATTGTGGTTTTTACTATATTCCCAGCAATTTCTCATGTTTACTCACCTTTTAAACCTTCCCTGGATCATTACAAATAATTCAAAGCCAAAATTAGCCAAATTGGTCTAGCCATTCCCGAGTTTTAGCGAGACTAACGAACAGCAATCCATTCTTATATATAGAGATAATACGCACGCCGAATGATGATCCCTATGACAGTTCGTTAGCGCTTAACATTGTACTGACGTCCTGTGACAACAAATCCTTTAGAGATCCATTAAAAAATCGAAAAAACATAATTATTACATTTGTAAATTATAAAAACGAATATTAAGAAATTATTACGTAATGTTCGTAAATAATGGAAAAAAACTCAATGCAAATGTACATGGTACGTGCTGCAAAAGTTACGTCGTCAAGCTGTTTTCGACTTCGAGGGACACATCGAATAATAAATATTTTATCGAAATTGTTTAGCATCACTAATACAAGTGTCAGTTGGGACAAACGTCATAGGGACATAGGGATCATCATTCGGCGTACGAACTATAGTACATAAGCATGAAATGTAGTTCCCTGGGATTTGTTAGTGTTTCATGAATTATTAGAATCTAAATGCACATATGAAGGCATACTTTGTATGTTTAGTGGCTTATTTACTGAAATCAGAGAAATGTCAACATTGTGCACCTGTCACTGCTTCTAACAAGCGACTACTACACGAAGAGTAAGCTCACCCTTCTCACCAATGACACACTTTGGCGCGGCTTGTGTATGTGCATGGGCACATCTAACAATTTAAATCTCTGGCTAATACCCTATAACAGACCGCACAGTTAGAAAACCTAAAATTGTGTTAGTAACATTACTTATAAGAAGATTGTTACTAACTAAAAATATGGCCTGAAATAAAGTATTCGATTTCACATTCGGACCAAAGCTGATAATGTTGTTTACTGACCTTTTCCTTCAAATTCTTTCACTAAACTTTTGATGTCAATAAGGTTACAAAAATGACCTATTACAAATTATATTTATGTTCTCCAATTAGTGATAGGACATCATCTATCTTGACACAAGATAGATGATGTTCCTAAAAATGCTTGAGGGTGTAGTGGTTAGATGTATACTTACTTGATTAGTAATTCAGTTTCCTGAAAATGTTTCTGCTCTAGTTGTATGCGCTCTAACTTTAACCTTCGAAGCTCAGCTTCATATTCTAGTCTAATTTCACCTGGTGCACTAAGCCGCTGTAAAGGTCTTTCTGTAATAAAAATATCACATGGCTACATAAAATGAACAGAGTGAAAAGTAAAAGCTATAAATGCAATAAAGCTGTTTCTTTCCAAATAACTATAAGGTAACAAGAGGGACCTGGTTTGTAGCACAAAACTCCTAAAACACTGTCAGGTCATTCTTACCTTCGGGTAACTCTATATCATCGCCTTTGATTTTCAAATCAATTTCACGAGAAAAATTATCCTTGATAAAATTCCAAAGACCGACATTCACTAAATTCTTTTGTTTTGTTGCTGTTCTGAGCCAAGATCCAATTCGTAGACGACACAAGGGACAACACAATGCATTATTTTCTATACTACCATTGAAGCAACGTTGACAAAAATCGTGAAAACAAGGTAACGTAACGGGTTCTATGAGAATAGACTGACAAATTGAACATATCACATCTTTTAATTCTAATTTATCTAATTTCAATAATTTATTTTCAGTTCTAGACAGCCGCTTCTTTGACTTGGCCGCCATTTTTAAAAACATTTTTTCATCCTCTTCTTTTGTTTATGGACCAATATCCTGCGTTCAATGCTCCGCTCTTAGCTCCGCTGCAAAGTCAGAATAAGGCTGCGTTTTTTAAAATTCATTTTCATTTATTCACTATTTTCAAGTGAATCATCATGAATCATGGGTCATACTGGGTCTAACCAGTAATAAATCATATTTTTACTGTGTCGGGGACATCGGGGTGTGTCGTGGCTCAATAGAACGCTATCGGTTCCGTTAAAATGATAAGGTTAGATCGGTGGGTTAGAGATTCACATATTGGTGTATAGTGGCGTGACACTTACTAGTACGATCATGACCATATCTAAAACGGGGTAGCCAAGAAGCCCACTGATTGTTGCTGTCATGGTGTTATGAACATGCAGAAGCCCACACTTCACCGTGCTAATTTGAACCCACTGTATTAAGGGGCGACCCTGTTGCTGTTTACTGAGTAGCTTGGGTTTATAGCGGTGTTTTCCATCTCCGGAGAGTTTGCAACAAATTGTGCGACGCTCTCTCTGCGAGTTTTTTCATGGTGAAAATATGAGGAAACAAGTGGTCGATTTGGACTTTGGTGGACTGACATGTGGTCATCGACCACACAGGCTATGAGGTCGATGCATGTGGTTGTCTGACGGGTTGACCCGATGGATGGGTTGACCATCCTTATTGCGGCTCAATTTGCTGCATCGCATGTTTGATTAGAGGCCCTCTTTTTTTTAATTAACAATGCTACCAACATAACCGACGTAGAAGCCATGTTGATATTTTCCTTCTTTTTTCGTCATGTACCGACTCACATGTATTTGAGTACGAGAAACGATCACGAAAGAAACCACGAGAAATATGGTGGTCACAAAAGGATTTTAGATGGTGATCTGTAATCTTTTAGTGAATGTGGTGAAATTTAACAAATGTTACGGTGTTCCTTTTGAAATCTGTTACAAGCTCGAGACAAAACCTCGGAAATGTCTTCAATGCATTTTGTGGTTCATCCATTGCCTGGAACAGAGGATCAATTGATAGATAGGTAATGTGTTTTATCGTTTTACTTGACTCCATTTCGCAGTTATGAAATCCGACATTCTATGACCATGATGATGGCAATCGGATGGTGAAAAGTCGTTTACTCTTGATACAATTACCTCATCGCCTACGGCCACGTTTTCTACCAATAGAAATATTTCCATGACACATTATTTTCTTGTATTCACTAGCTGCTGTTTCATCTCTTAGGTCCACATTATGCCAAAATGTCGAACACCTTGATCTGATTTGGTTTTGATGCCGTAAAATGGGAAGTTTTTTTTATCGTAGAATGCGTGAACTATCTTCCTTACAGTGTAAAACTGATAAATTACTATGTTATTCGGCATTTTTCTATTGAATCTTTGAGGCAATGTGCACTTGACTGATTTCTCTCTTATTTTAGTACCTATTTTCGTTTGTTCTACAATAGATAATGATAGGTACTATGAGCATCATCATAGTACATAGACGAAATAGTGAGATTACAAAGGTTGTCATGCACAGAAAATAAGGTTCTGTTTATTTTATGCAAACTTAATTTATTTCGTTGTTTGAGAAAAAAATACAAATTTGGGAAGTGAAATGAACATGAAATAAGCTTTTGTCAAGCATGGGAATTTATGCCAAAACCCATCCTTTGTAGTGATGGTTAAATTTTGATTATGTAGACCTTTACCTGGCAGTGGGTGCACTAAATAGGCCACTAAAATATTGTTATGCGATGAAAGGACATTGTCAATAATATTAATTGACCGAAAATAAATTGTGAGTGAGTGCACACTAAACCAGTCCTGAGTAGTGAATGAATACCATAAAACGGGGTGAATCACAATAGCGGGGTAAATCACAACACTTTGGAAAAAAATGAACTTTAAAAACAACCTTTTTTAAATGTTTAATAATAAAATGTCACCTTGTTTTTACAAATGAACTCAAATTTTCAAAGGTGATGGTGTTTTCTTCTCAACACATTCTATATTTTTCTTACATAAAAGTGTTGTGATACACCCCGCAGTTGTGATTCACCTTGTTTTACCGGTACATGTTTACTAGTGATCAGCTTATGCTCAGAATTATTAGCCATGTTGCTAGCACATTATGGCGGTGCTATGTAGAACTGTATTTGATGGTGTGTTAGTGGCATTGGCAGTAGGCCGGTGATTGATCCATCTGTTGTGGGCTTGGCTCCAGAGGGCCTTAATTTGTCCCACTTTGCAGCATCTTATCTCCTGAATGTCCCTTTGACTTTACTGAGTCTGTGTATTTTGTCACCATCAGTATACTTTGTTCTCTATGTCTAACTTGACTGACTCCATGAGTTCCCAAATGTATGTAGGTGCAAGTAAACTTGATGTACTGCTTGGGAGATTTGTAGATCAAAGATTTATTAAATTGTGGGGAAGTGTCTGAATTTTTAATGAAGCTTTTTGAGTATTGTATACTTGCTGCTACCATTTAAGGGGCTTGCTGCACCTTATCAATAAATAATCATAGTAAAATAGAGGATCCTCTTTTTGAAGTATTTTGGTTTCACAAATTCAGTTATGACAAATTTCTATTTTTGAAGTATGTACTTCAACAAAATTATCCCAAATACTGCTTTATTAAGGTTTTATGTAAGTATTACCGTTATAAAAATATGAAGACTTCATTGTGATTTCCCAAAACATTTACTTAAAGACTGTTATAATAGTGAGTTATGTTACCCATGTAAAGACAGATAACTATATTTGTTTGTTATTACTCCATTTTGGTGGTGGCTTAAAAAAACTCATCTAGTAGTCCAGATTAATCATAGTAGATTAATAATCCAGGAAAACATGTAAAAATCAAAAAGGATTCAAGGAAAGAAAAGATTGATATGTATTACTGTAACTATATCATTTGATCATAGCTACTTGAACAAATGTAATGACAAATCAACAAAACTTCCTGGCGCTCTGTCGCCCCTGCAGCGGCAGTGCCGCTTCCCTCGCTCGGCTCTCGCCGCGCTTGGGCACTGTTCTTACCTTAATATTTGTTTCTTCTTACTAATATTATAAATGTGATAGTTTCTATGTGTGGATGTGCCATGTTGCTTTTTAACGTTAAAACTACTTAATGAATTTGAATGAAGCTTAACAATAATACAGCTAAAACATCTGTATATGACATAAGCTACAATTTATAAAAAAAAACTTTATTTTCTTAAGTCCACGCGGACGAAGTTGCGGGCGGCCGCTAGTAGTGAAATAGAAAGAAAGAAAAAACATTAATTGATTTTGAACAGCGCAACAGACAAAAAACATACAGAAAGAGGTGGTTAGGAAAAAACAAACAACTAAAATAAACCAACTAACTCCTACACTAGGGGTCATTTTTTTGTTCCTTATAATTGTCAAGGGAAAATTGATAATTTGGCATTCAAAATCTAGGAAATTCAAAGGTGGCATGACACACATCAAAAGTGTACTGTATCTGTAAAGTATACTGTAAAGTGTATATCACTCAATTGACAGAAAAAGCTGGTTTTTCGAAACTCTTTGCCAGAGCGATTTATAAACGTACTGCGACCTTGAGTGTCGGCATCTGATGCTATCTGCCATAGAACCTTCAGCTTTTGGTTGATCACTGCTTCCATTAAAAATCGAAAACCTAAGATTTGTTGTGATTGAGGTCATATTGTGATTGAGGGTGTGGTGAAATATTGCTATATTCCTAGTAATAATTCTAACCAATTGAATTCTGAACTGAAAAATAAACATAAATTTTATATTACAGACTCAAAGAAGTGGCAGAACGGTGGAATAGATATGGGACTGGTGCCGGGTCTTCAGCACTGAGCTCTCTGCGAGGAGTCCGTGCTGTAGCTGCTGGGCCTGCTCATATTGCTTGCTTGCTTGAGGATGGCACAATATGTCGGGCTGCATTTTCCATCATACCTGACAGATTGGATTTAAGCAAGACTGATGCCACCAAAAATGGTGGAAATGGTGGTGGTGGAAGTGGGGGAGGTGGAACAGGTGGAGGCAAGCAGGGCGGCAGTGGTGGTAGTGGCTGCGGCTCTAGGCAGCAACCACAAACCAGGGCTCGAATTATGAGGAGGAATTCTATCCGTGCTGCACCTAGTTCTCAAGGTAACTTAATTGTTAAAAGAATACTACTACTCACTGTAAACTTCCTGGTGATGTTTATTTGTAAAGCAGGAATGAAATAAATACTTGTTTAATGCTCAGTTGACTAAATAACTATGTATTTATACATTATTTTATGCACAGGCTCTACAAGCCGAGCAACAGGTGTAATAATTGGGGCTTCAGGATCTGGTAGAGTGGTCTCTGTGCCAGCTCCATTTGTTCCTGAGGATCTAGTTACACAGGCACAGGTTGTGTTACAAGGCAAAAGTCGCAGTCTTATTATCAGAGAATTACAGGTAATAATTATGGTGAAGGTTTAACAATAGTCATGCAACTTAAATTTGCATAGATATTATCTTGATTTTGAGGGGCTCTATTTTTGAATGTCATAATTATTATCTCGAGAGTGATGATGTTTATTGGTATATTTCAAGTGTTTCATCCTAAAATAATAATTTTGAAATAGTAACGAAAATCGTTTTTTTATCTTATGGTATATTCCTATTGTCTGTATCTCATCATCATCAATGGCCGCTGCGTCTTTTTCAGACGATTTATGCAGTGACGTTGGAGACAGAGCACTTTTTTTTGTGACTGAAAAGGCCTATCCGCGAACGGCATAGCCTTTCGCACAAACAAAGTAGTGTAGTTCTGTATCTACATGCTGCTTTAAAAGGTTTTTCTTTATTACTGAGAAGTTTCACCACTTCCAATTTACATTTTATTGGTAACTTCACTTAGGAAACAGTTTAAAAGTTAGACTTATCATGGTGAAATTCAAATTTGGAGTTCCTTCCTGATAGTCAGTTTTATGTTGCGATTTTATTTTAAAACTGGCTTTTTGATGTTCTCTAAGAAAAACAAATTGAGTTATAACAATGTTGATTGCCTGAATGATACAGCGTACAAATTTGGACGTAAACTTGGCGGTGAACAATCTACTGTCGCGCGATGACGAGGAAGGCGAAGAGCCGGAAGGCGGCGAGGGCGGCGACGGCTACGTGCCGGAGGACCTCATCTCGCTGCTCGACGGCGGGTTCCACGCGGCCCAGCAGGACCACTCCGTCATCATTGACGCCGACGCCATGTTCTCCGATGACATCTTCGGGTACGCCGCTATCAGAAGGTATACCTGTCATGCTACGCTCCTCCGCCTCAACTCCTACACCCGTCTATACAGTGTGCAACCCAATCTCTCGCACGCCGACGAGCTTACGCAGTTTCTGTTTTTTTTTGTGATTGGGTGTTTTATTATTTTCTTAAAGTAGATGTCCTAGAAATGTATGATGTCGGGATGTAAAAAGACCGTTTTTGACATACTCATAACAATACTTCGTTCAAGTAGATTTAGTCCTTTCCCACTATTATTGTGATCTAATTTGTATAATAAATCTATCCTGCTGTGTTATTTACAGTGTTAAGGAAAAAAACTTTTTAATCGTCAAGCCTTTTGTATTTGTAGATAAAATGCCATTGTCTTTTTGCTGGATGTTTGATATTGCCAAGATTTCATAGAATCGAAATGTACATTTCTGAAGTTGATGTTTATAACTATGGGCTATGTGTTATTCCTGCGAATAAAAGTCTAAGAACTAAACATTCAAATTACACAAACATCTGAATGTAGTAGTAAAATTTTCTGTCACTGCTGAGACAACATTTAGTAATTTCGCATTAATAATAGTAGTGGGAAAGGATTCAAAAGAACGCAATCTTGTGAAAGTGCTCAAACGCCTCAATTAGGTGTCGCGGCTGTGCAGCTCATACGTAATCCAGTCGTGTTTTCACATAAAACGAATAATTTCAGCGGCGACTCTATGGAGTCGCTCTAGCTCTTGAAAGACGGACAAAATCAACAAATAATGGTATCTGAATGTAGTTGTGCAGCCATTGCATAGTGAATATGTGTTCTAGTGGCTTCCCGCCTAACTGAGGCAATCATGAGCTGAGTATGGTCTTTTTGCACCCGACACTGTATGAGACTAACACAGCGACTTGTACAGTCGTAGCGGGGGCGGCGGCGGCAGCGGGGGCGGGCGCGGGGGAGCTAGTCGGGAAAGCAGCAGCTCCACGCAGGAGCGCCCGTCTGAGTTCAGCCGTTGGCGCGAGAGGCAGTACTTCGGCCCGCGTAGGTGGCTGGAGTCTGCTCTTCGCGACACGTCGTGGGATAAAGATGGAGGTATGTTTTTAAAAGGCAGATTAATTAGTTTACATTGTACCCTAATCTTTACTTTCCGAGAAATCATTACCAACAACAAGTTCATTTTCAACCTATTCAAATGTTGTCACAGTAAAACTAAACGGAAATTCTCAAATAAAATCTACACAACTAAATAGCTGAAGTCATTGCATTTATCCTTTAATTCTTTACAGCTGAAAGCAAGAAAAAGGATTCGGCCATGGCTGCATCGCCTCTGTGGGTATCTGAGGAGCTAGAGTACTGGGATAGCAATATTCGATTTACTCACATAGCAGCTACATATAGCGAGCTTGTTGCTGTGTCCACACAAGGGCAGCTGCACCAGTGGCGATGGGCCGACGCTCATGCGTACCAACGTAACGACGTAAGTAAACAACATCTTGATCTTTAAAATGTAATGCAAATTCTGTTCTTGTTTGTAAGTAAGTGTTTTTTTCTAGCCTGCTGGAGCGAGTAGCACATACCATCCCCGCGCTAATTGGCTAGGATTAGCTGCCGGCGAGCGCATCATCAACATCAGCGCAGCTGGAATACGCGTTTCGGTACTCACTGATACTGGCAGGGTGGCTACTTATCTCGACGAATCTATTGGTAATTATCTGATTTAGATTTTATTAGGTTTATAGCTTCTATTTCTTTCTGTAGGAAGTGCCTGATTGCTTATTTCTTTTTTAAATCAAAGACCAGCCTTAGACAAATACCTGTCATACAAAAATGTATAACCTATTTTATTTATGAATTACCTACCATGATATAAATGCCCTTATTATTTGACTCCAAATTGTTTAACTGAGGTTTCAATAATGTTTGTGCATATAAATATAATTTTGCAACGTTATTACAGCTCACGCTCCTGGTGCCTCCCGACTGGAGCATCCTCTGCAGACTTTCACGGAGTTCGGATCTGACAAACCCATATCCCTGCACGTATGCTCTCTGTATACTGTAGCGAGAATGGACACTGGCGCAATATTTTGGTGGTAAGTTAACATTCTTGCATACTGTCGCGTAAACATTGCTGTTGTTTTTTCCTCACGGGATCTGCAGAGACCACATTTGTCCTTTCCTACCCTTCTTACACCCTCAATAATCCTTCCGTACACCCTCGTCGGTTGAAAGTACTCCTGACCTGACCTGTTTCTGTTCAAGACACATTCGGCTAGGCCGAAGAAACAGTCTGCTTTCGACGGTTTTATTCACTCGTTTTATGAATCTATTGCGTCGTTTTTTTTTCGTAAGTTTAGAAATAGCAAGCTTGAAAGCTGAATCTTGCTCGTAGATGGGATGCTGATTAACTGACTGCTAATTACGCTAATGTAAAGCTATCAGCTCATCCTACGGTTGCTTCTGATGCGCAGGCCGTGTAGTACGTGTTTTCGTAAACATTAACTTTGAAACCTTATCTCTTACTTATTAAGCCACCGCGTTGGCAGAGGTAGATGACCTAATGAATAAAGGTGAACTTATTCATTAGGTTATCCACCTTGTCGCACCAGCAGTACCTCGGGTCCTTACAACGTCCTAAGTACGCTCTCCACACTGAACAATCCTCTCCCGTCCGCTTAATGTTAACAACACCCCAACATTATAGGAAATCAAAGCAGCTATACTTGTAAAAACGGCAATCAACGCTAAACACGCCCTCAAGTTCATGCTGTCCCGTAAAATGACAATAGGACTGAAAGGGACAGCTATACTTCTGTGGGATGCTCAACCTTGATTTGCGTTTGTGAATTCGGAGGCTACAGTTCCACTGATCTAAGAAATACATTTTGATAGCTGCCAGTGTCATTAGAAATTGTACTTCAATCCGATAGAAATACGATCGATGTTATGAGCTGTGGTTTGACAGACAGAACGTGAACCCTTTCAGCATTGCATAAAGCTCAATTTCCAATGACACCGGCAGCTGTCGAGGTGTATTTCATAGATTAGTAAGACTATAAGTAATAATGTGAACGTTGTAGGGGTGTTCTGCCGCTGGGTCAGCGAGCGCGCCTGTGGGAGAAGCACCGCGCGCGCTCCCGCAAGCAGCAGCGGGGCCACTCGTCCGCGGCGCCGCAGGACCTGCAGGCCGGCCAGAGCGTCACCATGAAGAACGCGCCCATGTACCAGCCCGGCGCTGTCGGTCAGTATCTAAACAACAGGGAATAAGTTCTTGAAAGTGTCGATGTCAAAATATCTGTACTGTAACGATTTTCAATGACACTGAAGAAGTTAAAATAAACAAACTATAATGGTAGCGAAAACTGTGGTTTTGTTGTAAATCAAAACATTTATTTTTACCATGATACACACTTCACCTACGTAATGCGCGACGTAACTTTTTATAACTAACTAGTCGGGTTTCTTTAACAGGATTCAACATGTCGACTGGAGTGCCAAAAGTGGGCATATTGCAAAACGCTGCATGGAATCTATCGGATATGTGCCGCTTCAAGCTGCTTCCTCCGCCTCAACCCGAGCGCTCAGTTTCTGACAAGGACAAAAGGGATTTACAGGTGCGACGAATTTACACGGGAAAAATACACAGCTAGCTAGACCTGCCTTCGTTCACAAATGAACTCTCAAGTGGCTTCAGTCATTCCATAAGATTTTCATCAGAGCAAACTCCACATTATTGACAGCTAAAACATTCACCCACTGACTTCTTTTATTTTTACTAGAATCAGTCTCCGCTGACAGTATCATCGGTTAAGGCTTCATCGTCTAGCAGCAGCAGCAAGGATGCCAGCAAAGACAGCAACAAGGACATGGCTGACCGACTGGACATGCCGCCGCCGCCTAGCCCCGCCTCGTCAACTTGCAGTGACACGAGCACTTCTCACAGTAAGATTATCAGATCACTAGTTTTCCCGCGTAAATAAGTAGTCAATACGTCAATAGCTCGTACAAAGTAGACAATTACCAATAATTTATTGGTTGTAAAATTCTTTGACATGAATAACATTAAAGTTAAGTAATCATTACAAAACAATAGGCATAGGCATATTGTATGCAAATATTATTACTCATTACTTTTTGTGATAACTGTGATAATTCTTCATTTAACTGTAAAGTGTTTCTAGCAACTGAAACTAAACACGCTATTATTTGCGCAGAACGTGCCAAACGCGTGACAGTCCGTGGCGAAGAGGGTTCTTCAAACGACGGTTCAAAGCGAGACGAAGAGGAATGGCCGCTAAAAGAGGTCGTGTTCCTCGAAGACGTGAAGAGCGTGCCTCTAGGCCGCGTACTGAAAGTGGACGGGGCTTACGCAGCCGTGCGCTTCCCGACCATCGGGAAAGACGGGAAGGAAGTCGTGCCAGTTACTCCTGACGACTGGACAGCCTTGCTTCAGGACTGCAGGCTCGTACGCAAAGATGACTTGGTGGCGGTGAAGTGGGGCGCGGGAGGTGCCGCAGGACCCCGAGGGCCCGACTGTCTCCAGCGGGCGCCGAGGAAGATCGCACTGCCTCCGGAATTGCAAGTCATTACTATTGCGGTAAGTTAATGTCTCGGCTATTTTACATGTTACATTTGAACAGCTTAAACCAATTTCCTGATAAAGTTGTAGGGCTTATTGCTGCAAGCACTTTTTCTTTTGTTCTTCGTTTTTGAGTAAAGCATTAATATGGGACAGCATGCAAAAACATCCACTCATAGTCTACTCAAGTACAGATTTTTGCTGGGTAACATATTGTAATACAGACCTCAGTGCTGTTATTTTACTCATTAACTGCAAGGACCAGATAAATACTGATAGGTGGGAAGTTTTCATGATCCACAACTTAATTTGTGGAATTTCAACAATGATGTCCATTACTTTTGCAAAAACCTATGCCCCTGGTTGAATAGCTGATCTTTCTAGATAAGAAGAATTTGCGAAGCGATTGCAATACTTAACTTGATGAATCAACTGACTTTACAGTGTTATAGAGACTAGGTAGCACATAATCAGTAATAAGTGGTTAATTAGGGCAATACGGTCAATTTGGGTCACTTTGAATTTCAGTGTAACATTGAATCCACTGTTTAAAAACAGTAAAAGTACCCACAAACTGTTGTTTATGGTTTGCTTGTGAGCCAATCCCTCGTAGACTCAACAACATCTTTTAGTTGGAGTACTTGTCAAAAGTAACTGATCTAAAAGAGTGGATTCAATGTTACACTGAAATTTAAAGTTACATAACTTGACTGTAATATGAATGAATTCAATAGGGTAGATGACTATGAGTCATTTTGCATGTTTTTTTTGTTCCTTAAAAATAATAAATGATTTCAAATGTTATTGTGGAACCACAATCGAAATTTGTTTCAAAATGAGGCAACAATAGGTCTGCAATGTTATTGTGGAACTACAATCGAAATTTGTTCCAAAATGAGGCCACAATAGGCCTGCAAACTTGGGTGGGCAAGTCCATTTCAAGTGTAAAATTTTTGTAAAACTATATCACTATTTTGTAACTCATACTATGATGAAGCAATTATGTTAAGAGACCATTTTCATAAACGCAATATTTAATGTAGCTGCCGAACAAATTTCTTACGCGCTCCTTACAAAAACAGTGGACGTGACGTCACGTTCCCTGTCAGGTTTGTATAAAGTGTTTTTGGGCAAGTCCAAAAATGTGAATTTTAAATTGTGATATGTCTGGTAGTATTGATCCTAATGAAGTGATTATTTTAGGATTCCTTACAAAAATGAAAGGTCTTTCGATAATAACCAAAAAAAAAAATACAGTCATCTCGTCTATTACAATAACATCGCCCTTTGCCACCGTAGGTGGACAGCCGCGGAGTCCACGCAGTGGTCCGCCGGCCGGGCGGCGCGTTGGCCTACGCCGTGTACGCAGTAGGCACCACCCGCGCACTCACCGACAGCACATTCCCCACGGACCACAACGCTCTGCTCGGATATTCCAATGGACAGGCGATACAATTGACGACTGCTGCTGAGGTAAGAGGTTTGCCTCCGTAGGTGGACAGCCGCGGAGTCCACGCAGTGGTCCGCCGGCCGGGCGGCGCGCTCGCGTACGCCGTGTACGCAGTAGGCACCACTCGCGCACTCACCGACAGCACATTCCCCACCGACCACAACGCTCTGCTCGGATACTCCAATGGACAGGCGATACAATTGACGACTGCTGCTGAGGTAAGAGGTTTGCCTCCGTAGGTGGACAGCCGCGGAGTCCACGCAGTGGTCCGCCGGCCGGGCGGCGCGCTTGCGTACGCCGTGTACGCAGTAGGCACCACTCGTGCACTCACCGACAGCACATTCCCCACCGACCACAACGCGCTGCTCGGATACTCCAATGGACAGGCGATACAATTGACGACTGCTGCTGAGGTAAGAGGTTTTTGAAGTGTTAAATAAAAATAATGAATGGTCTTATTCTTGAGAAAATACTCACTTTAGCAGCTTCTTGTAGCATCAATAGCGTCTTACCTATAAAAAAAAACTATTATCTAACTGAACTATTATAGCAAATAGCTCTGGTAAGATTTCATGCTACAGTGGGCTCATAATCACGTGGCTTTGATGTATATTGTTTTCACTGAAAAATCCGAAAAGTGAAATTATTTGTGAAAGATTTGATGGTCATTTAGGCATTTGCAATGTTTTAAAAAACCCTGAATTGCATGATTGAAATCATAACCACCCTCCTAAGGTCACCTCTGCAGAGAGGATTGGTTGGCTACTGTGTATTTGATACTTCATTGTATCACATGTTTGTACTTTGTTTCTAATTTATCAGTTTGCCTCTTGGAAAAATCCTCTACTAGAAGACCCATAGGAGTATACGATTTTTACCTAGGCATACTAAGGTATTATTTTTAATAAAAAGCAGTAGGTAATTGTATAGTTTTTCATTGTGTTTTCAAAATACATGCGATTAAAACAGATCAAGTTTTATTGCAATGTGTGCAACCTGCACATATAATAATATGTCGAACCTGCGGAAATCCCCGCCCTTATGTGATGTACCTGTTTCTAACCAGTTTTTTGCATTATTTAGGGCAGCGAGCCAGTAGTGATAATGCTGGACGGCAACGGCGCTCTATACCCGGTGTCGCGCGACTGCGTGGGCTGCGTGCGCGAGCCGCCCGCGCTCAACCTGCCTCCGGCGCGCGCGCTCACCGCCCACGCGCTGCCGCTGCACCCGCACTCCGCCGCGCACAACCACCACGCCGCGCTCAAGTCGCAGGTACAGTACCTAGCCACTCGACCTGCATCCCGCATTGACTCCGGCGCACAACCACCACGCCGCGCTCAAGTCACAGGTACAGTACCTAGCCACTCGACCTGCATCCCGCATTGACTCCCGCGCTCAACCTGCCTCCGGCGCGCGCGCTCACCGCCCACGCGCTGCCGCTGCACCCGCACTCCGCCGCGCACAACCACCACGCCGCGCTCAAGTCGCAGGTACAGTACCTAGCCACTCGACCTGCATCCCGCATTGACTCCGGCGCACAACCACCACGCCGCGCTCAAGTCACAGGTACAGTACCTAGCCACTCGACCTGCATCCCGCATTGACTCCGGCGCACAACCACCACGCCGCGCTCAAGTCACAGGTACAGTACCTAGCCACTCGACCTGCATCCCGCATTGACTCCGGCGCACAACCACCACGCCGCGCTCAAGTCACAGGTACAGTACCTAGCCACTCGACCTGCATCCCGCATTGACTCCGGCGCACAACCACCACGCCGCGCTCAAGTCGCAGGTACAGTACCTAGCCACTCGACCTGCATCCCGCATTGACTCCGGCGCACAACCACCACGCCGCGCTCAAGTCACAGGTACAGTACCTAGCCACTCGACCTGCATCCCGCATTGACTCCGGCGCACAACCACCACGCCGCGCTCAAGTCGCAGGTACAGTACCTAGCCACTCGACCTGCATCCCGCATTGACTCCGGCGCACAACCACCACGCCGCGCTCAAGTCACAGGTACAGTACCTAGCCACTCGACCTGCATCCCGCATTGACTCCGGCGCACAACCACCACGCCGCGCTCAAGTCGCAGGTACAGTACCTAGCCACTCGACCTGCATCCCGCATTGACTCCGGCGCACAACCACCACGCCGCGCTCAAGTCGCAGGTACAGTACCTAGCCACTCGACCTGCATCCCGCATTGACTCCGGCGCACAACCACCACGCCGCGCTCAAGTCGCAGGTACAGTACCTAGCCACTCGACCTGCATCCCGCATTGACTCCGGCGCACAACCACCACGCCGCGCTCAAGTCGCAGGTACAGTACCTAGCCACTCGACCTGCATCCCGCATTGACTCCGGCGCACAACCACCACGCCGCGCTCAAGTCGCAGGTACAGTACCTAGCCACTCGACCTGCATCCCGCATTGACTCCGGCGCACAACCACCACGCCGCGCTCAAGTCGCAGGTACAGTACCTAGCCACTCGACCTGCATCCCGCATTGACTCCGGCGCACAACCACCACGCCGCGCTCAAGTCGCAGGTACACCACCCAGCCTCGCTCCCTACATCCCGCATTGACTCCGGCGCACAACCACCACGCCGCGCTCAAGTCGCAGGTACACCACCCAGCCTCGCTCCCTACATCCCGCATTGACTCCGGCGCACAACCACCACGCCGCGCTCAAGTCGCAGGTACACCACCCAGCCTCGCTCCCTACATCCCGCATTGACTCCGGCGCACAACCACCACGCCGCGCTCAAGTCGCAGGTACACCACCCAGCCTCGCTCCCTACATCCCGCATTGACTCCGGCGCACAACCACCACGCCGCGCTCAAGTCGCAGGTACACCACCCAGCCTCGCTCCCTACATCCCGCATTGACTCCGGCGCACAACCACCACGCCGCGCTCAAGTCGCAGGTACACCACCCAGCCTCGCTCCCTACATCCCGCATTGACTCCGGCGCACAACCACCACGCCGCGCTCAAGTCGCAGGTACACCACCCAGCCTCGCTCCCTACATCCCGCATTGACTCCGGCGCACAACCACCACGCCGCGCTCAAGTCGCAGGTACACCACCCAGCCTCGCTCCCTACATCCCGCATTGACTCCGGCGCACAACCTGCCGCCGGCGCGCGCGCTCACCTCACCAGCGCCAGCCTCTCGACCTCGCACAGCAGCTCGAGCTAACTACCTTCGCTTCACATACCGCATGATCTCCGGCGCTCAACCTGCCACCTATAACTTAGTTACCTTTTGTAACTGTGCTGTTGTGACCCATCAGGGAACTAAGTAAAGTCGATCTGACATCGTGAATTCCTACACTGGTCTTTTAGTACAAATGTTTTTTTTTATATTGGACAACGGCACTGAGTTATTTATAAGTTGAGTGAAAGTCAACAGTATCATACGAAAACGACAAAAGCAATAAGCCATTGGAAGGGTGAAGTCGAATTCAAATCGGTCGATGGCCCACGTCGACCCTGCCTTACGACTCTACTGTACGCTTGCTATTTGCCACAAGGATCACTTCTTCGCAGCGTAACATTTATACAACGAAATTGTGGACAACCTGACGGGAATGAGTTACCAGCCAGGAACCGGATTAGCCAATGTGCACGTATCACTTGCGCTCTTCCGACCCCGTAAAAACGTGGGCATTACCCACCCACCACTAACCGTTAAACTTATCGCTGTTGTTGAGTTCTAATATTAAATATTTTACCACCTTTTTGAATTCAGGTGGCGCTCATCATAATCGTACCGGAGCCTCAACTAATGATGCCACGCGTGCTGCGTTGCGATCTCGACGGTGTTCGCCAACTGCTACATCAGTTGGAAACTGACACAAACAGTAAGTTTAAATAAAACTGAGACAAGTAGGTTTTATTGTGTTGGTTGAGGAGCTTATTGTGTTACTCATATTTTCTCTTTTTTTTAGAGCAACAAATTCTGGCGATACTGCAAGAGCGTTGCGATGGAAATCGGAACATACTACATGCTTGTGTTCACATGTGCGCTCCGACTAGTAACAAGGAACCTGACATAGGTATGGTCTTGAGTTTATTCATTGTATGCTATTATTTTTACAGTCCAACTTGGTAGGGTAACTTTTCAATGACTTGACGCCGACCATTTTTTTATCCTATAGAGAATCCCTCAATGCCCAACCTTGCGGGCAGCACAGGTGGAAGCGGTACCAGCACTGAAGAACCGGTGCCAGCCCTCTCGTGGCCACCAGAGACCTTCGAGGCATCTGGCGACGAGGACAGCTTGATGGGACTTACTAATAATGGGTATGTTTAAGTTTTTGGATTTATGAACATGTGGTAATAGTGTTATGTTATGTTAAGTCACCTGAGCGATAGACCACTGCGATTATTGCTGATCTAGAGTAGGCAACTAAAGAGGGCTGAAACTATTCATAGAGATCACTCACTAGGGTTACAGCTATCATAAACTGTATGATTTTTCTGGGATGTATGTGCCTACCCAGTAAGCGACTTGAACATTGTGAATGCAGCACAGTTGCAGAAGATGTGGACCGGAGTCTCACTCTCTTCTTGAAAAAAGCTACTTATTGGCAACTCAGCTCTGCCAGTTCTGTGACCGTGTTCGTTAAGCCTGCTTTTCCACAGGTTCCATAGTGTTGAAATTACTAAACTATACCCGTTCTCGTAGTCTTGTAAAATTAACTCAAAGGCACACACGGGCTCTAGCCCACGCCCTTCCTACGTATAGATCTAAGCGTACATGTTTGACTGACACCTACTTACAAGCTGACAGCCCAGCGTCAGTTGAACGGCTAATAATCTTGTAAAATGAACACAAGGGCACACGGGCTCTAGCCCACGCCCTTCCTACATATAGATGTACTTGTTTGACTGGCACCTACTTACAAGCTGACAGCCCAGCGTCAGTTGAACGGCTAATAATCTTGTAAAATGAACACAAGGGCACACGGGCTCTAGCCCACGCCCTTCCTACATATAGATGTACTTGTTTGACTGGCACCTACTTACAAGCTGACAGCCCAGCGTCAGTTGAACGGCTAATAATCTTGTAAAATGAACACAAGGGCACACGGGCTCTAGCCCACGCCCTTCCTACATATAGATGTACTTGTTTGACTGGCACCTACTTACAAGCTGACAGCCCAGCGTCAGTTGAACGGCTAATAATCTTGTAAAATGAACACAAGGGCACACGGGCTCTAGCCCACGCCCTTCCTACATATAGATGTACTTGTTTGACTGGCACCTACTTACAAGCTGACAGCCCAGCGTCAGTTGAACGGCTAATAATCTTGTAAAATGAACACAAGGGCACGCGGGCTCTAGCCCACGCCCTTCCTACATAATATAGATGTACTTGTTTGACTGGCACCTACTTACAAGCTGACAGCCCAGCGTCAGTTGAACGGCTAATAATCTTGTAAAATGAACACAAGGGAACACGGGCTCTAGCCCACGCCCTTCCTACATATAGATGTACTTGTTTGACTGGCACCTACTTACAAGCTGACAGCCCAGCGTCAGTTGAACGGCTAATAATCTTGTAAAATGAACACAAGGGCACGCGGGCTCTAGCCCACGCCCTTCCTACATATAGATGTACTTGTTTGACTGGCACCTACTTACAAGCTGACAGCCCAGCGTCAGTTGAACGGCTAATAATCTTGTAAAATGAACACAAGGGAACACGGGCTCTAGCCCACGCCCTTCCTACATATAGATGTACTTGTTTGACTGGCACCTACTTACAAGCTGACAGCCCAGCGTCAGTTGAACGGCTAATAATCTTGTAAAATGAACACAAGGGCACGCGGGCTCTAGCCCACGCCCTTCCTACATATAGATGTACTTGTTTGACTGGCACCTACTTACAAGCTGACAGCCCAGCGTCAGTTGAACGGCTAATAATCTTGTAAAATGAACACAAGGGAACACGGGCTCTAGCCCACGCCCTTCCTACATATAGATGTACTTGTTTGACTGGCACCTACTTACAAGCTGACAGCCCAGCGTCAGTTGAACGGCTAATAATCTTGTAAAATGAACACAAGGGCACGCGGGCTCTAGCCCACGCCCTTCCTACATATAGATGTACTTGTTTGACTGGCACCTACTTACAAGCTGACAGCCCAGCGTCAGTTGAACGGCTAATAATCTTGTAAAATGAACACAAGGGAACACGGGCTCTAGCCCACGCCCTTCCTACATATAGATGTACTTGTTTGACTGGCACCTATTCACAAGCTGACAGCCCATGTCAGTTGAACGGCTAATGCAATTCCAGCAAAATGTCCAGCGGCAGTGCGGCGGGCGGCGCCGTGAGCGCGGACCCGGCGGAGCGGCGCGGCAACGCGCTGGCCGCGCTGCGGGCGCTGGCCGAGAGCGCCGTGCTGCAGCCCTATCTGATGCAGCTGCTCACTGCCAAGTAAGTTATAGTTCTTCTTAGATCTCTAGTAAAGATACTGCAAGGAAAATGCTAAAATCAATAATAACCTAAGTTGCAGTTGTTTGTTTTATTATGAGCGATGTGCGATTTTATTATGATGGTCATTAATTGATTATCTCTTTAGAATAGTTGGATAGTTTTTATTTACTTCTAAACAGTGCAATTCTGAAGCTTTATGGCTGATGTACATTTTTAGGTATCCATAACAAATGTACATCAGCTAAATGTGCTACCCAGATACATTTTTGAATTTATAAAAACATGAAGTGACTTCAAACATCGTAGCAATACCTAAAGGTATTGCTACGATGTTTACTTAACTCGGGGCAGTTTCTGTCACTACTTCCTGGGCTGCACATTTATTACCAGTTATGATTTCTTTGATAAATGATGTCCAATTGGACCTTTTTATTTTCTGCGTCGCTGCAGTAACTAATTAAGTAGTGTTATTCTTTGTCCTGACACAACGCGATCACACAATGCGACGATCGTGTTAAAGCCAAATCTGGGAGTCCTAATGTGAACGAAAATACGTGATCACGATCCCTCCGCTCACTATCCACTAGATTATCATTTAATTTTTTAGATCCCGCGATGATGGCGTTATCGCGTTGTATTCGGACAAAGCCTCAGGATTTTTTTATAAATAAAAATACTAATATTAGGAAGATGTTAATTACAAATAATACAGCGCATAATACACTTTGGGCTTTTGCATACGTTACGCATACGAATTACAACATTGATTAGCATTAGTTTACAAATTATGAATGTGCACTAAATGTTCTTAGGGACGGCATGGGCCAAACGCCTCTAATGGCGGCAGTATCCGAGCGCGCATACCGCGCCGCGCTAGTTCTGCTAGACGCGATCCGCGCGTGCGGCGACGCGGAGGAGGCGCAGCGCTCGGCGGCCATCTTCCCGCCCAACGCGCACCCGGACCACTCGCCGCTGCTGGTGCTGTGCTGCAACGACACCTGCAGCTTCACCTGGACCGGCCAGGAGCACATCAACCAGGTACTGACCGCACCGCCCAACGCGCACCCGGACCACTCGCCGCTGCTGGTGCTGTGCTGCAACGACACCTCTGCCGTGGTATATCTGTAATGCCGTTATCTACCAAAACACATTTTTGAGTTATGAGCAAAAAACGCGGCGAAAATGGAAACCGCTGTAACTTCTCCGTTACAATACCAATTTGAGACCTGAAACCACAAAAACCGTAAATCTCGTTAAATACTTTATATTTACATGTCTGACATGTTAGTAAATATAGTTTAATTATTAAAAAAGGCTATTTTTCTTTTAAGTTTATCATTAACGTCAATAATTACTCATGAATGACTAGCAGAATTGCCGTTAGATAAACCACAGCGGCATTTCAGACAATCAAGCTGAAACAAAAATATTGTCTTTTAAAAGACAAGAAAAAAAGGTTTCACTTGTTTAGCTTTAATGCCGTTAAAGTATATAGTCACGTTTTAGCTTAACATTGGGTGATACATTACTAGTGCATGTTAGACTTAAGTGCCTTTATTGGCATTTAACCGCTTTTAAGTCTAGTAAACTACACATTTATATTTTTTCCAAGAATAAAATATATTTGTTGCTAAGCTAAAACACAGCTAAATGAAGAACATTTTAGGTTAACGGCATTATAGTCTCACTTTTATCGTGTCGATAGCAACGGTCTTTGAACTTTTTGCGACTGCACTCCACCAACTTCACAGCGTGTTCGTTAGCCCAAGTTAGGCCGTCGCGTGTGTAGCTGTTTGGGCACGTAGGGCATTAAATGAAGAGACTAATGGTCTGGGGGAAGGTACCGCACTCGCAAGCATTGTCCGCACCATCGATGTACCCCCACTTACACAGAGTGTCCTTGCATCTGCCGACTTGAATCCGCAGTCTGTATAGCGTTTTCCACGTCAGAAATGGCAAGTTATGGCCTGAGGGTAGATTCTCAGAAGGTGTAACAAAGATGATGGTAGGTGGCTCGTCCCTTCACAGGCCAATCCTGGCTACTGGTGGGTTTTCAGATAGCGCGGCAACTCTGCTGTGAGCTCTGAGGAACAGCCGAGTAGCCGAGCATCTGGTTACGAGGGTTCAACTCCATTTTGGATCTCTCTGTACTACACAGAGCAGCCCGTAACCGGAAGGTTTCAATAAATGCAGTCCACTTGCTTTGCGTGTGCTGAGCGGCTCCAGACAGACTGTGAGACCAAGACCGGATCGTCGGCATGTATGTATCGCGGAGTGTTTAGTATAGATGGCCGGTCCTTGGTAAAGACGTTGAACAACATGGGTACCTTGGGCTTCCCTGAGGAAGACATTTTTTTTGCACATGCCATCTACTCTTTTCAGATAATAGGTATACTTGGAAGTAGGATTACTCAGTGTCTTCCTTAGAATCGACACAAGGTTAAGACTGCCTATTATGCTACCCACTTTCTCTAGCAACCTCCTGATGTTGACGGTGTCGTAGGCTACCAACAGCTATACAAATACGATACCAGCAACCTGGCTAGCCTGAAACCGTCCTCGATGTGTTGCGTGAGTCTAAGAGTCTGGCTGCAACAGGATCTTCCCAGCCTTAAACCTACTTGATCTGAAAATTTGCTATGGGTCAACAAGATTTTTAGGCACTTAAAACGCATACGTTCAAATAGCTTAAAAGCATGGCACAAAAGCAAAATTAGCCAATACCTTTTGGATCCGTCAGCTGTTTCACCAGGCACAGCAATGACTTGGACTTTCGCCAAATGCGTGGAATTTTTGCTTAGTCAATTCAGTTGTTAAATAGCTCGAGTAGCCATGAAACCACGATAAGGCCCTTTCTCGTTTTTAAGAGATTGAATGGCTTTATCAAGTCTGGTAGTAGGACAAATGGCTTTTTGCTGTAAGGTGTTTTAAAGCGCTTGGGAGGTTTTCCTTTTATAAGTAGTTCGTGTGTTATCTGATTCGCTGAGATATAGAACGAACGGAAGTTAAAATACTAACTGAGTACATTATTTTGTTAATAAATTAAAATCAACATTTGTTAATTACAACATTTATTTATTTAACCTATTAACCTACACAAAGTCAATTTTGAAATAATGGAATTTGTCCAATCTAGTTTGGTATTCTGTAAAATTGTTTATATTTTGTATGAATTGTTTTTGCAATATTATCTGAAGTCATTGGCACCGTATGTACACAAATATCATTTGGATGAAAATCATTAACATTTTTAAAAATAAGTGATGTAAAACTCGTAAGTTCCTTTTTAAATAAATATCGTTGTGTTTTTGGTTCCTGGTCGATTTATCATCATGGTTCTTTAAAAATATAGAAAAAACCCATATTATCTCCAACATCATCATTGATAGCCGTATGAAGACCACTGCTAAACATAGGCCTCCCCTATTAATTTCCAGCGCGGCTGACTGCAGGCAACCTATATTTACTGAAATTCTGCGGTTTTTATTTGCTATTGCATCCACCGTGTGGGTGGGCGCCTTACAGTGCGTTTTCTCTCCAGTAGTCTCCAATATAGCACCTTGCGGCTGCTACAGCCATCAGTTCTTCTCGATATGTGTCCCGCACACTGCCTCTTCAACTTGCTTATCCGTTGGGCCACGACGTCGTCTACTGAAGTTCTTTTACAAATCTGATTTCTGACTCGATCTCTTAGAAACTTTTGAGCATAGCCCCTTATGAGGCCCATAGTAAGGGACCTCGTCAAACATTTTCGATAGAAGGCCCGTTTTTTTAAATTCTGTGTCCTTAACTCAATTTAAGCAACAGTTCGGATAACTAGATTGATTAGGAACTCTTAGTACTATTTGTGATAAGGGACAAATATCATAATAACAAGGCTGCACATATATTATTATGTAATAGAAAATATTTTCAAAAATAACTAGTTGGATGTAGCAGTTGAATAGGCGCTCAAGGATGGTATGTATATTATTATGTAATAAAAAAAATATCTTTTACATAATATTATACAACTACTACATCCAACTAGTTATTTTTGAACTGAACTGAGATGGTCCACCATCCTTATGAAATTGGCGGAAATAAATGAGAAGCACCACTAGTCCTTCGCCGGCATGCACCTGCGGCGTCCCATCTCCACTCCCGATCCCTGCCGTGCGAAACCAGGACCGTCGCTACCTCCACCGCGCGAGATTTTTTAACGGCATTACAGCTTATTATTGTGACATAGCCGCAATATAGCCTATTTTTTATTTACAAATATTGTTAGGATTATTTTACATTGCCGTTATTGGCCACCAAATGTTCCCCAAATGTTACGCTATAATGCAGTTAAGCTACAATAGCCGCAGTTTTGCCTAGTTATTACAGCTAACGGCGTTACTGCGTAATAAACGCATGTACATTTAAACTAGAAAAGAATAACTTTAAAACAGTTAAAGTACTTTAACCGTATTATTATGTATAAACACCCACATGACGGCAATCTAGCGAAACAAGGATGAGAAAAAGTTATAACAAGAATATACGTTACTGAACTCTAGCGGCAATATTGTCTCCCAAAGCTACTTAGCGACGTTAAAGCTAACTACACACTAGAAGAAAAGGTACTTAACCGCATTCGCTTATAAATTATTTCGGAAACTATTTAAGATATAAAAAAACCGCTTAGATAGGTCGATAGAGATTTTTTTTCTTATTAATAATCCGTCAAAAAACGAAAATCGCCCGGATGTCGGTTAACGGCAATACAGCTATACCACGGCAGACCTGCAGCTTCACCTGGACCGGCCAGGAGCACATCAACCAGGTACTGACCGCACCGCCCAACGCGCACCCGGACCACTCGCCGCTGCTGGTGCTGTGCTGCAACGACACCTGCAGCTTCACCTGGACCGGCCAGGAGCACATCAACCAGGTACTGACCGCACCGCCCAACGCGCACCCGGACCACTCGCCGCTGCTGGTGCTGTGCTGCAACGACACCTGCAGCTTCACCTGGACCGGCCAGGAGCACATCAACCAGGTACTGACCGCACCGCCCAACGCGCACCCGGACCACTCGCCGCTGCTGGTGCTGTGCTGCAACGACACCTGCAGCTTCACCTGGACCGGCCAGGAGCACATCAACCAGGTACTGCTGACCACACCTTCACTTCTACTGCCATTCTTGTTTGAAACTTGCAGAGAAAAGAGCAGCTAGGTGTGTCTACGAAATACATAGCGCAGTTGACTGAAAGTGAATAACACGTGTAATTTGGTAAAAATGTGATGCGGTATGGTTGAATTACAGATAAAATGGTCTTTATTGTTACATAGAAAAGACATTCATTGAATTAAATTACGTCAAATTGATCAACTTTACTAATGCAGTACCTTTGGTTTCAGGATATTTTTGAATGCAAAACATGTGGGCTTACTGGATCTCTGTGCTGTTGTACTGAATGTGCTAAGGTATGTGATTGTTTTTCTTTTATTTTGTTTCTTGTTGTACAAATAGGTAGTAGGTACTAATGTAAAAAACGTATAATTCGCATTTTCCCCCTTGGTAAAAGGAGGCAGCCAGCAGGCATAAAAAATAACAGTTCGTAGCCTGGGGCAGAAGACCCCAATTTATCTAGGGCAACTGTAAGGCCTGTTTTTGCTTTGACTGGCTCGTGCCTCTCTCCATAGCCTCTCTTTTTCAGACGACTGGACTTGCCTCTCTAGCCTCCTCAAAAACCTATAATCTTTAGGCGTGTTTCAGAGTCACACTGAACGCCTGCTCGTCAGCGCGTGAACTAACATTAATTGCTGGCTTGCTTTGTGGCCTAAACAGATAACGCCTTATATTACTCGCCGACGTCCATCCCGTCAGCGTGACTCTGAAATCAGCCTAAGTTCCTTAAAGCTGACTAGTTTTATTGCATCCCAGGTGTGCCACAAAGGGCACGACTGCAAGCAGAAGCAGACGTCACCGACGGCGTACTGCGACTGCTGGGAGAAGTGCCGCTGCAAGGCGCTGGTGGGCGGCAACTGGGCGGCGCGCTGCGACCTGCTCGCAAGGCTGGCCAGGGACACGCAGCTTGCGACTCACTTCAATTCGAGGTTTGCATTTTGTGCTTTTGTAATCTAGTGAAATTATTTAAAAAAGTTCATTTTGACCAGTAATCTAAATAGAAATAGCTAATTTACCTAAAGTTGTAGACTGAATCGACTAAGAGTAGCTAAAACCTTCAGAAGCTACGTAATAAAAAAAATATCAAATCCTGGAATTCTGGTAACATGTAATAAGAGCTCAGGTCATCTATAGTAAGTACACACAGACTGTTCCCTCATATCCAAACTTTCTTCCGTCCTAGTAGGGCTTGTGAAAGTCATTTCCTTTTTCTGTTTCAGAAAATAGGTCCTATTGTTTTCGTACAGATTAATTTATACTAATTTCGGAATCAAAATGTATTTGTTTCTTACAGGGGCGAATCGATTCTGCTATTCTTAGTGCAGACAGTGGGCAGACAGGCCGTGGAACAACGTCAGTTCCGCGCCGGCGGTGGCCGGGGCCGCGGGCCGCGCAAGCAGCCCGGCTCCGACGCTGAGGTGGACGCGCCTGATCACGATCTGGAACCGCCTAGATTCGCACGAAGAGCGCTTCTGCATTTACTCGGTGAGTTAAACTCTTTCAGTAAGTCATTCGACACCGGACTTTGTTATTCGTTCGTGCTTCTAGTTAGGTGCAAGCTCAAAAGGTACTTAGATACATCTTAAACTAAGTAAAGCTTGTACTATGGGATTAGTCTTTTTCCTTTGTATTGTATTAGAACTCGCGGCCTTTGGTGTAGTAATGTTGTTTTTAAGCATTATATCAAATCGTTTGTTGTTCCGTTTTGTTGGCTATTTTACAGTTGCTTAACTTTTTAACCACAAAATCTAGGCATATAGTTATTGTAAACCCAAGTTACAGATAATAGTTTTGAACAGCATGAACGCGCTATTATGATAAGACGTAATTAAGTTGTTTGATCAGTGCAGCTGCGGCTACGTCGGGCTACAGAGCAAACAAACTGAACCTTTTGTGTCTTCAGGCGACTGGCCCGCAGTGGAAGCGGCAGTGATGTGCGGCTCAACTAGCGCTGCGGCCGAGACGGAGAGCCGGCCCGCCAGCCCCGCGCCGGGCCAGTCCGGCACCACGCTGCTGGACAAGTTCACACATGCGCTCATCGTGAAATGCACTAATGAGGTGAGTTCTTTTCATTGAAAAAAAAAACAGTTTATTTCGGTATTGAAACTAGCATTTTCTAAGATTGTGTGTATTTTCACCAGCGCGCCAGCAACGTTAACATAAACTATCTTGAGTCTGCTGTATTGCATGCAATTTTGATTTGCTGAGGATGTGCCATGCAATAAAGTAAAATTAAAGCAAAAACTCAGCCTCTTTCAATAGTTTACTGTGAATAAACGTAATGGATGTAGATGTAGAATTAAATCAGATAAGGCTATTCATTTGAACTTCCTAACATGATAACTTGATAAACTTCCAGAATTCACTTATCAGATAACTCAAGATCTTCAAAAGGTATTCTCTTTATTTTTCCTACAAGTTTTGTGGATTCGGATTCCACCCTATGTTAAATTAACCAAAATTAAATGAACAAATTTGAATCAAAGTGGTCTTGAGCTTTCGTACGAAAGATAACTTTTAGGCAGAGGACGGAGCCATAAATGTGTTTTCTTCGTTCAGATGCTAGACACCCTGCTGCACACGCTGATTCGCGAGCAGCAGAACGACTCGACGCCCGGACGGGCCGAGCGCGCGCGGGAGGTGGCGCGCCGCTTCGTGCGCTCCGTCGCCAGGATATTCGTCATATTCAGCGTCGAGATGGCGCCTGGGGCTGCTAAGAAGAAAGGGTGAGTTGTTTGTAATGCAAGATAAAGGTTATTAGTGACTTGAACAGACATTTGCGAACGACAAGTCAAAAAAAAGTCACTTAGAAAACTTAAAAAATAATATCTAACTCATTTAAATTCTTTCTTCCCTGGCCTGGGTCAATCCACCATATTTTGGTTTGAAGGTATTTGTTGTAAGATCAAAATTGCTGTAGTCTATTTCTGTAATAATACTGAAAATATAGAAGTTTCGCGCTCGTATGAATCACATAATCAAACGAAATCTTTTCTTTCAGACCCTTATCAATAACATCATCACTAGTCCGCTGCCGGCGCGTATTTGCGGCGCTAGTCGCACTCGCAGTAGAAGAATTAGTGGAAGCAGCAGACTCGCTCCTCGCGCCCGTGAGACTGGGCGTTGTGAGACCCACCGCGCCCTTCCCATTGGCCACAACCTACGTCGAGCTGGTCAACGGCAGCGAAGACCTCTTCGGGGTTGAACCTCTCTCCACTGGACACTCCTCCAGACATGCACACACGCGCAGGTACAGATGAAACTAGTGGATAACTTAATGGTTGTGTTTAATCAAGTTTGTATATCAATTGCATGAAAAACCAAGTCTACTCTACGCATTTTTGTGACTGGGTAAACAAGGGGCAGACCACAGAGTGAATGTGCTGCTGGTATAAAATACACTTTTTCCTTTTTTTTCGTGTGGGTATGTGTGAGACACAACAACATAAAATTTTTGCTCTCCACATTTAAATAAAACTAAAATATATAAAAGTGTTTATTGGTACATTCAATGTTTAAATATTAAGGAGAATACCTGCCAGCACTATTCTACAAAAATCCAAAAGAGTTAGATCATCCCTGGTCCACTTATCACAATTTGATTCTGCACTTTCACTTCAAACAAATAAAATTAAAGATTATGGAGTCACTGAAGCAGTCTCTGGAGGAGGTGAAAACACTGTGCACCACGAAGATCACAGAGTTTCAGAAGAATCTCGACAGTGCCAAACCTTCTGCAGCATCAACACCCACCATTTCAAGTCTGGCCGCAGATTTTCATAACTTCCGGTTATTTATAATGGCAACGGTCACACGTCTTCAACAGCAGGTTGAGTTGCTAAGTGAAGAGCAAGATAAGCTGGAGATGCAGAGTCGTAGAGGTATGCTGTTAGTTCACGGAGTTCCAGAAGAGCGCGGTGAGGACACTAGCAGTGTATTAATAAGTGCTGTGTCAACACGCCTGCAGATGCCATTTGCCAGGGACTCTTTCAGTCATTGCCAGAGAATGGGCCAGGTGTCGAAGGGAAGGTCCAGGCCATTGTTGGTGAAGTTCTCCCAGGTAGCTGACCGGGACAAGATGTGGTTTGCCAAGACTGGTCTTAAGGGGTCAGGGGTAACAATCTCTGAGTTTCTGACCAAAAAGCGCCACGACACTTTTCTGGAGGCACGGAAGCGTTATGGTATAACGAATTGCTGGACCAAGAACGGGGTCGTTATGATTGTTGCGCCCAATGGTGATCATCACAGGGTGACTAGTCTCGACGCCTTGAACTGCATACCGGGTCCTCCGAGTGCGGACAGCCAGCCCCCAGCACAAGTAGTAGCTAAAGGCCAGGCTAAGGCGAGCGGTAGCGGAGGCATGACGACAAGGCGCAATGCCAAAAAGTGATTGCTCGTTTGGAGGTTTTGTTGGTCTATTTCTTTTTGTTGTAAACGTCTTTCTTGGTTTATTTGTGCGATTCAACTCCTCGTATGAAACTAATAAGTAATTTACACTTTTTCCAATAATGTATCATTACCCTTAACTGTACAATTATTTTTATAATTTAAAGATGGTTAAAGTAAAATTAATATTTTTGGTCGTAACGTCTCGTACGTAATTGCAATGTCTCAATGACAGTAGTGACAGTGACAGCTATTTGCATTTCTTTTTTAAAATGTTATGGCTTGGCGACGTGTCCTTCAGCCAAAAGCAGATTAGCTGACATTTACCTTCCTTTTTTTTTTTTTTCTTCTGTCCGTTTTTGTATATATATTTTTTTTCTGTAATGTGTTTCGTTGCTGTTCGTAATAATTTGTTTTTAACTCTTACTTTTAGGAATTCCATGTAACTTTCGTACATGCTGGCAGGTACAGGAAATGTGCACTAACTCTCAAGTTAGTAAATAATTATTATTATAAGTAATATTTTTTTATTATATTATTTTGTATTTATTGTATTTTGCAGATCTAGTTATATTCTTATCAAATATTATGAATTCTTCAAGTAGCGCGGATGACCGGAGTGACAATTTTGTATCGTTTTCTTCATCATCAGATGACAGTTTTCACTCAATTTCCACCTCTCTTACTGACAAACTTGAATCTTCTTTCTCAGATGTCCCCAATAACTTTAACATTGTTCACATTAATGCCCAAAGTGTCCCAGCCCACCACCAAGATCTACTAGCAAGCTTTGATAGCAGGAATGTGCACGCCGTTCTCGTTTCCGAAACTTGGCTGAATCCCTCAGTTCCTTCCACTTCTTGCTCACTCCCAGGCTTTCAGCTGTTCAGAAATGATCGAATTAACAGATCTGGTGGTGGTGTTGCCATTTACATCCGATCTCATATTTCTTGCACGGTAATTAATACTTCCCCCCCATCTTCGTCTTCCAACATAGCACAACATCTTTTCCTAGAAGTAACCCTCGCTCATACCAAAATTCTTTTGGGAGTTTTCTATAGCCCCAGTATGACCGTTGACTACTTTTCTTCACTTGAAAAACTGTTGGAAGACCTGACTCCTGCATATAAACACACACTATTGTTGGGTGATTTTAATACTTGTCTGTTAAAAAATGATTCTCGTTCTTCTCGCTTACAGTCAACCATGAGTGCGTGCAACCTTGATATTCTTCCTTTAAATGCTACTCACTTTTTTCCAAACTGCACTCCTTCTCTTCTAGACCTTATAATTGTATCTTCCTCTGATCATGTTGCCAGGCACGGTCAGCATAGTGCTGATGCGTTCTCTTATCACGACCTCATTTACTTATCGTATAAAGTCCGCCCTCCTAAACCCAAGGCAAAGATTGTACTGCAGCGCAATTTTGGTGGAATGGACATTCAACTACTAAGACGCGATGCCCTAGACACTGACTGGTCCGTGATCGACGACGCTGAAAGTGTAGATGAAAAGATTCTCTTGTTCAACTCACTCATCATTCAGCTGTTCGACAAACACGCTCCAATCCGTCCAATAAAACTGAAGCACTCTCCTGCTCCCTGGCTTACTGATGAATTAAAGGCACTTAGGAACAAGAAAAATTCCGCCAGGCTGAAGTTGGACCCGTCCGACAAAAACCGTGGTAACTATAAATTAATACGGAATCGCTGCAATAGGTTGTGTAGAGACGCTCAACGACGCCATATTCATAAATCCGTAGAAAATGGTAATCCAGCAAAAGTCTGGAAATTCCTTAGGTCACTTGGAATTGGAAAAACTCGTGATTCTGCTCCAAATAAAATTGACATCGATCTTTTAAATAAACACTTCTCTTCTCCTCCTACCATTGATGGTTTAATTAAAACAGATACTCTTAATCAACTTTCATCTATGCCAATTCCAGACTTCAATCCTTTTACTTTTAGTCAAATATCTGATTGTGATATTGAGAAGAACATTCGTGCTATCGCCTCTAATGCGGTTGGTAGTGACAGTATTAGCCGCTTTATGATCATTCCACTCCTCGATATCCTCTCTCCTATTATTACTCACATCCTGAACCATTCTCTTTCCTCGAGTATTTTTCCAACTGCTTGGAAAGATGCCCAAATTACTCCACTCCCTAAAAAGTCCACTCCTTCTTCCTACACCGATTACCGTCCTATTAGTATTTTACCATTCCTTTCTAAAGTCCTCGAGCGTGTTGTACACCAGCAACTGAGCTATTTCCTTGCCAAAAACCATCTTCTAAACAAATTCCAATCCGGTTTTCGTCCTGGTCATAGTACAGCTACTGCACTTGTTAAAATAACTGATGACATCCGCCAAGGCATGGACAGCAAGTGTCTGACTGTGCTGGCGCTGCTGGATTTCAGCAACGCCTTTAACACGGTTGATTTTGATATCCTTCTTGGGGTGCTTCGTTCTCTCAATATATCTCCAACAGTAATTGACTGGTTTCAAAGTTATTTGCATGGACGCCGGCAACGAATCCGCGTTGAGGATTCTTTCTCCACATGGTGTGAGATTGATGCCGGTGTACCGCAAGGTGGTGTTCTGTCTCCTCTTCTCTTTGCTATTTTCATTAACTCTATAACACTCAGTATATCTTCTTCATACCATCTATATGCAGACGATCTCCAAATATACTCTCAGGGTAGCCTTAGTGACCTAGCCAAAGTTGTTCAAGTGGTGAATGCAGACTTGAACCAAATTTTAAATTGGAGCAAATCGTTTGGCCTCAAGGTTAACCCTGCGAAAACACAGGTGATAATTGTTGGCAGTTCGTGGATGGTGTCCAGGATTGATTTTAGGGCTCTGCCCCCAATAATGTTCGACGGGGTTCAAATACCCTTCAGTAAAGCTGTTAAAAATCTAGGCGTACATATTGATGAAACCTTAACTTGGACGACACAGATTGGCGAGGTGAGCAGGAAAATTTTTGCCTCAGCAAGCTGAGCAGACTTCGTAATTTTCTACCGATACCCACCAAGATTGCGCTTGTTCAGGCTTTGCTTCTCCCCATTCTGGACTATGCTGACTGCTGTTACTTGGATTTAAGCGAGAATCATTTAAACAAACTTGAGAGACTGCAAAACTTTTGCATTCGCATTATTTTCGGTCTACGCAAGTACGATCATGTTTCCCAGTACCGAGCTCAGCTTAACTGGCTCCCTATCCGTCTTCGCCGTGATTTACATATCGCATCTCTCTTATTCACTATCCTTTTTAACCCTCTGTCCCCGCCTTACCTAAAAGAACGGTTTAAATTCCAGCAACCGAACCGAGATCAAGGTCTACGATCAACTAGAAAGCTCCTCCTTGCCTTTCCTCCTCACTCTTCTCATACCTATACGTCTTCCTTCACTGTGCAATCTGTACGTGTATGGAACTCCCTGCCCCTATCTATCAGACAGTCCCAGTCCCTTGCCGTTTTTAAAACAAGTGTTAAAGAATACTTTCTTAAGTTATAAGTTTGTATCTCATCTTTTCTGTTCCTTTTTTTTTTTTTTCATTACACCTACATGTCATGGTTTATCCGTCACTGTTGAGTTTATGATATCCTATGCAATGTTTATGATGTATGTATGTATGTATGTATATATATATAGGTATATATTGTACAATAATTACTTATCTGTGTAAGTATATTATAAATTTATGTGTGTATGTATATTGGAAATATGTATATTAAGAATAAGTTCATATTATGTATTTGTGTAATTTATTTAGTAAAACACATTTCAATCCTGTCAGATTTGTGCACTTGCTTACCCTTTCTGTGTTATTTCCTTTACCTGTGGGTTGTCTGGAAGAGATTGCTTTTAGCAATAAGGCCGTCTAAATTGTACTTTGTCTCTTAAATGTTTCTTTGTTAATTTCTCTGTTGTGTTTGTGTGCAATAAAGTGTTTCTTATCTTATCTTATCTTACACTTCAATTGTCTGTCTGCGATTGTATGGCCATTTAGCGTATAGTCAACTCTAAAATAATAAAGAAGGTTTCGGTAGTAATTATACTATGTAATTAAGTGTAATTAATTGTAACTTTCCTTGTTATGTCTTCCAAGGTATACCTATCTCATTTGATCCACCTATAAGACTGGTTGTTCCACAACCGAATTTAACTTGAATGGCGACCCCTTGACGCCCAATCAACAGTTTTACAAAACCGGAATCTCATTTTCCAATCGTATTGCAGAGAATCAGCTGCAGCTGGCGGTCGAGGCGCTGCCGCTGGGGGTACATCGATGGGCAGCTCCACACTGGTCCCCGACGGGTCCTCCACACCGGTCGCCACGGAGTACGCCGACGACGTGGCTGGCGAGGCTCTCGGCGCCGATGACGACGCTTCTGAAACTGACGAACCTAATGCTCCGGCGCCTAACAATCCGCCGGCTGACAATCAACATCACGATGACAATATGGGCGATAGGTAAGACTGTTTTTTGTGAAGCTTTCTTGATGTTTGAGCTTTTTTTAGAATAAATAAATATTTGCAACTCACTATTGGTTACGTTGGATACACAACATAAAATTGAATGTAACAATTTGTTGCCACTGATTTTCACAAAAATCTTATTAGAATAGAGAAATTGGGTTTTTTTGCGAGAAGGTCACCTGGCTCTGTATTTGCTGCAAGGGCCTAAAACCCGAGCAGCGCCAGTGTATCTTTCAGAAACATACCTACCTATAGACAAAAAACACATGTTCCTCCTTGTATACTTTTCAGTTTTACTCCAGGTATACTTTTCAGTTTTAAATTAGCTATTTGTTTTCTTCTGACGGAATTACATCAGCAGTAATTACTTAGTCATCTCATTTATGTACATCAAGTTTATTTGGACCCAGCCACCTATTTAAAATCCGTGTAAACTCTTAGGGTGCAAGAGCAACACGTGGTGGTAGAGAACGGCACGGAGCGTGCGGAGGGCGGTGAAAGTGAGAGCGAACTAGACATGTTGGCGGAAGTAGAGACAGAGAGTGACTCCGACGACCAAGATAATGCAGAGTCCGCACAGCGCAGTGTGCAGACTGGCGCCACGCAAGGATCTGATGCTGGTATGTGCTTACACAACAATAACACTGATGTCAAAATTTCTACTTTTCAAGAAATTCTGAAAAACACGGCTCTAGTTTGATTATTCCTTCTAAACGAATAGAAGGAATTGCCTTTTCTGTTAAAATTACTTTCAAACTCCATAAATAATCTGGCATTCAAGTCAGGACTAAGAAGGACGCGTTGGCAACCTAACTATTTATTACAAAGTGAAAATGTTCTAATAGTAAATGTATTGGAACTATGTTCAGTTATAGTTATAAAATCAACAAATAGCTCATCGACGACAGACGACTGGACCATACAAGCTCTAAACACCGCTTTTGTAGCACTGAACGGCCGAACACGTGTTCGGCCGGCCATTTAAACACACGAAAATTTCAATTCATGTCTAGGACCACCTTACACACCTGAATGTAAGATGGGTGGCATTGGCAATTCACCGAATATGGCCTTACGCCCAACATTATGCCAATAATCTCTATTACCGCGCAGGCATAGCATCCCTGCTGCTATACCCGGACGAGGAAAGCGGCGATTCGACTCAGCCCGAGGACGAAGACTCGGAGGCGGGAGAGACCGACGAGCAGGACGGCGAGGCCGAGCCTCCTCTGCATGACGGGGAGCCGCTCGAGCGCCGCACCGCGCCACCTTCGAGGCCTAACCTCGCCCCGCATTCTATGCAGTGGGCTATACGGTAGGTCAACCCCGATCATAACTTTCTATTGAATACTAGCTGTCCTGATAGACTTCGTTCTGTTGTCAAAAATTCATTGTGAAGTGACAGGTAGAAACGTTTCCTAAGAAAAAATAGATTGTGTTTTTTTCTGTATTCCTAGCGTTTTTTCATGGTTACTCACTTTTACAACCTTCCCTGAACCTCCACTATGATTTCAAGACCAAAATTAGCCAAATTGGTCCAGTGGTTCTCAAGTTTTACTAACAAACAGCAATCCATTTTTGTGAAGAGATTTTATCTTCTGGGAAGAGTAATCTTCAAATGTTAGATAACGCCATTTATTGCCTTTTATCGTCTCGCTTGTTCATTTCGATATTGATAAGTTTAGCTTCTTATGACGACACCCTTAGTCGCTCGCTAATTGAGAGTTCGATAGTCGTTGATATTCTAGCATTTGATGCCGAAATTCTTATTTTGATGTCAAATTCTTGAATTGTATTCTGGGTTTTTTTATGCTGGTCTTTTCACATGCCATCTGCAACCATCTCCTCTTATAATGTTTTCTAATATTTACGCGAACACTACACACTTGCTTGATATCTCCTCTTGCTTGATTTCTCTTGAGGTCGTTTTCGCCCATTTACTTATTGAAAAGCTTGTGATTGAAACAGATTGAGTAAAATGTGAAACAAAGCTTACTTTATTGGACTTAACCTGTCTCTGTTTTTTATTTATGTGTTGATAATAGATTTTATTGGTTTGGTTTCGAACGTGAGAGGTTTTAGGTTGAGATATTAGGTTGCTAAAACCAGTAACTCTACAAGAAAGTCATGGTTCGGATTTTGCTTGAGCCTTTGTTTGGCACTAACTTACTGTAACAAGCTAATGATTGGTGTGATGTCAGTTCCCGAGAGACGAACCGCGGCACAAGCGGCAGTGCGGGCGGCGTGCGCCTGTCGGGCGGCTCCTCGCTCGTGTTCATCGACCCCGCCTCGCTGCGCCGCTCCACCGCCGCCGCCGCCGCCGGCGCGCACGACCCGCACTCCACCTCCACTACTGCCTCGTGCCTGGCGAGAGCGTTCGGTGAGTAGCTAACTGATGCCGTCACACTAGCCGCGGCCCCGGCGCCGCCTGTCCCGCCCCTCCTCGCTCGTGTTCATCGACCCCGCCTCGCTGCGCCGCTCCACCGCCGCCGCCGCCGCCGGCGCGCACGACCCGCACTCCACCTCCACTACTGCCTCGTGCCTGGCGAGAGCGTTCGGTGAGTAGCTAACTGATGCCGTCACACTAGCCGCGGCCCCGGCGCCGCCTGTCCCGCCCCTCCTCGCTCGTGTTCATCGACCCCGCCTCGCTGCGCCGCTCCACCGCCGCCGCCGCCGCCGGCGCGCACGACCCGCACTCCACCTCCACTACTGCCTCGTGCCTGGCGAGAGCGTTCGGTGAGTAGCTAACTGATGCCGTCACACTAGCCGCGGCCCCGGCGCCGCCTGTCCCGCCCCTCCTCGCTCGTGTTCATCGACCCCGCCTCGCTGCGCCGCTCCACCGCCGCCGCCGCCGCCGGCGCGCACGACCCGCACTCCACCTCCACTACTGCCTCGTGCCTGGCGAGAGCGTTCGGTGAGTAGCTAACTGATGCCGTCACACTAGCCGCGGCCCCGGCGCCGCCTGTCCCGCCCCTCCTCGCTCGTGTTCATCGACCCCGCCTCGCTGCGCCGCTCCACCGCCGCCGCCGCCGCCGGCGCGCACGACCCGCACTCCACCTCCACTACTGCCTCGTGCCTGGCGAGAGCGTTCGGTGAGTAGCTAACTGATGCCGTCACACTAGCCGCGGCCCCGGCGCCGCCTGTCCCGCCCCTCCTCGCTCGTGTTCATCGACCCCGCCTCGCTGCGCCGCTCCACCGGCACGACCCGCACTCCACCTCCACTACTGCCTCGTGCCTGGCGAGAGCGTTCGGTGAGTAGCTAACTGATGCCGTCACACTAGCCGCGGCCCCGGCGCCGCCTGTCCCGCCCCTCCTCGCTCGTGTTCATCGACCCCGCCTCGCTGCGCCGCTCCACCGCCGCCGCCGCCGCCGGCGCGCACGACCCGCACTCCACCTCCACTACTGCCTCGTGCCTGGCGAGAGCGTTCGGTGAGTAGCTAACTGATGCCGTCACACTAGCCGCGGCCCCGGCGCCGCCTGTCCCGCCCCTCCTCGCTCGTGTTCATCGACCCCGCCTCGCTGCGCCGCTCCACCGCCGCCGCCGCCGCCGGCGCGCACGACCCGCACTCCACCTCCACTACTGCCTCGTGCCTGGCGAGAGCGTTCGGTGAGTAGCTAACTGATGCCGTCACACTAGCCGCGGCCCCGGCGCCGCCTGTCCCGCCCCTCCTCGCTCGTGTTCATCGACCCCGCCTCGCTGCGCCGCTCCACCGGCACGACCCGCACTCCACCTCCACTACTGCCTCGTGCCTGGCGAGAGCGTTCGGTGAGTAGCTAACTGATGCCGTCACACTAGCCGCGGCCCCGGCGCCGCCTGTCCCGCCCCTCCTCGCTCGTGTTCATCGACCCCGCCTCGCTGCGCCGCTCCACCGCCGCCGCCGCCGCCGGCGCGCACGACCCGCACTCCACCTCCACTACTGCCTCGTGCCTGGCGAGAGCGTTCGGTGAGTAGCTAACTGATGCCGTCACACTAGCCGCGGCCCCGGCGCCGCCTGTCCCGCCCCTCCTCGCTCGTGTTCATCGACCCCGCCTCGCTGCGCCGCTCCACCGCCGCCGCCGCCGCCGGCGCGCACGACCCGCACTCCACCTCCACTACTGCCTCGTGCCTGGCGAGAGCGTTCGGTGAGTAGCTAACTGATGCCGTCACACTAGCCGCGGCCCCGGCGCCGCCTGTCCCGCCCCTCCTCGCTCGTGTTCATCGACCCCGCCTCGCTGCGCCGCTCCACCGCCGCCGCCGCCGCCGGCGCGCACGACCCGCACTCCACCTCCACTACTGCCTCGTGCCTGGCGAGAGCGTTCGGTGAGTAGCTAACTGATGCCGTCACACTAGCCGCGGCCCCGGCGCCGCCTGTCCCGCCCCTCCTCGCTCGTGTTCATCGACCCCGCCTCGCTGCGCCGCTCCACCGGCACGACCCGCACTCCACCTCCACTACGCTATACGTCAGACGCGCTGGACAGAACTCATCAAATCGGTAGCAACTCCGCGTTAACGATTTCTCCTACCCTGCTAAGCAACGATCTGCATGGCGTAGGCATCGCGAGAGCATTGCAGCATTAGCGAAAGAAGTGACCGATATACTGACCACGACCACTCTGTCAAGACTGAACGACTGAGAAGAAGATATTATGTTAAGCTGCTGGGCTCAGCCCACACCTCAAACTATTTATTTTCAATTGCGCAACAATGCATGTATATAAAAGGCGAACCTGCCAAGAAGACATTCTCTACGAGTCGACCATAAGACTAGGCAGAAAAATACAGTAAGCGGTACCATAAACTAGGGTGGGAGCTATGCTCGAGAAAGCATAGTTGAAGGGATATAATATGTAAGGCTAGTGATACATTGCTGTCGACAAATGTTATCTGAGGCCTACAGCTTAGATATCAGTCGGAAAGCAGAGTGCTCGAAAAATACGTCACTGAACTTCGGTAGAGGTAGTCTCTTAACTTTATCCGACTTGACAGTGAGTATCTTGACATCGGTGTGCCGATCCACTAACTGAAACACAGGGCACCTCGATGCTTGCCAAGACGATTTTTCGATTGTCTTGTCCAGAGGAAAAGTACTCCATTTTTTATGTGTGACTTTTCATAACAGCCTAGCTTGCATATCTGTTGATTCAAACTTTAAAATATGTTTTTTTCTTAGGTATTGTGGTTCGGCAAATAGCAGACCTACTTTGGGAATACGAGCGCGTGACCTTGCCGCTGCCTCGCATGGTGCCGCTAGCATATCGCGAGGCGCTGCGGCTGCAGTGCTACCTTGAGAGACAACTTAAAAACACTTGGGACTGGCTTGTTACCGTCATGGATGCTACTGAAGCACAGCTTAGGTAAGTGTTATATTATGACTCCGCTCGGAATAGTAATTGTTGTTGATTGTTGAAAAAGACAAATATCTCTGTAGCTATAGTTTAAAAAGATGATCAATGAACACTCATTTAATGGACACTCAGCTTAGTAATAGACCGAAGCATTTATAATCATAATGGATGAAGATGTTTGAAGGTTTTTTTTTGTCAGAATGTAAACTTTGTTTGTGTGAATGAATTTACTGGCTGAATTATTACCCGGCTAAATGACTATCCCAATCAGCTCTGAAGTTTTTAGGAGCAAGTTAGCAACGCGCGAGAAATACCTTTAGCTTTGTAAATGTCCACCCATGGCTTTGGTAACTATTAACCACCAGTTATTAAATGATTAAACGTGTTTATTTTTGTTTCTTAGACTAAATAGACAACTAAATATGGTAACTAACAGATTCGGCGCATCGTTAACGTCGAACAACGCCGGCACCTCGAGCGCGGAGAACGCGCGGCCGAACGCGCCGGCCGCGAGACGCGCCACGTCCTTCACCTCGCCCGCCACGCGCATCATCGGCTTCTCTGAGGGCCCGCGAGCTAGAGACCGCGAACAAGGTAAGGGAATTATCGTTTATTATAACTAACAACGGTAACTTCACGAAGCTCGAGACTTGTGGTGCAGCTATCATAGACCTGCCAGGTCAGCGGAATGACAGTCGTATTCCGCCTATGGTCATTTCCGCCGCCCTAAGGCCTCTGACTAAGATTAACGACTGACATCTAACGACGTCAACCGGGACCAACTGCGTGCCTTCCGAAGCACGGAGATGCCCGAAACACACACACATCACTAAATTTCGGTCGGGTGGTCACCCATCCCATTTTTGACCCGGCGTGTGTTGCTTTACAACAGCAATCGTCGCCGATCACTGACACAACTGCGCCACGGGCACCTCTTGGGTTAACGGGTTAATTTTTACAATATAATAGACTGATAACCCCTACTTCATCAAAATAAAACAGCAGAAATCGTGTTTTACGATATCAAAAAGTTTATAAAAAAAATAAATACACTTATAAAATATAACATCCAAAAAATAGCATACCCTCACGATCATATCCCGAATGGGGTAGTCAGAGGCATACTGAGTTCCCGTCACGGTGAACGAACGGAACACTCAGAAGCCCACATTCACCGGGGGAATTAGAACCCATCGTGGTAAGGGGGCGAGCATACCGCCGTTATCTAGGTTGCTTAGGTTTTTTATCGGTGTTTCTCATCGCCGGAGAGTTAGCCGCCAATTATACAATGAACACGAAGACGAATTGTTCTTACAAAATTTAAAACATTAAAACCGGCCTTCTGCCAAAATGAAATGGCGGAGGAGAGGAAGGAGAAGGAACACGTGACTTATTCGACCAATCAGAGCGCACATGGCATTTGGTTACTGCCCACTTATTATTTTACGGATGCGTTCCGAAAGTTTTAAATTTCCGGAAATCAGGGCGTAAAATAATACAATTTATCTCTCGTTTAGAATCCTACGAAAGTTTATAAATTTCCTAGGAAATTTATAAATTTACGGTTCTTGTTATTTTCCGGTGACATATGCATGAGAGTTGGTTTTACCAGATTACCTTTCTCCAACAGATCGGACAGATTTATTGATTAGTCTAACTGCAAACTTAATTTTTCCTAGGTGTAGAAGCAGGCAGTGCTCGTCGAGAGTTCCTCGCATACTGCCTGTCTCTGCTCCGCGCGCACAGCTCGGAGCACGCGGAGCAGCTGCCGGTGCTGGACGTGACGGCGCTGAAGCACGTCGCGTACGTGCTCGACGCGCTCGTCTACTACATGCGCGCCGCGCAGCCGCAGCCGCACCACCACCACCATCTGTGGAGCCAGGTCAGTCTACTGTTACTGGACCAGAGATGGCGTTAGTGCACGCGGAGCAGCTGCCGGTGCTGGACGTGACGGCGCTGAAGCACGTCGCGTACGTGCTCGACGCGCTCGTCTACTACATGCGCGCCGCGCAGCCGCAGCCGCACCACCACCACCATCTGTGGAGCCAGGTCAGTCTACTGTTACTGGACCAGAGATGGCGTTAGTGCACGCGGAGCAGCTGCCGGTGCTGGACGTGACGGCGCTGAAGCACGTCGCGTACGTGCTCGACGCGCTCGTCTACTACATGCGCGCCGCGCAGCCGCAGCCGCACCACCACCACCATCTGTGGAGCCAGGTCAGTCTACTGTTACTGGACCAGAGATGGCGTTAGTGCACGCGGAGCAGCTGCCGGTGCTGGACGTGACGGCGCTGAAGCACGTCGCGTACGTGCTCGACGCGCTCGTCTACTACATGCGCGCCGCGCAGCCGCAGCCGCACCACCACCACCATCTGTGGAGCCAGGTCAGTCTACTGTTACTGGACCAGAGATGGCGTTAGTGCACGCGGAGCAGCTGCCGGTGCTGGACGTGACGGCGCTGAAGCACGTCGCGTACGTGCTCGACGCGCTCGTCTACTACATGCGCGCCGCGCAGCCGCAGCCGCACCACCACCACCATCTGTGGAGCCAGGTCAGTCTACTGTTACTGGACCAGAGATGGCGTTAGTGCACGCGGAGCAGCTGCCGGTGCTGGACGTGACGGCGCTGAAGCACGTCGCGTACGTGCTCGACGCGCTCGTCTACTACATGCGCGCCGCGCAGCCGCAGCCGCACCACCACCACCATCTGTGGAGCCAGGTCAGTCTACTGTTACTGGACCAGAGATGGCGTTAGTGCACGCGGAGCAGCTGCCGGTGCTGGACGTGACGGCGCTGAAGCACGTCGCGTACGTGCTCGACGCGCTCGTCTACTACATGCGCGCCGCGCAGCCGCAGCCGCACCACCACCACCATCTGTGGAGCCAGGTCAGTCTACTGTTACTGGACCAGAGATGGCGTTAGTGCACGCGGAGCAGCTGCCGGTGCTGGACGTGACGGCGCTGAAGCACGTCGCGTACGTGCTCGACGCGCTCGTCTACTACATGCGCGCCGCGCAGCCGCAGCCGCACCACCACCACCATCTGTGGAGCCAGGTCAGTCTACTGTTACTGGACCAGAGATGGCGTTAGTGCACGCGGAGCAGCTGCCGGTGCTGGACGTGACGGCGCTGAAGCACGTCGCGTACGTGCTCGACGCGCTCGTCTACTACATGCGCGCCGCGCAGCCGCAGCCGCACCACCACCACCATCTGTGGAGCCAGGTCAGTCTACTGTTACTGGACCAGAGATGGCGTTAGTGCACGCGGAGCAGCTGCCGGTGCTGGACGTGACGGCGCTGAAGCACGTCGCGTACGTGCTCGACGCGCTCGTCTACTACATGCGCGCCGCGCAGCCGCAGCCGCACCACCACCACCATCTGTGGAGCCAGGTCAGTCTACTGTTACTGGACCAGAGATGGCGTTAGTGCACGCGGAGCAGCTGCCGGTGCTGGACGTGACGGCGCTGAAGCACGTCGCGTACGTGCTCGACGCGCTCGTCTACTACATGCGCGCCGCGCAGCCGCAGCCGCACCACCACCACCATCTGTGGAGCCAGGTCAGTCTACTGTTACTGGACCAGAGATGGCGTTAGTGCACGCGGAGCAGCTGCCGGTGCTGGACGTGACGGCGCTGAAGCACGTCGCGTACGTGCTCGACGCGCTCGTCTACTACATGCGCGCCGCGCAGCCGCAGCCGCACCACCACCACCATCTGTGGAGCCAGGTCAGTCTACTGTTACTGGACCAGAGATGGCGTTAGTGCACGCGGAGCAGCTGCCGGTGCTGGACGTGACGGCGCTGAAGCACGTCGCGTACGTGCTCGACGCGCTCGTCTACTACATGCGCGCCGCGCAGCCGCAGCCGCACCACCACCACCATCTGTGGAGCCAGGTCAGTCTGCTGTTACTGGACCAGAGATGGCGTTAGTGCACGCGGAGCAGCTGCCGGTGCTGGACGTGACGGCGCTGAAGCACGTCGCGTACGTGCTCGACGCGCTCGTCTACTACATGCGCGCCGCGCAGCCGCAGCCGCACCACCACCACCATCTGTGGAGCCAGGTCAGTCTACTGTTACTGGACCAGAGATGGCGTTAGTGCACGCGGAGCAGCTGCCGGTGCTGGACGTGACGGCGCTGAAGCACGTCGCGTACGTGCTCGACGCGCTCGTCTACTACATGCGCGCCGCGCAGCCGCAGCCGCACCACCACCACCATCTGTGGAGCCAGGTCAGTCTACTGTTACTGGACCAGAGATGGCGTTAGTGCACGCGGAGCAGCTGCCGGTGCTGGACGTGACGGCGCTGAAGCACGTCGCGTACGTGCTCGACGCGCTCGTCTACTACATGCGCGCCGCGCAGCCGCAGCCGCACCACCACCACCATCTGTGGAGCCAGGTCAGTCTACTGTTACTGGACCAGAGATGGCGTTAGTGCACGCGGAGCAGCTGCCGGTGCTGGACGTGACGGCGCTGAAGCACGTCGCGTACGTGCTCGACGCGCTCGTCTACTACATGCGCGCCGCGCAGCCGCAGCCGCACCACCACCACCATCTGTGGAGCCAGGTCAGTCTACTGTTACTGGACCAGAGATGGCGTTAGTGCACGCGGAGCAGCTGCCGGTGCTGGACGTGACGGCGCTGAAGCACGTCGCGTACGTGCTCGACGCGCTCGTCTACTACATGCGCGCCGCGCAGCCGCAGCCGCACCACCACCACCATCTGTGGAGCCAGGTCAGTCTACTGTTACTGGACCAGAGATGGCGTTAGTGCACGCGGAGCAGCTGCCGGTGCTGGACGTGACGGCGCTGAAGCACGTCGCGTACGTGCTCGACGCGCTCGTCTACTACATGCGCGCCGCGCAGCCGCAGCCGCACCACCACCACCATCTGTGGAGCCAGGTCAGTCTACTGTTACTGGACCAGAGATGGCGTTAGTGCACGCGGAGCAGCTGCCGGTGCTGGACGTGACGGCGCTGAAGCACGTCGCGTACGTGCTCGACGCGCTCGTCTACTACATGCGCGCCGCGCAGCCGCAGCCGCACCACCACCACCATCTGTGGAGCCAGGTCAGTCTACTGTTACTGGACCAGAGATGGCGTTAGTGCACGCGGAGCAGCTGCCGGTGCTGGACGTGACGGCGCTGAAGCACGTCGCGTACGTGCTCGACGCGCTCGTCTACTACATGCGCGCCGCGCAGCCGCAGCCGCACCACCACCACCATCTGTGGAGCCAGGTCAGTCTACTGTTACTGGACCAGAGATGGCGTTAGTGCACGCGGAGCAGCTGCCGGTGCTGGACGTGACGGCGCTGAAGCACGTCGCGTACGTGCTCGACGCGCTCGTCTACTACATGCGCGCCGCGCAGCCGCAGCCGCACCACCACCACCATCTGTGGAGCCAGGTCAGTCTACTGTTACTGGACCAGAGATGGCGTTAGTGCACGCGGAGCAGCTGCCGGTGCTGGACGTGACGGCGCTGAAGCACGTCGCGTACGTGCTCGACGCGCTCGTCTACTACATGCGCGCCGCGCAGCCGCAGCCGCACCACCACCACCATCTGTGGAGCCAGGTCAGTCTGCTGTTACTGGACCAGAGATGGCGTTAGTGCACGCGGAGCAGCTGCCGGTGCTGGACGTGACGGCGCTGAAGCACGTCGCGTACGTGCTCGACGCGCTCGTCTACTACATGCGCGCCGCGCAGCCGCAGCCGCACCACCACCACCATCTGTGGAGCCAGGTCAGTCTACTGTTACTGGACCAGAGATGGCGTTAGTGCACGCGGAGCAGCTGCCGGTGCTGGACGTGACGGCGCTGAAGCACGTCGCGTACGTGCTCGACGCGCTCGTCTACTACATGCGCGCCGCGCAGCCGCAGCCGCACCACCACCACCATCTGTGGAGCCAGGTCAGTCTACTGTTACTGGACCAGAGATGGCGTTAGTGCACGCGGAGCAGCTGCCGGTGCTGGACGTGACGGCGCTGAAGCACGTCGCGTACGTGCTCGACGCGCTCGTCTACTACATGCGCGCCGCGCAGCCGCAGCCGCACCACCACCACCATCTGTGGAGCCAGGTCAGTCTACTGTTACTGGACCAGAGATGGCGTTAGTGCACGCGGAGCAGCTGCCGGTGCTGGACGTGACGGCGCTGAAGCACGTCGCGTACGTGCTCGACGCGCTCGTCTACTACATGCGCGCCGCGCAGCCGCAGCCGCACCACCACCACCATCTGTGGAGCCAGGTCAGTCTACTGTTACTGGACCAGAGATGGCGTTAGTGCACGCGGAGCAGCTGCCGGTGCTGGACGTGACGGCGCTGAAGCACGTCGCGTACGTGCTCGACGCGCTCGTCTACTACATGCGCGCCGCGCAGCCGCAGCCGCACCACCACCACCATCTGTGGAGCCAGGTCAGTCTACTGTTACTGGACCAAAGATGGCGTTTACTCGCCATGATAGTGAGCCGCACGATTATTTATTGGACACTAAATATAACAATAAAACTTACACAGCAAATAGTTACAAATAAAGTGTCTAAAAGGATCAGCACAGTTATGCCGCAATGGTTACAAAACTACCACGAACAATGGTGTTATGATACAAATACGTGGATAGGTTACTTGTGCTAAAAAAGTGGCACCCCGAAATCAGGACTTCGACCACCTGAGCAAAGCATTGACAGTTTGAGACAACACTGCGCGACATGTATCTGTCTCGTTTACGCTCTAGTAAATAATCATGCTATCTTGTACATACGGTCAAATGATAGGTACGTACGCCAGGGGACAATTTTTGACTTCGCGTCAGTACTGACATAACCTATCTACGTCTTTTTTATTGTAATATCATTGGTTTACTCGGAATGATTCTGAGGCGTTAAGAAAATGTCTTCGTCTATCTATTAGAGTGATTGGAAAAATATTTATGCGTAAATAATGCTGCAACTGACGGCAGCGATTTTCGTTCCTAGTTTTGTTCTACACGTTTAAAAGAACTCAGGGTAAACTTTCGTGGCGCGTTTCTCGCCGACAGTAGCCTATTGGGATGCCCATGATTCCAATTTCGTAGTTTTTTTGTTAATAAATTTTACTATTGGGTTACAAAATCGTTTTTTTTTAACTTCTTATATCCCTGTATTTTTCTGATTTGAAAGAAAGAAAGCCAAATTTGTATTAAAAAAGCAAACTAAGTAAATTACTTACAAAATTATCGCTTCTGTGCCAAAGGATGAAAACGAGAATGAGGAAGGCGAAGAAGAAATGGTTGTCGGTGGTGGCGCCGCGGCGGAGTCCGACGGCGAGAGCGAGGGCGCCCGCGGCCGCGGACACGCCTTCTTCCAGCGATCTGATTCCACGCTCTGCCTGGGCTGTCCACCGCCCGATCCATTCAACAGTACGTACATAAGATCAGATAAGATATACTTTATTGCACAAAGGAAACAAGTTGCATAATGATGCTTAAAGAGTACATATTTACGAATCATATCATAGCTACTCTCAAATTTTTACTATCATTCATGTAGATGTAAGAATTTTTTGTTGTATTAAATTTGTTTGTTATACTATAACGTAAAAACGAAAAATACTCATTGACATTTAAATGTAGGATTATTTAAAATATACTAGCCTCACTATTGGTGATTGTCTTGTCTTTTGGGCAGAACTAAGGCAACTTTACGATAGATAGATAGATATTCTTTATTGTACAAAAACATTACATTACTAGCAAATTACAGAAAACAATTTACAATTTAGGCGGTCTTATCGCTAGAGAGCGATCTCTTCCAGACAACCTTCAGGTTATGTGAAGTTATTAATGTTGTTTGTAATTTTAGTGACAATGCAAGACGCATTGCCTCTGGCGGACCAACCGCAGCTTCTGCAGCCCAACGCGCGGCGTGAGGAACTGTTCGGAATGCCGCGGCAACCCGTCACCGTGCCTTCGACCGGAGATGCGCCACCTGGAGTTAATAATCCACTTGAAGGTATATATAGCTTTTCGCTATTTTGTTAACTACTTCTATTGCCAATTCGTGACTTGTTTCATAATAACTTCAATACATAATAGTGAAAATATTTAACGATAAGTTAACAGTGCTTAAGAATGAATCTGGCACCGAATGCTCTTAGTGTTAAACTTGAGCACTTTAGAAAGAATGAACGGCTACAAAGTCTGAATTGTTACAGCTGAGCAGTGATCTACAGATCATACTTGCTAACTAACCTTTCAAAGTGTTCAGTTTTGCTTACCTGTGTGCAAGAAATGCTGAATATAAGACTTAATTTACGGAAACCCACGACTTATTTTGCCTAAATTGCTACTTAAAACGCTTCATATCTTGTCACTATTCAAACAAATACTTAAAATATCATTAAACGTTTGGTTTGGAGGAAGCTAAGTAACAATACGCCAGATCCGCTCGTCTTGAGTCTTGGGTAAAAAAAGCAGTAAATGAATGTGTTGTCGGCGCAGTGGTCCCGCGGCGGCTGGGCCTGTCGACGCGCGGCGCCGAGCGCGGCTGGTCCCCGCCCGCGCGCCCCGCCTCCGCGCCGCCCGCGCACTCGCACACCAGGGACGAACCACAGGTATACATCACCAATACTCACGGCGCCATTTACATCTTTGATCTGTCACCTAGACAGGAAACGAACCTGTAGGCCTAGCATGATCCGATAACGTTTTAGTAATCGAAAAGTAAACGATACTTTTTATTTTCAATAAGTCATAGGAAAAAGAAAAAAGAGTATCTTTCACTTTTCGATTACCGAAACGTTAGTAGTTCGTGCTAGGCCAACTGTTGGTTTTGAAACATTACTTCACCTGCGTTATTGTGCCATCTAATGTCGTTTATTAGGATCAGATTTTAGGAAGTAACATTCATATAATATTTTTATTTTCTTTACAGTCACAAATCCACCAACTAACAAAAGAAATGCTTTTTTTTCAGGATTTATCTTGTGCGAAAGACACAACCACAAAAATGGACATAGACACAGATGGTGAATACTTATCTGACTCAGACTCAAATGAAGCCAGACAAATACCTAGGAAGAAGCATCATAGGTGAGTCTCGGCGTTTCAACAAAACATAATTATTATCCACCTATAACCATGGTTCACGTGTTATAACAATACAAATTTTATTTGTTTACCATTTAGGCATCCTCATTCGGTAACAATGTCGGCGGGCAGTAGTTCCATGCAGGAAGCGAATGCACAGCCTTCAGAGTTCCACACGCTGGTCGACACCGCCTGCTCTATCATCGAGGCGCCCCATCATCAAGCTATCGCAGCTTCACCCTCGCCTGGTATGATTCATTTCTATGCAATGTGTTTTCGGCTAAGCTCTAATAATATAGTTTTTTTAAATTATCTTAAGCTACACAAAATAACACTAAGCGACGCCAGTCGAGCAACAAGCCGCCGCGAAGTGTTGTTATGGACATTCAAGACTGTCACATGGAATTAAACACCATTGCAATAAGCCAATCCGTGAGACGTTGGCATTGTGATGGTGCGTGTGACTGCAGTGCAATGCGATGCTGAAATCACTTATCTTGTTCGACTTGCATCGCAATGCACGAAACACTTGTCCTAACACTATGTGACAAAAAGTTTCTCATATGAATATTATCCCACAGGCCCAAGCGTCAGCGGGGGCGCGGGCGAGCCCCTCGCGTCCTCGTCGCGCAGTCCCGGGAAGACCGTTATTGTACGTGCTGTAAGTCACTCCGCTTATTTGGGGGACTTTTTATTATCAAAATTCATTCCCGACTCCTTCAATTGGATTTAAATTCACCCGATTTTTCATTTAATTTTAGTATGAGGCATACATTGCCGTATTGTTAATCAAACTTAAATAAGCTAATAAACTTCGCTTGCGAACTATTTCCGTCATTGTGCATAATGTAAATTATTATGAAATAACATTTCATTCTTTCAAGTCAAGTCTTTACTAAAAAAACATAAAATATTTGAAAAATAACTCAAAATTTATTGGAAGTGGTGGTAGTGGAAAAAATAACAGGTTTACATTTTACATTGACGAGTAGATAGTAAAAGAGTTTGAACCATTTCTCTAGGGCGAACTGCTAAGCGCGGCGGACCCGCTGGAGTCGCAAGAGATCTCCGCGCACGTGACGGTGGAGACCACGGGCCTGCCGCCGCCGCCGCTGCTGCCTCCGCTGAGCGCGCCCGCTCCACCGTAAGTTATACTTGCTTCGTGTTACACGTTATACTAAACTTGGTTCATGTTACACGTGAAGGATATTCCCAGTCGCGCAAATTATGTCTCCAGTTGCTTAAATTTTCGTTAAACAGTGGTATGGAATCACTTGACTTATGTTCTGATTACTGATAGGCATTAGCTACAATTATGTTGAATTGTTGCGATGATTGTAAAGTCTTACTACCTTTCATAAAAAGTCAAACAGCCCTTCAACCTACAACCTTAGTATAACCATAAGCATGACCATCGAACCAAAATATCAAAAGGGAACAAGTATTTTTAAACTATGATTTTGCAGTTAATCAAACTGAAGTCAAATCATTGTTTAATCAAAGCAACTTAATTTGTGGCAAGTGTAGCTCAGTGCAAGTTCAGACAAATGACCTGATAAAAATCGTAGAGTTTCGGTAGAGGCGCGCAGCCTACAACGATGATGTAATAAGACTATCAGCAGAACTGTGAAACTACAAAAATGACCGCCTTATTAACAAAATGTTGTCTGTACAGTCGCGCGTGCCCGTCACTCGGCGCATCAGTGTCGCACGACCTGCTGCTGGGCCGCTGGCGCCTGTCGCTGGACCTGTTCGGGCGCGTGTTCACCGAGGACGTCGGGCTCGAGCCCGGCTCCGTGGTCGCGGAGCTCGGCGGCTTCCCCGTCAAGGAGGTCAAGTTCCGCCGCGACATGGAGAAGCTGAGGAACTCGCAGCAGAGAGATCTGACACTGCACAAGGTTAGTCTCTGTCATATTATGCAAATGGGCTGTCAATTATGGATATAGTCGCGTCTTGGCTTCAAATGGCTTTCGGTACCTTGTGTGGGCCGCTGGCGCCTGTCGCTGGACCTGTTCGGGCGCGTGTTCACCGAAGACGTCGGGCTCGAGCCCGGCTCCGTGGTCGCCGAGCTCGGCGGGTTCCCCGTCAAGGAGGTCAAGTTCCGCCGTGATATGGAGAAGCTGAGGAACTCGCAGCAGAGAGATCTGACACTGCACAAGGTTGGTTTTTTTCTTATTCTTAGATCGCCTGGCCGGAATCTGAATCAGAATCAGAAATATCTTTATTTAAATAGACCTGTTACAAGTGCTTTCAAATCGTCAAAAACTTAATCAAACAAACAAAAATACACTTAATATTAGACTTAAATACTATAATAGAAATAATAAATAAATACACAGTATACAAACATAATGTGACTCAACCACCGGTGTCGGAAAGTTGTTTCTGTACTGAGAAGAACCGGCAAGAAACTCAGCAGTTACTTTTTCAATATGTTCTGTACAATAATCCGTTAGTAAATTACAATTTTATTAAGTACACATACAGTTATACAATTTCAATTTCAATACAATTTCTGAGTATAGTGCGGGGCTCTTCTTTCAAAAGCGTTTTCGCGCACGCGGCGAGGCCAATGACAGATATTTTTGCGTTCTGCGTCAAAGCTTAACGTCAGTTAACTCGGGGCGCGCACCGATGCCTTTTTGTAATATGACAGCGTTACGAAGACATGATTCTCGTTTCGTAAAAGCCAACACTTGCCCTCTAAACTCTGTCAAACTATCTGTCCTTGCGCTAGGAAATAAGTTGCAAAAAGAATAGTCTTAGGTTATGTGCCAAATATTCATCGTGCTTAAAGTATTCGAATTACGCACGCGATCAAAAAACTCACCCCGCTATTTGGTACTTGTATTTAACTAACCAATCTTATCCAGATGGAACGCGACCGTGCGAAACTCCTACAGCAAACGTTCGCGGAACTGAACAGTGCGTTCGCGGGCCAGAACCGGCGCGCGCACAGCGCCCAGCCGCCGCTGGCCGTCAACCGCGTCAAGGTCACCTTCCGCGACGAGCCGGGAGAGGGCAGCGGCGTCGCCAGGTCCTTCTACACCAGCGTCGCAGAGGTGAGTGAGGACCGATCATTGCCGTCAACAAACCTGTAATTATTGTCAAAATACGTACCGAAAGCTGAAACTTTAAATTGAAAATATTATAATATTTGACTAAGTTACAGATAACTTGCTTCCCAGAATGCAGTCAAAAGATACTTGGTTCGGGAACTATTAGGGTAGCACATAATATTTTTTTACGTTGTTAATTATCTTAAAACCATCAAGTTGAGTTGGGTCTCTTTCTGTGTGATGGGATCTGTACGAGTCAGGAAGCTAAGTGGTTGTAAGGCACCGCCTCCCGGCCGCACAGAGAAGGGAATATAAGATTAGGAAGGGAACTAACTCCTTAGAAAGCCTAGAGCCCCTTGCGTCGAGACGCTAGGTCGCTAGAGCCCTAGCCCTACCTAACAATAGATACATAGATAGATAGTGAGGGGAGGGAGCTTGCTCCCGGGGTGCCCGGGGCGCAAGCGGGAAGAGTCAGGACAGTAGGTAGGGTTGTTGGAACCGCTGCCAGTAGAGCAGGCTCACTCTACTGATCATGATACTGACGGCTTAAGGTGTCTTGGCCGCAGCGGTGGGGAAATGAGAAGTCAACACGGTCGGTTGAAATCTAGTTTATTGTCAAAAGATAAATAGTATTTATAGTAAAATTAGTCAATGTACACAAGTATGTGTGTTTGCTTGTGAGTCGTCGGTGTAGATTGTCGACGCTGCACGCTGTGGGTCCATCGGTCAGGTCGGCGTAAGTAGGCTGCTGACAGCTGCGTCATGTGCGACCTAGCTCTTACAGGATCATTGTTTCTGTAAATTCTGATACAAACACATAAAATACTAATCTTTTGTCAATCATTGCAATTTGAAAACATTTCTAGATAATTAAGTATCTTCTCAATAGGGCCCCTATTAACAACGTTTGGTTGGTTTCAGGCACTATTAGCTAATGAAAAACTACCTCCCTTGGAGCCTGCAACGGGGAGTGGAAGCAATAGCAGTAGCACAAATGGAACCTCAGGATCTGCCGGCACAGCAGCCGGCGGTGGAGCTAGCAGTAATAGCGGCGCCAGGTATAAAGCGCTTTTTGAAAGAATAAGGCTTATAAAAATCCAAACCCATTGTAGAAGTATAATACATTTATGATACGTTTGGAAATCTTGTATACAGGTATGTTCAATAGGATCGTTTAGGGTTCTAGTAAAGATTATGATGTCTTCTCAGATTTTACGCACGTTTAAATAAATTGTCTGGAGTTAGGTTCGAAACTTGAACAAGTTTGCTGTTTTAAATGTAAAGGAAACATTAATAATAATTGTTAACGTATTGCAGCCGCAGTGGCGCGACGCGAGCGCGGTCTAAAGACACGGCGCGCCGCACGCCCGGCCGGCCCGCGCCGCGCCCGCCCGCCGCCCGTGAACCTCGCCGGGTGCTCAGCATCGATGCACGGCCATACTCTCCACAGGTACACCACTAGACTACATTATACACAATGCCGTAAAAATACCACCATACTCGCATCAATTAATATAAATTTGCCATTGACTGACACAGAAGAACTGGCATAGAAGAAGATTATTCACGTGAATACCTTCGTTACGTCGCGTGTTTATTTGTTTTAACTGAGCGGATTTTTGCGAAATATCTGAATCACCTGTGTCATTCTATAGGTTACGATCTAGTTATTAACTGTTTAAGTTATTGTGGCCTACCCCTTTCAATATGCTTTTTGCCGCTCAAATTGAAGTCGAATTGAAGTACTTTTAATCAGCGATTGACACGGAAGAATCCCGTTTAATTGTATGGGAAAAAACTGCTGTGTAACAAATAACGGGTTTCTAATTAATTACCCCTTATTTGTTCAGGCTGCGCCTGGAACTGAAGGCGCCGGCTACAGCGGCGAACGACCCGGCGGACACAACGAACATCTCACACTTCACCAAGCACAACTAGGCGAAAGACTATATCCTAAGGTAAAATATATTCTTTCACTTAATTATGTTTAAATTCACTGTCAATAAATAATAGTGTGACTCGGACTTTGATTTCACCGGGAAGACTTCAGCAAGAAACTCGATAGTTACTCTTTTCAACCTTGTTTGTTTCCAATAATTGCGAAAAGAGAGTCTAGTCATCGTACATAATGGACAGAGGTGCAGACTACATCTACAATAACTACAAATTCTTATTGTTCAAGTAATAATAGTAATCTTTCACATCGTCATATCCTTGCTTCATCACCTGTGCTCGAATGTTATCTTGTGTGAAAGGAGTTCAGCAAGAGTGAAGAACGTTATTGAATAATTTAACAAAAAGCTATGTTTACCAGAGATATAAGGTCGTTTCTCGTATGGCAGGTTCACTCACTCCACCCCACGTTCGCGGGCAAGATAACGGGCATGCTGCTGGAGCTGACGCCGGCGCAGCTGCTGGTGCTGCTGGCCAGCGAGGACGCGCTCCGGCAGAAGGTGCGCGAGGCCATGGATCTCATTGTGATGCACCCCTCCGAAGCGATACTTGGTAAGATCCTACTAATATTATGAATGCGAAATTTTGCATGTGTAGCTGGGTATGCCGTGTTGCTTTTTTACGTAAAAACTATTGAATGTATTTTAATGCCTCCGTTTAGCCCAAGCAGGTCCATTTAAAATCATCAAAAGGCCGTAACAAAACATCGAGTGTTGTGTTCTAAGAGCGGTTCGAGTATATTTAAAAATGGCGAATTATTAATTATGTATGTTCTGATACAAGTAAAGGAAGAGCATTTACTTGTATTTCTAGTCTATACTCACCTTTAGATGTAGAGATCCTCTCCCGAAAAATAGTTTGAAATAGTGAGAATTATTGTGGAGACAAACATTTGAATTATCATATTCTTCCATTTGAAAATTATTTCAAGATCTCATTCGGCTCAGATTGTTTCGTTTCCACGGCCACATTCGCGCAGTAATTGATTTTTAGGGTTCCGTACCTCAAAAGGAAAAAAACGGAACCCTTATAGGATCACTTTGTTGTCCCTCTGTCAAGACCCTTTTTCTCAGGAACACGTGGAGGTATGAAGCTGAAATTTATATCAATTACTCAGGTCTACTGTCCCTTGAAGCTGTGCAAAAATCAAACTTCTAAGCCAACGCAATCAAAAGATACAGCCGTTTATGCCGCAAATTTTCGACACTTGCAAGGGAATCAAAACCTACTGGGTGCTTCCCGTGAACTCAGAATCTTGAAATTTGGTACGAAGCAACGTCTTATAGCATAGATAAAGGAAAAATTACGAAAACCATACATTTTTAGTTACATCACATAATATATATTTTTTAATAATTTTAAACTTACTACCCATTTCCTCATAAACGCGTAGAGGTATTAAATTGAAATTCATACCAAATACTCAGGTCTATAATACCTTTAACGCTTGTCGCGGCAACGTAGGTCACGTGTATGGATGTGTGGACGCCGGCGTCCACGTTGCCGCCCAACGGGTTAAGCTGTAACAAAATCAAACTTCTATGTCAACGCAATCAAAAGAAACAGCAATTTAAGCTGCATATTTTGAAACTCGCAAGTACTCGCAAGGGAATCAAAACCTAAAGGGTACTTCCAGTCGACCTAGAATCTTGAAATTTGGCATGAAGCAACGTTTTATAGCACACATAAAGGAAAAATTCCGAAAACCTTAAATTTTTAGTTATATTACAAAATATATATTTATTTTTTAATAAATATAAACTTATTACTTTTTTCCTCATGAACGCGTAGAGCTATCAAGTTGAAATTCATATCAAATACTTAGATCTAATTGCCTTTAACCCGTGAAAAAATAATAATTCTAAGTCAACGCAAAAACGCAAAACGCAAAAGTACAACCATTGATACCGCATATTTTGAAACTCGCAACTACACGCAAGGGAATTAAAACCTAAAGACCACTTCCCGTTGACATAGAATCTCAAAATTTGGTAAGAAGCAATAGCTTACAGCACAGGTAACAGTAAAATTCAGAAAAGCTTAAAATTTTAAGTAGTTATACCACCAAAAAAAATGTGATTGTAAACATAATTGTAGTTACAGCAATGACCGCGAGTTATTATACTATGTATGGGGAGGGCAACATTTTTCAAACGGCAAAGACGACCTCACTCATCGTCATTCAATCCCGATGTTTTGGTGAATGTAGCTGTATAATCTAAAAAAAAATGCGTCCTAACTGCTTAAAGTGTTATACTTATAATAAAATTCAATGACATTCGTCGCAATCTTAAGGATGCCGTGACACATGGGTCATGTAAAAGATATTATTTAAATAACCCAGGCGCTGCAAACGGCCATTGTGAATGCTTGCATTTTGAAATGTTTAATATCAGAGTGATAACTGTATATAGGTCACCACAATGTCAAATTAATGTTGCAATAGAATGTATAAATACAACAATATTCGGCAGCAACCTCAATATGTACACTTCATCTTCTCGTCTGATTGTTGTGGGAGACTTCAATATAGATTTTAGAATGAATCCCTAAAATGGAATTTCCACACATTTTTCATCCATAAACATGTTTCCGTTAATAAACAGTAGCACTACACGAAGTTGTACAACTATTGATAACGTTTTTTCGAACTTCAATGTTCAATGTGGTACTATTCATAACTTTTTCAGTCACCATTTACAGGTCTGGTTCAAATTCAATACTTAATTAATAGTACTAAAAAACTTAGTAAATAAATAACTTTAATAAAAGAACTTTCGCAAGTCTGCTGCAAGGCTAGTATAAGTGTTTCAGTTATATTATAGATAAATGATATGTGTTAATATAAAATAAAGGATTACTTAAACGATAAAGAGATCTTTGTCTTAAATTTATGCTCCACCATCTTTCCCTATTGTAATGTTATGAATTTCATTTTGCAATAAAAATACCATAGTTATGACTCGATTGTCGTAATGAACGAACTTTGTAAACCTTGCAGGTTTGTACGGAACCCTCGGTGCGCGAGTCCGACTCGCACTTGGCCGGTTTTTTTACAAAATGCCAGACTATAATTTCCCTTGATTCGTTTGTGTGATGTTCTACGAGTGTGTTGAGATCTCTGATCTTTCCTGGATTCTTGCTATAGTGTAAAGCGCGATTTTTTCTCCACGCAGATCTGGACGTATTCTCGTTATCGGAGCGCGGCGGCGCCGGAGCGGCCGGGGGCGCAGCCGTTAGCGCGGGCCCCGCCGGCAGCGGGTCCGGCGGCGCGGGCGGGGGCGGCGGGGGCGCGGGGGGCGGCGCGGCGGGCCCCTCGGGCGGCACAGCGGCCACCGACGACGCGGCGCCGCTCTTCTACTCGCCCGGCAAGCGCGGGTACTACTCGCCACGACAGGGACGCGCTACGCCTGAAAGGATTAACGCTTTCCGCAACGTTGGCAGGTAATGCTTCTCTAAAGGCTCTTTATCATTTTCACAGATATCCATTGGGAGAAAAATATCCTTTATCTTTATTGTGCTCTGAGTTGACCTCACTCCAACTGATGGGAAGAAGCAGCCTCGTGGTCTGGATATAAGGCTGACAAGTACAGTAATACTGTTCCTACTGACCTCGTCAATTTCAACTTACTCATATTCTAGGGTCCAATTGTACGGGACATGTTCAGCTGAAATGAGCATCATTACTAAACTAATGTTATTGTTTAGAACCGAATTGATTAACGTTAATTCGCTTAGTGAGTAAAGCTGTAGCGTGCTGAGGGTTGGTTGAAGTTTGTAATTGTTTGTATCTTTGTACACATTCAACCGGGAATATGTAACTAGGCGTAACTTCAACACAAACTCACAAAATATTTTTTCAATAACACTGACAATGAAGTTTTGCTACAATAATAAATGTATCGGTTTTACAGGATCGTAGGACTGTGCCTGCTGCAGAACGAGCTATGCCCGATGTTCCTGAACCGGCACGTGCTGAAGTACCTGCTGGGCCGGCCGGTGCGCTTCCACGACCTCGCCTTCTTCGACCCCGTGGTCTACGAGAGCCTGCGCCAGCTCGTCGTCGACGCCGAGACTGGGGACTCGCACTCGCTCTTTGCTGCACTCGATCTCAACTTTAGGTAAGCATCTACATTTAGTGTCCTGAGGCTTGCAAAAAGCGCCGAACCCCATAGTAAGAAGACAATAGAAGTCACCTTATCGGCGACAAGCTATAATGTAATTTAAGGTATTTTAAGAACAACATTTGGACTTGTGGCCGGGCGACGTTTTGCTCATGGCTAGCAGCCCAGAAATACAACAGCATCACAAAAATGTGAAAATTAAGTACCCCTTCAAACTGTGTTTATTGTGGCGCTAACCAACATTATTCTCTGGCCTAAAAAGACCTAGGAGCAGTAAGATTTGCAAAATCGAGGGTTTCATTTGTATTCTGAAGCAGCCCTCAAGTAAGTATCTACACTTAAGACATAAGTTAAGTCTGTGATTGGTGTACATTTTGAGAATTTTTACATTAGTTTGCCTGTTGGCGTTATCTTCGTTGTTTCTGTTTTCCGTTACAAGAAGGAAACTTGTGACCAGAGCACTGTATGTAGTGATGTATTGTGCAGTCGGTTTTGAGCCGAAAGTCATATTAGCGCACTTACACGCGGTCCGAATATATGACATCCATCAATTAGTGAGCTCGCTAATATCTCTTTTGACACAGCGGACCGCACCCTAAGTAACACCTGGCTCATACTTTGATTGTTTCCTAGTTTGGAAATGTGCGAGGAGGAAGGCGGCGGCTGCGTGGAGCTGGTCCCGGGCGGGCGCGAGCTGGAGGTGACGGCGCTCAACGTGTACGACTACGTGCGCAAGTACGCGCAGCACCGCATGCTGCTTTCACAGGAGAAGGCACTCGAGGTAAAACCACGATACGGATTGTGCACGTAAAATACAGTAAAGACAGACAGCATAATATCCCTTTTTAAAGCTGTATTGAGTCTTATCTTGACTACAGGCCCTTGGTAGTCAAGGCTGCGCAAATCATTGAAATTGATGACCCGAATATCTGGACGGCACGGACTGAACGCGAAGTGTTGCTGTGTACGAATATATTTTGTTGCAGTAGTCAAAATCGCGAAATATCGTCAATTTGCTTGTGTACGAAAAGTCGAACATTTTGTGTATCTCTGCATCTCTATCTTCAATAGCGCTGAGTGCTAGACTTGAAAAGTGTTCATTCCTCGTATTCACCTAAACTATCACCTAGACTGCAGTGAGTCTGAGCGGCGTAAACTGAGCTAGACCGCTCGTGGCAAATGAACAGATACTTTGAGTGTTTTTTTGTTTGAGATGTTAGAGGCGCTGATAACTTATGAAATCACAAATTGCCTTGGTGGAAATCGCCATTATCGCCTTGCCTAAAACGCCAGTCATAATTGTCACTAAACTTACCAAAAATTATTTTTCCCAGGCTATGCGTGTGGGCGTTCTCGACGTCCTGCCGGAGTCGGCACTAGAAGGCCTGACGGCCGAAGACCTGCGGCTGCTGCTGAACGGCGTCGGCGACATCAACGTGGCGGCGCTGGTCTCCTACACCAGCTTCAACGACGAGAGCGGGGAGCCCCCCGAGCGGCTCGCGCGCTTCAAGCGCTGGCTGTGGGCTATCGTTGACAAGATGACGCACTTGGAGCGACAGGACTTGGTGAGATGATATGTTAATACTAGCATACTATGTAGAAGAAATAAAATCATTGGTGTAGCCCAATTATGAAGAACTTAGATCTGTTGGGGAGGATGGAAGTCCACAAAAGCTCCAGTGGCTCTGGAAATCAGAGTTCAGTAATTGACCTATTACTGGCTACTAATATAACTGTTGACTTGCTTGCCTAAGTTTTTCATTCAATGTAACCTCATGTGCTGTCTAGCCATGCATTTCAGACCCAATTAAAAGTTAACCTGACGCGCTTTGGTATTTCTCAACTCTTTTGAAAAGTAAATAAGCAGATCAGAAGATGTGAAACCATAATATCATATACACCTCCAGTGGTTGTTTTGTTTTAAACAATGCATTAGTTTTAATTCCCAATGACTAGATCAAGTGTAAACAATCTTGTCCTTGCAGGTGTACTTCTGGACGGGCTCTCCGGCGCTGCCCGCGTCGGAAGAGGGCTTCCAGCCGATGCCGTCGGTGACGATCCGGCCGGCCGACGACGCGCACCTGCCCACCGCCAACACCTGCATCTCGCGCCTCTACATCCCGCTCTACTCCTCCCGACACGTGCTCAAGCACAAACTACTCCTCGCCATCAAAACCAAGAACTTCGGTTTCGTCTAAACGCTCGCTGCCATTGTTATGTATTTCCTTTAGGTATAAGCCCAATTATGTAAGACTGTCGTTGTTCTCGTCGACGTATCTCGACTCTGAGTCTTCTATTTTACGGATGCCATAACCTTACTCATTATAAAGACTATTTCGTACTTACGAGTACAAACTTACGCATCGGTATGTTTTGTATTAATCTTGACGTATGTTCTGTATTTACATGATTGGGTATATTTGACTGAATAGTAATGTTCGATATGCGGTAAATATTCGTCGAAGGAGAATGGCGAGAAGGTCTGCACAAGTACACGTAATTTTTAAAGTATTTAGTTCTTGTCTTTGAGAAAGAAACATGAATCACAATGACAAAATAATCTACAGACTAAGAGATGATTATAATCATAAATCATTCTTTTCTAAATTGATTATTTAACTTTTCTACACTTTTTTGATGTAATGGCCTAATTTAACAGCGCATTTGACTGCTTCCCTTGTTTATTTATTAGCACTAGCTCGACGAAAAGTAAAGGCAGCGTGACTCGTGAATATTCAAAAATATTTTTAACTGTTTATATAGCTTTGTTATATAGTAAAAATTATATAAGATAAATAATAATGATGGGTAATACTGCTACGTCATGGGTAAGCTTGGGCAGAGGCGTTAGATCCGAGCTGCGGTGGTTTTGTGATATCAGAGGAAGTATTTATGCGCCTCAATCTCTAAATTTAAGTTTATAATTAGATTTTTCCTTTGATTAGATGTATTAATATGGTTCATAATAAACAATCTCAAAATGCTTAGCTTTTTCTTTCTCTTTACCTTTACATCAAATTTAATAACCGTAGAGCGATTCTTTAGATTTATTTTCGGATTTTACTTCTTGCGTCCTTTAAAAAGGGTAATGTTATTATAATGTAACCTAATTTAGAATCAGTCATACATTCTCAGAAAAGTGAAATAGAATTCGAAATGAAATTACAGAATTAGTACTGTAATATCAAGTTACATCATGATGGCTTTTATCATACTGCAATTGAATGCCTCTCAAACTGTTACGAAACTTGGTTGATGTTGCATCGACGTAGAGGCCCTGATGCAATTAAGATGTTAAATCCTAGAAAAGGACTAGTCAAAAAATCTTAGGACAAAAGATACTTTGCTAAAAGTAGCTAGCTGCACGAAGAAGCTCTCAGAACTTGTTCACGCGCTAGAGTTTGTTCGGCAATTTCACAGCGAGGAACACTGACCGCTATAAAATAAATGATCACGCCGGGAAGCCCGCTTAGATTGACTGAATGATAAGGCGTTCACCCGCCACGATACCGCCCGCGAGTGCGCAGCGAGTTCGCCTCGCCGTGGAATCGCCCAACAAACGCTTGTGTGAACAGGCTCTAACGCTGACAGTTATTGCGCAGATATCAAAAATTGGGTATTGATCACAGGGGGCTCAGTTGCCAGTTATACACAGAATCGGTTGGCTACAATGAAAATATTGTTTGGCAACATTAAGAAGGTACTTTATTTTCGCAATACACATATTTACAGAATTATGTTCTACAAAATAGTTTTTTGTTAAATCATTACAGAATTATGTTCAACAAAATAGTTTTTGTATAATAATTACAGAATAATGTTCTACAAAATAGTTTTTTTTAAAAAATAACAACAGAATTAAGTACTATAAATAGATTTTTATAATAATTACAGAATTGTGCTCCACAAAATAGGTTTTTTATATTCTTACAATAATTCCTATCCTAATGATATAGAAAAAATCGAGCCACTTGCTTTGAGCTTCAGCTTCATTCTAAAAATAGCAATGGTCAATTAAATGTATGTCTTAACATGTCTTTTGGTGTACCCTCGAATACTTGGCAACATTGTATAATGGTATACTCTGAATATAATGGTATAACTGAACATTTTAATGAATACTTGAATGAACTAACCTTTTTAAGTTATGTCTGCTTCTTTATGCAATCTAGATAATTCATGTTAAAAATTAGAAAACCATAATTATTACGTCATAAAATAGGTTTACAACCAATTTAACATTTATTTTAATTGGTTACAAACATCAAATATTCATCTGAACTATCATGATAGTTTCGAGTAAACATGATTATGATTACATACAATGTAATAAATGAATACTCCATCTACCACTATGTAATATCTCTATTAAATTAAGTAGTTTATTTTCGCACAGTAGGCCTTACATCTAGCACGAAACATATCAGTCCGAAAATGATGGTTTTAAGTGATGCAAATTTGCCTGTATGTACTATTGCTAATGTTGTGAGACAGAGGATGGTACACATACTTGAATAACTAACATACAGCTATGGAACAATGGATTGGTTAGTCACATTGCATTTCCTGAGTAGGAATTGCGTTTAAAAACTATTCTCTAGAAGCACATACAATAAGTTTGGTGACAGGTAATAACAGTTAAGTGTTCATGGAGTTGCTAATAAAAGCTAGTCTTTAGAAGCACATTATAATTTTTTTGGTGACAGGTAATTACAGTTAAAGTTCATTATACTCTGAGGAACAGTCAAAGGTTTGTTTTACTCTAAGGACAGTCAAGGGTTCATTATACTATACTCTTATTGTACTTTAGAAACTAATTTCAATTCAAATGATAATTTCCTGTAGACTCCAAAAAGAATAGTAATATGGCAAACATGTAACAATGCACTGGAAAAATCTGTGCTTGGATAAACAATCCAACAGTATTCAATTAAAAATAAAATTAAAAATCTAAAAACAACTGGGAAATTGGTAGACCATAGAAGATAGGGTAAGCTGTGGTAGTACCAAGTATAGAATTGGTAGTGAAGACTCCTTGCGCACACTATTCCAATAAAGTTGACAATGAACATGGGAAGAATAAACAGTTGGGACAAAATATCAAAGTCAATGCTGTAGTTTGTTTCTTCCTCTGGTTCGTGATGTTTCTTAGGTCCTCTCTTGGCACTCAAATCTTTAGGTGAAGATTTTTTTAACATTGATTCAAAAGAATTTAAAAAGTCTTCCTGTTCTTTAGTCAGTATCTCATCTTCAGTCTTCTTGGCTAGTTTTCTCTTGGCATCCTTGTTCAGTTTAGATTTTCGCTTGTTTTCAAGATTTTTAGCATCAATCTGTGGCTGCACTTGATTCTGTATATATTTCAATCTGCAATAACTTTTGAAGTATTTAATGCACATTGGCAAAAATATGATCAACAGCAGCAGGTGTATTCCCAAAAGTGTTAAGTGGAAGCATTTGCTTTCAAATGTCTCAACATCAAGGAATCTATAGTTGACAGTCCAAGTGTGGTTGAACACGCGTCCCAAATCAAAGCTACCTTTCAAATATTCAACAGGTGCAGTCATCAGGAATGGTAAGCCCAGAATCAGTTGTACAATACCACATACAAAGATTTGTTTCATAGTATTTTTGAAGCCAAGGTTGATGAGATAGAAGAGAAAGAGTGCAGGAGCATATAAAAGGATATTCATCTTCACAGAGACACCTAAGCTGTAAAATATACTGCCTAGAGTCCAATTGGAATTCAAAAACAAGTTCAATGAAATATATAGTAAAAGGACAGCTATTGGATCATTAAACAAGCGTAGGACATAAATTGAATGTATTCTGTAGGATGAAACAGTGGCAATCAGAAGAGCATAGGCTGGTACTTTTTTGGTTTTGATGTGAATTTTCATGACAAAATAGATCTGCAGAAGGTAAATCCCCATAAATATGCATTGCGCGAGAAGGATGTTTTCTCCTTTATCCGTTAAGAAATAGAAGAAGGAATATATGTAAACGAAGCCCGCAGGGTACACAAGTGGACCAGTGTCGCCATGTAACTTGCTGTAGTCGTATGTGCCATTCAGAAAACCTTCACATTCCTGCATGTATGCCTTCCAGTCGATTTCAGTGTATGGCACATCGTACACAATAATAGAGGTGATAACCACCTCCAAAAAGATAATCAAGAAAGCGCCGAGTGGCAGCCGTCCGGGATCTATAACCAGCCCCTTTAGATAGTTCCAGGTAAATAGTCTTCTAGCAAATTCTTCTAAGCTAATTGTTTCTTTGACTTTGCGCTGACCAGTCATTTTGCACAGTAAACACTAGCTGAAGTATTTAATATTTGACACAAAACCACTTCATTTATGAATAGTATGTAAACTGGAACACACGGGAACCTTAGTCTATTTTCTATTTTAAGATTAATCAATAGTTAGGTCAGAAAAGCGGCGCGCGGCTCCCCCATGCTGTTCCGTCTCATTCTCGCACCATAGAAATCCATGTTCACTGGCGCCATCTCGCCGTCACTCGCCATTACTAATAACATTTTTATATGCGTTCAGAAAATGTTAAGCGATTCGATTTACTTAAGTCAATTGTATTTTTTTGTAAATATTGGTAGATAAATCTCTAATTAAAACATCTATCATACAGTTAATGAAATCAAAAAACAGAAATATGACCAAGCATAACGATTCCTCCAGAATGAACGCAACTCTAAACCTTTGACATCTTAAGTCAATGTTTTTTAGTGATGTGGTAACGGTTAAATCGGGGAATCGATTGAGTGTTTTATCGAGAAAATGTTTCTTGTCATAATGATTGTCGAAATAGAAAGAACATGTTCATGGGAATATGACAGAATGCCCGACGGGCTCTTGCTTTGCTGGTGTCGACATAGCTACTTCATTTTTGTTTTTGAAATACTGATTTAATAACTGTAGATCAAAAAGTCTAGGTAAGAATTATTTAATGATTACTTAGTATTATTTTCCTATCCGTTTATTTTTAGTTTTGTAATTAAGCCATAAAATGTATTGTACTGTAAAACGGGGTAATTCGATACTGCAGGGTGTATTTCGAGACTTGTATGGAAAACTGTTTTTTAATTAAATCGTGCTCTTCTTTTTTTGAATAAACTTCAAATTTTCAAACTTGGTGGTGTTTTCTTCTACTCTATTCTTTTCTTCCACTCTTTTGCAAAGAAATGTCATTTGGCACGAGTAAGATGGAAAAACGGAAATGGGTAGCCTGATGTACTGCTGACTGTACCTAGTGACAAACGTCAACGAATAAAATGGCGGCTTGGGAAAACTTATTTATTTTTAAGAGGGATGACTCACAACAAGCAACAATTAGCCAAAAAGTTGCTTTTTTTCAATATGAATTCACCTGGTGTTAATAAAACCAATAGACACGATCGTAACTCGTGTAGTATTGTTTTAAATTCAATACCAATTGACAAAAATATCAACTAGTAAACTCCAAAATAGTGTTTCGAGTCACCCCATCTTACGGTACATATTTGTAAACAAATCATGATACGATTTTATTCATCATATTGAAAAATGTATCGATTAACCGATAATTGAACGTCAATCTCTACAGCGAAACCGTTCCATTTAACGCACCTAGTCATTACAGTTAATTTTTAGATTCATGTTTTTTAATTTCAAGTTATAAATTTAATAACGTAAGTCTAATAGCAGCATTTAATTCGAATTTTAATCGAAATATACTTTATGAGTCCATGATTTTGAGTTTATTTTCTGGATTCACAATTTTTCATTGCTTGAATACATCGTGCGTGAAATGAAATAGCTTCAATTGACAGCGCGCCTTCCAGGACATTTGTTAAAAAACACTTTTGCTCGTTCTGGTAGTTCTTCAACTTTATTATTCGTTTTTACTCATATAATATTGCATTAAATAGTAGTAGTAACTTCGAGTAGAGCGTGTTAGCATCCTCAGTTTCTACCTCAAGTTCTTATTTACCTGTCTTGATAGTAATTAACCGTGCCTCAGAAGATCTGCTGCATTCCTTCTTGCAAATCCTCTATCATTGAAGGTAAGTTCAGTTCACATTTCAGTAAAAGTACATGATAAGTAGTATATTTTACATAAACGCTGATGCTTATATGATCTCACTTTTAGAAGATAATAACCTAGAATTTATCAAGTGTATATCCTCTAACAATTACAATCTTTTGGGTTGATTATACCATAATTGTTAATCATAATTTATTATGTTACTGGAGAGCAATTTTCTGGAGAAAATCTTTCAACCACTTATTAATTTCCAGTATTCAGAGTCCAATGGAGAAAATTAAACATTATATTTAAACAGGAGTCAGCTCAAATTCAAGCTCAAATCGTGCTGTACCGACAGTTTGTGTTTGAATCCTACCCTTGATTACTTATCTGGTTTTACAGGTGCAGTCCTGCATGCGTTTCCGAATCCCGCTACAAACTATGTTGAGTTCCTAGCATGGGTGAAAACCGCGGGGCTTATGGACGAAGAGCCTATTTACGTTTTTCAAAATAGAAGAATAAGTCACCTACATTTTGAAAATGTCCTTCATTAGCCACAAAATAGGTTAAGCAATGTGGCCATCCCAACACTGCTCCTTCCAGGTATGTAAGTTTTATTTTTAGTAATTTTGTTACAAAATGTGGTGATTCTGTCCATGTCGAAAAACAATAGATAGATAAATAGATATTCTTTATTGCACAAAAACATTACAGTTGTATTAAATGACAAAGACCGATGTACAATTGAGGCGGTTTTATAGCTAGGGAGCGATCTCTTCCAGACAACCTTCAGGTAGAGGATTGTGAGAAAACAAAAAAACAAATGTGGGTAAGGTAAAATAGTAAGATGAGAGATTAAATGATGAATAAAAATAATCGAAACATAAGGTTAGAAGATACGGCATACACACCACATACACATAAATTACTTCAATATACATACAGAACAATAATATTTTATAACAAACGTACATACACCATACATATATACATAGATTCATTGGCAAGGGGCACGCTGCAAACCTATCACAATAAAGGGATAGGGTGGTGGTTTTGAACAATCATTTTCTGAAGCTTGATTTTATATCATATCTTACAGCTGCACCTGAACATGAGGTCAGGGAAGGTCCAGTACCTGTTGCAGTGGATGAGCAGCAGCAGCCTTCTACAAGTACTACAAATATTTGTTGTGGACCCGTTAAGAGTGAGTATTTCATGTTGTTTAAATTAGATTAAATTTGTTTTTTCCTTCCTTCCTTAAAAATAACATGAATAGTAGATTATTAACCAAGGGGATAAAGCAGTGTCTTCTGTCGCGGGTGACGATTGAAATCGCGAGCGTAACGAAGGAAGGACTCGAGGTTAACTCCTGAGCGCAGCGAGGGTGTCAAAAACTTTAATCACGAGCGAAGCGAGGGATTTAATATGAGTCCTGAGTGTAGCGAGGGATTGAAGTTCACCCAAGACTAAGACAGCTTTATCACTGAGGAAAATACTCTACTTTTCGTACCATTTGCGAAAATAAATTTAATTACCTATTAAACTTTTTCTATTTTATCACATATAATACTGGCAGGTCATAAATAAAAATTGAAACTTCTTGAATGAAATTCACAATTTTCTTTCCCTGTTTTCAACAGATTAAAAATGACTATTGTTATGTTCTCTTTTTGCGGGCTAGAATGTCCCTTTTTTTAACCAGTGGTACGACAAGTTAATTTTTTACTTATATATAAAAAAAACTAAATTGTTTCTCCAAGGTACAGGCAAAGCCTTGTTTTTAGACCTCTGATTCAATGCCCACTGTCCTTGTGTAAATAACACTGTTTTAGATTTGTAATTATTTGCATAATAAAAAGATATTATTATAAAAGGATTATAACAAAACCCTGGTCCCGACGCTGAAGCGCGATCCATGACGGAGCGCGATTTAGGTTTCACGCCCTGAGTACGGTGAAATTACAGTTTCCATTTTTCTCTTTTTCAGGTGCAGGGCCTGATTATATTCCCTTGAATAAGCCGACTTACGACACGATCAAAATAATTGATATTACAGCGTCTCTGAGCAGAAGTGAGTATGATATTTTTTAACTGCCTACCTATATCAAAGAGGAACGGTGCGCAGAACGGTGTCTTAGACGGCCAACAGGTTCTCCGCAATAAACTAGACATAACATACCCTCACGACCATATCCCTAATGGGTTAGTCCGACCGGAATTTAGTGATGTGTATTTCGGGCACCTCCGTGCTTCGGAAGGCACGTTAAGCAGATGGTCTCGGTTGACGTCGCTAGATGTCAGTCGTTAATCCTAGTTGGAGGCCTTAGGGCGGCTTGATAACATCTAACATTAGGGTTGCTCACTGACCTTACACCCCTCCAACAATCCGCACTGAGCCCGCGTGTTGGAGTATGGCTCAATCCACCTCATAGTTGAGGTGAGGCTGTGCCCAGCAGTGGGACGTATAAAGGCCGTTTATGTGGTAAGGGGCGAGCCTACCGCCGTTATCTCGGGTTGCTTGGGTTTTATGTATTTATTATTTATTTATGTGTTTTCCATCACCGGAGAGCTAGTAGCATTTTGTACAATGAACACAAAGTAGGTGTGTTCTGACCAGATTTGATCTCGGGACCATCGGGTTCCGAGTCAGAGTCAGAGTCTTTAACCATTGGGCTCATAAACTAGACAGATAAACTAGACACTGTAAATTATTTGATAATATATTCCTTATTCTTTTGAATCCCTATAATGGAAATCAACAAACAGTTCTTGATAATGTTATTAACTGTTCGTAACTACTATACCTAGGCCATAAGGCATTTCAGAACTCTCGTTCGCACTTCTAGTGTTGTGTTGTAATTACAAACATTGCTCTATTGGTCGTTGTCTTCGCCTGACACACTGGAACCAATGAAACTCTGTTTTCTTCTATGAACCTCGTAACTCCTGTCGCGAGCGTACAGGCAATGTCCGCGTTCCCCGTATGATGCATGGATTCAGGACCGTAGGTGCCTGAACAGTCGTACATCCGAGGTCGTCAAATCTTTTAAAATATTGTTTCCTTTTCAGGGGCTCTGCAAAGTACAATCTGTCAAGACCCGGACCCCATGGCAGGAATGCGACAGTCTAATATGTTGATCCACGGACTAGACAAGAAAAGGACCGGCTAACTGATGAGGCTCTCCAGGAGCAACACCCGCCTAGTAATCAAAATAGTAATGGGACACTCCCGACTAAACAGACACCTGACCCTGATAGGTGTAAAAGACGACCCCATGTGCCCGGAGTGCGGAGAGTGCGAAGAAACCCAGAAACGGGTTTCCTATGCCATATCGAAACACTATTCACAGAAACACGTTACCTGACTGACATTTCATATAAAGATCGGTTTGTAGAATATTTGTTTCCTGTAAAATTCATTAGCCCGATGCATCGTTTCCCCGAATTTCGAATGACCGAAGCTCATTAGCCCGAAGGATCGTTTTACCGAAAACCTTCTAGCATAAAATCAGTATACCAACATACTTAGATTCTTCCTGTAGAAAGTAATACTATTTGCCTACATTAATAATTTTATTTTATCTTTTATTTACAATAACCTTACATGCTTGAGACGAAAAATACTGTGAAACTTATGAAAAGAATTAAGCTCATTCCGTTATTTGAGATTTACTAAATCACTCTGCAAATTTTAAAACAGGCCAAGTGCAAGTCGGACTCGCGCACGAAGGGTTCCGTACCATCATCTATAAAATAAAATCTCGTTTTGTTGTATGGGAAGCCCCTTGATATTTTCGATTTTTTGTATTTGTTCTTAATAGCAGCGTTTTCTTAATCGCGGAAATATCGCTGCGACGTCGCGGAGAGATCGCCTCGTCGGGAAATCGATTGGGTAAATTCTTCAGTTTTCTATGTATCGGGGCTTACAAGCCTGAAATACAGCCTGATGGCAGACAGACAGCGGAGCGGCCTCCGTACCTCGGCAGGTACGGAGCCCTAAAAAATCCCACATAGTGAATTCTCTTAGGCGACGTCGAGCTTGCGGTCGAGGTGTACATTCATAATTACATCCTAGCACCTAGGTCATGCTCAATGCACACTTCACTTCACTTTGATTTTGGCCTTCTGTAAACCTCAATACCTTCGCAACTGTGATTGTGATCTTCGCGAAGACGATTGCAGTGAGCGTTTCTCCTGAGGGAGATCGAGATCACATTTCACAGTGTGAATCCCATATTTTGTGCCTACTTAGAAGCTGAAATTACTCAAGTTTAGTTGCAAGTTTGGACCCATCATCAAAAATAAGATAAACGTTCAATTATTAGAATGCAGTATTATTATTTTATTTATTTATTCATTTATTCTTTATTGCACATAAACAATTGGTACAAATGGCGGACTTAATGCCGATAAGGCATTCTCTACCAGTCAACCATGGGGCTAAGCAGAAAAGTATGGTAGGCGGTGCAGTGTTAAAAATAAAAAGGAAAAAAACAATTATTATTCGTTACGAGTACAAGTTAATGCTACCTAAAAGAAAAGAAAAATCTAGGCAAATAGTATTACTTTCTATAGGAATTATCTATGGTGGTGTACAGATTTTAAGCCAGAAGGTTTTCGGGAAAACGATCCTTCTCGCTGATGAGCTTCGGTCATTCGAAAGTCGAGGAAACGATGTATCGGGCTAATTAATCTTACGGGAAACAAATATTCCGTAAACCGATCTTTATATGAAATGTCAGTCAGGAAACGTGTTTCGGTGAATAGTGTTTCGACATGGCGTAAGAAACCCGAAGAAACAAGGCTCCACCCTATCGCAGAATGCTCTATGTACGCACTGACCAGATGGGAGCTCACAGGATCGGACAAACTAGATATAGAACAAATACGAGCAGTGACGGTGGATCATCGTTTCAGTCATCAGACTCTGTGAGGCCACTCGAAGATTCGACGGGACGCCGTGACGATGGGACAACTTGAGGCTCCAACGGAGCCTGGGGAAATGGGTAAAATGGCCCACAACAAGCGGACCGATCACCCGGCCCACTGCCAGTGTCCCCAATCGAAAATAATATTAAACTTATTACTTTTGTTTTCATAATGAACCCTGTTTTCAAAGAAAAAGAAAAGGGTAGGCAATTGGGGATATAAATTCGTTCCTATTTATCGGTATACCAACGGATGAACATACTTTAATATTATACTTAGGGTATGCTTAAGTATTCTTTTATGTTAAAAGGTTAACGCATCCGAGGAATATTAGTGTCGTGGTGCTGCGTCACGCACGACATCTTAAACAGAGCATTTTGGTACTACATATTACTGCCAATCATGTTTACCTTTAATTTTGTGATTTTTATGTGTTCCAAATAAACTATTTAATTATCTTTGGCATTTTTTCATTTTTAAATACATAATTAAAATATATAGGAAACAACCAAAACAGTACAAGCATGTTTAGGCATACTAATCTGTGTGAGGATCGAACCCGCGACCTTTGGTGTTGAAGGCAACTTCTTAACCATTACACCAAACCGATCGTATGCTATCTGAGCATGCTATAGTAGGAAGGTTCAGAGCTGATATCACGACGACTGGCGGCTAGATGGCACCACTGTACATACAAATCTTGAAGTCGGCTATCTATTCCTTATTCTTATCTATGGGCTCCCCCAGTAATCCGATGAAACAAACGTCATGTGTCGATGTGTCATGTTGACAGTGGCAGTCCAGTGGCAGTGCGGCCCGAAATGAGCTAATAGTAGATTATGCAACAAGTGTATTAGGTCCCGGGCGGGCGGTACATTGAACCCCGAGTACGAGGGGTTCAAGATCGCCCAAGACAAAAACACTTAGCCCGCGATGTGTACTCTACTTTATATACTTTCTGCGAGGCAATTTTGAAAACAACGTCTGAAAAAAAAGTACTGAAATATTTTATTTACAGTAGTTAAAAGTAAGAAAGATTAAGAATATTCATCGATACTTAAAAGTAATGTTATAAACAATAGAGTGCAAAGATGAATCATTCTTTGGTACATTTTACTAAGCAGCACAGGTAATTTTTTTCTTTTTTGACGTCTATTTTGTAAGTAGCCAGTTAGACATTCGAATAAATCTTTCTTGGTGAGCAGGTGAAAAATAATTCCGTACAAAGTTTTCATGTTATACTTTTTTTAATTTGCAGACGAGGCAAAGAACATAAAAATATCCAGCCTAACTCCGAACAAAATCTCATTGCACCTGATCGGTTCGGTTGCATTCCAAATTCAAATCACTGTATGCCCTTGTGCAATAATGAAATTCAGTACTTACAACATTATGTCCCGGCTGTCTAGCCGGGCTATAATGAATAACTTTAGGAAAGGGTTGCATGACACCTAATGAGCCATTGACGAGCAGGTAGTACCTATAAAAAATGATTTATAAACACCATGTAAACACAGTAAAACCGGTAAAATAGGGTGTCACACAACACTATTTGGAGTTTACTAGTTCACATTTTTGTCAATTCAAACTGAATTTCGAAGAAAATACGTAGACTACATGAGTTACGATCGTGCTTATCGGTTTTATTCACACCAGGAGGATTCATATTAAAAAAGCCACTTTTTGGCTTAAATGTTCCTTTTTGTGAGTCAGCCCTCATAGGGGGTCAATCACAACCGTATATAAAATCAAAAGAGAACATTTAATTTTCATATTTTGATTTTTGTGGCCAATTATCTATACTATAGCAAATAACAGCACAATTTTTAATTTACTTAATCAAAAACCCTGTCATTTTGTGCTAAGAAAGTGACCTTCGAAAAAGTAAAGCATGAGCGCTCGCGGGGTGTAGTCACCTCTCCATGCAAACTTGAGCAAGTTCTCATTCTGTGAGAGCTTGAATTTGTATGCTGTTTTAAGAGAGTTGCTGATGGCTTTACAGCGACAGAAGAATGATAACCGATGTTAAGCTAAGGCACGCGTGTGGCCGGGTATTAGGGGGAGGGAACCTATCCCTAGGGATAGGCCGAGGTCGAAGTCTCCATCGGGGTCTTTGGAGACCCCATCCCACTGCTGGACAAAGGAGATCCGACCTCTCCCAAGCAGATCCGACGCCTGGCAGACCAAGGCGCGACGGGCTGGACGCCTTTGCAGGGGACTGGCTGAAAGAGGGCCAAAATAGACTCGCGTGGAGGAGGGTAAGATAAATACAAAGTAAGTATTATAAAATGTAAAAGGTCTTAAAATCAAAAAAGCAGAAGCGTAGATTAAGTGCAAAAGAAACAGAAAAACTAAATCACAACTAGACAACAACCACAACGTACTTTAGGTATTAAGGTTGGGTACCGTGCCTAACTCATTTACGATGTCTCATTTCTCAGCAGGCAATTATTACTATTGCCCTTGACCGGCAAATTTCAAGTGAAGTTTATCACGAACGAACCAGTTTTGAGGTACTTAAAGAGATTATAGAGTCATAATAACACTTCACATTTGTTTTTTAGTTTGCTCGCGTATTAGAAACAGCCCTTTTGATATCATCGGTAAACATACAAATCCTACCCATGAATGAGGCATCAATTGGTTCATCAACTTACTATATAGGAAGTTGGAAGTAACCTAGCTATTGTAAGAGAAATACTTATCAGGTATAAATAAGAAGTTTCATGACTGAACCGACTTAGTCGGTGTAGTAATTATCTCAAGATGAGGCCCTTCATTGTCATTTTAGCGACTTTTGCATTGAGTGTTGTGGTTTACGGAGCAGATACCGCGCGTAAGTAGATTTCTGCCATAAATAAAACTTCGTTTTATTGAAAATATTTCTAAGGAGTGCCTATAAGTATTATCTACATAATAAGGTAATTCATTAAAAATAACTTCCTTACTTACTACTTATTATTTGAATATCTATGAGTACCTACTTAAAGATATACTTAGTGATAAATAAAATCGAATTAACACGTATTTGTGAAGCGGAATATTAATTTGGTCAGGAGTTCTGAAAAAGGTCGCAGGTATTCGGTGGAGGCAGGCTGCCTTTCTACAACCAGCCATGGAAATCAATGGGGGAGGCCTTTTTTCAGCAGTGCACTTCTTGCTGTAATGAAGATGATGACAATCCTATATTACGTTAGGTACCATACCATCCGATACAATACAATCAAGAAAATAACGATTGACGACTATCAAAATTGTCTCATGGACTTCATATTTCAATGTTAAGGAACTAAGTACCTATCGGCGTCAGAGTGATTTCAAGTTATTTTCCTGCATTTTTCACAAATTTCAGCCAAGAACACCTTAGAGAAAAATATACTGAACCTGCTTACAAAATGGAGGTCTGGGGAACGAGGACCTTTTTCATTCCCACTACCTTCATTGAATGAAATTGTTATGCCTCCTGTAAACGGAAGCTACGAAGGATACAGGGCCAAGTGAGTTAGATAATATCGCATAAAGCTAGGTATGGTATACCTACTTAGTCCATCGTATGGACAGGCTATTTTTATGGGGCGATTATACCCGCAGACAGGTCTGGGTCTTCGTCGATTTTTAAAGGTTCTTTTCCAATGTTTTATCATTTTGTTTTACATAAAGATAGGTAAAATCATAATGACTTATCTACATCCATACTAAGTAACCAAAAACTTGACACATTCCGAAACAAATGTATACCACGTGCGCACTGAACTAATTGACTAATTCGAATTCAATTAAAAATGAGTTTGTTAAATTCGTATAGGTATGATAACATTACCACAACACGCCTGCCAACTTCATATAAAAAATATCTAGGACAAGGCACTTCTTATTGTCAACACAGTGGAAGCGTATTTCTCGCCAGAAACACGCGTGGCAAAGCGAGTTCAATAGTATTATGGACCCCCAGTAGACCTTGGACATTTCCGAAAGATGCTTATTAGTTATAACGTTATGCCATTTGGACGTGAAAGACATCTTTGTGCGAACGACATATACTCGAAAACCATTAAGATGCGAAGCCCATTTGCGCGAAATGCGTTTTAGGAGCGTTGATATGCAGCTACGTGAAAAAGCTGCTTATGTATATAACTTAACTGCTATATACTTCTTTTAAGTCACTTTTATATAGCCTTCCAATAGTTTGCGGCGGAATAGGCCTCCATTTTACCATGTGCGGGTAATTTAGTTTCTACTACGAGCCAGGAAGTAGGAATTCATATTCTTATTGATTCTCTAAACCCTTTTTCTTTCAAAGAATAACTTACGCAACAAGTGAACTGAAGCTTCGGGGATTGACAAACTTTTCAGTAGAAGAACTCGATGCATCAGAGGCCAATCTAAAGGCGTCTGGGAGGGTGACAGTTCCGACTTTAACAGTTAGCGCAGGTTTGTAATGAATAAAATTCGTGCACAACTAGGTAAATAGGTTGAGGTACTAGACACACATTATTCCAATCTTTTGTCTGAATTATTACAGATAAATATGATATAAAAGGAAGAGCTCTTTGGTTTATTCCAATAAGCGGAGCTGGAAGTATGAAGTAAGTGGATCCTTAGTTTTTTACTAATTTTAGTCTAGATCAGAGAAAAATATTACAAGTTCCCAAATCTACACCTAAAACAGCGAAATCTGTCCCAGTGAGAAAAACGTTCTCTCCCTAGTTTTAATCTTTTTGTTTTCAAGATGAAATGAAGAAAAAGATGAAATGGATATGAAATGGATACAACCGAGTACAAAACAATATTATTATTATAGCCTCTGTTTTTCTTTCAGTGTGATCTTTCGGAATAACCAAGTTACTTTCTCTATTAGACTACAAAGTAACAGTTCCAGCACATGGGTTGATTCCTTGCAGTTGGCATTCAAGATAGGTAGCGTTCAGGTACCTGAATAAAACCACTTACCTCCTGAGCAACTTCTGTTCAATTAATTATAAGAAACACATCATAGTTGAAGAAATAATACATTTCTGCCTCTCTTTCCACACATTTGATGTATAAAGCTGCAGTAGAAGCTCTCAGGGGCGGCTTGATCAATAAAGCAGGGTAGGCGGTGCAACCGTGCGTTCACGTGGTCCCGGTGTTTCGGGGCGCTGCCAAGGGCATTAATTCCATTTTGACTGCACATCTGCTTACAAGAAGGCGCCAGGGAAGTGATTGCACACGAGCGCTACGTGGGCTAAAAACCTGGCCGCTTTTTTTTGTTGGGAAAATATTGGCAATTTTAGCTAGGTACAGTCAACAGCACATCAGGTTACCCCATTTCCGTTTTTCCTCTCGCTCTTGCTGAATGCAATTCATTTGCAATACAGCAAAGAGGACTGACCGGAAACGGGTAGAGTGATGCGCCGTACATTTTACTGTCCAAATAGATACAATGGTACCTACATAGGTATGTTTAAAAAAAACTACGAGCGAAATCTTAATGAGCGTTTTAACAATTTACAGGCAAACCTAGAAAACGGTCCAACGGCAATCAGTGCAATTTTGAACAACTCCGGGGCAACGATTCTGCAAAACAATCACGATGAGATAGTGAAGGCGGTGCGTGCCCAAATGCTACCGGTCATGAACAGATACCTGTCAGACATGACACCTCAAAAGCTCTTCCAGACGATAGCTGGTGACCAGATGTCCTCACAAAATGTGGTTCAAGTGTAAATTTTAAATGATAACACAATTTCGGCAAATTTTGACGTACCCGCTATTAGCTAAGTGTAAGATTAGACCCTCGGATGTTTTATTTGCGTAGGTACAATTTCCCCAAGATAAACGGTAGCAATCGCAAACAACTGTTTATCATGCTAATTATTCTCTTGCATATAATTAATTCATTCTTTAATAAACATAACTGCGTGTCCTAAGTAGGTAAAATTCGTGTGAAAATGTGATGTAATATGGTGATCCTTTCTTACACGTGACCGAAGATGTCTTTCTTAGTCATGGTTACTTAGAGAAAGTTGTTGTAAATAGTAGTACCTAAGAACAAACTGACCAACAAAGGTAAAGAAATAAAAATCTGATTTTAAACCGTTAGGATAAATAGCATTTCATATTTTTCGGCAGTGCAACCAGAACTAGGTGTTAGAAACCAAATATATTATTCCAGATCAATAAGTTTTTAGGGTAGCTCTACAATTTTGCGATTTGCATGTTCATAAAACTCATATTGGTGTAACTGCCAACAGGGCCATCTGAAACGAACAATGTTCTCGTCAAAAAGTCAAAGAAAAGGCCAAGTCCTACGATAATTAAAAAAGAGGTGGAAAATAGACCTAATGCGCAGAATAAATAAATAAGCCCTTTATGTACCGAAAGTAGAGCTATAAACTTAGGCAGTGTTATTTTGTAGAGTCACCATGTTTTCCATTATAAAAATCTTTGATCTTTTGATTCGATGGTAATTTTTTACCTCTGTCAATTGTCATTGCTCATTTTGTACTGATATCGATACCGACTGCGGCATTGACACACTCTTTTACCGTGGTTCATTGTCCGTGGCCCATACTTTCATGGGCATCACCTTTTAATTGCTGCAAATGTAATTCGATTATTTTAATTGTAGTACCACTGCCTACTAGCTAGATTGAGTTGGAAAATAGTCTCCTTAATGCTGCCCATGAGTTGATAACTACCGTGCCACTATATTAAGTATATAATTTTGCTTTAAATTAATACAAATATTTACTATTTTTATTTTAGTTGATACAACGAGCGAGATCGATAGAAGTTTGAGAAAACTTAAGTGCAAATTTAGGTAGGCCGTCTAGTCGTTGTTAGAATTTTATTGTATTTAATTGAAACCTTTTCGTATGGATTAATATTATAAGAGTAGGAGCAAACACGTTACCTAGTTTCTTAACGTTTTTTTATTAAATATTATATAAAATATAAAATAATTCTCTTGTTTTATTATTTTTGTTTTTATTGTAAACACCGCTGAGGTATAGCGGCGTATTATTAACTAAAAGAAACCACCAGCACCGTAAACAGAAATTAGTCTTTTAAAAATATTTTAGGATTAAATCGCTGAACTATTAAAAAGTAATTCGCAGGTGTTGGATTAAGATAAAACTGCGTAAATGATAAATAACTAAACATGTTCAAAGTTGATAAATACAAGCGAATTACAGTTCAGTAATCTTGCTTCAGATCTGAAGTTATAGATAATGTTGTGAATTACTTTGATTATAATAATTGATGATTGAGTAAAAGGTTATAAAGGGTGGGATGATTCAAAAGCGCTAAGCCTGTTGTAGCCAAAGGTTAGGTAACTATAAAATCGAATTTATAGTTATTACTTCTCTGCAAAATGGGGGTTATGTGTATAGTTTTTATGTCCCTTTGTGCAATCGTGAGTGGAGGGCTAATATCCGAAAATGATGTACAATTAGGTAAGTCACAACCAGCAGTAACAAGAAGTGAAGTCGTTTAATATTTTCTGTAAACACTTTGCTGTTCTCTCCATACCTACACAACATAATAGATAGGTACATTAACTGAGTATTCAGGTAAATATGCTGTTTTGTGGATTTCTTCATGATAAGTTTTCAGGTAACTCCGAGCACATTTTGGGCCAAACTGAGTACTATTTGACTCTTGCGTCCTCTAAGAAAGACTACTTGCTGGAAGACCAAATCGTGGTCTGGTTCAACTTATTGGATAACGAAAGTCGTTCCCTCATTGCTGACCAAATCAGGAACCTGCTGGAAAACGGCCGGGAAGTCGTGATCAATGGAACCGATGATATCCCGGTATTGGACCCCTTCGTTGTTGATCATATTGGACCTTTTGAGTTCATGGCTACCGGGTGAGCATTCAATTACCTATTTACTCTTAGCACGAAATACACAGCAGCCAACCTGCACAGGTAACGTTGCAGATTTCTGACAAATAGAGATATGTTGCTCGATTTGACTTTCAACGAACCCTCAAGATCCGACTATGATTGTAGATTGCCAACAGCCAACCAACGCCGATGTAACTATTGCAAACACACAGATCTGGAGCATTGTTGAAAATCTACTAAAACGTACCAATAATAAGCCAAACTATTCATGGTCCTACGTTATTTTAATTTTAGCGTTATGGATAATGCATTATCTTTTCAATAAAGAAAGAAAACCTGTCTTTATTAATGGTGTTTGCCTATAAACACAATTAACAAAAGATAGGTTTCTATGGTGGACCAGTAAACTAAAAACACTAGTTTAACGATTAAATCCTGATTAATGCGAGTCAATCATATCCGCCAAAATCTGCCCAATGGCACAAACTTGCCACAAATAGCCACACTGCGAAGTTCGTAGCTTGTTGACAACTGTGTAGCCGGAACGCCGACCGATAGTGCCAACCGCCCTTCAGCTGAGGACTCCTCAACACGGAGATTGGTTGGCTGCCGAGTATTACCTACATGTTTTACTCCAAAGTTTCCGATTACATTTGGATTTGACGTTCTAATTCTGACTTGTCTTTTTAATTACCTAATTTACTATTGGTACAGCGTTCGCGCGACAGGAAACATCAATAACTTGAAAGTGGAAGGTCTGAAGTGGTACATCGTCGACCGAGTCAACTTCAACGCAATTCGTCTGTCTATGGGCGTTCAGGTCACCATCCCGTGGATCATCACAACAGGTATGTATCAATCATTGCCAAAATCCTGTTATCATCAAGTAACAACAGCAGCAAACGAACCTACTTATCTACTACACTTTGCCTTTCAAACAAAGGTAACTGCTGAGCGAAAGGGGTTGTCAAGTTTGTTTAAAAATATTTATGTAATCGTTTACTTGCAGGTAGCTACGATGCAAGGGCAAACGTTGCCATTGTGAGCCATCGAGCTGGAGGTAATTTCAGGTAAGTCAATGAAATAGTACTTACTACTTATATCTTTTTGATGCGTAAATTTAAAAGTTCGTATCAGATAGGTGTTAGTTACCAATTTTTCAAAAAAACCTTCGTTTTATTTAACTGTCCATTAATAGTACATTGTTATCCTAGGGGTGAAAGTAACTTATTTAGTCCCGAGACGGGGTTTGGCGCCCGGAACGAAGTGAGGGCGCCAATAGTTCGAGGGACTAAATAAGTCTTTCACCCGAGGTAAACACTGTGCTTTTCATTACGAATACAAGGAAAGTAAAAATAAAACATGAATTAGCCAAAGAAAAAGATTTAAAAATAAATGAAGATCGAATTGGCGCTATCCCGCCTATTTTGTTTGTTTTTTTTTCTGTGGCGGGCCCACTATTCAGCCATTATTTTATTTTTTTTTCATTGGAAAAATGGTAAAAGTTTTGCTCTAAGCTTAGTTATTTTGAAGAAATTGTTGAAACTGAATTATAATAAAGTTATTTATAAAATATACTTTCTCTAATCAATACTTAACTTTAAGTTATTTCAATTTTACATCGTGGCTGTATAGAAAGTTGGAACATGGTTCAATAGATATGTGAAAAATAACTAAGTTTTTTTTTAATAATTTGGCAGATGTCAGTTGAAAGTGATTCTCCCTAGGGATGAAAAGTATTACTTTCAGCCCGCTTCTCAGGTCAGTAATGACCTACTTTCAGAGTATGAGTAATGAAAAATATTGTAACCCCCGAATTCACAAAAGAGAAACAACGTTGAGCATACCTCAGAAATATAGCTGTCCCTTTTAGTCCTATTGACATTTTACGGGACAGCATGAGCGTGAGCGCGTGCTTAGCGCTGATGGACGTTTGTGAATTCGGGCGTAAGAGTAACAACATTTCATTGCTTGTGGAAGTGAAGGTAAAATGAATATCCGAGGTTTTTCGTCCTGGACCTAATGTCTACAATATGTTTTTCTTCGAAATGTTAGAACAAAACAAAACACCAAAAACATTTTTCAAAAATAAACTAATTATGTGTATTCTTGTTGATAAACAGGGTGTTCGTAAACCGATTAGTGGTGAGCGTTGACGTCAGGGTGGGTACCAGCATCTTCGGAGGTGGCCACCTGTTCCTAAGGGAGCTTGACATCAAGATTGACGTGCATGATACACACGTGAGTATTTTCATCTATCTACATATAGTGTAATTTATTCACGCGGTAAAGTGTTTTTTTTAAATTAAGTTTCAAAGTGAACGTACTAATTAAGTAAATATATAGGTAATTACTTTATAAAGTTTAACGAACAACAATGTTTTTTTCAGATTCAAATTCACGGCATGACTGGCTCTAGCCTGATCAACACCTTCATTAACTCCTTCTTGCAAAGCCTAACTCAGGAGGTCATCCAGTCCCAGATGGAGACCGTGAGCCAGACCCTCAGCGAACAGCTTTTCGATGTCATCAATGAAATACTGAGAGAGTTTACCCTCGAAGATTTACTTGGCTGATTATAATTTTTTTGGCTAAGCAAAAATAATAAGAAACAAAATACTGTTCATAACTTGTGTTAGTTATGAAGATTTTATGTTTACCTTATTAAACAATTTTGTAATAAGTATACCTGTTTCGTTTTTGTTTTGTTCCAAGTAGTAGATCGATATAATTTTCAAGATAGTATCGGAGTTTTTCTTAAATCTAAACTTTCCTCTTAAAAATCATTTTTTTTATTGCATTTGGTACTGATCTTTTTCTAGCTGAATACGCAAGTTCCTTTGGGTAGGCATTCAATAAAGCTCAAAAGATGTCTTCCAAATTAATGAAATAATGAAGAATTTGTCTTCAAGCCAGTCAATACAATATTAATCAGTCTGGTGCAGTCACCGAAAAATGCTGTTGTTTCATTGATGGAAAAGTATCCTTGATTTTAATCCTAATACTCTAAAAATTAACTTTTTGTAAGTAGTTATATTTCACCGGTTGACAAGTCATGAGATATCGGTCGAAATTGATCGGGTAGACGTACAGTCAAAGGCACATCAGGCTACCCATATCCGTTTGTTATCTTACTCTTGCCAAATGACATTTCCCGCCTGGCAGACAGGGTGACTTTTCGGCTAAAATCACTTCACATCTCGCTGCTTCAAGCTTACATGAATCATCAATACACTTCACTTTGAATTAGTATTTTCTCTCATTTTTTCGCAAAGAAACTGAATTTAAAAGTTATCTCACCACGATCGAAGCGACTTTTGGCGCCAAGTGGAAGACCAAGACCGGAAATGGATATCGTGATGTGCTGTTGACCGTACATATTAGTCTGATCCATTGACAGACTTTACTCTCCTGTAGTTAAGAGTTTAGTGATTCTAAGATTCGATTTGCATTCCTATTTGTTAGCTCCAACGTATAGGTTGGCAAAAAAGTCCTGAAAGGGAACTAAAAAATATTATCACTGGCAATAGTCCCGCTGTCACTTGTCAATCACGTCTAGCTAGTACATGGTGTGTCAAATCTGTTTAGCGGAGATCGTGTATTAGTGTATTCAGGTGTTTTATTTATGTTAAACTAATAAGGAATCGTGTAAAATCAAGATAAATCATCGGAGAAGAGAAAAAGAATCCTCAGCGCCACTAGAGAAGTCATACTGAAGTATTCAAACGTTGTTTAGCCGAGCACGAAGCTGGGGAAGTTTTCTATGAAATAAACGATGATTAGACCAGAACGGCAGAAATCACTGGTATGTTGTGGTTTCATTTTATTAACCACGCGTGTTTTAACTTAGTTATCAAGTAACTAATAACAAACGACTGATATTTTACGTTGAAATGTGAAACCTATTTTGACGTTTGTTTACAAAATACAATTTGTCAAGTTAGCACGTCTAAGGAATTTTGATACTTTTTATTGATTTTTGTTTATAATTTTAATTTCAATTTTCTAGGCAGCGGCTGCGCAAGCTTTTGAGGATATTTCTCCCGAAGATAGAAGAAAAACATGATAACACGTTATTAAACAAAAGAAGGATAATACCAACGAGGACAAACTTTATATGACAAAATCGACAGGTAATCATAAACCTGCAAGATGAAGTGACCGTACATTGGCAGATGGGAACGAAGTGAATGTTAGAATTTTGGAGAAGGGTCGAGCCAAGCCATGGATGATTTCGAATATGTAGACAAATAAAAATTTTTTACTCTAATTATAACATTATGATATTGCTAGTTTCTTCTTTCATTTTTTTACTTGGTAGTAGAAAACGTCCTGACAATGTGGTTGTATGTGGTTAAGGTGGTATAGGTGCCACCGCCATCCCATTTCCTCCTATTGACCTGGTGTATCCCGGTGGACGGACTACCACTCCCACCTGACTGACATCAGCCCAGAGGGAAAAGCAAACTCGTTATATGAGCGCCTGTATGACTACTTCTATAAATCTACTAGATAAATTGGGAATTAAACAAATGTAAGGCGTTTTCCTAGTACAACGCAATAAGAATAACAATATACTGATCTAGATTAGGGGACCACGTGATGCATTGGCGCGACTCAAATAATTGGTATCTATTGGCGCGAACTTAGTTCGTGGACAACGCCTAACTACATAGATAGCCATTCTCTCTAAAAAAATATATTTGAATAAGTCAATTATCAAAACCGTTTGTGTCGTAGTCTACGGGGTGACCACATCAACGATGGTGGCGCCCCTATTAATTTCACGACTTTTTTGCCAGGCTGTAAGCACGCACCTTAGACAATATAGAAATGGACTCGCGATTGGGCCGCCCGACAATGCAAAAAAGTCTGTCCCTTTTTGCGGGGGCAGGGGGAACACTCACACAAAGAAAATTACCTCTACTTTAACAAAAGAGGCTTGTTGGCACAATCGCACACAAACCTAAATAAGCAACACACGGATATTTAACACATGCATGTCAATAAAATGATTCACACTACTACAACTTTTGACATTAGTTATGTCTTTACACGGTACTTAAGTCAACTTGGCTAGTGCTGACCATAACACAGCTATTGGATGTACAAAAATAAATTGAACAAATGTTTCGATTAGAAATTGTGAATTATATTATGTATTGGAAATTACGCACTTTCCATAATTTCTAAGCCTGATTTTAACTGTTTACGTGGACTATCCACGTAAACAGTTAAAATCAGGCTTTTGACCTTTATGAATATTTACTTATAACTATTAGACGAATATTTTAAATTACAAACTTATTATTAAACTGAAACGTGTCATCATCATGTCAGCCGAACGACGCCCACTGCTGGGCATAGGCCTCCCCCAAAGATCTCCACAACGATCGGTCCTGCGCTGTCCGCATCCAGCGGCTTCCCGCGACCTTGACAAGATCGTCGGTCCACCTTGTGGAGGGCCTGCCCACGGAACGTCGTCCGGTACGCGGTCGCCATTCGAGAACCTTTCCGCCCCAACGGCCATCGGTTCTCCGCGCTATGCTGCTCGCTCGCTGCGCGCTATGCTGCTCCGCTTAGTGTGAAAACTGAAACGTGTAGATTCTTCTAATCTTTTAAAGCAGTATAGCAGTAAGCAATCATTAAATAAATTATTAGAGTAAAAATTTGGACTAAGTACCAATTGTGAGGATTAAAAACTTATCAGACCTATTGGTCTGATAAATTAACCTCTTATTTTTAACCTTTAATAACGCCGCAGATTTTAAAATCTACCTATGACTAGTGCATAGTCTGAAATATTTAGATTCCGTAATTCAATATTTTAAAATCTGCCGAGTTGTTATTTTTTCATCCGATGACTTTGATCTAACTGTTGAATAATCTGCCCTAACTGAAACGAGCTGTATGTACGTTTCTAGGGCTTGACAGACGGCCTAAGTTAGTGAACTTGATATTAGGTGATTGGAATGCTTTCGTATTGTAAGATAATTAAGCTTACAGCTGGACAAATAACAAGTTTTGTTTCAAACAGTGTTACCTACCTCACACACAGTAATTTTTTGGTTAATATTTCAATCACTTCTCTTAATTAATCAACTGATAAAAAATCATTTCATCCGATTAATTTCTACACACATCAAAACTGTCTAGGGATATCATAGGGATATCATTTTTCAAATATTTCATAAAGTTAAGTTTGTTTACAAGTTGAGCATTATCTCAGAATAACGCGAGGACAGTGGCATAAGATAAAGGTTAGGAATATTACAAAAAAAAACGTTTGATTTTGCTAAATTTTGACACCTTTTAAAAGAAAAATCTGTCTTTTTTTAACGTCCTTACGATTGTACAATAATGCTACTACAATAAATTTCTTTATACAATCTGAAAGGGCAGATATAGCAGTTTCTGTGTTCTAAAAATTTCTACGTTGGTATCAATATTTGAATTTTTACAGCCTCCCAAATAGCTATACTTTGTATGAAAATGCTTGAGATATCCCTAGACACTTTTGATGTGTGTATAAATGATTCGGATAATATGATGTTATTATAGGCATTTAAAGTCATTTCCTACCTGATTTGTTTGTTATTGACGTTATATCGCTTGCTGCACATATTAACTCAGCGAAGTAAAAAAAACATCTTTATTGTTGTAATCATTTACAAACACTCACCTATTTATTTATTTACTCAGGACATGACAAAAATATAAAAAACAAAATGTGACTAGGAACCTCTTTGTTCAGGCGTCACTTTACTTCTATCGATAACAAGAAGCTCTAGAATGAGTCCCGAAGTTAAGTGCCATCGAGTATGCCAACTTTCCTGTTTTCCTCTTTCCGGTATTTACATTACACAGAAGAGTAGTGTGGTTTTTTAATTTTTGTTACCTTTTATTTAGTTTGGTTAATGAATTTGAATGTTTTTTATATTGTTAGGCCCAGTAGCACTTAGTAATTACAAATCTTACGACACATCTCAAGCTGAAATAAATCGAGCCGTTCAGGCTGCAGAGCGTGTCAAACACTATTACATACAAACATACTTACATATATACATACATACACTCGAAAAACATAAACCGCCTTCTAGCGCAGTCGGATAATAAATAAATGAATCATTAGAAACATTATTCTTACGTCAATCGAACTAATTGAAATATTTTATTCGAGTGCAATAGGAACTTGCCAATCGATTTTTCTTGACATTTACCCCAACACTAGTGTGATTACGAAAACACTCAAATGTCATTCCGAACAATGTTTCAGGTGTTTTAATTATTAGTGATTTTTGCAAAAGAAACATGAAATTGAACCAAAAAAATACATACGGATGAAACATAACATTATCCTTCTTCCAATTTGAGTTTCTCGAAGTGTTCTTACTACTATCTACAGCACAAAACGACATTTTTGAAGAGCTCTTTACTCATCGACGTATGACTCGTTATGTCAAAATTTCCGAGTTTCAAGTAGTTTTGTTCAACGTTCGGATTTTTAATCGTAACGTGAGCAGAGGGGTAACGCGCGTAAGGCATCTCCAGTTCTTAATGCTCTAAGGCACGCACTTAGCATACCTTGAGCTGTTTTATCGCGCTTTAAAAATTGGACCAGGCGATAAAAATTGGCAGCAATGGTAGTGCAAAAAGCAATTCGGACCGTCCCGTAGGGTAAACTGCTGCTATGACATAGGGTTGCCAACTTAGGTCTTTTGAGCCCAAATTTGGGGCTAAATTATGCATGTTGGGCTTTTGTAGGGCCTACAAATATAAAGGGCTATTTTTATCATCATTAGCAGCCGCGAGAAATCCACTGCTGAACAAAGGAATCCCCCATTTATTTCCAGAGCGTCTGGTTGCGTGCGGCCTGCATCGGATCCCGCTACCTTTATCAGGTCGTCCGTCCACCTTGCAGGCAGGCGCCACACTCGTGCGTTTGGCCTCAAACGGTTTCCAGTTTTGAACTTTTCGGCTTCAGCGGCCATCAGTTCTACGCGCTATGTGCCCCGCCAATCGTCACTTCAACTTGCTTACCCGCTGGGCCACGTCAGCGACTCCAGCCTTTCTACGAATCTCCTCATTCCTGATTCGATCTTGTGGCGAGATTCCGTGCATACCCTGTATTAAGAAATTTATTAAGTCTTCATGAAATGAATGCCTTTGAATCTTGAAAAAAAAGGTGAAACCATGTAGAAAACTGAATTATATTTATTTACCTTAATATTTCTCGAAAATCATTAAAATGATACCTATAATAGGTATTTAAGTATACACACGAACTCGGTTCTATTTAGGGGTTCATCTTGTAAACAAAGAGTACTTAACTGCTGAGTTTCTTGCAGTTGCCGGTTCTTCTCAGTACAAAAACAACTTTTCGACACCGTTCGCGTTGGTTGAGTCATATTAATCATCCAATATTATGTGTTTATTGTGAATTTATTTATATATTTTTCACTACAGTTTATAAGTCTATTATCAATGTATTTTCGTTTAGTCACTCTCGATTTCAAAGTAGCTACTTGTAACAGGTCAGGACTTTTTAATTCAAGATATTTTTGATTTTGGGGGTATTTTGGTCGAGAAGTTGGCAACCCTGACTTGACAGCTGACAAACATTACCAATAGCGTCACCGAAATTGCTGTTTTGAATTTTATTTGATTGTAAATAACAGAAAATCGGAAACCTGACAATACAAGAGTTTCTTACAAAAACTGCGATAAAAAACTTGAACCTTTCCATAAAATTTATAAAGTTTTAAAAGTTTTTTTTATAACCTAAAGTACTATGGCTGGTAACTTTTGGCAAAGTTCTCACCATCAGCAGTGGATATTGGACAAAGTAGATCTCATTAGGGATCGCCAACACGACCTAAATATTTTAAGTGAAGAGGAGTACCAGAAAATATTTAATTTCTTTGCAAGCATTATACAAGTTTTGGGCGAGCAGTTGAAAGTACGCCAGCAGGTTATCGCCACCGCCACAGTGTATTTCAAAAGGTTTTACGCGAGGAATTCCCTAAAATGCATAGACCCATTACTCCTAGCGCCGACCTGCGTGTTTCTAGCTTCTAAAGTAGAAGAGTTTGGCGTAATTTCGAACTCAAGACTAATAACTACGTGTCAAACAGTTATCAAGAATAAATTTGGGTATGCCTATGGACAGCAAGAGTTTCCATATAGGACTAATCATATATTGGAGTGCGAGTTCTATTTATTAGAGAATTTAGACTGTTGTCTTATAGTGTACCAGCCATACAGGCCACTGCTCCTGTTTGTCCAGGATATGGGTCAAGATGACCAACTGCTGACTTATGCATGGAGAATAGTCAATGATTCTCTCAGAACTGATGTCAGTCTGCTTTACCCACCATATCAGGTACATTAAATGGTTCATATTTATTTGATGTCAAGGCCCAATTTGATATACTAAATTCATTTTATACAATATCTATATTTTTATGTTTTCTGTTGTAGATTGCAATAGCTGCGCTTCACATAGCATGTGTGATGCTTGGCAATGAGAATCAAAAGAGTTGGTTTGCAGAATTGAATGTTGACATGGATAAGGTAAGTATATTGAAGAAAAGTTGTATTCATTTAACTGGCCCAATGGCTTGGTAATAGTGTTCTTTACATATTTATTGTGCTTTGGGTTGTATACTTGATTTATACCCAGTAAAACAACCATTTTTCTCTATTGTTGTTAGACTCCCATTTCATATTTACACTTGTACCCTGATCAATTCTTCAAGCCAATAATAGAATAAAATCCTATTAGACCCATTCCCATTCTTTGAATGGTCCCATTTTTTGAGTGTAGAATGTTGTGTCAAGAATGTACCTAAGAATTCATGAATATGAATATCAGTCTCTATGCCACAGCCACCTGTATCCCTCAGTACAGTTAGCATCAGAATCATGTGACCTTTCATAGTGATCAAGTGTTTAAGAAAAAGCAACAGTACCTTTACCTTATTTATCATTATAGTTCTAAGATATCCCTTGTTTAACATACACAACTTTAATTGTAGGTTAGAGCAGGTCATTGTTGACCATAAAATGTCACCTGGTTCCAATGCTGACTACAAATACTAGCGGAATGAGTTGATAGCCATTGTTACAATACAAGGTTTTAGTGATGTTTTAATATTTAGTTAGTTTAAATTATTTTATATTCTTCCACAGATACAAGAGATTGTAAGATCAATAATCAATTTATATGAAATGTGGAAGAGTTATGACGAAAAGAAAGAAATACAAGGACTGCTAGCAAAAATGCCGAAGCCAAAGCCAGCTCCCCAAAGATAATAGTAGCTGAAAAGCACCAACTGCTGTGCTGAAGCAGTCCACTGAAAGATCTAGGGAATGTGTTTAATCAGAACAGCTCTTAAGCAATAAAGATGATACTGTTTTTTTATGGTTAGGATGTAATATTGAACTGGTTCAAATCAATTGGTATGTAATCTTATGAATTGTATAGCTATGTATGAAAAATGAAGTACTAGAATCTTTGACTACTACAGTACAATAAGAGTACTTATAGACTTAAGTATTTACATTAATTTGTGTAATCAGTGCCTATAGACTAAATAGGTGTTGTGACTTTGCCAGACTAGATTTATTCACAAGAAACTTTTAATGGATCCATGTTGTAAATATTGACAATCATCAATCTTTATTTTTTTAAACTGCCAGTATTTTTACCTGTGTATATGAAATAAAAGATTGTTACTAGATCATGGTTGTTTGTTTTTCCTGATGATAGTCAAAAGATGTGAATAATAATCTCTTTCTCATAAAACATAATGCTGTAAAAAATTATCTAAATTGCAATGCATTACTTATAGTAGATAGGTATTAAACCCAAACAAACCGGATAACAGCGGTAGGCTCACCCCTTACCACGTTGGGTTCAAATTCCCACGGCGAAATGTGGGCTTCTGAATGTTCCGTTCACCATCACGGCAACAATCAGTGTGCCTCTGACAACTGATATGGACGTGAGGGTATGTTATGTTATAGTAGTGTTGGAAGTACTGATCACGTGTTTTATATGGCTTTATGATTAAGAGTTAGAGTTAGTATGCACGGTCAACGGCATGACAGGCTACCGGCATTTCCGGTCAGTCCTCCTTGCTCTATGGCAAAGAAATGACATTTGGCTGGAGCAAGACAAAAAACGGAAAGTGGTAACCCGCGGGGCGGGGCTACATGCACGCCGCGAGAAAATCCGAGGGAGTTAATAGCCAATCATAGGTCGCCTTATCTCCATTTCTCTCGTCTCTCTACTAATGATAACATGGCCGCTTATGTAAGTTTTGAAATATTGTATGGGAAATAGGGATTTCTCGACAAGTCCTAACATGGCACCTATGTTTTATCAAGAATACCTATATCGGTTTTTGGGTTGAGGACTTTAATGATTTCTTTGGGACAGTGGCGCACACATCAACCTTTACAAAACCATTGCAAAATGGGTCTAATGTCAGCCGCATAAGGTGCCCCTATGTAAAGGTTGATGTGTGCGCCACCGGACATCGCAGTATGTACATTTGAGACATGTATTATCTGACCCCATGAAAAGATGTTTTTATCGTAAATAAACAACAGCCTGTATTTAGTTATTTATAGGATGACCAACATGATAATTCAGCCTTTCCAACAAAATGAGAACGCCGGTCGAAACCGTAGGCGTTGCAATTCAACCGTCTCAAGCTTCTTTTTGAATAGTTACAAGTTCGCTCCGTGTCGAATTAATATGGGTGATTGGATTTCTTGCTAAACACAGCGACGAGGAAACGACGCATTGTTGAAGTAGCTACACTATAACAACAACCAACTCTTCATATCACAACACTACACCAGCCGTATTCCATTTCAAAAAGGTGACCATGATTCATGGTGTTATTTCAATTCATCTGGGATTGAGACACTTAAGTTATCGATGTTGTAGCTCAGTAGGTCACATAAACGCCAATAAAACTCATAATTATTATTAGGCACTGCACTAGACTTATTTTAATTCGATGTACCTAATGTGCCAGTAATTAAATCGATGTGAGTTATTTTGTTCGAAGTTCTCAGAGCAAGTGGGCAGTTCTGTAGGCAAGTGCGTACAGTTAGCGACAATCGTAATAATAACTAAGGCTAGGCTAAGGCCAGCCTTGCTAGGCAACTAGGTTGATTTTATTTTTCCCCAGCTAATCTTATACAGTCGATTGGCACTTGGCATTCGGGCTAGGATGGCTTAGGTAAGCGAAATTAGACGACTCGTTTAGCGCAGACATACGTAACGAGTGCCGGTTGAGACTATTTAAGGAGTTTTGGGTTCGATTCCCGCACCAGCACAAATGTTTTGCTGGTTTCCGTAACATGGGCAACCAAATCATCAATGTATGTGATGTTGCCTCATATTTCTAATTACATACATACATAAATACAACGCCTTTTTTGCTTGAGGTATTTATCGGTGTTTCCCATCAGCGTAGCGTAATCCGAAAATTATAGTTAACACAAAGTAGGTGTTTTCGCCAGATGTGAACTTGGGGCTTTACGGGCTTTGGATCAGTGCTTAACCCCTGAGCCACGTAGCCCTCAGATATAATATAGCTTAATTAATATAAAAAATAAATCTTACATAACTGTGTGGTCACCCTGTTTCTTCAGCGATACGGTATAAAGGTTCTCCTCTTCGTTGAGGTCCATCAGTCCTGAAACAACTCGGGCGATCGATCAACATGTCTTCATTCAAGGCGATGTTTTGCGACCTCTGTGTCATTTTGCTGTTTGGTCTAACCGTAACTTTTGCTGATGTAAAAACCAGGTAGTATCTCCTTTGTCATATTTATATTGAAGTTAAATCATCTTTATTTCTTCAAACTAGTCACGTTAATTTAGCTTTGCTGATGATTTATTCGTCAAAGTTAAGTCAATCCCACATTTAAGTTAAACGTCTGTTTATTTAAAGAAACAAGTAGGAAAGTCCAATATCGTGAAAGAGGTAAACCCTCGATCCAATTCGGCTGAGCGCTTTTTTCCCATGCAATGGGCCCCTGTCTGTGCTGAAAGATGAAAAGTCTACAACATCGAATCGTATTCTCTTAGCATGGAGAAGGGTTATTGTCAACAGCTGATGTCTTAAGGTTGATGATATCGACTAATGATAAGGAAGACTTCATAATTATTTAACTATTTCAGTGTCACCCCCTTAGAAGAAGGGCCAACTGGGAACTGCTCGTGTGGGGGTTTCGCGTCAGCTACCCCTGAGGCTGACACCGCGCCTCTTCTTGCCCAAACCCCCGGGCTAGTTGTCAAGTGCGATGATGAGGGAGAGTCAACATGCAGGAACCTGTGTACCGCGTTAGCTACGGCTACTAAGGCAAAGGGGCCGGAGATCCTCTGCAACAGGTTGAAGGATGCTAACGAATTGAAGGTATTTGTCACAACACGTAGCCTAAATGTCATCAGAATGTTCTGCGGATCTAAAATGCGCCGCGACATTTTCTCACGCAAAATCCATACAAATCGCAGGTGACAACGCGCGATATAACTTAGCCCGCCTGGTACACAAGAATTCGACGGTAACCGCAAGGTGGACTTAAGTTCATGATGAATTTAGTTATAGGGACTTAGCTGGCGACATCCAAGGCTACTTGTATCATATTCCCCGCCAGTTTATTAGATACCACCTATTTATAGCGTTGTCCTTTTCTTTCCTAAGTGGGCTAACAGGGTTCTCATGTTATAGCTTTCGGCGTTCTCGAAGATCTGCGACAAGCCGTGGACGTACGCGGGCATGACCGCTGAGGAGCCGCTGTGCTGTGCCGAGAATAAAGTGAAGGTGTGTCTTTCCGCTGAGAAACTCAACGTCACGTCGGTCGACGTGGTGGATACCAAGATCATCATGTAATTACCTACAAATTACGCGTCTTACAAAGTTGTTTAGGCAATAAAGATTTATTATTTTCATTTCATATTACCGTTTTTTATTTTAATAAATTTTCCAGTATTAAGGGAACTTGCCAAGACTGACCTCACCTCACCTCACCACCACCTCACCTCATTTTGAACCTATGATTTTGGTAAAGTTCAAAAAAGTCCTATATGGAAGATAAGTCTTAGACTGCGTCTCCACCAGATATGCGTTGCGAGGAATGTGTTTTTAAGAACTAATAGAATCGCCTCAGGGGGTAGGATAGGAATAGAGGGATTATATTGGTTCTTAAAAGACACATTCCTCACAACAACGCATCTCTGGTTGAAACGCAGCTTTATTTCTGAAGATTCCGAAGATTTTCGAAAGTCCGTGGGTTCTGATCAAATGAAAAAATTTGTGACGAAAAAACAAGTATATTTACATGAAAATAATTTCATGTTTAAAACAATCTTGTACAATGTTTTAATACCAAATTCTGTAGCCTAAAAACCGGTTTCACTTCATTAATCACAATGATCAGGGCAAACTTAACATCTATTAAAAGTGACCATAAACAAAGAGACATAATAAAACCGAGTATAACTGTACTCCTCACTATGTTCCTATTAAGTTGTATCCAACTTTAAATACCCTATTAATTATTATTATTATACACGATTAAATCTAATTAGGACTCTATACCCAGGAATGAAATACGTTAGTGGGTTATTTATTGCTTTGAATGGGCAGATCCTTTTTATTATAAAGGTTTACTGTAGATTGATCATGCCGTTTCATAAAAAAGTTAGTTCTAGACTATTGTGTTAAATCTTGCAAGGTTTTTTCAGTTTTTTTAAGGCTTGGTAGGCTTCTCCTAATTGCAATTCAAGTAATGACAACTTTAAAACGGTCACTGATGAAAGCATATTTTAGGATCTTTAAAATAAAATGGTCAGAGGAAAAATATATCCTGTTTTATAATTTTAAAAATACCAGTAAAAATATATGAGAATATAATTGAAGAGCCGCCTGGTCGCAAAAAGTATAAAAAACGAAAAAAGCAAGTTGTTTAACAACTGCTGAGACACGTCAATTATGATCGTCTTATACCACAGTAATTTTAAAAACCTCGATACATATTAAGATAAAAATACTCATAAAAAGCTACTAAGTTTGAATGGAAGGCCCTATAAATTGTCCAACGTTTGAGATCAGTAGTTGCGGAGTACTGGGTTTCTAGCCAAAAGAATCACCGTTTTTTAGGGACTGACTGTAATGACGACTGCAATCTAAATATTACGCTCATTGTTTGAAAAAAGCAAACCTTTAAAAAGGTGAAGTCATTCATTCATGGCAACTTTTGTTATTTCATTTAATATTCATTGACCTTACTTACACCACACAACATAAGTTGTAGAATGACCTTTAGTGCAATAGTATAAGGTGTTATGAATTACCAAAGCGTATTTGCTTGATCTATGGCCTTTTGTACTGAGGATTACCCCAGCACAGGAATTTCACCAGAGTCTTCGATTGTAGTAAGAGATAGCGTATTTATGGCAATCAAACATACATATCATAATAAAAATTGATTGGTTGTTTAATGCCACTAGCTGTGGTTGGATGAGTTGGATCAAAATTTCTCAATCGATTTGAATCTTTATACCTGTGATCACTGATCAGGTACAGTCAGCATCGACATGACGTGTGCTGACGGACTGCTCAACGAGGTATTGGCAGTTGGCTGACTGTACAAGGCAGATTACGAACTTTTAACAGATTATTTCGCTATTATTATTCCTATGGACGTATAAAGTATACCAATAGCTACATACACTTCACAGGTATTTCGCTTCTCCCCGACCGAAGCGGGTGTCCAAAGCCTGAGCCTTTTTGATGATGGAACGCTTCTGCGCCTCGTCAAACCGGTTCACCTGGAGGTCTACGTCGCGGCTGAAGGGTCGGCGTTCCTTCTTATCTTCGTCTTTCTCATCCTTCTGGAAAATAACATTGCCACTTAGGTTGTCAATTTTTTTTGATTCATTGTTTAACTGCTATGGTTCATCTGGCTACAAAGGAATCACTGTAATAAATATTTTTTTGATGAAGCTTCGAAACAAAATATGTCTGTAGTTACCTTTTTCTTTTTCTTAAGTTTTTTCTGGTGCATTTCCAGTAGGCTCTCGTCCCTTTTATGCTTCTTTTTGTGTTTTCTAGAACATCACATTTAAGTTTTAACATTGGTTCTTATTTTATTCAGTAGTAATACAACTAATAAGTCATATTAGTATCTATAGTATAGTCATGTATATGTCATAAATAATATATTTTTTAAATATTGGGAGTTACAAATTTAACTTTACTAATCAGTATCAACCTATAAGGTAATTGAGGTCATACTCTCTATACTCGCTAAACGTCCAGTTCAATCAAAAGCAACTTACTTGACAGCCATTTCCTGTTCATCGTCTCTGTGGTTGATATGTCGCGCTCGCGCCTCCCTCTGCAGGGCCACGTCTGCATCTTCCTCCTTCACAATGCCAGCTGCTTTACGAGCCTTCTCTTCTGGTGTATCTGTCCAGCTTGATCTGAGAGATAAATTCAGTCATTGAGATTATTAATGCGAAAGTTTGTAAGTATGGATGTTTGTCCTTCTTTGACGTAAAAACTACTGCATGGATTTTAATGAAACTTCACAATAACACCTATAGCTTCAACATCAGAATAATACGAAGGCTACAATTTATGAAAGGTTTTTTATAAACTTAAATCCACGCGAACGAAGTGGCGGGCGGGAATTTATTTACAAAATCAAATTATAGAAAAGTAAAATTAACCATTTTCATTTGATGTGATAGAAGTGTTTGGTAGTCTGCTATATGCTTCTTTGTTAGCACTGGCTGAGCCTAGTCAACCGCTCTATCTTTAAAAAAAATGATTGAGATATTAGATTCATTATATGTAATTTTTAACAAAAGAGTATAAAATTCAAATTCTAATACAGTACCTATCTGACATATCAGGACCTTCCTTGGCTCTAAAACTGCGGGCTTCTAGCCCAAGATATTTGGCTTTGCCCTCAGGCAACTGCAACATCCATTCCTCTCTAGACTTCACATCAGATTGCTGCAAGGAATGCCCATCTAGTTTCCTTAGCTTCATGTCTAATGCCCGCTCTTCGAGGCGTTGGTGCGCTTCAGACCACTTGTCTTCCGAGCCTGACGGCAGTGGACCAATACCAACATCTTCATCTGAACTCTCGTATTGGGGTTCTCTTTCTGCTAGCACTTTTCGCATATCATCAGGTATTGATGGGCCTGAAAAGATTAGCACAATATTTAAGATATTATGTATCAGACTTTGTCTAAGCTGCGAAATTAGATAAAGAAACCTACACCTAAAATACCTACAAGTCCCTTAAACATTTCATCTCTAACAATAATAGTAACTATGGAACCCAAGATGGTTATTTGCCACCTAATAATCAAATTAAAACTACATCAAAATCATTGCCCTGGTCTCAAAATAAGGTTATGGAAATCAGAACTAATAAAGCTACTACAAACTTTTAGACCTTACTTATACCGGTTTCATGTCTGTTGCATAATAGTTGCTGAGAGAAGCAGCTGTGACAAATAAGCAGACAAGACAATCCTGTAATAATTTAAAATAAGGGAATACCTACCTATGTTCTTGGATTTTCCTTTCAAATGTGGTGGTAATGCTGGTCCTTCAGTTGGTGGTGATTTTCTTGTTTGTAAGTGAGGAGGTAAGGCAGGCCCACAGATATCTTTTTTCCCACCAGTTTTAGGCACCGTTCGCTTCAACTTGTGTCTCAAATCAGTTGGATCAATTTCAAACTCATTTGAGTCATCACTTATTATCTCTCCTTCTTCACCACTTTCTTTCTGACTGCTTTTCTGTGTGGATGTCACCTCAACAGTTTCTGTTGGGCCGACATCCTCCTCTGGGCTTACAATAATTGGGATATCAGTAGTACTGCTGACTTCCACCACTGCAGTTGCATCCTGATCACTTTCTTTATCAGACTTAGAATGTTTTTTTTTGTGCTTCTTTTTGTGTTTTTTTTTCTTTGTCTTGGTAAGCTCTTTTTCTAGGTTTAAAAGTTTTGCTCTCAGTTTTTCATCATCTGATGAATCTATTTCACTAGATTCTTCAGATTTTTCTTTAATTACAGCAGGAATCAGACTGTAGTATGAGCCTGGTTGAACCTCATCTGATGGGTCACTGTTTTCCTCTACAATAATTGGACTTTTACTTCTTTTCTTTCTAGGTTCAACAGGAGGGGGCTTATGGATTTCAGACCGCTTGCTACGAAGGTCTGGTGAGACTGATATCCTCTCCTTTGATTGTCTGGGAAGCTTCTCAGGAGATATAGAAATTCTTTCTCTTTTACGTGACTTTTCAGGGGATATGGATACTGGAACTTTTCTTTGTGGCTTTTCTGGTGATAGCCTTTCTCTCCTCTGGGGTTTCTCAGGAGATAGTGACACTCTATCCCTTTTGCGAGGTTTTTCAGGGGATATTGATATCCTTTCCTTCCTCAGAGGTTTCTCAGGGGATATAGATATTCTCTCCCTCCTCATGGGTTTATCTGGGGATAAAGATATTCTTTCCCTTGATCTCCTTCGAGGTTTTTCTGGGCTCTTTTCACGAGGCAATACATTTCGCCGTATTTCTTCCTTAAAATCTCTTTTCCTTTCTGGAGTTCTTTGTGATCTGGACCTTGAATGCTTACTTATTTCATGGCTATCACTCCTGCCTGGAGGTCTGTTCATTCCTCGGAAATCTCTTTCATGTCTAGGTCTTTCAGGTGATCTTCTAGCTGGGCTCCTTTCACGTGAGTGTCTCCGTCTACCTGGTGAGCTTCTAGCGAATCGACCCCTGTCTCTGTCTCTAGGATATTTATCAAAACGGTCTCTTTCACTCCTGCTTTTCTCAATATCTCTATGGAACTCTGCAGGCCTACTTCTTATTGAAGATCGAAAATTACTATCCCTCCCACTATTCTTATTTGATTCATCTTGAGTTTTAGCACGGCCTTTAAATCTGCCAGTTTCAGAATCACTGCTGGATTCATCAGAAAGCATATTTGAACCTAAAAACAAAAAAAAAGGAAATTAATATTGAATCAAAAAATTAGTTCTTTAAATACTAACTTTATTTTGTACATATTTTCTTAGGAAACTAAGCAGCTATACAATAAAATTAAAACATTTTGGATATTTTCTTAGCACTGTAACGAATTGATTTTATAAATCCTGCCGTCATAATTCCCTTTAAGGATTGCCTGACACTTGATTGCCACACCAAATCTTTGAGAATTTGTCTGAGTATCACAGCACAGTCTATGTCATAGGCAACGGCACGAAGCACATCTTCCATATCTTGTTGAAGACCTCCATGATTCCAGAATTTGACTATTCTCTGCTGTGGCACCATGGGTAACTGCATCAAATGGTGTAATTTTGTTTCTGGATGTATGTCTTGATGACATTGAGCCTCTCCAGTCGGGATATCAACATATGTATGAAACTGCTGCAGGATAGGTCTATACAGTTCACGGAACATGATCAATTGAGGTTGGACAATATTTCTGACTTTGTTTTTGTTTTCTCCAAATGTCATTCTAAAATCACCAGCATAACTAAGATTGGATATGGCAAAGTAAAACTCATATTCAGAAAATGTTTCTGGTAATGTTAATAGGGCTGTATGTACAGCTGATCTTAGGTTACATTGAAGAGCACTTTGTAATTGAGAGCTGTTAGTTTGTTTAATAATTTCTACAGGTTTGTGGAGTCTGCCAGCTAGATACAAGTCATTCCAGTCCAGAAGATCAGCAATCAGATCCTTCTGTGAGACTACACCATACTTGATTGTAACGTTTTCCTCTTTCATTTCGACAAGAGTGTTGAAGTAAACTTTGGCACCCCAATTTTCTTGAAATCTCGCAATAAAGCCTTTGCCGATGAAACGGAGTGCAGAGTAATGAGATGGGTTCATTTCAATGTTTGCCCCATGCCACCGATGAGAGTTTTCGACGCAGTAGATCAGATCAATCATGTTCTGTTTCTTCAGGTTGCCCATTTGAGGTTTCACAGCAGAGCCGTATGCAAAGCAAAATGTCAAGTTTTGCGGAAATTTAGATAGAATTCTATAATACAATGGAGATACATCTTTAGCTATTCCAACTGCTTTAGCTACTGTTGATGCCATGCCAAGAATGTTGAAAAAAACAGGGGGCTTCTGACCTGACTACGTGCTGTATCTTGGAACAGATAATTTCGCCCGGGTTTGAGTTTGGTGTCGCCAATAGATGTTCATTGAATACAATTTTGGAGTTCGTCTAATGTTAATTCAAATCGTTACACAGATACGACGCCTGAAATAACCAAATTATTGACGAAACTACGACGACATTTTTCAGTTCACCAAACAGTTTACAGATTAAAAATCCATAGACTACCTAACCTAACTAGAACATGTCACTTTAGCAGTTGTCTATAGATTTCTATTGTCTATGGCAGTGGTCCGAAATATGCCATTTTGATTTTAACCACATAACCCTCTCTGCATGAGTTTAACGAATGTACTATTCGAATGATCGTGATGATAATAATTCATCAAGTAAACTTTCAAAAGGTCAATGGTAAGGTGGTGGTTTAATGATCTATGAACAAAGGTCTTCCGTCTCCCCTAATGCGCGCTATCGCTAAGGCCCAGTAATAAAAAAAAACTTGTCAACTGTCAAGTTGTCATTTCCGCCGTCATTAGCAAAAATATTGTTTTCGGTTTTTCGTATGTGTTTTTTTGCGAACTGACCTCGTAACCTGCACAAATTTTCATTATATTGTAAGTTCATTTAATTATGTCTAGCGCTGACAGAATTGAATTTGAAATGGAAGTTGAAGTCGAGAGCGCATCGTCTGGGCCACCAGTGGATCCACCAAATAATCCAACTTCCCCAGCTCCGCCCGCTACTCCTGGAGGCGGTGGAACCAAGAGTGTGGTGGTCACCACCGCTACATCTGGTTCGGTTACCGTTTCCTTACATCCATTGGTCATAATGAACGTTTCTGAGCATTGGACAAGGTTACGAGCACAGGAAGGATCACCACAAACAGGTAGACCAAATCATTCCACTCAACTTAACGATATACCTAATATTATGCAGTGAATAGTATATTTATTTTATACTTATTCATCTTTTTTCAGTTGTTGGAGCATTGATTGGCAAACAAAAAGGACGAAACATTGAAGTTATGAACTCATTTGAGTTAGTGTTTAGTGTTATTGAAGGAGATATAATAATAGATAGGGATTATTATAATTTAAAGGAAGAACAATGTAAGTATTGGTTGTGTGTAGATGATTGAGATTGTTGTATAATGTTTGTTAAATATTATTTACTTAACAATTATAATCTTACATTCAGAAATCATCCTACTTGATTACTAGTGATTGCTTACTTACATGTTTATATTTGTATTTCACTATCAAGCCAGAGTAAAAAGTCATGCTAACAACTACATTGTTTCCTCATATATTATTTTGTCATTTTTATAGTTATTGGTCAGACAACATATACCAATACTGTATTTTTAATCATAACCATTAGGCTTTCACAGTCTATCATGCATATACATATATATATATAAATATAGCACACTAGAAGTCACTAGCATGTCCATAAATTGTTTGTCTCATACTTTGTTGTCTCCATTTATATTCTATACAAAAATGCCTTGGCAAAATGTGGGCTTCTGAATGATCTGCCCACCATGACAGCAACAATCAGTGGGCCTCTGATTACCACCATTGGGAATATGGTTGTGAAATGTTATGTTATCACATACAATTAATTTCATAACACACTTACTAATGCTAGCAACTGTGTAAGAAAAAAACGATTGATTTTCAGTCAAATTCATTAATCAATTATTGATTGTTTTCTAGTTAAACAAGTTTTCTCTGACATGGACTTCCTTGGCTGGTACACAACTGGTGAAGCGCCAACGGAAAGGGATATTGCAGTCCATCGTCAGATCTGTGATATAAACGAGTGCCCAGTTATGCTGATGCTTAATCCAGCTGGAAGGGATGGAGAAGTGAGTCAATTATTCCTTCATGTATTTTGTTGAATTTTGTTGCTAAGTGACTTTCACATAATAATTTTCAATGGATTAGTTAAAACTGGAGTAATGATAACTATACATTAAAATATTTCTATTAACAAGATACCTTTAGTGACACACCCCTATCACACCAATATGTTTTTTAAATTGTTGCTTATGTGTTCAGCAGCTTATATGGCCTACACATATTTTGCCAGTCTGTGTCTTTATGTGTATTCTTCTTCTTATTTTTCTATTAGTTTATCAGTGTATTCAATTTAACTGTCTTCTAATATGTATGTACTATTAATATCCATTTATTCCATGAAGCAACTACCAGTGGTGTTGTACGAGTCTGTGATAGACGTGGTAAATGGGCGCGCCACGATGCTTCTTGCGCCACTGACGTACACACTGGCTGCTGAGGAGGCCGAGAGGATTGGAGTGGACCATGTCGCCAGGGTGTCTTCTGGTGAAGCAGCCCTTAATAGTTTAGGTAAGTTTCCACATCTATCATATACACCAGTCTTTAGTCCAGTCTTAATTAGGTATAGGGTCATTGCGCTGGTTCGCGGCCCTGCGTTGTTTCGCGGCCTTTCTGAGTACCAACTGCATAAAAATTAGAATAACAAGAATTCTATCTCACCCTTCCGAACGTGTTGTAGGACTTTAAAAAGTAGGATAGTTGCGAAACGTAATGCCTTTTCAAGTTGGTCGGTCAACCTTACCCACGTGCTGGAAATAAATCATCAATTTTGCCTGCCGCGCTCTCAGCGCATACACGTACGCAAAGCTGCCCAAAAAATAGTGAATAGGTTTCGCTTCGAAAGTAAGTATTTCAAATTTCCTATTACTTATTACTATTTTGTTTGTTTATGGGTGATCATAGTTATTTTATTTACGTCATTTTGCATTTATTTTGAAAGAAAATTACTTTAATAACGGTTTTATTTGGTGGCCGCCAACCAACACTTTATTTTTTTACTAAAGTTGGTATACGGCCGGGTGGCCGCGGCACTAACTCATTGAGTGAAATAAATTTTCCTCTTTCCTATTATTAATGTATTTAAAGTCTCGTTTTATGCAACATTTTTTCATTGTTGGGATTGATTTGAATGCTATGGTTAGTTCACGGCCGCCAAAATATAATTTTAAATGTATCTTTAACTAATATATGGCCGCCAACTGAGACAGCCGGTGCAGACAAATCTGGTTCGCGGCCGTCCTTAAATTCATATGAAAAATAGACGGCCGTTAACTGACTGTATGGTCAGTTTACGGCCACTCCTATCACTCTCAGTATTTGGTTGGTGTTTAGCTAAAATTTTTGATTACAGATGTCTACCAAAAAACAGAAAAAAAAGACTGTGACTAATAATCCCCTGAATCTCTACAGCAAGCACTAAAGGAAATTTGCAAAGACGAAATTCCGATCAGAGAAGCATCTCGTAAAATTGGGTTTAGAGATGCGCAATTCAAGATCGATTAAGTGGCAGAATGGCTGAGGAACTGACAAAAAACAAGGCCTAGAACTGGTTCAAGGAGAAAAATCATCATCATGTCAGCCTAACGACGCCCACTGCTGGGCATAGGCCTCACGCAAGGATCTCGACAACGATCGGTCCTGCGCTGTCCGCATCCAGAGCGGCTTCCCACGACATTGACAAGATCGTCGGTCCACCTTGTGGCGGGCCTGCCCACCGAACGTCGTCCGGTACGCGGTCGCCATTCCAGAACCTTTCCCCAACGGCCATCGGTTCTACGCGCTATGTGTCCCGCTCCCTGCCACTTCAACGATACACTCTTTCGAGCGATGTCGGTTACCTTAGTTCTCCTGCGAATCCCATGTCTTGAGACATTGAGGTATTTCGGAGCTTCCCGAACGCTGCCCATCCGAGCTAGATTCGACGAGAGATCTCCTTCTCGAAGTTGGACTTACCCCCAACTGGACTGGACTGCCTGTCCCAGGCGGGTGCAACATGGGCATTGAACATGATTTTCGACTTGACCATGTTCATCCTAAGACTCACTCTTTTTGAAGCATTACCGAGATCTTCGAGCATTATGTTCAGGTCTTCCAACGTCTCAGCCATAAGAACTACATCATCGGCGAATCGTGGGTGTTTTAGGTACTAGCCATTGATGTTGATGTCGCGTCCTTTCCAGTCCAGAAGCTTGAAAATATCATCCAACGCAGCTGTGAACAATTTCGGGGAAATAACGTCTCCTTGTCTCACGCCCTGCTGCAGTTGGATTGGATTAGAGCTCTGGTTCCATAATCGGACCGACATGGTGGCGTTTTGGTATAGGTACCTAAGAACCTCGATGTACCTGTAGTCTATTTGGCACCTTTGGAGAGACTGCAATACTGCCCAGGTCTCAATCGAATCAAAGGCTTTCACATAGTCCACGAACGCTAGGCACAGTGGCAAGTTATACTCTTCGGTCTTCTGTATAACTTGCCGAAGTGTATGAATGTGGTCTATGGTACTATAGCCTTTTCGGAGTCCGGCTTGTTCGGAAGGCTGAAAGTCGTCAAACCTGCGGGCGAGACGATTCGTAATGACTCTCGAAAACAACTTATAGATATGGCTCAGAAGCGAGATGGGTCTGTAGTTCTTCAAAAGAGTTTTGTCACCCTTCTTGAAAAACAGCATCACATCGCTTCTGCCCCACGCCTTTGGCGTTCTGCCCACGAGGATGACAAAACTGAAGAGCATCTTGAGGACCTGAGTATCGGCCGACCGCCCGCTCTCAGGAGCTCAGTTGTTATTCCGTCATCACCCGGGGCCTTGTTGTTTTGAAGCTGCTTGAGAGCCATCCTAATCTCGTACAGGCTGACGTCCGAGATATCTTCGGTATAGTGTCAAGTAAGCTTGGCTCTATGGTCTTTAGCCTTGCTTTCAACAGGTGTTTGCGTAGAATACAGCTGTCCATAGAAACTCTCAATCTCCCTCGGGATTTTAGGTAGGACATGAAGTAAAGAGAACAAAGGGAAAATTTACTGCAGTAACTAAAGACCAGGGTATGTTAGGAAGGCAAATGTGCTGTGGAGATTAGAGATACGATGTTGAATTGCTTGACCACATATTATAAGTAGCGTACCTGTGAAAACGTGAAATGTTGGAATAGATGTAAACTTTACACTAAGAGATGAACATTGAGGGGAAACATGATTTTTAGGATTTAACCGCCGCACTCAGAGACGTCAATTAACTTTAATGGTTGTTTAGCGTCAAAACTCCATTTTTGAAAAGAGACTTTATAACAGATTGAGTAAAGAACTTTTCAGAATGTCAAATTTTGACTCTAATGAACCATTAACGTTAATTGACGTCTCTGAGTACGGCAGTAAGCACGGCCGATTTTCTTCCTTTAAAAAATAATAGCATTAAGGTTAAGCTTGTCTATGGATGCTTTTATAGGAAATGGTAGCTTCCCCTCCTCCCGCGGATGATGAGGTTTCTAGTCTAAGGATTGTCTTTGGTTTGTAACCTAGGTTACGCTTTTGTTGATTGTCATTTGTGTCAAGTATTGTCAGGTTGGTTTTTATTTCATTGTGTCAACAATTATATTTTTTTCAGAAAATATAAATGCTTAAAAGAAAATAAACTTACCTACCCATCAGAAAATGCGGTAAGATTGTTTGGAAACATAATTGTAGAAGACAATCAAGTTTTAGAAAATAGCCCACATCAACAGGGTTTAATAAAAGAGTTGAAACATCAAATTCAGTCCAAGCATTCATCAGCATTCATATGATTCTTTGGGTTGTAAGCAACACAAAAGTGTAATTGCGAAAAGCTGTTTTGATTTAACTCTGCGATTAACTGTGTTCAATTGGTGCAACATTATAAACAAAAATCTCAAGGTACGGATGTTTGTAGATTGGAAAAGACGATTTTGCCCTGTATTTGTAAAGCATTTACTAAATATTAAACAAAATTAAGAAATAAAAGGCATACTAAGTGAAAATTGTTTAATTTATACCCAATTTATATTTCCAAAGAAAACAAGCAGAATTTAGGTAGGTACCTATAATATACGTGGATTTATAACGGTAAGCGTTATAAATCCACAAATAAATAACAAAGGTTTAACATAAAACCTTTTTGTACTTATTTGTAGATTTATAACGTTAACATCGTTGCCGCATTATGAAAAAACAATTAAAAAAAAAAAAGCTATCAAAATCTTTATATGCGGAAATCTCTATGGATCATAAGGCGAGTTTTTTGCTACGGAAGTTACCCGTCTGAACCTGTTCCCTATCTAGTTTGTGGCAGTAAGTCATCTAGTCATAATCGGGATCCAATACCCAATGATGTTGAAATTCAGGATTAGACCAAATACTGTAAAGAGGCTACGAAAACATTATAAAAGTCTGAACCAGTCGCAAGTCAATATTGTATGTAAAACAGACGGCCGCGAACTGATCTCAACGTGGCCGCCAACTGAAAAAAATGGCCGCCAACCGGCATTTTGGGTAACTTTTAGTTATTTATTTTTTTTAAAAAAATCCAGCAAAATATCCCTTTAATGATCATGTCAACAAAAAAGTTGACTATATCTGCAACGCCTACAGAATCAATTGGGAGTTGAATTATGGACTTATCAGACCGATTTCGTGGAGCAAAGTTGGGAAGGCGACTAAAAGGCCGCAAACCGGCGCAATGACCCTACTGAGTTAACATTAAAATTATGTTTTAGAATGGTTTTATATGCCCTATTATGCCTCATAGGAATTGGACATTTTGCATTTACCCTTGGTTGTGGATGCCACTTATGAAATTCAAAGGAGATGCATGAAATAGAAATAGAAAATTTATAGTAAAACCAAGTGTGCCACACACCACACAACCAACCACACAGGATCTTAAATTAAAATAGGCACTTACAACTTAGTTACCTATAAAAAAAAAGAAAAAAAAAAAAACTAAAGCGTGGTCACCTGTAGCTAGCTTAGTCACGGACAGTCGTTTATGTTTTGTGTATGTGTAGACCTCTTATGTGGTAGGTACATTAATTAAATAAAATGACAACCAGATTCAGTCTTGACCCGTCTGATGATAACCATAGCTTGGGGTAGAAGATCTTGGTGTAAAATGTGTCAGATTTTTATAACATTTAATTCTAAATCAACAGTGGCCGAGCACCTAACCGCTCAGCGCTCAGCCATAAAGATGTTAGTATCCCGCGTGCGCGCCGTGCTGGCGACGGTCCGCGCCATCCGGGACGGCTCGCTGCCGCCGCGGCCCGCGCTGCTGCGGGAGGCGCGCGCGCTCTCAAACAGACTGCCGCTGCTGACGTCACAGCAGTTCCGCACGCACTTCTATAATGTAAGTACTTACTCAGATATCTCGGAATCCTCACCAGTAGGCCTAGCATGAACCGCTAACGTTTTGGTAATCGAGAAGTAAACGATACCCTTCTTTATTTTTCCTATGTCTTTAAAAAATGTTTACTTTCGATTACCAAACGTTAGCGGTTTGTGCTAGGCCCACATAACTCTTAGGCCCTTAGTACAGGCTACGTTATATTCGATACTATTTATATTTTCTAATGTTTACCTTCGATACTACGGAATGCCATGAACATCATACAGTTGATAAAAGCTGGAGGCTTTTTGTCACATCATAACAGACGTTCTTATGACTAGATAGCTTCATGAGACAAAACTAGAACATCGTTGGGCTATCTCCTCCTCCTCGTCATTAATGTACCTACATCTCGCCCTCGGTTTTCCTGACGGCTTTTAAATCTGTTAATTTGAGTGATACCAAAGCAGTAGCTTGGTTAGAATGAACCTTTTCAACCTGCTTTCACAACACAATACATTTAAGTTATCCAAACTATATCTACAAGTGTAAACCATTTGTTCCAGCAATGCAACGACGTCGCCCTCATGACGTACCTGGGCACGATAACTAAAGGCTGCAACGCGATCAACCAGCTCGTGAACCGGTTCAACGTCCTCTACGACCGGCAGGGCATGGGCCGGCGCATGAGAGGCCTCTTCTTTTAGGGCGGACGCTAATATCGACGTACAACATGAACATAGACTTGTGGAAATAACCGCCATTTTGTAAGTCCTTTTCCATTCATCTATGTTGCAACTATTTTGTTTCTGACTGGCGTAACAGTAATGCTCACGCCCTCATCAGATGCAGACACTTCTTTTAAAATCTGTCAGGATCTTTCAACTTCTTGGCCAGGGCCCGTGGTCCAGGAAATGTTCACCTGCCACCCTATTGTTACGCTACTGGCTGACTGTAGCAAAATAGTGAGAGAAATCCATGTTTATTTTCACTGTCCTTCACTATTTTGCCATCAACTTCAACTGGTCAGAAACGAGCTAAAACATTGTCGATAGGCATAAACGAGATATTACATCCACATTTAAAAGAAATATTGCCAAACAAGAAAAAGGCAAGATTAAGCAAATAACACTATTTTGAGCTATTTTCTCTTTGTGTACCTCGGGAAAGGAAAAACCCTGCCCTATTTTGAACCCTCGAGTGCTCAGGCTCAGTCATTCGAGTTACAATCCTAAAATCAAATAAATAACCGATAATTTCAAAGTTGTAAAATAATAGGTATTTAAATGAACAAAGAAGACAGTGTTACAAGGAAGAAATGTTTTTTCAGAGATAAGTGCATTTATCTTTTTGTCACCCTACATGTTGTTTTTTGTCAATCTGAATTAAATTATCATTGTATTTGTGAGTGTAGTAAAATAATATAATATCTTTTTTAAACCTTACTTTGAGCAACTTTTTCGAGATACACGGGTTAAGTCTAAATGTTTTGAGAAAAATAACTTCCTTTAGTGTGTAATGAAGTACCTAAATAGTAGTGCCTGTACTGATATTCGCTGTGAATAACCTATGAAATCATAAATGTACTGAAATCGAAATCATATAAGTGAATTGTAAAACTACTAAGAGTTAGGCGGTACATGTAAATTTACGTAAATGTGAACTCGCGGTAAGCCTGTGACTGCGTAATGTGATTGTGATTGAAGAATTAGTGTTAAGAGTTTCAATAAAAAAATATTATAAGCTAATCACATCTTTAATTTAATGCCCACAACTATTCATTTTATATTAGTTAGGCTATGCAAGCCAGAAACTGAATGCATAGAGTTATTATCGGTATTTTTTCTTCAAACGTAGGTGTACATCCAAACTGTCTTGCTGTTTATTTGTGTGGTCACTTATCTTTTTTTAATTTCAAAAATCAATCTTTGCATGATTTGTTGTTTGTTTAAATAAAAAATAGTCTAAGTAGTACAGTGTGTGTGTGTACCAGTGTGTACATACTGACCCACTCAGAAAAGTGTCATACATTCTTAAAAATTCTAAAATTAAATTGTTACTAAGTCAAATTTGCTATTAAGTTACAAAAGTGTAAAATGCAATTTTGGGACTAATGCATCATCAACTTGAATTGTTGTCTGTGAATGCGGCCGATGAAAAAAAAAAACAAAAAAAAATTAAGTAGTTGGGTTATTCAAATTTTTTTTTATTTTTACTTCGTGTTACCTACAAAAAAAAAAACTAATGTTTTTGAGGCTAAAAACAAAGTAGGAGTGCTGATAATAAAAAACCATATCTACTGACGCAATAAATTTATTCGCATCACCCAGAGGTTGAGTATTTTGTAATTACATAAAATTAACAAATTTTGGACACATTGAGATTCATGCTATGGAAGACCTCGTCAAACCAAGTCTAGTCGTCTCACAAACACAGTACGCCAACAATAATCAAAACTCAACTGTAAGTGTCCTCTCCGTTACAATTTAAAATGGGACCTAGCTAAATTCAATATTTTATTATAAAATGAAAGCGTTATCAAATAACAATACAATATTTACAAATATGCATTCGCCAATATGATGATTAGGTACAATATAAATTTCTGTAAGCTGCCAAAACGTAATAAAGTTATCTTTTACATATTTATCATAATTAGGTAGGTATGAACAGTCTTAATTAGCACTGATCTACTTTTATGTAAAATGTATCTTTATAAATCACGTAGTATAAGTTTCCATTATATTAATACTTACTTAACAAAGATTGATAAATTTTACGTTAGTTTTTTTATTAAACTTGTACTTTAATTTATAGTTCTGTATAAAAATATTTTAAAAAGTTACTAATTTAACTTGAACCTTCAATGCTAATATTGCTTTATGTAGTTATAAACAGTATCTAAAATTGTGTAAAAATAAGACACGATTGTTTAAACCACGTATCTAATTAAACGAGATAAATGTTTACTTACGTTATGTAAGATGTAACTATACGAATGATTTGGTTGTAATCGTAAATGCAACAATTCGAAGCAGTAACTACTTCATCGATGGTAAATTGTTATTTTGATTCCCAAACGAAAAACTAGCGAGTGCGTAAAGGAACGTAAGCATTTGTTTAATTTGAATAATTAACGGCGCTTCTTAATAAGCAGGGGTTTTTGAGATATAAAATAAATCATCAACTGAGACATCATCACATCACACATTGTTCTGGTCCCTCTTGACCCTTAACTTTTTTGTTATAGATACCAGAAACAACGAAAATGACATATAACTCAGATTCACAACCCTCCTTGTTTTGAATGACATAAAACTCAGATTCAAAACGAAGAGGGTTTTATGACATTTCCGACGTTTCTGTATATCCATAGCAAAAAGGATATTTGCTAAAGATATCTGTTTCATCTTAAAACCGATTTAAGGCTGCTGTCGAAGCGAGGCTTCACGTCTCCTCACTAAAGCAGCGCCTCATAACACCAGAAACATTACGTTTACGCACTCTATAGTTATTTCTGGTCGAACAAACTCAGACTCGCACCACAGTTATGTCGTTGAAAAAATGTGCGCTGTAGTAAATAAGCGACCTCTTTATACAAATCTCTAGCATTATTAGCCTTCTATCAGCTATGTGCTGCCTTCTTTGCCTATTTTCACTAAATACTCGTACGCCACATGTCAAAACCACAGCCACATTTACTTTGTTTAACTTAGATAAGATTTTGATAAAGACTCATCGTCATTATTAGCTACATTTAATATTATTATTATTTTGAATAGCTTCTAAAAAGCACGGGACACGGATATATTATTCCATTATCTTAAATTACTGAACGTGTAGTGAATCAATGAAGATCAAGAAAATAAGGTTGCAGCAATGCATTGCTGTGTCTGTTACAATGTGTTTAAGTAGGTATTAGAATTAAAAACAATTCAAAACTTGTTCGTCCTGTTGTTTTTTTGCTGCAGGTGCATATTATGAATGAAGTGATCGAATTTGCTCACTCAGTTCACAAGACACATTACGCTCGTTGACACAAACTACATAGTTTCGGTAATTAAAATAATGTATAGTCAACAGCACATCAGGTTACCCCATTTCCGTTTCTTTTCTCACTCTTGCCAAATAACATTTCTTTGCAATAGAGCAGGGAGAACTGACCGGAAATGGGTAGAGTGATGTGCCGTCCACCGTACCTAGTTACCAAACATTATGTTCACTCACTCAAAGTTAATTTTAGGACTATGTAAATTAAATCCACAGTCTGTTATCAAATCGGTTTAGCCGATGTCCAGTGTCGCTTGTTTCCTTCTCCATGGTTTAAACGAGTCTAAAGCCACCGTGTGGCTTACCTTATCACTTACCAAATCGCGTCACAAAGTCTTACAGTATGTGTGATCGATTTGGTGCGCCCAGTCGTGTGGCAATTGACCCGTGTAAACCCAGCCTAAGCGTCGAGTTCTGTTTACGGGACCTTATATCGGTTATAAGGACGCCGCTGTCTATGCTATGTATCCGGGATCTTCTCTATGCCGATGAGCTCGTCGAAGAGCGAGTGGTTCTCGTGGATGACGTGGGGCTCGTGGAGGGTCTGCCGCGCGAACTTCAGCACCGCTCGCGCCAGCTGGCCTACCGTCCATTTTCTATCTACTAGCACTCTAACTAGCGTGTCCAGCTGGAAAATAAGATTCAAATTAGCATTGGGTTTTACAGTGGCAGAATTTGGCGCTCACGGGAAATAGATTTAGCTGATGTAACACGGGATATCTTGCTTGAACTAATAGCTGTAAATGTGCCTTTTCGGACGATATCCCTTATATATTTTTCTTGGACCACAGCAAAGATAGAATATACGACCCGAGGGCTCTAACTTTAATGCGGCTATAAGTTCTTTCACCTCCCTCGGCGTGTTCCTTGGGGAATTTCTACCAAAATGCCTCATTTAAAATATTCTTCCAATTTTTTATCCTCTCAGCTTACCTTAAATAATTTCTCGTTACTGAATGTATAGTACAATAACGCTGGGCACCCAGCTACACTAGCTGCCAACCATTGGAGCAGCATTTTCAGTTGAGGCTGGCCTTGATGCCGACTACCGCAACCCCAATTCCCGGTCGCCACTGGTTTGCAAGATCCACCCGACACGATCTTGTGCGCTAGTTGGCTCAGCTGCGGAAAAAATATGCAGTGGTTAACTCTGAAACCGGTTGTAAAAAGGTCCAAAGTAATGTGATCGTAGATTACAGAGTCAACGCAGATGTAAGTCTGTAGAATCCGGAAAAATTCAAACATTTCGATTGCAGACGTCGAAACTTATAATAATGCGGATTGGGTGTGCACCGTGCAAATACTTTGTTGATTTGTTCAAGGTTTTAGTGCTGTTTTTGCATAGTGCAGGTAAATATTTCATAAAGGTAATAAAGTTACGGTACGCGTACATCCTCTTGGCTAGCTCATAGCGATCTGAATCTTAATTAAATATATCAATTTCTTACCACATCAGTTAAATTCGTGCGTAAATTAAACTTTATTTGTATTACGTGAGCCAACTCTCTTGAATTAAAATTAAAATAAATTTACCGAATCAGTCGACTATTAAGTTCCAATTTCGCCCTCAGGTATAAGCGTAACGTGATACTACAAATTACAATGTCTACTGGTTTGGTGATAGATACTTAGTGGCAAAATGAATCAAGCAGCATGACTTGTTTTTGCTTAAACGGAGCACTCCAAATAACTCTTATTGGTAACTAATTGTGCCCACTTACTGTATTAACATAAACAGTCATTTCAAATTAGACGTTTAATAAAGAATAGCATGAAAAGAAGTTAATAATTACATACATTTTGTAAAGGTTATACCTAATTTACGTTAGTAAAGATTAACAGTGATGTGCTTATAGATTCAATACGGTGGTGTGAGTGCGGACTCTGTTAAATAAACATGCAATAAACCTGACACAAATCATATGTTTCGACAGAAAGCGACAGTAGTTAACAATTAACGTATTATGATTTTTGTGAATGTCTTCTTGTTAGTTTTGCTGTGAACTTGAAAGTTAGAGACAGACAGTAATGCGTCTGACCTTTGGTTTCTTTAGTTTAATCGTGACCGGTTCGCATTGTACGTTTTCTTCGATCGTCTCGACAATCATGTTTATCATCCAGTTCAATTTTTTCTTCCTAACATCAGGGTTTGACACTTGGGTAGACTCCGTGTCTGTTGAAGCACTGAGTGACTCGGAGCCGTCATCTGCCTCCATGCTTCTCACTCTAGTACTCTCTACTATCGCCTCTGGTATAGATTCTTTAACTTTACGTTTCTGTCAAAACATAGGAATTTGTGAGTAGAAGTTAGGTGGGATCATTTTGGAAGACTCTTGAGTGATTAACAATTTCTCAAAAAATGCAAGTTAACTGTGAAGCTAGTTTCCGAAATATATTAAATTCATAGAAATGGTTTTCGGCGTCATTCGAAAGCATGACTGTGTGCGTTGCGTTGGTATGCAATATTGATTCACGTTCCGTGTTGGCTGTTTCATACAAAATAATCATACGCAAATGTGTTCTACTAGGATGTACCACTCACATCCCCGTCGTGTGTATAAGGCACATGTTGACCTGTTGAGCCGTTTTGTAGGTGTGCGGCAAGCTGGTAAGAGAAACATTCATAGCTATAAAGGGACCCTAATTCAGTGTTTACTGGGTTTGAGCGGTAATAGAGTATTTGACTAACTTTTCCATTTACTAGATACTTAGGTGGTTGTTACCTAAATTTGTTAAACTTTTACGGTGGCGGTAATTAATAGGGCTGTTGCTCACTCGGATTACCATAACACACGCATGTAACTAAATAAATACTCTGTTGTTTAGCTTACTAAATTAAGACATCTTCCAATTAATACACTCCGAAGTAGATAGATAAGTTATCCAATGTTATTTAGGTATCTATAAAAGCATTATGTATTAATTCTACAACTCGAGCAAGTGACAGGTACAAAGGAGTCTTTTAAACCCTCGATATTGCTGGACTGTGTTGTTGGGATGTCTTTAGTTATTAAGTAAAGTTTTTTAAGGGTAACACATGTGCTCTAAACTTACTTGATGGATATGGCTTACTGGAAATACGAGTAGCAAAGATTCTTCGAAGTTGATTCAAACGTCTAGCTCAACATATTTATATACTAGCTCTTAAATATATACCTTTAGGAAAGTCACTACTTGGCTGTGTCAATTATGTGTATGTACTTGAGTGTCGGAAGTCTTCGTTATATAGTTACCATTTACTAAAACCTCGCCTCTGCACCATTGTACCTAATTCATAATGGTGGTTCGGTTGTAACGTATTTACCAGCTGCCTGGCTAAGTGTTCTAGTTCGAACGAGAGAGGCCTTGCTGCCTGCACCAGCTACCGAGGGAAGTTACGGAACGGCCTGTACCGCTCATTTAAATACTTCAACACAATGTGCAGTTAAACGATCCATTGTTAGTCTAGCCTATGCAACATGACCTCTTTGCCACCGCCAGCTGTTGAAAGACGCTACCGTTGCCGGTATTCCGCTGTGAAAACTTTTGACGTACCAGCTGAGCTGCTAACCGATGCCGGTGCTTGGCTAGTTCGAGCGAGAGGGACCTCGCTGCCAACGCCACCTTCCGAGGACCGCAGCCGTCACGCGTGTCCCGACCGTATAGTTCCGCTGCCTCTGCCGCACCCTCAGCGTTAACCCCACCTCCACCGCACGCCATTGATTCGCTTAGCGTCCGTTTTAGAAGGGAACCCGCGAACCTGGTATTTAGATTTAAAAAAATATGTGAATTATTTAAAAAATCGATGGTATTTTTTTTAAGTGCTTTGTTGTGCAATGATGATTACCTTATCACAGCCAAGTCTCGAGAATCCAATTCTCGTGTTTTGTGTTCCCCGGATCCCGTTTCTCCTATAGGGTCGCTTAGCCACTGGTTGAATTGCTCGTAAACTTCTTCCAATTCTGACCTGGAAATAGCCAAGCATTTACTGGTTAGACTTTCCTGGTACGTTACGTTGGCACAACGTTCCACGCCTTTACATCAACAGTCAAGTGTTATCGTCGTTGTGATGACGACACACCCAAGCAGTAGATTAACCGAAATTTCGTTCTCTAAAACAGGTTAAGATAATATGTTTAATGCGAGTAACACCATCTACAGAAAGGCTGAAGTACTACTTACGTGTACTCTGTGCTGAAGCTGTACTTGGAGCTGTTTCCCGTTTCTTTCCTTCCCAGCATTGGCCGGTGTCTCGGTGAGGGGTCCCCATTGCTTATGGTATCCTTGTCCGTCAGCACAAATCCGACGGATCCACCGCGTTTAACTCTGTAACCGAATATAAGGCCATTATTTTCTGGTTTATTGTATTTGAATAGTTTTTCCATGTTGATGATATAGTTCATATATCATCATGGTAGATGTGGCCAGTTCTTGTTTGATACCGACTGCGTAGTTGGTGCTGACCGTCATCAAGATAACTAATATGCTAGTGTTTTTAGTATTGCAAGAGCTGCTCATGACACTCCTACTTTAACCGGTCCGAAAAGCTGTGCTCCTTATCTCGGTAGTAAGTTAATGGAATTGAGAGATTCGTGAATATTAAAATACCTAATATCATTATCGTGTACGCCCGCCCCGGATATGCTGATGCCGACGGCGTAACTAGAGCTGTCGGTAGACCAATCGCCAGTGGTGCTGGTGGAACACGAGTTCTCAGCCTCTCTCCGCAGCGCCTCCTTCAGTCGGTCCGCAAAACTTATGCGTCTTTCTTCGGTTGATAGCTCTTTTGAGTACTGGAATGAGTTTGGACGAGCGCTCTCGCCTCTGCCTTCGTCTTCGCTTCCACCTGGGAAAACAACTAATTGAGTATGTTTACTCTATTAAAAGGTCGAAATAACGCAATATTTTGAAAGAAATCGATGGGTGTTTGACTCGGAGATGGCTTTGCCTTCCAGTACCTTTTTATTGTTATTTTCTGCTGTGCCGGTTCTTGACCGTTTATTTGGAGGTGTGTTTAGCATTCATATTTTTTAATTAGTAAAATACTAACCGTAATCAAAGCTGTCGTTAGCACTATGGAACTCGTCATCGCTCGAGTTACAACTGGAATAGAGGCTGTCCTCTTGCGTGTCCAAGTTAGGGTGTCCGGTTCTGGTGACGGGGAGACACTCGCCCGAGGAGCCGAGCACGATGAACCTGCCGCGTCGGTTGTTCAGCGTGCCACCGTCCGGGGAAAGCCAACATTTGCGTTTGGTCAACTCGACACCTGTAAATTGTGTTTGGTGTTATAAGGGTGATGTGTAGTCTTTTGTTTGTTGGATTCAGTTAAGTACAAAGACGAAGAGTTACAAGCTGCGGCATGTCGCAGACACCTACCACCAGGTGGGAGTGTTCAAACCTGGATTCTTTTGTTTTGTATCAAGATATTTTTCTTTGTTCTTTTTTCATATGAATCAGATAACTGTCGAGTCTCTAGTAAAAAAAAGTTTGACAACGTCGTACTTAGCTGCAACTTAAGCTTTTGCAAGCGGTAGATTAATGCGATGTTTGGGTTTTAAAACGCCTAGACAAAATTTGAAACATGGTTGCGTGATAGTGAAATAATAGGAGTAGTGGGTATCTTACTAGGATCATTGAGGTTGAGCGTGGCAGCACAGTAGTTCTGCGGAGACGGGCTTCTGCTGTTGTAGCTGTTGATGGTGCTGCATGACGAGGCTTGCTTTATCATCACCGTCGCCTCGACATCTGGCGGGGTGTGACTGAATGATTCACCTGTAATGAATAAGTTGACTTTTGAGATCATTAGACACTACAATCCACATTTATGACAAAATTCATGCTAGTGTTGTGACCTTTAAATCGATTGGGAAGACCTACCTATAGGCGAAAGTCGCCTTTCATGCTTTGGACTTTTCATCGGTGTCTGCTGGAAGGCCAGTAGGCATTTATTCAACTCTCTTAAAACATTGTCTTCTTCCCACTGGCTCAATGGTAGCTTGCTGTAGTCTTCTGCGTCCATTAGACATACGGTAACCTGAAAATTTCAAAATATTAATTGAAATAATATTTTGTTTGGATCCGAAACACCACTGTTTTTGCAAAAACAGGGATACGGGACGTGGGAAAAGCGACTGCCGATCTAAAGTGGAACTGGGCTGGTCACGTTTGCAGAATGCATTCCAGTAAATGGGCCCAAATCACCACCTTTTGGCACCCCACAGATGGTCATGGCCGGAGAGGAAGACCTCGGAAACGATGGAGCGATGACACATCCCGTTATTCTGGGGAGTGGCAGATTTTGGCTCAGGACAGAGATATTTGGAGAACTTTGGGGGAGACCTTTGCTCAGCAGTGGGACAGTATCGGTTGAATTAAAAAATATATGTATATGTTTTGTTTAGCAAAGTTTGTTCAACTATCTTCAATTGCTTACAGTTTTTGGTTCATTGAGTAGCTCCACTTTCGTTCTTTGTCTCTTGTCGCATATTCGGCTGAACATTCTGAGACCTTCCACTTTCAGCACCTCGTTGTCTTCTAGCGCTTCTACCGACAACATGGCTGGCAGTAATTCAGGCATCATAAACATTGCTAAAGATTCCTGGAAAAAGTAAACACTTAGATCAGATTTTTGGTGCACAAGTTGTATAAACAGGAAATATTGGTTAAGTTACTATAGAAGAATCGTTTCTTCGTCACCTGTGATTCGCCGTCTATTAACACGTCACCGCCAACTCTGCTGGATGCAAAGCAGACCCTGATCGCTTCATCATTCTCACACCTCTCTGGTCGGCCTTCGTGCCTGACTAGCAGCTTGCATAGCGGCAGGCTGCATTCCAGCCAGTCCTCTATTGTCAACCATTGCTTTGACGACATTACCTACGAAATAATAAATGTATTATCAGATAGGCAAGTTGCTGATGGATCGGGTCAAACGAACTATTCAACATTGATTAGATCGTTCGTAGAATCATTTCTTGTCTTACCTGTCGACTTATTTTAATTGATCCTTCTTCATTACTATTCTTGTCTAACCATTCGAAATAATGAAGTAAACTTTTTAACTTGTTCCTTTGTGATTTTCTGCAACAATAAGTCAGTTTTAATTAAGACATTTCGGAAATTCATAGATCTGGCCAGGTAAAGAACTTGTACGCTACTTACCTGTGTAAATTCTTAAAAAAATGCGTAAAATTGAAGTCTTGTAGCGTTGGGTGCGTTTTGAGCGTCCTCTTCGGGAAAGTGGAGAAAAACGCGTGAGCAATGAGGGACGAAACAAAGTTGTAATCCAGTTCGGTTACATCACCTGACACAAAAGAATCAGGTCAGTAAGGTTTACGGCGAATGAACTGTCTATCTAGTTGCGGGAGTCACGAGAGGCCAATGCAGTGTGTTGTGTAGTTAGAATCTCACTATTACGTGTTTACGTGTAGGTAACCACTTAGTCAGGGATTTAGTAATGGAAATGTAGTGTAGTGACTAAAATTATCCATAACTTCTCAATTGATTTTATGATTTAAATGAACTTTATGGACGCCAGACTCAGTAATAAGCACAGTGTAGTGAATTACTGTGTATTGTGTGTATTCTTTCATTGCTTTCAGTGAATTCTGCATTTGTAGATACGTAATTATTTAGACAGGTTGTATGATAAATCGAATGCATTCACATACCTATATGTTTTATAAATATCACTGCAACTTTCTTTATTACAGTTATTAAAAAATATCGCTACGTAAGTACCTATATGTTAAGTGCAAAGCTCATTTCTAAGCAAAAAGGTTGCGTGTATTTCATGTTGATCGCTTATGTTATTAAACTATATTAACCAGTAGACTGCGGACCTCTTTATCGGGCCGACTAAACTTGCAAAAAAATAACTGTTAAGTACACTACTTACTTTGTTGCTGTAAACTAAACATAAGCCCTTTGGGGGGCCGCCACCGCTTGAGATGCAGCGCCCGGTTGACCATGATCCTGGTCGTGTTGTCTAAGAAGTGCCGCCGTTCCTCTTCCGTCATCTCCTCATCGAGGAACTGGTCAAGACCTTTCATTAGCTCGGGGTCTTTGACGTCGTCCTCTGGGTCTATGCCGATACTGAGGAAAAAGGCTAAGTTACATATTTCACCATAATATGCCAAAAGATTACTACTAGGCTCTAAAACTTGATTTTGGGAAGAAGCAGAAAGAAGTTAGCAAGTGTGAGTAATCCCCGAATTCACAGACGCAAATAAACGTTAAGCATCCCTCAAATGTTTAGCTGCCCTTTTCAGTTCTATTGACATTTTAATCATTACTCTGATGGCAGAGTTGAGCAGATTGGCATGGGCCAAAGCCGCCGCAAATACATTATCGATAATCTGTGTTTCTTTGCTGTTGTTTTAGTGTGCACTAAAATATATGTATCTATCTTAATTTTACACAGCCCCTCCGTAACCTCCTCAACACTTTCAAACCCGAGCTGCTTGAATGTTGCAAAACCTATTTTTTGTTAACTGCAGTTGGTAATACGATAGCTTTTGACATTGACAATGATTTAAACAATGTGTTCTTGTTTTTTGATGGGAGACGCTCTAAAGAAAATATACCTCGAACAGGTATTTTCTCAGTTTCGCATACCGTGACGGCAACAATCAGCTTGCCTCTGACTAACCAGTTAGGGATCTAGTAGTGATTGTGAGCGTATATTTTCAAATTCAGCTGTAACACAATACGAAGGACAGCTCACTTGCACATGTCATGTATCTTGAGCATGCTTGCGGTGAGCTTGTGGGGAGCCGAGGCGAGCAGCAGATGCTTGAGGTGTCGCTGGACCGTCGTCCACCAGGGCAGGTCACACGGGAGCATCACCAGCGCCATCTGTTAAGAGATACTTGCTGGATTATGAGATAGTTCGGTATTATAATTGAAATGTACTTTTCAATGCGTTGCTACTGTTGCCAGTCGTATGATGTTAGGGTATATACTAATTAAATAAATTAGCCCTGGAAGGAAGTCGAACCCAAAGTCACCCAGCAGCAAATCTTTCAGATCAGTAATCTTTGGCGTTAATGGGCCTGAAGGTAATATTGGTAAATAAGTACCTCTAATGACATTCGTTTTCGATTGTTTTCTGTTGAAAAGAATTTGATTAATTTAATTTCTGTTAAAAATTAAGTTCATGGTGTTGTTGTTGATATGTAAGAATACTTCACGCATGTCTAGTATGGAACAATTACTTCGTTGCAACGGTGATGATTGACCCTGGTTCCAATTCTAATGACACAGCACAACCACATTGTCCGTTAAGAGTTGTGGTGGTGCGGTAGATTGCTCGTCACCGACTATAGCGGCCGGCGCGGCGACAAAGGCGTGTGCCCAACTTCAAGTCCTTTAATATCATCATAGTAGGTACATTTAAAATAATTGATACAAAAGTAGGAAACTCGGTACCCAGGCTAGGAGATCCAATTAGCGCACTTGTAGGGGGCGCCGGTTGTGACGTAAAGGTCAGGGTTCGATTCGGCGCTAACGATTGGCTCACCTTCCTGGTTTTCTTAAGTACACGGAAAATATTTTTCGAGGACAGGGAATAATATTATAATTATGTTTATTGCCTACACAACCTACACAAACTGTGCGTAAGCGTAGATACCTAAGTTTTTTAAATTCAAAACAATGTGCTCAGATAATTATGAAAGCAAGTTATTCTTGCAGTGCAGTTTATTATCATGTATTGTGTATGTAACCAATTAACGTATTATGACGAAACGTGCGATATTTATCCATCCATATTAGCATGAAGCGTTAACTCTTGTCTCTTGGTAAATTGATCGATAAAGCAACGCGAGGCGCTTTTAGTCGAGCTTCAAAGCCCGCAACGAGAACGCACTCGTTCGTAGTGCGAGCGAGCAATCAACTTTGACATTTGGGTTTTTTTTTCTGTGGCGTGTTCCAGTCAGTCAGTCAGTTTTCTGTATTGTTGTGAAGTTTTTAGCCTGAAATTAAGATTGTTATTTGTTTTTATTTACAGTAACGTTGTAATGAAGCCGTGATATTACGAGGCTGACGTAATCGTACTATCAGCCATGCGATAACTATGCCTAAAATGTTGATTTATATAACATTTCTCTAAGTGATCATGTGCAGTGAAAACGTTTTTATCTCTAAGATTAAATCAATTTTATTTTCTGAGGATAAAGTGCTTGATTGTTACTCTCGAAAAGATCAGTAGTAACCTATAATTGTTCGCAAGGCCGCGCAGCTGTTTGACGCTATTAATTTTAACCTATTCTGATTGATCAAAGTACACTCAAGACAAAGTTCACTTTACGAACATGACTGTGAAGGCGAAATTATTGAAGACTCTGATATTGGGTGCCCCTGCCTCCGGTAAAGGGACTATATCTTCGCGTATTGTAAAAAAATACAATGTTGAACATGTTTCAAGTGGAGATAAATTGAGAGACCACATAGAGAAACGCACAGACCTAGGTAAGGAGGTAAAAAAATACTTGAATGACGGAAAACTTGTGCCTGATGATGTAATGATAAAATTCATGATTACTGAATTAAACAAAGTTGCCAATAAGCCATGGTTGCTTGACGGTTTCCCCAGGACAGTCGGCCAAGCTGATGCACTGTGGAAAGTGCAGCCTGTGGATGTTGTTTTAAATTTAGTTGTGCCATTTGAAGTTATTATAGACCGAGTTAAGAATAGGTGGGTTCATTTACCTTCAGGAAGAGTGTATAACATTGGTTTTAATACACCCAAGGTGGAAGGAAAGGATGATGACACCGGAGATGCCTTAGTTCAGAGGCCTGATGACAGACCTGAAGCTGTGAGGAAACGATTGGAAATTTATGAAAGTGTAACAAGACCTGTTATAGAGTATTACAAAAAGAAAGGCATTTTGAAGGAGTTTGCGGGGCGTACTTCTGATGAAATCTGGCCTAAGGTTACTGCTTACTTGGATCCCATTTTGAAGTAATGAATAATATAACTGACTTTAAGATATCTGGTGCTAGATTAGACAAGATTAATTTTCTTTGATGTGAATAAAGTGACAGGTATTTAGTTAAAGTTAGGTAGAATTTAGAAAACTGAAATTTTGTAATGTTTTATTTAATTTTACTACCTATGTGATTAAAAGCACAATTTCTGTATTTTTATATAGTGTATATTTCAGTCATATTTAATATGCCTAAACTGTTTTACAAAATCATGTAATGTAGAATTTATTTACTTTCTATATTTTACAATAAGTTTTGTAGTAGGTATTGTTGTAATATTACATATTCTTTATTTTGTCATTTTGGCTTGCAAATGTTTTTATTGAAACTATGAAACAGGTATTTACAGTTTTTGTTTGTAAGTTTCGTAAATGTTTATTCAATGTCAATTTATAAAAGGAAAACCAGAATTAATAGAGTCAAAAATGACATTAATTAATTTATATTATGAAATGTAAATTAGTGCCAGGCAGACATACCAAAGTTAAATAGTTGTACTAATGTATGTAGGTAGTCTTCCAACATATGTACTTAAATAGTTGACTGTAGAAATAATTGTTTTGTGCCTTGAAGAATAACTTGAAGACATAATATTAAACATATCAAGTTAACAGGAATAGGCATGATGACTGTATTTTTTTTTTGTTTATTATCGAAAGACCTTACATTTATGTAAACAATCCTCAAAGAATCACTTCATCTGGATCAATACCACCAGAGATATCACAATTTGAAATGCACATTTTTGAACTTGCCCAAAAACGCTCCATACAAAAGTGACAGCGATAGTGACGTCACTGTCGCTTTTGTATGGAGCGTTTTTGGGCAAGTCCAAAAAATGTGCATTTCAAATTGTGATATCTCTGGTGGTATTGATCCAGATGAAGTGATTCTTTGAGGATTGTTTACATAAATGTAAGGTCTTTCGATAATAAACAAAAAAAAAATACAGTCATCATGCCTATTACTTTACCAAATTTTATTTGCTCAATGTTACTTATTTAAACAACAGATAGGTACAATACGCACCTCCGCTCAAATAGTGTCACATGTCAAAAAAAAATTAATTTTTTTTTATTCCATCATTACGTTTGCCAAACATCAAAATGTTATCTCAAATAGTGGCACATTATTTTAAATTTTTTTGACATGTGACACTATTTGAGCGGAGGTGATTATGTATATTTAAAAAATGTGTAAGTATAGCAGTATTTGGGTTCATGTTTATCCTTAGTATATTTGTTTGTGGTGTTTGATGTATTATACAAAATATAAATCATTATTATACTGTTTTTATTGTTTTTTTAATTTATGTGTAGTTTTTGCTGTTGGCCAAGGAGTGGTGCTGGGTGGGTAAAGTGTCATAATGTTATGCCACCTGTAATAGAAAAATACAATTTGTAATTTTTGTGGCCAAAAACAAAATAATGAGAGTTTAGAAGGATTTACGAGTATGTTGAAATTAATGGCAATCAATACAATTTTTCTACAATGTTACTTGAATTCAGTAATTGATGGTCAAGTTTTAGTATCTTTATTTAATCACTTGAACAAACTTAAATATCATTATGGGCATGGTTTTTGGATAAAAATAGCTGCCATTTTTATGCTATGGGAAGGTAGCAAGCCTTCTATGAGTTGACTTAACGAAAAACTTAGATAGTATGCGACCCTAAAATTTTAATAAAGCAGACTCCTATTATGCTACTAGTCTACAGACGGGATTCCTAATTTCGTATCATTTTTCTTAGTGAAATGCCGAGTATAACCATGCCATAGCAACTTCGCGCATTGTTATTTGGTATCGACAACCGATACGCTTTTTTTCTTTTTGTTCCTGGAGAGAAATGGGTTTCAGATTATTATGCATAACTCGCCGCCCGGGGGCGACGAAGCTGGATCCACAATAGATTTATCGCACTGCTACGCCGCTAGTGCTAGTACCTTACGGGGCCCCTTTCAACCGACCCCCCAACAAAGGGGGGAGCCTACGAAAGCGCCTGGAGTACGCAGGCACTTCCCCCATCTCGGTGGACGCCGTGCAGTATGAGCCATAGAGCACCCCGCTCTCCGTTGGCTCCCACTGTACGCAGACGCTACTGGGCCCGCAACCACGAGCCACCCAAAAGGCGGCTACGCTGACGCATCCGGCGGTTTTTTTGTTGATAGTCCAAACAGGAGTCCAAAAAGGAGTGGAATGAACTTCTTGCTTATTTTTTTTCCAGAGCGCGTAACAAATTGAACTTCTCCAGTCAAGAATACCGTGATTGATGATGATTGATTGATGTGATGTGATTTATAATCTTTAAACTCCTATCTAAAATTTCTTAAAGCCATAGGCATCCCCTCACATGGGCCACAAACAAAAACCTATAGTTTGTAGCTCGTGGCGTATGGCCGGCACCCGGCTTCACTGTGTTTTGCGGGTCCATATTGTATGAAAACTACAGGAATTATGCCAGTGGCGGCGTTTTGCGTGTGGCGTGTGGCCCGTGAGCGGAAACGCATAATCCGGTTCGCTTTTTCAAAGATGTCAAAATGAAAAACTGATATGAACAGTGATGATCCAAAACCGATTCAACCGGCACAGCGAATAAGCATGGGATTCGGAAATAAAGCGGCCAAAAAATGGTGGTCGGGTTTTGTAAAAATGTAGGTAGGTATGTGACTTTTAATCTCTTTCTTTTTCTCTCCCTTTTTCGTTAGTAAGATGATTGCTGCTTGTTTTGTAAATAACTGATAAATTAATTTGTAACGTTAATGTATGTTAATTGTATCCACTGTAAAACTACACTCTACAAAAAAGTACCTATCAATTGCTCTTTCATCTATTTCTATTTTCCAGCATCACAACTAAATGGATTTATATCAAACATTGTTTGTATACTGTAACCGCTGGGCGAACAGGTACAGGTACCTATAAATATGCCTTTAGCTTCATATATGTACCGGATGAAAAAAATATAGGGTAAATCTACGCTGACAAAGTTTCTGAATACCGCTTGCTAGTACATTACAAAGGTCCTTTTTTATAAATAAATCTCATTAGGGTGGGTTCCCCAACATTCAGGGCTTCGTTGTTATTTTAGTCAGCGAGTTACCTAGTTTCTGGAGTTTACTTTACGGGAAGTTAAGTCGAAGCTCTAGCAATGCTCAAACTTTGCGACATGGCAATATTGGTTTAGTACCTAAATGGAATTCTCTTTGGGACTTGAATTGTTTCTGGAAGTTGACACAGTCCCAAATGGGTCGTGTTATGGTTGCTTTTCTTGACGAGGTATTGATGCTAGAATATTTTTTGTCGATTTTAACGAGTATTTTTATTTGTCTTTGGAATCGATTATACAGAGACTGGCAAGGAATTGATAGAGAAGTAGGTAGTTACTCACTTTCTAAATGTTGCACCGCAGTTCTTGAGACACAAAAACTTTCAGACACACTTGGGCACCAGAGTCACAGCCGCCTAGCGACAACCGGCTTCTTTTTACGCACTTTTCTCATTGTCTACAGTAGAGCCGTCGCAGATCCGTCCTTTTCACGTAGAATATCTTATTGCTTCCCTACAGACAGAAATAGTGTAGTGAGTGAAAACGCACGGCGTTCGGGACGCGAGCGCGCGAACCCCGGCTATTTTTAGTCGCTTTCGTGTAGCGCCGCTGAAATTAGATTGTAAATAAAAAGTTTAACAGGAGTCGTAGGCCCAGTTAATCCCTGTTGTAGGTCATCATTTCGCCACGCAACTGAAGGATTACCCGACCTTCTTACACACGATTTATGAGGCAGTTTCGAGTCTATAGTCTCCAATCACTGGAGATAGTTAGAACTAATCCGGAAAGTTAATTAACGGATACTTCACGGTCGTTTAAGTAGGTTAGTCGTATTTATAGTTTCGTTGACTGTCATAAATGATTATTTGAAGAAATATATTAATTTTACATAACAAATAGATCATTTTCTAACGTTAAACGTTCTCTTTGAACTGAATGAATAGGTAGTTTGTGTTTAACAAATGTTGACTAAATCGAAAATGAGGAAATGTGACAAGTAAGTAAGAGAAAAACTATTGGGGACTACGATTTCTGACTAATAAACGTTTGGCGACTTCCGAGCTGAGAGGACCAAAACAAGTTGACTGAAAATGTTAATTAAAGAAAGTGCCACTTACAGTCCTGATTTAGTGCAGCTCCGTGACACAAAGCGCCGTCGATTATCCCAATAATAATGCTGCACCGATTGCAGTGTAATGCATGGATTTTAGAGGTTATCCGGCTCCGAGGGTCGAGACTGGGCGCGAGTAGCCTGGTCGGCGGTGCAGGCTGTACTAACGCCGCCGACTTTCACTGGGGGGCATCTACCCTTGCCCTAACGGCTGTCGCACCCTCCACCCTGCTAGTGACGTCATCGGGCGGCGCGTCACGACCTACGACGGCGTACGTTGCGACGCCGCCCTGGGCTCTCGCTCCATAATATAAACTCGTGAAAATGTCGCTGAGCTGCTCACTGTTACGTAAAGTGAGATATGAAAGTACGAAGCCTGCGTCAGCACAGGACGTCATTTGAGCGGTTAAGGTCGCGCCGAAAAACGTGGAAGGGTTTTGGGAGAGATGAACTATATGATCAAAGCGTTTACAGGCTGCTTTTACAATTAACGTACTATAACAGGCTGCAATTATCCACTATGACGGCATGCGTTGGTACTTTATTTAATTCAATTGAAATTGATGTAATAATTTTGTCTATAATCTTTTTACGGGTGAAGTTAGCACGAAGAAGGCGCCAATCTAATCGTTGGCTTTACTTTTTGACCATTTCGAATTTCATAATAATGTAGTAGGTACCTATCTACATAATACTTACGTAATAGCCTAGACTAGACAATCAAGTACCAACCTGCGAGTTGCGAACCGTCTAGACAATTGAACTCTGCAACAAAGTTGAATATTAATCTTACCTTTCTTTTGTTGCAAAACTACTAAATTTTTTTTAGCTTTCTAATTAAAATACAATTTTAGAGTATACAGAGCGTACCTCTAATTCGCAGAATTCAAATTAATCGCTGGTTAGTTTTTTTTATAGCTGGAAATCGAGTACCTACCAAACTAAAGGATTGGGCTCATTTAATTTGCTTAATAAATCGTTAAAAGTTACATAGTTTGAATTTATGAATATAAAAATTGCTGTTTTTTTATGAATGCAAGAAAATTCACTAACTGTCCAAAAAAAACTATTTTCTCTAAGTCAGATCTTTTCTTTATTCCTAGATAGGTGACAGGCTAGATAGACAAACTTGATCCTCATAAGCAACTATGTTATCCCGTCCCCAAGACTCCTTTTTCTTAGCTTATAAACGTTCAGGATTAGGACTACGACTATGACGCCCAGTATCAAAATTAATACTTTTAGATGATTTCGTCCGAATGTTGTGTCAGTAACTGACCCTACAGCCCTACACTGCGCGTGGCCGATATGCAATCAGCCGGGTTCTTTTTTACAAAACGATGACTCGTTGATGCATATATAGGCATGACTTCTCTTGTTGACTCTATGGGACTTACTAGTTACTCTGTAAGATTTGGTTATGAAGTAAGGCGTCATATGCGAGGCGCATATGACGCCTCGCATATGACGCCTTGCGTTTATTCCCAAAGAAAGAAAACTGTCTACCATTAATAACGTTGGCCGTGTTGGTTTGCCCGGCACCTTCGTCAGTACAAACAACGACCCGCATTCTACCGTTTGAAGAATTTGGTACCAATTCATTAGACTGTGAACGTGTTAAAACAGACCTAACAGTAATTTTACACACTATAAGCACAGCTATAAGCGTAGTTGCCACAGGATGATACCTATGCATTTACAAAACATACAAATGCAGTTTAATCACATATTTCTGTGCCTAGGTACATTATGACCTAATTTCCTTCACGCTAACACGTCTTTTTGGAGTCTGGTCCCTCCTCTTTAACACTATCATTCATTATTTTACTATTCACCTTTTTTTTCTCCAAAAACTATGTTACAGAAAACATTATCGTGCTTGACAGTGGAACGATCGATACACAGCATTACCACTTATCGCCTACCCGCCTGGATTAGAAGTGAGCCACAATCTTTGCACACTGCGCATTGCGCATGCGTAAAATTCTGGTGAGCACCTCTTCCCTTCTCTTTCTAATGGAAGGGGCTAAGGCTTTTCATGTTGATATCTTTTGTTTCCTTGTACCCTGGTACCGACGACGCCCGTGGAAAATTGTTGCCGCCCTATGGAACTCGTTTGGGCGGTGTTGGGCGGAGCGGTTACTATTTATTTTGTGAACGGGATTTGACGATAAGCTTTTTTCAGAAATAAGGCGTATCAAGAAAACAATTTTACTATTTAAAGGGTGCAGTTACTTTCGTCAGAGAAAAAGCGAAAGGGTAATCAAGTAGCGCTTGTTTTAATAAACGAAGCTTAGTTTGGAAAAGTGTATTAGAGCACTGTTTGGGAGTGTGCACTGTTTGGGAGCTTAATGACGGTAGACGGGACGTGGTACACCTAGGCGATGATGGAGGGACGAGCTGGAGCTACGTCTTGATTGGAGCAATGGAAGAGTTAGATGATGAGTTGCGTTTTTATGGGACTGGACGGCAAATATGTCTTCATAATATGAATTACAGTTCACGTAATATTTTTGTAACATAACTATATTGGTTGTTATGTGTTTGCGTGATATGTTTTATGATGGGTTATGATGGGTGATGGATAAATTTACTGTTAGCTTTAGTTTTCCGTAGTTGAAAGCTGTAATATGGTGTTAGATATTTGTAAAGTTAATTTCCCTTCACCCTTTTATTCTAATTGACCTTTAAAAGTTTACTCCCAAATTGCACTTCAGAATCCTACTTTGAGCTCTGTACTGTGTATTATAGATCTTTTTTTTAATTGTTTTTTCATTTCATAAAAGTAGGCTTTTGTCCCAGCTCATCTATCTGATTACAACAATACCTACCTAGAGACTGCTTACCATATCGATTGATGATATTTATGGTTTTATGGCAGACAAATGAACAACCTCCAACTTTTCCTTTATGTCTATTTTCAGAATGTACTAAAATAAGGAGTTTTGCTAAAATCACCCCACGTGCCACCCGTAAAGCTTTCATATCGTTTAAATTTCCCAAAGACAGCTCTTGCTATTTATGAAGCCCTGGTAACTTTGCCATGTGACGTCGAGTCAGCACCGCCCCGCCAAGGAGTGGGCGGGGAAAATATTTGCGAGGAATAACTGACAAACCCCAAATAGCAGTATTAGGTACGCGATTACACCTTCTGTACCGAAGTATTAACAGTATATAATAGCTTGTAGTTTATCGTAACTCTACCACTCGCCCGTCGTACGTAATTCAAGGATAGACAGAGTTAATAAGGGCACGACTATTTATAGAATAGCGAATACTCTTCGAAGGACCCTACAATGTGAAAGATAATTAACTACACATTTTAAAAAGAACATAAATATAAATAAATAAATAAATATCCTTGGACATTATTCCACACAGCGCCATATAGTCCCAAGTGGGCTAATTACAGTCCGTTATTATGGATACTAGACAACGGATAAACATACTTAAATACTTATTCTTTTGTAAATACATACTTAATATACATAGGAAACACCCAGACCAACATAGGTACAATCATAGCTACCGTAGGTGGTAGATCTTTGCTGATTACCGTGTTACAGTGCGCTTTTTGCTCTAAAAGCCTCCATCGCTTTCCATGCATGATCACATTTTGTATTCATGCTTCTCGTCGCTAAACTTTATTTATAAGCGGTTTTAGTGAAATAAATCTTCAACCGATTCGATCTTGTATTGAAATACGGGGCTTTGGCAATGCTGTCACTGTTTGTGAACATTCATATTTGGGCATTAAGGTATTTTCAACGCAATACACATTAGTCTCGCAACTACCCAAAATTTAAAATAATGAATGGGTTGCTCACTTTGTCTCAGGATGACTACAAGAACTCTTTGGGAAATGTTGTAGTTAAGGTGGTCGATTTCGCTGTCAAATCATGTTCTGTGGTTTAGAAATTAGTTAGTGTCACACATACTTTAGATAGATATTCTTTATTGCACAGGAAAACAACAGAAATCAACAACAAAGAAACACAGATTAACGATAATGTACAATTTGGGCGGCTTTATCGCTAAAAAGCGATATTTTCCAAATAACCCACAGGTAGAGGAAAACTGACGAGAAGGGTGGGTAAGTGCACAAGAAATTACTACTTTGTTACTTTATTAGATAATATTTTATTTATGCGAAATAAGATCTCGAATATTCTCGAACTCGATCCTGTATCTTTACATGCGTTGAGAGAGACAGATATACCTATTTGGGGTCGACTTCCTCGCTTGTCCTGAGATCCTGGTAAAATCGACCTCTGACGCGGACACGTCAACCCTGACGGAGGCTGTATCCTTCGGAAAAGGTCACGTTAAATGCCAAAGGTACCGCCCGTCTCGTTTTGGCACTGTTTCATATTAGAATGGCTTTGAGCAGTTCTACCAACATTTTAAAAGCATGGAGATTTTGTGGGGGAAGGGGTACTTTTGGCTGTTCTTATGCACATTTGGAAGTTGGAATTCTGCCTAATTTCCAGAGAATGTAGGTAAGCTTACAGAATGTAAAAACTTTTTCATTACTCATACTCTGAAAGTAGGTCATTACTGCCCTGAGAAGCGGGCTGAAAGTAATACTTTTCATCCCTAGGGAGAATCACTTTCAACTGACAGCTGTCATATTATTTTTAAAAAAAATTGTTCTTTTTTCACTTAACTATTGAACCATGTTCCAACTTTCTATACAGCCACAATGTAAAATTGAAATAATTTAAAGTTAAGTATTGATTAAAGAATATATATTTTTTAAATATCTTTATTATAATTAAGTTTCAACAATTTCTTTAAAATAACTTAGCTTTGAGCAAAATATTTACCATTTTTCCAATGGTGGCAATAAAAAATAATGGCTGAATAGCGGGCCGGCCACAGAAAAAAAAACAAACAAAATAGGCGGGAAAGCGGTAATTCGATCTTCATGAATTAATTCATGTTTTTATTTTTACTTTCCTCGTATTTGTAATGAAAAGCACAGTGTTTACCTCGGGTTAAAGACTTATTTAGTCCCTCGAACTATTGGCGCCCTCACTTCGTTCCGGGCGCCAAACCCCGTCTCGGGACTAAATAAGTTACTTTCACCCCTAGGATAACAATGTACTATTGTTGTAAAATCGAATCGTGTACTTATGTGTATAATATTTAAAACGATTTGTGAGTTTGCTAAGTATTCCATCTACATATATTTATGTACGACGTTCATACTTTCATACTTAGGTACTGTACTTATAAGACTTAATCAAGTCATTACTTATGCAAAAGGGTGAATCTTTTAGTATACATAGGTACCTATTATACAAAGAGAATGAAACAAAAATTAATGCAAAATGCACTTAGAAGGGGAAAAAACTACATCGTGTAAAACATGATATTTTGCCTTTAGCGACAACAGAAGCACTTAGTTTGCGTAAAGTTTGTACACAATATATTTTCTTTTAATTTTCGAAAGTTATGTTTTATTTTAATCGTAATTGCGAATACTTAGAAGAAAGCCCAGGCATAAAATTAGTTTATAACCCTTCCCCACGCATGCACACATTCTCACCCTGTCGATTTATTTTCCCCTCCACACCCCTATGCGTGCACTCTGTGACACGTCAGCGTTTGAATGTGACCCTTTGTACTAGGACAGCATAAAAATTGTGGAGTTCTTTCACCCCTCGATGGTTCACCCCTAGACGCTACATTTATTGATCCATTCGGAACATGTGATACGTACGAGTATAATTTTCTTGCTATGTGGTGATTGGTTGAACATTAATTTCAACCGTAAGGAAGTTAGGTAAGTAGTATCAATTTCACTTTACTATTTTAGTTGTTGACAGCTAAATCCATGTTCAGTTGCAGGCATTCACTGAACGTTAATTTAGTTAATATTTTAATGCCCTGGCGAACGACATACCCGTACATCTTATATAATACAAATCAAATATCTTTCGTGCTCGTGCATGGTCAAAAATGTGGACGGGGATATAGATGTGGAAACTTGGTTAACTATTATTCAATGGCTCAACGAGACTGAAAAAATATTTTGACGTTAATATTTTAGGTATAGGTATGTATACGAGTAGATTCACTAAACACATATCATTACACAGCTACTGTACTTCCTACTTACTTTACTTTATTAACTTTACTTTCAGCAACAATGTTTTGTACCAACAGTTCCTGCTATTGAAAGCTCTAAATTTTTAGCCTTTCTCGTCAGTTCGTCAAGTATGAATAATATGCATTGATCTTGAAATTTAATCCGTTTTTCAACCGAGTAACTCGTTTTTTGCCGGAATTAAACGGCTCTACGAGTACGAAGCTACGGAAGTGTCATTTTCCTATTCCACCCGGCGCGTCGCGACGCCGCCGGTCGGTTGCCAGAGAAACGATGAGTTCAGCAAAATGGCGCTCACGGAATCGTTTGCCTCTGCTATGACCAGGGGAGCATGAAATGTCGAAAGGTTTCCGGAGCAGTTTGGTTGCTACGTCACCCCCCCGCCCGTCGCGACGCTTAGCGTGGGAGTAAGTACGAGAACACTACAGAAAGGCTACCTTTTTAACTTTTTAAAAGTTCTATCATATGCGTGTTCTTGCTTCTTTATGTACTATAATGTGCAGAATATCTTTGATACTTTATAATAATGTTCTAGTGACGAAATACCACCATTAATGTGAACTAAAACTTCAGGTTCTGAAGCTGGTGATACTTATTGTTGTACCGCGTGGTATAACCGCAGATTCACTGTACAGGTAATGTTTTTGTACTTAGGTGTTTGAACGAATCGGAATAATAGAACGAATACTTGCTACACAGCACGCAATTAAAAGTTGGCGCCCAACGTGGGGCAAATGGAATGACCGAATTAATTTTGAGAATTAATTTTGCCAGCGTTTTAATTTTGAGACATTAAAAAGTTTATTATATTTACCCTACCGTAACCAGGGTGCCATGTTAAGCTGAGGGTCTCCGTTCCACCCGGTCTAACCACTGACTTTATGATTAGCTGCTGCGAACTACGATGCGACATGGGACTTAGTGATTTACAGATAAAGATTCTAGGGTCATTATGTTTAACATAATAGGGCAGTTTTCTTATTTTCTCAACCTAGTAAAATGAATTACTACAGCAAATTACTAACAAAATGATTTTCGTCATCAGTGCCGTGTTGTTTCCAGAATATTCGGTTTAAATTGTGTCTGACTGGGTATTAGACATTGCCCCTTAATTTTTCAAAACATTATCTCGCGTATTAATTTTAACCACTATTTGATCGTTTTACATTCTATCTACACATAAATCACGTGTGTTCTTACTAACACATGCAAGTTTCGCCGTGATAGCTCCATACAAAGCATTGCACACGAGTGCGAAACCCAAGTGGGGTTGTGACGTCGTCCGTCACTACCCTCCCACCCCCGATAGTTGAGGAAACTATAAGTACCTCTCGGGCGTCATGGCGCCCTGTTGCATGGCACTAGCTCGCGCGGGGCGGGAGTCAGGTGCCACATCGTAGCAACGGCTAGCTCTGTCGGCTTCTGAGCCCTTGGTACACTCGTAGTCGACGCGTTACGTCACCATGGAAATCCGTAGCTTTTCCAAGGGAAGCATCGTAGTAGTTCGCAGGTTCGTAGTCAGTCACACACAGTAAACTTCTCCTCATGGCAAGAATCAAGCGGGTTTAGTTTTTCTTTAAAGCCGTTCTAAGAAAAAAAGACATAACAAACAATAACCTAAGAATGTTTACAAAGATACAGGAGGGAAGAAAAAAAAATTAAAACCTTATCGCTAGAAGAAAGAAAATAAGTAAATAGATGCGGTGATGGTGATAGATAGGTAAGCGCAGGTTGTAATTAGAATGTCAATTATTTACTTGTCAAGAAGTTACTACGAGTATAGTCTACTTTAAGAATGCAGTATTTTTATACTTGTCCAACAACTTCGCCAACTTTGGTTAGGGGGCGTGCTAGATTTCAATCTATCTAGATGTCTATAAAGTACCTATGCGTTCAACTGGTCACTGTGGACGTGACTTTCTAATTACGAACGATTTGGTTGGTTAAGGGTCGTGCTAGATCGAAGGACAAGTAGGAAATTACTGCACTCTTAACGCGAACGGACTATAATTGAATTGTCCCTGACATTTATGATGACGTGAAGTAAGTAGATGTAACTATTTTGGTATGGGCAAATAAACGAAAATATTCAAACTGTCGTTTAAATAATTGAAAACTAACTGAGAATAGAGAATATGCACTTGGAACAGATCAGGTTGATATTATTTTTTTGAGTAGGTACTATTTTGAATTCTCGTTACGTCTCTATCAATATTTCTTAATTATATTTCTTTGTCAATTTAAAATAATTATTAAAAAGTACAAAAAAAATGTGGGATTTCCCACATTTTGAATTTTCAAAACGGTTAAAACAGTCACGTGTGAGTGTGACGTCCAACTACGCGTATGTCACTGTAAAAAGCGCGACAAGAAGAAGAATTCAATAGTTTGTAGGTTACCTTTGTGTTGTCATAGACTTGTGTGACGTCAGAGTTCATGACAACCGAACGGGTCATAATGGCGGCGTTTGAAACGCTTGAAAAAGTTTGAAGTTTTTAACAATTTATTAATATACTATTTCGCATTTTCGGGGATGAATATTATTGATCATTCAAAACGATATAAGCTATCATAAAAAAAACTCCCTTTTATTCCCTTTTATTCACTGTTGACTTATTTAACAACAATGCAAAAATACAATTACTTTGCAAATATGGGATAGTATGTGTTTGTGTCAACGAACTTAAACCATTGTTTGTTCCTATTTATTATATTCAATCTTTAAGTAATAGTGGCTAATTAAATTTTGAAATAAAACTACAAGTTGACGACACTAACCAATATAGCTTTAACAATGGATCAGAATTTAGAAAACCAATATAATTTCTTATCAGAATTGCTTTACAATCTAGTTGATTTTCCTCATTTTTCTGCCAAGGTAACTTAACCTATGAAGACTATCGTGAAGAAACTACGACTACGAACTGCGTGCTACGAACCTAGTGTAGTGTTGGGAATTTTCCGAGAGCGATGTGTGTGTGTCTGGCAGAAGAGTACATTTTCTCTCTCTCTTTCCGTTGGGGGAGCCAGGGAATGGGGTCGCGAGGTAAGGGAACAGCGACCTCCCGCGTTTTCTCGGTCCCTAGTACCAATAACCTCCGGAACATTCAGGCGGCGGTCGCAACACGTGTAACGGGAACAGGGTAGGCAATTCTGTGTCTAAAACACAAATTGAAGTTAAATACTTTTGGATTTGTAGTGATTGCTTAAATCAAGAACAATAACAATTTGATTTATCATGGACACAACGAAACATTTTACAATACTATTCAATTTTAAATGAGATTCATATATTTCTAAAAATATTGCGCAATCGTATTACAAATTATAAAGGGCCTACATTTAAAAGGGTCACAAAAACAGTACATTGGTATAATCAAACCTGCTTATTTATTGTAAGCTTTCCCTTCTGTAGTGCTACGGCGCGCCGTAGCGGCGTCATGAGTTGTAGCAAGTTTGCCTTCTTCGTAGCAACATTCAAAATACACCCAAAGTTTGTCTGAAGAGATTACATTCATACTCAGGATTATTTTCAAAAGTCGCGAAGTAGATACGCGAATTAACGAGTTTAACGTATTTCCATGCTTCGGGCTGGAATATTATAACATCATATATTATAACATCATTAATGTGCAAACTAAAGGAAAGGACTCATTTTAATAAAACATTTTTAATTTCAATTCATTCACAAAACCTATCATAAAAACTAGTTCAAAATGATATTTACTTAGGAACTTAATAAATCTATTGAAATTATTGAATGAACGATCCAAAGCTAAACTTAGCGCTCTCAATCACAGTTAAAAATACTGGCACGAATTATTAGAATTTCAAAAATTAGCGCCTTTTCGAAAAATTTGATGAACAGGTACTCATCAAATTTTGTGTGTGAATTGCTAATATAAAGAAAATAAAAATATTTTATTCAAAATGAGATGTTTCCTTCAGTTTGCCATATAATGTTACTTCCCAGAATTTGATTTCCATGCTATACTATGAGATGACATAAAAGGTAATACAGGATGACCTTTTTTTTGCACGATGGGCACTTAAATGCTTTGTCTTCGCGGTGATGGGCAGTCGTGGGCATCTGCGGGCAGACACGGTCTTTATTACTTTGCGTTCATGTACCTGTCGCCTGTAAGGCGCCTTATTGCTTTTTCACGGGAAACCATATAGCGCGTGTTTAAAAGGCTGCCGTTCGAGGTTATGGTTTTGAAAACATCAACCACCCACTTAGCCTCAGCTCTCAGCTATTTTTAACTGTTCGTTAATTTAATAAAAAACCCTTGAGGTGAACAATTTTCCGACGTTAAAAGCTCGAGGCGGTGAAATAGGTAGCTTGTATTTTCTGTTAGGGTATAAAGAAGTAATTTAACGAAATTATATTGAATTCATTGCGGGTGTGGGAGATTACACAGTAGAATATAATTTTTAATTAATTTACGTTGTTACAAAATATGCCAAGAATAGATTGAAAGACTCTGGTAACAACTCTCGAAGACAGCACGATCTAAGACTGACATTTTTGAGCATTGACAAGCTTTCCGAAGACACTTGCGTTAGAATGGACTTTAAGGTTAGTTTTAAATCAAATACGATGTTAGTTTAAAAAAAAGTATTAACAATAATAAGATATTAAGTTAAGTTATTTCTTAGTCATAATCTCGTATAGTCACTAGATTGTGCGTAGATCTCAAGAGGAAATAGCGAAAAAGGGAGTGAGAGTGAGACAGAAAAAAAAGTCTTCTGCCGATGCCCGTGGGTGCTTCATGCGATTTCTTTATTCCTGGTAGATCAAACCTGGGATGCAAATGTTAAGCAATCAAAGCTTAGCTGATGACAATATCTTGTCATCAAAAATGTATCTTCAAACTCGCTATAGTCCAAAGGGTTAGATGATGAACGTGACTACAAGTGGAATAAAAATAACTTGTTGACGCGTTGATGTCATAAATACAATACTCAATGATGTTCTAAAATTAAAAGGGTATTCAAAACATTTAATTTTCTAATACCAATATGAGCTTATAACTTTATTTTTTAATGTTATTATCATCTGATTTATATGCCTGACTGGAGTGAAGACATTTGTGCAAATCACAATGCGTTGATATTGATATTTCAAAAAACCCATGTACTTAACTATTTGCTGTAGCCAGCGTTTTCCTACAGGATTGTAGCCGTATCGAATGTCCTCGTGGCGTTTCTGTGTGGGTAGCATTATCTGTGTGCATATTACACCCTGTACCCCGAGGTGTAATTTGCGCGCGAGTGCTTCCTGTTGCTTCTTCATCCCTAGTACATGAAACCACAGGTGCTACGGGGAGCCTTCATTAATGACGTTTGGATGGGGGCTTGAACGTTTTTCGAGATACAGTACTTAAACATAGATATTTACCCCCCTATTCATAAAAACAAACGCAACGCTAAAGCATAGGTAGTTCAAGCAACTGACGTGTTGTGTCACTTACTCGCAAATGGCAGCAACAAGAATGAAAGAGACAAAGCGGTACAAAAGTTGAAAGTGTTGTTGAAGGGCTGTTTAAGTTTTTATGAATAAGGCGACTAAAATTTCGTAAGTAAGTTCGTTCTTAAAGTTTTAATTAATTTAACAAAATTGGCCTCATTAGTTGCAATGTCGAAGAGTACCAACCAAGATAGGGCTAAAATCCAAAGAATGAATGACTGCAAAATCTTTTTGGAACAAGGCAGTCCATTGCAGTGCATATAGCCATGGGGTACCTAACTGAACCCATGTCGGAAGCCCAGGTTTCCAGGGAGACTAGTTGCAGGCGGCCTGACTCCATTGATTTTTCAATACTCAACATGTTGGAATTATCGTCTGATCGGCCTTTTTTTATAATCGCGTGCGTAGAATCTTCACATTTTCAGTAAACATCCACTTTCATTGCACCATGATTATTATGATTTATTGTGCTATGCAGCACTTTTAATGACAAAAACTCTCGTATTCCCCTTATTACTCATGTGGTGCGTCAAAATCGCGTTGCAATTTTTTTTGCAACTTGGCCAGTAACACCAGGAAATTTTCAAAGGTCAGAACGTTTTTGAAGAGTCAATAAAAAGTTACCGTTGTATCAATATGACAGAATGAAAAAACGTTCATCAATTTAGGACATCGCAATTTACAAAAAAAACAGAATTATTCGGTCAAAAAACAAAAGGAAAAAAGAACCTTAATAAGACAGCCAGTGTTAGGATATCCAAAAATAAAACGGACCACACTCAGCTAATGCCTGGACCTGCCAGGCTTGGACGCTGGATCTAAGTAAGTTCAGTAGATGCACGTATTTTGCAGTGGTAATCAAATTGTTACACGGATAAACACACACATACATAAGCTCACGACTATATGACAGGCAGGGTAGTCAGAGACACACCGATCGTTGCCATGTCATGGTGAACGGAACCTTCCGATGCCCACATTTCGCCGGGCTTATTTGAACCAACTTAAGGGTGAGGCTACCGGGATTGATCTCAGGACCACCGGGTTCCGAGTTAGAGTGTCTAACCACTGTGCCACAAGCCGCAACGCTCTTAAAAAAAAGGATGCACTATGCATGATAAAGTAAGATTATGCTCTTATGTTTTTTTTTATTTTATTAAGTACTCAAACGATGTAAGTAGGTACGCAACTACAAAGTTGTCTTTACACGATATGTACAAATATATTTTTAGGTTCGGTACTCAGCTTTTGTACCAAGACATCAGAACTATCTGGAGAAAATATTTTAGCTTCTAGACTTCTACGATACATAACGCTTCTTGTAATGTTATGATGCCCTAGTATGTAAGAGTTAATTGTAAGACACGCTGTGCTGCTGGTGTTGATCCGAGAAACATTGTAGTGTGCACGTCACTACAATGTTCAAGCATACCTGTTTATCCTACTAATACCTATTATAAATGTGAAAGTTTATACTATATGTGGATGTGCCGTGTTGCTCTTTCACGTTAAAAGTCTGAACACCAACGTCTGAACGCTCTTTGTTATGGAAGTTCATTATTATTATAATAATATTACCTCTTAACATTGTGACTCATGATGTGTTGAAGTTGAAGCGTCTCTAGAACAGAGTTAATGAAATGTTAGATTTCAGATTATGGCATTTTGGACGCAAAAATATAAATTAAATGTTGCAAAGCTTAAACCGCTCGCCTTTTTTCCTGGCAACTCTATAGCCGGAAGAAAAAAATAAGGTATGAATATGTTTCACGTGTTATCAAGTCTTTCTATAATCTGACTAGGTAGGTAGTAATAGCGCAACCCGTCTGCGATATAAGCTTACAAAAATCATTGCAATAACCAAAAAAAAAGAAGATATGTTACGTTCATACTTTGCGAATTCATGGCACATGGCATTGACGTATTAATGATGTGCACGCAAGTGCACAAAAACCAAAAGCCAAAAGTCATCACAAGCCGCTTTCATATTGGCTTGCAAACAAGTCCATTTGACCTGTTTTAGGGTGAAAACTTTTGGTACGAGGATGCCCTCTTCCTCTTTTTGTTTATAGCAATGGCAAAAACAGAAAAAAATGGCAAGAAAAACAATTTGAATAGTATTTTATTATTTATTCAAATAACTCATTTTACTATACTGTGTCCATGTCACTGTCCTCTTCTTCTTCTGTATCATCATCTTCGCTGTCGTCGTCGTCGTCATCTTTCCCTTTTAGAGAACTTACTAATCTGAAAAAAGATAAAAAAATACGTGTTTAAATAAAATATTAAGTAAAATGGGAAAATATAAAGACAACCTGAAGACAACTACTTACTTATCAAATTCGTCGTCGAATACTCTGTCTGACTCATAATATTCGTCCTCATTTTTTATGACAAGATCGTCACATTTGCTCCAATTTTCAGGTGCATATTTAGCAATTAGCGACTCTAAATCTATTTTCATTTCTACTAGATATGAATCAATCGTAATCGTTGCAAGTTCTTCTTTCAAATCTTTCCACACATATTCAAAGGGATTCAAATCGTCATGAAATGCGGGTAGACGGAGCACGGTATGTCCATTTTCTATCAATATCTCATCCACCTTGTACTGTTTCGTAATGCTCTGTTCATTAATAATTTTCATCAAATCACACTTACGCAAAGAGTTATCATAATTAACACCTCTACGGTCTAACCAGTCTTGCATTTTAGTTTTTAATGTGGTCATTGTTGGTTTCTTATCAATTTGAGAGCTGTGGTAAGCGGCGTTGTCCATTATGACTACGGAATTTTGAGGAATATTTGGTATAAGTTTCTCCTTAATCCACTTTTGGAAAACGTCTGCGTTCATGTCACCCTGATCACCTCTTGTAGCAGGGGATTCAAAAATGAGTAAAGCATCTTTGACAAAACCATTTCTGGTACCGGCATGTACGATGACTAATTGTTCCAAATTTTTTATTGGCCCTCGTTTTGTCTCGAATTGGAAGTGATTTGCCGCCACTCGGCTTTCATTTAGATAAGCTTCGTCCAGAAAAATAATTGACCTATCTTCCTGACGGTACTTTTTAATGTCATGTATGTAATTTTGTCTCTGGCGCATTATATCGTGCCGTTCGATGAGCAGTTTTCTTCTACCCTGGCTTGGTAGGAATTTGAAGCCCAGTCTACGCAGCATCCCCCTCAAATACTCCATAGAACCCTGAAAATTAATTTCTGCTCTCAACTCCCCAATCAACTTCTTTAATGAAGGAATTTGTTTCTTCACTGTGTACCACTGGGAAACTTTTCTCCTTATGATACATTCGGTGAAACTGTCAATTTCAATCCTTTTCTTTTTGTTAACATACTTTTGCGGTGATTTGAAGCTAGGTGTGCTGCATTCAGCTTCTGTTGATCTACCTTCTCTGATAATTTTCTTTACAGTAGTTTCTGCAAAGCCAGTTACTTGAGACACAGTTTTTGCCAAATTAATGCAATTTGCAAATTCGCGCGAAGAATGGTCATTTTTGCGGGCTTCAAAATACTTGTACAGTTTGTACACGATATCCTTGACCGGTCGTCGGAGTGGCTTGTTCATTGTGAATATCGTAATCTCACGTGGAACGAACGCAATAGTTAGGTCACAATTTGTCACAAAATCTACAGTACACAATAATGCGATGACTGCGCGGGTGCGACTGTCGGTCGTCGAGAAACTCGCTACGCACGCCGTCCCTTTCCCACAACAACATCTGCACTGCTCTCACGCAGTTGTAGAGTACAATCAGCAAGAAAAAAAGCTACGCTGTACACACAACGTACGAAAATCAATCACTGACGAAAATAACATTCATGATATTATAATGGTGTTTAAATTAAAATTAGTCAAACTTACTTTGACTAATTTTAATTTAAACACCATTTTTTAATTTTGCAGGATGAAACTGCTTTCAAGGACGAAATTTAACAGCATTGCATTCTTTGACTACCAATATTGATGAACCCTAGTAAAATTATAACTTTTATTTCCTGTCTTTTACATGATTTATTTATTTACTTTCGCTATCACGTTTTGAGATCAAATGATTAAACATTGCAAAACTGAAGAGACCAATCAGGTTTTCAGTAACTTTTTTTATTTATAGTTTACTAATGAAGTGTGTTTCACTAATGAGCGTTACGTAAATCTGTTAGCTTAATTTGGAAATTATCAAGGTTCAGTAGAGATGGTATCACACAACCAGCATCAAAGTTTTGTGTTACATTTTATCTGGCTGACTGTGTACTAGTAGGTAGTCGTCCTCTGGCTATGACTGTGGCCTCCCTCCCGCCCCGCGGCCCGCGCTAACCGACCACGTTATCTCTCGGTGAACGGTCGCGTCGCGCACTAACTTGTCGGAGAATAATAAGAATAATAAATACAGCACAAAAAATTTGTGTTGACTTGCCGATTCCGTTTCGTTTTCAGCAAAAGAGAACATACAGCAGCTGTTGTAGGTACCTACTTTGAATATTTTTACAAAATGATTGGTCTGTTTGTTTTAGTTCGAAATGAGCCCGACCCGATACCTACCTACATTACATTCTTGAGTATAGTATAGAGTATAGTAGAAACATTACTTTAGGTAAGCAGATATCGTAAGTTTTCATTTAGAACAGTTATTCTGTATAAATAACTATTTCGTGTCTTTCCTACACCTTATAAATCCTGTTAAGAAAAATCCACGTAGAGATGAACGTGCTTGTAACTGAACTTAAAATAATAAATAACTATTTATTTTCAGATTTGGCATGCTTAAAATCAGTTTAACCCGTTGGGCCGATTTGGCTAATTTTGCTCTTAAAATAATCTTGGAAGTTCAGGCAAAGTTGGAAAGGTGAGTAAACACGAAAAAACGCTACGAATATATTAGCACCGACCGAGTCGGGACAGCTAGTAGGTGCTACTGCAACTGCAACAGAACTGAAAACCGTTGTCCATTGTCTAAGTAAAAACTATGGTCCAGGCAACAAGTAATATTTGACCAACTATTATGATTCAATTAAAATACAAAGGCAGTCATTGAAAGATTATGCATTTACCCATAATATAGGGCATTTTCATTAGTCTTGCCAAAACCACCCTGCGAAGCCGTAGCGGGTGGGTAGTGTACAACTTGCAGACTTCGTCAGCCATGTTGCTAGCTCGTAGCGACCGGCTAGCAGACCTCTTGCAGTAGCCTGCTCCCCTGGTACTATCAACCTCGAGTTCAATCACGGCGCAGCCCCTACGTCACACACCCCTTGCTGACGTAACGACTCTCACGAATACCAGACTCGCGTGTAGAGTTTAAAACAATTTGAATTAATATTAAATTACACTGACCATCATTAATCATGTTGTCATAACAGTTGGTATTCTCTACGGATCAAACAAAACCCATTATAAAACAGCATGTACAGTCAACAGCACATCAGGTTACCCCATTTCCGTTTTTTCTCGCGCTCTTGCCAAATGTCATTTCTTTGCAATAGTGCAAGGACTGACCGGAAATGGGTAGAGTGATGTGCCGTCCACCGTACCTGTTTCATCAAAAGGCACTCTTGTGGTGTTTAAATGTGGGATTAGCATTCGTGATCTGCATAGCGATTCTCACTGAAATCATTTCACAATTCACCTTGAATCAGTAATAATCTATACTCATAATAAATCTGTGGAGAGGCCAATTCTGTACAAGATATATTTAAAAAAAATAACTTTCAAAGGGTGATTAGGGATCGCTACTGATGCCAAAAATGCAATCAGTAAAATTTTTGTCTGTCTTTCTGTCTGTCTGTCTGCTGTATATTCGTTATAGAAACAAAAACTACTCAACGGATTTTAACGAAATTTGGCACAATTATTCTTCATACTCTTGGGCAGAGCAGTGAAGGGTAACATTGGGGAAACGGGAAAAATTATTCCATTTTTTACACGTAAAAACTACTAGATGGATTTAAATGAAACTCTACAGTAATGTAGCTTATGCATCTGAATAAGACATAGGCTACAATTTATAAAGATATATCACTTTTTTTCACTCAAGTCCACGCGAACAAAGTCGCGGGCGGCCGCTAGTAATGAATAAAATAATAAAATCTGAATAGAAACTAAAATGAAATAATTTTTAAACTTTGATTTACTCTTGTGAATTTGGCGGTAGCTTCCCTCACTTCCTTGGCAATCCATAATATCTCTTCGACATGACGGTTCTAGTACTCTTCATGCCTCACCTTTGTTATGAAATGACTTAGGAAGATTTAGCGAACTTTGGGTTTTATGTAAAAAGGCCAACAGATCAGGTTGCAAACCTCTTATTTCCTCAATCCCTGTCTTGAATGTTGCAACAGCAATCATTTCCTATTTGCTACCGTCACTAAGCTACGGTCACTTTTTGTTTCATTAACCAACAATAGCATACTCCAGACTTCAAGTGACTTCACCTACGAGTAGTTCAAGTTCTGAATCACCCATTATGGGTGAAACTTGATGAAATGGACTATTTTTCTAATGAGAGCGGAAATGAGAGCTGGCTGGCTGAAATTATTGGAAAAGCGCCATCGTTATTTCGTATTTACTACTTATTTGAAACTTAATTCAAGTGCGAGTTTATACTAATAAGCCACTACACTACACTCGGTTTGTTAAAATCAATACGTAGTGCTTGTCACAAATCACAAGTCTAATCGCGTCCCTCCCGATCGATAGTATCCCCTCGTGACGTCATTGCACTGTATTGATTTTCCGCACCCTACTGTCTAAAGCTCATGCACTCCTGGTAACTAAGTATGCCGAGGAAAGCTTTTGCCAAGGGAAAACTTGAGAAGTTATTCGGAAAATCTCAAGGAATCTATTGTTATTTTCCCCAGGGATAAAAAGGGGATATCTACGTGAAAGAAAAAGACGAATGGAAAATTCCTTGCACTTTCAAATTGTAATGCTATTAAAGTAGTAATACGCGATAATAGTTCTAAACTTGTGTGCAGGGGACTGTCAACATGTAACTGTTTATTAAGGAAGTATTCTCACATAACGAGCAAATTACCACGAGTAGAGGCGTCCGTGAGACACATGTTGAGTGCGTTCATTTGACAGCCCGCCTACATGTCCGAGAGAGTGCGCTGCTACTCCATCCGCCGGTTAATCTGCACGACATCTCTTCGCGAGTATAGTCGCCTGGTACTCCCAGTTCAGTTTATCCGAAACGTTTATCCGATTATATCCGGGTTATCTCAGCCGGTTTATCCAAAATGACATACAGTTTGTTGCTGTTTTCTTCCGTGATAGGATTTGTATCGTGCTATGGTGAAAACGCATATTATTTCGAAAATCACAAGTACTGCGATGATTTGTCTCCGTATTATGGTGATATCAATTTAGATTCAATAACTGGCGTTTGGTATGGCGTGGAAAAAATACCCCACCTGAAAGGAGAATACAAGATAGAACATACAAGAGAGTGTTTCTACATTGACATAAAGGAACTCTACATTGAGGTATGTGACTATTATTGGTTTATTTTAATGAATTAAGTGGCTCTGCTATTTTAATCAAAATATACTTCAAGTGGCATTTCAAAAGTGCCAGAAAGGGTTTAAGTACTTAAAATACAATGTGAATCGTAAATCACTGCATGATTTAGAAGTAGACCTCGTTAAAAAACTTAGATACAAACGCATCTCGTAACTTACTAAGAGTAGGAACATAGACGAAGTGGACACTTGTTTCTCAATTGTTATTTTTGGCATATAAATTAGTTTGTTTGTTTGTTAAGTTATTTAACAACCAAAAAGGAGCTTTGGGCGCTTTTCACGGTTTTCACCAAAGCAGTAAGGTGTTAAGCAGAGTGCAATAGCCCATTAGAAATTAGTTATTTGCTCTTTGCCCAAAAATAAGGACATGAATAAGGTTGTTTACCTACTACACTTCTCGGACGATTTCCTGTCCTCTATATCTTGGTGAAAACCTTTTTTTTCTACCCCAAGGCTTGCGGGTTTAATTTTCAGTATTTCAATAAAGTCAAAAAAATCGAATCACAAGCACTCAAGTGGTGAACATTTTTGTCTGTTGTGTTGGTTTAGGTTTAGTAATTAATAAAGTAGATACTTTAGTTCGACGTCAGATGGTCTTATGTAGGTTATCTCAAAGTTATTTATTTATGTTGTTAATGTTCCCTTATTTTATATTAATCCGTTACATAAATTATAAACTTTACCTTAATTAGCTTATGGAGCTTAATTAGCTTATCGCATCATGGTTCATAGGTATTTATAAAACCAACAAAGATTGTGCAAAATAGGTATCTAAAATATACCAAACGGAAAAGTTGCATATTCAAATTATCCCCTTATGTTCTTCAGTAATAAGGATGTGGAGTTCACCGCGTCAATTAGGAGGTTAATAGTGCCGCAGTGATCTCTAGCAGGCTATGAGACACCACTAATTACGCGCCTTTGGACGAGAACACACAAATTTAATTAACACTTCGAAAATTTAATTAATTCAATATGATCTTAGCACTTCTCGCCCTAATTGTTACAACTGCTCAAGCGGCCAAAGTTGAATTTTGTCCTAATTTCGACCCAACACACGATTTTGACGAAGAGGCGTTGTTGGGCATGTGGTATATACACGAGTATATTTACCACAGGGATAGTGAAATAAGAACAGAATACAATCCATACTGCCCCATCATACAGATACGGAAATTCGAGGATTATGTGAATGGTGGATTGATGACCAGGGACTTAGTGAGTGCTTCTTTTAACGCAGTTACTGACTTTATCTTTTTGCCATAACTTATCAATTAAGTTAAAATTTATCCAAGTAGACACAAATAAAAAACAACCACCCATAATCGTACCAATGATTAATTTCTATTCATTATGCATTCGTTAAGCAAGTATTGGGTCAAAACATAAGCTGATTGTTTCACTTTTGTAATCCAAATTGTGTCCATTAAAAAAACTCGTGTTTTCATTGTTTTACAAACTCATCCTTTCGTGAATGTATGCAAACTCCCCAATGCAAAAATAAAAAGTGGGCAGCCAGTAACAATTATTTTGTTGACCTACTACTCAACCAATTTTTGTTAGTTTGTAGGAAATATCGAAGAGTCTTGGCAGTGCAAAGCTAATAAATTCAATTTTAGATAAGAATAATAGTCCTGTTAGTGTATGAACCACTATTATTTCCTAGACATTTAATTGTATAAGTAAAACATCTATGTGGTATTAGGCTTTCCCTTAAATAATAGATAAGGACTCCCTCCCTAATCAGTTAGTTGCCTTAATTAATTGGAATATCTTAAAAATAATGTTAATATTTATACGATGCACCACTGCCTTCAAAGGTTTAAACGTTATCTTTCTCGCAGCCCACACCACCAACGCCTTACCCGCCTCTGACCCACTCTCCGTACGTGAACCGCCAGTTTCCCCTGCACGAGCCGTACCGCGTGCGTCACCTGGTGCTGGAGTGGCACGAGGGTCTGTGGCGCGATGACTACCACATCAAGGTCAACACCTCGCATAAGGGCTTCTGGCCGACGGATGTGCCAAACAGATGTGAGTTTATGAAAGGTTACGCGCATTTTTGAATGAGTTTTATATGATTTGTGGGCAAAAGCAGCTACAGAGTCGGTCTCTCCGAGGCAGTACCAACGACTTGGCTGATCGAGACGTATATGGATTGACAGGGGCCTAAAAAGGCTGGAAATAAACTTGCTTGGAGGAGGACAAAGGAGGCTTTTGCTCAGCAGTGGGACCCCAATAGCTAATTAGACTAACATTATAGTTTACGAGTAAAATCCATGAAACTTTTGCCTTTGACCTTGAGTAATTTTCTTAGCCAACATTTCTACGTGGTACTTACTTTTCATCTCTACCAAAATGTATCTTTGTCAGAATAATTTGTTAATTGATCACTCATTTCTCATTTGACTTGAAACAAATTGTATTATTTTGAATTTCAGCCGTAGACGACATGTACCGGTTCTTCGGCGGCGTAATCCAGGTGTTAAAGGTAGCCAACAACCACCTGGTGCTTAACTTCTGCATGCGGCTGCCTAACTCCCAGCTGTACAGCGTCGTGCTGTCCAGAAACGAGAATCAGCTCACTGCCGAAGACTTGGCCAGTATACACAACGTCTTCACTCTCAAACATTTGTCCACTTCAGCGCTGAAGAGAGTCTGCGAGAATTCCGCAGTCACAATGAGTGTGTCGTGTGTTTTGTTAGTTTCGCTGGGGTTAATGCTTTGGCGATCAATTGGTGGGTAATTTGTTAGTAGCTTCTTATTCATTACAAAATCATTCTTAAATTTTGTCCTTAGATAGCTTGTTTCATCTAAATTCTGTCAATTGTTCATGCAGTGCTTACTGAATTACAAAGTGCAAGTTGTCAATCAATGTAAAAGTTGTAGCAGGTCATAGTTAGATTTTCCTACGACTACGTCCTTTTTATCGTAGAGTAGGTACTCGTTATACTCTCCATTAATTTAATTCATATCATCCCAGTCCTAAACATCTCTTTACATACATACCCCCGAATTCACAAACGTCAATCAATGCTAAGCACGCGCTCACGCTCATGCTGTCCTGTGAAATGTCAATAGAAATGAAAGGGATAGCTATACTTCTGGGGGTTGCTCAACGTTGATTTGCGTTTATGAATTCGGGGAATAAACCGTTTGATTATTATTTACTAGTTACAAACGTTTGCCTGAAAGTTTTGTTTGAAAATTGTATTCAAGTTTCCTTCTCAATCGTTGATTTATTAAATAAAATAAGTTGAATGTTATTAATGTAAAGAAAGACAGAACTGATAGATATTATTTATTTTTAATACTGCTAACAAAGTGGGCTAAATATTTATAAAGGAGACAATAAAAGTACGAATATTTATGAGTATAATAAATCATGTCAATATTTCGCTACTCGTTGTTTTATTTGTGTTTTATAGATATATCGAAATTTAATCGTCGTTAAGAAATGTATAGAAAGGTACCGATTTAGAATACAAAAGGATGTAAGTAGAAGGGTACACAGACTACAAAAAAATATTGATATTCTTGAATAAAATATACAGCATGCAGGCACGAAACAAACAGAAACTTCAATCTGCTTCGTACATAGTGAATCATCGATGTAACTAACTTTTTTGGAGAGTAGGAGAGCTCTAAGAGCATTTCTATTCAGGTATATATCACCCGTGGGATATTAAAACTAGAAACAAAATCAAAAGCAATCCTATACCCAACTGCTATAACTCATACAGTGTGTCTGGTCACCAGTGTCGGACCCGTTAAGGTTCAGGAATATAGTCAATTTTATCGACAAATCTACTATTTTTTTCATCTTTTATAAGACTGTATTTTTGCAATTTAAATTTTACGTTTCAAGTGTTTTTTAAGAGTTTTAATAGGAGCTATTGTTTTTTATTGTTTTTTTTAAAATCTACTTTTTGTCTACTCTTTCAGCTGTAGATCAAACCCTTTTTTATGCTTGTAGGTTCAGCAGATCGGTAGATATTGCTAAATAAATGAAACGTCCCAGCCTCGGCAAAAGAAAAAAAAATGGCCGCCATTTTTTTTTAAATATTGGATTTGTTGATAAAATTCATTATATTAATGAACCTTAACGGGTCCGACATCGGTGACCAGACACACTGTATAACGTGGGTACTCGTAGTTTGAAGTATTACCAACAAAATGAATGAAATGCAGTCTGAACCGATTTCAGTCCCCCTGCAGAGATAATCCGATATTCACTTTGTATGATTATTTTAGTTTTGACTAAAGTTAACTTTTGTCTAATGGATGATCCACGTCCAGTAAGTAAATTGATTTACTCTCTTGACTATGTACCTATTTACTAACTCCCCGCATGGACATGGTAGAAAAAAAACACCATTACCGATTTGCATTTCGATAACTAGCAGATATCTCTGCTTCTTATTTCACAAAAAAGTATAATTACTACTACTAAACCGATAATTTACCCCTGACAATAACTACTTTACTTAACTAAGAAAACGTGTTCAGTCAACAACACATCAGGTTACCCCATTTCCGGTTTATCTCTCGCTCTTGTCAAATGTCATTTATTTGCAATAGAGCAAGGAGGACTGACCGGAAATGGATAGAGTGATGTGCCGTCCACTATACATGACGTATAATTCAGACGGCTTTAATCGGTGAAAGCTCTACCAGACAACCCGCAGGTAGAGAAACAAGAAAAGAAGAGGATAATTATGAGGTCTTGCAATATAACTAGTGAATGATAAGTACTAGGGCATTCTATTATTAGAGACTATTATACGAATACTCAGGATTCTAGCCTTAACTACCTCGAGAATCCATCGAACTTGGGGTTCGATATAACTTTTAGCCCTTGTTGCATAATTTATTATTGTTATTCAGCATTGTCAATGCTGTTCCTTTTTCAAAGACAGAGATTTTTATTTAGTGTACCTACAGTCATATCTGTACTTCAATAAAAATTCCAAACATTGTATTGAGCTGAATAATAGGCAGCTATTTTAAAGTCGGTTAAGGAACAAACTTGAAAAATCTTCCTTCGAAAAATGGACAGCTATGAGCAACCCACGCCACCGGCAACATGTAAGTATAGGCTACGCCAAAAATGTAGCAGGGCTGACATTAGAAGTCACTACATAGGCGACAATTCAAAACGACAATATAATTCAACTCATAATATCATCACAATGCATTTGATGCTTTCTTGCCGCCGTGTTGCCTCCTAGGTAGGAGAAATAATGTATAGGAGGGCTAAGTACCTACTTAGCCCTCCTTTACATTATTTCTGACTTCTGACTTTGCATCAAGTTGTACCTACATATTAAAAAAATATACATTCGCTCTATCAGAAACTACGACAAGGTACCCGTAGATACTTAGGTAGGTTGTTAAGTAAACACTTTTAGTTGCATACACAGCTTTCAGTAATACTAGGCGCTAGGTAGTTTGTATTTGTATACACTGGAAATACCTGGGAACCTGTCTTATTATCAACAAGGAAAAACAGGTGTTGCATACCAATTACCAGATTACATATTGAGTAGTTACTACCTTATTAGTGAACCAAACTAGATATGTCACCGTATTGTTGTGATCATCGTAAGTTTACAATATATCTCGCCATATAATAAACTATCGATGAATTTTATTGTGAACTGCGACATCTGGGGTGGTGAATGCCAGTAAGTGTGAAGCACCGAGATGTGAAGCCGATTCCGGCTAGCAGCACTTCACATCTCGGTGATTCACGCTTATTTCAATTATTAATACGCTTTACTTTGATTTAGTATTTTCTCTCATTTTGTATTAAATTACTAAAAACGTTATTTCGCTTAATTATTTTCTCTCAAACGACCACAGACGCAGAAATTAAATTTTAAAGGTAACTCACCACGAGCGAAGTGAGTTTTGGCGTCAACCGGAATACCACAGCTGTTTTGTATTTAACGGATTATTTTTCTGTATAATTTACAATCTATGCATGGCAAACCGACCTAATTGTGTTCTGACTGATAGTACCAACCTTATCCGCAGCCGCTCAATAAAAAACAAGGTGATTAGTAGAGATTCCCAAATTAATTTACTATGAGATTCCCAAATGTTGGCTTTGAAAGACATCTTCCCGGCGATTCTGTAAAGATATAACCATGTTATTCAAGTAACTTAACTGCTGAAGGGGGTACACAGGCAAGCCTTTCAACAATCCCACATATTCTTATTCAAATAACCTAACCATTTGGTACTTTACAGCGCCAGTACATCATTCCATTATCCTTCATGGAGGTCAGGATGATATACCTGGTTGTGTACATTGTTATGAGCATCACATCTTATGTTAGTCACCAGGTAAAGGTGAGGTCACGTCAGTGCGTTTTTGTAAGCACAGCGTCTACCGCTGCGTCGTTTTACCTACATATTTTTAGTGACATGCCACATAATGCGTTGCGTCGTTGCACGCGATGATAGCAGCGCTAATAAGGCCTCACCTTAAGGTGCACTCCTTGCGACATGCATCTACTACTTACTTACTAGCAATGGTCCAATTCGCTAATTGCCCGCGGCCGCGACCGCCGCCTTGCTCCATATAGAACCTAATAGCCCAACAGTCACCATGTATTTTCTGTTCCTCGCATATTTTTTTCTCATTCCTTCGGGAACATACGGTTTCTGCGGCGATACTATAAAATGGGCGCACCATTTCAACATGGAAGATGTGTACGGAGTGTGGTACGGGGTAGGTTATGCCCAGCACACCCCGGATATGACGAACAAGCCCAATGAAGTCGGCTGCGTGACTTTGTACATTGGCGATGCCACCGCCGAAGGTCGCGACGTGAATAATTGGCTCGATTGGTCTGTGAGTACTTCAATAATGACGCAACTTGCACTTGTAAATAAATATCCTAGCATGCTTTTCCATTACTGATGATCTCATCATCTGATACTCTCTGTAGCTATCGATAAATCTTAATAGCATCGTTGCGCAGAATGGTGATACTTAAGAGTATGAATCTCTCGTTTAATACGCTAACTATTAAGCTCGTTGATAATTTCTGCAATACCCTCATAAAGTTTGTTGTGAAAATCAATGGTTCCCTAAATAAAGAAACAGCACTTGGTAGCAGATAGGAAAAACAAATTGTCCAACTCTGTGCTCATGCCATTAGTAGAGTAGAGGAACACTTTGTAGCTATACAAAGTGTTCTAGCTACTTGGATTACTTGGCCACGGTACTAGATATACTTGTACAGCGCAGGTGGATGGTTAAAACAAATAACAGTCCGAAACTTAAATTTTCAAAACCCTTTCTAAGCCTAACATCTGCAAAAATGTCACGTGCGAAAGTTTCACGCTTAATTTTCCAAGCGACCTTGGTAACATACCTTTTCCAATTTCGCCAGTGACATTCAATTCTTGCTGATTGATAGTTATTGCCGTAACTTCGTGAAATAAGGATGAGATTTCACCTTCCAGTTCGAACTCGTAGCATATATTATTAGATAACTGGAACATCTTGAAGTGTTTCTCTACGTGAATTTGTTAAGTTGGGTCAAGCCAGAAAGAACTGCTCAAGCATGGTGTAGATAGCGTTCTTAAGGCTTCGAGAAACATAACTTTGAATACCTAGATTTAATAAATAGGTTCTACATCTTCCTAATATTACCTCATGAAAATATTCTTGTTTGTGTTTCTTTCCACAGCTTTTTAGAAGAAACTACTCTGATCAGAACTGGAAATCTCCTAAAAGTAACCCATGGTCAGACACAGCCATGTTAGGGTCGTGGTTGGACGTCCGCGTCAAGAGGAGGGCCAAGAGAGACATCTACACAGAGAGGAAATTGCGGGTGATTTGGGACGAGGATGGGCAGAGTATGGAGCAGATTTATATCTACACTCCTGGTGCTCCAGGCCTGTGGGTGGCGGAGAAGAAACGCCCTGGGGAGCAGGAGATGATTTCAAGAGGAATTGGTCTGTGTTTTTTTACGAGTTATAGCTTAGCAGTTGATATTTCCAGAGGAAGTTCTTAAAACGAGTTAAACACACATTTCATTTAATAATTTGCTTATATTTAGTTGAAAAAAGACAACTTCGTATATGCAGAGCCTGCGTTTTAATCATCGGATCTCAATTTGAAGTTTTCTACAGTTATTACTGAATATTCGCAAAATGTTCAGACGAATGTGTTTCTGAATCTTTCGTGAAAAGTTGGCAGGTTTCGAAAAAAAAACATTGCCAGTAATGTAAGTTAATGAGACTGTATTACCGTGCTGAGCCTAGGAGGAATCTGTCGTTCAATAATATTTTTTGCAATTGCTACGAAAAGGTACGGTCTCTGGCCACAAGTGGAAATCGAATCCACAGGACCCTGAAGGAATCAACTCAGCTCGGTACTGAACTATCTGTGACAGAAGTGGCGTTCAGTACTTGTGTTGGAGATTTTTCTCGTATGTTCATGACGTACGTCACATGCTATGACACACTACGCTACGTCACATGACATGCTATCAAATGGTCTTATGATAGATCTTGATCTTAAAGCCACAGCAGTTGGGTTCAAGATAGTCTGTAGATATTTGTCCGGCTAACCAGATTGGAAAAACGCTAGTTTGAGTAATTTTATATTTTAACCGACTGATATCATTATGATTAACAATGAGCAAAATGTGACTTCTTTCAGAAGTTACTTGATTAATAAACGCTTACTTTTGTGGATTACCTACTTATTTTTTTAACGATTTATTCCCAGCATCATATCTTGGCTCATTTATTGCTGGGTTGAAAGGGTGTTAGGTAGTGTTCTACATGGTATAGTTCCGTTGATCTAATTATTCAAGGACAAGCATATTCATCATAAAGTGGACAAGCAGCATTACAAAAGATTTTCACCCAACACTCTTTAAAAAAATGTTCCTTTGCAGAAGTCTGGTATCCCGACGACCCACCACGGCACCCCGAAGTGGTGCGGGTGCTGAAGGTGAATTCGGACATGCTGATCATAAACCACTGCTCCGAGATGGGCACCGTGGGCATCTTCTCTCTGATCCTGAGGAGGTCACCAGTCCCAATGGACCGCAGCGAGTGGTACGACATGCAGAGGCACTTCTATAGCTTCGACTTGCCCGGCATGTTCCGCCACTCCACCATATGTGCTGGCTGTGTGCAGTACAGCTCTATTTTGGTCGTGCTGCTGTCTGCTGTTTTAATAAAACTGGTGTAATGGATTAATTCAGCAGAAATGTGCGTTAAACCAGAACTCTGACCGCCGAATTCACAAACGCAAATCAATCAGAGCATTACTCAAAAGTATAGCTTAACTTTCAGTTCTATAGCCAGTTTAAGGGATGGTATGAGTTTGAAGGGGTACTCAACCGTGATTGACGTTTGTGGATTCGGGGGAGAAGTTGTAATATTTTTCAGCTAAATAAAATGTTGATCATGTTTGCATAATTATGTTGTTTTTTTAACCCTGAATACCCCTACATAATACCATATCTTTAAATACATGAGCCCAATTAATATTATGTTCAAAATATGAAGAACATTTTCAACCCGATGGAATGGCCTAGCACTGGACTGGCATTCCGCACTAAATTAAGGTACTGTACCTAAATTTAGTGCGATACGTCAGGCTACCTATTTCCGGTCAGTCTTCCTTGCTCTATTGCAAAGGAATGACATTTGGCAAGAGCAAGATAAAAAACCGAAATGGGTAACCTGGTGTGCCGGTGACTGTACATTTTAAATCGAGACTGCGATTTCATTTATTGAGGCTTACTTCCCGCCAATGCAGGCGAAAACATACAAATCAGCTGCAAAATATTAAATAGGTACCTATCTGTAAAATTATTTAACTTTATCACGCAGTTTTATAAAAGTGTCTTTGTCAGCCACGCCTTGTGCCGTGGTAGTATATTCTTAAGTTACTTGTACTATAACTAGTACTTAGTTATTTTATTACTTATATAAACATAATATACTTACATAAACAAATAACTCTCAATAATCATTTTGGACCACCACATCTATTTTTCTTTACCCCCTACAATAGGGTAGACGACTATGATGCATTTTGCGTGTTGTTTTATGTTTACCAAATAAAATCATTAAAATCAAATGGATTTGTGAAACCACAATCAAAATTTGATTCAGTATGAAGCCACAATAGGCCTTCAAAGTTGGGTGGGCAAGTCCATTTCAAAAGTATAAATAATTTGTAAAAAAATAATACCATATTCAAACAGAGACTATTAGGAAGCAATTTTGTTAAAAGACCATTTTCATAAACGCAATATTTAATATAGCTGTCGTACAAACTTCTTACGCGCTCCTTTTAACTACGTTGGTGTGACGTCATAATTTAGGACACGTTTGAATGGAGCGTTTTTAGGCAAGTCCAAAAATGTGCAATTCAAATTGTGATATCTCGGGTAGTATTAATACTGTAGCAGTGATTCTTTTAGGATTGCGTTCATAAATGTAACGCCTTTCGATAATAAACAAAAAAAAATTACAGTCGTCTAGCCTATTGGCCGCCTACGGCCTAAAATATTGCGTCCTAAATCTCTGTAAACATCGTTGTGTGATTGATTTTTTTGTGCAATAAAGTATATGTGGCCTGCCTGCCGCACACTTGTAAATAAACTTATTTTTCATCGTACAGCCTATCCACGCACAGAAGAAACACGTAGGTGCGTCCCTGGTACTTACAGGGGCACGCGCCTCTACATACTTATATCTTTTCTTAATATCTTCATTATTGAGTATAAAGAGATTATCTTCATCATAACCATCACTGTTGCAAGGAGTCCGCTAACCATTCATCAATAGCGGTTGTTTGAAGGCGGCCTGTCTGCATTCCCTAAAATCTCTGCGCCTTTATGTAGGTATCACTTTCATATATTACACAAGGTCTATATTTATTGATAAAACAGACATTTCGTTTTCGTTTATTGATCGAAACTTTGCACAGATAACAAGGAGACGGCTTTCATACAGAGTTAAAAAACGCTGTCAAACTTCTGTCCTAATTGTTACATGAACGTTAGTTTGAATTTCCTACATAGTTTGACATGTTTTTCAAACTACAGCCTGTAGGTAGGTTTAACAATATAGAGAAACGCTTGCGCAAGGAGGCGGAACTTACCGACGTAAAATTGAAAATATGTTTTTTAAAAACAGTTTTAAAGATTTTATAAAATGAAAAAGCAAATTGCTTTTTTGTCAAAATTAGCCATTGCATTCATATCTGTTACATTCCACAACCATATGATGACCTACACTTGAATTAGGTGCTGAGAAAGTTAGTAGAGCTGACTAATAGGGTGTCAGTAGTACATTAGTAAATTAGTAGCTTAGTAGACATTAAACAGGTTGTTTGCGACGGATGGACCAGTGACTTCTGACTTGTGACCCTCGGATGAGGAGTGTCTAGTGGGACGGACAGGAACACCCGTTTACGAACAAATTACATCAATTACACGTATTAGATCGTTTAACAGGACTGATTTTAATGAGGATATATGAACTTAATATCCGTTAAGCAATTATAGCAGCAATATATTATAAGCAATTGCGAGTGCCTTTAGGTTGCTTAATAGCTGATTGAAAGCTTTCCTGTTAGACATTTAACTACCTACCTAATAGCCCTTTATTGTTTCGTGAAAATGCGCTACAGCTGGTATTGCTTTTTAACTACTTAGGTATGTAACTTAAAATCATTATCACATCACATATGATTAAGAATTACTTAATGTTTGTACAAAAATGTCTGCCAACTGTATCAATTTTTAACCGCTAGTTAAAAACTAACCGTATTAGTTCTTAACTAAAAATCTACTGGTTGTTCATTCGACTGAGCCAGAAAAAGGGTAAGTATTCTTAAAAAAAAGCCCCCGAAGCTGTTCATTCCGAATCGGATCCAACAAACAACAACTTAGGCTAACTTGGATAGATCTTTAAAAGTTTTCGTTTGAAAAAATGTGGTGGTATTTTCAAAGCAAATACAGAGAGATTTCAGAATAAAATTGAGCAGAGGCGGAGAATATCTTTCCTTTAATATCCGAAGCGTGGGCGGCCTCAGTTTCAAAGATTTTATTGAACTAAGTAAATACAGAAGGTCCAACTTTTTCAGTTTTAATCTAACTGGACGACCGATTTGGTGTAATTGGTTGAAAAGTTAGCTACTACTCGTATACCTGTGGCCCTGTAGAAGTGAATTTGTTGTTGTATTCTTTGAGAGCATAAAGATCTTTACTCCGATATAAAATTGTCGTGTCACAGTGTTCGTTGCCTAACTCCTCCGAAACGGCTTGACAGATTTTGATTAAATGTATGTTTGTTATGACTGAGAATAGGTTGTTATCTATTTTTGAAACTCTACTTTTTTTAAAATTCGAAAGTCCACGCGGACGGAGTCGCCGGCGGCCGCTAGTGCCGTAAGGAGGAGTTTGGGAACAAACACTGTGACACGATAATTTTATATATTTGATCTATAATAGATACGGTCTATGACAATGCATTGTTTTTACCTTATCGGCCCCTCTGATATTTATTTGCCTTTTATTCATAACACCTAAATTTTAGGTACGTAAAGTTACTAAAGCTGGGCAATCATGTTTTCATCTCCACTTAGACAACACACAAATTAACCAATTAGGATTCGTTTGAAAGTGGCTGAGGGTGGGTGAGTTTAATTATTTATTTACTGTCAATGTATGTTTAAACGGAGGTGCCCGTGGCGCCTCCGCGCCAGTTGTGGCAGTGATCGGTGGCGTTCGCTGTTCTAAAGCAACACACGCCGGTTTGGAAATGGGATGGGTTACCACCCCAACCAAAATTTTGTGACGTGTATTTCGGACATCTCCATGCTTCGGAAGGTATGAATACGTTAAGCAGTTCGTCCCGGTTGACGTCGCTAGATGTCAGTCGGTAAGCCCAGTCAGAGGCCTTAGGGCGGCTTGATAACATCTGTCATAAAGATTGCTCACTAGCATTACGCCCCTCCAACAATCCGCACTCAGCCCGCGTATTGGTGCATGGCTCATTCCACCTCATGGATAGTTGAGGTGGGCCTGTGCCCAGCAGTGGGACGTATATATAGGCCGTTTATGTTACCATGTTTTTATTTTATATTAGCGTGGTACAGTGAGCCACACGTCACGCAACATGGTTAGTAAGTAATTTGAAAAATTACCTATAATGCATCAGTATTTAAGTAAATTGATAGGACTGTCATAGTTTAACCTATTTGATAAGGATGAGAAAGAAATCCATGACCCCCGACAGTGATTGACAGTTTTTACGTATTGCAATGATGATATTATTTTATTGATAAAGCTAGCATTAGAATAGACCTACCTACATGATTACCAGAACAACACTGCATCACCTAAGGATGTCTCTAAAGCCTATGGGATTAAGAATTTGTAAACGTTTTATTAATTATAGATAGGTATTAAGAAATGAAGCATATTCGCAATTTGAAATAAAATGCATTACAATAAAGTAGAATGATAACCCCCATTCATTTTATCTGCGAATGCTATACAACACAAGGTCAATTTATTAAATACCTAATAATTTTTGAGATAAACAGAGAAATCTCGTACAGAAAACAACAGTTTATTCTGGACGTTTGTAAAAACGTCCAGAATAAACTGATGTTTTTTAAAAATGATGTCACGGTAGGTAGTTAGAAAAACGTTTGAAGTCGTCTTAAACAAATTCAATGGCGGCGACTACCGTAACCTCAAAAATAGGTACCTCGTTTCAAATATAGTTATAACAATATCCATTAGTAAAACTATGTTCACTTGCCTTTAGTATTGCGTTGTAAAAAGGACTAAAAATAATTGAATTACGACTTAAATCCACTCTGGTGACGGCCCTGTATTAAAATTGAGCTTAATTAGTTTACTTCCCAGTCTCATAGCGATCTCGCAGCAGTCACACATCACAGCTACTCATCTCACGCGCCGCGACTTTTACTTTAAAGAAAAATGTACATCGTCGCCGTTTTCGCCGTTCTGTGTGCAGCTGCGGAGTGTGCGAATTACCAACGATACGACGAATCCACTGGGAAATATCCATACTCAACAATTTCCAATTTGTACAACAACTACAACAGTCCGTACAAAAATGGCTACGCAAGCGACACAGCGAACTTTCCCGAAGCCACTAGGTATCCCAACTACAGCCCGGGGCAATCGATTTCCAATAACAACGGCTACAATACCCCAAACAGCGGTAGTGGTGGGTACTACAATAAACCGGGGTATGGTGTGAGTACTCCGCGGTACGGAGGGGAATACGGCGGGTACAGTTCGTACGAGATGCCTTTTATGAGGGATATGAAGGATTATTGCGTGAACAGGTCTCCTCAGACGGGGATCCTGGTGGACAGCCTGATGGGCATGTGGTACGGGGTGGAGTATGTGCAGCACCTGGCCGGCGACTCGAGGGTTGACTATACGAGGACTTGTATCGTGATACACATTTCGGAACCAATGGAGCAGGTGAGTCTACAAATGAATTACCTGCTTACATATTTATCTGAAGATAGATATACCAGTAAAGATGAACTAGGTATCAAATTTTCACGTATATTTTTGCCATATTCATATAATACGTTTTAGGCAAACCTATACTAACAACATGAAACTGGAGAGTTTGTTTGTGTGTTTGTTTGGACGCGCCAATCTCAGGAACTACTAGTTCGAATTGAAAAACACTTTTTGTGTAGGATAGTAAGTTTGTTGAGGAAGGCTTTGGGCTATATAAAATCACGCACTGACTAATAGGAGGGAAGCAATCAATGATGTTTCAAAAACGGGTAAAATTTAGCCTAGTCTGGGTATTGTATAGAATACCTATTTGAATTATGCGGATTACCGGTAACATACAAAAATACAGCAACAAATATATTTATCTATGGCATTGCGAGTCTTAAACCTTTCTAATTATTAACATTTAATAACAAAAAATATTATAAGAGTAGCTCTACACATGTTTTCTTAAAACTGACTAAATATTTTGATGTGGAGGGCTATTTTTAAGGGATAAGTTCTATTAAAAAGTATTTTTATTCTTTGACAGTAAAAAATCATTTGCTTCGATCCACTTATACTTAGTTAATTAGTGAAATACTCGTATGAGGTTTTCGTCATATTAAAAAGTTAGAGGCCAGAGGACTGGATGATTGAATTGATAGGGTTAGTTCCAGTGCATTTTCTACATCTATCCAATTGAAATTATATTCTTGAGACTTATCACTCGAGCAAATGAAAAGTTGCAGCTTTTGGAGATTTTCTTTTTGTTGAAGAAAATTGTCTGAAATACTTTACAAACGCGAATCCTATTACTAGTTCAGCTAGAAAAATATACTTACCTAAGTAATTAAAAAAACATTGTGTATTTTTATTGCACCATCCCGCGTGAGAATGAGAGGATCAAATTCCAGGAAGTAATATTAATTTCTTCTGCAGCTGCCAACAGCAAGGATCAACTTGTTGGAGAAAACACTTCCCAAAGAGATATCGTAATCTTAAATACTGGAATTATACAACTTTAGTACAAACTCGCGTTTCTTAAGTTTTTTTTGTTCACAAATTGGCGTTTGGTCCAACTTTTAATTTTATTTCCAATTCGCGTTTAGTTGGGAAAAAATGCCTTTTAACATATTATAGAGTCATGACAGAACAGCCGGCGGGCGCCAAAACGCACTTCGCTCGTGATGAGTGAACTTGAAAATGCAATTTCTTTGCAACTGTGGTCGTTTGAGAGAAAATAACTGAGCGAAATTACATTTTTTAGTTATTTACCTACATACAAAATGAGAGAAAATACTAATTCCGAATGAAGCGTATTGATGATATATAAGTAAGCGTGAAGCACCGAGATGTGAAATGGTGTCCGCCGGAATAGCACCCAGGTGGCAAAGTCGCTCTAGGAGCTGAAACAAATTTATGCTGAAAGGCTTCGCTTCCTCACAAGGCGGATCTATCTAGCAATGAATTAGGAGAGCGTCGTGGCCCAGTGGTTAAGCACTGGGTAGTCTGGGGTTCGGAACCCAGGGGTCCCGCGATCAAATCTGGCTGTAAAACACCTACTTTGCGTTAATTGTACAATTTGCAGCTAACTCTCCGGTGATGGAATAGATATACCGATGTAAAACCCAAGTGACCCGGATAACGGCGGTAGTTTCGCCCCTTACCACGTCGGGTTCAAATTCCTTTGGCGAAATGTGGGCTTCTGAATGTTCCGTTCACCATAACGGCAATAATCAGTGTGCCTCTGACTACCACATTAGGGAAAATGGTTTGAAAAATTGCACACCTTGGATTGACGTTGGAGTTATGTAGGAGTTGTTCTTACCATTACAAGAAGAGGACCAAGGGGAAATCGCAGCTAGGAAACTTCGTCACGTTATTGCCTATTCCACAATGCTTGAAAACAAATGTTTTTATCAGCATCCTACCCAATATCACGTACGGTCGAAATATGATACTCACAAAGTGGTTAGTGCACTAGCTCACGGTTGCATAGAGAGGAAGTAGGTATGTTAGGCTGATGATGAAGTATGCTCGGAGTGTCTCTGAAGGTTCAAGTAATGAGGTCGTCCGACTAAGAACAAAGGTCATCGACGTAGCTCAGAATAAGGAAGCTGTAGTGGAAGTGCACTGGCCACATTTTCCGTAGAACCGATAAACGTTGGAGTTAGCGCGTTACACTAAAGTGACTTTTCTGCTTTTGATGAACAGACAATTTTACACAATAAACGCATCTCGAGGACGGTCGTGCTAGATCGCGATAAAGCAGCCAGTTAAGCTACAATTAGCTGACCGGCTCGTTCGCGTCTTGATCAATGCGACGTGCACCGGCTTGTGCTGCCCATAGACTTGACAAACAGATGTAGAGCAGTCTTGGTAGAAACAAAACCTACAAATACATGTCGCTTTTGCTAACTTACCTGTCACAATTTGTTTTAGGGCGGATTTTTTTTAAGACCAATAGACCATACGCATTTCAAATTTCCACCCTGAAAGAATTGCGAGCTGTATATCAATTCAGTCACATCTTCCTTAGCTGACCTTTTGAATCTATTATTAAATACACCATTATTATTGCCCCTAATGGTCATGGTCCATTGCTTCAGTTTTTTTGCAACTCCTAGGATAATTTATTAACAAAACGTGGTTAAATAAATAAAATAAAATAATGACTGATCATTCGGGATTTTCTTGGCAGGGGTGGCATTCCGGCGGACGTCCCTTCTCATCTCGATGCTTCACGCTCACTTCAATCATCAATACGCTTCACTTTGAATTAGTAAATATTTTCTCTCTTTTTGTATGTAAATAATTAAAAATGTTATTTGGTCGAGGTCTTTTCTCTCAAACGACCACAGTCGCAAAGAAAGATAACTCACCTCGACCGAAGTGAGTTTTGGCGCCAACCGGAATACCATAGCTGATCCCACAGGGAGGTCTGTGGGTGCTTAAGTGTGGGGTCAAACGCGATAACACGCTGAGTCAGTCGCGCGCGCCGCGGCCACTCAGTGCGCGGCGGCCACTTTGCCGCAATATTTAGGCGCACGCGCACCCAATACCAACATTCAAAATAAATTAAAAACAAAACTTTACAATTGAAAAGTGAAATGTGAATTTTTGAACATGGAGCGTCTATCCTCGCTCTGGTTGATCTGGATCCTACCGTTCGCTTCCGCGGTGGACGTGAACAATACAACGGATCAAAACATCACTTTTTCGTGCGTTCGAGAGCACGAATACGATGACTTGGACATAAGGGAAGTTCTGGGGAAGTGGAAAGTGGTGGAACTGTACATGCATCTGAGCAATGAAGGGGTTAACACTTATTTAAGTTGTCCTAAAATGACTCTTTGGGTAGAAGACGAGTTTCCGAGGTCTACATATGGGGTATGTACAAGTGCACTATTATATTAAACTTATCTTTTCTGAAATATCTTGCGTTAAATTTTCATAAATTCCTGAACCGGCACCTGCCCCCTTTACTTTGGCCGCCTTGCGTTGTTACTCAACTAAGATTATTGTGGCAGAAACTATCAAAAGTTATCTTCAAAATGTTTAGTTGCAAGATACAAACGGTTTTCTTTTGTGGAACAAAACTTTGGTTTTGTGGTTCTTTTCTTTTATTATTTTTTTCATGGACATGTCTCGGTAGTCGAGTGATTAAAATAGTCAGCCAAGTATTGAAGTGTTTGTAGGGGTTAGGTAGTTTGTCTTTTCTTACTTCTTTGGTATTTTACACAGATTGACATTGGTACTAGAAACAGTAGTTATTTAGTAGCATTCCGCGTCGATATCACTCGAATCAAATAGCCAATGTTTTAAATGATTGGTAGATTGTTATCGTGTAGGCGTAAGTAATGATGGCACACTACTTCATATTTTAAATGGGTTGATGTTTCTCACTTTGACCCATATGTCTAGCCTCATAAAGTACCTATCTCAAGGCACGTAGCACTAAAGTAGTGTTGGCTGATTCATTAAATCAGCTGACTTCTTCAATTCTATTGTCACCAGAGTCGGCGTAGTCATTTAGCAGCCTACAAATAATTTGAAATAAGAACTATAGGGGGGGATACGATGAATGAAGCCACTAATTTAAATGTGTTATTTGAGACAAGAGATGGCCTTAATTCTACTTGAATGAGTGCAGACCAGAAGTACTGTTCGTTTTACGTCATCAACGGAAAATAATAAATGTCTGAGTTCCAAAAGCTCAAACGTTCAAAGATGAGGAGCCCTCACAAATAGGTTTCGCTAATAGTTCTCTAAACAGTTTACGGGACGGGACATGAGTTTGAAGACGAGCTCAACTGATTGACTCACAAACGTCAAAACACACTGTATACTAACGTTTTTCCTTGACTTTCGTCATATTTCCAAAGAAATTAATTCGATTTGTCAATCATTATTGGTAAAAGTGTTAGTGCCGATGAAAGAGTCGTCCATGTAACCGCGTGGAAGTCCCCTCTGGCGACAAACATGGGCCCTAATGCACTATCCGGTTTGTCGGATTGCCTTCCTTTCGACACTCTTCCGCACATCACATTACATTGGCATCGGTACATTTAGGATGTTACATTATGTATTTTTCGTAATGAAGTACTTAAGTGACTAGCCAGTTACATTATTTTGTGGGAAATATTTTTAAAATGCCGCTTAAACATTGCTGACTTTACTATAATTTCAAAAATAATACAAAGGTCAAATGTCTTTTTGAAACAAAATGTGTTGATTTTTGAAGAAATAGGTAGGGGAAGGTAACGGTAATTAATTAGCAGGATTTTACAGCCGTAATTACAAGGAGGTATGTAAGTACAGTCAACAGCTCAGGAGGCTATCAATTTTCGTTTTCTAACTCGCCCTAAGGTAACTACGTGTTTTTTTTAAAACTGGATTTCGAGACATTGTTGCGCTCAGAGAAATAAACTATTGAGATACATTCCTACATTTTTCCATTATATCCAGATAGTATGCCTTACAGCTAGAAAAATAATTTTGGGTCTACCTGATATCAATGCGCTACAAAAAAATGTAATCCCGAAATTGGTGAAACGCTTGAACATTCATCTAACTACTGGATTAAATAGGTCAGACGGTATGATGACCTTTGAATGCTGCTGTCTGAGTCAGGCGAACGTGGGTTAGAGGTCCTGACACCGGGTTCGACCAATTACAAGACTTATTGGACAAATGTTAATTAACAAAAGTGCTGGGAACGCTTCGAAGAATTCTGTCTATTGACAAAGCTCTCGTTAGTCGAATGGCTCTGAGATGTCTTTAATAGATATTACTAGATAGTTGTTTTCGTCATGATGAGATCTAAGTACCTGTGTCTTATAATAATTAACTTAAACTTGAAAATTTGCTCATTCATCATCAAACGACATTATCGGTACCCAATTTGTAGTTTTTTAATATTTCTCAATATTTGACTTGCCTTTTCTTTTTGTATCTACCTATAGTAGATAGCATGCTTTCGAAAATGCTTCAAGATTCCAAATAAACTTACTTTGTTAATAATCGAAAATAGCTTTACAAAATAACAGGATAGATACAAATATTAATTAAAGAAATACCCGAGATATTTAAAGTTATAAATACTAGAATAAAAACACTTGGTCTAGGTGTCGCTTTTGTAACCTGGCGGCCACTCTTACTTATTAGTTTAACCACTAACAACTAACTAACAAGATTACCAGATATTAAACTAAGAGATAGGTACTATCTGGTGATATGACCTGCAGGCAAAAGATCGTCTAAGCTGATATGACGCCCCCTTCCACCGCATCTACGCATACAAGAGTGCTTGCTTGCATGCGTAGATGCAGTGGAGAGGCGCATCATTTTAACTTAGACGATCCCTATTTAGAATAACTCTCAGAGACAGAAGAGACACAAAATTCGGCACCTAAATAAGTAATCGAACCCACGACCTAAATAAAAGAGCACGAATTTGGGAGTGAGTGAGCTGTGTATTGTTTGTGTGAGTGTGGCCAGTCAAGCAACAACTTTTCCTTGTCAGGGGTCATTAAACAAGAGATTTTGATGATTATTACGACTTAATTGGTGCTAAACAAAAGAAAAGTTTATGCCTGAAGACATAAACATATTCACATGTACTAGGAAGTGCACTGAGTACCTTATAACTTATAATGTGACAGCTAAATGACCCTGAATGTCCTAGCTGTACAATATTGCATTGTTGAAAAAACTGAGTCTATAGCGCGTTATTAGAAAAATTTAAAAAACGATTTCCGACAGCGAACGTGTCCCATTGCGTTTTCTTTGTATAGCTCACTTATACAAAAACGCGTGATCTGAATAGGTACTTGTATTTTTTTTAAGATCTAAGACATGCTTCATGTGTTCTATACCAATAATAAAAAGCTGAAGAGTTTGTTTGTTTGAGCGCACTAATCTCAGGAACTATTGATTCAAATTGAAAAAATATTTTTGTGTTGAATAGGCCATTCCTTGAGGAAGACTTTAGGCTATATGTCATCACGCTGTGGGGTATACCTTTGATATTGGTTAATCAACGTAGCCGTAAAAATGGTTGATCATAGTAAATCCGTAAGAAGCATTTTTGTATATTCCAGCACGAATTTTCATAAATGCGGTCTAGCATATATCTAGCAGTTTTTATCATTTAACGCTTCTCCAGGTTCTGCTTGATGTAGCTGGGCATTATACTTATATTCTTATTCATTAATATTGTGAGAGCTGGGCAATGGGGTTTGAATCAGTTCCCAGGTCTATTCGCGTAAAGGTGCTCCCTCACTGGGAGCATTCGCGTGTAATGTATCATTAAGGATTCAACTATGAGCATTGCATTAAAATACTACCTCCCTGACGGTCGACCATTGGCGTATAATGTGGCATTTAGTTTAAAATTGAAATGCAAGCAGTCACTATTGATTTAGTTGATTGATGTTACATGTTGTTTCAAGATATTACACATTGTACGATTACGAGGTTTCTCCCTTCTCCTTCCTCACTAATAATGCTCGAATCTCTAATAGTAGATTAAAGCAAATGCTACCGGTGAGGATACAGCTTGAAATAACAGCCGTATGGCCAGCAGCGTAGCAAAGTACGCTCCAAGATGTGGCGTTCGAGTAAGAATTTGTGACCGAGTATGCTTCCCTGTGGTACGCCGTGGGTTTTGCGCCATACTTGTATTTTCTTGGAAAAAATATATACTTCATATCTAATTCCTCTTTTGTTGCAGCCAACAACGGAGAACCAACTGTTCCATGTGCAGCACATCAACGCCAGGTTCAGGCAGCAGTTCCGGCACCTGCGCCTGCTGTGGGACGAGGCGGGGGAGACTATTGAGTACGCGCTTTACTTCAAGAACGACTCTGCTGGCTACTGGCAGGTCTTCGATGGCCAGAATGGTATGACACGAATCAGTAGCAACCTTGTTAAATATGACTCTGAGGAGAGTAGTCAATAAGAAACTCTGAGGAGGGAAGAGTCAATGACGTAGACGTTGTCGAGGTGGTACACCGAACAGTATTATTATTCAAATGAGTAGGTAAAGTCAGATCAATGAAATCCCGAAATCAACGCGATGAGCCCGTTTTACCCAAAATCTCAAAATAATTGGCTGATTTGGCCAGCGGGCGCTGCTTAAAAACTAAACTTCACGATTTAAACGATTACTTAAGTATTCTGTTTTTTACCTCTTTTTTGGGAGATATGATAACAGGAACACCTTCACTAAAACATAAAGGCGATATTACATAATCATCAAATTGTTCACAGGAACCCTTACCAGCAGATCGAACTACCAACAGTTCAGCGGCACGATTCAAGTCTTAAAAGCAGTGCAAAACCATTTAGTCCTCAATTTCTGCCAGGAGGGAAACCAAGGACGACAGGCTCAGCTGTATTCCGTGCTTTTCTCTCGGACACCAGGCACCTTGCCGCGATGGGAGGTCGAAGCCATCCACACGATGTTGCAGAACAAGAAATTGTCTGTGGCTTCAAGGAGGATGGTCTGTGGGAACAGCGCAGTAAGACCTTTGCAGAGTATCGCTATTTCCATCTTAACTTGTTTACTCGCGTACGTAATTGGTTCCTCATAATGAATTGTAGGTACATCAACAGTATTAGTTTGTGTTCCCGTGGAGATCTCTAGATCATAGCTTGAAGGTCTTTTAGAAAAAACAGTCTACTGAGGTACTTACCTTTGTAATGTTCTGACTCTTTCATATAAAATGTTTTTTTAAAGACCTATTTGTAGGAATAGATTCTTCGCAATAGGTATCTAGATTGTGTTGTTAATCTGTTGTTATGTTGGTACCTAGTACTTGTAATTCTTGATGGTTTGTCAAGATTAAATAACTACTTACATTTCGTTTTAATTTATTCAATGTTGTAGGTAATTACTCTTATTTACATGCAATTACATGCAACAGTTGCCAAAGATTTATGTTATTTAATAAGAATGTACCTAATAAATTATTATGAAATCTGAAAATATTTATGAAAATACACTTTATTTAACAATCTGTTTAGGTACTTATTTATTTACCTTTTCAACATTATCATCATCATCAGCCTACATCACGTTCTAATCCCAGTTTGGCACAAACACCTCCAGCGAGCAGATAAACCTTCATAATAATTAATAGGTAATTAGGTTCTGAGACCCAAATTCGTAAAGGCTAACCTTCGCCCAGTAATGTAGCGACTGTTAAAACAAATCCTATTGCTGGGCACAAGTACGGCTTCACTCGGGTTCGCCAGTTCAATCCGATTACAGCCAAATCTTGTTCAAAACAATTTATTGGTTTAAAGCGATGACGAGACAACCAAATGTCCGCCGCCCACAACGTGAAAAATATATGACAATTTTGTTTCCTCAAGACCTTGATTTCAAATATCTTTAAGTTAATGTCGGCGACAATTTGAAATTTACTTTTCAAATTACACCAATTGATCATTGGCGAGATGATAGGTACTGGGCGTAAGGAGATGGCATAATAACGCATATGTAGGAACAACAATATCTAACTTTGGAACTACCAACAAAATTAAGCCTAACTCTCTGGGTCTGGCTCTGGGCAGTGTTATTGAAACTGATATGTGGAGGTTTGCATTTTTTTTAAAATTTTCTTTTGGTATTTTGATGAGTGGAATTTGACAATGGAGACAGTAAAAACTATTCGATAGTAAGGTTGGGTTGCACCATCTGACTTAAACAATAACAAACATCAAAATTTCAGTTAAAGTAACGGTCAGGTAAGCAAAAATAACGTCAAATTGTCAAATTTGACAAAAACTTTGCCTTCAAGCGTGGTTTATTATCACGTGTGGGCAGAACGGACCAAATTCAAGATTTAGGAAATCATCCATTATAGTTTAAATTGCTTTGGTTTGATCAAAATGTCCATCCTATATTAGTTACCTTTTTTCCCTAACTGAATTGAATCAAAACTGTTCAGGGTTATCAAGGAAGCAGAATCTTATTGCACTCTGTCAAGACTAAGTTCTAGGTATTCCGTATTCGCGTTATCCTATTAGGCATGTCGGGGGAGGCACTGTGGATATAATGAAATCTAATTCAAACCTTATTCTGGTGGCAGAAAGGTAGTCATTGGAATAAACAGTTGCAATTGCAAAAGTCAGTTCAGTGTCCTAGTGACGTCACGAGAGGGTACAAAAAGGGGTCGATTAAAGGACGTGAATAGTCAGGTGCTTCCATTGTAATCGGATCTGGGTGCGTTTGCTGTTGTTCAAACACCGAACACAAAAAAAAAAGTTTTAGATTCCAACTTTGATTGAATTATTTTTATTCCTTTATTTTTGAAAATCCTTAATCTATTGTCTTCATAACACGGAATAATGAATTATGATAATAAGCCCCACGCCCGCCTAGGCGAGACTAGTTTAGCGTGGGAGCATAGCTATCTGCTCTTTTCTAGCTGTTATTAATTATCGCAATTTGAGCACAGAACCCCATCACTAGTCATTATTCATATCGCGAAAACTACTTCTTTTCACATTTCTTAGGCTCTAGCTTCACGATCTGATGGGGATCAGAAAATATCATGTTGTCGTCGTCGTCGAATGTTAAACCGAAAATATTTTTGATTTTAGCTATTTCATGTAATTTTTCCTTTTCTTTGTCAGCTATGTAAACTTCGTTCTGACCACAAAAATGTGCAATCCCTTTTCTGTTCACTTCAAAAGCCCGAAATATCCTTGGACCTTCGAAATGAATGCGATGGCTGGAGTCTTTTTTGATCATGAACAGACCACTTCTATTGCTTATGAAGGTGTCACCGTCTCCATCGATTACGAAGTGGTACAACTTTTCGTGAATATGTTTCTGCTTTTCAGAATGTTTACCACTGTGATGTTTGTACAAGTGTCTCGAAGGGTAGTTGATAAAATAGAGGCTGTCTTTGTAAAATAAATCCCAAATATTATGTTCCGGAATCAGTAGTTCAGTTTCATATGCTCCAGTCAGGTTACGGACGTATATTCCGTCGCTTCCTCCAAAGTAAATCAGATCATCGTCTTGATTAATCGCAGTTGCAAAACCATTTTTTACCTCTGAGATTGGAACCGGTACTGGGTATCCGCCTTCAGAATAGCCTATTTCAAAGGTACTCTCATTCTGTAGTCCGACGTTATAGCTAAAGAACAATACATGGTCAGTATAATTCTTTTTGTAATAGGAAAGCTGGTAAGGTCTGTTAACACCATTTATCAACACTTTCTCTTCGTGGATGACTCCGTTGACATTTACTCCGACACATTTGTTCTCCTTCTCTTTCACGAGTTTTGCAAACACAGCCGAAAATAAACACAAAATGATGAAACACCGCATATTACTAGTCAATAGCAGCATTTTTCGTGCAATGAGTTGTGTAAAGTGCGTATAAGTCATAAACACATTTTTTCGTATCAGACCACATGGCCAGTTTCAAGTTTCACCTGATGTTGTTTTTAAATTACATTCATAGATCAAAGTTTTGCACATAATCTCCACCTAAAACACATTTATTTAAGTTAAGTGCTTATATTATGTCAGAGAAATCATAAGGAAAACTTACTTATCATAATTAATGACCTCAAAGATAACACAACACGATGTTTATATTGACAGCAGTTTCAGAATTGTTACTCGAGTCATAAACAACTGGCACCAGGGCGGCAGAAACGAGAGGATATAGCGAACTGAGGTCCTAGATAATACAAGGAAAGGTGCAGTCGTCTCTTTCCCACGCCGAGGGTGCTTCCCTCTTTGATTTTCCCCCATCCCTCAGTCGAGCCATTGTCCAATCGAAACTTAGTAAACACAAAGCTCCATTGATGGGTGCCTTTCCCGATCAATAATTTCTTGTGATAAGTTTTTAAAACACTACATTGTGATAGCAAACTTTGTTACGTCTTTTTCTTAAGAACATTTAAAACTATCATAGACCGTTGTGGATTAACGTCTGTATTCGATTTTTTTATCTAAAAATAAAGAATAAAAACTTGTTGATGGCGCGCAAAACGTGGAGTTCATCTCCTATCGCGTTATGTGTCTTTGGTACCATCGACGCTGCGTCCATTCAGCAATCGGCGCCATTTCACGTTAGCGTCGGCTGTTGACGGTCGCCAGCGCAATGAAAGACCGAATGACTTTAACTAACTAGGTACTTATGAGCCAAGGGAAAACCCGCGAGATAAGCAGCTTGCAACTGCAGAAATGCTTAATTGTTGACGGATGTTTATGTTTTAAAAGCCAAACCGAATAAAATAAGGAAAATAATATTTAATGAGAGATGAAGATATAATAAGTATAAAATACTTATTTTAATATGAAAAACTAAGAATTGCTTAAAATATACTATATTAATACCTATAAGTAGGTATAAATAACACCAAATAAAATGAAGGACGGTAATGGGAAAGCTGGTAAAGACTAGGTGAACTTTCTATGAGTACCTACTTAGATAAATAAAGTTTAGTACCGTTACGATGAAAATCGTTCTCGGTTTTCCGTAGCTTACTACGAAAAATTTCATAACTGCTACTGCTTTTATGTTTTCCTGGTACAGGCGAATTCGCTACTGCTCGTAGAAAACTGCGCCAGACGATTCTCGGTGCTACGATAGACCTTTTGCGATGAACAAAACCAATCGAAGAAAGATGCCACATTTCGTTTTCTCGACTTTTCCGAGTGGACAGTGGTCAAGGCAACTTGCAAAATTCCCATGACAACGTCGCAAAATCGTCAGCAGAGGTCGATTCGACTAGGAAAGTAGAAAATGCTAGGAGTAAATCGGCGTCGCCCCAGCTCCGGGTTGCCATGACAACATTAGGGGTGCGTCATAATAACGCCGAGGAATGTGAAGCAGGGGATGTTCGACCTCCTCTTAGTTATGTCCACCTAGTACTCTGCGCTGTTTGCGAAATACTTTAGCAGCTAAAGTGTTTGGCAACTTTGGTAAGAATAAGAATGAAACGTGTGTTTTCAGCTAGCAATTTAATTTAAAGTGAGTATATTAAAACTTAAATAATCTTAATATTAGATTGAGAAGATTAAGGCTGCGTTTCCACCAGAGATGTGCGAGGATGCGTAGCGAGGTATGTGTTTGTGAAGAACCAATAAAATCGCTTCATTCACCTCGCCTCGGTCAGCACAGTTGGCACAGTTCTGGTGGGAACGACTCAGCGGAGATTTTTTTTACGCATACAGAACTGTGTTGCGGGGAATGTAAGCGAGGGATGTGTTGCGAGGAATGTGTAGGTATTGAGAAGGATATATTGCAAGGTTTGTTTCATCCTGTAGATCGTGACCTTCGACACAATAGTATTGCTTTTAAAAATTTGCGTAAAATTAAATATTTCATTTATTTTTAAGGAAACTTAATGCATTGCCATAACAGTTCAATCCACCTTGCATCCAAGGTGCGTCTCGTGGAATGTGTTTTTAAGACCAATAGAATCGCTTTATTGAGCGAAGCGAGGTAAATGACGAGATTCTATTGTTTCTTAAAAACACATTCCTCGGTACGCATCCCTGGTGGAAACGCAGCCTAAAAATTACATAATCCTCGCCAATTGCTAATGCGCCTGGCTGCCATTTTTGTGGCGTACTTATATTTTGACATTTGAACGCTAAGGGTTAGTTGCACCATAGTAGAAGTTAAAGTTAAAGTTTTTGTCAAATTTGACAATTTGACGACCAAAATTGACGTCGAATTGTCAAATTTAACAAAAAATTTAACTTTAACTTTAACTTCTACTATGGTGCAACTTACCCTAAGTGCCGTTTGCAACTTAGCTGTCAAGCACGTGAAATCGAATAGTGACCACGCACTAACATAAACCCTTTCCAAGCGTTTATTTTACTTTTGACAGCTGTAATACCTACTTAGTCAAATAGTGATACCCTGACCCGTTATCGATTCGATTTCTTTTATTAATCGATTTTACTCATCCTCCACTGGCCAGCTAAATAGATGTTTCTGTTCATGGTGTAATCAATTATGCATCATATTGATTTTCGATAAATTTAACATTCGATGTGGTGAGTATTCGATGAAATAACAATTCGATATCTTGAACAAGTTACACTTATACTTCACAAGCACCTGTAGACGAAACTGTCACTGTGCCTCGGACGTACGTGACACCATCTCTGCATTCACAACCCTCCTGCAAGGAAAAAACACAACGAAATAGAGATTTGAGAACTGTTTTCGTCAAGTTGATAGCATAATTAGGACAATACCTACATACATTTCTATGAATTTATTATTGTGGGGATTTATAATGATAAACAGTAATTACTTGTTATTTTCCAAATTAATTGAGTTGTAGAACAAAATATGAGATGTCAAATAGCACTGCGTAGTGAGTGCAGCAATTCGTGTTTTTAACAACGGATTTCTAAGATAATAGACGACATTGACGAAATTTCATAAAAAAGGTTTAACTAAATATTTTATTAAATAGGTCGGTAATTTGTTCGAGAACCTAAATCTTTTTTTTGTTTTATTTTAGGTATTTTTTTTTAGGTGCCCGTGGCGCAGTTGTGACAGTGATCGGCGACGATTGCTGTTGTAAAGCAACACACGCCGGGTCGGAAAAGGGAGGGGTGACCACCCGACCGAAATTTAGTGATGTGTATTTTGGGCATCTCCGTGCTTCGGAAGGCACGTTAAGCAGTTGGTCCTGGTTGACGTCGCTAGATGTCAGTCGTTAAGCCTAGTCAGAGGCCTTAGGGCGGCTTGATAACATCTGACATTAAGGTTGCTCACTAACCTTACACCCCTCCAACAATCCGCACTGAGCCCGCGTGTTGGAGTATGGCTCGTTCCACCTCATAGTTGAGGTGAGGCCTGTGCCCAGCAGTGCGACGTATATAGGCCGTTTATGTTATGTTATGTTTAAATCTTTTACCACCCTACAATCCACGCTGATAGAATATTAAAACATATTTTTTTATCTTAACTGCACATTGGCGCCACCAATCCAATGGCCATTTTTGCCTGAATTGGCCACCTTTAGCAAAAATCTCCCATTGGTTTATTTACACAAAGACAACATTCTGTTAGCATCTTAAAATACAGAAAATATCTTATTTTATGATCTAAATTGGTCAGTTTTTGTAGGAATATCTTTAATAAACCACAATTAATGCAATACAATTGGTGGCGCTAGTGAGCAGTAAGCGGCCTCATAAGTTTATTAAATTATTATTAATTATTTTAAATTGTGTGTGTCTTGTACAAGAACTGTATTTATTGTTCAAGTTAAACTAACTTATTGTTCAAGTTAAACTAACTGAGCGCTAAGCACGCGGTCCGCTCATGCTGTCAATTTCGGTTCTATAGAATAATGTCAATAGAACCGAAATTGACATTTGAACCGAAATTGACGGGACAGCATGAGCGTAAGCACGTGCTTAGCGTTGATTGACGTTTGGGAATTCGGCGTTTAGCCTAAGTATATTTTACTTACGAAAATATTCTCCATGGCAGCAGCGCAGTTTTGATTCTGCTCATAGAACTGTACTTTCTGAAGGTTATGCTTGATGATTTCTCCAGATGACTTCTTGCCTTCGTCGCATGCCAGGAGAACAGGCACCAGGCCTTTATTGTTCTTCTTCACAGCCAGGTGGTCCGTGCTCAGGTTCTCCATCACCACAGGACTGCCGAAGATTGCGTTGTCTAAGTACGCACAGTAGCTGTCTTCTGGACTGGATTACAAAAAGGATAATTAAAAAAAAAGTACTTATCATGGGTATAGTAGATTCTGGATTCTCTATCTGTTGCATAACGCCGTATAGGTATTTTTTTAATTTATTGACGACTCTTTCACAAGCTTAATTTGTATTGAGCACGCGCACGATTTATAAGGTATCACAAAGCAAGTGATAGCTAAGTTTTTGTTATTTTTAGCATTTTCCATGGAATATCTTTACTAAAGATCTGAGAATAGCAGTCGCCCGGTTTGCGAAAGACGCGGGTTCTATTCTCGCCTGAAGCCAAGATGGAATGCTGTTTTCTGGTTTTCAGATCTTTAGGTAAAGTGATTGCTGAGTTGAAATGCCCACAGAATATAATATTTATTTATGTTTTTCTCTGGCAAATCCATATACGAGTAGATATTGGTTAGGAATTTTGTACCTTACAGTGTTGGTACAATTTTACTTACCGATAATCTGGGTTCATACCAACTCATAGACAAACTATTTTTTTAGACACAAAGTAAGCTTGATTTCCTTCCACTTACCTATGGTAATTATTATTATTCATGGTCACAGTACTTTCTTCGTTCTTCTTTTCATCCTTTTCCAAATAGTTCTGATACAACGTGTTGTTGACTGTGACCTGTCTGGATTTCTTCTTGGCCTTACGCATCCTGATGTACAGATTGGTGATGAACTGGAACTTGAGGAAGTACACGAGTGCTTCGGTCACGCTGGCTGAACCACTTTTGCTTCTTTTGTGCTGGAGGCAGAGACGCCGAGGTGGGGTCGTGCCATATGAGTAACCTGTTAATAAGTAATCATTTATACAGGTCCTGAATAACTGACCCCGCAATTCACAAACGCAAATCAACGTTAAGCATCCCTAGGAAGTATAGCTGTCCCTTTCAGTTCTTTTGACATTCTACAGGACAGCATGAGCGAGAGCGCGTGCTTAGCGTTGATTGACGTTTGTGAATTCGGGGGTGAATGTAGCATAGTTTTTAGGCGACTGGAGAAGACGCTAATAGGATCAATGATCTCAAAGGTGTTTGCATACAAAAATGCACTGATTGTAAGAAAGTAGCTAGTAAGTAGATTGTTTAAATTATTTGTTAGATTTATATTTGGCAGAACACACAAAGCGCTACTACCGAATGCTTTAACGGACTTTGGCACGCCTTAGGTAGAGATATTTCATCTCATCATTATCAGCCTGTCACAGTCCACTGCTGGACATAGGCCTTTCCCAAAGTGCGCCACAACTCCCGGATCTGACCCTTCCGCGTCCAGTCCGATCCCGCCACCGTTCTCAGGTCATCGGTCCATCTCGCTGGAGGGCACCCTACACTGCGTTTGCGATCCGCGATTTCAGTCTTCCCACTCAGGCTTTCACATCGAATTCAAATTCAAGTCAGTCTTGGAAAGTGTCAGAACCAATGATGACACGCTCTGGAAGCTCTATGGCCAGAACTAAAAGTGACGTCATGATTGCGTGAATTCTAGGGTTCATGTTTCAAAGGTAGTTACCATTCTTGGTGACACAGGAGCATGGCGAAGGTGACTGCGAGTTGTCCACCCTGGTCTCGGGCGCGCTGCGAGTCTTGCAGAAGTGTGTGCTGTTCCACGTGGTGTCCGTGTAGGGGATTGACTGCGTGTGCGACGTGGAGTCTATGTTCTCCCACTTCGTCGACTCGCGCAGGGAGAAAAACGTCAGGGTTATGACGGCCTGCGGACGAATTTTAATACCTTGACATTACAGTCCCACTAATCATAGAAATACGTTTTGACAATTGCCAGTATCATTGGAAATTGTACTTCAATTTGATAGCAATACGATTCATGAGCTGTGGCTTGACTCTGGAGTCTGTCAGAACACTGGAACCCTTTTATCACTGCATAAACTTTAATTTCTGGTGACACGGGCAGCTGTCAAAATGTATTTCTAAAATTAGTTTGACTTTAGTAGGCTCATCTCTCAGTCTCAATTCAATGACACAGATATGGCTCATGGTGAAGAGTGAACCTTTGTCCTGCAAATCTATAGCTAGGTTTCAAACAGGGAGTGAAAAGTATAGCTTTAGTAGGAAAGGCGACTTAAGCGGTCTTAGGACGCTCACTCAGATCGTTTAATTGGCTTAGGTGTTCTGAAGAAACCATATCGTACTAAAAAGACATTTGTATGATGTGAATATTACAATACATTTATTCCTATTGTTACCTACAAAGTTAACAAATAGTAGGTACAGAACTACAGTTTCACTATAAATTTTTGTGTTTCCTCTTTAAAAAGTGAAATCTGCCGCTCGTCAAATGCTCACTAAATTCCGATCAGCTTATTATGTTAGCAACTTCGACCTTATCGTCACTTGCAAAATAGTCTTGCGAAGCGAAGGCACAGGAAACTTAACACCATTTAACAAGCTAATATTACTAACCATAGTGAAACAAGCAGCTGCGCAAAGCGTGGCGCACAAGGGAAATCCATAGCGCTGTGAAAGCGCGCCGCCCAGCGCTGGGCCCAACACCTCGCCCAGCGAATAGCAGCACGACCACACGCCAGCCACTGCGCTGTACGTGGCGAGAGCTTCGGGGCAGCCTCCTTCGTAACTGTGGAATAGATAAGAGTTTACGATCTAACCCGACCAGACAAGATAGATAACAAATTAGGGGTGCAAAAAATATCCTGGCTTACATTGAACTAGTCAAGACTCCTTGGAAAGTAGGCAGCAAAGTCAGCGCCACAGATATACCTAAGATAGAAAGCGCTACTAGATCTAACCACAGGTCCCTGCAACAAAAAATAATTTTTTGATTATTTTAGTTAATGTAATGTTACGACAGTAAATATAAAGACTTCGATTACAAACCTTGGAAGCCCAGGAATAAAAGGGCAAGGTCCAAGAAGCAACAGTCCTGCTGTCGATAAGAACAGACCCCACACCATCATACACCAGTGATTGTGTACTCTGAAAATGAAAAGTACACTTGATAATGGACAACCGATTTGCCCCCGAATTCACAAACGTCAATCAACTCTAAGCACGCGCTCAAGCTCATGCTGCCCCGTAAATGTCAACTGAAAGGGACACCTATACGTCTGAGGGATTCCCAACCTTGATTTGCGTTTGTGAACTCAGGGGTTTTTGTACCTTATAACTAAAATAACTCTAGTGTAGTTTAAGGAACTTTTGCATAATGTAATTTAGTTTCAACTGTTCAAGCAATGTTACCTGTCGGCCACCCATCCCCAGATGGGACTGAAGATACCGTAGAGACTGGAGAACAGCAAGAATATAAGTCCTATTTGTTCAGTGGAGAGGCCAAACTGACGCAAGTGAGGCTCCAGTGTTGGGTCCAAGAATGCCCAAGTGTTTGACACCACCACGATCACGAGACCTGTTATTATGATGGAGGGTATCTTGAAAAGCTGTAGTATTGATGCGGACTTCGAGCCGACTGAGTATTCTGAAACGAAATAGGCATTTAAACTTAAGCGGGTTTTCTTAACACGTAGGCAACTGTATGTAAGTCGGTCTAAAACTGAGGTTGAGTTACCGCTCATATTAAAATATCTTAGCTTTTATTTATCTATAGTTGTCACTAGGCATTTCAAATCTATGTATGCTATTACTTTAACCACTTAACACTGACTTCAGAAGCATGAAGAAGTCTTTTCAAGATTGCAGGCAAGAAACCTAAAAAGATTTCCAAAAATTTGAACCATAGAAATAATCTTTTGAGTCAAATTGACACATTAGGTAAAACTCTCTTGGAGGCCTAACACAGGAAAGTTACTTAAGGTCTTCAGGTATTGTGGTCAAATGTATGTTATGTAAATCAAATCTGTAGACTTAGATTTAAAAGCAGTTGCATACTAACCTTGAAAATCAGTAAGTAAGAAGTAGTTTATAGGTACAGTAAAAACCATAACGATTCCCAAAGCGTAGAATGGTAGGCCAAATCCCCCGATCTACCTGAAACACAATATCAAGTTTACATAGCATTTTTTACGTAGTTACATTAATGAATTATATACCTAGTTGATTAAATTATTGAATCCTTGGAATGGCCTCATTATAGAGCGTTTGTTGCCCTGTTCGCAGCGTCCAACTGCGTTGCGTCGTCACACGAATGTTTTAAAGAAACGATTAGGGCACACCCATAGTTAACTAAAAATCTAGATAGGTAGTTAAATGTAGATTCTAACGCCGAATTCACAAACGTCAATCAACGCTAAACACACGCTCACGCTCCCGCGTTGCTTTCAATTCTATTGTCATTTTACGGGATAGCATGAGCGTGAGCGCATGCTTAGCGTTGATCGACGGTTGTGAATTCGGGGATAAATGTTGTAGAAGAAACAAATCCATTCAACTTAATCCTGATCCTTCTGGCTTGGTATCTGCAATAGACCAACTAGCTGTTAGAAGGTATTTCCGGATCTTATCTAGGAATACTTTTATCCGTAAAAAATAACGCGTGTGTGAGATACGGACCGAGTACAGCATGCCTCCAATGGCGGGCCCGACGGACATGCCGAGGCCGACGAAGGTCTCCAGAATGCCCAGCACAGAGCCTATGCTGTCAGGGAAGGCGTTCACCACGAACACGTAGCTCGCCGTGGAGTACGCGCTCGCGCCGAGGGCCTCCAGCCCGCGCACCAGGAAGCACAGCCAGGTGAATGTAGCCGAGTCTTGTATTAAAGCTAAAGTTCTGGAAAAGAGCAGAGCTTTAATGATAAACTTCCTAGTTATCTCGGGCCCAGTCTGGATAGCTAAGCTATTTACAACTCTGTAATCGAACGATTTTGTAAACCGATGATTTAGCGAATGTGTTTAATTTTCATATGTATGAGCCAATGGCCTGTATTTATAAACAAAAAAGGGACTGCAGACACCCACCCCACATTTAAAACAATGAAATTGCTAAGTATATTTTGAAATAAAATTACCGAATACGAACATAAATCCATGGAAGCTCACCTAAGCTTAATACATATGTATGTATTTATATTTTGTTTCAAGTCACAGTCATAAGGTTCAAGACACTCCATGTCCATCAGCAGTATCAGCAGATTGTCATGTCTTTTCAGTTATTCAAAAATCAGAACTTATTTCAAAAAAAAATATCCATTCTGTCATGTAGCATGCTAAACATTTATGTATACTTGAGCTAATTAGATATTTGTTTGCCGTATAGATAAATTACGGCCTATGTATATAACTCGAAAGATTTCGTTCGCCTACCATTTAAACAGAGAGACTGTTCTAAGTTTCTCGAAAAAGTTAAATATACTTGGAGGTTACTTGTCTTAAGATTAAGTTGGTAATCTTCAGAAGGTTTTAATTAAACTTACCCGAATAGAACATTACAGGTACCTGCCACAAACATGCCAGCTATAAACATGAACTTCGGCCCCATCAGTGGTAACTGGAAAATAATATTTAAATAGGTACGTTATTAAGTATCTAACCTACATAACCACAATTTCAAAACGAGAAACATAATAAAAAGGGGTAATAATTGGGATTTGGGAACATAATACTTTTATGACGGGACTTTTTAAGCGATAGGACATTTGTAGCTATTTAATCTGATTCATTATATTGCACTTAACTATCTAGGTACTTAGTTATTTATTAGTTAGTTGGCTCGGAGTTAAATATACATTCTAGATAGTATTATTCTCGTAAGCATTGTATTGTTACATCACCTACAAGTTAATTACTCATTATTCATTGCTCTGTTTTCTTCATACTTTAATTCTAAAGATTCCATTCGTTAGTCAGACAGCACTTATCGTCATCAATGTGAAGTTCTCCATCGCGTCTGTATATGCTTATTTTTCCACTGACAACAACTTTCAAGAAACTGCTCATCTCAATGATCCAGATAGATAAACTTCGCAGTTTGGTCGAACTAAACTAATATTGGTTCCAGTCATGATAACAAGTTAGAAAAGTTGGTAGATATGTACCTAGGTAAGTAATTAATTACCTCTTACAAAAAAATCAGCTACCTATTTTGCTAGGGATTGCTTACAACAGATAGGTATTTGCACCGATACACAAATGCGCGTCGGAATCGCTTTGAATAAGTATAACTTGTTTAAAAAAGTAGCTACATGTAGGGGATCTGAGGGCTCGTACACAATTTTTCAATACTTTTGTTCCTATTTTTTAAGAAAAGGTATTAAACGTAAAGGCTAGTAGGACATAGACATAAGTAATACAAAAGTAGTTGATAATACTAACGAATTTCCCAAAAAGTGGCGACGTCAGAAACATGACGACGGCGTAGAAGCTGAACACGATCCCACACATCGTGTCCGAGAGGCCCTTCAGTGCCGCCTCTCGGGGGAAGAAGGGCGCCATGACGCTCATGGAGCAGAAGCTCATGAAGTCCACCAGGGCTAGAGACGCCAGCGTCAGCCGCTGCCGGCGGGACAGGTAGCGCAGCGCCCCAGGGCGAGGCCTGGTTTGTGTTCGGACTAACCTGGAAAATTTGTCAACATCATGAATTACATCACTCACGAAGTAGGCAGAGACCAAATCTTTCTAATACCTACGATCCTTACACGCATCATGCACTTTTATGGATTGCTTTTTTATTAATATGGTTCAATAGTTCCACGGCTTTGCTCCGTAGATATTCCTTCTATGGATCGCAAGCTTTACAGATATTTCAAATCCAGGCTTGCACCTTATTTCAATTATATGGTACTTCTTAAGGATTACCGAGCCCAAGATCTCTGCCGAAGATCAGGAAAGTGACGCCACGAGATCCGGAAGTCATGTCTTCACTCAAATAACACTGTTCTGCCTGTCTACTTCACTATTTGTAGATACAAGTTACAGTACCGGAATATTGTTTTGATTAAATTGAATAGAGTACAGTAGGTACAAGAGGCTTATAATGTGTGTAATTATATGAAAGTGCTTGAGTCCTTACAATGTAAGAAAAGATATTCACTCAGTGCGTATCTAGTGAAGTGTTTACAGATGTAGGTATAACTTTTAAAGCGGTCAGTCAGGTCAGTGCCAGATTAGCCTAGACAGGGGCAAGAATAGCAATTTCTACGGGCCCTACTCTGAAGGGGGCCTCGCAATCAAGCCCTGTCAACCTTTGTTTTTAGTAGAGACAAAAATAACGTGAACCAAAATTACAGACAAAAAACAAACTAGGTACCTCATTGGTGTCGCCATGAGAGAAGGAGGTGCTAATTTCATGAACCCAGCAACCCTGGCTACTTTCTCAGTCTCAGCTAACTTTATTAGAACTAGAGGTGACAGCAGTAGTTTCTTACACAAATGGATTCGTAAATGTTGCAGTTGGTGTACTAAGTTTTGCCAAGAACTTCTGGGTATCACACGGGCTCCAAGGAAAGCAAGCATAACATTTTACTTTTCTTACACATGTTGTTAAAAAGTAGGTATTTTAAGTCATTCTAATTGGACGTGCAAACTACGATCGCTTCGAATGTAGATTGCACTTGAGCACATTAAAATTCCTATTCAATACCTAGGTATGATTGTTTGGAAGTGGACCGATAAATGTATAAGTGAATTTGTTACAATTTTACGGATGAACGACGGTTCAATCGATTTTCATGTTTCAGATTATGTTGTAGTTTAATAAAACATACCTAATATGTTGAACGTTACGAACAGGTTTGCATGCCAAACATTCTAAAGAATAATCTGAAAATTATGAAGAAAAAAACTGAGGTAAATCTTGAGTTAGGTCTAACCTAACGTGTAACGAGAATAAAGTAAAAAACTGATGCTGTCTTTTAAGCACTCGATAGACGAAGCAACAGCGATTTTGATTTCATTTAAATTACATATTTCAATAATGACATACCTACTTACTTCTACAAATAATAATCTGAGTTTATTGTCAGGATTACGGTGGAAACAGTAGGTATCTGAAAAACTAATCCGTCGAATTTAATCTTGTAAAAATCACTTGGGTCTACATTCCTACATTCAAACTATAAGTTAATAAACTTATATTAAGTTGAAATGTAGACAGCACCCTCAAGGCCCTCTTTGCTGTAAGGGTGCCATTTATTGCGGAAGCAGCAAAACCTTCCACATACCTACTGGTAATAGGTATCCTATTGACCGGAAATGAATACGTTCGCACGAATCATTCCGACTACGCGTCTCCGTTGTCCATCAAAACAATACACTTGAAATGAAATTACAACATAAGCACGTGCATGTAGACAGTGCACATAAGTATTTAGCTTCCGTGGTAAAATACTGCAATACAGATCAGATTACTTTAATGACACGATGCATTTCTTTTACAGCGGTCGTTTCCTCTCTCTTCTGTATCGTTCATTTTTGTAAGGAAACGGTGTCGCAGGTTCTAAGGAATCTTTCCTGTATCTGCAAAAGTATCGACACTTCTTCAGACTTCTAGAACTAGATTTGACTGATCACTTCCCTTTTTGTTAAAGATACTTAGAACACGGTAACGCATTACCTTTAAATTATGAGGAATAACGTATTTTTTCTAGAATACACTCCACGTCCATATTAAAATAACACACGTTTTTGTTAAAATACCAGGCATGGCAGGCATTCCACATAGTAGGTACAACAGTAATCAGTAAAGCAATCTGATGGTCAAAAAAATTAACTTGAACTCACCGTTCCCTTAAAATTCTTATTTCCGAGCTGCCGTCGTCTGGCGGTATCCCCGACCAGGAATGCGCGCGCCGCAACCTCCGAGAGTCTGGCAAAGACCCTCGGCCGCCCCACGTCGCCGCCAGCTCATCAATCTGAGTCGAGGTCTTCACCATCCTCGCGTCGAACACAATCGTCTCACACGACCTCCCTCCTTCCACACTGTTCGACCGCGAACGGCCAAGCTCACTTCGAGTCCGATTCCTCAACAACTTGCTGCTCTCATCACAATCGTCTACGTCCATATCGAACTCAATATACACTGTCGCTTGAAAAATAAACTTAACTGCCTGCTCGTAAACAATGCACCCCGATACGCCGATACCGCGTGTCAACAGTCGGCGCGGCTGATCGACGAATGTGAAATCTGCTCCGCATATCAATAAATCGGTATCTTATCGGTGTAAATAAAATTTAACAGGAAAGAGGGCACTTGTTAATTTGTAGGGTGGGTATGGCGTGGACGCGACTATGTGTGCACACGATAACATAGATTGGTGGTTTTATCGCGTGGGTAACTAGTGAAAACTTTGATGTTATGTTCCAACACGCCTACACAGTTTTCGAATTGAAGGATTTCTTAGTATTAATAATTTTAGGCTCCAAAAATACGATTGTTGCATGGCCTTGGTAAACTCGTTACGAAAAGGTGAGCTAGATATTTTTTTGAAGGGACATAAATCAAACACTAGCTTTTTTGTAATGCTTTATTCAACGCATAATAATATATACTTTTTCTTATTATATTAGATAGTTCAACAATCTCTGTAAAAAAGTATAATCGGAAATAGATCTGTCCGGAAAAACGTATTCCCACGATATATTAATAGTTGATTTCCTGAATTTCAGTGTTATAATAAATGCAGTAAATATAATATGTAATATTGTTCTCTCCATAAATTTTTCCGGACAAAAATATTTCCATAATTTTGTGTAAGCCATTTTGGGCTTTTATTGTTACACAATATCGTCTTAATGTTACAACACAAAAGGGTAATTCTTAGGCTAGTTCATACTAGACGCGAAGACCACGATCCCACTAGTGATTCTCAAGCGTGTGCGAAAGAAAACGGTGCGAGCGCATTTTGTTCACTGTGTTAGCGCTTTCTAAATGATGCCTGCGCGATGCAAGTAATCTCTAGTGGTATCAGGCCTTACTCATTAATTAAGTATAATCAACACAAACAATTTAAGTAACTGATACGTCATAGAGATGCATAAGAATTGCTTAGAGCAATATTTATTAAGAACCGATAGATAAGAATTGTCAGAAAGCAAACTAACTTAATATTACTAAGCTGAAAAATTAATTGTAGTTTTGTCAACTCATTGTAAAACAATCGTTGAATTATTGTGAGTAGGATATAATTACCTTTTCGTACCACTTGCTCAAAAAAGTGACATTCTAGCCCGCAAAAAGAGAACATAACAATAGTCATTTTTAGTCTGTTAAAAACAGGGAAAGAAAATTGTACTGCATTTCATTCATCCCCTAGGGCGAGAATGTGATTTAAATTTGGAATACTTACAGAGGTTTTCGAGCGCTAATTTGAATCACAAGTTTTAATTCTTTATTTATGACCTGCCAGTTATCACTACATATTATTATAAAACAAAGTCGCTTTTTTTTGTCCCTATGTCCCTTTGTATGCTTAAAGCTTTGAAACTACGCAACGGATTTTGATGCGGTTTTTTTAATAGATAGAGTGATTCAAGAGGAAGGTTTATATGTATAATAACATCCTATTGCACTCGTGCGAAGCGGGTTCGGGTTTCTAGTATGTGATAAAATAGAAAAAGTTTAATAATAAATATTTTTTTCACAAATGGTACGAAAAGTAGAGTATTTTCCTCGGTGATAAAGCTGTCTTACCCCCTTATTCATAAAAACTTAAACAGCTCTTATAGAACACGATAACTTTTGTATCGCTTTGTCACTGTCATTCTTGTTGCTGCCGCCATTTGCGAGTAAGTGACAGAACACGTCAATAGCTTAAACAATGCGTTAGCGTTGCGTTCGTTTTTATGAATAAGGGGGTTAGTCTTGGTTGAACTTAAATCCCTCGCTACACTCAGGACTTTTATTAAATCCCTCGCTTCGCTCGTGATTTAAGTTTTTAACACCCTCGCTGCGCTCGGGAGTTAACCTCGAGTCCTTCGTTACGCTCGCGATTTCAATCGTCACCCGCGACAGAAGACACTGCTTTATCCCCTTGGTTAATAATCTACTATTACTCGTATTAAATCAAACTCATAAAATATCATCGCAGACAATAAAAATGCGATTTTCATCCAAAAATACAGCAGGATTTAACAACATTCAACAGATATTATTTATATGTCATTTTAGATCTCGACATTGATAATAGTTTTACATATAAATATTTCATAAATTACAAATGGTTTAAGTATATTTATTGAATGTATTATTGGATAGCATATATGTGAGGACCTCAGATTTACCACAACTGAAGAAATAAAAGACGTTTTTATGAAGATGTTCTAATGTTTTAAGAGAGAGACAAATGTCTATAGTTTTAAATTATTATCTGTTTAGTAAATAGGTACTATTGCTTAAACTGTGTTATATCATTTCATTAGATACTTTTATTAGTGTAGGAACTATATTCCAACGACTTTCTAGTCCAGTGTCTATGAGGTCGTTTATTTAATAACCTTCGAAAAGTGAAGTTCGGTCAGCAGCTTGACAGGCTACCCATTTCCGCTCCGTGCTTCTTGCTCTATCGCAAGGAAATATCATTGGAACAGAACTAGAGACAAATCGCAAACGGCTAGCCTGATGAGCCGTTGACTTTACCTACTGTAAATGAGAAAACAAACAAAAAACCATTTTGATTAACGGCGATACCTACAGCCATAAATTTTATCACAACGAAATTAATTAATGACAGCCTACTGATATGACTTCATTTACACACAAACGATGGTGATGACGTGATTTCATTTTTACAGTTACACATTCTGGGATTTTATTAGAGCGATAGCAAAATGAGAACAGAAAATTTATACGGTTTTAGAAAGCCTTTAAATCATTTATGGCTACGACACATCGCATTTGGAAGAAAATTACTATTAGGAACTCCATTGGCACTCATAAAAAAACCATTATAACTCATTCACATTAGGACGCAAGCAGCGCAGCTGTCGCGCGGCAGCCGCACGACAGCAGCGTATATCTTCACATTACAAAAACAGCAGCGCGACTTGCTTAGATTAGAGTGCATGACAAGTCGCGCGGCTGTATGTAATGTGAATGAGCTCTTAATCAGATATCTACCCCTAACATTTCATTCGAATGCACATGAGCCAAGACCCTAAAAACCCTTAAATGGTTCAGTCAGACAGACGAACAAACAGTCACGTTCTCAAGACAGCAAGCTACTGAGGAGTACAACCTGTTGTCTGCTAGAAAAAGACAATTGCGAAGTACTAGGCTATCCGCACGACTCTTTCACAGGAATAGCTATTCATTTCTTAGACTGACTTACTACGAACGTATAATTCCAACGTAAGACGCACGATGGTACTGATAATCGTATAACATACTTATCAAGGCACCACTATTTCAAGTAACGATTGAAAGGAATCACTTCATTTTGGTAAGTTAAGGAAAAGACGAAACAAACCTACGGGTTTTTCCACACTGAGCGAGTGGAAACAAAAGTAATGTCTAAGCTTAATATCTCTTCAAAACTGCAAAAAAGGTCAAACACAGTAAAAAAACATACAAACGAAAGTAACTTAGTTAATCTAATGCTCCAATATTTCATAGTTTGATTAACTCGACGTAACGATTTCTCGTCTCTGTATTGATTAGTGTTGGGGAGGGACGAATAATCTACTTTCGTATCGCCAGTCAGTAAACGTATCCAGCTTGCAGTTACAAGCTCAAAATTTTTGCTAGCACTCAACAGCAAAACATATTTAAACAATCTTGCCCTTAAATCAAAGGAACGAGTTTTAATTATGGATATTTCATGGACCAAGTGATTAATATGGGCATTATTTATTGTGCCTGGGCATGCTTTATCGGACAAACTGATTCACTTGATTTGTGTCTTGGTAGCCAGTTTGGCCCAGGCCCGCTCGCTTCGCTCGCTTAGCTTCGCGCGTTTTGGTCTACATGCGAATCTAACGCCAGCTCATGTGGGTCGCTAACAAAATCATAACGCTCCTCTTTTCTTCGCCGTAGTCACATTTAACACTCGGTCCATAACAGATCCATATATAGAGCTCAGTACTATTCGGTTGCGATATGAACTGTCAAAATATTCGTACCCAGTCCACAAGTAGTTTGTTAGTACAGCCTAGAAAAAAACGATCGGTGATCATAACCGCAGCTGCGCTAACTCTTGAAGCAGAGCTGGCTCGTTCTCTATTTTCTGCAACTGATTCAGTTCCAGCGGTTTTCCAGCTGCTTTTTGCTGCTTCAGCTTGTCTATGTCACTTAGTTTCTGCGAACAAACAACGCAGTTGAGTTTCTGGGAACAAAAAGTTCGGAGGAACAGATGTTTTTAAATATATGGTATTTTCATCTTAAGGTATCCATATCCACCAAAGACAAAGCAAGACTTCTGTGGCCAAGCTCTTTTTAAAAAGCTTTTAAGATAAATAGTTATTGATGATGAATAATACTTTTAAATTATTGCGTGCATGTGCATATTTTCTCGCTTACTTCTAATATAATAAACTCAATGTTGATGTCGTTTCCAAAATGTACACTTGCTCAGAAGGCCGTTTATAAATTCCACTGATGGCTTCTAAATCAGCCGGAACACAATAACACGTTATTATAATTGCGCGAGTTTTATTGTATTATTGACCCACTGAAAAAACAACAGATTCCAATTTTCAACAGCAACAGCATTAGAATTTGAAATGCTGGCGTTCATTCTTTTTGCGAATCATCTTATCTAATCTAATAAAATAATATATTTTAATAAAAAGAAGAAGACAGGTTACTTTTGCTAAAAAAGTGGCACCCGCAAACAGAGCTTCGAACACCTGAGCAAAGCATTGACAGTTTGAGACGACACTGCGCAACATGTATATGTCTCGTTTACGCTCTAGTAAATAATGATACTATCTTATACACACCGTCCAATTACAGGTTAGTACGAGAGGGGACAATTTTTGATTTCGCGTCAGTAATAACATAACCTATCAAAATCTTTTTTATTGTAATCCATTTAGTAGTTTTTCCGTGAAAGAGCACCACGGCACATCCACACATACAAACTTTCGCCTTTATAATATTAGTAGGATAGGATTAATAGGATCATTGTGAAAATTTTTGAATAACCACTAACCTTGTTCAAGTTTTTGATTTTCTTGTCCTTCTCCGGGTCGCCAGTGGACAAGAAGGGCGTGCGGGGCGCGGCGGCGGCGGGGGGCGGGGAGACGTCTCCTTTAGCGCGCTCCTCGGCTTTGCGCGCCTTGCGGGCCTCGCGCTTCTCCTTCTGCTTGATCGCTTGCTTCGATGGTGCGGCTTTACAATAGAAATTGTTTTACATCAAATTGATGGTGATTTTAAAGGCTGTTGTTGGGGTAAATCGGAATATTGAGAAAATCTTCATCTGAGACTAGTTGTCCCGATAGACTTCGTTCTGTCGGCAAACATTCGATTCGACAAACGATTGCTAGGAGAAAACTAAATTGTGGTTTTTACTATATTCTTAGCATTTTATTCATGTATGAACTTCCACAATCATTTCAAAACCAAAATAAGATAAATCGGTCTAGCCATTCCCGAGTTTCAGCGAGACTAACGTACAGTAATACATTTTTATTTCTAGAAATACCGTACGAAGGCATTCACATCAACCTTTACAAAACCATGGCGAAATGGGCCTTATGTCAGCAATAAAAGGTGCCTCTACGTAATGGTTGATGTGATAGTATTTTGTTTGTGGATTATCGAAAGACCTTCCGAAAAGAATCGCTACGATTATTTCAATACTACTTGAGATATCACAACTTTAAATGCACATTCTTGGACGTGCCCAAAAACGCTTCATTCAAACGTGATCGTGATTATGACGACACAATCACTGTTCTTGTAAGGAGCGCTTAAGAACTTCGTTCGAAAGCTATGGGTTTTGGGTACAAGGGACAGCTACAAACACATTTTTTTTAAACTTTCATGGTCACTAACCCTTAAATCGTAAAATAATACGGGATTGATAGTGATCAATCCCGTATTTCCTAATCACTATTAGGAAGTTCAAAAACCGAAAAAACAAACATAGTGTCGTTTAGCGCGCAGATACTGTAAGTGTTGTGTGCCGAAATATCGGAAACTCAAAACAAGAAAGGTACATGGTAACACCCTTTATTCCCTATACAGTTACTCACCACTAGGTGCTTCACCAGGCCGATGCGGCTTCTCATGCTCATGCAGTGTGAAGGTGGACGGCTTGTTCCTGGCGCCAGGCGGCCTGTAGGCGCCAACCGGCTTCGGCGTCGAGTCCTCGATCCCCTTCGGTGCGGCCCTGGACAACTCGCTCTTCGGGAAGGTCCCAGGCTGCCAACTGATGGCTAGGAGGTTTTCCTTCTCTTCACAAACTCGCTTGTGCATCAGGGCTCCGGTGTAGTGCCAGATTTTGTATCTGGAAATAAGCGGGATATTATTTTACAGACGCGTATCAAACTTTACAAAACTATTGCAAAATGGGTTTTATGTCAGCAGTATAAGGTGTATGAATAGGATCAAAAATGTAATGTTATTACATTACATTTTTGATCCTATTCATACAATTTTGTGTGACAAAAAACATTAAGTTGTACGCCTATTAAAGCAGACCATTCAAAAGCTTTTATTGAGTAACACAAACCTACATGAGCTCGTTACACGAACAAAGTTACGTTATCTTAACTGTAGCCAGTGGTGTTACAATAGTACAGCTCAAGCCAATATGTCACGGGCCCCAAGACTGGAGGGAGGGGAGCACTTGACATTTTAAAATCTGCGATGGAGCCTATCTTCTGGGTATGCTTCTATCTATAGCCTAAGTAATCAGGCGCTGGTCCTAACATATCAGACACTTACCCATTATGGACTGTCAGCCGAGGGTAGGTGGTAGCCGTTACGAAGGTTTCCCCGCGCGGGTCCCACTGCAGGTAGGTGGTGACGGGCGCTTCGCAGGAGCCTATCTTCTTGTACCCGCGCATGTCCCACACTTCGATATAGCCGGATGCTATGTTACCGAAACCGCCGAATAGGACGCGTGCATGGGAGTTATGGATTGTATCATGTTTGATATAGGATAACACATAAATCATTTATTTTCAGTTACTCACCCGATTTCACAAAGCTAATCAAAGTTGAGCACGCCTTCAAAGTCATGCCGTCACTTTCATTTCTATTGATACTTTACAGGCAGGCATGAGTTTAACGGCATGCTCAACTCTGTATGCTTAGCACGAATCGCTAACGTTTTGGTAATCGAATAGTAAACGTTACTTTTTTTTAAGACAGGAATAAGAAAAAAAAAGAGTATTGATTACTTAAACGTTAGCGGTTCGTGGCAGGCTTACTGATTACAGTTTGTGAAATTGTGAAACACGACAGGGCAACATAATACACTTCGACAGTTTATAACATCTTACGCCCATGGATCATTAAAAAAAAAAACCCAACTGCTAGGTATGTTGCTTGACGTATAGCCTATTAAGCCTTCAACTTGTATTTGAATAAATAACACATTAAGACTAACAGTCTTAGATTTTCTTATGAATATTCAGCAATTTTGGGCGAATTATTAGTTCGCAGCCTCTTGATAACCTGCTCAATTATTTCTATTTAAAAAACGTCCTTGAACCTAATGCGGAGTCAGCCATTGTTAAAAAGGATATAATGCCCCTCAGGCGGGAAGTATATGGTGTTCCAAGCTCCAGTGCCGAACTCGAAGAGAGGGTCGCACTTGGAGTTGAAGAGCGTGGCTTTCGCGGGCGCGTGCCCGTACACGCCCACCCACTCGTTCGAGTTGCCGGGGTTCCACGCGATGGCGTGGATCGGACCTTCTTTGCCTGAAGGGAAAAAAGTATTAAATTATCGGGATAACATGAGGTTGAAAACATAAAGGTCATAGCTCGCTAGGCAAGCACGGCTCCGACCCAGCAAATATCTTGCCATTCAGATTTGAACCTTAAGTTGTGAGTGGTACAATATATTTTGAAATAAAAATAATATGACAACGTCAACGGTGAGCTGTCAGCGCGCTCGCCGCTACTATACCACTCAACTCGCAGCTCGCGTATCTGCAAACCTAAGGTTCAAATTTGAATGACAAGATGATTGCTGGGTCGGAGTCGTGCAGTTGCCGTCCTTGCCTACTGTGCTACGAGCTATACTTCATCATCATCATCATCATATCAGCCGAACGACGCCCACTGCTGGGCATAGGCCTCCCCCAAAGATCTCCACAACGATCGGTCCTGCGCTGTCCGCATCCAGCGGCTTCCCGCGACCTTGACCAGAGCTATACTTACTCAGGTTTAATTGACGTGAGGATTTTCGTGATAGGTTGAAAATATTGTTTATTAAAAATAAGGTATTCAATGCAGTTTAGATGGCTATTTTGTATACTTACTAAATGTCACACTTCCAGCGTTGCCTTTAACATCGCCATGTGATAATGACTGCTTTCCATAGTAAGAACCTCCAGTCTTGTCAACCTGTATATAAGTTTTTTTTTTAAAATAGTGCTAGATGTGTATATTATGGGTTTTTTACTAAACAAATAGATATGTTCTTGATTTCACACCAAAAACTACAATAATATACGGGTCCAAATTCCATATTAGCATGTAAAGACTTGTCAATATAAGTCTTTACATGCTAATATGGAATTTAATGCCTGAAATGGTATTTCGCCAGACAACGCGTTTCCGTTTTATCGGCATACTCGGACCAATATCGTTGGTTGCATATAACCGTGTAAGAATGAGGTAGCATGGTCAGTAAAACTATGTAGCTGTGCCTAACATTATTTTTTAAATCTTTTATACTTTTTTATGGGCTAAATAAAGTAATTCATTTCCTAAATGTTACAAAACACATACATCAGTCTGAGTCATGACGAAGAGGTTGGTGCCGCGGCGGTTCCAGTGGAAGCTGGCCTTGTCCGCTTGGAAGGAGGAGCGGCTCACCACCGCCTGCGCCGAGTCGAACGCGGGAAACTTGAACACACGCCAGATGGAAGGCTGCCCCTGTTTGCCTAGAAGCCATTGTCATTCTTCTTTAAATTGTTTGGACTGAGCGAAATTCGGAACATAACTGAATTACGTAAGCATTGTTGTAGGACTTTTGCCCATTTGAACTTCATGGTGCATTTTACACCAGACTTAAACGGGGCAGGACTTAACATGTGTGCGGTCCGCTCAGCCTGACGCCCGTTTCACGACATTGCCGCGACGGGCGGCACGGCGAGCGGGTTGTACATAAATTGCGCGCTTGAACCTGAAACCACCTATTGTGGAACCAAATCGTAAGTAGTCTCTTACGATTTGGTCACGACCAGACGCTTTGAGCGTCACTTGGTAATCATGGATGTTTTTATTACACTGACCAAAAAAGACATCTTACTTTCATTGCATTCATGTTGTACACTACAGGTCTTATAAACATTATCATCATCACTAGTGGACGGCACATATGTTTTCATCCTCATTTTTTTTTTGTGATGATGGTCCTCCTCAAACTTATTACAAATGTAAAAATCATTAAAGGATACATACCTAAGGTGAACACAGAAAAGTAGTATGTTGGAGCAGGGCTTGGTGAGATGCTGAATGACTTTAATTTATCAGCCAGAATCTGATGGGTATACCGATCAAGTTTGCCATCTTCATATATGAGTATCCGGTTGCTGACTAGCACAGCAAAAAGCTTTTCATCTGATGACCATTGTGGTTCCCTATACAATGTAAAAACATTATAAAAGTATCAAACTCCTGATTTAAAAGAAATACATCTGTGTTAAGCACATCTTAGAGTATAGATTACTCAGAACTGAGAGTGACAGCCACACTTGTGAAGTTGTGAGCAATGCTCAACTGGTCTTGAGAGTGATCAAGATTGTTTTTTATTTAGCATTTAATGACAATAAAATTGTTAGTCAAGAGTCATAATATGTAGATAAATTTTGAAAGAATTAATTGCAATATATTTAATCAGTTAACTCACCAGCCAGTTTGATTCTTCTGTGTAAATGAAGCCACCACTTTCCCAGTGGCTGATTGAAGCACATGCACATTGGGGTTGCCCTATATAGTAACAAAAACATGTTATAAATGATTAGTGATGGAGGTGCCTAGCAATCTGCACAGAGCCCGCGTGTTGGAGTATGGCTTGTTCCACCTCATAGTTGAGGTGAGGCCTGTACCCAGGAGTGGGACTATAAAGGCCATTTATGTTTTTGTGTTTTTATGGGAGTGCCTACAAGCAATAGGAAATGTGACAAAGGTGGATCTTAACACCATGATGCCACTTACTAACTGTAAATTCTGTAAATCAATGTAGGAGACCTAAGATTAGCAATCTTAATGGAAGAGGTTTTACGGTGTGTCAAAAAGGATGGACAAAAGTAGATGGTAAGCAGGTTCTAAGGAATCAAAATACACATTATGAGTCATGCCACCTATACAGTCAGGAAACTGAAATGGAAACAGGTTGGTTTCACACTGCCAAGGAGAAGAGTACAAAGAGGAAACAGGGACAAAAAATGGAAGGTAATTGGAAGATGTAACATGGCTGAAGGAGGTCAATAGATAATGTTGAGTAAACATAGTGCTAAGTCGAGTTGTGCTAGGACTCAACATAGTAACTGACCAAAAAATACTTTATTATTTGTTGGTCAGTTTGCCCCTCAGAAAGTAATTAAATTTGATCTACCTAAGTGTATAACATTCACATTTATGTAAAAATCACAGTAATACCTTAATTGACTTATACTTACTTTTAAAAATATTAAGTTCTTTCTGGGTCAAAGTTCTGATTTAAATAATTTTGAATGAATAAAGCAGTGTAAATAAGAAAGGTTAACAATATGAAAGTCTTCTTGAGAACTAAAATTTGAGAAGAGATCTTGGTTTGATTGTGTGGAAGGAACAGATGAAAGGCAATTATTAATGGAATAGACTTATACCTGAGGATTGTCTTTGGTCATCAAGAACATTTCCCACACCATAAAGTAGTTGTCCAATGGAGAGAAGAACATATCTTTTACATTCCCCTCCACAACTGCCGCCACAGACCAATCGGAGCATTTTACAATTTCAGCCCTAAAAGGAGAAGTAAATGACATATTTTAGAAATAGTGTAAAATATTATTATAAGTAAATCTCTCTTACAAATGTAGTGAACAAAATTATATACAATAAACAAGGAGAGAAAACGGTTAATTACAGATTTTAAGTACTCACTTTTTGTCAGTCCTGTATGCTAGGTATGTGCCTTTTGGACTAAATATAATACTGCGTATATTTTGGGTTGACTCATCTCTGAGCACTTTCTCTCCATAGGGTTCTTTGAATTCCACCAAGAATATGTTCTTGTTGGTTAAACCTGTAAATTTTGAAGATAACACATAACCTTATGACCGGAAATCTATTAAGCTATAATTTCCTAGTTGAGTGATATATTACCCGCAATATGTGGTGTGGTACTCATTTTAACTATGAATATATCGCAAAACTTATAAATATCTCATTTTAAATAGAAATTAACTATTTTTACAAATCTCACAAAAGCATGTACTTGAATTGAATTCTTGACAGATCGCCACTTTTCTTTCACTTTTGACAGTAGGTGCGTTCCGAATTGAGATAGATTTATGTGATATTAGCGCGCTTAGTGCGCTCCATCTGCATCATGGCTCTATCGACCTCATATCGCTCCTTCAATACAAAAGTCACACATTTCAAAAAAAATCAAAATGGTTTTTATTGCATAAAACGCATCTTAAACGATAAAAGTATATAGTTTCACAAAGACAGCCGTTGTTTTACGATCAAAAGTACCCGTAAACGCTCGTACGTTAGTTTTGTATTATACCGTTTCTGCCATTGAGTTTCGTGCAAAAGTACCACAATCCCAATTCCTACCAGACTTCCAACCGGAGCACGTGAATTAAGATAAAATTATATAATCAAAAGCGTCACATTCAAAAATATATTCGTATTGTCCTTAACTTGCACGTAAGTATCTTATTATTTTTTTAATCAATAGTACCATATTTCAAAATAAGTTAGTTTTGCAAATAATATTAAAATAATTCCTCTTATTTTTGAATGCAATACTGCCATATTTTGAATTGAGTTACTTTTGCATTATTTAATAAATTTTCTTTTAAATATTTCTCAAGATTAAAGTACCATTTTATGAATTGAGTTAGTTTTGCACTGTATAATAAATATATATTTTTTTAATTTTCAAGAATAAAGTACCATATTTTGAGTTGAGTTAGTTTTGTAAACAGTTAATTGAAGACATTTAGAAATATGGTATCTTTTGAATAAAAAATTGCTTAGATTTAAACACAACATTTAGTTTTGGAGTTGTTTTAACTATAACATTTTGTAGTTTTTAGCGTGATATTATGGGCAAAACAAAAATCAATTAGAAAAGCTATTATAAACAATTCTATTTTATTTTTCTTTATCATCATCATAGCCGAACGACGCCCACTGCTTGGCATAGGCCTCTCCAAGGATCTCCACAACGATTGGTTTTGCGCTGTCCGCATCCAGCGGCAGTCCGCGACGCTGAACGTCGTCCGGTACGCGGTCGCGATTCCAGAACCTTTCCGCCCCAACGGACGACGCAAACGGACGACGTTCAGGGTCGCGGACTGCCGCTGGATGCGGACAGCGCAAGACCAATCGTTGTGGAGATCCTTGGAGAGGCCTATGCCAAGCAGTGGGCGTCGTTATTTTCGAAAAGGCTATAGAGCCTTTTCGAAACCCGGCTTGTTCGGCAGGTTGAAAGTCTCGCCCGCAGTCAAACCTGCGGGCGAGACGATTCGTAATGACTCTCAAGATCAAGTCATAGATATGGCTCAGAAGCGAGATGGGTTTGTAGTTCTTCAATAGAGTTTTGTGACCCTTCTTGAAAAACACCATCACATTGCTTCTGCCCCATGCTTTTGGCGTTCTGCCCTCGAGGATGACAGAGCTGAAGAGCGTCTGGAGGACCTTAAGTATCGGCCGACTGCCCGCTCTCAGAAGCTCTGTTGCGATTCCGTCATCACCCACCGCCTTCTTGTTTTTAAGCTGCTTTAGAGCCATCCTGATCTCGTACAAGCTGACGTCCGGGATATCTTCGGCATAGTGTCGGGTAAGCTTGGCTCTAGGGTCTTGCTTTCAACAGGTGTTTGCGTGGAATACAACTGTCCATAGAAACACTCAATCTCCCACAGGGGTTCAGGTGTTGACGTAATGATGCTACCTGCCTCAGTTTTCAGCCTCGTCAGTTGGCTTTGCCCAATAGAAAGATCTCTGACGAACACTTTGGAGCCTTTGTTCCGCTCAATGGCCTCTTTAATACGCTGGGTATTAAATTGGCGAAGGTCGCTCGTCAAGGACTTAGATATCTGTCTATTGAGTTGCCGATGACGATGGTCATCTGCTGAGTTCTGAAGCCTCATTTCGTTTCTCTGATCCATGAGTACCTAGTAGAGTAGAGTCTGGCTGGAGAGCTTTCTAAAAATAGTTTTGTTTTTAACTTAAATTTTAAAACTCTTACGCGGGATTATACAAACGTTAACGTTTAATGTCAACTTCTCGTAAAGTCTACCTAGGTAAATAATGAATAAGTAATATTTTTAAAATCCGAAATCGGATGAATAATGTTGATTTAGGAAGGTGATGGCGGTTTTAGTGGACGTTTGTGAAACTTTGATAACGGTAAAATTAAGTTTAGACCTAATTGAAGATCTCATGATTAGATTTCAGTGATGGTTTTCATTTAAGAAGTTTATTTATGTAGTAATTAGAACATTTGTGCCATTTTCATGTGAAATTGACATTTTAGTTACTTGTCAACTGAAATTGAAAGTCATATTTTCCGGATTATGGTGGGTTGCGTAATAAAATTTTAATTTTGTCGGAGTCAAAATCTTTATGCAAAACTAACTTATGTGCGTTTTTTCGAGAGTCTATTCAATATTATGGTTAAGACTGCTTTAATAAGAATAGACAATTTGATTCCGCATCTTTTGATACCAAAAACATCAGCAAAATATACATAGTTTAAACAAAAATTCATGAATTATTGAGATTATTTTTTGAAATGTCTCCCCTGTATAATTTGCTTTTTTTGACTTGTGGGGCTTTTGTATTTAAGGAGCGATATGTCTAAGGTTGAGATACTTAATCGCCAGTTGTGATTCCCCCGCAATTCCCCAGCTGCTAGGCATACAACACACACATTTAATCTGGCTAAAATAGACACAATTCGTAGCCAAACCAACAAAAAAAAACATTTAATCAATGTCATTCGAATGTCAAAGCGATTCTCTCTCTCTCCTCCGCTCTCGGATCGGAAGTCTCGCTCGGATACAAAATGGCCACTGTGGCGCGTGAACGAAGTGCTTAGAGTTTTCATGAGAAAAAGGGTTGAGTAGTGCCTAATTCACAATTCGGTGAATCTAAATGTTTAGCAATAAATCTCAACTACAGAAGCGTACTCCTGAAAATGGAACAGATCGGGAAAATTTCTTGTCCTTGTTAGTGGACGAATACCTGAATTCCAGTTCATACGGTATGTAAATATTTGTAAAGAAGCTAGTGACCAGCTTTGGCTTTGCTCGGAACAAACTATTAAACTTAACAAACTTTTATACTCAAAACATCTCGGACTTACTTAGGAATGATGTAGAAACTGCTTCCGGAGTCTTTGTTTAATTTGAGAAAAACTACCTTACGTGTAGATCGCTTTGTTGAATACTGTGAGCACTTCCAAGATCAGAGTTGTAGCTTGTAAATCGTTGCGTAGACCTTATTGCATTCGTAACAAATTTTCTCATATAGATCTGGATCTACATTGCTCAATTAACAAGGTTTATTGATGATCTAGGCTCGCGTTTGTTTCCTTTCCATTTTGCACTCCATTTACATAAATGTTACTGATCACTTTTTGCTTAACAAGGATCTATGCATTACTTCCGGCTTTGCTTTATTATGCGCAAGCCCATAAAAAAGTGCATGCATGATAGCTAGGGTAGCTAATTCACACCCCAGTACCTGTACCAGATGATTACCTTCAAATTTTACCTTATGTCCACTTACAAACTTAACCTCTTCGGTATCAGTTTAGATAATAAGTATTGACTCTTTTTTTCTGTTTCAGATGCCAAATGTCAAGTTCTAGCTAATTTGGCAAACTTTGCATATGACCCCTTGAACTACGGTTACATCAGGGATGTGGGAGTATTAGACATATTCCTGTATGTTCTTAAGAATGAAACAGATATTAAACTGCTACATTTTGCCAGTGCTGGACTCTGTAATTTATGTTTAGGTGTGTGCTCATCAATTTTTACCATCTTATCCAATTCTATTATTTGTAATTGGTGTTACCATTCTTTTTATATTAGTGACGTTCTTAATTCACAAATTGATTTGTTTTTTTCAGATCCTGCTAATTCTGAGTACATATTGACTCATATGGGACTAAAGCCTATTCTAGCATTGCTCAAATCTACTAATAAAGAAATTGTTGCTAACTCTATCACTACTCTGATTTATTTACATAATCAGCAAACAAACTCAGAGATAAACACACCAGAGGTGAAATCTCAAATAACGGAGCTTTCTGAATCAGAGGACAAAATGTTGGCAAATCTAGCTGCTATATTTTTACAAGATATTTGCAAAGTAAACTGATTTACTAAGTTATTCTTATACTACTGCATTGTTGATCAACATGAACAAAATGCTATCTAACAGATTCCCATACATAGTGGTGAACAATAAAAATTACCAGAAAATATGCAAAATACACACAACCACCTTTAGCAGCACAGCATTTAAGGCTGGTGACAAAATTCGCATCCAGAAGACACTTACACAAAAAGATCTTGATGCTTTCTCAAACCTCACCAGCGACCATAACTATCTTCATCAAAACAATGGGAATAAAAGGCCAATAGTGCATGGAGCATTATTAAATGGTCTTGTTGCCGGGCTGATCGGCACCCATCTACCTGGTCCTGGAACTGTCTTAGTGTCTCAGACTATGAAATTTCCCAACAAATGTTTTGTTGGGGAAAAACTCACAATAAGTGTGGAGCTTGTTGACGTAAGAAAAATTCTGAAAGTGAAGTTCTATTGCATAGTTGAAGAAGAAAAAAAGGTTGTGTTTGAAGGTGAGGCCAAACTGATGTTGGCTAAAGACTGTTAGCTTTGACTTACTTTACTAACTTGGGTAATTATATTTCATTCGGAGTTTTATGGCTCAATTGTCTTGAATCTGCAATTTGTGAAATCAGTATGTTTACAAGAATTGAATTTTATTGAATTATAAGTAAGATCCCAATTAGTATTTTGTCATAATGTGCCAATTAAATAAGTAAGAATGTAAGAATCAGAATCTATTTGCTATAAAGTACAATTTAGTTTTAATAATATTTATGGTATGTAAATGTAATGATAATGATAATTTATTAATGATTCATCATTTAAAAAATGGAATCCTGCAAATACAATACCTACTTGGAAATCTGTCCATTGGTTGTCCATTAAAATACAATTAGTCAATAACTATTTAAGACTGATAGTCTCTAGTTCATTATTTATTTCGTGATTGCCACAAACTGGTATTGGATATTCAGGTTCATATGTTACTGTTCTTAACCCAATGTCTTAGTTTGTTATGTATCCTAAGTGTATTGTTGAACAAATGTTTGATACTATGGAATGTCATTAATTAATTAAACAAAATACTTTCAATGAATTACTTATTGCAGTTAATGTTTAAAGCTACTTACTTACGAGACACAAAAAAACAAATATTTGTAAGTTAATGACATCTTGTTATTATTGTAGGATATTGTTGATTTTTAAGATTTTTGTTTTTGTTATTTTCGTTTTTTTTCACTATGCATGCAGGTACATACTTTTTGGGTACATGCTTAAGTGCAAGCAAATATTATTGTAACTTACGTACAAGTTAATTTTTATTAAATGTTCTGAAAGCAGAACTGAATGATTTTTTTACTTCTTTTTGTTAGGTATATAAAGTAATATGAAAACATTTCATAACTTCTCTTTGTAGTTTTTCGTGCTACTTTTACTGTCTGGTTTTCTCTTAAGGACATTTTAAGCTTTAGAGAAAAGTTTTGTATCATTTAGCTTTTTAGCTAAGTAGTAGATTAGAATATCAGATTATTGCGTAGTAATAAGTACTACAAAATGAAGTTTTAAGGTAGATGTTAGATTTTCAAATTTTATTAAAATTTTGCTAGAGTAGATTGTCTCAAAATCATAATACATTTTTAAGATTATAATATTTATAGTAATTGGATCGATTGGAAGGGCTGTGAACAGATTGTGATTAATTTGTTGTGCTTTATTTGAAATTCTGGATATCAAACGGTGGATTTTTCATTGTGCTTTAGTATTTTAAAATAATCTATTCTAAAATTTATTAAAACCATTTATTCTGATTTTTAAACGACTGCTTAGGCAAGTTTTAATAAAATGATATTTTATATTGATTCCTTTCATGTGTTATTTCGCTGGGCGATTTGTGCATTTGTCAGCAAGTATAGTTCTGCAGGCAGACATTTCACAACCTCTTTACAGGAGGTTTTCGGGTGACGTTTGATTTATCGAGTGCAGTCACCGGCTCATTAGGCTATCCATTTCCGTTTTTTATTCAGTTCTTGCCAAATGACAATTCTTTGCAATAGAGCAAGGAGGAATGAAGTCATGCTTTGACCTCACATAGTAGTCTGGGGCTAGCTTTGTGTTCACTTTCTTTTAACATAGAAAAATCCACCCTAGAGTCCCATCTTACCAGTAAATGCATGTTAGTAAGTTGATTGTATACGTTGGATTCATTTAAGGGGCCTTATTACAACCTCATATTTCTAGACCATCGTCACTCCATTTTTTACAATTAGAATCTAATCTAAATTAGCCCACTCCGTCTCTCTGTTGGGCAAAGGCCTCCCTCCCAGTCTCCCACACACACGATCCAAGGCCTATGTCGACCAATCTCCCAGGAATACAGTCATCTTCTGGGCCTTCCGCCATATTTTTGACTTTTCAGTATAAATTGACCTCACTCCGCCTGGTTGAAAGCAGCCGTTGAGTCCAGATATGAAGACAAGTACATTAATGCAGTTTTACGACCCTGGTCTACTTCACCTTGAAAGCCTGCATAATTATATTTCGCATTTGATCCTTTTTGCAGGCCAGTCGGTCAGACGGCCTTCGCTTTTTGCTGATGAGTTAGATATACAAATCATGTTTTATTTAGTAATCAGTGGCAAATTAACCAATTCAATTTATGCTCATCTAAGGATGCCACCTTGAACGAGAAGTCTGGCTAAAAATACTTTTGTAATACATGTTTTATGGGATTGTACTAAGGCCCCAGATAGTATTGAATGAAATAGATGGTTTGCCGAAATGTTTATGTTTGTTGAATTGTGTTACCCAAAAATATTTCAAGCAAAAAGTGCTTACAAAATGTACAAGGAGAATAAAGATAAATAATTCTTAACTATGACATGTATATTTCATTTTCTTATTCTAAATGCATTAGGCGATTTATCTTCTATTATTCCCTATGAAATAGTAATATTTAATGATCTGATTGGATTAGTATTATTGTAAATGTATTAAAATTGCTCACGTTATAACTTTGGCATAAAAGGGATGCTTGCGCCACGGTAAAGGAATTCCTTTACCGTGCTTGCGCGAACCTGAAGAACCTTCGTTCTTCAGGTTAAAATCAGAAGTTCTTGCATTGAATTACAAATCGTGATCATATTTTATGCATAAAAAAATAACGCAGAGGCACCTCCTTTTTTGGGTATCTCTGGTGCAACATGCTTAAGTTGCACCAGAGTAGACTACAAGGGCAAAAGAGCACCAGGCTTGTCAGGAGGGAAAGGGATGACACTGAACGTCGTCGAGAGTCTCGACCCTGCTGGCCTGTAGGAACTGGTGGCAGAAATACGAACTTGTGAAAAATATTCTAAAGGTGGTGTACAATACAATACTTAGCAAGTTAGCCAGCCAGCTATCCTACTTCCTACTAATATCATAAATGTGAAAGATTGTAAGTTTCACGTTAAAATGACTGAATGGATTTAAATGAAACTTTACTATAATATAGCTTAAACATCTGAATAGCACAAAGGCTATTTATTAAGTTAGTTTAGTAGTTAGTTAGTGTTTAATAAATCTGCATAGAATTCGTTTCTGTAATCTAAAGAATCTCGCTTTTACCTCCAACCGTTCGTAAGTACCGAAGTCGGCCCTACTGAGGGCCTAGTGCGAGACTCGATCATACAGATTGAGTGAGCATGTAATCACGCAGATTTAGGACTTGTAACGTCAAATGTCATACAAATTGCCAATTGCTACACTAAACGCGAATTTTCACGATAGCCCGCTCGATGGGTGTGATCGAATAAAACACGGATTATGGTATCGGCTATGCTTTCCAGTTGACGCGAAAACTCACTTCGCTCGTGGTGAGTTGTCTTTACAAAACATTTTTTTTGCGACTGTGTTCGTTTGAGAGAAAAGAACTAAGCTGAATATCATTTTTTCGTTATTTACATACAAAATGAGAGAAAATACTAATCCAGAGCAAAGCGTATGGATGATTGAAGTGAGCGTGAAGCACCGAGATGTGAAGTGATGTTAGCCGGAATACCCCTGGGCTCTTGGTGCTACTTTTATACGATAATATTGAGTAGCTGTCGAACTTGTAATCGTGGATTTGCTTAGAAATAACGGGTACGATAACTTACAACCAGCTATGCTATTCCGGCGGACGCCAAAACTCCCTTCGCTTGAGTGTCTGAACTTTAAAATTCAATTTCTTTGCAACTGTGGTCGTTACAGAGAAAAGAACCGAGCCAAATAACATTTTTAATTATTTACATACAAAATGAGAGAAAATACTAATTCAAAGTAAAGCGTAGGTATTGATGATTGAGGTAAGCATGAAGCACCGAAATCTGGGTAGCGATTCACAACCGAGTTATCGAACGATTCGGTAATTTTCATAAAATTCTAGTGAATCGCTTGTTCCGCGTAATAGCTTGAATTTTGTATATGTTGAAGCCAATGGCATCTAGTATTTATTAGGCGAATAATACAGACACCTCCCACATCAAAAAATGGTTATATATTTTTTTGAAAATTACCGAATCGTTCGATAACTCGGTTGTGAATCGCCCTCCTGAAGTGATGTCCGATGTGCACCGCCGGAATACCACGGCAGAGGCGCATACACCCACAGCGCCATGCCAGCGTCAGCTCAAATTTAATTTAAAATGAAATAAGTAAGTTAAAGTAAATTAATTATAAGATTGATTTTAGCATAATTCGTCGCTTTCGTTACTTACCAATTACAGGTGTATCTCATTTCATGCAACTTCATAGTTCGTCCCTGGCGTTATTAGGTACTCAACCTAATAACGCCAGAGACAACTATTTTTCCTCTGCCTAGTAGAGGGATAAGCCCAGGATATTTGATTCGTGCTTATCTCCTAATCAATGAAAATCTAAACTACTTACTCAACAACACGTATGAACGTAAGCGGAAAGCACGTACACAGCCATTGCAGGAGGCTGCGTCAGCACGTTTTTGTGAGCATGGTTCGCAAAGAGCATAAAAATGGGCGACACACGTCCTCCTGAACATTTGGTCTGTGGATATCAGTGATGTGAAGAAAACGAGGAAGATACTGCTTAGTGCTCAAATCTGGTTCGTAATTTCACCATACGTCAGCAAATTGTAGATGTAATAGAACTTAATTTTTGATTGATAAATTCCTTTCCTTTTCATTACCTAGAATTTTGGAATGTTGTGTTGTCCTTTGTTATAGCTCTCATTTAGATACTTTAACAGTCGTTACTATGATTTTAACAGCTCTCATTAGAGCAGCGATGACAATTTAACTGCAGTGTTATGTCCCATCTATTAACACTTCAGCTTTAATTAACGCAACGCTGACTATCTAACTAACCGTTGATCATTTTCTACTCAAAATTGAGTTTAGTTACTATATTCATTGGGAATAGTTTATTTGTATGTAATAAAGGCTCTCGAAGTAACAACGACGCCTAGCACATGCTAAATATCCTTTTTTTATTTAGTAGGTAATAAGTTTTCAGTTTCTTGTTTACTTTTTTTGTGTGTACCAAAGGCTTACTTCAAACATTTTTTTTCAGTTTACAAAATTAGACCTGCCGACTACCCACAGTTGCACGCTCCAAAGCCTTCAAGCCACGATGCTAGGATTACGGTGCTTGCTTCTTCTGGCTGTTTGCCTCAGCTTGACTGTCAGTATCGAAGGCAGACGGAAGCACAAGCGAGATGAATATGAGAGTCTCAAGTCGGTTGAAGAAGACGATATCAACAGTGATTATGATGAGGTAAATGCAAACCTAACCTACTTTGTTTTATTTATAACGTATCTAATTCAATTATTTTCGAGCAATTACATACACTAGGACAAAGTACGGTGTCGGAATCGGAGACTCAGAACCGGAGGTTGTGGCGCTTCTCCGGAGTGGCCTATAATAATATGACCAGCAAAGGACCGTCCACTGCTGCCTGTCGTTACACGCTGATGATTATGATACACACTACGAGCGCCGGGCCAAATATCAATTTCTATGGAGGGCCTTTGGTTTACTATTTTCAATTTTGTCGACATTGGTCGATGAGATTGCGCCTAGTGGCTCAGCCGACACTATATAACCAACGTTCGTTTCGAACTGGAGGTTATATGGTTCTTGTTCATTTTATCAATAAAATAACTTTGTTTTCCAGCTGGACCCATGTCAGTGTGGAGTATTCATGTCCCAGCAAGTGGGCTTGAAGGAGGGTCGTCGTGGCCGCCCCCGTGGTCCCCCTCAGGGAGAGCCTGTGGTCACTTACGACACAGAAGAGCCTAGTCTGCCTTGTGGACTCGGTGGGTTCAAGAATTGTGTCACCAAGTGCCTTGATGTGGTAAGTTATGTGTTCTGGTAGGTACCTACTCTCCAATCCAAACGGGGTAGTCAGATGCACGCTGATTGACAGTCGTGCTGAACGGAACATCTAAAAGCCCACACTTTGCCGACCGAATTTTGAACCCAAACGGGTAACTGCCGCGTCTTTCACCGTTAACCGATTGCTTGGGTTTTTTATAAGTGTTTTCCATCGCCGGATAGTTAACAGCGTACTTTACAATTAACAGAAATAAGTGTTCTGTCTTAATTTCAACTAGATGGGCCCGACGGGACCCACGAACTCCGAGACAGAGTGTTGGCAGACTGGACCACGACGCTCTGACTAGCCTTTTATAATTTGTATTATCTAGCAATGACGCTACCCCAACAAGCTACTAAATAGGGTTTCATAAACGGAGTTTTACATAAAATGATAAAAAAAAGACATAGTATGCCACGCTGCCACGGTAGTCTCTTAACATCATCAGACGTTTGATTTAAAAAAAAAACGTACTTATCATGTAATGTCATCTTACTCCTTAGATCCTCAAGTACCTTCCACGTGCCGGCCCGGTGATATGCGGTGCCGCCGAGCGCGATATCCATCGGGAGAAAGCCTTCCTCTTCATCAGGAACTGCGGCGGTGAGTGGCATCCGACCAGCTTCTCGGCTGGCAAGGAGTTCTGCTGCACTGATGGACAGCATCACAAGTGCTAAGACCTTAGCTTTAATGTCGAAGTAGATAGGGAGACATTGAGTCAAGAAATTTTATTCATCGCATTTGTACTTATTGCTTTAAAAGTCAAATAGTTAAGTTATTGGGTGTTCGGGTCAGGGAAAATATCATTTATTTTAATTTGTAAGAGAATAATCAATTCGTTTTTAAAAAAAATCAATGATATGCATGTTAACGCCTACATCACATTAGTTAAGTTTAAATTATTTACCATCTATTTTTGTATTCGACTTCTTCTATTTTTTCAATAAAGTTATTTCTCAAATTCATCTATCTAAATAAACAAATTACCTACCTATATACTTACCCTAAATTAATATGACAGCATCAGATAGATAATTACATAGCCCCATACATTGTTTTCCTTGTGTTAAGGAAACCAGTAACAACGAAGGTACTACGAACAACCACACCCAGCAAAGATATATGTTTCGTCAACAAAAAATCATGCATTTGTAATAAACAGGCTGGTGTAGATCTCAAAACCTCTTTCTAACATATGGCATGTTCATACGAGTGTTTGTGCTAGTTGACTGAACCCACGACCCCCAGCGCACTAGGCAGAAGTACTACTCACCATTACGCTAACGGGCCATTCAATGTAACTAATACCTCGGCTACTTCTAACAAGGAGTGCCTTATCCGCCGGTTGTTACCGTGTCAATGGAGCTCCTATCAAGGACTACGAGGCAAGGGCTAGGCGCGGGGTGGGGGTAGGGATGCCCATTCTTTCCTCAAGAGATTTTTCTCATTTAACTTGTTGTTTGTAAGCATCAGCGTTTCGATGCTCAAGCCTTCCACTGATATTTTTTTATAGAATTTCCCCCCAAATTCTCAAACGCAAATCAACGTTGAGTATCCCTCAGAAGAATAGCGGTCCCTTTTAATTCTATTGACGGACGGTATGGGCGTGAGCGCGTGCTTAGCGTTGATAGACGGTTGTGACTTTGGGCGTTGTTACTGTGTTATTTTCCGTAAATCATTTTGTAAGGCATTTTTGTACTGTGCTAGTCAACTTGTTAAAAATTGCACCAAAAATCGGTTGTCGTACGTTAAACCTTCCTTGAAAACTTTACAATACTTTAATAAAAAAAAACGCAATAGTTGTGCAGGCGCTGGACTGTACTGCATACGCCTTGGCTATCCTGTATCTCCTCCCCAAAAGCAAGTTATCAGTGAGAGGACTCAGAGCCACTCAGAGGGTAATCTACCATACAGGCGCCAAGGATTTCTACTTGTTGCACCGAGTGTACGACACGCACAAGCACTAACTGCAGTCTGCCTAGGCTGAGGGGAATATCCTTAGAGAGACAGGATGCCGTGTGAATTGTTAAATTAGCACATGCTTTCGCAACCATGAAGTTTTGAATTAAATACCTATTCGTTCAAATATACTCACCAGAAGTTTGGTTAGCGAATATTGTGCTGGATTTGTTCAACAAACGGTGGTTCGAGCAACGATGAATACAATCGTAAAATACTTTAGCTGAGTCCTTTTTAGAGCACAATAGAGTAATTTTTCCAACGCAATAGCTGTGCCCAGAGTCAATGCCCTTCCCCATGGGATGCTGGTACAACCCTAGAGCGGGCGCGGCTGACCCGGATCGGCAGGGTGAACAACCCCGCCACGTGCCACTTTCTAAAAGAAACGCGCGTCGCCTGCGCATCCTTGCGTGGACAGCTGGATTCTCTATTACGAGAAACGCTACCTGATGACGGATTAAAATTAGACCTGGCTATGTCTTTCCTTTTTTGGCTGTAGGTGTGATTTAAAAAGTTAGAAAAAAAATATAGGCGGGATAAGAATTTGAATCGCGACCTCTCCCAATAGTTTTTTTTGTTTTGCAACAGGACTGTAGGTACGTGCAGCAACGAAATCTTAAACATTTTTTTCTACTAGATAGGTAGTTAATAAACCATTCAAAAGTTCTCAATCCATTAATGATAGCAATTTTGTTATTCCTTTTTCTGAAAAACCGTTATGTTATACTATTAATGAGTGCTTCTTACATATAAATGACATTTAAAGTAACAGGTGTGTTCGAGTATATGTAACTGAGAAAAAGAGTAACAAATCTTTTATGTATGCAGGTACTTGATTCTCGCTTCGCAGCGAGGGCGGTCGGTCTGATAGCAAACAGTAGCTCTACGATTGAGCGACAAAAATTACTTATTGCTAAATTAACGATTAATATGCGCCAATATCAACATTTTGCATGCACACAGTTAATTTGTAGCAGCATTAATTACCTACCTTTGCAAATTCACAATGTTTGTTTACGCAGACCTTAGGCCAGCCAGGTGTTTATTGTAAGACTCGATTAACATAAACTACCTATCCATTTTCAGAGAGTAACAGAGGGACCATTCAATAGGTAGGTATGTCATCGTATGATTATTAACATCGTCAGTTTACATTTAATACTGATTACATTTAAACCTTTATACAGGGTGGCTCAGCGACAGGATTCTGAAAACAAGTCATTCAAAGAAACATTAGTTCCGCGAAAAAAAATACTTTAGAGGTTATGATTTTTTCAAGTTCCTTTCGAGATTTCTCAACTCCAATCACATAATTCAGCCTTGTTTGGCAACTATCGCACTGAGTCATTTCAAATTTGGTATGGAAGTACAATAGTCATGTAGAAACCATAATATGTGCGGGTTTTGAGTTTATTCGAAGACAGTATGTTTTTTTCTTTTTGTTAGATAATAATTTTTCGCCATTTCAAAAACTAATATTTACAATTTAACAATATTCAAAAAAATCACCGCTGCGTTAATGCACTTGATGATTTGTTTATGATCTTAAAAACTGTCTTTAAGTACGAGTATCTATGGTAATGGTATGGTATGGTGAAAAATGGAACACTCCCAAAATTAATGTCATGTAGGTACGGTAAGTCTCAAAAACTCAGAAAGGGTAATTTCTGCATTGACCCCAATTAAAAAAAAAGTAGCGAAACTTTTTTTTCAGATGGAGGGCTGGAGGATGGAGGGATGGATCTAGCAACTAATTTAAAAAATGATTAGTTAGTCGAAAACCAATAGTTTAGCAGTTATTATTTTTGAAATCTGGGCTTAAGTTGTTTTCCATCACACCATTGACTTAGATGGTCTGAGTTTTTCACCTGAAATAAAAGATTAACATTTTTTTAAGGCACAACCCAAACCTGTTTAAGACTAAGTATTTGACAAGACGAGGTAGGTAGGTACTGATTGGATTGAATTCTCGCTAGTTGCACACTACCCATACACAAAACCCTCTGTACTTCGCTTCTCTGTGGTGTCGCTGCTATCGTAATGGCGGCGTATGATCGGCTACCTACATAACAAATGCACCGCGGGCGTGAGAACCTTCTATTTATAGTGACTTGGTGTTATGGCATTACTGTACTCTCCGATAGCCGAGTCTCGGGTCGTCTCGCACGAATCTCGAAAAGTAGACGTACGGTTAGCAAACATGTCTAGCTAACTTGAGGCCCGATTGGTGAGCCAACAGTACATGGTTTTTTCCTGTTTTATAATATGGTTCATATTCAATGAGCACTGAAGCTGGACTGAAAATTAATTCTTACATACTTACATGGGCTTTAATTTTCAGTTCAGTCACGGTAAGTAAAGGAATCGTGGTTCAGTTGTGTTTTAGTTGTAGAGCGACAATAGAGAAAATTTGAGGACGTTCATTTCCTTATGTATTAAGATAAGTAAGGAAAGGAACGTCCTCAAATTTAACAACATTAAAAAGTTAAGTTAAGTAAGCTTAACTTAACTTTTTAATGTTACCTCTTGTTCTTTTTTATCTGGCTACACCCCTATGGGGTCATGTATATTTTAGTTGTATACTTGTATAACTATAAATGTATACGGTGCAAATAAACAATATGAATATGAAATACTAGCACATTTTGGCTATGGGTAGAGCTAGAATTCCTGCCTACGGCACCAAAGGCAAGAGTTCGATGCCTATGGAGGTCAATTTCAATGTGATTAATATTTGGTGTTTATTTTAGAACCTAGGTAGATAACTATTTAGTATCATTATGCATTAGCAGCCTCTGTCACACATAGTCAAAGCAGTTTACAGTATTTGTTTTAAAGTAAGCTTGTAGGTAAATACATTTTTAAAAGGCCATGATTTGGTGAATTACATAAACATACAATATGTCATTATATGTATGTTTATGTAATTTAAGGAAGCATTAGAAAGTTGTTCGTTTTAGGTTAGGACTTTAATTTCATAGTTAAAGTATGGTTAAAATTCTCCCTGCATTGCAAATGTTAAAAAGGCAATCTGTTATTCATTTACAGCGCGTTAGATGGCGCTGCTCGTCCGAAATGCGACTGCATGGAGTACACGCGGTGGAAACATGAAAAAATCTAGTCATGAAAGAAAAACAATCATACGATTGTAAGATGATCAACTTCTATTGTTTAATCTCATACAATGGATCAATAGACTGGGTGAGATTGGCGTCTTTCTTAGCTTCTATTCAATAAATCCTCGACGGTTATAAAAACACATTCTATAATAATGAAATTCAACTGAAAGTTTATATACGACATAATGTTTGACAAATAGCCCCTGACTATGTATGAGATAAGATAAGATAATACTTCAATATTATTCCACATAGAAAACACCGACCGACTCTACCTCCTATAAGTTTGTAGCCAAAAACTCACTTCAAATTTAATAACTGGTATTTTGTAACTGGTATAAGAAACTGAAAAGAATTACGTCTCTTTTTTAACCTGACCTGGGAATCCTAGGAATAACCCCGAAGAAAATGACCCGAGTACCTAGGCACCTAGAACGAGTATACGGGTATAGTTCAAATGTTGGCGGTTGATAGTCCCCTATTGATAGCCTATTGAAAATAGGCTATAGTTTTCGAACTTCCAAACAATTGTCAGTATAGATTATTGTATTACAGCAAAGTGCTGATTAATTCCGATGGTATCGATAGTATTGCTATAGATCCGATGCTATCCTTGAGAACGAATAAACTACTTCCCAGTAGTCTTGTACTTCGGTATCAATACTACCATAATGTTAATTTATCATTTTTTGTGTTCGACTTAAAATAAGCTTCCATGGCTTAAATTTTATTCACTTTTTTGCTTGATTGTTAGTTTTCTACCGGCTAAACAACAGCTTAGGTTGGCAATTTCACCTACTGTACCGACTTAAGTATCTATATATATGTTACACGCACTCGCTTAATTCAAATGAAAGTTATCCCCAGTAGTTAGGTACCTAATTCAGAGTTTAAAACTATAAATACAGTCGATCATCTCCCGTTAATATTGGCGCAAATCAATCGTACTGACATATTTTCAGTTATCGATAGTCTTACTGAATTCAAGGTCAACTATCTATAGGTCCACCATCGACAGTTTAACATCACTAGTGCAGATACAAATCCTTTGTTGTGTTAAAGTAACTACGATGACAATATCCTTAGAAACCAAGTTGTGTGACTTACGCCCTTTCTCTCCGTAAGCACTAGGCAGTCCGTACGGGTTGCATTGCACTGCTAGGAATGATGTCATGGTGTGGTGGGCAAGATAACAAACACCTATTGTAGGTAGCTAAAGTACCTCCTAACTACTTGTTTACTACTCTGCAATTTAGTGTCTCTGCTCAAAATATATGAAACCACTTTTCTTGCTCTACGCTGGTAGATCATACTTGTTGGAATTTAACAATTACGTCTAATTAACTAACACAGAAAACTGTCATGAATTAAAAACAAACATTAAAATCCGTACCATTTTATTGCACTAGCATTTATTGTAGGTACTTACTTACCTGCTTACTTATACCTACATAGATAATATTATCTAACTACTTACTACCTAAATGAGGACATTTATATTTTATTAAATGTTTCTCTTACCACAGTGAAATTTTACAAGTGGAGGTCTTAATGCCGACAAGGCATTCTCTACCAGTCAACCATAGGACTAACCGTCTGGTTAGTCCTATGGTGAAGTGAAGTTCATAGGCGGAGCGGGAGCGTTCCAAGAAACATACATCTTGTGGATATTACCAATACATCTGGTTATGTATACCATAAGGTACGGATTGACCATTATTCAACAAACTTGGATATTATGTAAATATGGAAGGCACGCAGACAGCCCACTTTGTCGTTAAGTGGTACACCGCTATATTAGCAATGCCAAGGGCAGCCTCGTTACGTTGACCGAATACAATTAAAATAACAAGTGACGAGAGTTTGTTACTAATGTTATTTGTTATGTATTTCACTATTAAGCGATGTATCTTTCGTCTCTGATCAAAATTTCTTCTTCTCTAAGATTAATTTGGCTTACAGTGACTAATATGCCCTTCCTGGGCCTTAACGTGGTATATTTTTTGTTTTGTTCTTATTTCAGTTAATTTTACAATGGTCTCGTCATCATCATGTCGTGAAGTCATGACAATAACTGAGGAATGAACTTCTTCCGCCTCCTCCTTCCGAGGTTTCTCCAATGAGCGGAAGCATGGAGTTCATCAAGAGTGGTTCGAAAAGGTTCTAACAGTGATGCCGTGTCTTCAGGCTGTGGTAACTGCTTACCTTCAGGCGGTCCGCAAGGTTATTTGGCACTGTGGTTGTTGTATACTCGTAATATAAATAAGGGAATATATTTAATAATGGAATACCTACATTTGAAAAAAGAGTTATTCATTTAAACTATCGATAAAAACAAACATAATCCCTCGCCTCTCTACCAACTGCCAACCACAAATGAACAGAGCAAGGAAGAAAATCACCATTAATTTCTGCTACATAAAGTATTTATTATACCTAAATGCAGAAGTTTTCAACAAGCCAGTTAGATATACTTAGGTAAGTAATAGTTAAGGTTTTCTCGGCACAGTTCCGTGGATCTACGTTCAAGGTCCTCGGACGCGGACTTTATTGGTTTGAGGGCAGTCGCACGCAGCACGCTCTCTAGGGTTGACACATTCTTCATCGAAGGTTTTATTTAGTACAATATTAGTTATTTAGTACAAGATTAGTTATTTAGTACAAGATTAGTTAATATAGTTCAATATTAGTTATTTAGTACAAGATTAGTAATATGTCATAATTTATCTGTATATTTAATTTTCACTGCACAAACAAGTGCTAATCATTATCATCATCATGTCAGCCGAACGACGCCAACTGCTGGGCATAGGCCTCCCCCAAAGATCTCCACAACGATCGGTCCTGCGCTGTCCGCATCCAGCGGCTTCTTGCGACCTTGACAAGATCGTCGGTCCACCTAGTGAAGGGGCCTGCCCACGGAACGTCGTCCGGTACGCGGTCGCCATTCGAGAACCTTTCCACCCCAACGGCCATCGGTTCTCCGTGCTATGTGTCCCGCCCACTGCCACTTCAACGATGCAATCCTTCGAGCGATGTCGGTTGCCTTAGTTCTCCTGCGGATCTCATCATTTCTGATTCGATCAAGCAGGGAAACACCAAGCATCGCTCTCTCCATTGCTCGCTGGGTGACTTTGAGCCTGCTTATGAGACAAGTGCTAAAGGCGGACTTAATGCTAAAAGCTTTCTCTACCAGTCAACCATTACGAGACAGAAAAGCTATTGGCGGTGCAAAATTTAAAAGATCATCATTATCATTCACTAAACATCTTTCATCACCGAATCCTGTTTTCTTTTCCTATTTATTTTCATGAAGGTTGTCCGGAGTGGTCGCTTTACCACTGCCACACGCATACTGACGTGACTGTCGCTTGACGACCGGTTTGGTGTAGTGGTTAAGAAGTTCCAAAGTACCAAATGTCGCGGGTTCGATCTCCATACAGTACAAATGAGTGTTCGTGAATATTTTATTTATTAGGTTCACCAGCAGTTACATTACAATACTTTTTTAGTATTGGTGTTTCCTATACTAAGTATGTATTTACAACATCTAGTATCCCATAGCACAAGCAATTTAGGTAGTTGCCTTATTTGGGGCTACGTTCAGTGAGTGATTTATTTAAGCAGTGGGCCACCCAAGGGTGAGGCCCACTAAAATTTGCGGTAAGTACCTAGATTTCATTAGCGCGTGTACAAGGTATTTCTGAAAACATACTTAACTAAACTTAAAACAGAATGTTAAAAAAGGAAGTTAGAAAATTGTTGTGTCATCGCATGGAGATATTTAAAGACGGTCCGGTCCAACCTCCAATCATACGGAAAAGTATATTTTTATTCTTTAACAACGAAGTCTGCTGTCAGATTCAGAAGTTGACGAAAGATTATGCCATTAGATGTGTTCAACAAAAAATCTGAATAGAAATAGATTCATGCCATAAGAAGCTAGGATGCCACGGGACAGACAAACAGATACACACGCCTATGTAGATAGGCGTCATTGGTTAAAAATGACACCAATAGTGAATTCTCTGGCATTTTTTTTACGGTACTGCTTTTGATTACGGGTGAAGCCTCACTGCAAAATCTATCATCATCGAGTAAAAGAAACATTTCGTACATGTGTCAGCCCTGAGAGTCCAACTGAAGGCGCGGGGGTGCGCTGGTGTCGTGCGGGGTGCGGTGGTTGCGCAACGCATTACAATAACGCGACATTACGTGCGCGGGCGCAGCGGCCGAGCCGAGGGGTCATGCGCCGAGCCCCGATTCGGGGAATGGTGACAATACGCACTTGCTAGTTTAGGGCTGTCGTTGGGCAGATATTTGGAAGTATTTAGCGTTTTGGAATTGCAGAAGATGGGAAGAAAAGCTTTTTTTGAATGTAGATACATTTAGGAAGGTTGACAATACAATTTCATTGGTGATAGGTACTTACTGTAGATTATTATAATATCTAAGTATAGACTATGTTTATACCATTTCGAGAATCTGTGTACGTACTGAACAATAGATATGACATCTTTTAAACGCAAGTCCTAGTCATTAGCTCCCACAGCACCAATTTTTCTGAAATAAAATCTATAATTATAATAATTGAAAAATCAGAAATTTCTAAGAGAGTTAAGAGATTCTGGAATGGATTATTTTTGTCACAATATTTTCTTGTCCTTCATACTTATAGACATCATTTGCAGTAGAACTTACAAAATACACCCCAGAAGTTCAAAAAGCCGAAGTTCCAACTGCGAACTTGGGTGAAAGCAACTAACCTTTATCTAATTAAATAAATTAGTTAAAAACCATAGTACGAACACAAACTGATGATAATGTATGCCAATTGCGAATTACTTCTACTATTGTAATAATGTTTCCTATAACTGCAGATTACCTAGATAACGTCAACACTACATTAACACGCCAGTGCCAGTAGGCCTAAGTACACATAAGCCAGAATTTACTTTCTCATATACATTTATAACAATATATAAATTACTTGACTTGTGACAGGGATCGTAGGTTTGAGACAGCGCAGACGTCGGGTCTAAACAAAGAAAGTATTGCATTGCTATGGAGGTCAACGAAATTTAAAAGGGAGATAAGGGGAAAGTGTCATCATCTTTATTGTTATTGACACCTTTACTATTATTGGAGTGTAAATTCCAATGATTTCAAGTAAAGTTCATGGTATATTCAAACTTCGTAGTAAAGGGCACCTATTAGTTTAATGTTTTAGTGTATCCAAACATTGCTTGATATTTGGCTTTCTTGTTTTAGTTGTGTAACCCGTAAATGAGTATTCATTGTGGTAACTTTATATATTCAGGGTGATCTGAAAAGGTGTTGTTAAAATAAGCTTTTTAGAATTATATGATACCTACTACGAATAAACTTGACCGTTTTTAAACGCAGTGCTCTCTAGAAAAAAACACTCTTTTGAGCATCTATCTGGTAAAGTAAGTCAAATGGGTTAAGCAAAGCTGTATACATTTTAGCTTAATTCAAGTTGTTTATTTAATTAAATATCGCGCTAACTATTTTGTATTTGATACGTGTTATTATATCGTCCTCAGGCAAGAAATGTATAATGTAATATTGCAGCCGAGTCAATATTGCCTGCACCTCCCCTTACATGCGAAACGGTAACGCCTGAATCGTAAGCTTGATTAGATTGGTAAGAGCAAGCTTCATTTATACAATACTAGCTGTCCCGACAGACGTCGTTCTGTTGTCAAATTTTGCTAAAAGAAAACTAAATTGTGGTTTTTACTATATTTCTAGCGTGTTTTATGTTAAATTACCTATTAAACCTTCTCTGAACTTTCACCTATTTCAAGACAAAAATTAGCCAAATCGGTTCAGCCGTTCTCGAGTTTAGCGAGACTAACGAATAGCAATCCATTCTTATATAAGATATATCATTGGTATTTAAGACTGGCTAGATCATAGGTATTTACCCATTTCATGAGAAACAAAACGGAATAGGAAGGCATTTGTGTTCTCACCGATAATTCTAATACCTACATTGTTGCATTACGAGAAGTGTTTTGACATAAAGGTATCAATGTTGATGAATGTGAAACCTTTGCAATAATTGTTTATTTAATTGTATTCTTTATGTACTGAAACATAATCTCATCTTATTGTTCTGTATCGTATTCAATTAACACGGCTTAAACGGATAATACCATCAGTGATGTTCGCGCGTAATGCTACCTAGTTATTAGTAACGACTAAAGCACGCAAGGAAGTGCTATTCCTAAGGTGCCAGCTATGAATTCGGGTCTAGACTGCCTACAATAACAACTCCAGTTTAGTTAAACTTAAGACTGGTAACTAGATACAACACCCGCAACGATAAGTAGGATTACTAAAGATCTGAAAAAGACATTTGGTCATGTTGGCATCAGGCAGGACTCGAACCCGCATCTTACATACTTACATGCATACATACATGATAAGTAGGATTCTCAAAACGTTACTCCGATGTAAAACCATAAAATGCCTACATGAACGTTCTGCAGTGTAGCTTGAGAGGGGGGAGCATCGACACACTTTCTGAAGGGCCAGGCTTTGTAGGCTTTGTGGCCACCTTTACGACCGCCTATTCGTAGGCCTTTGATTTATCGCGTACAGCTAAGGCCAGCGTACAAGGAAAAGTGATTATGGTTTCTGAAAGTGTGAGCAATGATCAACTAGCTAGGTTTTGCGTACCTAACTAAAAGCATAAATATAGGTTCGGGTTCGGTGTGTTCTATGGAATAACAGATGAAATGTCTAATTCACCAAGGTTAAGAAATAAATTAGCAAACTTTTCACTCATTATATCCAGGATCATTTACGTCAATCAGTTATCCCAATGAATAAATAACATAATAGTTATTTATTTATTTATTTATTCGTACACAAGCTGATATTTACAGTGGTACAACATTTAGGACAGAACAAGTACAGGTAAGCTTATCTCTAAAAAGAGATTTCTTCCAGCAGACCATGATGGCAGGAAAGATGTAAAAAGAGCAAAAAGGGTGAGAATAGACTCACAGCTGTGCACAAACTATTAAAAACAAAATTAACAAAAAAGAAAACAATTAAATAATAATAATATATACATGTTACTTATATTGTATAAAATAGTACATTGTTATCCTAGGGGTGAAAGTAACTTATTTAGTCCCGAGACGGGGTTTGGCGCCCGGAACGAAGTGAGGGCGCCAATAGTTCGAGGGACTAAATAAGTCTTTCACCCGAGGTAAACACTGTGCTTTTCATTACAAATACGAGGAAAGTAAAAATAAAAACATGAATTAATTCATGAAGATCGAATTGCCGCTTTCCCGCCTATTTTGTTTGTTTTTTTTTTCTGTGGCCGGCCCGCTATTCAGCCATTATTTTTTATTTTCATCATTGGAAAAATGGTAAATAATTAGCTCAAAGCTACGTTATTTTAAAGAAATTGTTGAAACTTAATCATAAAATAAAGTTATTTAAAAAATATATATTCTCTAATCAATACTTAACTTTAAGTTATTTCAATTTTACATCGTGGCTGTATAGAAAGTTGGAACATGCTTCAATAGTTAAGTGAAAAAGAACTAGTTTTTTTTAAAATAATATGACAGCTGTCAGTTGAAAGTGATTCTCCCTAGGGATGAAAAGTATTACTTTCAGCCCGCTTCTCAGGTCAGTAATGACCTACTTTCAGAGTATGAGTAATGAAAATACATAAATTATTCATTTATGGTATATACGTAAATATATATTATATACAATGATAAACATACACATACATATTTAAATAAATAAAAGTACGATCCAATGCAATCTAACTGGTACAAAGTAAGTGATCTCTCAGTTTCTTCTTGAAAGAACTTACTGTTTGGCAATCGCGAAGAGAGCTTGGTAGTTGCTTCCACAGTCTCACAGCCTGGACTGTGAAAGAATCGCTGTAGGTGGTGGTAGCACAAGGAGGTGCTTTAAGATGGAGATGGTACGCAGAGCGATGCGCTCGGCCCGAAGATGAAAGGTAAGTGAAACGCTCTCGTAGATAGCGAGGAGAGGAAGGGTTGAAAAGGATATTAAATAAAAGTACCATAATGTGATAATTTCGGTGCATGCGTGTAGGAAGCCACTTCAACCGCTCCCTGTACTCCGAAACATGACATAGTTATATTATGCTCTTCTTAAAGAAGTGAAATATTTTCATTTTCCATCCCCAAATCTTAACATTTTTATTGAAAATCTAATTTAGGTTAGGCTCTAAGGCTAAGGCATTGTGCCTTCTACTTTATTCGAAAACTAGGGCTACTTGCTCTCGCATATGGCTTTATGGACAGAATGCACTTTTTTAAACAAACAATTTCAGAGAAAATGTTTACCAAACAAAACCCATCAAGAACACAAACAATTGTGAAAATATTATTCTTACGCTGGTCTGATACGAATTAGTTCTGCTGAAACATTTAAGTTTGACTATAAATAGATGACCTTGGAGTAAGGTACATCGATAAATATGCGATAGCATTATTTATAGCATCGATGGCTAAAATATTTCAATAGGTATTGTCAATCAGCGATATCATCAGGGTTCAATCAGTACTTACCTACATATATCCATTTATGTATTATTATTTCTGATTATACAAAAGCCAATAGTTTTATATCTTTTGGCGTTACTGGTACTAATATTGATAGTTTGGCTGTTATCGATGCCAACGATAATTCATGGGTACAACACTGATTCGCGTCTAATTTTCCCGCCATGATGAAAGGATCGAATTCTCGTATCCAGAAGTAGGTATAATTTCAGACCCGCTACTCCTTTGTAGGTACCTTGTTAATATTTATAGACGTAAGCAATTATGAAAGCATAATTATGTTGCGAAGTTTGCTGAATTTAGTCAACAATCCAATCAAATCTTAAGTTAATCACCAATCGATAAAATCGTAAGTAGGAGTCGTCAATCTAACACCAGTTACTTTACTGTAAACGTGAGACACGGCACAATGTGTGGATTCTGAACGTGAACATAAAGGAGGGAGGAAATAGGATAACGGTGAGCGCCTGCGCCGTGTGCGCGCGCAAGAACTTCTCAATATCTCTAACCGTTCCCCTGTCTGCGACCAACAATGTATCATTAAAAACTCCGCCGTTTTATGAGGTCTTCCCTCCCTCCCGCAGTTGTATGAACACTAGATGACGGAGGGGGGTTAGATCATACCATTATGTGTCTGTAGGCTGGATGCTAGCGGCAGTTGATGCCGCTGCCCCGCCCGCTGATCTAACGTTCACAAGTTTTTGCGATCACAAATGGAAACTACGAGCACGGAGACAGTGTTATACACAGTGGGGTGAATTGAGGCCGATACACTGCCTGTCGTTACACACAGATGTTAAATAGAAATGAAAGATGTAGATTTCGAACGCGATTAAGAGAAAACGCAAATTGGCGGGAGCCATAGGTTCACGTACGGAGTGTTATTATTTTATTGTTAGATAGAAAATTACTCGTAATGATAGAAGTTCTCTGAGGATACGTCGTCCATTAAATATAACCACTGATTTATTATTTGTAAGTAAAGTCACTGCATCATCATCATTCTGTATGTAGGCTCATATCAGCGAAGAATGGTGCTAAGGGTAATAAATACGAATGTCCTAAGTTTTTTATTATATTTTTTAGTCCGAAGTTTTTTATCCTTATTTTTAAATTATCCCAATTTTTCCCCAATGTATCTACCTACTAACAATAATTTGCACGCCTGCTAGCAGGCCGGATACTATGTCAAGAAATTCCACTAACATCTTAAGGCTCAACTGTATTCTTTGCTAATAAATGTTTTTGTTTGTCTTTAGGTTTGACACATCTGCCATTCACCCTGTACCTCACGGAAACCGTAATATCATTTATTAACTACAGTTGAAACATCTAGGTATAGCTACATATATACGAGTAAAATTTGTTAGCATGCATTGACCAGATTTTATAGATAGTTACCAAATCCCATAGATACCTAATGAGTTTTCAGAATTATTAGAGAGAAAGGCCAACATTGGCTTGAAGATCAAAGGTGTGATGGTATGAAACGGCTATGAAGAAGATATGCGTTAATTTACCTCTACTTCATAGAGTGGTGTCAATGAAATTCATGGGTTTCACTTCGAGTCAAATAATCGTAATTATGTCGTTCGTACTGTGTGTAAATTATATACACACCAGTAATTAATGAATGCCTTAGCATTAAATAGATGATCAGATTATGTATTAAACAAACCGTTGTATCTACAAAAGGAGTGGTTTTCTCATCTAATGTCAATCAAAATTAGTACCATCGATCCTACTGGGGGGCAAAGAGTAGAGATTTCAGTATACAATATGTAACGCATTCATGACTGATATGTCAACAAGTTTTCTGCCTCGCCCGATGGTTGGTGGTAGAGAATGCCTTTAGGCATTAAGTCCGCCAATTGTACTTATTTACATTGTGCAATAAAGAATAAATAATAAAATATGTTGCTTCATTACCCGCAGGTCAAGATCATCTAAGCTCAAAAGACGCGCCCCTTCTCTGCATCTACCTACGCATACGACATTTCAGCTAAATGATCTCTACATACAATCTGAGAGCAGGCCTGCCGGGCTAACAAGTGCATTGGGAAAAAACTCGGGGGACTTACAAACCTACATTTTAACTCTACAAGTTAGGTTGAGAACTAATGCCGTTAATGACTGTTTTGTTTATTTGATAGTGTTGCTCAAATACTAACCAAGAAGAAAAATCAAGCGAAAACAGTGATTTAACCATGTGCCGTTTCAGAAACACTGTATATCATTAATAACAAATGAGTAAGCACTAATTTACACACGCTAGAAGAACAAAAGTGCACACAAAGAAAGCATACATTTGCATGTTTCCTTAGAAGTCTACTATTTTCCCGTAGTAACGTTCGCAGGCGCTGCCTATTCCATTGTCCTACGATTCTCAGACGAACTACTTCTTATCTGCCTTTCACCCTCGAATCTACCCAAAGTTATAATTTTAATTAAATCGAGGTGACATGAGATGCAAAGATAAGTAGATTGTGTGAAATGTGTGGATATTGGGAGGGCGTGTCTTGTGGTTAAGGTTGCCGTCTCCCAAATCTCAAATTAAATATTGTCTTGAGGGAATATCAGTGGCCATCATTCTACACAGTGCCATCTAGCCACAAACTAAGAAAAGTTTGTACTAGGTTGTGTATAAACATAAGAACTTAAATGTTTTTTTAAATACATTATATAGTAAAAAAATATAATTATACATAGAAAACACCCAGATCAATTCAGACAGATATGTTCTTGCACAAGAAAGTTTGAACTGTACGCAGATTGAACCTAGTGTAACCTCCGGTGTAGTAGCCATTTTCCTGATCATTACACCAAAAGCGGATGTCAATGATGTAATTCTATGCCATGGTTCCACTAGTTTCAGTTCGTTTTTAGAGAAGATCCATCGTAACCGTTTTTAATTAACCAATGAAAAAAGCCGCTATTAAAATTCGTAGATAACTGAACCGTGCATTACCATTGAACAAATAACAGTAAATAATAAAAGTCTAAATATAAACATTTCAATTAATCTACGACCAACAAAAGAATAACTACTGACCGCAATTAGAGAGCTAAATTATCAAAGTTACACCTCACAGCGTGATACCAACTGCGATCCGTGTAAAAAGTAGTCGAACCACTTCATTGCGACATGAATTTCCCGTATAGTATTGTTGCCTCTTTTGACTGTGAATTTAGGTAAATATACCAGATATATAGATGGTCTGTGGGTCTTGATATCAAGTGCAAGATTTTCCTTAGCGGTACACGGGCCACAAAACGTCGCCACTGGTATATTTCCTGCAGTGTTCATACATTTTATATGGACTCGCAGCACACGGTGAAGCCGATGGCCGCCACACGCCACAACACGCCACGCCACACGCTATAAGCTATAGGAATATGACAGGGACGTTTTGTGGCGGAGTTTTGTGTCCCGTGTGTGGGGACGCTACTCTATAAAAGCCTCCCTTTGATTTCTTCAACAATGTTGAGTTCAGACGTCATTGGCCCTAAATCTCCAGTTTTATTTTACCTACCGCCTTCCTCTTAAGCGGTCCTAGATTTGTCTGCAAGATCTAGGACGGGCTTCACGTTATTCACGTGGACGTCCTCAGTACCACTGAGGTGATGAATTGGATAAAAGCCTAATGGATTTCAGGATCTGACTGGTAAAAGCAAATCAAAGACCGAGAGGCCTGATGTATTTTGGTTTCTGACGCCAAGAACCATTTTGTGTCAATGCATCGCCTGATAGATGACCATATTTTTGAAACTACCTAAATGATCTGTTTTACCTTGCAGTTCACTGGTGGAAAATGCCACTTCGCCATAAGTCCGCAATTTCCACTGTTTATTCAGTGAATTAAAAATTAATGAGCATTTCAACAGTGTTCATTTTATATTAAATAAACATAGGGGGTGGGACGTGGTTTTTTTTTGGACGTGCGTGTGGTACCTATGTCACGAGAGCCAGTCCTAGGAGGTAAACACCTTCAAAACCAATCTTATCAATTCAAAATCTTTCCCCTGCTTTAATTTAACTGCTACATCCTGAGGTTTACTTATCAAATTTAGATAAAGAAATCTGTTTCAATAATCCCATTGAAACTGTACTTTATTGCTCACAACATCGATTATTTGGTGGAATCACGGAAACAAGCTAGCGGGCGGCGCCGCTTGCGCAAGCCTGCTTAACTAGAGATGGGATGACCCGTTTTGTGTCCGGATTTGACGTGAATGCGATGAGACGTAACGTGTATACATAACCGGATTAAGGAAATTGGCTTTTGCTTAAAATTTGTTCATGTCAGCAAAGAATTTGTGGAAATGTAGAGCCCAATTTTTTTATAAAATCAATGGTTTTCATCCGTTCCTTTTAAATAGTTTTTCAAGTCACGATTGTTACCTGTTACTACCTTGACCTATGAGCGATTCCTAGAAATTATGCCCAGCCAAAATAAACTGCTAGTATTTAACAGTTGGAAAATGAGAAAATAAACCAATTTTACTTCAATTTCATTATGAATATTTACTACGCAGTATACTTACATATTTTAGTTATTATTCAATGCACTTACATTCGTTGAATTTGCGTATACATAGATCGTACAAAGATCGCTTCTAGCGATAAGGTCACCCTTATTGTACATCCTAAATCTTAGGGAGTATTTTCCTCCACCTTCTACCACCGGACCACTAGACGCCGTGAGGGCTTTCACCCCCATGTGGTCGACTTTCCAGCGGTCCGAACTAAGCGGTTTGGTGCTTCCTTTCTGGTCCGCACCGCTAGGGAGTGGAACGCCCTCCCTGCGTCTGTGTTTCCGGATACGAACAACCTTGGTGTCTTCAAGGCAAGAGTGAATAGGCATTTTCTGGGTAAGCGTGTTATACCTTCGGCCTCGTCATCGCTTACCATCAGGTGAGTCTGAGGTCAAACGCAAACCCATTTTAAATTTTAATAAAAAGTTTTCTTTGTGCAATAATGTTTTTCTTAACTTATCGTATTAAACTGTATAATGGGTTTGTAATACATACACACATCAAAAGTGTCTAGGGATATCTCAAGCATTTTCATACAAAGTATAGCTATTGGGGAGGCTGTAAAAATCAAAATATTGATACCAACGTAGAAATTTTTAGGACACAGAAACTGCTATATCTGCCCTTTCAGATTGTATAAAGAAATTCATTGTGGTAGCATTATTGTACAATCGTAAGGACGTTAAAAAAAAGACAGATTTTTCTTTTAAAAGGTTTCAAAATTTTAGCAAAATCAAACGTTTTTTTGTAATATTCTTAACCTTTATCTTATGCCTGTTTCCTCGAGTTATTCTAAGATAATGCTGAGCATTATCTAATATCTTTGAATTTGCTAAAATTTTGAAACCTTTTAAAAGAAAAATCTGTCTTTTTTTAACGTCCTTACGATTGTACAATCATGCTACCACAATGAATTTCTTTATACAATCTGAAAGGGCAGATATAGCAGTTTCTGTGTCCTAAAAATTTCTACGTTGGTATCAATATTTTAATTTTTACAGCCTCCCCAATAACTATACTTTGTATGAAAATGCTTGAGATATCCCTAGACACTTTTGATGTGTGTAGTTAGTTTCACTAGACTTTATTTTTTTTGTTTTGTTTGCTGCACTCTACACTCAATCCGGATCAAACGCTCCGGTAACCAGTGCATCCCTAGCCCAAACACGTTGTTGCACGGGAGGGGACATAAAAAGAAGCATTTTATTGCTCGTCCCACCGGTACCACTAAATGTTCCTGTGAGATAGATGACCGCGTGTGGGAGGAGGGATCACTGATTTCTTGCGTCACTTTTAGGCTTCTGATTTCCATAACGAATGAAGCTCCATCCTGGCTAGGTAGATTTGTTTTTTTGGGAAGAACTTTAGTAAGTTTTTAGTCACAGTTCTTATAGCCGCGAATCAGGCAATAGGCACAGGCAAACCCTCCTGGCATACAATTTAAAGTAAAGTTCAAGAGATTCATCAGTAAACAAAATTACAGGTCCGGTGGCAAGCCACGTTTATCAGTATCTGATTTGTGAAATTATAAGTTCTGCTGTAAGTACCTCAAACTAACGAAGTCTTTATTTTTGGCAATAAATTGTTTCTTTTTTGTCTGAGCAGTTCATGTTTTCATGAATAAAATTCACGTTTTCTCGAAGGAAAACTTACAAGAGACCTGCTTACAAGAAAGGTGATACGGTTCAGATAGATGAACAAAAGAAAGTTGACTACTACATAAATCAGTCTCCAACGCCCAACTCTTTGACACTTTGTGAAAGATCAAAATGCCAAAATTGCTCACATCACGAACCGTGGCCTTGCTGGAATGTGGAAGTCTGTACATGCTTTATATAAGATCACCGATCGCTCACAGTAGCTAATACGATTGTCATAAATCAGGAACACAGTAATCTAGCGAGGCACGGATGCCATTCGCGTTGACAGAGCGCAAGCGCGCAGAATGCATTCTACTCCGGCCCTGAGCTAAGTGGTGGTATCACTAGTCACACATAATATAGCCGCGCCTAGGGAGGATTGCCGCGTAGATGTCTGCAGTGTGTGCTATACATATCTAGTAGTTTCTACATTCCGCTCTCTGTAGGTAGATTTAATAGACGTTTCCATCGTGTCTCTTTGTTACACGTTAGATCAAATGTTAATTAAGGATCTCCTAAACTGAAGGCCTCCTTAGACTACAAATCCTGGAGGTCAAATACTAATCAACAACGATTTAAAAATAAGGCCTCCTGGTCGATTCCGACCACAGCGGCTAATCTCAACGAGATTAACCAGGTACGCAGGAGATATTATAGTGCTCAAGTGTGCGCGCAATACACAGGTGCACTCCCTATTCCATCACCTTTCTATGAACCGATGGGACGACAGTTCGACACGACCGGAGAACGAAAGGTGAGGAGCAGGACCGACTTTTTACATGCCCATCCGACAGCATGGATCATCCTGCTTTTCGGACACGAGGTGATCGGCCTCCACTGTCCTAGCCAACTCGAAACAACAGCACAAACATAACATGTTGTTGGTTCGCGCGGGATTCGAACCCGCGTCCTCCGGATTGAGAGCCCAACGCTCTATCCGTTACACCACGGAGGCAGTTAACAACAGACAGACAACGATTTACAAGAGCAATTTTAAAATTGAAATATTGATCCAAAAAATAAACAACGCAAAATATAATTACTGAGAAAACATGTTAGGATGTATATGTATTTATTAAAATAACAAAGTTTAACAGAAAGAAAATAACAAGACTGCCATTAATTACTTATTCAAAAACACATAACACTAAACCTAAAATTCACTAAAATATTAACACTATTTTTGGTAGGGTCCTCAAACTACGAGCATATAGTTGAAAACAAAATGTGTAGTCGGTTGAAACACGTCTTGTTGAACAATAGAAAGACTCGATTTTTGACCAACTACGTCCTTATACCGAAATTCAACGATTCAATTTTAGGATAGTCCTATCAAGATTTCTCCAATGACATATGGTGCCGAGGTAGAGTTCTTTTAAAATGACTGAAGGGTTATTATCATACAGGGTAGGCAATGCCATCAAACACTCGTAACTACTCTAATAATAGCTGTGCCAAGTCCGCCAGACAGATTAGCGCGGCTCATAGCAGTGAGCTAAGTGGCAGGTATCGAATGGAACATCTACGAAGGATTACACGGTATTAGCCTGAACACCGCCTTGTCTTGACATATTTAACTACAAGGCTTTGAGTTGAACCTTCTTTGTAACTAGATGATGCCATATTGATTAGACTCCTAACTTATGTCTTTTAAAGATTAAACTATCTATAGCACTTTTCTGAGTAGCTACGATAATGAATTAATAAATAACACTGGACATTCTTCTAGGTCCACCAACTTCTCTCCACAGCTCCACCTAGCCCCAAATTAAGCAATTAATTGCTTGTGCAATGGGATACTCGACGACGAATAACTAAACTTGAATACTACTTTTTTCAAAACATACTTAATATACATAGTAAACACTCAGGCCAATATAAAACAGACATGTTCATGCACACAAATGTTTATACTATGCGAGGATCGAAACCGCGACCTCTGGTGTACTAGCTAAGTTCTCAACCATTACACCAAATCGGTTGTCAATATCCAATGTTTAAAAAAAGGAATATATATCTGGGATATCTACATATAAAAAAATTCAGACTAAGCTTTTGGCTGCACTACTAGCTTTTTTTAAATTGATGGTGTAACTAGCTGCTTTTTTGACCATTTTGTTCTTAGTTAAAAGTTTGCAAAAAACTAAAATATTGGAGGCACAGATAGTTCCAACACAAGTTTTATTTCATTGTTAGCACCTACTGTTCTAGAGAACTCACAGAATTAACACAATCATGCTGAATAGGAATTACTAGAAATTAAAGCACTGCACTGAGACGAACAACTTATTTAAAATTTTAGCTTTTGTGCTTGTATGAGCTTGCACATATTCATGGTAATTTTATCCTTGCTCAAAATCTGTTCAAACATTTTATGAATCAGTGTTACCGTTACATGCAAGGCGAGCTCAACTTATAGCCTGCCCTCAAACGTTCCAAATAATAGAGTTGCCAAGTAAAATCTTTCACCAAAGTGAGCAAAACCGGTCAGACAAATCTACATTTCATACGTTCAACACAAACCCAAATCATTCACCAAATATTTTGTACTGGGCTTAACTTATCTAATCTAATCATTACTTTTGGCACCACACTGGTATGCAGAGGCACACCACCCACCACACCCACGCATGGCATGGATCAACTTAATGACTAAACAAATTAGAATTAAGTAGATGCTTTGACTGTTGTGGTTTTTATTTTATTTGTTGGTAAGGTAAATAAGCAACAACAGCCATTATACATCCCCCCGCGGGGCACAGGCCTCACCTCAACTATGAGGTGGCGCTAGGAAGGTAGTTGGAGACGTGTAAATTATTGAAAAACATTTTTGCTGTCTGATGTCATCAAGCCGCCCTAAGGCCTCCAACTAGATTTATTGACTGACATCTATTGACGTCAGCCCAACAGGAGATCGGGCTTCGCTAGGGCTGGTCACCCATTCCATCCACTACGTGATCGTTGCCGATCCACTGTCACAACTGAGCGGTTAGTAGAGTCATATTTTATCATAGCACTAGCTGTCCCGACAGACTTCGTACTGTTGTCAAACATTCAGTGTCACGTGACAGGTAGAAACAGTTGCAAAATGTAAGGTCCATTTGAAGACATTTTGAACATTTAATTTTGTAGTTTCGATTAAGTATGTGTATGTGTGATTCAGAATACTAGCCGTTAGAAGTCTGAAGGGGTTTTTATGTCAGTCTTACTGCAACATCTTGCTAGTTCAAACAAAGCTTCGCACGTAGAAAAGGCCACGAAGCATCGCAGGATAGGCGAAGGTCGCCCGCCCACGCTCGCACCACACCGCAACAAACTGGCGCGATATCTACTCTTATGTCATAGTTAATAAGGTCCATCGAAGATTCTGATGATGACGGTACGTCACGATCGCACGACCCTGTATTACGTTGGTGCATAAGTTGGCTGGGTACTTGCCATGGTCGATAATTACCTTTGTCCTCTACATCTATGCCTCCATAGTCAATATTTAATCGAATATCAAAATGCGAGCTAGTTGTATGCAGTGACATCACTTGAAATATTTTTTACCCATTGATCTAGCTATTAGGAGAGGATGACTACTTGAATAAGCTACTTCGTTGAATATTTTACTCCCATACCTACTCGTATGTACGAGGTAAGGTATGGTAGGTACCATCGCGCCTTTTTTTCTCACTTGGTAGGCGAAAACCTATCTTTTCACTCGCTGCGATCCTGAATCTTGCACTTTCTCAGTTCTGTAAAAAAAAGAAAATAAGACTTATCACATATGATGTTTTTGCAGTCATCTATCAGCTGCAGTTATCTTATAGCTAAATCTCGATAAAAGTTTTTTAGACCGTCACTATAGTAGACTTAGATATTTTAAGTTTAAGCTTAGCCTAAAAGTTTTTTGAGATTTAGCTATGGGATAGGTAACAAAGAGAAAAAATAAATTCAATTAAAAATCTCTACATACTCGTATGAAAAGAGTAAGCCAAGTAACTTAACTTGCATACAAAGTAGATTAATTTTAACCAATGAGTTTTTTGATTTTGAGGCTACAGGTTACAGCTGCTCTCTCTAGTTCTCTCTCGCTAATTCTTAATTGATTCCTAAAGGACCATCCACCATCCTACATTCTAGTGCCAACAGCGAAGCTAAAACATCTATTTTTAAACTGCCTAATTACGCCTATGGACATGTGTAACATCTAGGGAATAACTCGCGCGTTGCCGATACTTGGAAGACTTTTTTTATACACTTTTTGAAAAGCTTTCATGCAAAAGCTTGCCCGGATAACCTCTGCAGGGAGTTCGTTCCACGTCGAGAGTAGTTATCTACTCTCATCAATGACCGAGCTGCTCTGCAACCCTCTGACCCCGATATAAGTGGCTCGAGGCCGCGGACACGTGTAGCCGAATTGATTGCATTATTCACAACTCTTATAAAAACAGAAAAACTAAAAGTAAATAAAAAGTATCCTGATTGCTCGATTAGCAACAGAGATGTTGCAGCCGTTATTTTTCATTTACAACTGAATCGAAAGCCAAATAGACTACTTACTTCATTGTAGTGGATGGATAAAGGCGATCGGCAGCCAATCTTTTTAATAGAAACCTATCATAATGGATTGTTTAACTTCGTCAAATTGTATGTTTAAAATGGTATTAGAATAATCCACCAATATACTTCAATTAGTAGTACCTATATGAGTACTTAGGACTTAGGGTCAGACCTTGTTGTTGGTCTAACTATTGAAACACAACCAATAAGAGGCCTGAATCTGTCTTTAAAATTTGAATTGAGTTTTTAACTCCTTTTTAGAAGGTGTAATCTTGGTACTTAAAAGTTCACCCAGCGCAGGTCGCGAGTACGAGTCCGTCCTAGTCTGCCCTACGTACAGAACTTCTGCATTTCGTGGTAGCTTTAGGTACGCTGCGACAAGATGCTGGAACAAATTCCTCCTCCCATTAGAAATTCCTCGACTGTACGTACTTTTAAGCATAAACTCTAGCTGTATATTTAAAGTGTCCAGAAACCGAATAGTACCATGTAAACATCATCTTAACTTAGTTTCATGTTATTCCCTACTTAATTAGTTTTTTGAAATTGTTGTATTGTTGTTATTCTTTATTCATTTATATATTTTATTTAATACTATTTTTCTTTATTAATTGCTAGGTACCGCAGAATATCAGCGTCGTAGCACTGACGCATGGTCCATGCCACGACATTTTGATGAGCGGAAACCTTTTTGGTGCTTACTCAGAAAGTAGCCTCATAATGTTGTTTCTTTGTATACTGTACCAAAAAACGTATTTTTTTTCTTTCTTACATCTTAAAAATCAAAACGTCAACTTTCTTTTTTTTTCTATTCTGAACATCTAACGTTATCTTTTGTTCGCGTTTCAAATGTTGTTTATCGATGGTACCTATTTCGAACGAAACCGGTAAAAAAGTTACACAGATGTCTCTACATCACGCAAATCTCTATTTCTTTAGAAAATAGAGCGATATAAAATGTTAGTAGCAGTTTAAACCGGCACTTTTACTTTAGTTAATCTTTAAAAACTAAGTAGAGCTACCTTAGAGCGAGCGAGTAGCTGAAAAAGGATGTTAAGTTCTCCGGAGTAAAAAAATCACACAAATATTTTATGTGGTCATATTATTCATAGAATAGTTTATGCCATGTCGTTTGTTTCAAATAAACTTTTCATCAATTTGTTCATGTTGGTATACTAGAGGCCGCCCACGGCTTTGTCTGCGTGGATATATTTCGTGATGTTCTATATCCTAAATTATAGCCACCTAAAGATCAATTCTAACTAAGTAGTAGTTCCTGAGATAACCGCGTTCAAACAAACAAACAAACTCATCAGCGTTATTTTATAATTATAGTAGATATAAGTTTAAATAAGTATACAAAGTATGGATTTGGTAAATAGAAACAAACTTTGCATTAACAAAAATACATGAGACTTAATTTGAAAACCAAAACCTTGCACTTTGCTCTAAATATTCACATTAGAAAAATCTTTAAGTGATCGATTTTATTGTGAATTAATAAAGTGTTTTGCTGAATACGAATCACTTATTTACTTAAAATCCAATGCCATTACACATGTAAATATATATCTTCTTGAACTTTATTGATCTGATATAAGGATCAAAATCTTGAATAAAATATTGACAGTTGATGGTATCAGCATCTTCTGTTTTCCTTACCAAATTAAAATATTGAAGTAATAGAATATTCATAAAAAAATACTATTCAATTTTATTGAAATAAATGTGTTTTAATATTAAATATAAATGATAAGAAGGTCAAAACAAGTCAAAAGCTAATTAATTAAACTAATCCGAGCGTTATGGGCGGCGCAGGCGCACTTGGCCGTGGGACTATTCATGTGAAAGTTAGTTAACTGGGTAAATCTGGCAAATCCATGGTAAAAATTATAAGACTGCCTCATTAATTATGTTTTTGAGTACGACTTTTTAGGTTATCGTAATTTTTCGTCGTGATTTTTTTTTATTCTAACCCCTAGAAGGCTATGGGGTAAACATTGTAAATCTGTTTATGAAAAAAAAAATCTCTTGACTTTCCAGATCATGTTTATTTTTTAATAATTGTATTTTAGGCCAATTTCCGATGTTTTGGCAATTCCAGTTTTCTTTTTTTTATATAGTGGTCTTCAGAATGACCTCACTCCACCTGATGGGAAGCAGCCGTGAGGTCCAGATATGGGGTTGACAAGCACAGTAATGCTCAACTGCTTTGCTCGTCAATCTCATTTTGAAGGCCTGCATAAATGCCAATAGTTTGTCCAAATACGAGAATTATGAAAATAACATGGTAATTAATCTACGTTGATAAGTGTGTTCGAATTGATAATTGATATTTATTTACTAATATCTAATATGATTATTTTCTATTACACTAAATACGAGTATTACGTGCATGCATACAAATCACTCTGTACGGTTTATCAAAATTACATATTTTTTCAAATCAATTAAAATACCTGCCTATAGTTTTTTTTTTTGGTTTATTTAAAATTCATAAACATGTTTTTTTGTGAATTCACACCTATGTGCATATGTAAATAAATAATACCAAAAGGATACCTATTTTGCTATCTTGTGTTGAATGCCTAAGTACTTATAGCCAGCCAGAGCTATTACCCTTTTTTTTTTTTTTTTTAAGTAGGGGAAATGCCTTACGCATACCCGTCCACCGGGGGACGGACGGGCTATGTCGGACTCACCACTGGAAAGGTGGTATACCAGTGGCCCTACCGACTAAAACCCCTACTACTCCCTCTAATCGTCCTTTAGTGGGGGAACACGGTGAATAGCGCCTGCCTGTTACGCGTTCCCCCGGACGGAGCCCGCCTGCACGGCGGGCCGGAAGCGACCCCCCCTTCGTTAGAGGAGGCCAGAAGGGACAGCCGAGGATGTCAAGCCGTCCCTACCAGGCAGCGGTGAAACCCGTGCAATGCTGGCGGCGGCACCCCCGTACCACGCGCTAGCTGGCCACCGTACGCAGGCCCTACTGGGGCCGCAACCACGAGCCACCCAAAGGGTGGCTCCGCTGCCGTAACCTTCGGTACGGCCCCGCCGGGCCGCGACGCACAGGGGGGATCAGCCTCGGGTTACTGGCCCCCACCAACCGGTTGTGCGCCGCGGCCCCAACCACGCGCCCCAAGGCGCCTGCAGGCCCCACTGGCCCCGCATCCCCGCGTCGCCCTTACGGGCCGCAGCGACCCTACTGGGCCCGCAACCACGAGCCACCCAAAGGGCGGCTCCGCTGCCGTAACCTTCGGTACGGCCCCGCCGGGCCGCGACGCACAGGGGGGATCAGCCTCGGATCACTGGCCCCCACCAACCGGTTGTGCGCCGCGGCCCCAACCACGCGCCTCAAGGCGCCTGCAGGCCCCACTGGCCCCGCAGCCCCACGCCGCCCTTACGGGCCGCAGCGGGTGGGTGTCCAGTCCACCACGCTGCCACGCCTGGGTTCTCTTCGCTTCCCGGTGGTGCCCCTACCACCCGTACTAGGCCCCCTCGCCACGCCGAGGCGAGAACCCATGAGGGGGAGAGCTATTACCCTAATAGCTAGTATTAAGTATCCTTGAAATATTTCTAGCTGTTTTTAGGACATTATTTTTATCAGTATTACTTCCCTTAAGTAGTTATACTTATTATCAGTCTTGCACTACTGCCATTTTAGGAGTTCTCTAACTAAAGGCCTTATAGGTACCCATATTTTGAGGGATCTTATATAGGTACATTTATATTATCTCCACCTGTTGAGCATCTTAACATGTTTTTTCTCATTTCCTACACTATAAAAATAATCTTTTTAGTTTTTATCTCAAATGATTTTTTATCACGAAATGAGTTTTGTCAAACGGTGTAAATACCAACTATGTATGAACGTAGCCCTGTTGAATTAAATCCCTGCAAAACACCTAATGTGCGTTATAGGCGAGTGGCTAAATTTTAAAGTTGGATTTCTATCCAAATCTGGAGCCGCTCAAAGTATGACCTTGACTGTTCCACAAGCAAAACGCGTAAAAAACCTAGCATCGCCCATTGTAAAAAATGTTTTCTAAACGCGTACGATTTTGATAAAGGCCTTTCTTGCCACATGAGGTGGTCGGTCATTGCCCTCCCAAAACTGGCCTATGCATCGGTGGTAGAGCCGGTAGACTCAGTAGAGTGGGGCGTGTTGCGGCCGTGTCACCTATTGAGTGCAAATAAGAAATGAGGAAAATATGTATTAGAATAGAATAAGTAAATACTTTTTGAAGCCCTTAAGCCTACTTTTAAAAATTCAAATGTATTTATATAAGTACTACTATTCCTTGATCTTCCTTTTTACAATTTACTTGAACAAATTCACGTTGATGAATAAAACCTGTTATAATACACAAATTGCTTACAAGCATTATGATCTTTTAAACAATGAAGATACATGTTTAGTCATTCTTAAATGAGCAAATATAAAAATCGCCTTTATTCTTTACTAGAACCTATTAAAAATTGTGTTCAAATGTTTATTATAATTAAGGGAGCTCTGTCCATGTGAGAGTATTTTCAAGTTAAGTGTGGTCTGGACTATAATTGATGGCGAAGTCACGTAAAGAGGTGCACATTGGGTTTATAGGTGCCCGTGGCTCGGTGACGAATAGCCACTCATGCCATTTGGGTTATTTGCAAGAAGGACTATCCGGACTTAAATAATTAGGGCTGCTTGATAAGATCTGCTTGACATCTTATAACGTCAGCACTGCCCATGCGTTGTTGAGTAGAATTGTGGCCTGTGCCCAGCAGTGGGAAGTTCAAATTTTGTTGGTAATTTAACAAGACTCACTTTGTTGAGCCGCTGCGGTGACTTCAATTTTTAGAGTGAATACCTGTGTTCAGTTTGGTATTCACGGGATAATCACAGTAAGCAAAGTAACAGTTTTAATTTGGTTTAACACTCGGCCGCTAATGTGGGTAATGTAAAGATAATTACAGCTCACGTGTACCGACATTACGACCACCATTCACTTATATACCACGTGTTTATGGCCATCTTTTTTCGATATTAGCACTCCTCTTTGAATATGGGCGAGTAGGTTATTTTACCATATTGTTTAAGCATTTCTAGGGTTGCATTTTATATTTTTAGTTGGTTTATAGTCGTATTACTAGTAATGAGGCGAACTTGTCAAAACATTTGAAGGCCTCGGTGATCTAATGGATGACATTCATCCAGCTTGCGAGAGGTGCGTATCTTGCGCACAATTTTATCATCATCATCCTACATAGGTCATCCCTCTGCTGGACGAAAATAAGTAAGTAAGTTATAAGTATACAATTTACTAATTTATAATTCTAAATGGTAAATAGGTTACCTAAAATCTTAAAAAGAACTATTTTAATTAAGCAAGTAAAGTACCTATATTTGAAAATTTCAAAACGGGACCTTATTATGTGATATTGAATTATTTGGAATTATAGATAATTCGACACCAACCACAAGAAATAAAGTTACGTCAATATTTGTCATTGTTTTACCATTTGACTGGCGAGCGTAATGATTCTTCAAAGTCAACCACGTGGTTTGTTTACAAACAGCAACACAACGAGTTATACCGGTCGGATGTAGAGTCGTGTCTCTGAAACATACAACACAGCTTATTAATGTAAATGAAACTATGAATGTAGCGACCACACGGCTATTAAGACGAATTGCCGCGGTCCAGCCTAGAGCACCTAATTGTCACATCAACGAGTCCGTGTCCCCAATACGACCGGTAGAGTCGAGTGAGAGCTGCGCCCGCGCCACCCTTAAGGATGCTCGTTTCCTTGTAGCTGATTACGGATTACGGACTAAAAAAGTACAATCATAGTGCTCTCCGGCGCGGAACGCACTGTCCTCATTTGAATACAAACGCAACGCGCGTGCGCACACACCCTTAACTGTACACATGAGCGAAGCTAACCAATCGAAAACTCACTCTACCTCCTCTCGATAAATTCGAGAATCGCAAAGCTGCGTCGGAATACGTGCCCTCTTTTCAAAGTCGAAAGAAGAGGGACTCTCGCATGCGAGAACGGGAGGGCGCTATACGCGAGGAGGACGGAGGACGTTAAGGGCATTCACCCCGTACCCCGTGGGTTGACTAGCGGCTCTACAAATGATGTACAAGCACATAGATGCCTTTCTCTATTTAGGTGCGCACGAGTTTCGAAATAGTGGCCGTGGAACTTTTTGTTGGGAGGTGGATCCTGTTTGGTTGCGTCAGCGCAAGTTCGGCGGTTGCCGCTAGAATGTCCGCGGCAGGTGCGTGCCTTTCCATTTGACCACTGCCACCAATGGTTTTTCTATGGCTATTTTATAACCCCGGGTTATAATCCTTAAGGGTTTGATTATCTTCAAACCAAATATCTGTGACCGATTTTATTAAGATCTGACTTAAAAACTAAGCACATGTTCTACGGGTGTCAAAGGCAGAATTAACACGAAATGTTTCTAATATTATTTTTCTTAATTTAGAGAGCTTGTACCCAATATGGTGTCAGAGACTGATAAGGACCGCACTTACTCATCGGGAGCATTTGTTTCACGAACGAATGTTTGTTGGGCACTCTCTAGGCCGCAACTGTGAGTCATAATCACAGTCTACGTTTGGAAAATAGCGTGGTTACTAAATAAACACTTGAAAAGAGGTCTGATTGCTTACGGCTCGTGAATACTGTGTTCTAGTTTACTCCCTGTGGGGATCCTTCAGACAATTTTATATTATTAAACATTACATATCACACCAAATACCTAGATAAAAACAGCCAACGACAAAACAAGGCCCACTGTTGGTATTTTCCCGATGAGCTTGAGCCGCGTTGATTGTTGAAAATATTCGTAGGTCGATGCAACACATTTTAAGGCACGTCAACTAAAAACGTGAGCACCGTAGTCCAGTGGCTAAGCACTCTGGCTCGGAACCCGGTGATCCTGAGTTCGAGACTGGCGGAACTACTTTGTGTTGTAAAACAATGTCAAATTATCGGCTTACTCTTCTGTGATGGATAACACCGATAAAGACCCCAAGCAACCCAGAAAACGGTGGTAGGCTCACCCTTACCACGTTGGCTTCGAATTCCCTCAGCGTAATGCGGGCTTCTGAATGTTCCGTTCACCATGACGGCAACACGGCAACAATCAGTGTGTCTCTGATTAACCCGTTTTGGTTGTGAGGTTATATGACATTATAAATATATGTAAAGTGCGATGAAACGACGCAACGCAACCCGCTAAAGAGGCCTCAATAATACACGTGTCCTGCTACGGCTACTCCAGCATGAGCCAGGTTAATTCATTCAATGTTAACATAATTACATTAATTGTCATCATGTTACGTGATGTGTATGGTAATAACGCTGGGTTATTGCTGAAATACTCCAGGAAAATGCGCCGGTCAGTTAAGGTTTCTGTAATTTAAACGAAAGTGCGACTAAGTTACATGCCCGGATTGCGGCATATGTAGGTTCGAATTAGGTGAAATAGAAATACCGGTCAAATTTGAACTGCAGTTCACATGAATTCGGGCATATAATGCGAAATGTTAATTACTAACAACACACAACACCTTAAATCCACTTGGTAATCACCCTTCTGATTACTAGTTGGGTTACCAGCTCCGTCGCAGCTAGGTATATAAAGCTGTGGCGGTAAATGCTGAGACAGTGACCTAGGTTGGCACTTTTTCTTCGTTTGTTTCATTTCTATAATTTACTTTTTTGTTGTTTTGGCTTTTTATCTTTTTTTTTAGTTTTTTTGTCACATGTTGTGGGCCAATAAACAGCTTTACTTTCTTTCAAATACTTTCCGCCTAAAAATCGCACCAAAAGTTCCCTTGCTAAGCTTGGAGTGGCTATCGTCATAAATATCTAGTGGAAGTTTATCATAAAGTCGGGGCTAGCGGGTGATAAATATAATTGATGTCGATTCCATAGAGCTCCTATCGAGGTCAATGAAGACTCTGAATGCGATGGGCGAGCCGCAAGGAGCGATCTCTATAGCCACAGTATTACAAATATTACATTTTAACCTACACAAAGGCGACATTTTGTTGTGCTGTAGACTCAATCACTCTTCTATTCTAGACAGTATTTCAATGATTGTGTTTGAAATGATGAGGATTTGCAGTTTTAGTACATCTTGTTTTAAGAGCACACATTACCTTTTCAAACACTTCTATTTCAATGAAAGACATGTACGGTCAATGGCTCGTCAGGCTACCAAAATCCGTTTTTGCCAAATGGCGGTTCTAAGCAAGCAAGTAAAAGCAAGGAAGAATGGCCGGAAATGCGTAGCCTGACATGCTGTCTGTACATACGTGGATCCTCATGTATTTGTATATAATTGTATAATTTTATTTTACGAAAAAAGTCCTGCGCTATTGTTATTAATACATTTAAAAAAGAAACCAGCCACCACTGGAGCGTAACACTGTTCACGTGGGCTGAGCTATCATTGTGAATGTACTGAACGGTGAACACTGGTAACACGCACAGAGCTTAGTTCTGTAAACTGACTGTACTACGAAAACACGGTCAAAATCATCGTAGCATGTTGACAATACGACACACGTGTCAAGATAAGATACATGAAAAGGTACTTCATTGTACACAAAACAGAAATGAAAAGAACTTTTGAAAATGTTGGTACAATTTAGACGGCCTTATCGCTAAAAGCGACCTCTTCCAGACAACCTTCAGGTAGAGGAACATTTATTTTTTTATTTATAAGACAGATGCAGTAGTGCAAGATTTAGGCAAAAATGCAATCGATACTTATTGCAATCAATAAACATACGAATTAACAATGGATAGATGGATTTATTTGATTGAAAATGTCCTGATAATTGTGATCACTTGTGTTTTACTCATTTAAAAGTGCCACAGCAGCATTGGAAGCTCAGTAAACTTAGAGTTTCTCTGAAAATTAATGCCGCAACAATGATTACCTGGCAATACCCGGCAGTTAACCAAGGTCATCGAAATTTTTGAGCTGAAATTCGAAGTGGGCTGGCCCCCCTTACCGTAGAACCGTCCCCTGTCAGGGTAATCGTCTCTGCAAGCTTTGTGTGGTCCTCCAGCAAGGTGGAGTGATGATTTAGAAAAGGCTGCTGGCAGGAGGTGGAGGACATAAGGAGGCCTACATCCAGCAGTATTGGTATTGGTATGAGGATGTGAGGACTGCCGATAGGATCTAGATGCGTTATTGTTCATAATGCTGACAACACCAACATTTCCCTTAGTTTTACAGGTCGGCAACAAGTGTTGCACGTCTCTATAGCGCTAACCAACTAACTACTACCATCTGAAAATACGCACGTTTGCCAATTACATTGCAAGACATAGCTCCTCGTATAAACATACCTACGCCTTTATGGCCCACTGAAAATCAGCGCCGGAGCCTTTCAGGTCCAGGCATTAGCAGAGGGCGGTCCATATAATTTTGGACATCGAAGTCCTGATGCAATTAACGTTTTTTCTTTCTTTTTTTCCTTTAGGTAGGCCTCTGGGTAGGCAGAGGTGTGCAATGCACATCATTTCAGGATAGTACCACTTGGTACTAACCTGATTCCTGACACACATCTTATACTTTTTCATTCATTCTCATTCTTTTAAACACGCTCGTCGGTTATAATAAGTACTCTTGACCTGACCCTTTCCGAGAACATCTTGAACTTGTCCGTGGAACGTTCTTCTAGGCCTGCCCCTTCCAACAACACCATATGCCACATACCCACCTATAAAAATAGTTTTATACAGTCATCTTTATTTCCTCCATTCATTTTTATTACCTATGAGCATTATTATCGACAAATGCACAAAGAAATCGCGACCTTAGGATACTGTAACAAGTACCATGCGGTGCATTTGTTTGCGCAACGTATAATTATCCTGATCGTGTTTCCCGGAGTGCAGAGGTGTAATGGTTGGTAGTTTTCCATGGCATATATCGATCGGCGCAGATAACCGGGGGTGAGGCCACCCCCCACTCGATAGATAGATAGAGCCCGCATCATGCATCGGTTAATTACTGAGGGTTGTCTAAACATAGATTGCTTAATTATTTAGGGCAACTCGCTCACAACATAAATAGTGTAGATACGGTTTGAACCTAGTAAATAACTAGTCTGTATTCTAAAACTGCTAAAGAAGAGTCTATACAATTTAAGTCAAATCACTGTTGATAGTATATGCTTAATCACCACGCATGGTGATCACAAACCAGGCGACGAGCATTTTTAACTTTTATGTATAATGCAAAATGTTTGTTAAATGTGAATAGTGTCCTACACGAAAAAAAACTTAAAGCTTACTCCCTAAGTACTGTATTTACTTCTTACCAAAGACATATTTTTAAAATATAGAAAAATTGGGTTTTATATTGACAGTCTGTTCTCCCTGGTGAAGTGTTAATGGAACCACCATACCAATGCCTTCGAACCTGATGGAACACGCGGTGTCCTCGGGGTCCAGACCGTAGTAAGTGCACTTGGTCTTATGTGTATTCTTCTTACTTACATTAAGTTGCGTGTGATGTCTCCGTATTTAAAGACAGCAGTCACCATACAAATTACAAAGAATGATTGAATGTTTTTTTAGTCAAAGGTGACGAGTAGTTTGAATGTTCACTGCCGGAATTTTCTTCAAGAAATTGCTTCTAAAACCAGATGTAATATTACCATATCTCCAATAAAGGATTGATTTCGAAAATTAACGATTAGACCAAAATTTGAGTTAGAAGCAGTGTTCATTGGAGGTACCTACCGTATATGCTTTATTCATTTAACCCTTTCTTATATTGCTTATAACCTGGACCTACCAATACCTGGACCTACTTACTCAACTTTTTACCGGCCCCTATTGCCCGTCTGACGTGAAAAAAATATAAAGTTCAAGTGGTACAAGCCCGGTAAGCGTGTTAAATAGGGCTACAAAACACCTCTCTCAAGTTTTCTCTGTTCTAATGAGCTTTTTATTGCTTGCACTGTGATGAAAGCCATTTTCGCATATTTTAGTTTTGCATAATAATATTGTTTGTGATCAATTCAATGTCAGTCCTGTTGCAATTTTCGAAAAGTTTCGACTGTGCCCCGCTGTATTTTTTAAATAATTTATTGATAATTCAAGTCTACTCATATTAGTTTTGATATTACTGTAGGTTACCTAACATTCAAATGTTAAGTAGGTACAACAAAACAAAAAAAACCGTTCTTTTTTATTTTTAACCAACAGCGGAAAAATCGGATCAATAGAAATATTTATTTAGTTATTACGAATAGTTTGAAAAAATATACTTACTCTTCGTCAATATTGCTGATAGCCGGACGACATTCGATACATCGGCCATGTGTTATTGCTGAATATACGTAGTTGGTCTCGCGAAGGCTCTATACAAATCAATACTTTTTGGCATGCATGCAGCCGATGTCCCTGTCGCACACAGGACAGTATTGATCCCCAATCCCAATTGAACCTGCTTTCCCGGCCATCAAATAACTAACACTATAGCTATAAAAGTCAATATAGCTATACAAAGTGTGAGGGTAGGTAGGTATTGTGCGCTCGGGCTGCACAAATTATATTTTTAGGCAGATAGGAAAGCTTGCATATTTCTGTCTTCTTACGTGTGTAGATTTACATGGTTTAAATTGACTTGTACATGAAGTAAGGTTACTACAGAATATCGTGTATTTACAAATAGTTCAAAGAGGAATTAGGAATTTTAGTCTATGCAACTTATAAGAATTGATTAAGTTAGAATCTCAGCTCTACCATATGTTGTAGAGAGATCTCTTCATAGTGATGCCGTCTGAATTAGACAATGAAGTGCATATTTTTGCTGTTGCCCATTATTTGTTTTGTGCAATGGCAAATATTTTATTTTATCTTTTTTGCTATGTAACTTAATTACACAAGTATCTGTTTATTCAAATCTAATCATTTGGTATTCGATGTGACACCATCAATTAATATGACTGCAATTTTCTGAAGCTGTAAGTTAATTGTTGGTTTCGTCGACAACGATTTTAAAATGCTATTCCTCCAACTTTCAGGGTGGGAACTTCTAAAACTTTCTAAGTGGATATTTACATAATAAAATTACCCTATTTTACAAATCACAGCTTTTCAGATTTAATAGGTAACGTGTTACAAAACGAACGATTATATGAAAAAATTAATAAAACAATTTCTAATTTAAACTACAAAATGTAGCGCAATGACCCCAACAACAAAGATCGTTAAGATTTAAAATAAGAATAGCCACAAGCTCTCAGAAGCATTGACCAGTGGTGATCGGGTCCAGAGGGGCCGGAGGAGGAACGAAAATAAAAACACTCACGGTCAACCCCTCGGCGGCGGCAAAAAGTACAAAAGCGCACCTCACCCGGCTCCCAGCGCTCCCGTCGCAAGAATGCTTGCGCGTCCCCTTTTCTTGGTGGGCTGATTCTGTAACAAGGTTACCTTCATCCGAGACGAGTTACATTTATTGTAGTAGTGCACATTTGAAAAAGAAAATACGAAAACTTAAAAAACCACAGCACAATTTTTTTTTGTTGTTAGGCAAGAAAACTGTGCTGCAAATTTAATAATTTTGAGAACTTTACCGGACGACGTTCCGTTGGCAGGCCCATGGAAAACAAGGTGGACCGACGATCTGGTCAAGGTCGCGGAAAGCCGATGAGTGGAGATCTTTGGGGGAGGCCTATGCCCAGCAGTGGGCGTCGTTCGGTTGATATGATGGGAACTTTACGACTATTTTAACTTCCTCGCTTTAAAGTTACATAAAGCCTATGCGGGTCAGCTACTTCTGGACAACCATTGTAATTATCAGCGGGTGCGTTGAACAGGTTTCCAGACCAGGGGGGCTAAAACAGCAACATTTTAGCATTTCATATTATGAATCATCTATTTGACGTTTCATCTAGACCGCGGTCCGTTTCGAGTCAAAAGTGAGTAACAGCGCGCTGACACGCATCCCGAATTGATAAATTGTATGAACGTGAGCGACGTCAGCGCGCTATTACTCACTTTTGACTCGAAACGGACCGCGGCCTAGATGAAACGTCAGTTAGATGTTTCATAATATGAAATGCTAAAATGTTACCGTTTTAGCCCCCCAGCCGACATTGACTAAAGAGCTGTGAACTAAACCAGGTAATCCACTGAGCTTGTGGCCATTTCTCCCTAAGTTTTGTTGTGTGGCGCTTTTCGATCTCGAATATCTCCAGAATAAAACCCCGCGTCCCCGTTTCGTGGGTGATTTTCACAATCATCTTGTTTTTTTGAGGCTGCGTTTCTTGGTGCGTTTAATTAACTTTTTTTTATTCAACTTCAACTTAGGTACTATTCCTTTTAATTACATTCACTACAAGTACGGAAAATAGGTATTACTGTTTTACGAAATACTACTAATTAACTTCGTAAAGGATCGTGATTTTGGATTAAAACTATATTTTACTCATACTTAGAGGTTTACAATTACAACTCTTCGCAGATGCTTGAAGCATCCGTATAAATAAACCGACTTACGGTTTTTGAGATGTGTAATGTAATGCAGTTATGAGACTATAATATTTTATGCTAAATTAATAAAAATCAAAACTGAAACTGTCATCCGCATCTAATTACGAACTCAATGGGAAATTGTATGAATGAATAAATAATCAGTTGACAAATCGCGTGACTTCGTGTCGTTTGTATTTTTAAACAAGTGTGTGTTAAAAGGCAAAACCACTTGCCTAGGGTGGGTACCTGTTGAATTTACATTCCTAAATATGAATGTGTTCCTGGTCACTGGGCGTATCGGCCTGTGAATGAGTCGGCTGGGGCGGCTCAGGCTTGTGTAACATGTCGCATCTGAATACACTTGTCACAAGTTATATACATCTGGAAGAGATATCGTCAAAGAGGCGGTTATTCATAAAAAAGCACGCAAAGCTAAAGCATTGTTTAAGCAATTGACAGGTTATGTCAAATACTCGCAAATGGCGGCAGCGACAAGAACAGTGACAAAGCGATACAAAAGTAATCGTGATGTTGAAGAGCTGTTAAAAAAATATGAATAGGCGGGTTAGTCAGGCCCGTTGTGGTACATGTGGCTTTAGGCTGCGGTAAGAACTTACCTCCTGGCAAATTCCAACATTGCTAGAGCAGCCGTTGTTTAAAAAAGAAATGGACTCTTAATAAGCAGTTGGCACACGAATATCATACTAAAATGATGCTAAGAAATCAATCCAATGGAAAAGGGTAGATTTTATCATAATATGAAAAGCAGACTATTTTTTTTTAAAAATAGTAATTATTAATCAGTCAAATGGTGAATTCTGAATACAGGAATAAGTTAGGATAATAATTAGAAGTTTTTATCTTCAGAATGCTGATCTTTTTATCTAGACCAAGTTTTTCTACTAGTACATATTTCTATTATTGGTATCTCAATTCACTTCCAGTGGTTCCCAGTTTGGTATCTTTGCGGTAAAGTGCGTAAACCACAGGCACTTGTCGTTGTCGTGCGACGCGCGATAGCGAGGGTGCTGCCGCTAGGGCTGCCACTCTCTAATTCACTACTTCCGGGACCAAACCACATTTAAAATCTGGAGGGTGAAATAATTAAGATTTTGCTGATAGGACCTTTTTGGTTTAGTTGACTCATTGTCTTCTTTATTTTAATTAACTAAAATTTATTTATTCAGGCGGATTTCGGAGCCGGGGAAGGCCTAGAAAAAAGTGGAGTGACGATTTGCGGCACCATAGCGAGAACTTGCTTAGCCTAGCAAAGTATAGAGACCAGTGGAGAAAAATAAGAGAGACCTTTGCTCAGCAGTGTAGGACAAAATAGGGTACTATTTTTTCCTGAGCAAAGCACACGAAGAAATATAAAAGGATTTATTTAATGTTACTAAGAAAGGAAGTACTCGTAGATGCTTCCAGTGTTACAAACGTAGGAGAGGATAGTAAAGTAAAGTAAAAGTAAAAATAGTCTTTATTCATGTAAACTTATTAAAAAGCACTTATGACAAGTCATAACATAAAAATTAAAAAGTAATAATGTGATTCTACCACCGGTTCGGAGGAGGATAAATATTAGAAGCCTTCTATGAGAAATAATGTTTTCAGGGATAAATCCGTAGGTTAAAAAAACAAGGTTTTTTTTTGACAAGCAAACGATCATGTTCCTCCGTGTTTTAATAGCCATTTGCTAGGGGCTTTCAGGAAGCTTAAGGATTGTATTCAGTCAAAAAGTGTCATTATTTCCATTGAAAATCGTCGCTTTTTGATGTTGACCAATCTTGTTTGGCAAGAGCGGATTCAAGAGTCAGGGGCTACTTATTGTCTCTGATTGTACACAAACAGAATATTAACACCTTAATTCCTATAAGACGTAGATATGATTTTAGCAGTTTTACCCCCGAATCAACAAACGTCGATCAAATTTGAAGGCAAACTCATGCCGTCATATATTTGTAAGGGCTGCACGCTGCACAACTAACCACCGAAAACACAAACGCAAATCAACGCTGAGCATCCCTCAGAAGTATATCCTTTCAGTCTATTGTCATTTTACGAGACAGCATGAGCGTGAGCTCGTGCTCAGAGTTGATTGACGTTTGTGAATTCAGTGGTTAGATTTGCGGGTTAATGTGCTAAGTAATTAGCCAGGGCCAAAAATAGCCTGTCGCAACCCTACAGCTAAAACATAGCGGTTATTATACCAGTTGTGGGGGAGTTGTTAATAAAAGTCCGATAAAGAGTCACTCGTGGCGTCGGTATTGTTTTGTGGCGACGATTGATATGAAGTGTTCGACGGATCGCCTTGGCTTTAAGTGGGTCAATAGAGTATTTTGCGTTTTCAAACTCGCTTAATAGACTGAAACAAGCCAGGGCTAGGCTTGTCTAACGATTTGCATTCGAGTGACAAATAGTATAGGTTATAGTTTGATAGGTACCTATCTATAGTCAAGCGCAGGTCAGGCGTGGTACTGTGGATCCTTTTCTGTATACACGTAGTTTGCCAAGATCCACCTATGTCAGTATTTCTCAGTCAATGAGCATATGCTCATTGAGAACGTTTATTCGGTATACATACACACAATATACAAAAAATAATACACCCCTTTGTATGAAAACAACATTCATAGTCTTTCTGGTTGATACTTCCTAAAAAATAATAAAATATCCCAGCTATAACACAGTAGGAATATAAATCTGTTCTTTGTAATATCAAAGTAAAATAATATGGAATATTGTGTGCAGCTAAGCTGGTCAAAGGCCGCCATCATTGAAATTAAGATCGCTATCAGTGTACTGGCTTAACCATTATAACCCGAGTTATGTTCTAAAATTAAACATACAATAAACGGCGAATAAAGCCCCCGAATATTAGTATTTCATTTCAAATTAAATATTTATAAATTTATTCAAGTAGACCATTACACAGTAGGTACTTTCGAATCGTTAAGAATCTGAATTTTAACCACGTAATAAACATATACATAATACAATACACAGACAATACTAAAAATACATGTACCAACAGAGTCATCAGTTTTCACATGAAAATAAATAAAATAGAAAAGTAAGTAAACTTGGATAAACTAAGCAAGTTTCAGCTTAGGTATCAATTAGGTTTAACTATTCATTTAAGAACACTTAAGACTAAGAAACTCGTGCATCTAAGATACTACAGTGACTATCTGCCTTGATAGAGAGTTTTAAATAACGTAGCCTGCCTCTTAAAAAAACTAGTTCATTGAATTATGGACAAGAAGTGTCTGAGTGCAAGCAAGGAAGCGAAGTCGGCAGACCATGACCCACAGGCCACTCACCACCAAGTTGCGAGAACACCACAAAAACGGCCTGTAGAAATCTCACTGCAGTAATCCTTTTATACTTAACTAGCTTCCGCTCGCGACTTACCGCTTGACATTTAGATATTATAAAGATCATAATTTTATATTTATCCGAAGTGGCATATTATATGCCATTTTCAAACTTTACATTATATGAGTCTTAGCCACTGATATCTTTGATATAATCGGACTTTAGGAGGAGCACAAGGCCTTTAATTGTTTAAGAAACTGTTCTAAGGGTACTAGTACAGAGCACGTTACCGGAAGAGGATAGTCAGAACTCATTTGTTTGTTGAAAATTTATTTTTGACATATTTTTGAATTCCGAAACATCCATAAACTACCTACTAACACGGTCATATCTGACTTGGAATAACAGCAAAGAATTTGCAAATTAATTAAATCTGACTAAACATCTTAACTTAAGGAAACTAATGATGCGCCCCTACGCATCACCTATTCTATTTCATGGAATGTCTAAAAAGAGCAACAAACTTTACCACCTACATATACATAGATAGATGATAAGGAATAACTTAGAATTGAACGATCTTTGATCTTTAAATGATAACTAAACTACATAGATACTTAGTGTTCATCATGAGGATGCTTATCAAATTATCAACGACAGGCAACTATGACCATGCAACATGATACTTAGACCACACCCGTAAATAAAGAAGGAAACTGTAACATTTCCTCATAATAAGCTTATTTCACGAAAATACATATTAATAAATTGTCAATTTCTGAAGATTCACTCTAAACTCTAGATTGGTTTCTAAATTAATTTAGATTATCTAAATAAGTTTCGCTCTCGTTTAACCTTATTTACCCTACAAAGTCCATTTTTTGGGGAAATTTAAAAAAAAGTCGACTAACAATCCGTTTCAGCGATTCGATTACGAAACCATTTTGCTATTATTGAATAGATTACCATTGATAGAAACAAACCACCCCCATAATTTGTACCCTCGCACGGCGCATTCAAATGAGTTGCTTTTATAATACCTTATCGCATTCTATGGGCCGTATTATGTTGAGTGTATGGTTGAAATTAGTTTGGCTTTTGTACGTAAGTGTGAATAAGTGTTACGATTGTTTTGTAATGCAGTAAATTCAGTTCAATTTGATGCGATCGTGCTCCTGCGCAGGCATGCGGGTGCGCGCCCTCCCTTTTTGTTAGAGTTCCGTAGACAAACAAGTAACCCCTTAATTTTGAGAAGTCCTTTCTTTTGTTGAAAGTTAATCCGGTTTACTGACTTGGTATATAACTTGGTAATATTTTGGAAATAAGGCTCTGTTCTACAGCTTTTTGGAAAATAATGTTTAAGTATTCATGTCATAGCCGAGGTTTTGAACAAGTACTTGGCTGGGTATTCGATAGGTCAATGTGGTTTTGTAAAATATTTATATGGTACCTATATGATTCTTTGAGTTTGTAATCACCAATTGAGATTGAAGTGTAGCTGACTACTTTTAATAAATAGTCAAGTTTTAGTGAAAATGTAGATGAATTCTCCAATTTAGACTTTTGACTTACCTTTCCTTGGTTATTCGTATCATCAAATTTCTTACGACTTTTTTAGTTTTAGATTTTCCCCCATCACTGGTACAGGTTCTATATTATACTCCATACACATACCATGTTAACAAAACGAATGGAACCCTACCCTAAGCGTGATTCAATGCGCACTTGGTTTTTTGTTTTTATTACTCCCTGCCCGACGATTTAGTACGATGAAGGGTGAGTTTTTGTTTTTTGTGAGGGCATTAGTATTTATAGAGATTAGAATATGGCTGGTGGAATACAAGTCATTGAATTAAACGATTATAACGTTTTACGTTCAACGGTGTAGACACATGCATTTTTGGGGGTGGTTACTTAGAAAATTATCTAAATGTTTGATTTACCTTACTTACTTTTGAATCACGCTTTTACAGGCAAGTACAGCTGTCTATTTCTGTTCGAATAATATAGGTACTGAGGGACTTCAGAAATCGTTCTAAAAATCTGAAAGCTCTTAAATAGGGCGACATTTACTAAATTGGATGCCTACCTACGAGTATATTCGCACCAGAATTATTCACAATGTTTTACTGATAAGATATAATTGAACGTTGCTTCTGTCACATTAATTCTGACCACGTGTCTGAAACCAAGAAATGCTTTTTTACGTCTTTGGTCTTCGTATCTGAGTCCTTATAGTTTATTAAAAAAGCTACATATCAGCAAAATTCTGTTTTTGATCACCGTAGACATTATTTAGGTAGTTTAAGTACCCAGTTGTTTCTAGTTGTCCGGAATAACTCCGAAAATGATTTAGTTGCTAAACTTTATTAATCAGTTCATAATACACTTAATTGAAATTCAGTTTCAGACTTCATTGAGTTTAAGAAATAGTGTGCAAGTTGTATACGCACACACGTTATGTCCCCAATGAGAGCTAAACTGATCAACATACCGAAACAGTTCCACCGCACATTTTCCAGTCGAGTGTGCGCAATCAGTCCGCGCACCCCTGCGCCCGCGCAAGTATCGGAGCGTCTCCACGAGGGCGTCCATGGGAGAGTGCCTTGCACGCTCCAGTACCTGCTAGGGGTGCTTTATTAACTTTATGATTTAATTAAGGAAGTCACTGCTGGTATGTGAACGGATAGTGCTATTGAATCTCATACTTGTGGAATTATTCAAGTTTTGGGTGGGAGTTTCCCACTACCTAGCTAATACCTATTTGTCTTTTCAGAGATAAGCTCACCAGTACCTTTGCCGTCTCAAAATTAGGCTTTTGTAATTGTCTCTTTGTGTTCGAAGATCTAAGAATAATTTTGAAATGACTCTGGTTTGGCGACTACTAAAAATAGTTGCCCAGATCTTATAATTTGTGTTGCTTACCTAGGTTTTAAAAGGTTTTTTACTAGTTATATGCTGTAAAAAGCAAGTGACTTATTTTATTGGTTTAATTATTTATTTCTATCGATCAAACCGTTGTTATGAACAATTTACGTTTGTTCAAACATGTAGAAATATTTTTCAATTATCTCCACTTTCTAAGCCCCCCATAAAATCAAGTCTACAGAGTAAAAAATGACCAATACATAATTTCAAAACCCCTCGGTTTACGAGCAAAAAAGGCGACTCGTATGTACCTGTAGAACCCTCCAGTTAGAAGGAATTTCAAAACAAAGAAATAAATGGAGTCTTTGCCCTCACTGAGTAGCCCTCGCCGGTACAAAGGGCTGTGATTGCGTCGCTTGGCACAGGGTTGTCTCCAAGAATTGAAGAGGTGGCACTCTTGAATAATTATCTACTGCTTAAGCCGGGTAAATAACCGAAATTAAAGTTAACTTAGCCTAGGACGTTATCGGACGACCGATTTGGTGGAGTCTCCTTCCCTGAGCGGCCGGTTGTTGGCCTCCATTACAGCGGGCCTAGCAGTGATAGCATTTTGTTAGCTTTTCCTCTGCCGTGCGTTCTTTCCGTGCCTTGCCCTTTGCAACTTACTCTCGTTCACCTAGTGGCCAATTACTTTAATTGGCTAATTATAATGACTATTAGGCATTTTCATTTTTGTAAAGAACTAATCGCACAATGCGTTAAAAAAAACCAATACACAGATATTTTTTGCTTCCTTACATTACATGTTGATGCTCAAAAAAGTTTGTAGGTACTGTAGGGGGATAAATCTCACGATCTTTGGAGTAGAAGCCAATTTCTAAACTATTACACCGAATTGGTTGTCAAATTGCTACTAATTGCGTATAGATTAAACAACAGTGAAGTAGACCTTCCAAATAAAAACTACACACCAATTCCAAAAGTCCTGCCTTGGTTTATCTCGTGGCCATCATCAAACAGTGATTGCGGTGACCTGCCAACCCTGGGCAGCGGGAGCGGCGCGGGACGGGGGCGGGGTGAACGACCCGGGCCGGGGTGGCCGCCCCCTGCGAGCTGCGCCGGCGCACGCTTGGCCGGCGGCCTGTGACGTCCCTACCAGAGTATTAATACAAATCTAGTACACCACCCTATGATCAGAATCAGAATCAGAAATCATAAATTTGCTGAAAATAAGGGAGAACACTGAGATGATAATTAAATATTAACTTCCAATTTTTATGTCAGCAAGCAAATACAAAAATAAAATTCAAGATAAAATAAAAACAGTATTAATCTAATCACACAAAATACAAAACTACCTAAATGTCATTCAAAATAATCATTTAATAAAGTCAAAATGAAAGTCCTACTTGCAAATAATGATTAAATTCCATTATGATATGATGGAGTATTTTTTAAGAAATGATCATAATTTCCTTGTCGTACTTATATGGTAACGTTTTTCCAAGTGCCAATTGGCTGCCATTTTAAATGACCCAAGGAATTATGCCAAACCGTGGTAGCGATTTCAGTTCGTGAATGAAAACAACCTATTTGCAAACAAGTTAATTAGTATATGCTAGTTCATTGATGGTCTAGTACAATGCATCGGTCAGTAATAGATATAATTTGCCACTGGTCTAAGCCAGGTAACGTAATAGGTACTTTTTTTACTAACTAACTTCAGCTTCTTTGAAAAGTATCATTGAGAACACAGTAAAGTTTAAGTATATGAATTTAAATATCAACTCACGGATAAACTTTGTGGTATCCCTTCCCTACCAGTCAAACTAAGGAAAACAGAAAATGCTAAGGCACATAGTTTAAAATATTTATGGCAATAAAAGAGTTTGAAGATTTTCTAACAAATAATCCAGAAAGCCAGAAATATATTAGGCACAAATTTTCAAAAAAAACCCTGGCTGATCCACAGGTCAGTCCAGGAATACTTCGTGAACATCAGAATGGTGGCAACAAAAATGCAGGCCCATGACTGGACTTGGGACCAACGGACAATAAGATTCAAACCCCACACCAGGATTATCGACCAAGATGCACCGTTGAACAATTTTCAACGGTTATTTGCGCTACTTAATTAACAACCGCATCTTTTTTAGAAAAGCCGTCCTAGAGATATCCATCTTAAAACTATTTGTGCCATAATGAAATATAAATAGCAATGGATCAAACAGCAAATGCAAGGATCATAATAATGGTTTCTAATTGTAACCTACATTCATTCATGAAGTTATTGTTGCAATTCTGAAAATGTATTCAAATGATCATTAAGCTGCAGGTACTGTCCCGATAATGTTTATTTGAAAATAAAGAACATTAGTCTACCAAATAATTATTTAAAATTAATTGGTTAATTAATTAATTGGTTGTATCTACTGAATGTTAACAACATTTAACAAATACTGATTTTGGTTTGCATGAACAGCAAATGAACAAAAACATTTTTTAATTAATATTTCTATTTAATTGAAATATTTTCAGCTAGAAAATTATTATCAAACCAGATTACGTAAGGATAATATCCCTTTTGATATGCCGTTAAAGTCTGTATCTCTGCTTATGCATAAAAAATACAATATTTTAAAGTTATTGAAGGAACATAAGAAACTAATCTACTATATAAAAATAAGTCGGGTTTTCCTTCCTGACGCTATAACTCCAGAACGCACGAACCGATTTCCACAGTTTTGCATTCGTTGGAAAGGTCTCGGGCTCCGTGAGGTTTATAACAAAGACAATTTAGGAAAATTGCGACTAACATATACAGCTAAGACCACGCGGACGAAGTCGCGGGCGGCTGCTAGTTACGATATAAAAGTCAGCTTTTATTGCTTCATCAGTCAACCGGCTCATTTGTTTAAACGTCATATGACACGCACAGTACTATCCTTTAAGATATTAAGTAGCAATAATTATAGGCAGTGATCGCGACGGTTTGCGCCCCCACCTGTAGCGACCCCGGCGGAAGTAGGGAATTTGCATCACAATCAATCGAACCCTCCTCGCCCTCGCGACCCGATGTAATCTTACTAGTAAACGGTAGTTTCCTGTCGGGAGGGAATTAAATCTTTTGCCGGCGCAGTAGGGTTAAAAGGTACTTATCGACGCCTATCTGTGTTACATTTATTTCGGGTGACGAAAGGACTGGCGTTGACGTAAATATTAATCGTCTCATTGATACTGATGGTACTGAGGTGTTTATTCGAAGAGATAAAAAAGTTATGACATTTGTTTTTAATACATACAAAACTAGGAAAAGAAACGTTTACCGCAGCATGGACACAGGTAACACCTAAACACCATGATCAAATAACCCTAACCCTTTTAGGAGCTTTAATCATGTACAACTGTAATGTAGGTAGTTATTATCTCAAACTTTTATTTTTTTAACAATTTTATTTTTATATGCCAACTAAAAATAACTTTTCTCTGAAAGTGTGAACTGATAACTAGGGTAAAATTGTGTCTTGAAAAAATTCAATAAAAATGATCATCATTGAAAACGTTCATATGAAAATGCCTAAGCTACTAAAATATTGTAAAAAATCCTCTTACCCTCATCTGAATTTAATTGTGTCATTGAATTTAAGGGTTGAAGGGGACATCCTCCTCCACAAATACCCGTATCATTAATTTGACTAGTGTAACCCGCATTGAAAGGGTGGTATTATGCCGGATGCACCCTTTTGATGATAGCCAATGATTTACTACGTTATTTCGCTGGAAGCCGTTACTCTCTGAGTGTGTTTCTTATTCTTATGTGACCCTGTCTAGATGTAGCTCATAGACCACACTTTTCACCCTTAGATAAATACCTATATAGTTCTTTGTATAAGCCTAAATCAGGCAATCTGGGAACTTTCACAACTCACAGGTATCTTTCGCGACAATATTCTGATGAAACATCATAACTTATGCTCACGAATTTATTTCAAATGGGGTAGTCAGAGACACACTAAGTATTGCCTCATGGAGAATCGAACATGAAGGCCACACGTCTAGCTTAATACACACAAGCATCACTTTACACAACAGAGGTCTAGGAGTTTCATTTGGGAAACACCGAATCATAAAACGGCAATGAAAATGACGACAACTTGAACTTGATTGCTACCCTTAGATTTGTCAAAGGAAATGCATGGGATACCTAGACTTTATAGAACGCTGTTCTATTTTAAACTTGTAGCAAGTTTCTATCTAAGTCAGAAAAATATTGTTTCAAGCAGAAAATTCTTAGTTCACTCTACTAGCCACTGGTCTACGACGTAGCGCATTCCAAACTTCATTTCAAGGCCTACCTACTGCCTAATCCTATGTAGGAGCATATTAGTAAAAACATCCATAACAGTTACGCCGTATGTTTGATTATTACCACAGGTACATAAGTACAGATAGTGCAGGCAGAGTAGAAAAGCAACAAGCTTTTGGACGAAAATCGGAAGAGACACGTTATTTTGGATGCCAAGCAATCTATGAAGTTGCTCGACAAATAAACTTTATATTCTATATCGACATAGGTATGGTTAAATGTATGTTTTATCGAAGACAAGCAGTCTGATTAGTTGGGTACTTTTGGGACCCCAAGTTAACAAATATAGTTGGCTTACTACCCGTGGATGCTGCGCTACGAATTTGGGGCCGAGTTAGCCGATCGCTACGATTAATGCTGAGGATTTTCTGTTTCAGTGTCTTTGATTACTCGTATTTAAAAATACCGAATGATTCCCTTATTATTTTTCCAATTTTGATTATCTGTAGCCAGTGGCAGTTTTTGTATTGAAATTACTTACTTACTTTTCTTTCTTGAATTACAAGGAGGTAAGGAATATTGGACAATTTCACACAATAGCAAGTTTTTCCTTTTGATACTGAAATATTACTAGCTTCAGACTATAAATAATAATAAATTGTATATAAGCATAGCCCAGCAGATGTTATTTAAAAAAAACAATAGAAATGTTGAGTCTACACACATTATGACACAAAAATAACTACTTTGTGTTATGCAAAGATGACGCTGTAATAATCTTGCAAATCGCATAAACCGCGTTCCATAATAGTCAGTAGAGCGGCTTATCGCGAGACCCTGCCGTGACCTTCTGATTATTGTAGGATGCCCGCCCCTCGCGTCCTGTTTGATCGCCAATCTACTACTTTGTAGCATAAGAGTGGAAACGTGGCTCTATTGCTACTTGCAACAAATGCAACTAAGCTATGCGAAATACAACTCGAATGTTTTTGTCATTCTAATATGTACAGCAACTCTCGCATACAATTCTAAACTCGGAACACGCCGCTCACTACGATCGTCTAATTCACCTGAATCAGTATTCACCGTCATTTGCATGTAAACAATTTTAAAATCTCATTCAGGATAGTTTCGATACCTCCTACGTAAGTTGTTGTATCCCACAAAAATGCGATTTAGCGTTTTTACTAAAAATGAGCTATATTATTAGTAATCTATGCATAAAAAAATTAAAACTTACGAAAACACAATTATTTCATGCAATTTCAAGACGTAAAGAGTTGTAACTTTTGAACGGGAACGGACTATAACACTGTATAGTCCTTGACAACCGTTTACGCGGTGCGCGGGGCGGGGCAGATCGCGCGCTTGCGTGTTGTATGGGTTAGATAAAACAGACTACGAAGGAGAGAGAGCTGAAATGGTCCGTGTGTCAAGTGCTTCAAGTTTTCCGCACATGTTACGTTATGAGGACTTGATAATTGATTAGAATACGTTATAACTATGTAACAACAAAAAATGTTGTATAGATTACATACAACAGTATACGTTGTCAAGTAAACATACAACAATGTTGTATGTTTTACATACAACATTTTACGCTGTTGAGCGAGTATAAGAAAATGTTGTTTGTAATACATACAACATTTTCGGTCGTAAAGCGTCCATCAAAAAAAGTTGTATGTAATACATAGAATGTCTTACGTTGGAATAAAATAAAAATAAATGTGGTATGTAGTAAATTATAATGTTTGCATCGGAAGTTGATAGTCAAAATTTGTTTTATTTTTTGCTTAATGTTACGACATATTCCTATATTTTTAGTTAAGTAATTTATAGAGCGCTCTCTCTTTACTGATTCACCGATAAAGAGCCTTAACCTTGATCGTTTACTTGATAGCTTGCTTACAAGCAATAAAATGTCATATTTCATTTTTGTTTTAGAGTCTCCATTACCAATACACATCCCCCAAAGTATTTATGTATTGTATTGCACACTTTTACACTGGGTAGGTACACGTCACATTATATTTTATGTATTTTAAATATTTATTTTTATAATTATCATTGCTTAGTCGCTGGGAATGTCGGTGCGTCCATTCGGTTGGCCCTACTGAAAATCAGCGTCTGAGCCTATCAGGTCCAGGCATTAGCTGAGTGGGGTTAATTTAATTTTGGACATCGTGACACTGCTGCCTGGTCGAAATTATTCTTTATTTTTCTATTGTTTGTTTTATTTTTTCCTAACCACCTTGTTCTGTATGTTTTTATCTGTTTCTTTCAATAAGTTTCAATGAATCAGAAATGAATGAGCTTGCAAATTTGATAGTTAGTGATTTTTTCGATAACACAACAGAAGAACAAACTGCTTATACGATACGTTCAAAGTAGATGACGTTTCTGACGACGAGTTATGGTTTTGGACTGAAGAAACAGAGCCAAGTTCAACGATTTGCTGAGTCAAATACTAAGCCTTTATCGGTCCTCAAATACTCCCAGAAATGACTTGGCTATCTACTTGTGCAAAATTCGATCAGGGGAGCCGAATAATAGAATGGCTTGATTTTTTAATATATCCGAGCGTACCATTGGAAGAAAAATACATTAAGTCAGGCAGTGTCTCATTACTGACTTTGTTCCATTGCACCTAGACTTAGACCATATTACCAGGGACGCAGTGATAGCCCGCAACCGGCAAATGTTTTGTTTGGTAACGAAGAGTCACCAAAACCAATAGTTATATTCGATGGAACCTACATAGAAAAAAGTTTTAACTTTTTATTTCAACGCCGCAGTTATAGCCTTCATAAGAATAGGAACTTAATAAAACCATTAATGATCGTGTGCGCGGATGGATATATTTTGGATATAATAGGTTCGTACTCTGTACGGACAACCGATGCTGAAATAATGGAAATGAGATTGCAAAACCATGATGGACCCATTAAAGACGGACCGTTCCACTTTTTTCCCATGTAGGAGACTCATTTATTTTGGACCGAGGCTTTATTCCTTTAATAGAAACATATGGCTATACTGCTCACATGCCGCCAACCAAACGACCACAAGACACGCAATTAAGCACCGAAGAAGCTAATAAATCACGACTCATCACAATGGTGCGATGGGTCGTGGAAACTATAAACAGGAGATTCAAGCGCGACTTCAAGATATTTAGAAACAGACTATTTAACAAACATGTGCCGCTTATACCTACTAGAAGATTTCGAAATTGCTGCAGCTTTAATTATTTATTTTGAAGATCCTTACGGAGACATTCCATACACAGAAGATTTCATTGAAATAAGTAATCAAAACATACAACGCCCCAATCAATTATCTGAGTATGTGGAGGAAAATAATTTAAACCGACAAAGAGTGTCGTTTCACAGGAGTGTTTAAAACAAACTGACTGGAAATGATCCGGATATTTAACATTTTCCACAATTAACAATTGAAGAGTTAATTAAATTCTCAATCGGCACCTACCACGTGAGGTTAGCACGGTCGTATTGCAGTGTGAATTTAAAAGCCGCGGGAGTATATAATATGGAAATATATAGACATCCAGCGGCAAGAGGCTGCAGAAACAATTTTGTTTCAAGAGATATTATAGAAATTCAATATAACTTTATATCGACATACCTATTAGTTTTATTTGTTTCAATTCTGAAACCCAAATGATAGATCATAATCATCATCATTTAAACCCATAGCTTTCTACTACTGAACATAGGCCTCCTCCACGGCCAATTGATAGATGCTACTAAATAATCGAAAACCTACCACGATTTCAATGAATCTTAAGTTGATCGTTGTATTACGAGTTTATTTATATATCCAACTGCATCTCCTGATCACCTAGATACATACCATAGCTATTGTTTCGTCATTTAATTACATACTTATACGAATTTTATAGATAATAGGCGTTTTGCATTATTTTAGTGTATCGCCTGAATAAAAACATACGGCAATATTTTTTGGTGTTAGCCATTGATTTCGAATATAAAGTATATGTATTTTAATAATACACAATATACCAAAAAAACGAGATATGTTACGTTTCTGTCGGGCCTGGGATTTTTTGTATGGGACGTGACCATTCTTCTTTGGTATTAATAATTGAACTTTTATTACTTAACTGACGATATTTATCTAATATCAATAATATACACTTGAAATTGTATTGTTAATGTGACATATAGTGAGACTAGAATCATTTACAACAGCGAACTTTTTCTTAAACTTCATAAAATAATATTGTAAGTATGAGATACAACTAAAGATGAAACCAAGACCCCACCGTATAATCTTGTAAGTATGAGATATCACAGCTGGCACAGTCTGTGTTCCACAGTATAAAGTTGTATGTATGAGATACAACAGTTTTCACAGTCTGGATTCCGTAGTAAAATGTTGTAAGCCATAATTCTCAGAAAATATGCAATTATTTCATATATTTGTTTCAACATAGTCAATAAAACCATATATTTTATTCATATAACAAATTTCACAAAGCTACATAAATAAATGCAGTTTCTAGGCCAGTCTGAATGTTTAAAACGCTCTCCTGTAAAATTGCAGTTTTGGAGATACAACAACTTACGTGGGAGGTATCGGTTTATTTTCATTCACACAATCACAGTCGCGTCCCTGGCGTAGTTAGGTTATTAATACAGTTTTCCGAATTTCTCTTCTAAGTTTGCGACGTTTGAAGTGGACATAAACCACTTAGAGCACTGTTTTAATAGCACAATTGCGAATAGCACACAATCTATCCGCGAATGGCACATAATAATATTTTTAGTATGGAAAATCCACAGATGACAAACTGGCTTTCAACATTAAAAGTTTGAAAAAAACGTAGAGATATATTGAACCTAATTTTCCTGTCTAAGATTGTAAATAACCATATTCGCTGCTCAAAACTGCTTCAGAAGCTCTCGTTTCGCATACCTCTGCGTCTTCTCCGTCATCCTGTTCCTTCTTTCGACCGGAACTCACCACTCTCACCACACCACCGCCCACACCACCACACTCAGAGGTGCAAACTCACCGATCTCCAGAGTAATTCTCTGATCGACATTTGTTCCATGTCGCTGCGTAGATTTCGCACTACGTTGAATAAAAATATACACTTATTTAAATAGAATTTATTATAGGAGATAAAAATTAGCTTAAAATTATTACTTTTTTTATTTGCTACTTTATTGTTTTATTAAACTTTTAGCATTTAATATCTAGACTTAAGCCTTCTTTGACTTTACTGATGTACTAGTTGTCGGTGACCTAATAAATAAATTTATATTTACATTAAATCCACGAACAGCACATGCCAAAAATATTAATAAGTATGTGCCATTCGCAGATAGATTTTGTGCTATTCAAAACTGTGCTCTAAGGGGTTTACGTCTCGAAGGAGGTGCGCGTTGAGAATCGCTCTACAGAATATCCGAAATTTCCTTGTCTTTGACTAGAATGTTTTAAAAATAACTGACAAGAAGATAAGGTCGCCGTTAGTCCAACAGCTGACAGTCGACATGAACGAAACGATACGGATAAACATTTCAGTCAAAAGAAATGCTGAAAATGTTTGCTAGTTCCATGAAAATATCAAAGTTTTATAAAAAACCCTGTTTTGAGGGTACTTGCCCTTGCCTTGAAGAAGATGACAAAAACATTCGTGGAAATACTTAGGTAAGTATTATATAACAAGGAGGTCCTTGTTACTAAAAACTCTAACAGCATCATACACTAATGCTGCAGCACCACTTTAATGTTACGTCTCTTTCATTCCCATTGCTGTCAACATTTGCGAATAAGTGACAGGATTAGCACTGATTTATCTTTTAAGAAAAAGGTGGTTGGTTTTCACAAGTTGAAGAAACCAAATTATAGTTTTAAAGGCGCTTCCTGTCATCAATGATTTAAATAAATATAGGGGTGGATTTTAAGGCAAAGGTTTAGTATCTGGTGTGAAATATTGTTAGGCAGCACCTACTTTTCGAAAGTGTTTAAATTTTGGCAGTAACTTCTTACCATCTGGTAAGGTTGTTCATGAAGGTACAACGTTAGGTTTGGTAGGTCCAACGTTAAGTTTCGTGGCTCTACTTCAACTTTGTGCAAGGAATGACAAAGTTCCAGGTTATTAGTAGCTATCTACTTGAATCTTGTGTGCAAGCAATCCGAGTATGTAAACTGCGCTACGTTCCTTGAGTCACGTACATTGCAATTTGCAAAGCGGACTTGATACTAAATTACTTTAAATGATAAGCAAAATAAATCTTAAATCTGCATCACATAATTTTAAAATCTGAATTTGGACCTTATCGCTTAACGCTTGCTATAAGGTGGGTAGAATTGTGTTCTGGAGGTTGAGCACTACAGTTTGAATCCAGGGTCCACTCGGGCTCAATCCTAGCCAGCCTCTTATTCATAAAAACTTAAACAGCTCTTCAAAGAGAGGTTAACTTTTGTATGGGTTTGTCTCTTTCATTCTTGTTGCTGCCGTCATTTGCGAGCAAGTCACATAACACGTCAATTTCTTAAACTATGCTGTAGCGCTGCGTTCGTTTTTATGCATAAGGGGGTGGTAATGTATTCACTCTTCACTGTCATCTTCGGACTATATGTCTACATTGTTTTTTTTTTAATTTTATTTATCCCAGCGCCTGATGGTGAGCGATGACGAAGCCTATGGTGGGACACGCTTCCTCAGAAAATGCCTATTTACTCTTGCCTTGAAGACACCAAGGTTGTATTTTAGTGAGTCTACACCAGACCGCCACAAATTCGACCACATGGGGGTGGAAGCCCTCCCGGCACCTCGTGATCCAGCTTTTCTTCCGACCATTTTATGCCAGCAGCCTTTATAAAATCGTTGCTACACCTGTCTACTATTACTCTTTTTATATCGCGGGGGGGGGAGTGTAGAACTCCTCACCACTGAACAGGGTTGAGCTTGAGCCTACCGCACTAAAACATACCTCTGTATACCCTCCCCGCGATACGGGACGGAATGGAGGAAGAGATTACCACATCGCCCCCGCGGTCGTCTCAGCCTTAGCGCCTAGCCTTCTCACGCTATGGGGGCGTCAACCATTACTCCCGGAATCTATACATTTACACTACAGACAATAAAAAATACCCCCTTAAGTGTAAAATATGAAATATCATAGAGTGAGTGTAACCAAACAGTGGCACCGCAGCCCATGTGTGCCGCCACTAAGGTCCTGCGATTAAGAAAAACCTGCGAAGTTCACATAGCGATCATAACATAGAACTCAAACAATTCAGTTAGTACTTAAGAACTGTATTTGCTTAGATTTTTATGAAGTGAATTCTGTTCGATTAATAATCGTCAGTGTTGCTCCATGAAGAAGATGAAAATATTCAGTTGAATTTTAAAGTTACACAGTTCTACTAGCTGTTCCTAATGACTTTGTAAAACCTTTAAAACTTTAACTCATTTGCTGGGATATGAATTAAAGTTTCGCATGTTCAGCCCAACGTTTCCAGTTTATCTTTGTAAATTTTCCTGAAAATCTATCCAGTAGTTTTTCCGCGATGCTAGAACATACTAAGATACCGCAAACAATCCTAAATTGTTTTGTTTTATTTCATTCAGTTCCTAATGTTGAAAGTAAAAAATGTTTCGATACATTTATATACGAGTATATCAATATTACATACTACTCGTAAGTCATTATTAGTCATTTAGTAGTATTTTTACATAAGCAAGAAGAATCAATCACGTTGTAAATATAAATACACTACTTATAATAAAGCTTAGCTGAAATTCGATTTTTGGTGTGTGCTAACGGCATCCATCAATTAAGAAAACCTATGCAGATGTTTCATTAATTCTCGAATTCAAATAACATTAACACATATTAAGTAAACCATTAATTTTGAATATCTGTTTTATGTCTGGTCTAGACACGTTTGAAAATGGCAGGTTACAAAATATTTGTGAAATACTAGGCGTTCGCACCACTTAGTCTGGATTGAATAAGCCCACTATGTCTAAGTCTCCATACGTCGTCTGCCGAAAAACACTTCCACTGGTTTTTAATGTTGTTTTCAATTCTTTTGTTGGAGTATTTACAATGTTTACTCTAAACTAATTTAAGATGTCCAATTAGAGCCGTTTCGGGTGAGTATTAGCGACTGTTTATGCCAGCTATGCTATACTGGCTAACGCCAAATCTCACCTCGTGGTCAGGAAAAAAGCCCAACCAACTTTTTTTTTTTTGAGGGAGAATAGTAACCAATTTAAGGTGAACCTTAACTAATTTATTATATTATATTATATTAACTAATAATTTGTCCTAGTTCTTTTCTCTCAAAAGATCATATTCTCGTAGTTATTGAGTTTTAAATAACAATTTTATTTCGAAGTGAAGTGAGATGCCAGAGCAGAATGCCGGATTGATACAATGGGTGTTCTTCAGAGAAAAGTGTAAAGTAGGTATGTAAGTTTGTACCTTTATGTAAAACACTCACACGTTTACAAATGGTTTCGGACTCCAACCCCCTGGATGCCTTGATGAATATAGTTATAATGGAGAAAGTAAATACAAAAGGAAGTGAAGATAGGAGTACGATGGTGTGCGATAGGCTTATGTCCAGTGGAGGATTGTTGCCGATGATAGACCGAGACATATCATGCCCCCTTAACTCAGCAACTTACCATAATGTGACATTTCCCCTCCCACCACAAACTACTTTTGATGCTAACGCCACTTGTATAGGTTCAGTTATTACGCGATTTCTCTAGCGAAAGATGATGCGTAAAGTTCAGCCGAAGAGTGTGCGGTCAAGGTGAACGAGTCTTTCCGTGCTAACATCTAATCTTTAAGCCGCGAAGCTAGTTTTAAGCAGATTTTTGACAATTTTCGTTGAGACAAAAAGAGCCTAGTTGACTTTCAAGATATTTAGTTTATAAATTTCAGTAAGAAAGACAATAACAAAATAAATAATAATTTAGTAATATTAACTATACTTGAAATAATAGACAGGTAGTGGCTAGAACCCCTTTACTACTTACTGGAGTCTTCTCGATAGAATCAACGTCTGAACCGCTAGTAGACAGCATGTTTATTGTTTTCTTGGATATTTTTTAAGTCCTTCATTTTCACAGTTTCTCCTTCATTTTTCTAGAGGACGTAAGGAAGTTAATAGCAGACAGAAGTTGTTAGCTTCTGAATTAAAAACTGTTGTGTGTAAAAACTTCATGTTCGACTCTGATAACTTTTAGGTTTATCTTGTAATTATTTTGTATTGCAGTAATTATAAAGTTTTTCTTCTTGCCATCAAATTGATGTTTACTAAATTTAGGCCTGATAATTGCTTGTGTAAATTAAAATATTTAACTGTCTTAGTTAGCCCTAATGTTCTTACTTGTAGCTAGAGCTAATTTGCATATAATAGAGAACGAAACCGATTAAAAACTAGGCCAATTAGCTACAAAACTAGGTCAAGCTAGGATATTTTAAAACATGTTTAGGAACGACACCACGTTCACTAAATTATTTTAAATACTCTGTTGTACCACTGGATTTTTATTTGTTTTCCATTATGTTTAATTGAAAAATCATTTAAATTTAACAGAAAGTCTTTTTATGTATCTCTTCTCTACATTTTCTAGATAATAGAAAATATAATGATTATAATAAAAATAAACGAGCTCCTAGCCCAGTCCTGTATTCAAATGCAGGACTGCCGTGCTATTCCGGCGGTGCACATCGCACGTGCGAGCATCGATGTTGAAATGAGATTACCTCAATCATCAATACGCTTGACTTTGAATTAGTATTTTCTCTCATTTTGTATGTAAATAATCAAAAAGTGTTTTTTGGCTTAGTTCTTTTCTTTCAAACGACGACGGTGGCGAAGGAATGGATTTTTAAAGTTACCTCGCACAAGCGAAGTGAGTGTCGACGACCACCGGAATAGCATAGCTGGGCTGGACTGGGCTAAAGCTCGTCTTTTTTCAGGTTCAAATGGATGTAGTAAAATTATGCGAGCTAAGTATCTGTTTATTATCTTATTAGCTAAGACAGGCTTGGAAACTTTATTGTGAAGTAGAAAATTAAGTATAAGAGTCATTGCTTGAAATGAGAAACATAAAAATATGAATAACAGTCTACGCAGACAAAGTCGCTGCCAACAGTTAGTCTCCAATAAAATCTCCCATCATCATAAACGAAACGATTCGCGTTTTCACGTTAATTTTCTCGTCGCTCACATGTCTGTGTCGCGTGTGTTTTCCCCGCAGATGCGGGGAGGGGGCGCGGGCGTGTTGGCGCGTAGGGGGGCGCGGGGGCGCCGGGGGCGCGGGGGCGCCGAGGGCGCGCGCTCACCCACCGGGGCCCCAGCGCCCGCGCAGCCAATCTCGCGGGGCGACTCGGGGACCAGACGACAATTTGTACCCTGCTCGACGGTTAAAAATAGAATAGCATTGACACGACTGAGATTTTGCTAGGTTTTGTGGACTACAATGTTGTGTTGAAGTTGGTCTTGGCGAGTTTAGATGTTCGATGAAGGAAAAAACTTCAAGAGTAAGATGTATACTTTTTGCAAAAAGCATAGAGATAGGAATATCTAGGATATTTTTTCCTTAGAGCTTTTTTTATTATTTGAATAAACCAGCATTTGAACGCCATCTCACCTGACTGAATTTAAAATTTTACATACCTACCTACGTTTTAATAGTGAACTATTCACATAGATAATAGTTATTTAAAATTGGGAAGTACCTATTTGAAAAAAAATGGTAACCCGGACCAGTTACAGTCAACGCCATGACACGCTACCTTTTTCCGGTCAGTCCTCCTTGCTCTATTGTAGAGGTATGTCATTTGGCAAAAGCAAGGTATAATGGGAAATGACATGGGATGTGTTCTGTACATAAAGACTAGTCTCGCTCGACCCAGCGTACTGTATGTTTGTGGTACGGGTTTGTGGTACCTTCGATGTTTCTGATTTTCATAAAACGGGAAAAACCCTACTTGGGGACCATGTATTTCATTGTGTTGTCTCATATTTAGTGGAAATGCATAACATCGTTCCATCAGCAGTTATTTGTGAGTTGCTTTTATATACAAAACGTAGTCACGTAACAACCAAGAATATGTTAAGTACCCCAAGCTTTTTATCAAGACGTTCATAAGTATGGTTATAGCGCGAGCAATGGCGACATAAGCCACAAAATCATTGACATCTCATTGGTATAAACTTCGCAGGAGTCAATGCTGACGAAGTAGAACATTGTAGAGTGTTGCGCTTGACCAGTGGTTGAGAATGTACAAGTGAATGACTACTGCCAAGCATGGCGCAGCTTTGTCACTATACAAATCTTGACACTGAAGGTGGTCCGGCTGGTCTCTTGCGTAGTTAGGAATAAACTGATATCTTATTGTACGAACTTGCACTACACGCTGCACATATTGACCATGTGGAGTGAGGCGCTTGGCCAGTGGTTTACTGTACCTTCAGGTTAATTGCTACTGACACGCATGACAAAACTTTGTAGCCAAATGGGATAAACTGTCACATGGTGATTGTTTTTTGATGATTTGGCAAGGAATGCTTTTGGTTGCCATTACCGAAAAAGGTAACTCTCATCACAATAATTCGCAGGCGTAGGCCGTTCTTTGAGGGGGAATACTTAAATTTTACAGATTTCCAAAGTGGCATATCTTAGCCTCATACGTGACCCGCACCCACCAAAGTCCTACCTCGCGAGTGGTAACTTTGAAAACCTGATAAAAATATTAAGGGCATGTCACACATGGCTGTGTCTTCATTCTGCTTGGCCGTCGGAGCCCTTTCTCTAATTAAGAATTCCTACATTTATGGGCGCCATAATACCTGCTGAGAAGTAGAAAAATAACGGTGCGAATGATGAGTGCGTTCGGATGCGATGCGCGTGAGTGTGGGCGCGTTTGCGCAAGGCGCGCACCCAAAGAGGCTGCGCTAGGGCTGCTAGACAAACGCAATCACCCGGACGAAGGCTACTTTTTCTTACAATGCGTGTAACGTTGCTTTAGGGTCTGCCCACATTTATCGACGCGGAATCGGCTTAAGCCGAGTGCGTAATCACCACACTATTCGACTTTTTGCCGATCAACTGATGAGACGGCAACAAACGGCTCGTTTATCCGTCGGCCGGCGTGGCGTCGCGTCAGCCGAGCCGATGAGAAAGGTATTAGTTACACCCTTATTCCGTCGGCAAAGAGACTTTATAAACGACTATATTTTCTGCGTCGATAAATGTGGGTAGATCCTTAGTCTCAAGGTTTATCGAATTAAGGGGCAATTTAACCTTATAGTTGACAAAATGGTATCGTAAAGCATGTAGAGCGGCATCAAAATTAAGTTTCCCTACAGAGTGGTCAAACATGTCTGGCTTTTTCAGCTCCAAGGAACAGTCAGAACAGGTGATGACACTTTACACCTACAATTACATAAACATATATAACACGTCTGTTAGCGTTGGGTTCCGTACATAGATCATCCTCAGCCAAAGGCTGACCTTTGAGGAACGGAATCTCGGCAAAAGTTGGTCTTTTTAAAATAAAATCACTGGTCTGCTACTGTCTAGCCGCTGATGGCTTTCGTAGCTTTACCGGACTGTAGGGTGAGCGCAGAGGGGTCTTAACCCAAATGTTTAAAAGGCGCCCTAGGGCTTGGCTTAGGGCGTTATTTGCAAAAGGCAATCTGACATATTTTTGATTGGAAAATTTCGTCTACCTATTGTGAAATCAAAGGTGATGCTATGTGGCAGCCCTTGGTGCTATCTACCTACCTACGGGCGAGTCATGCAAGTGGTGAGTCTGAGTGATCAAAGCTGAGAGCCTTCACCTCTCCTAGCCCTAAAAAACACTATTAGGCGAACAAGCTTCTACAATGAGTGTCAAAGCCTAATATAAATTCTTCTTCGATAAATAATATCACCCTTAAATGAAACAAACACAAATTATTGCCCTAGGTGGGGATCAAACCCGCGATTTAACAATATAGCTACTGAGCCACTTGAGTTAAATGCTATATTAGCTTATGCAACTACTTACCCCCTTTTATTGAATCACTGGATGTCATTGTGTGCGCTCTGAAATAAAAAAGGTTTTTGTTGTTGCACTTTTTTAAGAGAAGCAGTGATCCGAGGTGAATATAAGATCAGTTTTACTTAATGTCAGTCGTCGTCTACGCAAATCGTCACTCAACCTTTTTCTGAGTCTTCCGCTTCAGCTGAATCTATCTGTGGGCTGCCACAGGGTGACAATACGAGGTCTAGATATCCATAGGTGACCGAAAAAAGGTTGAGTATGCACCAACCAATTAGACCGTTAGTAAAATATCTAAGACGAGCTAATCGCAATACATTCTTTCTCGGAAGCTCAAGTAGGCTACGAATTCTGGATCTTCGTAATCTGCATGAAATGAAGTCGATGTGAGTACAGTCACCCACTGCTAGATCGTATCACTACCAGTATAAGCTGAGCTCTCGGTGCTATGAACTTGCATACTGCGCGCGGACGAACGAAGTTCGTAGAGTCACGCTTGAGCTGTTGGTGCTGTACTAGGAAAGCTCGGATTAACCATGTATTGGCGTGTGCTCAGTGATTAATTAGTTACCTACCTTATTCGTTGGATGTGTAAGGAATGCACTTGCAATATCTAAATAGCGATAGAGATTAAAACCTGCGACATGCTAAGGAAGGTTCGGAACAGAGCAGTAAACTTTGAAAATCGATCTTGATGTGGCAGTGACAGCATTCAAGCAGAATAAAAATATATACATATTTTTCTGGTTTAGATTGTATGAATCTCATTACTCACGATTATACAGCCTCTTATTAGTTGGCGGTCGCTCGTTGAGTGTACGATGCCCGTAATAATTCAAAAATGTGTAATAATCGTAGTAGCTTTCCGGTAAACTTAGAGCAATACAGTGATCGTCAAAAACCAGCTGGCACTCGTGACTCCATCGCAACAACCTCATTAATCTAGTTATACCACTTCAGAAGACCGCTGCTGGGCACAGCTGGAGTTTGGGTGGCTAAGTAGTTGACAAAGCCACCCAACGACGCCACCTAACATTGGAAAACCACTTTAATGGTAGAGTTATGAAATTATCTCAGCCTAACCCCTGGCAGCGTCACTTGACAATTGCCTTGTTTATAATCATTTAGTCACGTGCTGCAAAAACCTTAAGACGTAGGAGAAAAGAAACATCAATCAATAATTTTAACTAAATGATAAAAAATCGACGAGCATCTTCAGAATGAGAAAGTCTGATGATTTATTTTTTTACCTAGAAATAAACGAAAAAAACACTAGAAAAATTTTTACCAGCTCCTAATCCAAACGAGATGGCTCAACCCGAAGTCGGCCAACCTTAAGTTCGTCTCACAGGATGCCCTCCATTCACCTGCGGTGCCTACACGTGGAGCGCTTGCGCAAGCGTCGCCCCCGCGCCCGCGCGGCGCTACTTTCCTTACGGTCACTACCCTTCTTGGAGGGACAGTTATTCGGAGCTTGGTCACCATGGCCCGCTGTTACGATATTTTTAAATGTTACGTACTGTTTGTAGTTCCTTCGCCCGGTGGCGCAATATGGTTACACAAACTAGAGATGCCTTGGTATTTGATGATTGGTCAGTTGCACTCACGATAGTTCAAGTATGTAACATACGTAATAGTTTACGTCGCTTCTTTTGGGGAAGTCTGTGTCAGTTGACGATATCTTTCTTCCAGATTTATGAAAGTTTTAGAATTTCGTTCTTTTCAGGACGTTTTGCTTCTCTATCTACCAGTAGGTACTAAGTAGCACAAAACAGTTAAGTAGATTGTGTCCTTTTTATATGAAAGTGTATTCTTTAAATGTTCAATGTTTATCTGAAATGTTTTTTTTAAATGAGCTTTATTACAAAAAACATTTTTTTGTAAATCTAACATAGGTATCATTTCTAATTTTTATTCAGATCGGCATCAGAATCTGTAGCCGGCTGTTTGGCAACATACAACCGTAAACATTTGGCGACCGGTTTGGTGTCAACTTGAAGCGCGAAGATCGAGCGATAAGCTGTATTCATATAGTCAAATTTAAGGGTGATAACTGAATGTAAAGTGAAGGTCACAATTATCATACAATAGCGTCGTATCCGATCGTGGCTGCACCGTTACTGGTTACTGAGACAGGTAATCTTTACGTAACGTTGTGCATTTGACTACCATTACTTATTACTATTACAATTGTAATATAGTGTAAGTGCGTTCTTTAATTAGTTTAGAACCTGTGCTTCTCTCATACCATTTCAAAATTGGCCTGCCTGTACTGCATCTCAGCATAACGTGAAAATTAGTAGGATTATTAATGAATTTGTTCAGTAAGCCTATAATTGTAAGTATACGAGTGAGCATTTTTGCAGCATTTTACTCTTAGACATGTTAAAATGTTATAATAAAGCTAAAAAACATCTTCCTGTAAATGCTTCAAAATTTGAACTGACAAAAAAATATAGAGCTGCAAAAGTTTGCTATCCAAAACATCTACTTAGGAACAATGTATCTAATTTACAGTTAATTTTAATTATTTGAAACTAAAGCAACAATGTTAAAATAGGTAGGTATACAAGTTTGTAATAAACCGACAACACTAGAGCTAGTAATAAACGACGCAGGCTCGTCCTAATTAACTCTACATGACCGAGCTAATAAAACGTCAGGAGTCGCGTGAACCTTATTTGAAAGGGGCAAGTGGTGTCATTGAAGATAAATGTAGTAACACATGCATACTTACGCTCAAGATTAGATCCCAGGCAGGGTAGTCAGAAGCACGCCGTCTGATGCGAGTATGGTGAACGGGACATTCAGAAGCCCACATTGTACCCAACTTGGTAAGGAGCGAGGTTGCCTCGTTTTTCGACTTACTTGGGTTTTCACCGGAGGGATAGCCACAAGTAAATTAAATAAGTCAAAGTAAGTAAGTGTGCCGGCCAGATTTAAACTTGGGCCTAAGCCACAGGCTCAAAGGCAAAGTGCTTAACCACTAGCCCACGACGCTTTTTTTTCGCAAAATGAATAAGAAGTAAGTTATTTTGTGTAATACTAATTGATGTTATTATGACAGCGACACAACAAACGACCCGATAAATCTCATGAGACATTTTCAATCAGACCATCTGACCTCAAACTGAGCAGCGCCTGGCCGATAGGTACCTACTATGAGTATCAGAAGCTGATAATGCACACGTGGGCCCTATTACTACCAGTATTACATATAGGGCCCACGTGTGTAATATTTAAAACACAATTACATTTGCAGATTGACGAACAGACTAAAAGCAAGCAGGATGATCACCTCCGACCATTGACAACTAAACAACCAAAACAAAAATTATAAAAAATAGCTAGGTAGGTACTACCTAGGTTGGTAGATCTGGGATCGTCTAGCAGTAACTACTTACCTATTCCTTATTCATAGGCTCACTATAGTAGGCCTTTGAGGTTATATTTTTTTTCTCATTACCTGCGCGCCTACTCCCGCCACAAACATTGTCCCAAAATCCAAATTATAAAAATCACCGATACGCGTGTCGCGGCAGGTCATCGACCCCACGTGGAACCACCCTGATTTCACATTCTCCGTCTCATTCACACGCGCGGGTGATCACTATCGCCGACCCGCTCATGCCGCCCATTCTCACGTGCGCGCGCGCTGCACTATGCTCGGCGCCTATCAAAAGTTCTATCCCTCTCTAGGACTCACAGACACAAATTCAGATAAATATACACACATAATGCACATGTATACTTAAAATACGTGTGTAACATACAAGGCAGCTTATTATTCCCCGGTCAAATGAAGCACGTAGGGCGATCGGATTATGACCTATATTCCTTTATTACATGTTTATTCTACAAAAATATTGTGTGGCTTAACGAGACTCCGTCGAATTTAACAAGAAACCTTGTGTGATGTGAGTTGGCAAAATACAAAGTATAGTTAAGTTGAAGGCTTAATAAGTTCAAGCAACTTGCTCTATCTATTACAACATCTAAGTAAAAGGATGTTTGTCATATAGACCCAGTGTTTGCTACTCCTTCATTTTAGATGTTTTCTCTGTATAAACAGAACAGCCATAAGAGCCTTATAAAAAAACTGAACGGAAGTTTTATCCAGCTTTGTTCAATCAGCCAGCTCTCTACCAGATCGAAGGCACTGTGTGAGAAAATTACGCTACATTCAGCAAACTTCGGACGCACTATCCATAATCAACACCAGACCGAATTCTTTATGAGGAAATATGCGGAACAATTTAAGTCATACAGCCACGTGGCAAGTTTAAGTAATGTCTCAGTACTTAATAGTCTTTGTGGCAGAAAAGCTCTGAACCGCAGACTTGATGACAAACACAGTGTGGTTGGGTATCGTTCAGGAACGGATGGAACTCTTCTGATTGACAGTGATCGTCTTCCCTCTACTAATCATTACTGATGACGATTTGTGTAGGTACTAAATTTAATTTAATAACAACACCGTCCGAATCCCAAAAGTCTCTCAATCTTGAATAATAAAAAAAGCGTTCTCACTCAAGTTCGAAAACGTTTTTACTTCGTGCCGTATTCGAACTGTTTCAAAACAGGAATGCCCACTCATTTACGATAGTGATTTTGTGAGAAAGAATGAGCTTATCTCTGAACAGCACGATATTATTTAATACATAAAAATATTTTGTTTTGCATAACACAAAGTAGGTAGGTATGTTACATATTCTTTATTTATATTTACTTTTTATTATATTTACTCAGTAAGGATTTGCAAGGTGTATTTTGATTTGTCTGAAACTTTAGTAAAAAAATATCTTTGGTGCAGTATTTCTTGTTCAAAATACACTTTGACTTTAGCCTGTATGCGAGCAATACTACCACACTATAGAAACCAGAGCCAAATAACTCTGCTCGCTAGGATAGTATTTAATTCGAGCAGGAAGGCAAAGAGCTTTTAGCATTAGAGAGGCATTAGCTGAGTCTTATGGCAGCAGCCAATGAGAGACTCGGACCCTCAAAGGCTAGCCGACGCCGTAAGCGAAGACGGATGGCTAAAGCTGCGGCAGCAAAGTCAGCCGCCCCGACCGCCAAGTCTACCACCACGGCCGCCACGACCACCGCGACGGCCAAGACCACCTCGACGGCCACGACCACTGTGACCTCCGACGCCACCACTGACTCCGCCCCGCAGATCACTCCTGTGGACACGCCATCTGCCGGCGCACCGGTACCAGCCGCAACCGAGGCCCCCGAAGGGGCTAAGGCGAGGTTGGATGGTGCAGGCCGACAGACAGAGCGCCAGAAGGTGATCGCGGAGTGCATCAAAGTACTCCAAGGGGTACTGGAGGCCATCCAATCGGGACAGAACCCTGTCCCGGTTATTCTCCGGGGTCTAGCCGACCTTACGGGTCTGGCTAGGCCTCCCACCAACGCCAGGCGACCATCAGCCTGGCCCGTCTCTGCTCGGCCGCCAGCTAGAAGGCATCGCCTCGCTGGCAGTCAATCAACCACCGCTCAGCTGCACGGCTGGTAGGCTCACAGCCTCGCCGTGCCGCACGACCGCACCGCTGGCTCGGGATTCGAAGGGGCGATCTCGCCAGCGGCACCCCACCGCCCCATCCGTCTTTCCGGATGGCGACTGCAACCACCCGATAGTGACCGTAGTCACGAGCGGTTTCCCCGACTTAACCGTCGAGATGACAACCCGAGGAGCTGAGTGGGGTCCATTTAATTTTGGACATCGTGAATTCGTGACACTGCTGCCTGGTGGAAATTATTCTTTGTTTTTCTATTGTTTGTTTTATTTTTTTGTCTTTTCCTAACCACCTTGTTCTGTATGTTTTTATCTGTTGCGATGTTCAGAATCAATAATTTTTTTTCTTTCTTTCTTTCTTTCTTTTTGTTTGGTCGGCTGACTAGAGGTTCGGGACTGTCTCCCAGTAACCCCCTAAGCCGTGACTCGGCTTCCCTGGGGGCACCCTAAAGCATGTTACTCAAATGTTGGGGGTTGAGAGCCTTCTGCTAGCAGCTTGGCGAATCTAAAATAAATTGGATCTGCCCCACTAAAATAATATTTACTTCTGTTGGTGTATTATTATGCTCAGCCCATGACAATTACTTCCATCAAGTATCCCACACGAGAAAGCGCCGCTCATTGAAAAAAAAAACTCAATTTTAGACTTCAGGAGCAAGTTTACCAGTTTTTTTTATCAGCTTGGTAACGTACTCGTAGTAGGCTCCTCGATAACAACTTGTACCGCTATATCTCGTCCGAAATTAGCCTCTTAAATCCCTGTTAGATATTCATAGATAAGATGAGTTTTGTGTTTGACATCATAGGAAGAACTAGCTTTAGTCGTTAAATTTTATGGAAAATCTGCATGTGGGCAATTTTAGTTATAAATTAGTTTTTGGGAAAAACGACGAACATTTTTAGCTGTTATGGTTTCACAATACAATTAAAATCTCCCATCTGTAAATTAAGACAGAAGTGACGTTTGGTCTGATAAACATAGCGCGATTTTTCATTTTTCCTTGTCATTACAAGTTACCCCTTCGGGACTCCTCAAAATATTGTTAATTTGAAACAAGGGTCATCAGTAAGTAATCAAAAGATAAAGGCAGATAACGCCTTGCATAATTTGCCGTTGTTATTTCTAGTAAAATAATACTCTCACTGAAGTTTAATAATAACTCTTTGAACTACTTAGCTCTATCTTTGATTTTAAAAGAAGAGTTCTTGCTACGACGAGAACTCGCTTTTCGTAGCGCGATTATTTATTTATTACATCGGCATCAGAACTGTGTTTCAGTGGCGTTACTTCATAGCTAGGCAAAAACTAGAATAGATCGGGTTCTGTTTCATTATCTTTGCATCCAGTATTCATTGGTTCAAGCAAGTAGGCTGCTGGCAGAAAGCGGATGCGTCTAGCTGAGGATAGGGCGCGATGGCGCGCATTAGAGGAGACCTACGTCCAGCAGTGAACCAGCATAATTATGTGGATGATGATGATGCATTGGTGCATGTCATAGTATAGATACTTCTGACTGCTTCTGGTGGCTACGTCTAGCTGTTGGGACTACTAATCCAGGTTAAGAACGTTGTGGTCTAGGTATTAAGTACCTGCCACCACTGTGGCACAGCCGAGGACGATGCCCAGCACACCCTAGAGGTGTGTCCGTCGTGGGCGGAGCAGCGCCGCGCCTTGGTGGCAGCTGTCGGAGAGGATCTCTCACTCCCAAGCATAGTACGAGCTATGCTTGAAAGTGAGAGATCATGGGAAGCAATGGTCTCCTTCTGTGAAGTTGTGATGGAACAGAAGGAGACCGTGGAGAGGGCCAGGGAGGAGGATCCCCTGGCAGCACCTCTCCGACGTAGGCGGAGGGGGACTCAGAGGCGGCGGTTCGCAGCCGCCCAAACAGTCCCTTAGTGACACCGGTGGATGATTGCCGGGGGGCTTTCACCCACATTGCATGGTGTCACCCGTCTGGGGGGTATTCATCGTGTATCAGATTATCCCCCCATAGCGTGAGGAGACCCGGCGCGAAGCCTGGGCCGACCGCTCGGGGCGAAGTGGAGATATTCAAACGGAATCCCACATCGCCCCACGCAAAGGCGAAGCGGAGATACACCGGTTTCGTTTTAGTGCGGTAGACCTGCCTTTTACTGGCAGGGAGTCCCAAACTCCCCTATCGTTCCCCCGAACGGTGGGAACATAAAGCATTTTTTCCCCGCCAAAAAAAAAAAAAAAGGGTATTAAGTACCTGTGTAATAATTCACCGGTGTAATGTAAAACAACGAAGAAAAAACTAAGTACCTTGCATTTCAATTCACTACTTACTCAGCTGAATTGTTGTCTTCTGACTATTCTGTATTCCGTTCACCCTTTCATTGCATCTCTGACTACCCCGTTTGGGATATTGTAGTGAGCGTAGGTTGTTTACCTATTATATGTGATTTGCTTGAGTCACGGGATATTTAGGAAAGGGTCCTTTCTATAATAATATTCATTGGCTTCATTCATTGGCAAGTGGTTGAATGTGTGGGTCCAAGCTTTTTAACGTAACAGACGGACACAAATTGACTTCAACGATATGTTATGTTGATTCCTTCACCAACGACGAAAAATGTATAAGTTCCGGCCGATTGAAAAATCTTAATTACCTATGAAACCAACTTTCCTACCTACCTTTTTTACCCCTTTAATTTCTTCTATGTATGATTTGCTTGTCTTTTATTCATGTACAATGTATTTTGATGTCCTTTTCAGATAAAATTGCGAACATCAATGTTCTTTATAAACCTCATTTACTATGTAGACATCCCTGTAACTTCATAAATAATATATTCATCGTCATTATATACTTGACATATCATACTAGATAAGTGTCAGTAAAATTTTGTGTTTTAAACGAAAGCCTACGTGTAGGAACTAGTTTGAAAATAACAAACAAATTTAAGAGCTAATGTCGAATTATCACGGCGTAAAATACTCTCAGAGGATTATAATCCCAGAAGAAACAAGGCGCGTACTAGGTATTTGCGTTGTAGCCTCTCATGACAAATGAAGTAGGTACTTAGGTAGGCGTCGCTCAAGGTCTCGATGTAATGGTGGTAGATTATCTGCGCGTAGGCAGCCAGAGGACGGCCATGCTGGGATATTATCATTGTGTGCATCGCTCCGTGATTTACATTTAAGTTATAGAGCTTTAATTCCCAGGTATTATTATTAAATAGTATTCGGATTTAATTAATAACAACATAAGACTACTATTAAAGTGGACTCAATAGTAGCACCCTTCACAGAATTCACTGATTCATTAACGCGATGAGTATCTGGTTTCTCTAAGTTATACCTATCGTAATCGTAAAGCCTTGAAAAACATCACTCCCGAATTTGATAACTTCACTTTTAATTAAATAATGCTTCTTAGTTTAGCTGTGACTTTCAGTGTGACTTACCTACAAACGCAGCAAGAGTCTTCCTAATAAAATTTTGAATTATTTTGTGCTACAAATCTGATTCTAATTCTCTAGTCATACGAAAACTTAGCCCGAAATAACAATAAAATAACGCAATGGTTATTTAAATTATTTACCGCGTAGGTAGGTAGATGTAGAGACCAGTCATAGTCATATTGTAGCGTTTATCATTTGCGACTCGCACCGCAACTCGCAAGTCAAGCTTTTGATCGCCGTGCCGAAACATAAAACGACTATAAAACAGTACTAAAACTAAATTGCGCTTGGTACTTAACGATTTATTTAGGTAACAATCGGTTTGCACCTAGGTAGAGATGGACCTTAGAAAACGTAGGCCATGTGAAAGTCTGAAACTGAGGAACGGTACTTGTCTGTCTGACTGGACACTCGTCAAGTTGTTGAGTAAGGAAACATTTATTCAAGATGGTAACAGTAAATCGTACAATTTTTCACCAGAAGGAATAATACGTGACTTGACTTTGGGCTCAAAATGAATAACTGTCATGAAAGAGTGCAGATTCCATTTTCACTAATAAAATAACTCTCACTCGACATATTCACTACGAGCACCTATGTAGTTGCAACGAAATAAAAGTTATTCAAATAAATCGAATCTGCATCAAAATCTTTGGCTGTAGCCGCAAATAAATAATTCAACAAATAAAGACAACTTTTCAGCACTTTAGTATTTATAGCTAGTAACTGCAAGTAAAAGCTTCAAAATAAGGCTTCGGTGAACCAGGACAGGGCATTATGATGGCATCGAATCATTTTTTTAAACATGTTTGCTAGTGTCAGCTCGTGAACACAGCCTCATTGTGATCAATGCTTACAATAACGACTCAGTCAAGTGAACCCATTGTGCTTAGGCACTCAGAGACAGTGCCAGTCGCTTAGGGACTTGTAAGCAGTGTAAGCGCCGGTGTTAGAATGAAGCACTCTTTTAAAATTTATTTTGCAGCACAAAAGGTATGTACAGACATGCACACTACTATAACCTAAAAGGGGTAAGAGGCACGCTGACTGTTGCCTTCATGATGAACGGAACATTCAGAAGCCCACATTCCGACAAGAGAATTTAAACCCAACACTCTAATCACTAATCCGTTTGTTTTAACAAAACATTGATTACAACTGCTGTTCAGTGTTTTTTAATATTTAGAGAACAGTCAGCCTTTTTGGTAAGACAACCAAGCAGTCAGAAGGTTTGATTTGGCGTGATAAATCAAGTGGGAGCAGCCCTCTGAAGCGCCCGCGCCGCTGACCTTGCCGCGTGGGAGCTACTTAGAAATCGGCACCGTGCGCTTGCGCAAGCGAGCGCGGCCGCGATACAAGATAATGAATGATCGCGCGCCCATATCCACCCTTGGTCTTATAAACTACAGCCAAGGAGTTTAGCACGCTACAGTCTACACGAAGAGCTAAACTAACTGTCACCTCTGAGGATCTAACGTGAAATTTCGCTCATGCAGTCGCTAGCCTTTAACGAGATATCCAAACAATTTATTCACACGATGTGAGAATACGAAAACTTTTGAACCACATGCCACTTTGTTTCGCTCAATAACCACTGTTAATGTTATCGGAGGTGGCTTCGATAGGCCAGTTTACAGGGCTTGTGAGGAGGGACATATGGGCGTTCAGGCTGAGAGTCCTAAAATATTTTTTTATTTTTATTTTGTTAGTTGAATTAATGGCAGTTAGCACAGGCCCGCCGCTAGCTGTTTTGCCGCCCGCGTGCAATACCGAAAATGCCACCCTTTATTAGTTTTTACAAAAAGGGATACTGAATTAAACTAATTAATGAAATGGATAAGCGGAGCGAGCGCAATTTTTTGGTTTAGAATGGGCTGGATCAGGCTGATCTATTGGCTTTTAAACATTAGCTCCCCTCCCCAGTCCTTGAGGTGAGGCTCATTTCGATTTACGAAAACCATTTAAAACCTCACCTCATACGGGATTGTGTAGTTGCTAAGACTAATCGCCACAAGCGCCAGCCCGAATAATGCTGGAGGGGCGCCTTTCAACAAAGTCAGAGGGAGCGAAGCGAGCGCGAGTTTTTATGAGTTGAAATGAGCCTTTTTTTAAAGATACATAAATCTTTTTTACGTTGCCTACACTCTTGAATTAAACTAAACTGCTTCTAAACTGTTTTAATAGCTTTTCAGGGAGGAGGCCATGGTCATTTTGGCTATTCACACAGTTAAGATAAAAATGAATAAAACGTACTAGATTAGCGCGAGCGAAGCGAAGGCGTTTTTTTTAAGCAAGTGAAGTGGGGGTTCACTCGTCATGAAAAAAATATTTGACACTGAGAGCGATGCTGTCCTGAGCCAAGGGCAGGTATGGAATCTGCGTGAGCGCGCCAAACTGTTACATCTTAGTAAATGCGTAAAAACCTCAATTAAAAGAAGTTAACTCGAGTGAAGCGAAGCTCTGATTCAATAGTAAAAAATCCTATATCTTTAATTGCGGGGGAAAAACCGTAAAGAATAGAATAATGGTTATTACGCGAGCGAAGCAAGCGCGATTTTTTCGGTTTAAATGGGCCAGATTAAACTAACCAGTGCGTAAATAAGCTGCGACGCGGCGGCTCAAAAGTGTTTTTTTGCATTTATTTGCCGCTCCTAATATCTGGGCGACCTTGACTACGACCTAGGCCGGCGCCTGAGCCTTGGATGGTTTCAGAGTCACGCCATCGCGATGGGCCGGCAGGCCCGCCCGTTTCAGCATTCATATCCCCCTTGGCAAGGCGTCACCCCTTTAGGTAAATCCGCCACCGCCCCTAACATCACCAGTCCCGTTTTCCATAGGCTGACAGAGACGACGTTTGGTGTTGTATCTTAGTTTTGGCGGATGCCAATAGATGACGGTGTTAACTTCATTCGTTCAGATGTTTTTACATGCAATAACTTATTGTTTTTTTTTCTTGAAACAAGTTCCTATAAATTAGCTCAATTTGCCGCCCCCAGTGCGTGCCGCCCGCGTGCGGTGCACGCCTTGCACGCTCGCTTGCGGCGGCCCTGAGTTAGCACATAGCGTGGATATAAGACGGATAGTCTAGAAATCTATGAGGGAGACATATGTTCACCACTCGACATCCTAAACAGCTACAGTGATGAAGGTAATCTCTTCAGTACGGAACAAACGGTGGTCTTTCTGTCTTTTTCTGAGACTTCAGACGTCAGCAATTGTGAAATAATCAGCCAAGTACACGTTTCGATCGAATAGGTAAACAGTGTAATTTTAATTAAGCTTTGTGAATTTTAGCTGACATGTTAGTACAGTTGGTTCGATTCGACATTCGACTACGTGTGCTACGAACTACACAGCAGTGTTGGGTACCAATATTGCTTTGTCAAGAATGTGTTTGTGTTTTAAACCTCCTGTAGGCCATGTTTCATCTAGAGATAATTTGCTAGTCAAGTTTTTTTTCCGATTGCTTGTAATCAACTATACTAAAATACTAGTATCGTGTAAATAATGCTTCACAGCGTTTCTTGCGGTGCTCACGCGACTGCCATTCCGCAACATGCCATAAGGTCATTAGGATTTGTCTATAGATCACGTGACTATTTTTCTTACGGTCCAGGGATCTCTGCAGAGCGATTTCTAATCTAAAATAAAAAATCTCCAAAAAAGGAACAAGAGAACTCTACATTGCCGGTGTATTTTTACAAATTAAGTGTAGGGTCTTATCTGAACACTAAGATAGGCATTAAGTCTATCTACCTAGGTAACAAATAAGTTGGAACTAATTATCTTTTCGGAACATGCTCGTAAATACGAGGAAGCCTAATCAGAGAGAAATTCTTAGATAACTAAAAAAATGCAGATAAATATCGTACATGAATGAAAATATTAATGTAATCTTTGAGAGATTAGTCAAAAAGGTATTCACGGTTTGACAAAAGCAATTGTGAATACTGCAGAGACAGCCGTTTGACGTATAAAGCGTCACTCACATCAAAAACAAGTGAAACACTGTTCTGATTATGTAGTGATAAGGTAGCTTTTGTCAAATATTCAAGTCATATTTGACTCCTTTATAATTATGTACAATAGAGTACCCTGTCTACTAGAGTGAACCTGCTCTATACGTTTCTGTGAAGCATGCTTGTTTTAAACTGACGTATATTCTTTCATTATGCGTCATTATTTGGCACTTGAGTATACAATTTTCCCCTACAGGACTACCATGCGCATACAATATCGCGCCAAAACCCTGCAAATTGTGAAAACACGTGACCTAATTTTATCGCACCAGTCATACCAATATAGATTGTTTTTTCATTAAACTTAATGCCGTAAACCATGTCTATAGTTAACATAAACACTATAGCTGATGACTTCATCCATAATGACACATCATGGAACCCAGTTAGCGTCTCCCCGCAGATCTAGCTCCGAGCTTAGCTAATGGCTACTTACCGTAAAATGCAGTTTGAAAATAAATCTTACTTTAAATTACAACCAATAATGATGCGTAGGTAAAAAACAAATGACCTAGATGACTTATAGTAAGTAGTCTTCACCAAAAAAAAAAACTCGGATACCAGCTATGGGCGAGTTGGCGCTAAAACTCACTTCACTCGTGCTGAATTTGTCTTCATAATTCAATTCCTTCGCGGCTGTGTTCGTTGAGAGAAAATAACTAAGCCAAATAACATTTTTTATTTATTTACATACAAAATTACAGAAAATACTGAATCAAAGTGAAGCGTATTGGTGATTGAAGTAAGCGTGTAGCACCGAAATGTGAAGTGATGTTAGTCGGAATGCCACACCAGAGCCAAAATTTTTTTTTTAATAAACCAATACAGAAATTCATTTAAGCACGGTACAACCTCAAGAGTCATAAACAATTTACTTTTCATTACTCATACTCTGAAAGTGGGTCATTACTGACCTGAGAAGCGGGCTGAAAGTAACACTTTTCATCCTTAGGGAGAATCACTTTCAACTGACAGCTGTCAAATTATTTTTTTTAAAAGCTGTTTTTTTTTTCACGTATCTATTGAACCATGTTCCAACTTTCTATACAGTCACGATGTAAAATTTGAAATAAGTTAAAGTTAAGTATTGATCAGAGGATAAGTATGTTTTAAATAACTTTATTACAATTTAGTTTCAACAATTTCTTTAAAACAACTTAGCTTTGAGCAAAATATTTACCATTTTTCCAATGATGAAAAAAAAAAATTATGGTTGAATAGCGGGCCAGCCACAGAAAAAAAACAAACAAAATAGGCGGGAAAGCGGCAATTCGATCTTCATTTATTTCCCTCATTTTTTCTTTAGCTAATTCATGTTTTTATTTTTACTTTCCTCGTATTTGTAATGAAAAGCACAGTGTTTACCTCGGGTGAAAGACTTATTTAGTCCCTCGAACTATTGGCGCCCTCACTTCGTTCCGGGCGCCAAACCCCGTCTCGGGACTAAATAGGTTACTTTCACCCCTAGGCTAACAATGTACTATTACCAAGTATTATTTTATGTGTTATTTATTGTGTTCGCCTCGCTAACTATTTACGACAAATGCGGAAAACTAGTCACGAATCAGATGATTAGAACGTTCATTACTCTGAAGTCAGGTTGTATTAATAACCATAATAATATGTATCCATTGGATTTATTATTTAACTCCTGTCCTCCTTGTCCTTCAATGCTAATTGCATATTTACAGATTCGAAATATCTTCATTTTAATAGACTTTTTATAAGCACATGTAGCTGTTAAATCGCCAGGAACAAAATTACACCAACAAAAATACACGTAATAATAGACTTAAACACTGTTATAGAAATAATGAATAAATACACAGTCTTACATATACAAACATAATGTGACTCAACCACCGGGGTCCGAAAGTCGTTTCTGTAAGTACTAATAAGAACAGGCCAGAAACTCTGCAGTTACTGTTTTTTATATGTTCTGTACAATAATCAGTTAGAAAATAGTAGTAAAAATAGGTCGTAATAAATTCAAATAACATTCTGAGCGGTTTTCGAACGAAGACACTAGAAGCACGTTTGTGCTTAACTCATCCTGTAAGTGGAATCTGATATAGTCAGCAAGACGAACATCAGGTCAGGTGACAACACAACTGGTCCTGATAAGCTCTGTATATCTTACGAACTAGCAAGTGGGGAAATTGTAGTTCAACAAAATTGAAACGATTCATGAGATGTGGCTTGACTTTTGGCAGGCTTCACTTTTGAGCGTGACCGCACACTACTTGAACCCTTTAAGCATTGCTTAAAGTTTAATTTCTAATGGCACTGGCAGCTGTCAAAATGTATTTCTTATATAAGTTGGACTATAGTTAGAGCCCTCTTTTGAACGTGCAAGAATTTCAGCCACCTGGAAAATTTAAACATGAACTTAAAGTAGTTGTGGCGTGGTTGTGTTGCATCTCTTATTTGCTTTTGTACGATCGCGATGTTTATAAAACTTTCTTGCTACAGTTATTCTGGATATCAGCAACAAACTTCAGGCGTCCTCAAATTCATGATTATTGTAATAGAGCCTAATATTTCACCCTATATTTAAATACTTTAAACCAGTTGTTTTTACATAAATATAAACGGCCTTTATACGTCCCACTGCTGGGCACAGGCCTCACCTCAACTACGAGGTGGAACGAGCCATACTTACTCCAACACGCGGGCTCAGTGCGGATTGTTAGAGGGGTGTAGGGTTAGTGAGCAACCCTAATGCCAGATGTTATCAAGCCGCTCTAAGGCCTCTGACTAGGCTTAACGACTAACATCTATCGACGTCAACCGGCGCCAACTGCTTAACTTAGTTGTTTTTAGGTTGAGATTAAATATTTAGGTACGTACTAAATTAGTTATGCTGATATTTTCTCGTGTACGCTAGCGAAAATCAACTCGTGTCCATTTGCTTATGTTTCTGCGTAACAGGGATAACTGCTCGTGCCATTGGCACACTAAACGGTCCTACAACTATTGTTTAGAGAGTATTAAAAGCTGCACTGAGCAAATTATATTTGCTCTTGCACGTATCTACTTGGAAATTTAACGAAACTTTCAAATGTCCTTACATTTAAAACAACGAGCTATTACTGAAACACTACGATTACTATTCATCATCTTATGGCTGGATTGCACCAGCACACATTTTTAGAAATTTGTAGAGCAATTGCATTGTGTTGTTTATCCAAATGGTCACCGGATACTAGTTTAGGGTTAATCGATTCACCGCCGAAAATCGAGCTTTCGTGAGATAGAATTAGCGATGACTCGTGTACTAACGGGACTAACTCTAACGGCTGCTGGGGATCTACCATGCCTCTACAAAGTGGCGGCGAACTACCGGTAGTGAGACAGATACTCTCAACTCTGTTGTCTCTAAAAAAACAGGTCTATATGAGATACATGAGAGCTACTGAAATAGACCTAAAATTACAAAATGGTCTAATGGTCAGAATCAGACCACTTTTCTACTAGCTTTAGTGCTGGAAACATTTGTTATTTTCATGAGAGGTATGTTTAGTTGCATTTAAGTTGGTATATTGAAGTTTGAACAAAACATCAACTCAGTTAATCTTTTCACTGTTTTAATTTAGTCTACACAGTTCGGACTTTACTGAAAGAAAAAATCCGTTTTTATAAAGAAGCAAAATTGCTTTTAAATAGATTTTTGGAACTATCTATCTTATGTAGTACCGTAGTAGTAAAAATGACATCATGTACTTTTAGGGCACTAATTGACAGGCACATCGATAAGCTGATATTTTATTTTCTACCGATTGATAGTGTGTAATATAAAACTGCAATGCGTTTTCGACAACACTAGCAAGTACAGATTTAAGTATTCTGCGCAACTACGCGGTCGTGTTTTGATTGAAGGCGCTTGTGTCTCTTTCACAATGAGTGTTGTTGATAAAGATAGCGCTACTCAGTCAATGGAAGTTAAGAATCGGAGCGATAGTCTTTTAAGTAGGGTAGAGCCGCGTCGCCTCGTGCAATGACAGACAGGTGTCTCTGATTGCGCGGACGCCGGCAGATCGAGATATTTCATATCGGACGATACTACGAGTACACTATTTTGGTATTCACTGCCTTTCTGAAGCGTAGTGTGCCCTATACTAACCATAAAAAGAACTTTTTCCGATAGTGTGTACACTATGAATAACGCTCTAAGTAGGTATTAGGTAGTTATACAGCATCCAGAACAAGTAAGTGCAAACGCTGGGAGTCGAACCTACGACCTTTGCGCTTTGCCCCTTCAATTCGATCGATGGCCACATGGTGTGTTCAGTTGCCTGTTGCCTCTATTTCTTTTTCAGTTGCTAAGTACCTGCTTTGTAATAATGCCAACCATCTTAAACTCTTCTGGAATCATGTCATCTGTTGGTTTTTGCGTACTCAAAAGTTTTTCCTCACTTGTATTAAACAAATAAAGTACCAAAACAAACTTGCATCTAAACTGTTGTTACACAAAAATGAAATGAGACTTCAATCAATCAAAGCATACACCGATAAGCAATTTTATTTACAACTCTAAAAGTAAATTATTGTGCAACCATGACAGCTAATAGGATAGTCACTTATATCCCTATTGGCTAAGAGGAAGGCATTTGCCGATGGGCACTCGTAATAATAATGATGAAATTATGTTTTGCAATTAAACCAACAATACCGGAATGCGCGGTGAAACTCAGATACAATTAATAGAACATTAGCCAGCGTAAAAGCGCCGTTTTAATGCTATTCCATTAACCCACCCTAAGTCCTAACCACAGAATTAATCAGTAGGTTATCTTAGATGCGAGACAACTTCTCAATCTTGAGCTAAATGTAGTCGTTACTGAATAAAAATGTGTTTTAAACGAAATCACAGTGCTTTTTATTGCTCAAAAAAATTGGGAATGATTCATTTGATCTTACCTATTATGCCTTTTAGTATGGACCATTTAGGACGAGTTGATGTAATTGTGTTTGATTTACCGCAAATCGTACGTAAAGGGACCTAGACATCAGAGAAATTGATGAATTACTTAACTCTCTCTTGAAATTTGTTTAAAGAGTTAGGTACTCAACAACGTACCTTTATAGCTTCTCCATTATAGTTTCCTCTATCTGTGCAGATACTCATGGCACTAGAAAACTATACTCGTAGAAGTAATTTGGTAGCCCAAGTTTTAGATAAGCCGACAAAAAGTGGTAAAACCTTTATTTAGGGGTAGCACTTAACGTAGAGCCTTAAAGCGTAGAGCGTTTCGATAGGTTCCTCGAAACTTTCCAGGTTCGATCTGATTGGATTATTTTTTAAAAATGGCGGATCAAGTAAGCCGGAAAAGAAACCGTAGGTACATAAGTACTCCAGGAGCTCGGCTACCCTACCAACCAGCAGGAAGAGCACATGCGTAATAATACACGGCCAGACACTTTGCACACTGTATACTTTTGATGAGAAAAAGTTAATATTCTTTAAACTTAAGTAGTGTTATTTGGCAGTTGATTTCCATAAGTTGGAACTATTAGCCTCCAGATTACGGGTAAGGGAAATCTTTCTCCCTTAACAGTGAAGCAAAACAATGTTAGGTGAACGGTTATTGGCATGCTGCCAATTTCCTTTTTATGATTAGTATCCTGTCTCTATTTGCCTAGTAGGAATAGATATAGATTAACTTTTTATCCTGGAATTTCTAAGAAATCATTCTTCATGCCGGCGACGAAGTACTGGGACAAGCTTCTAACCAACCCTATGGTTGCATTATATTTCACCTCAGAGTGTAGAGTGACAAGTCATTTGACTTGTACAGTCAACGCCAAAAGTGCCTGATCACTTAGTACTTTGTCATACTGGCTAATCTAACAGCTCCTTCATTAAAACAATGTTCTACGGCAACTAAAGCTAAGTTATTATGACTTGGTTCAAATGTGTAATGGTACTATTGTACAGTACAGTCGGCAGCCCTTCGGCGACGAGCGGCGGCTGGGGATCGGCCACTCCCGTGTGACACACTTATCAGGAATCCGACGGTACATTGGTTGCCAACCACTTGACTTCTCAGTATCCTTGTTATTCCAAATTCAAAAGTTTGAACCTTATTTGTTGTTAAAATGTTAACTAATTTGAACTATTGCGTATTCTGTAGTATTACAAAATACGGCTACTTACCTGTATGTATTATTACCTTCACACATAACTGTTTTCCTAGATTCGTCTGTTTCTCTGTTTAAAGGTTGTCTGGAAGATATAATTTGCATGGTATTAGAGTTCATGGATAGTACTTGTGTAGTATACGAGTTCAGTAATTGTTTAGGATCGTGACAGTGCTACGAAATAACTACAACTACAGACAAATGGTAGGTTAGAAGTATTTTTAAAGCTCCGAATTTTAAACAGAATATTGACCTCATGAATATTTCAAAATACTTGTACCTACATGACTTTGTTTATTAACAAATTAATGTCCAAAGTTACAGTTCGTTACTTTACAAAAGCACTTTTGAAATTCGACTGACCTATTTAGGTTAAATCTGTTTGCAGAGTAACCTAATTTTAGAGAAGGGAGGTGGATGCTGAAAATAACATGAGGGTAAACTACATTACGGCTAGACTGAAATTTAACTGGCTTCTGTAGTTTAAAATAACACAATGTGGTTCATACATGTTGGCAGTTTTAAAATTAGTAGCGATTATTTTGTACTTAATCTTATCAAAGAAAAGGTTTAGACACTCTTCAGTCTTGTTGCCATTATTGAATTATGTATATTCCCGTCAATTTATAATGAGATCTAATTCCAATAATGAAAGTCTGTACTCAATTAGACTACTTAGCTACTCTACTTTACCCCTGTTCTCGATAAATATCAATTTTCCCTTGGGCCTAGAACTAATACACCAATTAATAATCAGAAGTCGTTAAATGGCTGTATTCGGTAACTTGTGAGTCGCACAAGGCACTTAAAGCCGCGGCCTCTAACAATCTTTCATCAGGATCCCACCGCCCCTGGAGCCGGCATTGCGCAAGCGGCCATCGCCGTGAGATATCTAACAGTACCAGGCGAAAATTGACCGCCGACTCCGAATCGAGTCGTTGAACCCGACACCCGACCGTTAGTCGCATCTAGGAGGCCCTTCCACTTCCTACTGCTTATCGTTGCATCCGACTTTTTTTCATTTGGAAAGGCAAAAACTTCGAGAAGGGGAATCTAGAGGCATTGACTTAATCGCTGCAATGTTGGAATTCCATCGACTTTTAAGTCGCCTATGGTCGGAATGCTGAACTGTAGGCTCTTGAATGCAACAGTGGATTGCAATGTTGAAATAAACATTTACATGGTGAATCAGGAAAATTGGATTTTTAGATTTTCATGAAAATGGAAAAATAAAATGTTGACAAATAACGTGTAAGTTAACAAAACAAAATAGATACATGTTCTTTTACTATTTTAGTATGGCTATTTTTAATCGCCGGAAAGTTCAGCAACTAAGTAGGTATACCTTGGACATTTTTGAATAAAGTGAACTAAGAAAGACAATTAGGTATTCTGCAAATTTCTCGCAGTGTTTTAAATGCGTGTAATTAGTATTAAAATGAAATAGGAATCTTAAGTTTCATTGCATCGCGGCCTTGGTCTAAGAGAACCTGTAAGTGCAAGATGCATCACACGTCTCCGCTTTGTTAGACAAATCTTAGTTTACAACCTGACAATTAGACACCGGCACATACAGTCCTGGAGAAATTTAGGTTAAGCTTACAACATGAGCGTAAAACAAGAATGTTTGAATAACCCGCGAAGCTCCCCTTAACTATAGTAGACACACGTCCGAGAAAGCTGAAGGATTTCTTTTTGTTCGTAGCTTTTACCGCGTAGATTTAACAGTTACCAACCGTTCTCTGACGGGCCGTTACACCGATTCTGCTTATTCATTGGACACTCGAAACGCAGTGTGAAGCTTTACTTCATCTTGAAATTGATCTTGCATGTCTTCACCGTTATATCCTCCAAAACTCTCGTAGGTACTACCAAACCAACTCTGAGCAGTTAAAACGTAAGGGCCACTCATGGCGATGGCTTTCGTTCTGCTGAGAATACTGCTACTTTATTAATGTTGTTTTTGACTAATTTGGAGGAAAATAAAGTTTTTCCTACAACAGCCAGCTTGCAATAGTAACTAGTCTTGGTGAGCCTCCGAAGCTTGAAACCTCAATCATGGACTAAACTTATACTTGCTTGATACACCTGGTTGTGTCCTAACAATATTGAAAGTGATTTTGCCTGATTCCAAATTCAAATAAGAACTTTTCGGGACCAATCAAACGCTAATTATAAATGTCGTTACTATACATTCAAATGCCAGAATCGGTTGCGTTTGCTGTCCGCATCGGTAACCTTGATTGTGATAACATGCAATCTATCGTGGGCAATGGGCTGCGGGCTCTGAAATCGTAACGTTAACGTTGATCTAGTAGGTAGAATGTTACAGAACAGGGCTGATCCCTTCAGACAGCTGACTAGATGAATGTGCAGCCATCACAGCATTTTCAAGAATACATTAAGCATTGCCTCTCAAAATTCCATGTCTATGACATAGGCTATGCTACTTGTTATTATGAAAATATGTTATTAAAAAAACACTTGTCATCGTAAAAAATATCACGGTCAATTTGGAGCTTTCGTAAATCGTAAGTTACGGTTTGCCCGCGGCTTTTAAATGTTTCTAACGATTTCCTGCATCTTATTTATAACGGTATAAAGTAATATGCGTGCACTTCCTACTTAACTATGTCTTTCATTTATTATTCAAGCAGGCTAATAACATGTCCCACTGAAGCAATTTTTAAGTAAATGTCCCAAAACTTTAACGATTTTTGTCTTTTGTAATGTCAATCTCAATCATTAACTTCGTAGCCATACCTATTTAAATAGTTTTCGTGTATACCAACTGTTCTGCCAAGATTCTATATCCTACTAATATTGTAAATGCGAAAGATTGTATGTGTGGATGTGTCTTGTTGATCTTTCATGTAAGGACTACTGGATAGATTTTAATGAAACTTTATTGATGCATTTTTTTAACCTTAGTCCTCGCGGATGAAGGCGCGGGCGGCCGCTATAGTGCTTACAAATACTTCTTGAGAGATTTAGGTAGGGCATCTTAGATTACCTCCTCCGCAAACCCGTAACTGGGTAGCCCGTCTCTATATAAACACTTCCACCTGGGATGACCACTGAGACCACTGCTTAGGAACTTCGTATTCATGCTAGAAGTTAGGGCTCACCTGGAGCTACTGTGTGTTCAACTGGCAATTTAGCCATCGCCTGATGGTCATTACCAGGCTGACTACACCTTGGTTTCACATGATCGGTAATGCGCGAACGATACCTCGATGTACAACGTGTTTGATACCTAGATGACCTCATAAACCAAGCAGTCCACTTCTATAATATTTGATTGGCACCAATATTGTGCAAGAAGAGCTACAAAGACTAACTACGTACTATCTAACTGTTAGCTGTGTGTTCGAAGATCCATAAATCAACTAATAGATGTTCAATTAAACTGCACTCAAACGCAGTCCTTAAAGAAAAACGCCCACGTAACCAACCAACACATTTCAGATGACGTCATAAAACCGTGACCCACTTTGAGGCAACCCCAAACATAGGATACGCTTTATAAAAACTTTGCTATATTCCAGGCCATGTTTGTTAGGGAAAGTATGCTGGTAAGCAGGGCTGGCAACGTAGGCCTATGCTCAGAGCATAAAATTTAATGAAAAGACCTTAGAGTTGAAGAAGTATAATTTCATCTTCCATGGGAGAGGTTACCTACAAAACAACCTAAACACGGAAATCCTTGTCCCACGTTTCCTTTAAAACCGAAGGTTCGTTATTAGGCTCTATTAGGTAATTCTAGCATTACGTATTCATTTTTCGCTATCAAAGTTTCTGCCACCCACCATGATCTCACTCACAGATAGAGGAATGTAGAATGACAGATACCTTTCGCGCACAGCCCTACCTTTAAGCTTTTATGCAGCGCGGAATCTAGGTCAGTCCACTGTAAGGACTTCAGCTAACACTGGCACGATGACCTAGGTCACGTCGGCTGAATTATAGCCCGCTCCCGGCCAATCGATACATTCAGGTGTTAATGTCTAACCTGGCCTATATCAGGGATTGGGACGATTGGAGGCGCTGCGCCATACGTAATGCTGATATTGATTTGAGTTAAATATATGTATTTTGGTTGTGTTGCGTCTAAATAACTAGTTAGTTAATTCGAAAGAGTCGTAGTTAAATTTTTCCTTAGAGTGAGCTAGTCCTAATTTACTTTTTTTAATTTGTAAAATTGTAGTAAGTAAACAAGTTTAAACATACATATTTTTGGATTCAGTTCTAGTACCTACTACCTAGGTAGAACTGCAAGGCACAGGCTTCACCTCAATTATCTTGCACGGGAAAATGTTTGTAGAAAATAATTGCCTCGATTTGATACTCTGAGTGCATGGTGCATGAGAGTAAATGTTTGGTTCAAAGAGTGCAGAAAAAATACTGGCTCTCTTTTTCTCGGGCCAAACACATTCAAATCAAAATTTTGTCGCGGTGCGCATCTTAGAAGGCTAGCAGGTCGAAGGTCCTCCAGTTGGAGGATTTCCTCTAATTGGGGTGATGTAATGCACCTAGATAGCCTAGAGTTGGCTTAGAACCGCGTTATCCGTTACACAATAACTGCATGATAAAGCGCGAGGTAACCACCTCCTCCCACCGACCAAGATCCATTTTACAGGTGAAGTTATTTTTATGGGGAGTTATCAAATGTCCAATGGCATTTATTTATTTACTCTTATTCAAAGGAAAAATAGGTACAGGGATACAACAAAATTAACAGAAATTCGATACAAGCTAACTCACAGGATAAAACTGTGAGATAAATCCGCTTAGCAGATAAAACTGTTGATTGATGGTTGACAGATTGCGCACTAGGGTTATCAAGTTTAGTGTTCAAACTGACCGCTCACATTTCTTTTCAGCTCTTGTACTTATCTATTTGAGGTCCCGAGTCATTTCGCTTTTTAGGCACTGCAGAAATGTCCTAGCTTTATTAGTTAAGAGTGCGTATAAACCCAGCAAATTTATAAAATTCACCCGCACCCCCCTCTCTGCGAACACTATCGCCCGCCAAACCACAATACATCTCTCTCGCTCGCTCAACGCGTAGCTTCCGTAGTATACGTAAAACAATCAGATAACACAGTAGGCATTCTTCTTGTGAATACATTGCCTACATTTTAATGTACGTAATTTTACTTTGTATATAAGTTGAATGTTATGTTGTAGATAGTAGTCTCATCTTTGAAATTATTTTTAAGGATCTTTATGCAAAAGGTAAAAACAGGGCCCTAATACGTAGACTACACTGTCTTTCTGTCACCAGTTGATTTTTTCACAATAAATACTAAATACTAGCAGCCACCCGCGACTTCGTCCGCGTGGACTTAGCTGTATATAAAAAAAGATTTTCCCGCTTTTCTGTTGAAATTTTCCTGAATTTTCTTTGCTATGAACCTCACGGAGCCCGAGACCTTTTCAACGAATGCAAAACCGTGGAAATCGGTTCTTGCGTTCTGGAGTTATAGCGTCAGGAAGGAAAACCCGACTTATTTTCATATACTAAAAAAATATATATAAAATATATAATCAAATGTATATTTTAGAGTAAATACACAAGCGGGTTTTTTTGCGTTCTTTGTTCTATATTAGTGACGGTAATAGGTGGACGCATTTGTATATTTATAAACAAAAGCTCCCCGGTCATGATTTGACCCGGCTTTTTTTTTCGTGGGGAAATCTTCATGGATACCTCGCCGCCCGGGGGGACGACGATGTTATGTTGGACTGCTACCGACCAAAACCCCGCGGCCGCTACTACGCGCCTCAAGGCGCTTGCAGGCCGCACTGGCCCCGCAACCCCACGTGTCGCCCTTAGGGGCCTCAACGAGTGGGTGGCTAGTCCACCACACTGCCACGCCTTCTATTCGCTTCCCGGCGGTTGGACCCTACCACCAGTACTAAGCCCCCTCGCAACGATAAGGTGAGAACTCATGACGGGGTGGTTTGACTCTCCTCCACCAACTGAACACGAATTAAAGGGTCATATCCCGCCTGGCGCGATTGTCAGCGATTATAATAATAGATTTTCAATGTGTGCGTGTGCATTGGGTGAGCACCCTCTAAAAATGAATAAAAATGTTCTCACCATTTAGTTAAAGGTCTAAAACAATTGTAAATGTAATCTTGCAATTTGTAAAACGATGGAACCGAAGTTATTTAATGAAATGTGTGTTCACCCAGTTCTTACAAAGGGGCAGCCGTATCTCCATATGTAATGACTACAAATACCAATAGTGTACTGAATTTTAGTAAAAACCTATTCTAACTAGGGTTTTAAAATTCAGTTTCACAAGATCCGTAATAAAAAAAATACAAATGATTTCTTGTGCTCACTCAATCCTCACGTTATTAAAAGGGCTGATATTTTAGCGAACTAGCAATTAAATGGCATTCATAATTTGTACTGTTTTAGTTGTATTGTCACTTTATTTTGTAACGTGTGAACACCATACCCTACCCTACTCCCTACCCTACTCTATAGAGTTCCGGACAAACAATAAATTGCGTATATCTCCTGAAGTAAATAAAAATATCAAAAACGTATAGACATGATCATTTTGTATTTTTTTTGACTAAATTTGACATGTTAACTTATTCTTCAAAGTTTAGTTACAAAGAGGTATACACGTTTTTCACTTTACGAAAATAAGAGGATTGGGTGAGCACTTTAAAAAAATATATACTCAAGAACGCGCAGTGATAGTGGTTTGTTTTATATTTTACAAAATTATGTTCATAGTCAACCAAAACAGTACAAATTATGAATGCCATTTAATTGCTAGTTCGCTAAAATATCAGCCCTTTTAATAACGTGAGGATTGGGTGAGCACAAGAAATCATTTGTATTTTTTTTTATTACGGATCTTGTGAAACTGAATTTTAAAACCCTAGTCAGAATAGATTTTTACTGAAATTCAGTACACTATTGGTATTTGTAAAGTCATTACATACGGAGATACGGCTGATCCTTTGAGAGAACTGGGTGAGCAGACATTTCATTAAATACCTTCGGTTACATCGTTTTACAAATTGCAAGATTACATTTACAATTGTTTTAGACCTTCAACTAAATGGTGAGAACATTTTTATTAATTTTTAGAGGGTGCTCACCCAATGCACACGCACATATTTTCAATTGTATCTGGTTTATAAGGCGTTGAAAGGTGAATGAAAAATTAAAATGAATGCCAAAAACATCATCTTTATTTCAAGTATGTGCATATTATACGAGGGTCATTCAATAAATACTTACTTAGCCTACAAAAAGTAAGGGAAAATTTTTGAAAAGTTGCAATTTATTTTTCAACATAGTCTCCTTTCAGTTTCAGATACACTTAGCACAGCGATGCTCAAACTTTTTTAACCCGTCCGAAAAATAGTTTTTGTCAAACTCTGCAAAAAAGGCCTCTGTGGCGGCAATGACCTCCTCATTTGATCCATATCTATTCCCGGCGAGTGTTTTTTTCAGATTAGGAAACAGGAAGAAGTCTCAAGGGGCCAACTCTGGAGAATACGGTGGATGGGGCAGCAATTCGATCAATTTGGGCATGGCAACGGCAGACGTGTGAACCGGTGCGTTGTCGTGGTGAAACAGCACGTTTTTCTTCGCCAGGTGGGGTCGTTTTTTCTTTAATTCGGCGTCGAATCAGCCCAATAAATCGGCATAGTAAAGCCCTGTTATTGTTCTACCCTTCTCGAGGTAATCGATGTAGATCAAATCTTGTGGATCCCAGAAAACGACTACTTAGAGTGCGTCGTCGCTTCAATGAACTGTAATTGAAAAGTTCAGCTATTTACAAAATTAAAATTAAAAAATGACACAGTAGAAAAAAAATAATGCGGAAGCCATATTTATACGGAAAGGCACAAATTACCCACTATTAGGAAAGTCATTTGCAATTAAGCATAAAAGTACTCGTAGCAAGTGGCGTTCTGAGTCAAAATATCGCTCGGCTCATGCGTTTTGTGGTTGCAGTTCTAACCACCCCACCCAAATCAACCCTTTTCCGTTCAACTGATCGGATTTATTATATATTTACAGGAGAGTGCAAAGCAGCGGCCAGGCAAAAAAGTATGCGGGAAATGGTTAATTTCGGCGTCTGTTACTTTCAAATTACTGATTTAAGACAGGATGGTTTGGAAAGTGATAACTTTATCAGAAATTATCTAACGTTATTTTTCAAATGACTATTTCCTATTCGTTATTTTTCTCATGACAGGTCTCCGCTAGTTTAAATGTTATCGATTGTACTGTAAGAATTTAGGCGGATACCTTTCTGGAGTATTCTCTTCATTCCTCGAGTAATCATTACGGTAAGTATTTTTTCTGACTGACAATAGTCTGTAGATATAGGCTGTCTATTAGGGTCTACATTTTCCAAATTCAATGTTGTTCTGTAAAATAAACACAGTACTTAGTATATTTACTCATGTCGTAGTAACTAGTTATTGTTTCAGCCAGCTTCAACTTTACTAAAAAAAATATCCCAAGATGGAAAAGCAAGTATGGATACTATTTTTAAAGAAACCTACATAGTCGACGACGCGCATGCCTCCACAACTTCATTTTGATCACACCTGTCAGATTGTGAAATATTTTGAGATGCAGCAATTCTGAAAATTAAATATTATTTGAAAATAATTGACTTACAATAAATACCTGGTGGATTGAAACAAATACCTTCGAAATCAACCTATTATTTGAAGAGACCAACTAAAGTCATGTGATTACTTAGCATATACTTTACACCATCTGTTTACGTCATCTTACTAGAGCGACTCAAATGAATTTATTTCTCTTAAAATACAATACAACATACCTTCGACAATTAGACATCCTTGCAGTTTGTAACTTTTTTAGTTCTCGTTCACTAAGTCCTTTTCTTTTTCCCCATTTCACTATTTATTTTGAAACTCGGAGCAGCTAAGAATTTGAGCGTAGTCTTCTCGTCTCAACGGAGCGATGGGTACTGATGTGTGAAATAGAAATATGTGTCAAGCTTCACAAACGTGCGACGGAAGATGACTTTTTCCGCGGAATCAAAACGTATTAAGTGCCAAAAGTGTTTAATCGTTATAAATCCAAAACTAAAAGTAATTTTAAAAAATGGCTAGACATAGCCCTTACTTATTTTTCAATATATTATTTATAAAAAAATTGTCATCATAGTAATTGCCATGTCCAGTATAAAACGAAAAAAAGGGAAAATCAGACGTAACTTCGTGATTTTTTTTTATCGAGATAATTTAATTATTTTATGTTTTTGATCAAACACAACCCTCGAAAATATAATGAAGCGTAACATTTAATAAATTCATAAAATTTCATCTAGTATTTATCACGTACAATCAAGAAGAAGATTGGTAGTTTTGCTTTATGCGCACTCTTAAGTAGTAAATTTAACTGTTTAAGTTTTTCAACATTCCTTCAGTAGCTTTTACGTGATGCCAATAGTTATTCTGGTATTCTTACTGACTGATTCAATAAAGCCCTAAGAAATATTTTTTGGATTATTCATGCAAAATCGTTTGTTATTTTGTTTTAAATTACGACACAACAAATATTAGTAACTTTTGAATATTAATAAGCATTGGTAAGGAAAGTAACAGTAAATAAATAGAGAAAAATACCTAATCATTTTTTTTGTGTTAAATTATCTAGCACAGTTTTCTCTTCTTTTCTCCACCTTGATCAACAAATAATTATTACTGCTCAAAAGAGAGGTTGCATTGAAATACTTTATGAATAAATCAAATAAAAATGTTGTAACTACATTAAAATTAATTACTGAAGTGTTTTCGCTTTCTAAGCGGATTCTCCTGGCCAGATCTAAATATATGTTTTTATAATATTACTAGCGGCCGCTCGCGCCTTCGTCCGCGTGGAGTTAGGGGTAGAAAAAGTAATATATCTTAATAAATTGTAGCCTATGTGCTATTCTAATGCATAAGCTATATTATTGTTAAGTTTCATTGAAATTATCCAGTAGTTTTTACGTGAATGAACAACACGGCACATCCACAAATACAAGCTTTCACATTTATAATATTAGTAGGATTATATATAATAATATCTACATTAGCGTTCAGCGTGTAGCCGAGCAACCCTAGTGCCCGCACATCCGACGCCCAGGGTGGGAGTGCCCTGATAGCGCGGCGAGGCGGCCCGCCAGACGCACGTTTATCGTACTGGGTTAGGCAAACAAAGAAAATTCGCCACAAGATAACGATACTCCCTGTTTCAACAATATTTAGTTTGAAATTTTAGTTCTGTTTACTCATACGAGTGCAAGATTAGCCCATAGAATTGGGCTAGCAACATTCATCTCGAATGTACTAGCCCCAAAAAATCACGGTTGCCTACCTTGAAATGATTCCATACAGGACGCGATGGTTGCATTAAAGGCTAGTTCATAGTAAAAATGATTCACCCCTACGAGACGATGCCAGGTGAACAGACCAGGTGGGCCGATGTCCTGATGACGGTGGCTAGATCGGACTGGGCGCAGAAAGCTCAGAACCAGGAGTCCTGCCTGCCGCACCTTGGAATAGGGCCTATGCTCATAACGCAGCTCTGTGAAACTCGACTGCAATTAAAAATACGTGTAAATTTGTCCAGTAGTTCTTACTGAATCAAACCCATACCAAAAACATTCACCTGAGGCTCACAATGTAGAGTCGTGTACTTGAATATGTCTCAGGTCGTCATCGAAATAGGTTAGACAGTGAAAATTTAAACATAAAACATAATCTCACGACTATATCTCATACGGGTTAGTCCGAGACACACTGATTGTTGCCGTCATGGTAAACGAAACATTCTGAAGTCCTCGACTCTCCGAGCAAATTTGACCTAACGTGGTAAGAGTCGAGCCTTCCGTCGTTATTCGGGTTCCTAGGGCTTTTTATCGGTGTTTTCCACTACCGTAGGGTTAGCCGCGAAATGTACAATGGACACAAAGTAGGTGTTCCGGTCCAGTCTTAAACTCGGCACCACCCGGGTGGTGTGCCGAGCCAGAGTGTTTAACAACTGGTATAAATGAAGCTTTCCATTGAACATTTCCAATTTCAATTAATAGGTGTAAGCAGTAAAAATATGTGAGTTATAGCCGACCGGATTTTCTTTTGGGAAATTTTGTTTACAACCTTCACGTGAGCCACTTCTTCACTACCTTAATTTGTGAATAGTTGAACACTAGGCTTCTGATGAATTTCTTGTGATGTTAGAAAAATCACGAAACTAGGCATTTCTTTCGATTGAAACATGATATTTTGTATACGATTGAATCAATAACCGTTCGAATCATCAAGTTTTGATTAAACCTTGATAATGAAGTCTACATTGCTACTTATCGTCGATTGTGAAACTAGCATTAAGTATTCTAGTCAGCAATTTTTTTCACAGAAGCTCATTAATTGTATTATACTAACTTACTTTTTTCATTGTTGTTGCAAGCACCTGTTTTACTTTAAAATGTCGAATAGAACAAAATATGGGACCACTTGTGTGTACCGATACATTATAGTGAAATGCTACTTAACAAAACACTATAGGAGGAATACCATAATATCCTTGTTACCTACTCAATACAAACTAATTATTGCATTATTAGGTCTATTGATAGTCTTATTCCTATGGTCTCCGGTATTAGGTACATGATGTAGAGTCTGCTATTATGTTGTAAATTCACAATAAATATTATCTTCCACTACAAAAAAATTTAGAGAAATTATACGAGTAACATGTATTATATTCTATCTAATTAATCAGTAAATAAATTATTCCTCCTAGTTAATTTATGAATTTAAAATGTCTCTGCCTTAAGCATAGTAGCCTTAAACTATTAACCATTTGAACCACCAAGTAGTTTTGATGAAACCTTGATAATGAAACTGACAGGATTTGGAGGTACTTTTTTCAAATCAGAAGAGATACAACTAGGTATTGTTTCGTTACGGTTCGATGAATACAACGATGGGTTTCATGAAGTCGCGTTCTTCCCGTCAGATTTGCTTAAAAATTTGAAGTTATGTGGTGAGATTAAAAATCCTTTACATTTTTCAATTAACCGATAACGTATCAAATTAATATTAACTATGTATTCAATTTATTGACAATCGACGTGCCTTTAAATATCTACTTAATATGTACTTGTAATTTATCACGGTGTATTTTATGTTCCCTCCTAATAATCAAACAAGCGCAATAAATATCTACTAATGAACATTAATTTGTAACAACAATTAGTCCTGTTTAATTAGGTAATTGCGCAAAATCAGGACGACATTAAAATATTTGTATGACTGTTGACATTAGTAGTGCCTGTATCATTAACAAACGACATTGATTTAGATCAGTGTCAAATTATTAGTAATTTGACAAGTAATTAAAGGTTTGTTCGTCATATTTATTGCACGTTACTGATATTATTTTAATTGATCATGCGAGACCCATTACATCTTGATATGTCACTAAGAATTAAGTAGCCCTTGAATTGATACTCTACCGAAATTTGATCGTAGGGTAGAATATAAAGTGTTCGAGGATTTTCAGCTTTTTGGGAGAGTTGGGCAGTTAGTTCATTCAAAAACAAAATTCACTGAACACAATCCTGAACTGACTCCTGTTAGTAGTTCACACGTCAAAGTAACATAGCGTTGGTACCAGGTGATACGAACTGTCAGTAGTCTTCTGTACTTGTCCGAGCTCGACTGCGGGTTGGACCATACAGTCAGCCACGGCGGGAGCATAACCAAAGCTCTCGGAACTATGAAGCCACATACTACACAGGGTCCATGCATAGTCCATAGTGTTAGCTCTAGCTATGGTTGACTGTGTCTTTAAACCTTGGAATGTATAGGAGGTCTACTACTCAACATTTTGCAAAATCATTAAAAAACTAAAATTTACCGTTTTTTTCGAAGCCACGTTAACTGCTATTTATTGTACAATCCAGATTGTTAATACTCTCACCCCCGAATTCACAAACGTCAATCATCGCTAAGCACCCGCTTAATTTCATGCTGTCTAGTAAAATGTAACTGAAAGGGACAGCTATACTTCTGAGGGATGCTCAACCTTGATTTGCGTCTGTGATTTCGGGGGTCAGTTACTTATGTATTTCAGAACACAAATACCTAAGTAAAAAAAAATATTTAAAATGTCAAAGCAAGATATTAACCTTGTTTCAGGGCAGAACAGAGGATAACAGTAAGGAGAGATTGTGCTGAGTGTCGAATATTAAAATGCTACATACCTAGTAGATATAATTTTATAAAAGTTTGGCCTGGGCGCAAATAGGAATCGAACCTACGTCCACGAAACCTCGAGATGCAGGCAAGCAGGTAATGCCCTAAAGAGATTTCAGTGTTTTGTTAATAAAATAGACAAAACTCTGTGATTTTTGACATGAGGCCGTTTTAAAAACCAGTCTTGTCAAAATCTGGTTCAAAGTTCGAAAATTTTTTATTAAACAAAGTTGAAACGAAATTATTTGTCATCCTACAACATACTACTCCTCTCATTTTGATATTCGTTCGGTCATTCAAACTACAAAAATTTTCAAATAAAAATAAATTTATCGAAGATCTGATCTAAGAATTTCGGTAAATGAGGGGTGAATCAGTCTCGACGGCAATTCCCACATCCCGATCTCGGCGTCATGTGTTTCGTCACCCAGGACGTTCCACCGTTTTCCTCGATTCTCTTTTGAAACTTTCTAACCCTGTGCCGGAGCGAAGCGGCACCGGCAGGGAGGGGCACGCGCGGGTGCCAGAGAGAGGGTACCGACCTCATTGCCCATTGCCACTCCTCCCGCCGAGGCAGCAGGCCATTTTTATCAAAAACACTTCCGAGTAACACATCGCGCGCGGAATTTTCGTTCGCATCCTGAAATCCTTCAAACTTTGTTTAGAAACTTAAAAAAAATATGGAAGTGCTTGCAAATTAATAATTTCAAAATATATTCATCTGATTGTTGTTAAAAGTTGTGGTTGAAGTGTTATTTTTTGTAAATGTAAAAAACACGAGTGCGCCCCGCGTTCTATTTTCCGTGCGGACTCGGGTGGATTCGGTTGCGAAAAGTGGAGGCGATCGGGCATCTCCGGCGGCGGCCGCCGTGCTCGGCGTCCTACCAACCCCGCCCGCGAGCAAGAGAGACGGCACACGGTGCTGACATGGCGACAACACGAATGGATTGATGATTTTCACGTGGAAAACTCATCCCTTGAACACATCCATATCAAGGTAGGTCGATAATGCGGCCGACGAAACTTTCCAGAACGTTCCCATCATTTTGTACTCATAAAAAAACATTTTAATTTCCATCAAAACTCTCCCACGATAATATTTTATACGAAGTACAAAGTACCTGCCTGCTTTGCTACTACCCGACTCAAGTTTATCACGTTTTTATTATTACCGTACAGTCTTGAGTTGCGAGGATATCGCGGCTGTGAAATTTCAACTAATGCGATTGGCCGATTAAAATAGACCCAAAATGTTATGTTCGTCACCGCTGTCATACCACTATCTTGCCGGTCTCACCCCCATCTTTATCTCGTTTTAGACTCAGATAAAAACATACTGAAGCTATGTACTTAGGTAGGAACATACTTCTGGGAGACCTAGGTATTTAAGAATAGGGTTATTTTGTATGAAATCCTAGACAAAATCATAACCCACCCCACCAACAGGATTGCATTTCAGCGCATATCGGGGGCGGACTTAGTTTCAAGAGAGGGAATCAATAAATTTCAATAAATCAATATTTTACCGTGCACCCTGCGCTGAATATATCCGCTGCCGCCATTTCGATGATGACGGCGTATTTTTTGTGAGAGATATTCGTTCGAGTCGCGGAGCGAGTCGCGTTCGCCGCGCGGGGTTGCGGGCTGCCGGCCGTCAGTCGACGGGTGAGCGGGGTGCGACGTTAACGCGGACTCGGACTATGGCGGAAGGGCTGAACCTCATTCCCATAAAAGGGTCGAGTTGATTGTGGTGCAGATACGTGTGGTATGTTCCATTATGTTAGTGCAGTGATATATTTATACAGAAACAGTGGTTATCTCGTCGTATCGGTCGAATTAATGTGGATATCATCGGTAATAATGCCATTGTGATGACGTAATGTAACGCGCTCGACTGGGTGCGTAGTAATAATTTGAGCGCCCGTTTATACCGCGATAACGTTAGTGGTCAGCAGTCAGTACCTGGATGTGATGAGAAACTCGTGTTTTATGAAAAAATATGTTTCGGCTGATTCTTATTAGAATCTGATTGGTATCGAGTCGACGATTAAGTTTTTTTTTGCGCCAAAAGGTTGTCGCCAGGGGGAAAATTGTTTTATTTTGAAACAGCTCGTTCAATGTCATGTGAACATAGTTAGTTATACATCGTGGTACTACGTCAGTGCTTGCATGGATGCTATCCTACTGCAGTGCGCTCGCCGCTGCACAGATTCGCCTCCCGCCGCCAGAGGCGCCCTCGATTTTTTTAACCTTGATTAAATTAGGTATCGGACTCGTTCACTGAAACTAGACAAAACTTTTTGGCGTGATGCGACTTGTGAATTGTTGGGCGAGTTCCGATGTTCAATTGTTATGGAACATATTTTTCATTTTGTTAAATTTTCAGCAAATCAAAAAAAAATGTGCAGTCGAAAAGCGTTCTAAAGTTCTAAACTGTTTACTTAATTGTGTAGTTTGAATAATAAGCGCATTAGATACATCTGTATTACTAACCTTTCGTTTTTATTCTTCATTCCATACTCTTGAGATGTTTGAATCATGTTCTTATTTCATTCATTTCGAAATCTTAACTTTGCACAATTTGAAAACACCTCACAGTCACACCGCACCTAGGTAGGTAGCATCTTGATTTATTTATTGAAAAATAGATCCATTTACTAGGTAGGTATTTCTGAAAGATCTTGAATAAGTTACCAGGTACCTACCTAGATCTATTATAATTTTTATAATAATAAAAGTATACTGTAATTTTGGATATTTTTTCTGGCATAGGTATTTTATCAGTAATAATTTCGGTATAAATAATGGTTGATGTCGTGTTTTTATATTTTATCTTTTCGTAACATTAACCATCCATGCATAACTTTTAGTAAGTCATCCCATTTTAAATAATTAGAAACTTACCATGTTCATAAGTTATTAGTTTAGTTAATCCTCTTATCCTTGCTCAATTTAGTTTTTATCCTATTTTTCTCTGGATCTGCTTTTATCTTGTTATTTTAGATAATTCACACATGTCATAATCATCGCTTAACCACCGTTAAATACCTACCTAACCTTTAATTAGTTTGATTCGTTTATGCACCTACGTCGATTCACACGCAAATTTTAAATAATCTGACTATACCGACCTACATAGGTGGACCATTGAGCCATGCATTCTTGTTATTAATGTTAAAATCTGAATTATAAAAATATTTACCTACTTATACTTAAAAAGGTTTAACTTTTAAAATGCAAAAATACAAGACTGTTGAAATGTTTCTGCTTCAGTTTTATCACACTTTGCCTATAAACTTAACCTAGCCTGCCTAGCATAACACAATACAGGAAATATTACAGGCTTGTCCCTATTGTATTTAGTCACTGATCACATGCCAGGCACGGCGAGCTCGGGCAGTCGAAGACGGCACATGCAACGCCATCTATGTTTGCACTCTGATAATGAAAACCATAGAGTCTTCGTGTTTTCATAGATTCATCCTAATTCTGTTAACTAACCTC